>JAPUBQ010000001.1:0-1253804 GCA_035578125.1 Mellilla xanthometata
AAATAGCGTAAGCAAAGCGTAGCTTATTTTGTGGACAATTCGACGCATTTTACACGTCGACTTTGGTCTGTGTTTTTTGACGACGCCTTTACACGTCGATTATTCTTTATTATTATATTATTATTTTGACGTATCCTACCCACACAAGGGCCAGCAAAATGTTCGGAATTAGGACTCCTGAGCCGAGGCAGCAGGCTGCCTCCAAGAAGCCAGTCAAGCTTCAAGGAGAAGCAGCAACGGAGAGACTAGAGCCTCCCAGCAAGGTGCGCCTGAGCGTGGGGGAGATTGAAGCGCGGGCGTCGGTGTCACCGGCTCTTCCACACAAGAGTGCTAGCCAGCCGGAGGGGCGCGCCGCGGCCGGCCCGGCCCGGCCCGCCATCGTAGTCGGTACGGGTCTGCCTCACACGGCTGGAAAGAACACCGCGCAGAAGGAACGGACGCCGGCGGTGACGACGATCGACGCCGAAAAATCCCCTAAACAAGCAACCAAACACGCAAACAGGACAGCAGAGGCCAAAGCATGCCTATTGAAAGCAAAGGCTCACCTCACTAGTAGCAGAAATCTGAAAGGGGAAATAAAGACAGGGATCCAGGAGGCAGTAGAGAGACTCTACTCCCTGGTTAAAGAATCAGAAGAAAACAATACAACAGAAAAGGAAACAGAAAGAAGAGATTTTCCAGAAGAAATAGTAGTAAAGAAATTAGAAGAGCATGGAAGGCTATTGAAGGAGAACAAAGAGGAAATGGAGAGGTTGACCGGGATGCTGAAGTCCCAGAGGGAGATGATGGTGGAGAGCCGCGGTACTTACGCGAGCGTAGCGGCGGGCTCGCCAAAAAGGTCGCAACCGGAGGCTACCGCGATGCATTCCATCATCATCGCCTCCAGAGACGACCAGGAAACCGGGGACCAGGTTCTTGAAAGGATCAGAAAGGTGGTCAATGCCAAAGAAGAAGGAGTCAGAATAGACAGGATCCGGAAGGCCAAGGATAGGAAGGTTATAGTGGGATGCACGAGTAGAGAAGAAATCAGGAAAGTGAGGGAGAGCATAGCGGAGAAGGAAAGACAGCTGTGCGTAGAGGAAATAAAAAATAAAGATCCGCTCGTTGTGCTCTATAGCGTTCTACAGAGTAACTCAGACGACGATGTAATTAAAGCCATACATACACAAAACAAACACATTTTGAAAGGTTTGAGTGACGAAGAAAACCGTATCGAAATACGCTATAGGCGCCGAGCAAGGAACCCACATACCTCACACATTGTTGCCCGAGTGTCTCCCCGCATTTGGCAGTGCCTTACCGCCGCCGGGGCGGTACACATCGATATGCAGAGGATAAGAGTCGCCGACCAGTCCCCCCTTGTTCAGTGTTCACGCTGCCTGGGATACGGACACGGTAAGCGGTTCTGCACCGAAGCAGTCGATGTGTGCAGCCACTGCGGCGGAGCACACCTCCGAGCTGACTGCCCAGAGTGGCTAACGGACTCTCCACCTAGCTGCGTAAACTGCATAAAAGCCAAGAGTAGTAAGGTGGACCACAACGCCTTCAGCAGTGAGTGCACGGTGAGGCGCAAGTGGGATGCACTTGCGAGATCCACCGTTGCGTACTGCTGAGGGCGTTCCATACGTGGTCATTCAAGCTAACCTTATGAAAAAGCGGCTGGCAACAGACGAAGTTTTCCTCAACGCGGTAAAGCGGAAAGCCGCCATAATTCTCCTTCAGGAGCCATATGTCGGGGCCCAAAGAAGAATGAAATCCTACCAGAATGCCAGGATATTCCAGTGCGTTAACCAAGGAGAAGGAATGGTGAAGGCAGCCATAGCCGTGCTTGACCCCACACTCGACGTAATACAATATCCGGATTATACCACCAATAACATCGCGGTAGTGGGGATCCGTACAAAAGCATGGCAAATGACGCTCCTCTCCATCTACTTTGAAGATACGCAACCACTGGAACCATACCTAGAGCACCTGAAGTCCATATTCGAACATATAGGGCACAAAAACATGATCCTTGGGGGAGACACCAACTCCTGGAATGCTTGGTGGGGCAGCATAGAAACAAGGCCCAGAGGCGAGGAAATGTTGTCCGCACTAGACGAGATGGGACTCAACATCCTGAACAACTCTACAGTGCCCACCTTCGATACCATAAGGGGAACGAAAAGGTATTCCAGCCACGTCGATATAACCGCCTGTTCATCGGACGTTCTCTCGCAGGTGGGAGGCTGGACGGTAGAAGAAAACCTCACGAGCTCGGACCACAATGGTATCACGTTTCATATTCGACTTCAAAAATCTAGAGGCACACAAATCACACGCACCACACGACTTTACAACACCCGCAAAGCAAATTGGTCTCATTTTCATGAGAAAATGAGCCAATTTAAAGCGGATCAATCACTCACACACACAGACATAGTAAACACAAACAATAAACACCAGTTAGAAGACACAATAAACAAATACACACAGATCATTACACAAACATGCACACACACTCTACCTAAGAAGAAAAACACACAAGTACTTACCATGCCATGGTGGTCCGAGGAACTCGATGAGCTGAAGCGTGAAGTCACCACCTGGAAGAAGAGGGTCCGATGCGCCGCGCCGGTGAGAAGACAGAGAGTCGTGCTGGAATACCTGGAAAAGAAAAAAGATTATGAGTTCAAGGCGTGGAAAAGTAAAGTTGCAAGCTGGAAGGATTTTTGCGGGAAACAAGACAGGGAGAGTGTATGGGGGGGTATTTATAGAGTTATAAATAGGACAAGGGAAAGAGAAGAGGATGTGCCGCTGCAGACCGAAGGAAAAACGCTAGACGCCAGAGGCTCTGTTGAGCTTCTGGTGAAAACGTTCTACCCGGAAGACCTAACTGAAGGCGACAACCCTGAGCACACTCAAATAAGAGCGATGGCGGAATCGTTGAATGTTGGCACGCAAGATGAACTTGAGGACCCAGCATTCACCCAGGTCGAGCTCAGGGAGGCGATGACGTCTTTCAACCCAAAGAAGGCCCCGGGTGCAGACGGTTTCACCGCCGACATATGTGCGGAAGCGATCAAGAATGATCCGACTCTTTTCCTGGGAGTACTAAATAAATGCTTGGACCTTGGATACTTCCCAAAACTCTGGAAAGAGGCCATAGTTGTAATCCTCAGGAAACCAGGAAAGGAGTCTTACACAGCACCCAAGTCGTACCGACCGATTGGGCTCCTCCCCGTGTTAGGCAAGATCTTCGAGAAAATGCTGATTGCCCGACTTAAACACCATCTTATACCGAGGCTAAGTACCCGCCAGTACGGCTTTATGCCCCAAAAAAGTACCGAGGACTCCCTCTATATCCTAATGCAGCACATCAACAAGAAACTAGATGAAAAGAAAATGTTGACTCTAGTGTCATTGGATATAGAGGGCGCCTTCGACAACGCTTGGTGGCCGGCCATCAGGGTCAGACTGGCGGAGGAAAAGTGCCCAGTGAATTTAAGGAGGGTGATAGATAGCTATCTCGAAGATCGAAGCGTGCGGGTACGATACGGGGGAGAAGAGCATGTCGGTAAGACAAGCAAAGGCTGTGTGCAAGGATCCATTGGAGGCCCGATCTTATGGAACCTGCTGTTAGACCCGCTACTACGCGAACTGGAAAGAAGAGGGGACTACGTACAGGCTTTTGCGGATGATGTGATGTTAGTCTTCGAAGGCCTCACGGCTCTGGAAATCGAGAGACATGCCAATGCCGCCCTCGAACATGTGAGGGCGTGGGGTGTCAGAAATAAGCTTAATTTCGCTGCCCATAAAACTATGGCAATGCTTATAACCAGGAAGCTGAAATATGACACCCCACGCCTCAGCATGGGCGGGGTCGACATTGGCATGTCTGACGAGATCAAGCTATTAGGCCTCACCATAGACCGAAAGCTAACGTTCAACACACACACCGCAAACGTCTGTCGGAAGTCCCTTAACTTCTACAAACAGCTCGCCAAAACAGCCAGAATCCACTGGGGCCTCAAGCCTGAGATCATTCGCACAATTTATACTGCGGTGGTGGAACCAACGATCATGTACGCGGCTAGCGCGTGGGCACCGGCGACGAACAAACTCTCGATAAGGAAGCAGCTTGACTCAGTACAGCGTGGGTTTCTGCAGAAACTAGTGAGGTCCTATCGCACAGCCTCCCTAAATTCGGTGCGATTGCTCGCGGGGCTGCTTCCTCTCGACATACGTGTCAGAGAAGCAGCCTCGCTTTATGAGTTAAAGAGAGGTTACTCCCAGCGGGCGATCTTAGACCGAAACGTGGAGAGCCCAGAACCATACAGCGCGATGCCTCACCCAGCCGAGCAGCTAGAGTTAGGTTTCACCTGTCTGGCGGACGAAGCAGCACTGGAACTATATCGCAATGACGGCATTGACATCTTTACGGACGGGAGCAAAATTGAGGAAAGCGTAGGCGCGGCCATAACCGTTTGGGATGGCAATGCTGAAATTGCTACCCGAAAGCTCAAGCTGGACCCGTGCTGCTCCGTCTACCAGGCAGAATTGCTGGCCCTTCTCGAAGCCACCCAAAAAGCCCTTACCACTCCCAAATCCTGCATCAACGTCTACTGTGACTCCCGCTCCGCCCTTGAAACTGTTACAAACCCATCTTCCCCCCATCCCCTCGCAGCCAAGATCAGAGAAAATATTAAAAATCTCAATCAGCAGCGCAAAACATTGAATCTTTTCTGGATCAAAGCTCACGCGGGGATGGAGGGAAATGAGAGGGCGGACGAACTGGCGAAGAGCGCTGCTCTACATCTCAAAACAAAGCCCGCATATGACAAAATCCCGATTTCTTTCATCAAGCGCTCAATCCGTAAGGACTCGCTTGATGAATGGAATCAGCGATACAAAGGTGAAAAGGAGGCGGGGATCACTAAGCTCTTTTTCCCGGATGCGATTCAAGCGTACCACTTGATTAAGAAACTCGACATGAGTCATCTTGCCGTACAAATGTTCACAGGGCACGGCGGATTCGCCGCGTACTTACACCGTTTTAAGTGCAGGGATAGTCCGTCGTGCCCTTGTGATCCGGACGTTGAACAAACCGTCATTCATGTCGTCACAGAATGCCCTATTTTTGGTAGAATCAGATTCGAAATAGAACAAGAATTAGACATAAACATAACAAAAGATAACCTATGTCATATTATAAACAAAACCTGTTTAAGAAATAAGTTTATAAACTTCTGTGAAACAATAATTGCAAAAGTAGTTGATAAGAACAAAACCTAGTAAAAATTAGGACCACTTACCTACAATTAGGTTTGTAATGTAAGTGATCCACGTAAAAACAAATAGGATAAAAATAGTTGTAAACTATAAGATAAGTAATTTGAAAAATGGTGTAAGATTTATTTCCCCTTAAAATCCCGAAAATTTAAACTAAATAAATTAGAAGTAAGAGATCAAACTAAAGCAGCATAGGGAAATGAAAATAGAAAGAATGGTGATGGATGAAAGAAAGAACCAGTATGAAGAATGAAAGTACGAGAAGCATAAAAGCGAGAACTGGAATGAAAGGAGTTGCGTAGAACAGGCCCCAGACACTAACTTGTCGGGGTAGGATTAGAAAAAAAAAAAAAAAAAAAAAAAAAAAAACCTAACCTAACCTAACCTAACCTAACCTAACCTAACCTAACCTAACCTAACCTAACCTAACCTAACCTAACCTAACCTAACCTAACCTAACCTAACCTAACCTAACCTAACCTAACCTAACCTAACCTAACCTAACCTAACCTAACCTAACCTAACCTAACCTAACCTAACCTAACCTAACCTAACCTAACCTAACCTAACCTAACCTAACCTAACCTAACCTAACCTAACCTAACCTAACCTAACCTAACCTAACCTAACCTAACCTAACCTAACCTAACCTAACCTAACCTAACCTAACCTAACCTAACCTAACCTAACCTAACCTAACCTAACCTAACCTAACCTAACCTAACCTAACCTAACCTAACCTAACCTAACCTAACCTAACCTAACCTAACCTAACCTAACCTAACCTAACCTAACCTAACCTAACCTAACCTAACCTAACCTAACCTAACCTAACCTAACCTAACCTAACCTAACCTAACCTAACCTAACCTAACCTAACCTAACCTAACCTAACCTAACCTAACCTAACCTAACCTAACCTAACCTAACCTAACCTAACCTAACCTAACCTAACCTAACCTAACCTAACCTAACCTAACCTAACCTAACCTAACCTAACCTAACCTAACCTAACCTAACCTAACCTAACCTAACCTAACCTAACCTAACCTAACCTAACCTAACCTAACCTAACCTAACCTAACCTTTTTTTTTTTTTTTTTTTTGCTTGGAGGAAATGCCGTTACGCATGCCCGCCAATCCTCGGGGGAGGTGGCGGGGTATGTCGGACTCGGTGCCAGAGTGGCGACCCATACCGACTAAAACCTCCAAGGTGTTCCCTCTATGCGCCTCAGAGCCAGGAGACCGGAACTGAAAAACATGACATCAGTCTCCTGGCAGCGCTGGTCCTTCGACCCTCTCATGGTTGAGCGCTCGGCTCATCCCTCACATGGCGATGTGTCGGGAACACCTGACACATCGCCCCATCTAAGCTCATCTAGTGGGCTTCTGGTTCCCCCGAACCTTCAGCCCTGAGCTTTCGCCAGGAGCGCGCGGGGCCACAAGTGGCTTCCGCCGCTCGACGCTTCAGGCCTGCGTGGCCGTACCCATGCCCCCTGACGCCAGGCTGGTGCCAGGCTGACTGGGCACGCTCGCGTTGGGACCACTTCGTCCCGTCGCAACCACGCGACTCCTCCGCTTGTGGGGAGGCTTGCAAGCCCGGCCCCCCATGCGGTGCCCCGCTTTCACGCCCGCTGCCGCGCATACTGCGCAGTGCGGCGTGGCCGAGCAAGTTGCCGCCTTGTGGCCAGATTGGCCACAGCGGAAGCAGTCCCTGCTCCGGTCTACATCAGAGCTGCACTGCTCCCGGACATGCCCCAAGCCGAGGCACCGGAAGCAGCGCAGAGGCCTGGGTGTGAGGGCCTTCACTTGGGCCACCATATACCCAATGAAAATCCTTGGG
Source organism: Mellilla xanthometata (assembly GCA_035578125.1). Taxonomy (NCBI): domain Eukaryota; kingdom Metazoa; phylum Arthropoda; class Insecta; order Lepidoptera; family Geometridae; genus Mellilla; species Mellilla xanthometata. The sequence continues at coordinate 7,118 of JAPUBQ010000001.1, forward strand.
CTCTCCGTCACTTTCTTCGCCGCGGTTATAGGGCAGCGCACGAAGGCTGCGCCCATACCCGCGGCGTTGCGGCTGATAGCGGCGATCCGCACCTCGCCGGGACTACACCCCCCGGCTTCTGCGATCGCCTCAGCCACCTCCTCCTTTGTGACCGCATCATCCAGGCCAGCGACGCGAAGTTCGGCGAACTTCACCGGTCTGGTGATGCGGACCTTCTCTTCCGGAAAAACGCTCCGCAGCCTCGCTGCAAAGACGTCCACTTTGGGCCCCAAGTGGTCGTCGCCGCCCGGGAACTCCATCATCCGAGCTCCGGTGACAGCCACACGGAACTGGGCTCTGGTGATCCCGAACGGCTCCAAGGCTGGGACCTCCCTCTTCATCTCACCTAGCACCTGCGCGTAGGTGAGCCCCTCCTTCAAAGCCTCCGGCGTCAGCATGATGCTGATTGCCGGAGACTTTGGTGCGCGAAGCCTGGGCTTCCGCGCCTTCTTCTTCCCCTCGGCCTTGGCAGCCTTGCGCGGCTGGGCGGTCGCTCCGGACTGACGCGTCCCTTGCGACGCCGGCGCCGCGGCTGCCTTGGCCTTTCCCGCCTTGCGCGGCTCCGCCACTTTCGGACCGGACCGAGTCCCCGAAAGCGCGGGCACCGCTGCAGGCCCCTTCTTCCCCTTCCTTGCCACTTTCACCCAGCTTTCGCTAGGCTTAGTGGCAGCAGGTTGGGGCTTGTCACGTCCAGTTTTGGCGGCCGCCGGCTTTTTGCCTTTGGCCGCAGTGTCTCGTCCGGTGGTGATGGGACCAGTACCTTTCTGTTTCCCCGCGAGGGTAGCAGAAGGCAGGTCCTCATCGTCTGTCATAGCAAGGTTCGCGGGCATGCCCGACGGGCCGGGGCGAGGCTCCGGTGCCGTGGGCTTCCCGCGAACGGAGGAGGAAGTCGGAGCGCCGGACTGCTCTTGCAGGCGGAGCATCTCCTCCAGCTCCGCAATCCGGAACTCCGAGGTTCCTCCCATCTCCACAATCGTGTCGATGAGCTCCCGGTTTAGGCCTTTCGGCGGCGGCAACGACCACGGCGGCGTAGGCCGAGTCTTGGGCCGAGCCATTGCCGCCTCCGTGCGCGCCCCCAGCAGCTCACGACGCAAGTCTGCCAGGTCCCTCACAAGGCCATCGACCTGCTCCTGCAGGCGCTGGTTAGCGGCCTGCAGCCTCCTCACCTCATCATTCGAGGAACGCTTGCGCAGTTCCTCGACTGCCTCCCTAATGGAGGCCACAGACTCCTTAAGGGCCCGCACGTACGTGCCCTTAAGATTCTTGGAGCTACTGGCCACATGTTCAATGTTGGCCAGTCGCTCCGTCACCCTCTGGGCCAGGTCGACCGCCGGGAGATCGCTCGCCCTTTCTGTCGTCCCTGGCGTCGCCGGAACTATGGGCGATCGGCGCTCCCTCTCCCTCTGAGCTTTCAGCTCCTCGAAGAGCTCCGTTTCGGCCTGTAGCTCCAACTCTGCCTTTTGGGCAGCAATGTACAAGGCCTTGGCCTTGGCGAGGCCGACGTAATGCCCTGTGGTGGGCGGTCGACCTCTCTCCCTTTTAGGGCCAAGCGCAGGCACCTTCGGAGCCGTCGGTTCGTCCGAACCGCTGTCGAACTCCGAGCAGCTGTCCAGACAAACTGGCGACGGCTCCCTCCTCTTTCCAAGAGGACTACGCGACTTGACGGACTCCGACTCCAACGAGTCGTCAGAGTCGAGGACCGCCAAGAAACGTCCTCCCGCTCTCCTCCTTTCTCCCTCTCCAACTTCTCCTCTCCCTCTACCATACGTCCGCGAGCAAGGTGTGCCCCCCCCAGAATACGATTGGGGGCTGCGCGACGCCGAAGCGCCACGGAGGGATTCCCGGCTTGAAGCCGGACCCTCCTGGGTAGTTCCTTTCACTTTGCTGTTGTCCATATTTTTTCCTGTGGCAGGTTTAGCATGCCCTGGGTTGCGACTTCGGAGCTGTGACTCATAAACAAGTTCAGCTCCGAATTCGCACCCCCTAAGCCGCCCTCGGCAACCCCCAAACCTCGGACTAAACACCGCCCGTCTCGGGCACAACGTCCTCCGCCCATCTCGGGCCTCCCGCACAACTTCGGCCCTCAACCAGTCCTCTCAAAGGAGAGGCAAAGGCGAGGGCCCCCCGCACAAACTCCCGCTGTCCTATTTTGCACCATCCGGACAGAACCGGATAGCACAAAATAGGCTCGCTACTCCCGGGTCACTCTTGGCAACGGCCGACCAATGCAAAGTGGAAAACAACACATTGGTCGGCCGTTGAGCCCCTCCACCACGACAAGGTGGTGACCCCACGGAGGGGAACCTTTTTTTTTTTTTTTTTTTTTTTTTTTGACTTGGAGGAAATGCAGTTACGCATGCCCGCCAATCCTCGGGGGAGGTGGCGGGGTATGTCGGACTCGGTGCCAGAGTGGCGACCCATACCGACTAAAACCTCCAAGGTGTTCCCTCTTTGCGCCTCGGAGCCAGGAGACCGGAACTGAAAAACATGACATCAGTCTCCTGGCAGCGCTGGTCCTTCGACCCTCTCTGTGCTGAGCACTCGGCTCATCCCTCACATGGCGATGTGTCGGGAACACCTGACACATCGCCCCATCTGAGCTCATTTAGTGAGCATCTGGTTCCCCCGAACCATCAGCCCTGAGCTTTCGCCAGGAGTACGCGGGGCCACAAGTGGCTTCCGCCGCTCGGCGCTTCAGGCCTGCGTGGCCGTGCCCATGCCACCCGGCGCCAGACTGGTGCCAGGCCGACTGGACACGCTCGCGTTGGGACCACGTCCCGTCGCAACCACGCGACTCCTCCGCTTGTGGGGAGGCTTACAAGCCTGGCCCCCCATGCGGTGCCCCGCCTTCACGCCCGCTGCCGCGCATACTGCGCAGTGCGGCGTGGCTGAGCAGGTTGCCGCCTTGTGGCCAGATTGGCCACAACGGAAGCAATCCCTGCTCCGGTCCACATCGGAACTGCACTGCTCCCGGACATGCCCTATGCCGAGGCACCGGAAGCAGCGCAGAGGCCTGGGTGTGAGGGCCTTCACTTGGGCCACCATATACCCAATGAAGAGCTTTGGGCTCTCCGTCACTTTCTTTGCCGCGGTTATAGGGCAGCGCACGAAGGCTGCGCCCATACCCGCGGCGTTGCGGCTGATGCCGGCGATCCGCACCTCGCCGGGACTACACCCCCCGGCTTCGGCGATCGCCTCAGCCACCTCCTCTTTCGTGACGGCATCATCCAGGCCGGCGACGCGAAGTTCGGCGAACTTCACCGGCCTGGTGATGCGGACCTTCTCCTCAGGGAAAACGCTCCGCAGCCTCGCTGCGAAGACGTCCACTTTGGGCCCCAAGTGGTCGTCGCCGCCCGGGAACTCCATCATCCGAGCTCCGGTGACAGCCACACGGAACTGGGCTCTGGTGATCCCGAACGGCTCCAAGGCCGGGACCTCTCTCTTCATCTCACCTAGCACTTGCGCGTAGGTGAGCCCCTCCTTCAACGCCTCCGGCGTCAGCATGATGCTGATTGCCGGAGACTTTGGTGCGCGAAGCCTGGGCTTCCGCGCCTTCCTCTTCCTTTCGGCCTTAGCAGCCTTGCGCGGCTGGGCGGTCGCTCCGGACTGACGCGTCCCTTGCGACGCCGGCGCCGCGGCTGCCTTAGCCTTTCCCGCCTTGCGCGGCTCCGCCACTTTCGGACCGGACCGAGTCCCCGAAAGCGCGGGCACCGCTGCAGGCCCCTTCTTCCCCTTCCTTGCCACTTTCACCCAGCTTTCGCTGGGCTTAGTGGCAGCAGGTTGGGGCTTGTCTCGTCCTTGTTTGGCGGCCGCCGGCTTTTTGCCTTTGGCCGCAGTGTCTCGTCCGGTGGTGATGGGACCAGTACCTTTCTGTTTCCCCGCGAGGGTAGCAGAAGGCAGGTCCTCATCGTCTGTCATCGCCAAGTTCGCGGGCATGCCCGACGGACCGGGGCGAGGCTCCGGTGCCGCGGGCTTCCCGCGAACAGAGGAGGAAGTCGGAGCGCTGGACTGCTCTTGCAGGCGGAGCATCTCCTCCAGCTCCGCAATCCGGAACTCCGAGGTTCCTCCCATCTCCACAATCGTGTCGATGAGCTGCCGGTTTAGGCCTTTCGGCGGCGGCAACGACCACGGCGGCGTAGGCCGAGTCTTCGGCCGAGCCATTGCCGCCTCCGTGCGCGCCCCCAGCAGCTCACGGCGTAGGTCTGCCAGGTCCTTCACAAGGCCATCGACCTGCTCCTGCAGGCGCTGGTTAGCGGCCTGCAGCCTCCACGGAGGGGAACCTTTTTTTTTTTTTTTTTTTTTTTTTTGGCTTGGAGGAAATGCAGTTACGCATGCCCGCCAATCCTCGGGGGAGGTGGCGGGGTATGTCGGACTCGGTGCCAGAGTGGCGACCCATACCGACTAAAACCTCCAAGGTGTTCCCTCTTTGCGCCTCAGAGCCAGGAGACCGGAACTGAAGGCATGACATCAGTCTCCTGGCAGCGCTGGTCCTTCGACCCTCTCATGCTCGAGCGCTCGGCTCATCCCTCACTTGGCGATGTGTCGGGAGCACCTGACACATCGCCCCATCTGAGCTCGTTTGGTGGGCTTCGGGTTCCCCCGAACCGTCAGCCCTGAGCTTTCGCCAGGAGCGCGCGGGGCCACAAGTGGCTGCCGCCGCTCGGCGCTTCAGGCCTGCGTGGCCGTGCCCATGCCACCCGGCGCCAGACTGGTGCCAGGCTGACTGGGCACGCTCGCGTTGGGACCACTCCGTCCCGTCGCAACCACGCGACTCCTCCGCTTGAGGGGAGGCTTACAAGCCTGGCCCCCCATGCGGTGCCCCGCTTTAACGCCCGCTGCTGCGCAGACTGCGCAGTGCGGCGTTGCCGAGCAGGATGCCGCCTTATGGCCAGGTTGGCCACATCGGAAGCAGTCCCTGCTTCGGTCGACGTCGGAACTGCACTGCTCCCGGACATGCCCCATGGCGAGGCACCGGAAGCAGCGCAGAGGCCTGGGTGGTAGGGCCTTCACTTGGGCCACCATATACCCAATGAATATCCTTGGGCTCTCCGTCACTTTTTTCGCCGCGGTTATAGGGCAGCGCACGAAGGCTGCGCCCATACCCGCGGCGTTGCGGCTGATAGCGGCGATCCGCACCTCGCCGGGACTACACCCCCCGGCTTCTGCGATCGCCTCAGCCACCTCCTCCTTTGTGACCGCATCATCCAGGCCAGCGACGCGAAGTTCGGCGAACTTCACCGGTCTGGTGATGCGGACCTTCTCCTCCGGGAAAACACTCCGCAGCCTCGCTGCAAGGACGTCCACTTTGGGCCCCAAGTGGTCGTCGCCGCCCGGGAACTCCATCATCCGAGCTCCGGTGACAGCCACACGGAACTGGGCTCTGGTGATCCCGAACGGCTCCAAGGCCGGGACCTCCCTCTTCATCTCACCTAGCACCTGCGCGTAGGTGAGCCCCTCCTTCAATGCCTCCGGCATCAGCATGATACTAATTGCCGGAGACTTTGGTGCGCGTAGCCTGGGCTTCCGCGCCTTCTTCTTCCCTTCGGCCTTGGCAGCCTTGCGCGGCTGGGCAGTCGCTCCGGACTGCGTCCCTTGCGACGCCAGCGCCGCGGCTGCCTTGGCCTTTCCCGCCTTGCGCGGCTCCGCCACTTTCGGACCGGACCGAGTCCCCGAAAGCGCGGGCACCGCTGCAGGCCCCTTCTTCCCCTTCCTTACCACTTTCACCCAGCTTTCGCTGGGCTTAGTGGCAGCAGGTTGGGGCTTGTCTCGTCCTTGTTTTGCGGCCGCAGGCTTTTTGCCTTTGGCCGCAGTGTCACGTCCGGTGGTGATGGGACCAGTGCCTTTCTGTTTCCCCGCGAGGGTAGCAGAAGGCAGGTCCTCATCGTCAGTCACAGCCATGTTCGCGGGCATGCCCGACGGGCCGGGGCGAGGCTCCGGTGCCGTGGGCTTCCCGCGAACGGAGGAGGAAGTCGGAGCGCCGGACTGCTCTTGCAGGCGGAGCATCTCCTCCAGCTCCGCAATCCGGAACTCCGAGGTTCCACCCATCTCAATGATCGTGTCGATGAGCTGCCGGTTTAGGCCTTTCGGCGGCGGCAATGACCACGGCGGCGTAGGCCGAGTCTTTGGCCGAGCCATTGCCGCCTCCGTGCGCGCCCCCAGCAGCTCACGACGTAGATCTGTCAGGTCCTTCCTAAGGCCCTCGACCTGTTCCTGCAGGCGCTGGTTAGCGGCCTGCAGCCTCCTTACCTCGTCATTCGAGGAACGCTTGCGCAGTTCCTCGACTGCCTCCCTTATGGAGGCCACAGACTCCTTAAGGGCCCGCACGAACGTGCCCTTAAGATTTTTGGAGCTACTGGCCACACGTTCAATGTTGGCCAGTCGCTCCGCCACCCTCTGGACCAGGTCGACTGCCGGGAGATCGCTCGCCCGCTCCGTCGGCCCTGGCGTCGCCGATACTATGGGCGATCTGCGCTCCTTCTCCCTCTGAGCTCTTATCTCCTCAAAGAGCTCCGTCTCGGCTTGGAGCTCCAGCTCTGCCTTTTGGGCAGCTAGGTACATTGCCTTGGCCTTAGCGAGGCCGACGTAATGCCCTGTGGTGGGCGGTCGACCTCGCTCTCTTTTAGGGCCAATCGCAGGCACCTTCGGAGCCGTCGGTTCATCTGAACCGCTGTCGAATTCCGAACAGCTGTCCAGACAAACCGGCGATGGCTCCCTCCTCTTTCCCAAAGGACTTCGGGACTTGACGGACCCCGACTCCAACGAATCGTCAGAGTCGAGGCTCGCCAGGGAACGTCCTCCCGTCCTTACTCCTCCAAATCCTCTACTCCCCCTCCCTCCACCAAACGTCCGCAAGCAAGGTGTGCCCCCCCCAGAATACGATTGGGGGCTGCGCGACGCCGAAGCGCCACGGAGGGATTCCCGGCTTGAAGCCGGACCCTCCTGGGTAGATTTTTTCACGTTGCTGTCGTCCATTTTCTTGTCGTGGCAGGTTTAGTATGCCCTGGGTTGCGACTTCGGAGCTGTGACTCATAAACAAGTTCAGCTCCGAATTCGCACCCCCTAAGCCGCCCTCGGCAACCCCCAAACCTCGGACTTAACACCGCCCGTCTCGGGCACAACGTCCACCGCCCATCTCGGGCCTCCCGCACAACTTCGGCCCTCAACCAGTCCTCTCAAAGGAGAGGCAAAGGCGAGGGCCCCCCGCACAAACTCCCACTGTCCTATTTTGCACCATCCGGACGGAACCGGATAGCACAAAATAGGCTCGCTACTCCCGGGTCACTCTTGGCAACGGCCGACCAATGCAAAGTGGAAAACAACACATTGGTCGGCCGTTGAGCCCCTCCACCACGACAAGGTGGTGACCCCACGGAGGGGACGGAGGGGAACCTAACCTAACCTTTTTTTTTTTTTTTTTTTTTTTGCTTGGAGGAAATGCCGTTACGCATGCCCGCCAATCCTCGGGGGAGGTGGCGGGGTATGTCGGACTCGGTGCCAGAGTGGCGACCCATACCGACTAAAACCTCCAAGGTGTTCCCTCTATGCGCCTCAGAGCCAGGAGACCGGAACTGAAAAACATGACATCAGTCTCCTGGCAGCGCTGGTCCTTCGACCCTCTCATGGTTGAGCGCTCGGCTCATCCCTCACATGGCGATGTGTCGGGAACACCTGACACATCGCCCCATCTAAGCTCATCTAGTGGGCTTCTGGTTCCCCCGAACCTTCAGCCCTGAGCTTTCGCCAGGAGCGCGCGGGGCCACAAGTGGCTTCCGCCGCTCGACGCTTCAGGCCTGCGTGGCCGTACCCATGCCCCCTGACGCCAGGCTGGTGCCAGGCTGACTGGGCACGCTCGCGTTGGGACCACTTCGTCCCGTCGCAACCACGCGACTCCTCCGCTTGTGGGGAGGCTTGCAAGCCCGGCCCCCCATGCGGTGCCCCGCTTTCACGCCCGCTGCCGCGCATACTGCGCAGTGCGGCGTGGCCGAGCAAGTTGCCGCCTTGTGGCCAGATTGGCCACAGCGGAAGCAGTCCCTGCTCCGGTCTACATCAGAGCTGCACTGCTCCCGGACATGCCCCAAGCCGAGGCACCGGAAGCAGCGCAGAGGCCTGGGTGTGAGGGCCTTCACTTGGGCCACCATATACCCAATGAAAATCCTTGGGCTCTCCGTCACTTTCTTCGCCGCGGTTATAGGGCAGCGCACGAAGGCTGCGCCCATACCCGCGGCGTTGCGGCTGATAGCGGCGATCCGCACCTCGCCGGGACTACACCCCCCGGCTTCTGCGATCGCCTCAGCCACCTCCTCCTTTGTGACCGCATCATCCAGGCCAGCGACGCGAAGTTCGGCGAACTTCACCGGTCTGGTGATGCGGACCTTCTCTTCCGGAAAAACGCTCCGCAGCCTCGCTGCAAAGACGTCCACTTTGGGCCCCAAGTGGTCGTCGCCGCCCGGGAACTCCATCATCCGAGCTCCGGTGACAGCCACACGGAACTGGGCTCTGGTGATCCCGAACGGCTCCAAGGCTGGGACCTCCCTCTTCATCTCACCTAGCACCTGCGCGTAGGTGAGCCCCTCCTTCAAAGCCTCCGGCGTCAGCATGATGCTGATTGCCGGAGACTTTGGTGCGCGAAGCCTGGGCTTCCGCGCCTTCTTCTTCCCCTCGGCCTTGGCAGCCTTGCGCGGCTGGGCGGTCGCTCCGGACTGACGCGTCCCTTGCGACGCCGGCGCCGCGGCTGCCTTGGCCTTTCCCGCCTTGCGCGGCTCCGCCACTTTCGGACCGGACCGAGTCCCCGAAAGCGCGGGCACCGCTGCAGGCCCCTTCTTCCCCTTCCTTGCCACTTTCACCCAGCTTTCGCTAGGCTTAGTGGCAGCAGGTTGGGGCTTGTCACGTCCAGTTTTGGCGGCCGCCGGCTTTTTGCCTTTGGCCGCAGTGTCTCGTCCGGTGGTGATGGGACCAGTACCTTTCTGTTTCCCCGCGAGGGTAGCAGAAGGCAGGTCCTCATCGTCTGTCATAGCAAGGTTCGCGGGCATGCCCGACGGGCCGGGGCGAGGCTCCGGTGCCGTGGGCTTCCCGCGAACGGAGGAGGAAGTCGGAGCGCCGGACTGCTCTTGCAGGCGGAGCATCTCCTCCAGCTCCGCAATCCGGAACTCCGAGGTTCCTCCCATCTCCACAATCGTGTCGATGAGCTCCCGGTTTAGGCCTTTCGGCGGCGGCAACGACCACGGCGGCGTAGGCCGAGTCTTGGGCCGAGCCATTGCCGCCTCCGTGCGCGCCCCCAGCAGCTCACGACGCAAGTCTGCCAGGTCCCTCACAAGGCCATCGACCTGCTCCTGCAGGCGCTGGTTAGCGGCCTGCAGCCTCCTCACCTCATCATTCGAGGAACGCTTGCGCAGTTCCTCGACTGCCTCCCTAATGGAGGCCACAGACTCCTTAAGGGCCCGCACGTACGTGCCCTTAAGATTCTTGGAGCTACTGGCCACATGTTCAATGTTGGCCAGTCGCTCCGTCACCCTCTGGGCCAGGTCGACCGCCGGGAGATCGCTCGCCCTTTCTGTCGTCCCTGGCGTCGCCGGAACTATGGGCGATCGGCGCTCCCTCTCCCTCTGAGCTTTCAGCTCCTCGAAGAGCTCCGTTTCGGCCTGTAGCTCCAACTCTGCCTTTTGGGCAGCAATGTACAAGGCCTTGGCCTTGGCGAGGCCGACGTAATGCCCTGTGGTGGGCGGTCGACCTCTCTCCCTTTTAGGGCCAAGCGCAGGCACCTTCGGAGCCGTCGGTTCGTCCGAACCGCTGTCGAACTCCGAGCAGCTGTCCAGACAAACTGGCGACGGCTCCCTCCTCTTTCCAAGAGGACTACGCGACTTGACGGACTCCGACTCCAACGAGTCGTCAGAGTCGAGGACCGCCAAGAAACGTCCTCCCGCTCTCCTCCTTTCTCCCTCTCCAACTTCTCCTCTCCCTCTACCATACGTCCGCGAGCAAGGTGTGCCCCCCCCAGAATACGATTGGGGGCTGCGCGACGCCGAAGCGCCACGGAGGGATTCCCGGCTTGAAGCCGGACCCTCCTGGGTAGTTCCTTTCACTTTGCTGTTGTCCATATTTTTTCCTGTGGCAGGTTTAGCATGCCCTGGGTTGCGACTTCGGAGCTGTGACTCATAAACAAGTTCAGCTCCGAATTCGCACCCCCTAAGCCGCCCTCGGCAACCCCCAAACCTCGGACTAAACACCGCCCGTCTCGGGCACAACGTCCTCCGCCCATCTCGGGCCTCCCGCACAACTTCGGCCCTCAACCAGTCCTCTCAAAGGAGAGGCAAAGGCGAGGGCCCCCCGCACAAACTCCCGCTGTCCTATTTTGCACCATCCGGACAGAACCGGATAGCACAAAATAGGCTCGCTACTCCCGGGTCACTCTTGGCAACGGCCGACCAATGCAAAGTGGAAAACAACACATTGGTCGGCCGTTGAGCCCCTCCACCACGACAAGGTGGTGACCCCACGGAGGGGAACCTAACCTAACCTAACCTAACCTAACCTAACCTAACCTAACCTAACCCAGTACTCGCCATACATTCGCAAAAGCAACACCACCTCCGTGAATAAAATTCAAATAAATTGGATTTTTTCGCGTGACCGCAAAACTGTGTTTGTGTAGTGAAAGACAGTGTTAGTGACTACCCGAGTGAGTGTTTTTAGAACTCAGTTCGCACTGGTTGAGGAGTGAGAGACCACCAAGTTTACCACCTTATAACATCATACACCCTTGTTTCCGGAAATTGCCTGCACGTAATCCAGATAGCCCTCATCGAGACCTGTCCGGGGACGTATCGCACGTCTCAATCGGACGAGAATTGACGGAGTTATTAAGAGGTAAAGTGCAGGCATAACAACCTCGAAACCGCGTGGTGACCGCGTGTTTAGCACGCGGTTATAACCTCTCAGCCCGACCTGAAGACTTCGGAGCCAGCTGAGGGTGCTTCACCCAGTGTGCGCTGCAGACCAGTAACTCGGAGACACCAACGGCCCTGACGAACGAGCAGCCCAAAAATATCCGTGTTTGGGCTCGCCAGGAAGAGGACGACGAGACCATTCTGCACTTACAGCCAGCAGACCCCCCCCCCTTGGACCACCACCACCTCACCCCCCCGCACTGTATCTCCCGAACGGCAAGACATAGACCCACCGTGTTTGGTATCATTAGAACCGGGACGGGAGAAAAAAGACTTTGGCTCTACAGAATTTACCCCCCCGCTGCAGTTACCTCACCCCCGCGAGCCCTATCTCTGCGACCGTAGGAGATAAACTGCTCGCGCTGCCACCATCGGATCTGGAACTGCATAAGGAAAAATTTGGCCCTGCGGGTTGATTTCCCCCCGACCTCAACCTCACCCCCCCGCATTATAACTTCCGAACGGCAAGACCAAGACCCCCCGTGTTTGGTGTCATTGGAACCGGGACAGAAGTACGAACACTTTGGCCCTGAAGAACTTACCCCCCGCTGCAGTTACCTCACCCCCGCGAGCTCTATCTCTGCGCCTGTAGAAGACAAACAGCTCGCGCCGCCGCCATCGTGATTGGGACTGTATAAGGGATAATTTGGCCCTGCGGGTTCTACCCCCCCCCCTCGTCGTCACCAGTGAGCCCCACAACAAACCTGTCGCAACTTCACAGCACGTTGACTCTGCGCACCAGGCAGTACAGGAGGACAATTAACCATAGTTTTAGTATAAGATAGAATAGTTGTTGACAAAGTTAGCATAAGCCCCCCCCCCCCCTTTATATTTATTTCCCCCACCCCCCACTACACTTTCTTACAAGATGTCGAACAAAGCAGGAGCGTCAAGTTCAGCGTCATCCTCGCTCGCCGCTTCCGCCACTGCCGTGGCCCGAGGCCTCCGCAGCTCGGTCCTTAAAAAGATGCACAAGAGCAAATCCAACAAGTACGAGGTGTCGAAGCCCACGGCGAGCACAAGCCAGCCCAAGATAAGAACCGCGGTAAGCGAAGAAGCTCCTCGTGTGCCACCCCTCGAGACGCAGGAGAGGTGCCGTGCTTCCCCTAGCCCCGAAATATCGGTAAGTCCAGCTTCTGCCGCTACGTCCTCCGTTCCAGACCCTATTGCAGCCCACGTTGCAGCGGTTGACAAGATCGGCGACTGGAGGCAGTGCGGCATATCCCCCCCAAAAGACCTGAGCGTCGAAGAAGGTGAGTTTTCAGAGTCGAACGCCACTTTGCTCTCCATACCCACTCCAGACCGGTTGTCACGGCGCAGCATGCTGGTCGTCGGCGGCAAGCGGACTGGAGTGGAGATGGATCTGGCCACAAAAGTAGCAAATGAGTGGTTCCAGAAGGGCAAGGAGGCGATCGAGTCATCTGGTAACTTGAGGACTGACATAAAGAGGGTCTCAATTGAGGCAATGCAGACCCTCTATGAGACGGTCCTCTCCTTGTCGGACTCGCGGCAACGCCACATATCAACCCTCGAGCGCGAGCGCGCGAGGCATGCGAGAGAGCTGCTGTCCATCGAAAGAGCTCACCAAAAAGAAATACAAAGGCTCAATTTGCAGCTCATCAGTGAGGTTGGTCTTGCCAGGAGCGACATTTCCGCAACCCTAGCGGAAACGAAAGCGGTCCGCGACTGGCAAGGTTACGAAACGAGGGAGCCTTACCGGAAGATCGACGAAATCTCAGCTGCACTAAAGAATCTCCAGAGACAAACGGATCATCTCACCAACAGCTCCAACACGGTAAGCGTCGACCTGGAGCCCGTCAAAAGGGAGTGCATCGGCCTCAAGGTCGGAATCGACTCCCTTCAAAATCAGATCGACGGGCTCCGGAGAGATGCAAACCAACGCCAAGAGAGCACGGAAGATATCCAGAAGATTAGTGCCGAGATTTTATCGTGTCTGAAAACCACGCCTCCCCCACCGGAATACACCAGCAACCTGAACGAGATTTCAAAGATGCTTACTGACATATCTAAAAGAGAAGTAGTGATGCCCCCACCCCCTCCCACACAATTGATAAACATCGAAGAGCACATGCAGCCTATTACGGAGAGACTGGAAGCAGTTTCTTCGGAGTTGAGGACCATGAGACAAGAAAAGCTCAACTTGCCACCCCCCGCCGTCAATATTGAAGCCGAACTTGCGCAGTCAAGGGAAGCGAAAGCTCCCAAAATGACGTATGCCAAGGCGGCCGCAAAGCCACCCCCCCCAAAGCCAAATCATACTTTGATCGTATCTGGGCCGGGCGATACGACCGCAGAAAAGGTAATTGACAAGATAAGAGTGGCTCTGGACACGAAACAGACGGGTGCAAGGGTCGACCGAGTCCGCAAGGGCAGGAACCGAAAGGTTATCCTGAGCTGCGGGACAAAGGAAGACCTAAACCTCGTCCGAAATAAGGTCCAGAGTGACAAAACTCTGAAGGTGGAGACGGCTAAGGCCGGAAACCCACTTATAATAATCAGAGACGTCTTGTCTTACCACACTGACGCGGAGATCGTAGAAAATCTACTGGCGCAGAATAAACACCTTCTGCAAGATGTAGATCTGAAGGAAACTACGATCAAAGTACGATACAGAAGGAAAGCGAGGAACTCTCACGAATGCCATCCCGTGTTGGAGGTCTCTCCCACAATTTATAAGCGCTTTACTGAAGCGGAGAAAGTCTACATAGGTCTTCAGAGAAGACCCGTGTCGGACCACTCGCCACTAGTCCAATGCACCAAGTGCCTTGGCTTTGGTCACACCAAAGCCGTGTGCCGTGAGAGTGAAGCTTTGTGCAGCCACTGCGGGAAAGCTCACTCCTGGGAACAGTGTAAAGCGCGAAAGGAGGGACTACCACCTAAATGTAGGAACTGCTCGACAGCGCAAGGAAATAACCACAATGCTGAATCTGGACACAATGCATTTAGCAGAGAGTGTCCGGAGAGAGTAAAGTGGGATGGAATTGCGCGGTCGAGGATTTCCTATTGCTGAGGGCGCCCTGGAGGACAACGGCTCAGTCCAAAATCAGGTAGGTGGAACAGGTTTACGATTCATCCAGGTGAACCTGCGACGCGCCAAGACCCCAACGGCCGAATTCTTCGCAACTGCAGCTGAGAAGGGAGTTTCAGTCGCCCTGGTACAAGAACCCTACGTAGGGAACACGGGCGTACTGAAGCAATACCCAGGAACCAGAGTAATTCAGTGCAGTCTAAACAGAGCATCACGGGTAAAGGCTGCTGTGGTGGTTTTCGGAGACAAATTGGAGGTGATTCATGACCCCCAACTTGTCACCGAAACCGAAGCGGCGGTGCTACTCGTCGGCGAAGGCCTAAGGCTTGGAGTAATATCCGTCTACCTCGACAAGGACGAAGAGATCGAGCCGTACCTGCAGAGGATTCAGGCATTCAGTGAGAAACTAGCGACCAACGACCTTATCGTCGCCGGTGATACTAATGCCTGGAGCCCTTGGTGGGGAAGCAGAGAGGAAAACGCGAGAGGGAGAGCCCTCAATTCTTTTCTTGGTGAAATGGACCTACAAATTCTCAACACCGGGGACACGCCAACCTACGAGGTCTACAGGGGGGACACACTGTACACGAGCAGAGTAGATGTAACGACGTGCAGTGTGCCTCTCCTGGGGAGGATCGTGGACTGGCGAGTGAACAGAGGTCTCACAACTTCAGACCACAACGCAATAACCTTCACCTTGCGTTTGGGAAAAGCCTTAGAACCGCTAAGGCCTGTAACCACCCGCATATACAACACCAAGAAGGCAAAGTGGTCAGACTTCTGTTCAAGTTTCAAGACCTTCCTCGAAGAGAAGGGCTTGACACCGAACTCCGTGAGAGAACTGGGAAACCCTGAAGATCTCGAAAATACGATCACCAGCTACACCGAATGTATCCACGAAGCCTGTCAACTCTCCATCCCGAAGGCAGGCGTTAGGAAAGGAAACCCAACTCCTACGTGGTATACCAATACGCTGGCGGATCTCAAGAGAGAGGTCTTAAGGAAAAAAAGAAGAATAAAAAACGCCGCCCCCGATAGAGTCCAAAGAGTAGTAGAAGAATACCAAGTAGCCAGAAAAGAGTACAAGGAGAAAGCCGAAAAAGCCCAAACGGAAGGCTGGAAGGAGTTCTGCACAACGCAAGAGAAAGAGAGTATGTGGGACAAGATCTACAGAGTGATCAGGAAAACTTCGGTAAGGCAGGAGGACATGCTTCTCCGAAATGCCGAAGGGAACACTCTGACCCCACAGCTCTCTGCAGAACTTCTAGCCAGAACTTTCTATCCCGATGATTCGGAGAGCACCGACCAGCCGTGCCACTCCGAACTGAGAGCACGTACAAGAGAGTCACCACCAAACCTGTCGGAAGACGACCCATCCTTCTCCTCGGCGGAATTGGAACTAGTGCTGAGAGCGCAAAATCCCAAGAAAGCCCCAGGATCGGATGGGCTCACCTCAGACATTTGCGCAGCAGCCATCCGTTGTCACCGGGAAGTATTTATGGAGATAGCCAACAAGTGCCTGTCTCTAAAGTACTTTCCGAGGCAGTGGAAGGTGGCGCATGTGGTCATCCTGAGGAAACCGGGAAAGACTGATTACACGCACCCTAAGTCTTACCGTCCGATAGGTCTCTTGTCTGTTCTCGGGAAAATCGTCGAAAAACTGCTTGTAGGCCGACTCCAATGGCATCTCCTACCCACCCTAAACCCAAGACAGTACGGCTTCATGCCCCAAAGAGGAACCGAGGACGCCCTCTATGACCTAGTAGACCATATCAAAAAAGGAGTAAACAGCAAGAACATAGTGCTCCTGATCTCCTTGGACATAGAAGGCGCCTTCGATAACGCATGGTGGCCCGCCCTGAAACATCAGTTAGCGAAGAAGAGGTGTCCATCAAACCTCTACGAGATGGTATGCTCATACCTTAATGACCGCAAGATCATCGTCAACTATGCTAGAGCAACATGCGAGAAGGAAACCACGAAAGGATGCGTCCAAGGATCTATCGGCGGACCAACATTCTGGAATGTAATCCTAGACTCGTTGTTGCAAAAGCTGGAAGCAAAAAGAGTATACTGTCAAGCCTTCGCAGACGACGTCGTTCTAGTATTCACAGGCCAATCGAACACCGTAGAACAGGAGGCCAACGAGGCTCTGGAGATGGTTGCGGATTGGGGAAACCGTAATAAACTCAACTTTGCAGCACACAAGACCAGTGCAATGCTGTTCACGAAAAAGTTGAGATACGATACCCCGAACCTCATCATGTCCGGAGTCCAGCTTGGCCTTGTGGAGGAAATGAAGCTCCTCGGACTGGTGATCGATCGAAAGTTCACATTCAAAGCGCACGTGACCGCACAATGTAAAAAGGTTGCGGACATATATAAACAGCTAGCGTGCGCCGCGAAAGTGACATGGGGCTTAAACAACGAAATACGAAGAACGATATATGTCTCAGTGGTGGAACCCATCATGATGTACGCAGCAAGTGTTTGGACCGAAGCGACCGACCTCGAAATGAACAGGTCACAGCTGAACGCAGTTCAGAGAGGCTTCGCCCAAAAGATCTGCAGGGCGTACCGCACTGTCTCCCTCACATCAGCTCTCGCCCTCTCAGGCCTACTCCCCCTGGACCTCAGAATCCAAGAGGCAGCGACGTTATACAGAGCGAAAAGAAATCTCTCAATCAACTATCTCCCACCGAAAGCGCAGCTCGAACAACCGATCAAACATCTGGATCAGCCACATCCGTCCACACAAATATCAGTGGACTTCGAGCTCATTGAAAGCCCTCTAAAGAACCCAGTCGGACCCCAGATCTATACCGACGGAAGCAAAATAGAGGGCAAAGTAGGTGCCGCTTTGACCCGGTGGGATGACGGTAGAGAGATAACCTTTTCCAAGTTCAAGCTACACTCCGACTGCACGGTATTCCAATCAGAACTTTATGCCCTTAGCCAGGCAACTCAGCTGGTGAGTAACAGCAAAGACCCTGAGGTTAGTATTCTGAGTGATTCAAGATCTTCACTCGAACTGCTGCGAAATCCGAAAACGAGTCACCCTTTGGCTAGGGAGATAAAGGGAAACATTGGGAAGATCCGAGCAGAGGGAAGATCTGTTCGCCTGTTCTGGTTGCGAGCGCACGTGGGGACCGCCGGTAACGAAAGAGCTGATGAGCTCGCGAAATCGGCGGCCCTCGCCAGCGCTCCTAGGGACTACGAGCAGATTCCCTTGTCCTATGTCAAACGTAAGATCCGGGAGGAATCGGTCCTGAAATGGCAGGACCGATACGAAACCTCCAGCACTGGAACGGTGACTAAGATGTTCCTGCCAGACGTTACACAGGCGTACCGTCTGACGCGGGCAAACAAACTGACACCGTTCCAAGTGCAAGCTCTGACGGGACACGGAGGTATAGCCGAATATCTGTACACGTTCAAGCTAAAGGATAGTCCAGGTTGTGAATGCGATCCAACCGTACCGGAAACAGTTCTGCATGTGCTCATAGAATGTCCCCGCTTTATTGCCGCTAGGCATGACTTGGAAATGCAAATCGACAGGAAGATCACAGAAAAGGAACTCCGCAACATCCTGGAGGATCCCAAATGTCGAGAATATCTACTGTCTTTCATTGACAAGTCGTTCCGAATAGCGGCAAGAAGAAACAGCACACTCCCCCCTCTTAACACACAGCACACAATCAACGCCACTATCACTGTCCCCGCCGTGAATTCGGAGCCCCGATCTTCTGCCCTTAAAAGAGTAAGCGCAAATCGTTTTCTTGCCTGCGCAGTGGAAGGAAGACCGGGGATACGAATCCGGGGCGTGGCCCTCTTTATGGATAGTACTGAAGAAAGACTCGGAATGAGTTTCTGCAAAGCATGGGGCACCAAGCGGGTTCGTTTGTCACCGGGGCTTGCATGTCTGCTTAACGGGAAAACCACGAAAGTCACCATGAAGCGGAAAACGTATGACGCTCTGCCTGTGACGGAGGTACTTGGACGCCAATTTCGAATGGTGCAATCGAATTGTAAAACGATTGCGCTATTCGAGTGGGCGGACAAATCACCTTTCGAACAGGCGTGCGCACTCCTTACGTCGCTTGGTGAACTCGCAGACGGCAATGCTCGGGTGATAAGCGTCGACGCCATGGCAATCGAATACGATAAAGGAGAAGTCACAGACCGGCTCGGCTGCATAAAAGCCGCTGAACGCCACGAGATCGTTGTCTATGAAAACCGAGGTGAAAACCTCAGTCATCTCAAGGCTACGAGATCAAGCGGCTTAAGTGCAACCGATAGCTGGGGACACCCTATCCCGAATTCGAGCTCCATGAGTGGCTCCGAAAGAGTACAAAAGCGATTGGCCGATGAAGAAGCTGCGAAGGAAATGAGCGGCAATAGTCCACCGACCAGTAGCGGGATACTCGCGCTAGTCAACACCTTGAGCGCAGCGATGCGAAGTCCATTCCGAAAACAACGTACACCGCCACCAGAACCGACCCCATCAACATCTCAGAGTCAGCAGCCACCGATACGGACGAGAGCCGACAAGGGCCAGGTCAGTCCGCCCCGGTACATCTCTGCCTCGGAGCCAAGAGACCACGCCAAGAACGCATTCCGCGAGTTTCTGGCCGTCACGAGGGCTACAAAACAAGTGCACACGAGAGTTTGCGAGAAAATTCTCGAGGCTTTCAGACTTGGTTTGGAGAACTCGTTGGCGGTTAGGCTCAAGGAAGCAGAAGGAGCCATATACGACAATAGAACGTCCCAGATCATCAAGGGGTCTATGTCAGTAAACCATATGGCAGCGTTCAGTAGCACGAGTGGTTTCGTGGCCCTAGACAGCGGTGCGACGGAGCGAGCTGGAATGCCCAAGTATGCGACACCATCGTATGATCCAATCGTGGTTACCACCCGGTACACCAGGATAATGCTAGACGACAGGATCCTGCAAATGGCGGATGCCATTGAAAGGGGCCACGTCGATGGGCAATCCTGGGACAGCTGGACGGTACCGAAAATACGATGGATCAACGGGGTTCCAGGATGCGGCAAGACAACATGGTTGGTTGGTAATTTCGAGGTTAGCAACGACGCCATCATCACCACAACAACTGAAGCAGCCAAAGACCTGAAGGACAAGTTAGCGCACCGAGTAGGTGACCTGGTGAAAACCAGAGTGCGCACATTATCATCCGTCCTCGTAAATGGTTACAAGAATGAGAGATACGCCCGTCTTTTCCTGGACGAAGCTCTCATGAACCATTTCGGAGCCATAGTCATGGCCTCTCGGCTGTCTGGTGCTGGCGAAATTGTTCTCATCGGAGACATCAACCAGGTCCCTTACATCGATAGAGAGAACCTCTTCGAGTTAAGGTACCAGCGCCCGAACCTGGTGACGAACATCAGCCAGGAACTGTTATGCACGCATAGGAACCCAATGGATGTGGCATACGCCGAAAACCGAACGATGCCCAGTGAATTTGAGGAGGGTAATGGATAGTTACCTGCAACATCGTAGAGTACTAGTCCGTTACGCAGGAGAGGAGCACACTAGGAAGACTGAAAAGGGGTGCGTGCAGGGATCCATTGGAGGCCCCATTCTATGGAACTTACTACTAGATCCACTTTTAAAGGAGCTTGACAGAGGGGGGGTTTACGTACAGGCATTCGCGGATGATGTAGTCCTTCTGTTCGATGGGGACTCGGCGCTTCAAATCGAAGGGCGTGCCAATGCCGCTCTCGAGCATGTGAGGGCTTGGGGCGTCAAAAATAAGCTCAAATTCGCTGCACATAAAACGATGGCTATGGTCATCACGCGAAGGCTAAAATTTGACGCACCACGACTCAGTATGGGCGGGGTCGGTATTGGCATGTCCGACGAGGTGAAGTTGCTGGGCCTCACTATCGACAAGAAGTTGACGTTCAATACACACGCCGCGAATGTCTGTCGAAAAGCCCTTAACTTCTACAAGCAGCTCGCCAAGACGGCTAGGATCCACTGGGGCCTCAACCCTGAGATCATCAGGACGATGTACACCGCGGTGGTGGAGCCAATAATTCTGTACGCAGCCAGTGCATGGGCGCCTGCAACCAACAAGATCTCCATGAGAAGGCAGCTCGATGCAGTGCAGCGTGGCTTCATACAAAAGATGGTGAGAGCATATAGGACTGCATCTCTAAACTCGGTCCTGCTACTCGCGGGGTTGCTTCCACTGGACATCCGTATCAGGGAAGCAGCCTCGCTTTATGAGATAAAGAAAGGCCACTCCCAGCGAGTTATCGTGGATCGGGAAATGGAGAGCTCGGTCCCTTTCACAGAGATGCCTCACCCAGCAGAACATGAAGACTTGAGCTTCACTTGCCTGGTGGACGAGGCAGCATTGAGCCAGCACCGCGGAGAAGGTCTGAATATTTATACCGACGGTAGTAAAATCGATGGAAAAGTAGGTGCAGCTTTAACCATAAGGGATGGCTGCACCGAAATTAGTACTCGAAAACTCAGGCTGGATCCATGCTGCTCCGTCTACCAGGCGGAGTTGTTGGCTCTGGCAGAGGCCACTCATAGAGCTGCCATCACCTCTAAAACGCATGTCAACATATATTGTGACTCCCGCTCCGCTCTGGATACTGTAGTTAACTCTTCTTCCCCCCATCCCCTTGCAGTAAAAATTAGGCAAAACATTAAAGAAATTGGGCAACAGCACAAAAAAGTTGAACTGTTTTGGATCAAGGCGCATGCAGGGATGGAGGGGAATGAGAGAGCAGACGACTTAGCAAAGAGCGCCGCCCTACACCTAAAATGTAAAGCGCATTACGGTAGGGTCCCGATCTCATTCGTCAAGCGAGAAATCCGTAAGGACTCGCTTGACGAATGGAATCAACGATACAAGAGCGAAGCGGAAGCGGGAGTCACAAAGATGTTCTTCCCAGACGCGATCCTTGCATACAGCGTCATTAAAAATATAGAGATGCACCACCTTGTCGTGCAAATGCTCACGGGGCACGGTGGACTCGCAGCGTACTTATACAGATTTAAATGCAGGGAGAGTCCAGCGTGCCTCTGTGATCCAGACGTAGAAGAAAGCGTAGCACATGTCGTCACGGAATGTCCTATCTTCGGTAGGAGAAGGTTTGACCTAGAGCAAGAGATAGGAATAAATGTAAACATAGAAAACTTAAGTAAAATAATGATAGATAAGAATATGAGATATAAGTTTTTAGAATTTGGTAAATATGTAATTCAAAGAGTAGTAAATAAAAATAAAACGTTGTAAAAATTGGAACACTACCTGCAATTAAGTTTGCAGCGTGAGTGTCCATAGTGATCAAAAGAAGGATAGACTATGTCAACCCTAATAGTAAAAATAGGTGTGTATTGTTGTATTCATTGTTCCTTACCCTTTTCCCAGAAAAATATAAATATAAGCATGTAAAAAGTAGTGTAGAGTAGTATTAGCAAGGGAACCCCCCTAAAAGAACAAAAGATATGATGGATGACAGAAAGAACAAGTATGAAGCATGAAAGTACGAGAGGCATGAATGATAGAACTGGAATGAAAGGAAAGCAGTTAATCAGGCCCCTGACACTAACTCGTCGGGGTAGGATGAAAAAAAAAAAAAAAAAAAAAAAAAAAAAAAAAAAAAAAAAAAAAAAAAAAAAAAAAAAAAAAAAAACCTAACCTAACCTAACCTAACCTAACCTAACCTAACCTAACCTAACCTAACCTAACCTAACCTAACCTAACCTAACCTAACCTAACCTAACCTAACCTAACCTAACCTAACCTAACCTAACCTAACCTAACCTAACCTAACCTAACCAACTCTTCATTTGACAAAATATATTGCATACAGTCGACTCGGGACCTCGCCTGGACGCGCCTGGAGTGCTCCGCTTTGCTCCTGAAACAGAAAAAAGAAAGTTACATATCAATTTCAAAATTTTCAGTTTTAAAAATACAACTTTTTCGGCAATAACTTTTCCAAAAGCAGCCCAATTTTCTTCCAAATTGTTTTGTAAGGTGCGCAGGGCTTGCGCGCACCCCTTCAAATCGTTTATTTCATTCGTTTCATACGAATTTTTTACACGCAATAGCAAAAAACTCATTTCATCGACGATTTTTGCCCCGCCCACCCACCCTTTAGTGGTAATCGGTAGAAATAGCTCCTTCCGGACTTTTATTTAATCGACGCCGGAGGACAAGAGCTTCCAGAAACTCTTTTTAAATTTAGTGTAGCTTAGTAGGATTGAATTTTATAGGGCCCTTTACACCCTATAAAATCGCTGACTGTGATAGATCTCAATTTTATATTTAATTTATGACAATTATTATTTTAATTATTTATTAGTACTATTGTACAATTATTTTAAGTTTTAATTTAATAACCTCATAGCGGATTTTCTATTTTAATTAGTTATATAGCACCAGACATGTTCCATACACCGAAAGCCATGAAACCGGTTTTAAATCGCACTACTACGCTATCCGGTTCGACAATGGAGAGCGAGGGGCTCCCTTCGACGAGTGTCAGGCGTAGCATCGGCGAGTGGGAGACCGGCAAGCCGGACCGCAGCCGAGCCAGCCCGGCATCGACAAAGGGATCCCCAGCAGCGGCTCCTGTGACTCCTACGCTGGCTTCGTTAACGAAGTCGGCGAGGATCACGGCGAGCTCTTCCCATCCTGCAAACTCTAAGTTGTCGGCCCGGATAGCGGAGGCGAAGACACTGCTTGCCACGGGCAAGCAGTATATCACAAGTTCTAGGAACTTAAAGACTGAAATTAAAAGTGGTGTAGTTAGCGTCCTTGACCGCCTTTACCAAATCGTAAAGGAGACGGAGCCCACTTCCTCAAAAGCGCCTGGCAAACCGCCGTCCAGTCAGACGACGGAAACTGGAAATGGGGACCAGAGCCTGGTGGAGAGAATGCTCGGGGAGCACATGACGTTGCTGAGGGAGAACTCCGAGCTGGCCAGGCAGCTCAAGGAGACCCTCACCAGTGCCGAGTCCACCCAGCTCTCTGATGCTCACGCCAAGTCACAAACCGAGAGCATGGAAATGCTCTTGGGTGAAGTGCGTGAGCTCCGCCAGGCAACTGAAAGCCGGACATACGCCAGCGTGACGGCGGGAGCGGCCGTCTTGTCAGAACCAGCTCGCCCCCAACAGAGTGCAATGCACTCTGTCATTGTCAGTTCGAAGGACGATCAAGACACGGGCGATCTGGTTCTGAACAAGATCCGGAAAGCCGTCAACGCCAAGGAGGAGGGCATCCGTATAGAAAAGTTTAGGAAGGTCAAGGACGCCAAAGTAATCGTCACGTGCAGAACGCAGGAAGAGAGGCGGAGGGTTAAGGACAGACTGTCGAGGACCGATGAACTCAATTTCGAAGATGTCCAAAACAAGGACCCGCTCGTTATAGTCAGGAACGTCCTGAACTATAACAGCGACGGGGAGATCCTGAAGGCTCTTCGAAATCAGAACAAATCGCTCTTCGGCAGTCTGACCAAGGACGAAGACCGCCTCGAAATCGCCTACAAAAAACGTGCACGGAACGCGCACACGAGCCATTTGGTGATGAGGGTTTCGCCAAAGTTGTGGCAGGCCATGACCGCAGCCGGGGCAGTGCATATAGACCTGCAGAGAGTGAAAGTGGAGGACCAATCCCCACTAGTTCAATGCTCCCACTGTCTCGGTTTCGGTCATGGTAAGCGCTTCTGCAAGGCAGACAACTTGTGCTGCAGCCACTGTGCGGAACCCCATCTCAAAGCGGATTGCCCGAACCTGCACGAGAACGCGATGTGCATCAACTGCGTGATGGCGAACGAAAGTGACACGAGACACAACACTTTCAGTGAGAAGTGTCCGATAAGGGCTAAGTGGGACGCCTTAGCCAGGGCGTCCGTGGCATATTGCTAAGGATGCCCTGGTCTTTCCATCTGCCAATATCCGTCGCGTAATGGAAGCCTACACACGAGGACAGAAGGTAAGCATATCGTGTCCTGAAACCGAGATTCTCAAGCTTAGACAGTCTGCAAAAATCATAGATGTTTCACATATAAGCACAATCGGGACCGATTTCATGAGAAATCAACCCTATTGCGGCAAAAAATTTATCTTTTTGTTACTTTTATTGTTTTCGGGTATAAAAGTTCACCGACAAGAGTCAATCGGGAAAAATTTCATGGGGAAATTTACCATATTGATTAAGTCCGGACGCACCAAAATTTTGTCTCAAAAATTCTTCAAAATTGTATATTTTCGACTGAACCGATGCAGAATGTCTAAGTTTGAGGATCAAAGATGGGCGCAAGAAACAACTAGTAGCTTACCTTCTAATCCAGCTTCTTGTAAAGGCTATACACCATTGCAGCGACGAGCGATACCTGGTCGGGCATCAAACGAAGTACCTGATAGAAAAGATAAATTAAAAGGGCACATAAAACAAGTTAACATGGAAGACAATAAACACTGGTTTGGCATCAAAATTGTATAACGTAAACAGTAAAGGACGGTTAAAAATGATTAAAAGATATCAAAACGGGATTAAAAGCAATGCTTAATATATATTCACATATATATTAGAGCATGACCACAGTAAAAAATGTTGATCTTATATGATGATAGTTACAAAAACTACATATGTATATATAAAAACTAATGTGACTTTAAACTTTAAACAAATAAAAGAGTTGCAAATATACCAATACATAAGGTCCCGGATCTCCATGTCTGGGGTATTTGGTGGAGGAGGACGGCAAAAAAAAAAAAAAAAAAAAAAAAAAAAAAAAACCTAACCTAACCTAACCTAACCTAACCTAACCTAACCTAACCTAACCTAACCTAACCTAACCTAACCTAACCTAACCTAACCTAACCTAACCTAACCTAACCTAACCTAACCTAACCTAACCTAACCTAACCTAACCTAACCTAACCTAACCTAACCTAACCTAACCTAACCTAACCTAACCTAACCTAACCTAACCTAACCTAACCTAACCTAACCTAACCTAACCTAACCTAACCTAACCTAACCTAACCTAACCTAACCTAACCTAACCTAACCTAACCTAACCTAACCTAACCTAACCTAACCTAACCTAACCTAACCTAACCTAACCTAACCTAACCTAACCTAACCTAACCTAACCTAACAAAGGAGACCGAAAAAGGCTGCGTACAGGGGTCAATAGGTGGGCCGACCTTCTGGAATTTGCTCCTGGATCCCCTGCTGCAAGAGCTAGAAAAGAAAGGAGATTACGTGCAGGCGTTCGCGGACGATGTTGTCATGGTCTTCGATGGTGGGACCGCACTTGAGATCGAGGGACGGGCCAATGCCGCTCTCGAACATGTTCGGGGGTGGGGTGTCAAAAATAAGCTAAAGTTCGCGCCACAAAAAACCATGGCTATGGTTATGACGAAAAAGCTTAAATTTGACACCCCACGCCTGAGCATGGGAGGGGTCGACATTGCCATGTCCCGAGAAATCAAATTGCTTGGCCTCACCATCGACGACAAACTGACCTTCAACACGCATGCCGCGAACGTCTGCCGTAAAGCTCTAAACTTTTACAAGCAGCTAGCTCGAGCAGCCAAAATTCACTGGGGTCTAAAACCAGAAGTGATCCGGAGTATTTATACAGCAGTCGTCGAGCCCACCATAATGTATGCAGCGAGCGCTTGGGCACCAGCCACAAACAAAATAAAAATCAAAAAAGAGTTGGACTCGGTGCAACGGGGCTTCGTCCAAAAGATGGTAAAGGCGTATAAAACGGCCTCTCTAAACTCGGTCCTATTACTTGCCGGGTTGCTTCCTCTGGACATAAGGGTCAGGGAAGCAGCCCTGCTTTATGAAATAAAGAAGGGTCACACCCGGCAGGTAATAGGAGATCGAGACATCGAGACACCTGTTTCATACGCCCAGCACCCACATCCTGCAACGCAAAAGGCCTTGAACTTTATTTGTCTCGCGGACGGAGCAGCACTCGATCAACACCACAGTGATGAAGCTCTCAGCATCTACACCGACGGGAGTAAGATAGATGGCAAAGTTGGTGCGGCCCTATCAATTCGGAAAGGTGCTGATGAAATAAAGACTCGGAAACTGAGGTTGGACGAGTGCTGTTCCGTCTATCAGGCGGAGCTGTTGGCGCTGCTTGAAGCCACAGAACAGGCGAAAAAGAGTTCAGAAGCCAGCTGCCATATTTACTGCGACTCTAGATCCGCGCTGGAAACGGTCACAAACTTGAGTTCCCCCCATCCCCTCGCATTCAAAATTAAAGCCAATGTCCTGAAGTTGAAAGAGGGACACAAAATACTGAAGCTATTTTGGATTAAGGCACATGCGGGGCTTGAGGGGAACGAAAGGGCGGACCAACTAGCCAAAGAAGCAGCACTTCGCCTAAAGACCAAGGCCAACTATGACAGCTGTCCGGTCTCATTCGTCAAGCGACAAATTCGATATGGGTCGCTTGACGAATGGAACCGGAGGTACAAAACCGAGCAGGAGGCGTCAGTAACCAAGATCTTTTTCCCGGACGCGATAGCGGCATACCCAGTACTCAAAAGAATAGAGCTTGACGAAAGTGTGGTTCAAATGCTCACAGGGCACGGCGGTTTCTCTGCATACCTGCATAGGTTTAAGTGCAAGGAGAGCCCGGCGTGCCCTTGTGACCCAGAAATTGAGGAGTCCGTTGTACATATCCTAACAGAATGCCCTATGTATAGTAGATTAAGATTTAATATAGAACAAGAGATTAATATAGATGTAAGCCCTAGTAATATAAGTAGCATATTATTAAGTAAGGAATGTAGAGATAAGTTTATAATGTATTGTAAGAAAATTGTGAAAAAAGTAGCTATAAGGAACGGATGTAAGAATTTAGGAGCACTACCCGCCAACACACAGTTGGCGACGTAAGTGCCCAACAGTAATATATAAAAGATAATAAGAAACTTAGAAATAAAGAAATTTAGATAGAATAGGTATAGATAAAATAGATACGAATGGTGACGGATGCAAGAAAGATAAAGGATGAAGAATGAAAGTACGAGCAGTAGCAAAAGCGAGAACTGGTATGAAAGGTATGATGTCCAGAATAGGCTCCGATAAACTTGATAGTCGGAGGTAGGAGGAAAAAAAAAAAAAAAAAAAAAAAAAAAAAAAAAAAAAAAAAAAAAAAAAAAACCTAACCTAACCTAACCTAACCTAACCTAACCTAACCTAACCTAACCTAACCTAACCGTGAAGCCGGAAACCACTGCTAGTTGTATATGCCCTGCTCAGAAAATTCAGAACTATAGAAAATTAAACAAAATTAGAGTCAAAAATTTAAAACTTATATCAAAAATCAATCAACATTCTAGTAAAATTAAACTTAAAATATATTTTATAAAACGAAATAAAGTACACAATTTGCTTAATTCTTCTACATTAAAAATCAGAGTTCTATACAAACAAGTGGTTAAAAAGGTAGTAAACAAACAGATACATAACTATATGTTGAACACTATATTGAGCTATAGAGGCATCAACATAGATGTAATAAGAGTTAAATCAAGATTAAGATAAAAGTACAGAACATAGTATCCCCTAGTAATTCCGAATGTAATTTTTATTTTCTTTTAATTTTAATTGTCAAATGTTAAGACTACTGCTGTAAATTTTGAAAAATATAACAAACTAACATTTAGTAAATAAAAATAGATAATAGAATATATTTATAAGTATATGCAAATTGTTTCTAGAAGTAAGCTATAAAAATATTGTAAGCATGAAAAACATATGGTGAACTTTGTATTTAATTATATAAGTAACACCATTAAAGTACAAAGTGTAATAGTAAAATAGTAAAAAGCAAATAAAGTAAAAATAGGCAATAAAAGATAAGCCTAAATTTGAAAATTCTGTATAAGTGTAATATATTAAATTGTATTTAGCAAATATAGAAAAATTAAATTGGAAACAATAAGGTATAAATTGAAATCTATTTAAAAGTGTAAAAGTAAAATTATTATTATAGTTCAGTAAAGTAACAACAAAATGAATTTTAAAAAATTTGTGTTTAGGTGTAAGAGTTAAGAAGTAAGTAAAGTTTAAACTTATAAGTACTAATAAGCAACCTTGTACACTCTGTAAAGGAAGAAAATGTAAAAAACTGTAAATAAGCGTAAAAATAAGATCCTTCTTAAAGTTGTATATAATATGCGTTCCAAACACTGCTAAAGACATGTATTAATTGTAATTCATGTATATTAAACAAATAAACATTGCTGAATAAAGTTCCTGCCCCCCACAGTAGGAGTAGCTCGCGGGCCTGGACGGTAGCCTTGTGCTAGGTGCTCCAGGACAGGAAAAAAAAAAAAAAAAACCTAACCTAACCTAACCTAACCTAACCTAACCTAACCTAACCTAACGTATTAAAAACGTTTCGTTTCGTACTGACACATCACATAGGTCGGGCATCACCTGGTCAAATTTCATTACGAGCGTGAGCGCGAATGCGATCCGTGCTCCACAGCACAATTTGATGAAGATTAAAGAAATTAAATAACTTATTTTGGCACATTGATTGATTGTAGTGTGTGACTGTGTCGTTCAGTGCGCCTGATGGAAAAGTATACATCGGTAAACTGTCGCTCACGGGAATGAGTCCGTTTGGGATCGGCGTGAGCATCCACGTCGGTTCGAGTAGCAAGAGGCAAACTAGACAATGTCTTTACAATATTAGTTACTACTTATGACTAAATATTATGGGCTACTGTACAGTATAACATATTATATTTTTTTATTTATTTATTATCACAGCTCTTTTACTTTGAAACAATAATTTATTTATACTAATATATCCTCAAAGAAGTCTCTGAGTACAAAATATACAAATACTTACTAAATAATGTTATTACGAATAATAACATTATTTAGTAATGTTATTACGAATAATAACATTATTTAGTAAGTATTTGTTGAAGTTTATTTAATAAAAATAAAAAAAGATTTTTGACTTGGTTTCATCTTTTATCGAGTCAGGGATAGATTTTGATTGACACATAAGATATTGACCACTTTACGTAAATTTCTACCTAGTCTATGTTCAGGTGTTTTATCAACAAAATTTTATGACGCTCATCTTTGCGCGACACAGTTTTTTTATTGTGCAACCGGAGCGCCTGCTCGTGGGGTGTTTTACGAAAATATCTTTGTTTTCAGTAAATCTCCAAATGTTAGTTTGCCGATTCCGATTACATTAATCGCGTAACACACGTCGCGTCAGAGAGCGGAGTGCTGTATCATGTAGATTACTATTCCGTCAGGCGCTAGCGCTGGCCAGTGTCACCACATGAAACGTCGTGTCATCATAGTCGCGTCAGGAAGTAGCCAGTGCTGTATCGTGTAGATTACTATTCCGTCAGGCGTTGGCGTTTATCACGTTAATATTAAGATAAGTTGTACTAAATACAAATAATTTATTTTTAGGGATCCGTACCTTAAAGTTAAAAACGGGACCCTATTACTAAGTTTCCGTTCTGTTACCAGGTTGTATCTCATAGTCCGTGATAATTCGGTCGATGAAAAGCTTTCCAAGATGGTCGCCGTAATAAAATGCGGATTGAATATTTTATCGCAATTTCCAAAATATGTTAATTCCAAACGAAAGGGATTGGAGAGTAGAACGCACTTTGTTAAATAATAAAGTTGGCCCTATAGCATAAGTTGTCCGTATGGATGAGAACATCGGGCCGCTACGGGGGTTCGCAACAACCCCGCCGCCGTGAGTCCGACACATTCCGTTACCCGCACCTCGCACAGCGGACTAACATTTCACTAAACCACAAAACCTACTACAGTAGTATCGTATGCAGCCGCACGGAGCTAGTTTAGTTTCAATGCTAAACACACATACCTAATACTTCAATATAACATGATATCATAATCACATGTCATGTGTATCAATTTATTTATTTGATGAGCAGTATCATTGTGTACAGTGAGGCTCCTTACCTTATCTTTCGTGGTTTCCTGTACAGGTAAGATTTGAGGCATGTTTATAAAGTCTTGCCAGTACACGGGCTATACTCGTGCGCAAACCACCACCGGTTGGGTCACCGCCATATTCTTGCGCCTAAGGATATTTATAATATTTTTTTTATTTAGTTCACAAACAGGTTTATACATTTTCAGACACGTCGTTAAAACAAACCAAAACAATTTATATAAACCCTTAGCAGTGAACTTCACTCACTCATCCACATGTCATAACTATCTACCGTAGGTACCTAATTCACGAAACAATATACAGTAGAAACTCGATTACCCGGAATCCGGATAATACAAAGTATGAAGAAAATCTGTATTTTTTTATTTTCTGATGAGAAGCCGGCGCGGGCGGGGACGCCAGCCGTCCGACACTTCATGTCTGCAAAAATACGACTTTGGACTATTGATCGGTAGTCCGGGTAATCGCGAATCCGTATAACCGAGGGCCGGATAATAGAGTTTCTACTGTATAAACATTAAACAACCTACCTATCCCATAACAAAATATAAGGTATATAGGTAAAAATATAACTTTCTAGTGGAACCTATTGTAATACTAGGAAGTATATAATTCAAATTAGTAAATAGGTCCATATCCCTTAAATTATAAGAACGACAAAGTGACTAAGTAAACAATTCATTTAATTTCATTGAGCAAAGAGAACCTTCATGAGAGTAATCGAGCAAAACCTTCATCATCCAGAGAAATCGGACCTTCCTCTATAACATTTGTGCCAACGCTGCTGTGGAACGATTTTGCCAAGTTCTTTAATTGATTTGATAGCAGCCAAACTTTGTGAAGCTCGCATTTTGTGGTAGCACATCTTATCGATCTTACGAGTATATCACTTCTACAGTAGGCTTATCATATCTACAATAGGCTTATAGAACTGTCTTATGATATAGTGTACCAAATATGGACATTTTAGCTATGTTTATTAGGGAACTAAACTCCTTAATAAGATCGGTAAAATGTAATCCTCTTCTCCCATCCGGAGGCAGTCGAGTCGTAATGAAACAACACAAACAGTAGTAATAATTTATTGAGTAAGTACTAGTGAAGAGAAGGCGCGGGAGGCGCGCGCAGTATGTACACGGACCGGCGAGCTCGACTACTGCTCGTGGTTGTCGGTGTCCGAGTCGTCGCACTCGGGCTTGGTGCGGCGCTTCTCGTACACCAGGATGATGGCGCACAGCACGAACACCTCGGCGCAGATGCCGAGGAAGGGCCAGAGCGCGGCGTACATGTCCTTGACGCGCAGGCGCGTGACGGCCCAGTCGGCGGCGGGCGCGCCGGGCGCCGCGCACGCGTACTCGCCGTCGTCGCCGTACTCGGCCGCGTCCACCACCAGCTCGCCGCCCTCCACGCCGGCCGGCGACGCCAGCACGCGCGCGCGCGCCCCGAAGTGCTCCAGCGCGTCCGTCACGTTGGGCTCGGCGCCCGGCTGCAGGCGCAGCCAGCTCACGGCGGGGTACGGCTTGCCCGTCACGCGGCACGACAGCTTCAGCTTCTGGCCGGCCACCACGTTGGAGTCCTTGGGCAGGCGCAGCACGGGCACGGCGCGCACGCGCCAGCGCAGCGCCAGGTCGCCGCCGGCCAGGCACGAGTAGTTGCCGAAGTCGTCCTCGAGCGCGCGCTCCAGCACGAGGCGCGCGCCGCCGTCCTCCAGGCGCGCGCGCGCCGCCAGCGCGCTGCGCTCCAGCGCCGTGTCGTTCACCGTCCACGAGAACTTCACGCCGCTCAGGTCGGCGCCGGGCCCGGCCGAGCAGTTGAGCAGCAGCGGCTTCAGGAGCTGGTACTCCACCTGCTCCCAGCCGTCGCCGGGCGCGGGGCCTGCAACACGGCGCCGGTGAGGTCGGGCGCGCGCGCGCCGGCGGGCGGCTAACTACGGCTAGCTAGGCCGTACCGGCGGGCGGCGGCAGCACGCGCACGCGCACGGCGCGCGCGCGCGGCGAGCACGTGTAGCGGCCGGCGTGCGCGGCGCGCGCGGCGCCGGCGGCCAGGCGCGCCAGCAGGCCGGCTTGGGGCGCGGGCGCGGGGCTCTCGCTGGCGCGCATGTCGGCGGGCGGCGGGCCGCCGTCGCGGCGCCAGGCGGCGCGCTCCTCCACGCCCAGCGCGCACGCCACCGCCAGCGGCGCGCCCGCCGCCACCACCAGCTCCGCGTCCTCGCCTGCGCCTGCGCACACACACCTGCCACCAGCCGCCCCCTCCCCCCGCCTACCTCATCCGCAGCTCTCCCCTTCCAATGGTATTTAGTGAGGAGACACGTGACACAGTTAATGAGTAAACACAGATAACAAGTACGGGGCTTTACTTTTATAACGGGTGTGATGACTGGGACATTCATAGTTTAGTGAGGTGATTAACTTTAGTACCAATATACTTAAGGAACTGGAGATATGAATTCACTACCATAACTAGCAAAATGTGAATTCTACAATATTGGTCATTAGCACTGACAAGGAGACACCATCATATGAGATGATGTCACTTCCTGTAATCACATACAAATGGAATGAGATGTTAATGAAGCCGGGACCGGGCGTGCCGTGGAGGTACCAGCGTGACACAGGGTTGGCTCATGTACTATAACTGCTGTTTGTGCCATCGTTCCATAATGATAATACAGTTTATAGTGTTGTAATGCAAAGATACTATGCATCATTTTACAATACTAATATAGTTATGTGCATTATTCTAGTTTTAAATTCGGGCGGAACATTTTATGACGGGTGTGATTAATCTTTTGAATAGGATCGTGATGACCAGACACAGCCAATCGATAGCTACTTTACTTCCAGCAACATAATGTACGATTCTAGCGAGGCAGTGAGTCCCCGGTACAGCTCCCGCCCTGCAGCCCGGGGCGGCTCGGCAATGCGCAATCACTGCAATCTTATCACATACGTACTCGTTACTAAGCCGCTGGTCTCCGATAACGGCGCCGTAAGTCGCTCGCTCGGAATATTCCGAGCTCTTCGCGTGGCCTACTTACTAGTTAATGAATGTAGTCAGACGATCAATTAGAGGACGGGGATTAGTAACGGATGACGTCACGGCTCGGCCTCCGCCTCGGCTCGGCCGCATGCAGTTATCCAGGACCACTTACTTTGTGCGAGCGAGGAATGACAAAGGGCTATAAATAGCAAGGCCAGCGTCGCCGCGACGGGCCTCATGAT
This sequence comes from Mellilla xanthometata, assembly GCA_035578125.1. Taxonomy (NCBI): domain Eukaryota; kingdom Metazoa; phylum Arthropoda; class Insecta; order Lepidoptera; family Geometridae; genus Mellilla; species Mellilla xanthometata. Next base: position 40,366 of record JAPUBQ010000001.1, read on the forward strand.
GGCCTCTTCACTTTAACACGACTTTAAACAACGTTACGGACTTTCGACGTCCGCTCTCACGCGAAATATAACTAAAAGTACGCCTTTTTACAAAATAATCGATTGAAATACTACGAGACGAGACTGCGTAAATAAGAATGAAAATGGCCGCAGTTCAGTATTGCCATATCACTTTGCTATAAATATATTGACATTGATATGAAATTGCCATGTAATTAAATGCTAAAAATGGCTAACTCTAACTTCTCATAAAATTGTTATTATTATTATATTTTTATTCTATTAACAATAACATTTATTCTGCAATCTACACAGTTGAGCAAAGAAAATGTACGCTAAAATGTTACCTTTCTACGACGCGCGACGCTAGAATACAAATTTTGTCACGTGATCAGTGATTTTGAGTCGAGCCGAGGAAATTATTAGGTAACGATTAAAAATACGGATAATAAAATATTATTACGGCACTGCGCGATGCCGTGCCGATTAGCATTTTTTTTCTGATCCGTGGTCTGAGTAGTAGAATAAACACACTGTGATACATTTCTTGTCTAAGTGGCCGCCAACAAAACCTTGAGGCGTGGATCTAAAATTTTTAAATTGTACCTTTTTTTTTACGCTTAATAGACTTGCGCTTGACCACAACTCACCTGATGTTAAGTGATATTGCAGTCTAAGATGAAACGCGCTTGCCTAGAAGAAACAGTTAGGTTGTAGTTCAGTGGGAACAGGGATTCCGGCAAGGAGTTCCACAGTTTGGCCGTCCGTACTATAAACGTGGAAGCAAATCGCATAATACGCATTTTTGACATTTCCACTGTATAACGGTGTCTCCTAGCAGTCTCCCTGCTCGTTCGGTAATGGAAAGGGGCCGCGGGAATTAAGTCATGTAATTCCGACCCACACTCACCGAAATGCAACCGGTAGAATACCGACAGACTCGCAACCGTGCGGCGGTACTCCAAACTTCGAAGTTTCGCACTGCACAGGGAGTCATTACCTATAACTTTCTTGGCCTTCTTCTCAATTGCCTCCAACGCCTGAAGCTGGTACTTAGCAGAGCCATCCCAAAGGTGCGAACAATACTCCATACACGACCGAACTTGTGCTTGGTATAGAGTGAGCAGCTGTTCCAGTGTGAAGTACTGTCTAACCTTTGAGAGGATGCCCAGTTTTTTGGCCGCAATTTAAGCCTTGGACTCAATGTACGAGCCAAAGTTGAGGGTTGGAGTCAAAGTTACGCCAAGAAGTTCGAGGTTGTCGGCAATCGGTACAGTTACATTTCGGAAAGTGGGGGTCAAATCGAATGGCCTATTTTTAGCAGAAAAAAGACACGCTTGAGTTTTTGACGCATTAAACTTTACCAAATTGGCATCGCCCCAGTCGGAGACTGCCTTAAGGGCCAAGTTGAAGCGATTAATCATGGACTTTCTGTGCGTCTGGATTTCAGCCGCACTGGCTCTAGCGGTGGACATAAAGCTCTCTACAACAGTGCTGTCATCTGCATACCTAAAGATACCGGGTTTTAGCAGGTCGTTTATGTACAGCAGAAATAACGTTGCAGAGAGAACCGACCCCTTCCTGTGCCAGGAGCCTGCCGTTCAGGACACGTTCCATTCTCTTACAGAGTATGGAGGTGACCGCTACTTGGGTCCCCTACTAACTGCGGTCGGCCAGCGGTGCACCGTGCCTCGGATCCCGCTACCCTCCAAAGCTAGTTACCCGATGCAGTTATATGCATGCGTCTATGGAACGGTATAATGCGTCTGCGAGACAACTACTCCGAAGTATGGTGTCACCGGTGTACGCACCGGAACACGGCTAGGCCGCTTGGCGGCGCGACTTAGACCGGCGGGTGGTCACTAACCACAGCCGAAGCCTACCACCAGTAGGTTACTACCTGATTGGCACCACCCAGGGACCACGTGTGGGGAATCCAAGTAGGGGTATTCTCCCACGGACGAGGGTAGCACAGTCCTCAATTATATTATTATCAATACCATTAAATATGAAACATGTTATTTAGTTACTAATTCACGAAATAAGCTCATCAATTAAAATCTAACGATTGTAGGTATTATCAATACCATCAAAAAACTACGTTTTGTTTTAATTTATTTACTAGTTTCGAACTACTTTTTTACATTTGAAAACAACTACCTATTAAAAAAATAAAATAAGAGAAAATTTTAGCTAATCTTGTTTCTGGGAGTGTAACGGCTATCAATATCGATTCGTGTGCTACCTGCACATAATATTGCCTTGTTGTTTGTATGGTAATGAAATGAGCTAGTATTGAACATGAGATTTATTGTAGCGGCGGGCGAGACACGACGACACGCGGTGCTCGTGCCCGCACAGCACGCACGCGCGCGCTAGGCCCACACGCGCAGCGTGGCGTCCCAGGAGGCGGTGGCGAGCGCGGTGCCGTCGGGCGAGCGCTGCACGCGCGACACGCGGTGCTCGTGCCCGCACAGCACGCACGCGCGCGCTAGGCCCACACGCGCAGCGTGGCGTCCCAGGAGGCGGTGGCGAGCGCGGTGCCGTCGGGCGAGCGCTGCACGCGCGACACGCGGTGCTCGTGCCCGCACAGCACGCACACGCGCGCGGCGCGCAGCGCGTCCCACGCGCACGCCGTGTAGTCGGAGTAGCCGGCGAACAGCAGGCGGCCCGACAGCGACCACTCCACCGAGTTGACGGCGAAGAGCAGCGAGTCGCGGGCGTAGCGCGCCACCTCGCGGTCGGCGCGCAGGTCGAACAGGCGGCAGGCGGAGTCGTCGCCGGCCGTGGCCAGCGAGTCGCCGGACGGGTGGAAGCGCACGGCGTTGACGTCCGACTCGTGCGCGTCGAAGGCCTGCACGGCGCGGCCCGAGCGCATGTCCCACAGCAGCGCCGAGCGGTCGCAGGCGGCCGAGGCGAAGGTGTCGCCGGCGTCCGAGGGCGCCAGGTCCAGCGCCGTGACGTCGGCGGCGTGCGCCGTGAAGCTCTGCAGCAGCTGGCCGCTCTCCACGTCCCACAGCGCGCACGTGCCGTCGCCGGCGCCCGTCAGCACCTGGCGGTCCGTGTGCGGGAACACGCAGCACGACATGTACGACGTGTGCGTGGCCAGCGTGCGCTTGCGCGCGCCCTCCTCCTCGCCCAGCCCGTACACCGTCACCTTGTTGTCCAGGCCCCTGCACACACCCCACTCTATTACATATTTACCAATATTCATAATCATAACGGTTGGATGCTTTTTTATATTGCCTAGCCAAATATTTAAATAAAGTAAATGAAACAAATATTAAAGGAGGGCTCCCATGCAACACATGTTTTTTTTTATACAGTAGAACCTCATTAAGTTGAACCTCGATAAGTCATAAACCTCCAAATGTCGAAAAAATGTTTTGTTCCCTTCCCTTCAAACACCAAAATCTCCATTACTTGAAATCTTGACCCTCTGTTAGTCTAAATCCAGAAAATCCAGCGTGATCTTGCCAAGACTAATATGGGGCATCATATACTCAGCAACAGAGTGGTTCACAATTGGAACAAGTTGCCCGAGGAAGTGGTCAGTGCTACATCAGTGAACAGCTTTAAAAACCAGCTTGATAGCTGGTTGCAGAAAACAAAAAAATCTCTTGCTAACCTGTGATCAGCGCACTAGTGAACTTTAAACATTGACATAGAACAATGGACATTTTATGAACTGTTAAAAATTTAATTTCAACTCAGTGTGTTATAGGCATATCAGCATTTTGCTGCTCGCCTATAAATCAAATAAATAATAAATAAATAATCAACCAAGTCCCTCCAAGTCATTTTGGTACATATTTTCACTCTACATCTCGAAAAATTAACTTTGACCTCTGCATCTCAAAAATACCAATGTTTTATTTTACAACCTTTACAACTTGATCATTTGGAATTTATTACCTCCTGCCGACATAAGTTACCAACTTTAAGAATTTGCCGACAATGCGAGTACACTATTGTTTCTAAGAAAACATTTTAGGAGTATAAGATAATAAATTTATGACTCACGTAAACATGTTTGCTTGCTTGGTGTCAGGTGTTCAATTTTGATTTCCGTTGAAATTTAGCTAAGCAAATCATTTGTTTCCGACTCAAATACTGTCAGAAGTAGTTTGGATTATCGTAAAGTTAAAATCCTCCATAAGTTGAAAACTTGCTAACTCAAATTTTTTGGCGTCTCCCTTGATATTCAACTTATGGAGGTTCTACTGTACTTGATAGGTCAGTATTCGACTACAGCTAGCCTGATGCCAAGCTGCGCTGCAGTCTACAGCGGGGCAAACTTACCTAGAAGATACTTATTAACTCTGAAGGCCCCCGGATGATACCTCTCAGGAAGCAGAGACTCAGGTAGTGAGTCCAAAGCTTCGCAGTCCTCACAATAAAGGTCAACGCAAAGCGTCTTGAGCAGATCATGAATATGCAGCAAGAAGAGTGTTGCAGAGAGCACTGAAAGCCACAGGGAGCTCACCCGGCGGCCAGCAGCGTGCCGGAGGGCGCGTAGGCGCACGCCATGACCCAGGTGCTGGGCGTGGCGATGGTGAGCTCGCGGCTGGCCGTGAAGGCGTCCCACACCACCAGCTTGCCGTCCTGCGAGGACGACACGATGTGCCGCTTGTCGGGCGACCAGTCCGCGCACAGCACCTTGGCCTGGTGCCCCTTCAGCACGCGCCGCAGCTTCAGGTTGGGGAACGACACGGGCTCCAGGCGCTCCGCCAGGCAGCTCACTGCGGACAGACTGGCCGTGAGCGGCGCCCGGCGCGCGCCCGCCCGCCGCCCCCCCCGCACTCACGGGACGCGTCGTTCAGCTTCTGGCGCTCCTCCTCCAGCTTCTGCTTGAGCGCCTCCACCTCGCGCAGCAGCGACTCCAGCGTGTCCTCGGGCGTCGCCGCCACGGCCGTGTCGGCCGCCATGTCTCCGCCTCACCACCTGCCGCGCTGCATTCTCCGCCGCGTCTCCACTTCACGCCGTCGCCTCCCTTCCACAGAATCTAATGATATTTGTTTAATTTATAAATCGGAATGTACGAGACGAAGAATCCATGACGCTGGTATCATAATATACTCTCTGACTGTGGATCCGATCGAATCGATAACATAACAGTGACATATACTCTATAGACCGGAACTTCTTACTACAAATGCGTACTACGTTTTTAGCCACAGATTTCTACCGATTGAACGACGAACTGGCAGAACTTTTTAATTTTTCATGAAGATCATTTTTTTTCACCTTAGGGTGAATTTTGGTTGCGAGTTTCTAAGTAATATTTGATAGCAGATTAAATGAGCCCTTATCTATTGTGCTAGGACTAGTACATAAGAAATGCCTCCATTCAACAGACATTGTCTTTTCGTAACTGATCCGTGTTTATGGCTAAATAATGGTTTAAATGAATTTTATGAAATGGTCACACCAAACCGGTCTTAGTATATTCGTTATTTTGATTGTATAAATAAATAATCGTTAATATCCCCTAGTTTGTGATCGTAGCCTAAATAGGTGTAACAATTCAGTACAAATTAAATAAGCCATCGGCGTCACGATGAGTCAGCCCCTGTTCGTGGAAGTCGTCCAGAAGCAAGAGAGCGAAGCGGACGAGGAGTACGTGAAGGAGCTGGTGGTGAAGTTCTTGAAGAAGTTCGCGAGTCTGAGGCCGGGCGCGCGGCTGAGCGGGCGCGCGCTGGCGGCGGGCGGCGAGCTGGCGCAGCACGCGGAGTCGGTGACGCTGTGCGACCTGCAGCACGAGCGCGAGCTGGCGGGCGCGGGCGCCGAGCTGCGCGTGCTGGTGTACTCGCTGGACGAGCGCGCGCCCGAGGCCGAGGCGGCCGCGCCGGGCGAGGCGGCCGCCGCCACGGCCTGGGCGCTGCCGGCGCGCGAGCTGCACGGGCTGTGGGAGAGCCTGGAGTTCGAGGACGGGCTCAAGCGCGACACCGTGCGCCTGGTGGAGAGCGCGCTCGAGTTCGGCGCGCGCGGCGTGGACCCGCTCGTGGTGGGCTGGAACCGCGTGCTGCTGCTGCACGGCCCGCCCGGCACCGGCAAGACCAGCCTGTGCCGCGCGCTGGCGCAGAAGCTGGCCGTGCGCCTGCGCGGCCGCTTCCCGCGCGCGCGCCTGCTGGAGATCGACGCGCACGGGCTGTTCTCCAAGTGGTTCGCGGAGAGCGGCAAGCTGGTGGCGCGCGTGTTCGCGCGCGTGCACGACGAGGCGGCCGACCCGCGCCTGCTGCTGGCCGTGCTGCTGGACGAGGTGGAGTCGCTGGCGGCCGCGCGCCGCGCCGCGCTGGCCGGCCTGGAGCCGTCGGACGCCGTGCGCGCCGTCAACGCGCTGCTCACGCAGCTGGACCGGCTGCGGCGGCTGCCCAACGTGCTGGTGCTCACCACGTCCAACGTGACGGGCGCCATCGACGTGGCGCTGGCGGACCGCGCCGACCTCAAGCGGCGCGTGGGCCCGCCCGGCGCCGGCGCCGCGCTGCGCATCCTGCGCGGCTGCTGCGCCGAGCTGGCGGCGCGCGGGCTGGTGCGCGGCGCGCCGGGCGCCGGGGACGAGGCGGCGCTGGAGGCGGCGGCGCGCGCGGCGGCGGCGGCGCGGGTGTCGGCGCGCGCGCTGCGCCGGCTGCCGCTGCTGGCGCACGCGCTGCACGCGCCGCGCGACCCGGACGCGCCCGCCTTCCTGCGCGCGCTGCACGCCGCGCTGGACTGCCACCTGCGCGACGAGCACGCCTTCCGAGCCGACGAGCTCTAACCCGTCTTATACTTTATATTTATTGTATAGGACTGACGGGTTTGTGATAATATGTAAACATTTATTACCCAGTTATGCCCAAGATTTAAATAATTGGTCGAAATAAAGCTACCTATGTAGGGATCCCACGCGATCGGCTTCCTCTGCATTGGTAATAGTCCATTGAAAAGTTACATTTGGGGTTGCGTTTTTTAGAGGACGCAATTTTATTTTTTTTATGTGTAGGGGGGGTCAGTGTAAAGCTAAAACCAAGTTTGTGGGGTCGCCACCCTTGTCCCACGGCCGCCATCTTGAAAATAGGTTTTGAAACGGTTTTTATGATATAAGTATCTCTTAAACTATTTATTTGATAAAAAAAATTGTTAACATTTTTTGTTGCAAATTAAATTCTCTACAACTTTGGTACAGTAACTTTTTATCGTAAAACTATAAATAAAAAAGTTATAAGCGAAAATCTTCAGAAATTCGAGAAAAAAAAAAATATTTTTCGATATAGTAATATTGTTTAGTACTCTTAACTATACCTATATTATATGTGTATACTAATAATATGTCATCAGTTATTTTTTTTTTGTTATTATAACATTTTTAATTACAAATTTAGCAATTACCTGAACAGTATTCCCGGTAACGGCCATCAGATTTAAAATTATTTTAAAAATCAATAATTGTTAAATCCTGTTATGGAGTGAGAAAGAGTCAATAATTAATTATTAATAATATTGCTAAATTTGTAATTAAAAAAGTTATAATAACAAAATAAAAAAAATAAAATAACTGATGACATATTATTAGTATACACATATAATATAGGTATAGTTAAGAGTACTAAACAATAGTACTCACTTCGGAGCGCTGTAAAACCTTAGCTATTAACTTAATGAAAAAATGATGCAAATAAAAGTTGTTCCCCAAAAAACGATCTACAAAAAAGGTCTGATATTATTTTTTCGTAAAATGATTAAAAAAAAGTTATATCGAAAAATATTTTTTTTGACGTGACGTCTTAAATTAGGTTGCGGCTGGGAGTCACTTATGAAAAAGTGTAACGCCCGGTAACGTTACGATGAGTCACCGAACGAGAGAGAGGCCCGCCGAATGCCTTGCGTCTCTCTCCCACTCAACTATGATCGGTCTGCCGCGCGCGCAGCACGCGGCAGACGTTGTCACGTAAAATCTTCGCCCGTAAAACCGACTTTACAGTCAACCTTTTTTTTTCTCGAATTTCTGAAGATTTTCGCTTATAACTTTTTTATTTATAGTTTTACGATAAAAAGTTACTAGACCAAAGTTGTAGATAATTTAATTTGCAACAAAAAATGGTAACAATTTTTTTTATCAAATAAATAGTTTAAGAGATATATCATAAAAACCGTTTCAACCCCTATTTTCAAGATGGCGGCCGTGGGACAAGGGTGGCGACCCCACAAACTTGGTTTTAGCTTTACACTGACCCCCCCTACACATCAAAAAATAAAATTGCGTCCTCTAAAAAACGCAAGGTTAGGCCCAAAAATGTAACATTTCAATGGACCATAAGGTTTGTCGCCGCTGGAATTAGTTATTCTTGTTAAACAAGTCAACTTGTTACATATTTTGATTGCCTTGTAATATACAGAGTAGTTATAGTTTGTGTGTCGCTAGTATTTACTGTTCTTTAAAATGCTCGCTGTGCTGGATGGTTGGAAGTTTCGTAAGTTAGGTTCACTATTAGGGGAAGTTCTACTGTACCATTAGAAATATCTAATGGTAACTAATAAATATATTAGTTAACTTTAAGGTAATTTAAGAACTACTCTGTTAATTTTTATAATCCTTGTTGATTGAAAAATCTCTTGCTAACCTGTGATCAGTGCACTAATGAACTTTAAACATTGACATTGAATAGTGGACATTATGTGTACTATTAAAAAAATATTTTCAACACTGTGTGATATAGGCACATCAGCATAATGCTGCTCGCCTATAAATCAAATAAATATGTAAACCAAATAGTAACTGTTTTAGAACATGCCTGTTTATAGATGTGCTGACACCCCACGTGTCAGCACATCTATAAAAAAATAAATAAAGTAATAATTAGGTTCTGTACATCTATAAAAAAATAAATTAAGTAATAATTATGTTCTGTACATCTATAAAAAAATAAATTAAGTAATAATTAGGTTCTGTACATCTATAAAAAAATAAATTAAGTAATAAATAAAAAAACAAGGACACAAACTTTTGCTTTTATAAATTATGGGATGACAGTAGTATAGTTTACTAAACCTATGTATAGACTATACAGAATTAGAAAGTAGTGATTGGGTCGCCGCACTCGGTATACTTACAGCGCAATGTTTTCATTGCAACTAAATAATCCTGGTGAATGACATTCATTTATCCGATATTCAATAAAACTATTTAAATTCTGATTTCACTGTTATGTATTAAGATGAAGACATTATTATTTAAGATGGCATACATATTTAATATAAGTACATGTGTATTATCATGCTTGTACATACATATCTGTGTACCAAACTACAATCTGCCGTCTATCAACTAAAATGCTATTATCTTAATAAAATTATTCAGTACTGAAGGACATTACAGTTTTAACTATTACTATTTAATATGTAAAACTTTGTGCAACACTTTTATTTGGTATAGATTAAAGATTTTTTAATTACCTATGTTTTTTTTTGTTTGGATTTTATGGTGGTGTGTAAGGGAGTGGACCAGACACACAAAACAACATTGATAGCCTGCATGTCATTACTTTACACCGTGTTTACATTGTTGGAGTTATAGTAAGGATGTGACACTCCTGGAAACAAATAATAGCGTATGTCACTCGGAAATAATGTAACTTCCCAATGGTGAAAGAATTTTTCAAATCTGTACGGTACTTTTGGAGCCTATTCGCGTCAAACAAACAAACCTTTCCTCTTATTGGTATACAAGATCTCCGCATATTAATAAACAGTCCTTAAAAATAACTAGATTAAAAGCACTATTTACAATTACAAAGCCATAATCATCATGTTGAGTCCGGCGGAGTCAGTCGTCCAGCATCCACATCATGTTGAGTCCGGCGGAGTCAGTCGTCCAGCATCCACATCATGTTGAGTCCGGCGGAGTCAGTCGTCCAGCATCCACATCATGTTGAGTCCGGCGGGGCCGAGGTGCAGGCGCAGCAGCGCGGGAGGGTCGCGGCGCGCCGCCGCCCGCAGGAACAGCAGCAGCGCGGCGGGAAGGTTGGAGCGGCCCGGCGCCGGCTCCAGCACCTCGCAGCCCAGCACCACCGCGTAGTGCGGCGGCGCCGCGCTCGCCGCGTGCAGCGCCAGCGCGCCCGGAGCGCGGGGCGGCGCGGCCGGCGCGCGCGACACGTGCCGCGCGGAGAAGGCGCCCGCGCCCGCGCCGCCGGCCGGCGCCGCGCCGTCCAGGTAGGCGGCCAGCAGGCGCACCAGCAGCTCGGCGTCCGCCGGGCAGTCGCGGCCCGCGCCGCCGCCGTCCCAGCGGTAGCCGGCCAGGCACGGCGAGCGCGCCAGCGCGCGCACGCGCCGCACCATGTGCGCCGGCTCGGCGAACGGGCGCAGGAAGGGCAGCAGGCCGCGCAGGCGGGGCGCGGCCGCCGCCAGCGTCTCGAGGCGCGCCGTGCCGGCCGAGTCGGTGCGCGCGTCCAGCCCGGCCGCGGCCAGCTCGGCGTCGGCGGCGTCGAGCTCGCGCGCCAGCCGGCTCAGCACGGTGGCGTGCAGCCAGCGCCGCAGGTCCAGCTCGAAGCGCGCCAGGCGCGCGGGCTCCAGGCGCACGCGGCGCCACGGCTCGGCCGCCGCGCCCGCCGCCGCGCGCGCCGGCGCCGGCTCGGCGCGCAGCGGCGACACCTGGTAGGGCGGCGGGGGCGGCGCGGGGGCGGGCGGCGCGCTCCACGCCCGCTCGTCGCCCGCCGCGCTCAGGTAGCGCTCGAGGTGCGCGCGGTCGGCGATGAGCGCGTCGGGCGGCGCGAGCGGCGCGGCCGGCGGCGGCTCGGGCGGCGTGGCGGCCGGCTCGGGCCGCCAGCAGCGCGCCGGCGACAGCGGGGCGGGCTGCGCGGGCGCGGGCGCTGCGGGCGAGGGCGCGCGCGGCGCGGGGGCCGGCGCGGGCGGCGCGCGCAGCAGGCGCGCGGCGCTGGCGGCGGCGGCGCAGGCCAGCGCGCCCTCCACGTAGTGCAGCGCGCTGCGGTACCCGGGGCACGCCCACCACCTGCACACACACACGCCGCTATAGTCACGTGGGTATTGTTACGCTCCCCGGTCGTACAATTATGATAAGTTCAAAGTTCATTTATTGACATGTCAGGAATTATAAATATAAAAATACGGTATCTTAAATACCTAGTTTATTATATAATAACAAAATTATTAAATAATAAAAATGTCAATATGTGGTAAAAATACAATAAATGTCAGTAAATTACTTAATATTAGGTACAAGTTCGTCAAAGGAATAAAACGCTCTATTAATGAGCCACCGTTTCAATTTCATTTTGTATGCGTGCAGAGTGACGGCTGCAGTAACGTCGTCGGGCAGCTTATTGTACACCGCCGGGCCCATGATGTGTGTTAGCTTGTCGGACTTGTGTAGAGTACGCGGCAAGCTGGCGAGGTGCAGCGGGTGCCGAGTGGAGCGGTGTCGCCGCGCGGAGCGCTTGGGGTAGGCCGCTAGGTTGACGCGCGTGTACACCGCCACTTGGTATATGAGGATGGCAGGAAGCGACGTAACTCCTAGCTCCTGGGAGTAGGGGCGAGCGGGCGTGTCCCAGGCGACGCGCGCCACGCATCTCACTGCCCTCTCCTGCATGCGGAACGCGCGCTCCCAGTCCGCGGCCCGCGCCCACAGCTCGCAGCCGTACTGCAGCTGAGAGTGGACCGTGGCGAAGTAGCACGCCCGCGCCGTCTCGCGCGGTACCACTCTAGCCACGCGGCTCAACGCGAAGCAGGCGCTCCCTAACTTCCCGCACAGATTATCGATGTGGACATCCCACTTCAGGCCGCGAATGGATATATAGTTGTTTGATATTTATCTATCTATTGATAGGTAATATGGTTGTTTTTGTAATTTTTTGAAGTTTTCGAAAAAAAATATAACAGTTAATATTATTTGTTTATAACAAATTGTTAAGTTAAGTAATAAACAATTAAATTATTAAAAAAAAAATATTTCTCTGTTATTCCATTGAAAAGAATCCTACTAATATTATAAAGGCGAAAGTTTGTATGTATGGATGTGTGGATGTATGGATGTAGGTATGTTTGTTACTCTTTCACGTAAAAACTACTGAATGGATTTGAATGAAACTTTACCACAATATAGCTTATACATCAGAATAACACATAGGCTATAGCTTATACATCAGAATAACACATAGGCTACAATTTTTGAGGTTTTTAATGTGAGGTCGTAAAAAAAAACACATTTTTTGCGCTTACATTGCAAACGCTGACTGAATCCTACAAGATAGATCAAAACAATTTACTACAGTATTGTACTACTTAAAAAGGTCTACAAAAAAGTCCCTGATGGTATATGTTTATCTCTTAGGAATAACCCACAATAACCATTTTTTACCCTTTACTTTGTACGAGAAATAATGGCTTATTTACGAAGCGATTTTAAGCAATACAGTATTAATCCTTATCCAATTAAGTATCTTAAATACATTGTGCATTTAATAAAGATCAATATGGCTTTTTACAGCATGTAAATTAAATAAATATTTTCGAAGATATCACAGATTTAAAATGCAGCGGCGCCAGGCGAACGGAGCGGGGGTAGGTGCGGTGGGGAAGAAGTGGCTCAACGCTGAGTGCGCGACCCGAACGCGGGCAGACGCGTGAGGGCAGACGTCGTTGACGGTTGTGTCCGTTTTGCGAATTTTCAAGGCACTAGCGATTTGATAACAACGTATGGTCGCCTACTTTAAGTAATATAGGCCTAAGGTTAGTTATTGCCAGGTTTCTTTTTGGTTAGGAGTAACACGTACAAAAAGATACCTACTTCATTTTTACAAATTACTTCATTGATAATTCAATTACTATATAGATAGGTTACTTACAGTTAATTATAACAAATTATATTAGCAATAAATTAAAATTGCGACTATAATTTGAGATTTAAACTATCCTATCTCTCAAGTTGGATCGAACTGCACATGGTGTGCGAATTTTATTATAATCGGTTAAGTGGTTTAGGAGTCCATTGAGGACAAACATTGTGACACGAGATTATATAAATTAAGATAAGATTATTAATACTATATGTATGTTTTTTATTATTCTTTATTGTACACTACGTCCTTCTTTAGTCGTTTATAAATTCCTTTCCATCCAAAGGTTGCCTGGAAGAGATCGCTTTAAGCGATAAGGCCGCCAATTGTGGTACACTAATTTTAAGTAAATTGTCTTTTACTGTGCCTTTTTTATTTATATGTCCAATAAAGAATTATAAAATTTCCATGACACAATGTTAGTTACCGTACTCCTCCGAAACGGCTTGACCGATTTTTACCAAATTTCATATGCGTATTCAGTAGGTCTGAGAATCTTCTACTATATATTTTTAAGGCAAAACAACGTTTGCCGGGTCAGCTAGTAAATGATAATTTTTAAGAATAAAATAATTTCTTAACTAATTATTTAAACATTTGAAATATAAAAAAACGATTATAAACAATAAAAAAAAAAAAAATTAAGAAAAAAATTTTTTTTTTAAATCTTCATTTCATCTATGCTATAAGATAATAAAAAAAAATTAATCCCAAAATAGTCTATTTGTTTTTAAAAATTTCCAAATAACAAAAAAAAAAATTCCATTGTTAATTAATACCTACATCAGGTGCAAAAACAGCAATAATAATATATTACCAAAAAGCATTTTTTTTTTATATCATTTTTTTTAATTTCATTTATAGTTAGTTTAAAAAATTATAATTCACAAAATAATTAACTTTAATAAATTATTTTGCATAACTTTTAAGTACCTAAACAAAAAGAGCTACAGGAAGCAAAAAATTTATAGACCAATTATTTAAACTTTTATACCGTAATTTATAAAAACAGATATTGGCAAAAAAATTGTTGTAACTACTAAATAGTTGTAATGGTGTAACTTTTTGAAAAATCGACAAAAAAAAATTTTTCACCAAGGTTTTTTTGTTCAAGTGTCTAGATTACACCATAATTTATTCAAATTTTGAAATTGTTATTTAATATTTAAAAAAATATATATTTTAGGTGATGTACCGGCTTTTTATGCGGCGCGCCTATGCCGTAACGCCCTCGCGGAGATATATTTTCAGTATTAAAAAAAATTATATATAGATAATATAGAGTTCCAGGAGTTAGGACTTTTTTATTGGAAATTTTCTCCTCTTTCGGGTTCTTTTTTCAAAATTCCTTAAATATCATTATTTTTTAAGTTATTTTTGAAAAACTAAATACCTTTTTTTTTTCTTATTTTGTTAATATCAATCGCAATTTTTTATGTGCTAATAAACCCTTAAAAAACATTTTTCTAGATGTCATTCCGAATCGAATGAGCTATGGCACATATTTTTAGGAGCTTTATGTCTATTTAACACGTTTTTGAACTTGTTGACTAGACTAAAATAATAATAACAAGTATGGCTCTGACATACTATTTGTAAATGACTTTAATTTAGGCTTAGTGTTTATTTGTTAATTTCATCATAATTATATATTTATATCATTTTAACAAAGTATTTGTAACTAAAGAGATGGACTATAAGGCTAAGCATTGCTATTGTTACCTACTTATGTTTATATATCATAGCTATTTGTCTGTCCAAAGTAAATAAAATATAATAATTGGCTCATGTTGGAAACGTCTATATGGGTATTTAGGTCACATGTTAATTCAATGATATTGTTATCATTTCAATTGAATGTGAAAGATGTTATTATATTTCTGTACATTGTAGTAAACGCTACTAGTGACATGGCCCAGGTCATCCATTGCCAGCATAGCCGAGCCGCACGGCCGGTACCGTCGGGTCCAGCGGGCAGCACCGCAACACTCACAGGTCGAGCGAGAAGACGAGCAGCAGCGCGGCGTCGAGGCACATCCAGCGCAGCGAGGCGGCGCGCTGCTTGTGCGCGTACTGCTCGTCCACGGCGCGCCGCACGCGCCCGCCCGCAGCCATCGCCAGAGCCCTGCAACACGCGAGCCTGATCACTCTGCTGGGGGCGCGCCGCCGCCGCCCGCGACACTTATATCGCTCGCTCCTCTCTCATGCGCCGCTTCACCGCTGTCCGCTATACTAGGCCCATCTACCGATGAACCGCTCGCCTCCTCACTCCAAAAACACTACACAAAATAAACTATCTACTTCAATTCGATTTCTTTAACTATTTCCGAAATTCTGACAAAATAGCATTGAGTTATACTAACATCATTGCAAAATTGCGACGCGTCGTTCAATTTTGGAGGTTATATTTACGCGGTATATTTTTTTTTAATTCGTGACCAATGACCATGGATACAAGTGCTTCAGTCGAAGTCTTTTATAATTATTGTTTACGCGGTAAAATTTGGTAGTGTTGCCGTTAGGTCCGCTTGTGGCTGAATAACAGGAAAAAGTTGCTAGTTTTGACCATACGTTACTTTCAATTAATAATCTTTTTTTTTTATATTATCTACTATATACGACTCCATGCGAGTGAAACAAATCTTATCTTGAAACTAGTGAAAAATCGTTCGATTGTTTTGAAAGTTCGCTAGTATTAAAATATATTCCATACCATAATTAATATTACCAACATATCAGTAAATTCTAAAAGATTTCTAAAAGATAATAATTTTTCAATGTATATAACTAGATGTAGATACAGTATTAAGTTAATAAGTAACCTATTGACTCAGGCGTTACTTTGCGGAAATCCATTGTAAATAGAAGAAAAAATTAAATATTAAGTGTACTTCCGCTGTATTATAACATTTCATTTGCTTATCTTAATTTGGGTTTCAGATCACAGTGGAAGTACACTAAATATTTAATTTTTGCTTCTATTTGGTATTAAGTTATTAATTTTAAGTAGTCTAAGCCTCAACAAATGTGTGAGGAAGATGAGACGGAGCCATAGTGTCGTCGCATGTTGCATCCCACACTAAAGGCCGCCCCATCTTCCATGGTATGAGTGTCATCCCATCAGGTCTTTTGCCATCATCGTCACGCGTCAACCCACTGGTCAGGCCGGTGCTGCGGCCGCCGAAGCGGAAAACCTCAAACGGCACAAATATACACAACTTGATCGTGTGTACATGTTTGTGCCGTTTGCGGTAGAGACGATGGGTGTGTGGGGGCCGGCCGCCGCAGCTTTACGGAGAACTTGCCAAGCGGCTGGTGGAGGTTTCCCGTGTCCAGAATGCTGGCTTGTATTTCGTTCAGAAACTAAGCATTGCCATCCAATGTGGCAATGCTGCCAGCATTTTGAGCACCTTTTCCTCTACCCCTGGACTTTGTAGGTTAAGCTTTAGTTTAATATTTTATACTAGCTGACCCAGCAAACGTTGTTTTGCCTTAAAAATATATAGTAGAAGATTCTCAGACCTACTGAATACGCATATGAAATTTGGTAAAAATCGGTCAAGCCGTTTCGGAGGAGTACGGTAACTAACATTGTGTCATGGAAATTTTATAATTCTTTATTGGACACATAAATAAAAAAGGCACAGTAAAAGACAATTAACTAAAAATTAGTGTACCACAATTGGCGGCCTTATCGCTTAAAGCGATCTCTTCCAGGCAACCTTTGGATGGAAAGGAATTTATAAACGACTAAAGAAGGACGTAGTGTACAATAAAGAATAATAAAAAAACATACATATAATATTAATAATCTTATCTTAATTTATATAAATCTCGTGTCACAATGTTTGTCCTCAATGGACTCCTAAACCACTTAACCGATTATAATAAAATTCGCACACCATATGCAGTTCAATCCAACTTGAGAGATAGGATAGTTTAAATCTCAAATTATAGTCGCAATTTTAATTTATTGCTAATATAATTTGTTATAATTAACTGTAAGTAACCTATCTATATAATAATTGAATTATCAATGAAGTAATTCGTAAAAATGAAGTATCTTTTTGTACGTGTAACTAACTCCTAACCAAAAAGAAACCTGGCAATAACTAACCTTAGGCCTATATTACCTAAAGTAGGCGACCATACGTTTTTATCAAATCGCTAGTGCCTTGAAAATTCGCAAAACGGACACAACCGTCAACGACGTCTGCCCTCACGCGTCTGCCCGCGTTCGGGTCGCGCACTCGGCGATGAGCCACTTCTTCCCCACCGCACCTACCCCGCTCCCCCCACGCCCTTTCGCCTGGCGCCGCTGCCGGTATTTATATCGCCGAAATTGCTATGACTCTGCATTTTAAATCTGTGATATCTTCGAAAATATTTATTTAATATACATGCTGTAAAAAGCCATATTGATCTTTATTAAATGCACAATGTATTTAAGATACTTAATTGGATAAGGATTAATACTGTATTGCTTAAAATCGCTTCGTAAATGAGCCATTATTTCTCGTACAAAGTAAAGGATAAAAAATGGTTATTGTGGGTTATTCCTAAGAGATAAACATATACCATCACGGAATTTTTTGTAGCCCTTTTTAAGTTGTACAATACTGTAGTAAATTGTTTTGATCTATCTTGTAGGATCAGTCAGCGTTTGCAATGTAAGCGCAAAAAATGTGTTTTTTTACGACCTCACATTAAAAACCTCAAAAATTATAGCCTATGTGTTATTCTGATGTATAAGCTACAGCCTATGTGTTATTCTGATGTATAAGCTATATTGTGGTAAAGTTTCATTCAAATCCATTCAGTAGTTTTTACGTGAAAGAGTAACAAACATCCATACATCCATACTTACAAACTTTCGCCTTTATAATATTAGTAGGATAATTGTTATGTTGGTTGTAAATAAATAGTAGTCTAAGCCATGCCTTATCAACTAAGCACATGATGCACATTTTTTGTATTTCTTGTTTTACAATATTTGTGTTGCTAATAAAGACATTTAATTTTAAGTGTGATCATAATTACAATCAATGTATCTGATTGTAATTATGATTACACATAAAATTTAATAGTAGTTTGAGCACTACCTGGGGCTGCAGCCTTTATATGACAATATTTATCAAACTGATTTTTACAATTTCTAGATTTCTACTTAACGAAAGAAAATCATCACTTTCACCAACACATAATATGATAAAACAATTTTTGTGGGAGTATCTCTCATAATGTGGCCACATCAGAATATAAGATATTTGTTTATATAAATCTGTGTTGCATACACACAGTTATTAATAAAAAAAAGCCTAAGCCGAACATAGTCTTACTATAGTCTTGGACCAGTTAATATCGGGTTAAAGCTGCATTATGCATTAAAGCCGATCCTGCAACACTGTAGTGCCGTGTGACAGCGCTGCCAGGATGTCGCCCGCTGCCTGCTTCTAATAATAAAAGTCGCCAGTAACACTGTCACTTGTGTATTTATAAAAACAGTACTAAAATTGATACTTCGGATAGAACATCTTATACATCGTGTTCTATTTGGTCTACATATAGAAGGACGGTCTTCGCGTTCTTTCTGTCTCCTCTTTCGGTTCGACCCTAATATTGTTTTAGTCGGGAGGGCGTCCGTCCTCCCCGGGGCGCGCACTAGAGGTGGTGCAGCTGCATGTCGGCGCCCCAGCCCGAGGGCGCGGCGGCGGGCGGCAGCGCGGCCAGCAGGCGCGCGTGCGGCGGCGCCAGCTTGTCCGCGCCGGCCATGGCGTGCGCCGCCAGCAGCAGCGCGCACCAGCCGCCCGGCGCCGGCGCCGCGCCCTCCGCCTCCAGCTGCAGCTCCAGCCGCAGCGGCCGCGCGCGCGCGTCGTGCAGCAGGAAGAAGTAGGCGGGGCGCGCGCCCCACGCCGCGCTCGCCAGCGGCGGCTCGGCCAGCGGCGGCGCGCGCAGCAGCCGCACGCCCGGCGCCGGCGCCGCCAGCACCACGCCGTGCGCCGCGCCCGCCAGCCGCAGCGACACGCGCAGCGCGCGGCCGGCGCGCGTCGTGCGCACGCTGGCGTCGAGCGCCACGCGCGGCGGCTCGGGCGCCCGCGCCCAGCCCCAGCGCGGCACCAGCGAGCGCACCGGCAGGAAGTAGGGCGCGCCGCACCACGGCCGCCGCGCGCACTCCGCCGCCGCCACCTCGCGCGCGCCCGCCAGCCCTGCGACACGTCAGCTGCAGCGCCCGCGGACTCGCCGCGAGCGGCGCGCGCGGGGCTCCGTACCGTACTGTCTGATGGAGCGCAGCGTGTTGCCGTCCAGCTCGGGCACCCAGTAGCGCAGCTCGGGCGCGGAGCGGCCCGCGGGCCCGTGCTCCGTGAGCCGCGTGTGGAACACCATGATGCGCTGCGGCGCCAGCGCCGAGTACGCCGCGCCGCCGCCCGTAGCCCACACCAGCGCCAGCGCCGCGAGGCACGCGCACAGCGCCGCCCGCTCCAGCGCGCGCGTGCTGCGGGCCACCGCCGCCAGCGGCAGCAGCCAGGCGGCGCCCCCCAGCGCCAGCGCGCCCGTCGCCCCGCCCAGCGCCACGTCCGCGCCGCCGCCCGCGCGCCCCGCCAGCGGCACCAGCAGCCGCAGCGTGCCCGCGCCCAGGTAGCCGACCAGCAGCGCGGCCGGCGCCAGCCCCAGCGCCGCCAGCCACGCGCGCCGCGCGCCCGTGCGCCGCCCGCCCAGCGCGCCCGCCGCCGCCGCGCCCAGCGCCGCCGCCGCCGGCAGGTACCCGGCGCGCAGCCCCGCCGCCAGGCAGCCGGCCAGCGCGCCGCCCGCCACCAGCCCGCTCGCCGCGCCCACCAGCCGCGCGCGCCACCAGCCGCGCGGCGCGCCCAGCGCCCGCAGCGCCGAGCGCAGCGTGCGCGCCGCCGCCGCCAGCGCCGGCAGCGCGAACAGCGGCAGCAGCAGCCAAGGCCGCGCGTAGTACGCCAGCCGCCGGTCCAGCGCCACCAGCGCCAGCGCCGCGAGCGCCGCCGCCGCCACGCCCGCCGCGCCCGCCGCCAGCACGGCGCCGGCGCCGGCCAGCACGGCGCGCGCCCAGGCCGCGCCGCTCAGGCACAGGTCGAGGCGCGCGTGCGCGGCGCCGCGCCGCAGGTCCAGCGCCACGAGCGCCAGCACGCCGAGCGCGGCGGCGGCGGCGGCGCGCGGCCGGAGCGTCACCATCCACACGCCGAGCACGTCGAAGAACACCGGCTCGCCCTCCTCGTCCGCCGGCGCGGGCGCGCCCAGCCACTCCGCCTGCAGCACCTCTGCGGAGGGCGGGCGGTCAGGCGGCGCGCGGCGAGCGCGCGGGCGCGGCCGCACACTCACCGTGCGCGAGCGCCAGCACGTTGTCCCCGGCGCGCTGCAGCGCGGCGGGCGGCAGGCGCGCGGGCGCGTCGAGCCGCGTGTGGTACACGTAGCCGTCGGCCGCCCAGGCCAGGTCGAGGCCGGGCAGGCGCGCGTGGTCGCGGAACACGCGGAAGTCGGTGTCGGCGGGCACCACGCCCGAGCGGAACAGCTCCTGCGCCACGGAGGAGGCGAAGGGGCGCGGCGCGGCGGCGGCGTACGCGTCCAGCAGGCGCGCGGCGCCCGGGCCCGCCTGGAACAGCACCTCGCGCCCGCCCGCGCCGCACGCCTCCAGGTTGACGAAGGCGCGCGCCGCGGCCGCCCAGCGGTGCCGCGTGAACCCGTGCGCCGCCTGCATGATGTTCTCCTCGGCGCCGTTGAACAGGAAGAGCGCGTCGTGGCGGCGCGCCGGCCCGGCCGCCAGCGCGCGCGCCGTCTCCAGCAGCACGGCGCAGCCCGCGCCGTCGTCCGACGCGCCTGCGCACGCGACACTCGCTAACTACCTCTAACGGAGCGCCGCCACGAGCCGCACTGACCGGCCGAGTCGGCCACGGTGTCGTAGTGCCAGTTAAAGTTAGAGCTAGAGTGAGGGTCGGGGGCACTGACCGGCCGAGTCGGGCACGGTGTCGTAGTGGCAGTTGAAGTTAGAGCTAGAGTGAGGGTCGGGGGCACTGACCGGCCGAGTCGGGCACGGTGTCGTAGTGGCAGTTGAAGTTAGAGCTAGAGTGAGGGTCGGGGGCACTGACCGGCCGAGTCGGGCACGGTGTCGTAGTGGCAGTTGAAGTTAGAGCTAGAGTGAGGGTCGGGGGCACTGACCGGCCGAGTCGGGCACGGTGTCGTAGTGGCAGTTGAAGTTAGAGCTAGAGTGAGGGTCGGGGGCACTGACCGGCCGAGTCGGGCACGGTGTCGTAGTGGCAGTTGAAGTTAGAGCTAGAGTGAGGGTCGGGGGCACTGACCGGCCGAGTCGGGCACGGTGTCGTAGTGGCAGTTGAAGTTAGAGCTAGAGTGAGGGTCGGGGGCACTGACCGGCCGAGTCGGGCACGGTGTCGTAGTGGCAGTTGAAGTTAGAGCTAGAGTGAGGGTCGGGGGCACTGACCGGCCGAGTCGGGCACGGTGTCGTAGTGGCAGTTGAAGTTAGAGCTAGAGTGAGGGTCGGGGGCACTGACCGGCCGAGTCGGGCACGGTGTCGTAGTGGCAGTTGAAGTTAGAGCTAGAGTGAGGGTCGGGGGCACTGACCGGCCGAGTCGGGCACGGTGTCGTAGTGGCAGTTGAAGTTAGAGCTAGAGTGAGGGTCGGGGGCACTGACCGGCCGAGTCGGGCACGGTGTCGTAGTGGCAGTTGAAGTTAGAGCTAGAGTGAGGGTCGGGGGCACTGACCGGCCGAGTCGGGCACGGTGTCGTAGTGGCAGTTGAAGTTAGAGCTAGAGTGAGGGTCGGGGGCACTGACCGGCCGAGTCGGGCACGGTGTCGTAGTGGCAGTTGAAGTTAGAGCTAGAGTGAGGGTCGGGGGCACTGACCGGCCGAGTCGGGCACGGTGTCGTAGTGGCAGTTGAAGTTAGAGCTAGAGTGAGGGTCGGGGGCACTGACCGGCCGAGTCGGGCACGGTGTCGTAGTGGCAGTTGAAGTTAGAGCTAGAGTGAGGGTCGGGGGCACTGACCGGGCGAGTCGGGCACGGTGTCGTAGTGGCAGTTGAAGTTAGAGCTAGAGTGAGGGTCGGGGGCACTGACCGGCCGAGTCGGGCACGGTGTCGTAGTGGCAGTTGAAGTTAGAGCTAGAGTGAGGGTCGGGGGCACTGACCGGGCGAGTCGGGCACGGTGTCGTAGTGGCAGTTGAAGTTAGAGCTAGAGTGAGGGTCGGGGGCACTGACCGGCCGAGTCGGGCACGGTGTCGTAGTGGCAGTTGAAGTTAGAGCTAGAGTGAGGGTCGGGGGCACTGACCGGGCGAGTCGGGCACGGTGTCGTAGTGGCAGTTGAAGTTAGAGCTAGAGTGAGGGTCGGGGGGCACTGACCGGCCGAGTCGGGCACGGTGTCGTAGTGGCAGTTGAAGTTAGAGCTAGAGTGAGGGTCGGGGGCACTGACCGGCCGAGTCGGGCACGGTGTCGTAGTGGCAGTTGAAGTTAGAGCTAGAGTGAGGGTCGGGGGCACTGACCGGGCGAGTCGGGCACGGTGTCGTAGTGGCAGTTGAAGTTAGAGCTAGAGTGAGGGTCGGGGGCACTGACCGGCCGAGTCGGGCACGGTGTCGTAGTGGCAGTTGAAGTTAGAGCTAGAGTGAGGGTCGGGGGCACTGACCGGGCGAGTCGGGCACGGTGTCGTAGTGGCAGTTGAAGTTAGAGCTAGAGTGAGGGTCGGGGGCACTGACCGGGCGAGTCGGGCACGGTGTCGTAGTGGCAGTTGAAGTTAGAGCTAGAGTGAGGGTCGGGGGCACTGACCGGCCGAGTCGGGCACGGTGTCGTAGTGGCAGTTGAAGTTAGAGCTAGAGTGAGGGTCGGGGGCACTGACCGGGCGAGTCGGGCACGGTGTCGTAGTGGCAGTTGAAGTTAGAGCTAGAGTGAGGGTCGGGGGCACTGACCGGCCGAGTCGGGCACGGTGTCGTAGTGGCAGTTGAAGTTAGAGCTAGAGTGAGGGTCGGGGGCACTGACCGGCCGAGTCGGGCACGGTGTCGTAGTGGCAGTTGAAGTTAGAGCTAGAGTGAGGGTCGGGGGCACTGACCGGGCGAGTCGGGCACGGTGTCGTAGTGGCAGTTGAAGTTAGAGCTAGAGTGAGGGTCGGGGGCACTGACCGGGCGAGTCGGGCACGGTGTCGTAGTGGCAGTTGAAGTTAGAGCTAGAGTGAGGGTCGGGGGCACTGACCGGGCGAGTCGGGCACGGTGTCGTAGTGGCAGTTGAAGTTAGAGCTAGAGTGAGGGTCGGGGGCACTGACCGGGCGAGTCGGGCACGGTGTCGTAGTGGCAGTTGAAGTTAGAGCTAGAGTGAGGGTCGGGGGCACTGACCGGCCGAGTCGGGCACGGTGTCGTAGTGGCAGTTGAAGTTAGAGCTAGAGTGAGGGTCGGGGGCACTGACCGGGCGAGTCGGGCACGGTGTCGTAGTGGCAGTTGAAGTTAGAGCTAGAGTGAGGGTCGGGGGCACTGACCGGGCGAGTCGGGCACGGTGTCGTAGTGGCAGTTGAAGTTAGAGCTAGAGTGAGGGTCGGGGGCACTGACCGGGCGAGTCGGGCACGGTGTCGTAGTGGCAGTTGAAGTTAGAGCTAGAGTGAGGGTCGGGGGCACTGACCGGCCGAGTCGGGCACGGTGTCGTAGTGGCAGTTGAAGTTAGAGCTAGAGTGAGGGTCGGGCGCACTGACCGGGCGAGTCGGGCACGGTGTCGTAGTGGCAGTTGAAGTTAGAGCTAGAGTGAGGGTCGGGGGCACTGACCGGGCGAGTCGGGCACGGTGTCGTAGTGGCAGTTGAAGAGCAGCGCGTGGCGCGGCGGGTGCGCGCGCGCCCCGCGCGGGGACAGGCGCGCCGCCACCGCCGACACGCCGCTGTACACGTTGTTCATGCCTGCACCATCACATGGCTATACACGTATTACAAACAGAAAAGGTTTGTTTGAAAAATACTCTCTGAAAATACTGGAGCGAATTGAAAAATTTTCTCGCCGTTGGAAAGCTACGTTATCCGCGAGTACATTGGGCTATATGTACATATATTATACTTACAAAAATATAGATTCTTACTAAAAATCCAATGATTTAACATAGGTGTTAAAAAGGATGGCATAATATTTAAAACTTTTCCCGCATGCGCTCCGAGTTATGTGTCATGTTGTCGGGTGCTAACTATGTTCCCTCTCGCGGTTAGGGATCAGGCACTCCATACAAATAATATTAAATCCATAGTATCTATAACCATTCCTATGTTATAATGAGGAAATGCTTAATTTTTATTTTTTATTTGTTTCTTTGCAGCGAATACGGCCCTGAACTAGGTAATGAATTAATTTGAAAAATTCTTTTATCATTGAAAAGCTACTTTATCACCGAATGACATTTCGGCTATATTACATTTTTCAAAATATTGTAGATCTAAGGACGTAAGGATCTATATATCCAATATATTCATCGACGAATAACGGATAAAACGAATAACCCGGAGAGCGGCGAGACACAGCGGTGTGAGCGAGCGGTAGTACCGTCGAGGAAGGCGATGGGGAAGGCGCCGTCGGCGGTGAAGACGTCGAGGTCGAGGCGGTGGCGCGGCGCCGCGTCGCGCGCCAGCTCCTTCAGCGCCGCCACCAGCACGCCCACCGCCGCCACCTCGTTCTCGTAGCTGCCCGCCACCTGCACACGCGCGCGTCACTCGCTGCCGGCGGGAGCGCCGCCCGCCGCCCGCCCAGCGTACCCGGGGCCCGATGTCCGTGAGGTTGGTGAGGTAGCGGTAGGCGGAGTCGGCGCGGAAGGCGGTGGGCGGCGCGTCGCGCGCCGAGCGCGGCGCGGGCAGCGCGCTGTCGGCCGCCGCCGCCAGCGCCCACAGCGCGCCCGCGCCCGCCAGCGCCGCGCACAGCCAGCGCGCGCGCAGCGGCAGCGCCGGCTCCCGGTGCCCCTTCACCACCACGTCCTCGTCCTGCGCACCCACACCTCGCATGTACATACATACACTTACTTCAGCGAGCCCACCGTGCTCCCATCTCATAGCTATTGATTTCAAAACTCCTGGACAGGGTGAGTGGCGCCAGCGAGCTAGGTACACTATCCATTGCCACGTCAATACTTGGTTATCACACAGTATATCAGGACCCAATGACTGCTCTATTTCTCACGCCAGCCATCTCTCTATTTTCACTATGAACGCTTGAACTGATGACACCTCCAAACTGATTCTGAGGATATTAAACT
This sequence comes from Mellilla xanthometata, assembly GCA_035578125.1. Lineage (NCBI taxonomy): Eukaryota > Metazoa > Arthropoda > Insecta > Lepidoptera > Geometridae > Mellilla > Mellilla xanthometata. The sequence continues at coordinate 65,425 of JAPUBQ010000001.1, forward strand.
GTCAAATATCCCCAAGATAGCCACAATCATATATAGCACAACAATGTGTGTCATAGTTAAACTAGGCTGTTTGTCACGGGCTATACCAGATAATAGATAATGTATTAGGGGTTCTTCATGAAGGATGAGAAAGAAAGATGAAAGTTCGCCTTCCAGTGCTAATGTTCAGACAAACAAACCATCTGACGCAACACAATATAAAATGATAACTTAAGATAATTGAATGAAAAGGGGTGTCTCCTTCCTATGGCACTGGAATCAGCAGTTGAATATATTTATAAAGTAACAAATACACAAAATACAGTCAAATTGAGAGTCTTGTGCTTTTTAGTTTTCCGTACCCTAACTGAGGGTTTGCTGTCTGTCTGTGGCAGGCTGTATCTCATGAACTGTGAGAGCTAGACACTGAACTTGTCACAGATGATGTATTGCTGCTGCCACTATAACAGCAAATACTAAAAATAAACAAATACATTTTTTTCCATTTCTTTATAAATATTGGTATAGAACCCTTCATATGCAAGCCCCACTCGCACTTGGCAAATTTATAAAGGCAGTTAAAACTAGATTAATTTAAACAATTTCATAAATATATATTTTAAAATACAATAGGTACCAAACTTTATTTACAAAATAATATATTATAATTCAAAATGTCTTTATTAGCAACACAAATATACAGAAAATGTGCACCCTGTGCTTCGTTATTAGGGCATAGCTAAGACTACTTCAAATTACTTAATACTATACTTAAATATAGTTATTAACATTTATTATTAATTTATCTTAAAATTACTGACATGAGTATTAAAATACACTCCCCATAACATAATTAATATTATCGATATTAACCATGTTATTATAATAGATTACACTATAAACTGGATATAACAAAATCAAGTGAATGTGTAGTCAAATATGTATGTATTAAATCTAATTTCAATAAAATTTGGTACGCAGGTAATTAGAATTAAATATAACTTTAGTTTACCATGAATTCAGGTATATCACTGAGCCTTTTATTACTCATACTAATGTCTGTAATCATTTTAAATATTGTGGGATACAATAATTAGGTTAAACTTACATACTTTTTGAAACTAGGCTACTTACCACCTCCATGGTCACTGATCAGTAATTTTATAAATCAAAATGTTCAAACACCATAAGGTTAGATAAATAATGTTATCTTAGTTTTGATTTAAATTACACTATCAGTAATAAGGGCAACATCAGCTTAACATACTATTGTCGGCAAGATCATATTTTCCCTCTACTTAGTGCTTCCTTCCATGCACAACACATTTATCTACAACGGCAGCAAAGCGACTGACATTAGACAGACCAAGACTGTAATAAAAAAGTACTCTGTGAGGCCGACTAAGGGGGATCGAATCGACTGTTTGTGATATTACGGGGGCCAGAGCGAACGTTGCATGTTAAAAAAATGATAGAAATAAATTTATTTCGGTAAAATTTAAGAAATCCATAAAAATATAAGCATTTTTATGGACTTTTTAATAAGTACTAGACATCTAAATAAATTATATAACATTAAAAGAAACATCCAAGTTAAAAACTAAAAATGTCTTTAAATAATAACCTTTAATTAGTTCAAAATTATGATTGAACAACGAGTCAGACCACCACAAACAATAAAAAATACTAAATTTAATACGCTTACTCAAGCAAATACTAATAGTTTTTGTTTCGTTTGGGGCCCCCTTAATATGTTATTTCTTATATTTGTTGTTATAGCGGCACGAGAATAACATACCTTATTTTTCCGCGTAGAAAACGGTCACACTTACATTATTATTAAAAGTTGGAATGAGTCCAACAGTTTCGGTGCTTTCCGAGCACCATCTTCAGGGGCGAGTTTTACACGGACCGTCGCCGACGTGATCCGCGCGTGCACAGCAAAAATGACTCGAAAAGCACCGAAACTGTTGGACTCAGTCCAACTTTTAATAATAAGTAAGTGTGATCGTTTTCTACGCGGAAATATTAAGATGCCTTAGGTACGTGAACAGTTTACAATGTATAATTACATAATTATCTTGTGAAAGTTTCAGCTTTCTAGCTATTATGGTTACCTACTGAGATGCAGTGCAAAAAAATACCAAAAAAAACCCTATTATATTTATTACGGTTCCGTATCTTAAAGGTAAAAACGGGATAATATTTTACTTTGGTAAATAATGTAGGAATATTTTGTTCCCGCTCCTAGAATTCGCATTTCCCGCTTATGTTACTTTAGAAGGGCACACAAGAGATGTCGCTGTTTAATCGCTGTAAAAAAAAAAATGTGGTGTTTTGTATGGAGTCGTAGTATGGAGTTGACATTTCTCGGTGGAGTAGAATTTTTCTGTTTGATGTGCTCGAGTTATTGCTTGTTACAATTAATACATATTATAAATAAAATCGGACTGCTAAGTCAGACCGATGTAATAAACTATTAACGAATATAAAATGTCGAAATGGATTGGATATGCTGTGTCAGTAAACTGCGGAGAGCCCCTGGGCTGCTACCAGGGGACGATCCTGGAAGCCGACGGGTCTACCATCACTCTAACGAAGGCCTTCAGGAATGGCTTTCCCTATCCTAAATCTCAAGTGACTCTCAAGTGAGTAAATTGGTCACGTTATCTTATTTCTCATTTCTTCTCTGTATAACCATAAATAACATTAGGCACTTAGAACATAAATTTAAGCAGCATTTCTAATGATTAATTGTATAACAAACACTCCGGGTTAGAGACACATAATGACATTAACGATATATTTAGTTTTAAACGCCGCCTACAGCTTTCAAGAAAGCCTGATTAGTATATTATTACTAATCACATTGAAAGATATAAGTTAATAGTTAATATCATAGGAGGTTCTCTCCCACTGCGGGGAAGCGGCGCCGACCCCGTGCCAGTCGTGTCCAGGTTGGAGCTGCAACTGATGTTATGTGGTGGACCCATCTTCCCGCCAGATGTCTGCCTCTCTGTTTTTGTAACGTGGTCCACCAGTCATTGCTCCACCTGCCGTCAGTTGTCCTGGCCGGTGTCCCACCCAGCTCCAGGTCTATTGCACTGTGTAATGTGGTGTCTAGGAAGTCCTCCAACTGTTTGAATGCAGCCCAGCCTAGCTGTATACGTCTGGCAATCTCATTGTTTTGATGACAAAACCAAACACCAGGATACATGTAATGGTCAACCATAAAGTAGAATTTGTACGGAAAATAAAAAAATACTATAACTAATAAATTAGTAAACACTTCTCATTGGTTTAATTAAAGTGCAGTAACAGGAAAAACACAATTATGAGAAAACTATGCAGAAAGAGTAGAAACTACAAAAAAATCTTTAGTAAGAAGTGAAACTAAACCCAAATAATAATTATTTTTAGTGTTGTTACATTATTATTGTTTTAAAATACAATCATTAAAGCTATACATTTTTTTTTCTCTCTTGCTACAAGTAGCAAAAAACGAAAAAAATATGAAACACTACTTAAAATGCATTAAATTGTACTATTACTACACTTTTAAAAATATACTTTTAATTTGGCTTAATAAAGTGCAGTAAATAATAGGTTTTTTACAATAATATACTGAAGCTATTTATTCGTAGTAAAAGAAAACTACCTTTAAATTTAGTAAAAAAAATATATTTCTTCACTAATTAGAACCACCATTTAACTTAATGCTATTTTTAATATCAAAATATTTTATGGAAACATCTTACATAGAACAGTATAGAAAACTAAACCCGAATTATTTCAAATCTTTAGTTTACTTCTATTATACTTCATTGATTTATAACATTCTAATTATTAATTAATTTCAAATAGGTTTTAAAATGTGTCTTTAAAATATTATTTACTTTAAAACGAATGAAAAGTCTATTACTGCGGTTTAGGCTCGGGTGGGCAGACTAATATTGGATATTCTATAGTCTGTATTGAGTCAAAAGCAAAGCAAATAGTTTATATACCAAATGATGTATGCACTGTATGTGACATATACACAAACATTGTTTTAACTAAGAATGTGGCAGTACTACATGTGTAGTTAAGACATAAGGAATCGTGATGAACAGAATTTTGTATGGATTACTACTTAATATTGTAAATATTGGTTACTCTTTCACTCTCGAGTGGTCGAACAAATTTGTGTAAAGCTGGTACATGTGCGTGCAGCGCGGCGGACATCAGGGAGCTGAAGATTATCGAGGCGAGCGGCGAGCGCGCGGCGCCGGCGCACAGCACCGTGCCCGTGGGCAAGGGCAAGCGGCCGCGCGCCACCGTGTGCGAGAGCCTGCAGGCCGCGCCCGCGCCGCGCCCCGCCGAGCGCGCGCGCCGCCGCGACGAGGCCTGCTTCGGCGCCTGCGCCTCGCCCGCCGCGCTCCACGACTTCGACTTCGAGGGCAACCTGGCGCTGTTCGACAAGCGCGCGCTGTGGGAGGAGATGCGCGCGCGGCCCGACGTGCTGCCGCGCGCCGACTCGTACCGCCACGACCAGAACGTGCTGGGCGGCGCGGGCGCGCGCGCGCCCGTCGCGCGCGTGCCGCCCGAGCTGCGCGGCCCGCTCGACTACTCCGCCGACTGCGGCGCCGCCCTGCCCAGCCTGGCGCCGCGCGCGCGCCGCGAGCTGTGGCGCGGCCTGGAGCGCCTGGGGCTGGGCGCGGGCGCGCGCGCGCTGCTGGCGCGCGCCGCCGCCGACCTGTGCCTGCGGCTGGCGGGCGGCGGGCGGCGGCTGGAGGCGCGCAACGCGCACCAGGCGCCGCGCGTGGCCGTGCTGGCGGGCGCGCACGCGGCGGGCGCGGCGGGGCTGGCGGCGGCGCGGCTGCTGGCGGCGCACGGCGCGCGCGCCGCGGCGCTGCTGCCGCCGGGCGGCGGGCCGGAGCTGGCGCGCGAGGCGGCGGCGTGCGCGGGCGCGGTGGCGCTGGCGGGCGCGCCGGAGGAGCTGCCGGCGCCGGACGTGGTGCTGGTGGCGCTGCACGACCCGGCGGGCGCGGGCGAGGCGGAGGGCGCGCACGAGGCGGCGCTGGCGTGGGCGGGCGGCACGCGCGCGGCGCTGGCGCTGCTGGAGCCGCCGGCGGCGGGCTGGGCGGGGCTGGAGGCGCGCGCGGCGCTGCAGGCGCTGGCGCCGGGCGCGCTGGCGCCGCGCTGCGGCCGGCTGTTCCTGTGCAACGTGGCGCCGCCGCCGCAGCTGTTCCGCGAGCTCGGCATGGAGTACCGCGCGCCCTTCGGCGCCGCCTCGCTGCTGGCGCTGCACCCCGCCGACGCCGACCACTGACCGCCGCACTCCACACGCGTCTGCCACTCGAACATATCGTGATGTACGTTTGATAGTTCGGTTGGAATCCAACCGAATTAGAATCGGGTGATAATATACAGAACAATATTAGCAGTAGCGGGACTTGCGAATGAACAAGATAATGTCATCGAGTTTGCACTATGGTGTTAAACATTAAATGCAAAACTCTCGAATATTCAATAATTTGTAAAAAAAACTAACTAAAAACTGTGACTAAACAAATAACTACAATTAGTTCTGACTGAAATAACCGTGAGTTACATCAACGCAGCTGATAATATTCTCCGCGAAGTTGAGAGTTCCAGGATGTTATCTAAATGTCAAGGCGACGCGCCGCCTCGGTGACCAACACACACCGCGGCAGACACGTTGTGGCTCGCCGGCGACCAACTCCCACAAGTAACAACATCCATCGCCAGGTGTCTAATGGTGTGTTCCGACAGGAGCCTCGAGAGCTAGCTATTCGATACTAGGCACGCTCCACCCCGGTGCCGTGTGGCTTCACACTGCTGGTCAATGGCTGGCAGTACTGTGTCACACCGTTGCACGTTTTTTCTCAGTTATCAGAAACCCGGTGAAAAATATATTAACATATTTTCTGAACTCTTTTTTATCATAATAATGACATGAAATGTCGAACGCATGTAAAAGTATGTTTATATTGACAGTACCTACCGGCGTGTGGTATGACAATGTTTGAAAGTCTCGCGACTGGAAATAAAGTAATAATGAATCGATATTTGTGTGTTTGATTGTCTCGCGCCGAGCCGCGCCGCGCGCACGAGCCGCGCCGCGCGCACGAGCCGCGCCGCGCGCACGAGCCGCGCCGCGCGCACGAGCCGCGCCGCGCGCACGAGCCGCGCCGCGCGCACGAGCCGCGCCGCGCGCACGAGCCGCGCCGCGCGCACGAGCCGCGCCGCGCGCACGAGCCGCGCCGCGCGCACGAGCCGCGCCGCGCGCACGAGCCGCGCCGCGCGCACGAGCCGCGCCGCGCGCACGAGCCGCGCCGCGCGCACGAGCCGCGCCGCGCGCACGAGCCGCGCCGCGCGCACGAGCCGCGCCGCGCGCACGAGCCGCGCCGCGCGCACGAGCCGCGCCGCGCGCACGAGCCGCGCCGCGCGCACGAGCCGCGCCGCGCGCACGAGCCGCGCCGCGCGCACGAGCCGCGCCGCGCGCACGAGCCGCGCCGCGCGCACGAGCCGCGCCGCGCGCACGAGCCGCGCCGCGCGCACGAGCCGCGCCGCGCGCACGAGCCGCGCCGCGCGCACGAGCCGCGCCGCGCGCACGAGCCGCGCCGCGCGCACGAGCCGCGCCGCGCGCACGAGCGGGTAGCTCGCTAGCGGACGGCGCGGCTCGGATACTCATTCAGAGGCCAATTCTTGTTTGCAAAAGAAGTCGGTTCAATTGGCATCCCGCACAAATAAGCATTAAGGCTTCAAAAATGTATTGTTGTAAACCAAGCTTTTTATATATGAAGCTAAAACTGAAGTAGAATCTGTTTGTAAATTATGTACTTAAATAATAAAAAAAAACAAAATCTCGATTTAAAAACACATATCTTTAGTCCATCAATTTATTTGGATAAAATATAAAATAGTTTGTCAAAAAGCACATTTTGGAGGATGTACAGCGATCTACATTCACCTACGAGGACATACAGAGCAGTGTGCGCCGTCTCGCTCTAGCACGCGGGAACCAGTGCGAGCTAGAGGGGGACGGAACGATATGCGGACGTCGCTGATATATGGCATTTTGACACTTAGTACAAGCTTACTTATTTCAACTGGTCATTGAAAGCAGCGGCTGAGTGAGGAGAGACATACGACATACTGCTCGGTTTACACCAGTAGGTATGCTGCTGGGTGTAGCGGTATGTCGGATGGCTGCCATGGAATATCATCGCGAGATGAAACATCTAACCGATTACAATGCTATGCGACCTGACTTGGAACGTCACTGCTGCCGTTTTGTAAACTTAGCTAACAACATTCTTGAATATATATTAACTTACAAGTTAATTTATATTTTTAGGCAAATCGTACAAATCGCCATTGGTAAGGTCGAGCCAGGTCGCTTCTCATGTGAATCAGATTGTCTGCAACGATACAACGAGTGTAGACATACACAATATACTTATTAGGTACCCATAATGTACACAATACGTTACCATAACACTATTATTGTGATCTAGTTGGATTTGTACAGGTTTATAAAATATAGCGCGTGTAGTGTAGTGGTACCGACCACCCGCCGAGCTCACGATGTTCCACTAACCCGGCCACGCACTGTACCAGGAGTACACGCGGCTCGTGGCGAGCAGTGTACAGCGAGTGTCGGCCGAGCGCGCCGCTTGTTGCCGGTACAAGTAAACTGCTATAAAATATATCACGCTACATCAATATCAAAATTACGTTCACACATAGTGTTCCTGCTAGTAGTTTATATATGTATACAGACAAACACACACACATATATAGGAATTAAGTTGATTATATATCTAAACACGACGCTTCTCCGTAATGTGTATTTCATTATACTATTACATATCCAAATATGACTTTCATACATTAATTTCACATAAAACTGTGTCTTTTTGATATTACAATGTATTCATTTATTACACTAAGTATTTAAGTTTTCTTAAAATATGATACAATATAAAATAAATAATATAAAAAACATAAAAACTAGCCAGTGTTAGTGGCGGCCATCATACTTCATATATAGGTACATCACGATATATACCTCACTTGACATGAAAAGTGATGCCGCGCTGTCGCGGGAAACATGTACAGAACACGTTTTGACGTTAAGTTAAAGGAACGAGGCGTCATCGTGGCGTATCAATATCCTTAGTTTCACCGATGAGAAACTAATATATGTAATAAGCTTCCCGGTACATCAGTTTACAACATCCACAACACCTACTTACAATACTAACTGAGTATAGTTTGTGCGGAGCGACCGCCTAGAGTACACCCCTCGTTACATGCTGTGTGTCACGTGACACCTACAGCCTCGCTGCTATTATTTCCAATGCGCACACTACATTATAGTATTCGTTTTGTTTCAGATCCATCCATAGACAATATATAATATACTAGCAGCACTCCCCGGTTTCGCGCGGTCTACGGAGCTCGTCTTACATGATTGGATTTTTAGTTAGATTCTTAAATATTTTTGGAAACAAAACGTAGCCTATGTTACTCAGGGATAATGTAGCTTCCCAACGGTGAATTTTACAAATCGGTGCAATAGTTTCGGAGCCTATTCGCGTCAAACGAACAATCAAACTTTTCCTCTTTATAATATCAGTATAGACATATGTAATTCGACGTCAACGGTTCTCCCGAATATTTGAACCGATCATTCGTCAATAGATAGAACCGAAACGCCACGAAAACTATAAGTAGGTTTGCGCATCGGATTATACTTGTACTAGGAGTACAGACATAGCGCACTGCACCTTCAATACACGTCGTATAATATGAATGAACACTGAGTCGGTACACTCGGTGCAGCGCGTGTCCTCACACACGACGGGGCGCGGCACTCGCCGAGCCTCTCACTCTCGTAAAGTTCCCTCCGGCTCGCACTCACTAGTAGTCACCGGACGTGTACACGGTACGCGGCGCGCGCAGCAGGACGAGTCTCACACGTCCCGGTCCCTGGCGTGTCCGTTAGCGCGCGGGGTCTCCGCCGGCGGCTCGGACGGCAGCAGGTCTGCGTGTCCGGCGGCGCGCAGGCGCGCGTGCGTGCGGTCCCGCAGCGCGAGCAGCTCCCGCTGCAGGCGCGCGGTGATGAGCGCGCGGCTCTCCTCCTCGCCCGCGCCGCGCGCCGCCAGCGCCGCCCGCAGCGCGCGCAGGTCCACGGGCTCGCCCACGGCCAGGTGCACGCGGCGGCGGCAGCGCAGCAGGTAGGGCTCGGCGTTGGGCAGCACGCGGTCCATGCCCTCGTGCCAGACGGGCAGCACGAGCGGCGCGGGGTGCGCGCCCACCAGCCGCGCCACGCCCCACTTGTGCCGCAGCTCGCCCTTCTCCACGTTGACGCGGCCCTCGGGGAAGATGTGCACCCACTCGCCGCGGCGCACGCGCTCCATGCAGAACTCGATGGCCGGCTGGTGGACACCGGCGCCGCGCACGACCGGCACGCACTTGCCCAGCGAGAAGAAGGTGGCGTGCAGCGCGCTCGTGAAGCAGATGTCGTGCGCCGCCAGCGACCAGCGCATGCGGGAGCCGCGCACCAGCGTCCACACGTCCAGCACGCCTGCAACCACACGACAACACTAGCACATCGACACCCCTCCACTCTACAGCGCGTCACTCAGAGCGAGCTCCCGGCCCGCGAGCGCTAACATGTAGTACCAGACATGTAGGGATGTTGAATAGTACAGGTTAGTTCCGCGCTAGCTCGCCGCCGTCGCTGTTCGTATTCGTGTATTCAACACGTTCGGCAATATCTTATTCGACATACTTAAATTTAGTAACAAATGTTTGGAGTTGCTAGTTTGTTTGGATGTCCATATTTTCTCGCATGTTCGGGTATCTAAGTAAGCTGGTGGCTTAGTGTGCGCGATCAGAGCAGCGGACACATTATTATAATACGCGTGGTACGTACAAAGATATAGACGCGGGCTCATACATAATATATATACACTGTGTAGAGTCAATGTAGTAGAGACGGCGTGTGCAGCCTGCAGAGTGTCGAGGGCACACACACATATCTAGGTGTATGGGAACAAATGTTTGGTCTGATACCTGGCCGGGGACGTGCTATCAGCCGTTATCAGCAGCAATCAACTAGTATCGCCCGGCGGCGGCCCGATAACTCGCGCTCCGAGCCGGAGCCATAGCGGCCGCTGCGTTTCGACTCAAACTATTTGTCGCCATAATAATATTATGTCTCTTCACAGTTACCCAGAACGCATTGCAATTATTTACTGGAGATGGCCAACCCTGTTCATTAATTTGATTTTTTTAGCGTTCCGTCGTTTAAATAGTGTTCTGTTTTATAGTAGCTATTTATTATTCAACATGTATTTTATTGATATACAAGAAGCGACCGAGCGAGTGGAGGCTCTCTTTAACAACTGTCCGCGTGTCTGTCTGGATGTCTGTTCTCGCTCGAAGGGGGTCATTTCGAAACTTGATTATGAATTGTAAATAATTCAAAAGAGTTAATGTTTTGTATTGACGGTGCAAGATGTGGGCGCGAGGAGTGCGGGCGGGGAGTGCGGGCGGGGAGGTAATGTCTGCAACGCAAGCAGCGCTGGCGGACGGCAGGCACAGTATCCTCCAAGCATATTGACATACTCGCTCAAAGCGCAATGTCCTACTAGCAACTAGTAGTCGGCGCACCTCGCAGCAATCCCCGCGCTTTACATCACGTTACGACGATGTTACAATATTGAGCGCGAGTAAAGCGCTAAGCGGTTACAACAAGCTTAAGATCCACAGATTTATAGCTTAGCCTAACCCTCCAAACACATAAATAATAAAACTGCGTTCTCATAAAAACACGTTATATGCCCATACCAAGATAAAACCTTCCACTCTTCACTTACTCTGTCGCTGGAGCTACTTTCAAACTTCCTCTCATATACTCATCACTTTTATAAAAACTAGAAAGATAAATTCTACTAATATAATGTTAAGTGCTGGACGGGGCACTCGGAATAAAGGTTTGGGTATATGACTAAATAGTCGGTTTCGTGGATAACTAGGTTTTGTAAACTATGGAATCCCCACGCTGACACGTGTCGTGGTCTTCCAACTCGTCGAAACGTCCAAATCGTAAGCAGTCGCAAACTCTGCGAAAACTCGCAGATAACTGTCCTCGCTAGTCCTGTCTGCTCCCTTATATACGGTAAACAGGTCTCTAAAAAGTTCTAGGTACCGCATTTTCTATACTATTCCCCAGAACTATCTAGGATGTTCGAGATACTGTGTGAGTGAGATAGCAGTTATGTGAGAGAGCGAGATCGTAGGTGTTCATGTGGAGTAACACATCTTATCTTCTCCCTAAAACAATTGTATTTCCCGTGGGATACGCAAATAACTGCTTTTTTTTGTCGGACTAGCGTGGGTAACACCACTGGCCGCAGGGAGTTTAATAATAAAAGTATATTATGTCACATATAAAGTGAGTATATGTGTGTGTGTGTGTGTACTGACCCCAGAGGCCGGGGTCGTCGAAGCAGGAGTGGTGGTTGGAGTAGGTGATGAGCGGCACGCCGGGCGCGCGGCGCCGCACCGCGCACGCCAGCGCCGCGCGGTTGTACACCGTCGTCTTGTTCAGCAGCTCTGCAAACACAACGCCACACACACTTAGTTCACACTTCACATCATGTCAATGTTTAAAGTCCGTCTGTGAGATGTTCCATGCTAACATTCATATTGGAGAGTGAAGGAGTAACATAATCACAACGTTGGACGACCAGGGAAACTTAGATACCATACAGAGATATCATAGACAGACAGTTTTGCCTCTGCTTACATTGTTCAAATCGCCTCAGTGTGGAGTTCTTTGCCAAACCCCAAAAAATACAATCTATCACTTTTAAAGGCAAGAGTGAATCGGTTTCTTCTGGGCACACAATTGTTGTAAAGCCCATTCATTGTAAAACAAAACTAACCATTTTGGTGTTGAAGCACCCTCTACTGAAACACATTGGTTACTTTGCGTTTTATTATTATTAGTACAGGTGCATGTTGTAGGCCAGCTAACAGCTAACTGGTTTTCTAGCGGAGTTTCTTTTTACATTTCATGGGCCTGCGCTTGATCACATTTCACCTAATGGTAAGGGATATTGTGATCTCAGGTGGAGAGTGCTTGCCCAGAAGAAACCGGTTCACTCTTGCCTTGAAAACTGATAAATGATAGTTATCGGGGAACAGGGTGTTTGGCAAAGAATTCCACACCTTCGTGGTTCACACAATGAAGGTGGAGGCAAACCGCACAGTACACTCCACTGTACAACAATGATTCCCTATGCATCCGAAGGAAGGTTTATGCGAGCCAAGTGGCACTCTAAAGCAAGCACAGAGCACATGAGGCCCACTCACTCACCACAAGCCCACACATGTGACACACTCCATCAAATTAAGATAAAGTCTAAACTTGACTCGGTTCAAGGCTCATTCCAAAACTAAATATACCTACCATTTTTGAAACAAAATCTTAAAATATCATACTGGTTGAGGAAAAAATTACAAAGGTATTGTTTTTGGCTTGTCACATTATTTGCATGAATTATAGAGGTCAGTCAAAAGGAAACACCTTTGTGTATATATTTGCATATTCATTTAGTTAACATCTGTATAAGTTAATTGAATAGTACATGAATCATTAAACTGTGTGAGGCTCACGGCCAGCTCCTACATTCCGGCAGTTATTGGAGTGTGAGGAACTCATTGGACCTCATCCATTGTATCCATTTATAGTTAGAAGGATGTTTTTGCATGTTTTCCTTTGCCTGCCCTCACATATGAGCATGTGAGCTGCACACTGTGCTGCTCCACGCATGTTACTGTGGGGCACTACAGGTGGCAGACATGCTCTGCTGGCCTCCTACTGTTTACTTTATGACCTATCTGTATGGGGTATCACTATGAGCAGATGTGTTCTCAAAAGTTGAGCTATATACTCTCATTCCAGGGTGGTGTTAGTGGCAGGCTATCAGAGTTCTCTTCAGCCTCCACTTTTGGCCTGTACATGCTGAGAGCAAGCAAGTTAGGATGACTCACACGGGTGATTAAAATAAGCCTAGTACTGTCTGAGGGTGGGGAGCACGTGCATGATAAGGTGCTCACAATCACTGATAACTAACTGACAAACTTTACATATTATCTACAACCTGAGTCATGAGTATTTCTGTGTCATAAACATCAAGCTGATTGTACCACTCTCAATTGTATACCAAAATTATGAAGAGGAATAGTCTGATGTGAAACTAATAGACCAATTTGAAAATCATCATTATATAGCCGGTGCAAAGCCGGGACTGACTGCTAGTCCTTCATAGAAATACCTAGAATATCCTCAGGTACTACTACCTGTGTGAGGATGTTGTTACTTTCAGTGTTTGTAGGTACTACAATATGTGGCGTAGGTAATGTATTGGTGCGCGGACCTGTGTGACCTACATCTGTATGTATGTGAGTGGAGCACCGTGGAGTGGTCAAGGCCAGTGGTTTGCATTATTGTGAGAAATCACACTAATAGTTATGTAACAAGCATTAGTTATGTAAATGTGAGGAGAAACTACTTGCATGCCATTGTGCTCATTCATTGTTTGAACAAGTGTTTTGGCACTGCCACCGATGCAGATATATGAATGAATGTGATCAGCTGTTGTTGTTTACGTAGTGCAGCTTGCACTCTGTCAACAACACGACACGTGAGCAGCAACAAGTGTAGTAGTGGCTGCAGCGGGCTCGCGCGGACTGGCAGCGAGCGCCGCGCGCCACCAGGCCAGCGGGTTACGGGGTCCGCCGAAACCAGTTCCAGTCACGCGCACTTATATTTGCTAATTGGGTACAATCGCAACGCCCGCCGCACAGAGCCCGCCTCGGCCGCGGTGCACTCCGCGCGGCGGGCGGGGGCGGCCACGGCCGTACGTACCGATGACGAGCTTGCTGAAGAGCCCCACCACGGCCACGGTGATGCAGGAGGCTGCGGACCACAGGCGGCCCGGGTTCCGCAGCCGCGGGATGATCCACGTGATGTCGTACGCCATGCCGCCGGCACCAGCGACCCGCGCTCGCTCACTCACTCGCACAACATGCTCTGTTTCATCACTTTGTGTTAAAAATCAATTAAAATTCGCGAGGAATTCGATTAAGGTGCGTGCGACCTTCTTTGTGCGTGCCTGCGTAATGAAATGATAATAAACTGACATTGATAGGTTTACGCGCTGTCAGATGGCCCAATGTCATTGACAGCCCTGAACAATCTTGTTTTTTTTTGGCATTACCATTCAAAATTCATTTATTCCTTAAAATGTAGCATAACAGAGACATAGTAGCGCTACATTTTTTATAAATCACACATTAACACTAAAAGTAAACATTTGTACAATACAATATATAAAGGATATACCAGATATACCATACATTAAGACTTGATCTACGTTTTCGCCAAAGTAAACTGTGTCAAAAAGTATCGTCTTTCCATTACTTGATCTAAAACTTTTCGATACAAATGTTATCAAATTTCCTCAAGAACAGCTCTTGTAGTAAAAAGTTCCTGACATGCCGTCTAGTGTCAATGTTGCCATATTATAACATTTTATTTATTGAAGACCTCCTTTTTTTACTCTACCGTGTTGTGTCGTGTCGGGGATTTCCTAATTGGCCAAATGGTGTGTGTGGGTCTCTCCGTGGACCACTTGACCGCTCACATGATGATGGGATATGATAGGTATGTCGTCGGTAACTCGCGGCCCTTGCTTCCTGGCTTCCCTCACGTTGAGTGTCGCAGGGAGAGCTGCAGAGGGAAGACCATTGTAAGGATTCCAGGTGGTGTCCGGGGATCGTGGAAACGTGGGATCTACGTAGCTACGTGAAGAAGATGCAACTGAAAACGCCGGTTCATCGACTTGTGAAATTGGAGAGGTCCGTTTACGTGTTGGGGCCCGCGATCTACCAACCGCGTACCTGCGACTGTCCGGGACGCACCTTCCACCGCCAGCTTTAACACTACACTCAGGGTTTGGCTATTAGATAAAACTTTGTACAATATAAATGATTATCTAAATTTGAAAATTGACATTTGACTCATATCATATACTTTTGTATTGATATTATATTAGATACTAGAATTAGTAGTGAAAATTGACATTATACTATTGAAATGATATTATAGTACTAGAATATAATTGAAAATTGACATGGATACATATCATATACTTTTGTAATGATATCATATTATTTGACTTGTAACTTGGGTGTTATCAATAAATGATTTGTATTTGTATTTGGGGAAGAGCTAGAAAGTCCGGAAGTTTGGGAGCTGCAGGGCTCGGGGATGGGGACGGCGCCGGCGTCACGTTATCTCAATTTTATAAATGCTAGTTCAAACATTTAAGTGGCAATTTCCTATAAAAATATAAAATATTTTTGTATGCACATTTCGTAGATATTCCTGACGAATATCCTCAGGCGTTACTTTGCGGGAATCCATTGTTGTTTGGTTTTAGATCATAGCGGAGATACACTAAATTTTGTTTTTTCTTCTATCTACTTACCAAGTTTCGTGAAGGCAGCTGGTCCGCGAGTACTATTAGTTGCTTATCAACAAACACGTGTTCATAAACGTAACAGCTAAAGATTAGGGATGTGTAGTCTACGGTAATGATAATTTTGACAAAATATCGTGTGATGATCAATGTGCATTCGAGTGGATGAAAACTATAATTTCTCAGTTTGCCAGGCAGGACTCCGTGGCGCAACGGTAGCGCGTCTGACTCCAGATCAGAAGGTTGCGTGTTCAAATCACGTCGGGGTCATACATAAACTTTTGGTCTTACTCTATTTACACATACATAAATTATGTATAGTCAAATAAATGAAAGATAACAAAATTAATTTTGTTTTCTGAGAATTATAGTTATTTTGACTACACAATAAAAAACTTCTAGGTATCTGTCTAGTAGAATGAATACATAAAAAATTTAGAGTGCAAAAACTGGAGATGCCGGGGATCGAACCCGGGGCCTTTCACATGCAAAGCGAACGCTCTACCACTGAGCTACATCCCCTATTGAGCATCATGTCAAAATTAGTAAAAGCATGCCATGCATGATTTTTTTGTTATTTTATTGACGTCATGATCACTGCAGCTGGCATCAAACGATATTGGACCGCTGATTAGCAATATATCGTATCGTGTGTAGCGGCCTGCACCGGACACGGCTAAACTTTCTAATAAAGGTTGTTTTACGCAAACCTATGCGGAGTATCACATGCATAGTTAAGGGATTTACCTATTTGTGAATGGAAGCACATTTGGTTTGATAAAGAAAAAGCTGTTTTCTGTTCGATGCTGTATTAATATAAGTACAAGTCGGTCCTTTAAAAAAGCATATATCGTTGGCGCGAGATCAACCTTAACTCATAATATCTAAACCTTAACGCGGTACTGCTCGAGGTTACTTTCATAAAAAATACACACATAAATACCTACACTAATTACTTGAGACAAACGTATTATTATATAATTAATATTGCTTTCTACTTGGAAAGGCCCATAACCTTAGTCTACATAGCAATTGTTAGCGCCAGGGTAGTCGTAGAGCGAGGTGGCCGCCTGACGTAACCCTATATTAATAGCTTCCCAATACCCTTCCCGGTGATTTCATGTACGGAGAAGAAAAATACCTTTCGTTAGTGTTTTGGTATATACTCAGGTTGCGGTCGGTTGCTAATGTACTAGTACCGGCGCGTGATGTCGGGCTAGTTATTGCGGAGCTATGTTGCGGGGGCGGTGTGGCGGCGTGGCGACGTGGCGACGAGTGTCTACTCGGCGTCCATGATGAACTCGGTCATCATGAGCTGCACGGAGGGCGCGAGGCCGGAGCGCTGGCAGGTCTGCTTGAAGCACTCCGCCACGCGCAGGATGCGCCAGCAGTGGTCCGCCTCCGCCTCGTGCTGCAGCTCGCACGCGTGCAGCATGCTCACCATCTGCTGCGCCAGCACCTCGCCTGCACGCACACACACACACATCGCTTGGTCGCGACTCACCAGCACACTGTTTCTGAAAAAGAGTCATTCGCAATTGATGCCACTAACAATAACAATGACCTCCATTTTTAATCTCGACTGATAAAAAATACCATTCTCTCTGACGAGTCAGAGGTCTGACTTCTCACATATTATGTATCACGTAGGTATTCTGTAAGTATGGGTAGTGAACCCTCTGACTGCCATCGAGAACGATTATCAGCTGAGAGTAAGAGTGGTGGTTAGTATTACTGTCGGTGGCATTCATTGCGGATAGCTTATTCTCAGACTGAATTGCTGTTGGTTAATAAGTGGTATTGCGGTGTAGGATGAAGCGCGCTTGTCTAGAAGAAACCGGTTCACTCTTGCCCCAAAAACTGAGGTTATAAGTTCAGAGGGAACTGGGATTCCGCTAAAGGGAGGGGGGATTTTGTAAATTGTGTCGCTTATGAACTCGCCGCCCAGGCATGGATATGGGCTTCTCTAGAGCCAAGTTTGGGGCGACGAAAGTCTATCTCCGTCTAGCAGAGGACATCCCCCGACAGAAGTTGTCCGGAAACGGCTGTGTATGACAGCCAGGTCACGCTACACGCCACTGTGAGCCACCAGGCACCAGGCGAGCCGGCGGGTGGAGGCGCGGCGTACCGTTGGGGAAGGAGCGGATGAAGCTGCGCGTGTTGTCGTGGTGCATGCGGGAGGAGTGAGGCGCGGCGTACCGTTGGGGAAGGAGCGGATGAAGCTGCGCGTGTTGTCGTGGTGCATGCGGGAGGAGTGAGGCGCGGCGTACCGTTGGGGAAGGAGCGGATGAAGCTGCGCGTGTTGTCGTGGTGCATGCGGGAGGAGTGAGGCGCGGCGTACCGTTGGGGAAGGAGCGGATGAAGCTGCGCGTGTTGTCGTGGTGCATGCGGGAGGAGTGAGGCGCGGCGTACCGTTGGGGAAGGAGCGGATGAAGCTGCGCGTGTTGTCGTGGTGCATGCGGGAGGAGTGAGGCGCGGCGTACCGTTGGGGAAGGAGCGGATGAAGCTGCGCGTGTTGTCGTGGTGCATGCGGGAGGAGTGAGGCGCGGCGTACCGTTGGGGAAGGAGCGGATGAAGCTGCGCGTGTTGTCGTGGTGCATGCGGGAGGAGTGAGGCGCGGCGTACCGTTGGGGAAGGAGCGGATGAAGCTGCGCGTGTTGTCGTGGTGCATGCGGGAGGAGTGAGGCGCGGCGTACCGTTGGGGAAGGAGCGGATGAAGCTGCGCGTGTTGTCGTGGTGCATGCGGGAGGAGTGAGGCGCGGCGTACCGTTGGGGAAGGAGCGGATGAAGCTGCGCGTGTTGTCGTGGTGCATGCGGGAGGAGTGAGGCGCGGCGTACCGTTGGGGAAGGAGCGGATGAAGCTGCGCGTGTTGTCGTGGTGCATGCGGGAGGAGTGAGGCGCGGCGTACCGTTGGGGAAGGAGCGGATGAAGCTGCGCGTGTTGTCGTGGTGCATGCGGGAGGAGTGAGGCGCGGCGTACCGTTGGGGAAGGAGCGGATGAAGCTGCGCGTGTTGTCGTGGTGCATGCGGGAGGAGTGAGGCGCGGCGTACCGTTGGGGAAGGAGCGGATGAAGCTGCGCGTGTTGTCGTGGTGCATGCGGGAGGAGTGAGGCGCGGCGTACCGTTGGGGAAGGAGCGGATGAAGCTGCGCGTGTTGTCGTGGTGCATGCGGGAGGAGTGAGGCGCGGCGTACCGTTGGGGAAGGAGCGGATGAAGCTGCGCGTGTTGTCGTGGTGCATGCGGGAGGAGTGAGGCGCGGCGTACCGTTGGGGAAGGAGCGGATGAAGCTGCGCGTGTTGTCGTGGTGCATGCGGGAGGAGTGAGGCGCGGCGAACCGTTGGGGAAGGAGCGGATGAAGCTGCGCGTGTTGTCGTGGTGCATGCGGGAGGAGTGAGGCGCGGCGTACCGTTGGGGAAGGAGCGGATGAAGCTGCGCGTGTTGTCGTGGTGCATGCGGGAGGAGTGAGGCGCGGCGTACCGTTGGGGAAGGAGCGGATGAAGCTGCGCGTGTTGTCGTGGTGCATGCGGGAGGAGTGAGGCGCGGCGTACCGTTGGGGAAGGAGCGGATGAAGCTGCGCGTGTTGTCGTGGTGCATGCGGGAGGAGTGAGGCGCGGCGTACCGTTGGGGAAGGAGCGGATGAAGCTGCGCGTGTTGTCGTGGTGCATGCGGGAGGAGTGAGGCGCGGCGTACCGTTGGGGAAGGAGCGGATGAAGCTGCGCGTGTTGTCGTGGTGCATGCGGGAGGAGTGAGGCGCGGCGAACCGTTGGGGAAGGAGCGGATGAAGCTGCGCGTGTTGTCGTGGTGCATGCGGGAGGAGTGAGGCGCGGCGTACCGTTGGGGAAGGAGCGGATGAAGCTGCGCGTGTTGTCGTGGTGCATGCGGGAGGAGTGAGGCGCGGCGTACCGTTGGGGAAGGAGCGGATGAAGCTGCGCGTGTTGTCGTGGTGCATGCGGGAGGAGTGAGGCGCGGCGTACCGTTGGGGAAGGAGCGGATGAAGCTGCGCGTGTTGTCGTGGTGCATGCGGGAGGAGTGAGGCGCGGCGTACCGTTGGGGAAGGAGCGGATGAAGCTGCGCGTGTTGTCGTGGTGCATGCGGGAGGAGTGAGGCGCGGCGTACCGTTGGGGAAGGAGCGGATGAAGCTGCGCGTGTTGTCGTGGTGCATGCGGGAGGAGTGAGGCGCGGCGTACCGTTGGGGAAGGAGCGGATGAAGCTGCGCGTGTTGTCGTGGTGCATGCGGGAGGAGTGAGGCGCGGCGTACCGTTGGGGAAGGAGCGGATGAAGCTGCGCGTGTTGTCGTGGTGCATGCGGGAGGAGTGAGGCGCGGCGTACCGTTGGGGAAGGAGCGGATGAAGCTGCGCGTGTTGTCGTGGTGCATGCGGGAGGAGTGAGGCGCGGCGTACCGTTGGGGAAGGAGCGGATGAAGCTGCGCGTGTTGTCGTGGTGCATGCGGGAGGAGTGAGGCGCGGCGTACCGTTGGGGAAGGAGCGGATGAAGCTGCGCGTGTTGTCGTGGTGCATGCGGGAGGAGTGAGGCGCGGCGTACCGTTGGGGAAAGAGCGGATGAAGCTGCGCGTGTTGTCGTGGTGCATGCGGGAGGAGTGAGGCGCGGCGTACCGTTGGGGAAGGAGCGGATGAAGCTGCGCGTGTTGTCGTGGTGCATGCGGGAGGAGTGAGGCGCGGCGTACCGTTGGGGAAGGAGCGGATGAAGCTGCGCGTGTTGTCGTGGTGCATGCGGGAGGAGTGAGGCGCGGCGAACCGTTGGGGAAGGAGCGGATGAAGCTGCGCGTGTTGTCGTGGTGCATGCGGGAGGAGTGAGGCGCGGCGTACCGTTGGGGAAGGAGCGGATGAAGCTGCGCGTGTTGTCGTGGTGCATGCGGGAGGAGTGAGGCGCGGCGTACCGTTGGGGAAGGAGCGGATGAAGCTGCGCGTGTTGTCGTGGTGCATGCGGGAGGAGTGAGGCGCGGCGTACCGTTGGGGAAGGAGCGGATGAAGCTGCGCGTGTTGTCGTGGTGCATGCGGGAGGAGTGAGGCGCGGCGTACCGTTGGGGAAGGAGCGGATGAAGCTGCGCGTGTTGTCGTGGTGCATGCGGGAGGAGTGAGGCGCGGCGTACCGTTGGGGAAGGAGCGGATGAAGCTGCGCGTGTTGTCGTGGTGCATGCGGGAGGAGTGAGGCGCGGCGAACCGTTGGGGAAGGAGCGGATGAAGCTGCGCGTGTTGTCGTGGTGCATGCGGGAGGAGTGAGGCGCGGCGTACCGTTGGGGAAGGAGCGGATGAAGCTGCGCGTGTTGTCGTGGTGCATGCGGGAGGAGTGAGGCGCGGCGTACCGTTGGGGAAGGAGCGGATGAAGCTGCGCGTGTTGTCGTGGTGCATGCGGGAGGAGTGAGGCGCGGCGTACCGTTGGGGAAGGAGCGGATGAAGCTGCGCGTGTTGTCGTGGTGCATGCGGGAGGAGTGAGGCGCGGCGTACCGTTGGGGAAGGAGCGGATGAAGCTGCGCGTGTTGTCGTGGTGCATGCGGGAGGAGTGAGGCGCGGCGTACCGTTGGGGAAGGAGCGGATGAAGCTGCGCGTGTTGTCGTGGTGCATGCGGGAGGAGTGAGGCGCGGCGTACCGTTGGGGAAGGAGCGGATGAAGCTGCGCGTGTTGTCGTGGTGCATGCGGGAGGAGTGAGGCGCGGCGTACCGTTGGGGAAGGAGCGGATGAAGCTGCGCGTGTTGTCGTGGTGCATGCGGGAGGAGTGAGGCGCGGCGTACCGTTGGGGAAGGAGCGGATGAAGCTGCGCGTGTTGTCGTGGTGCATGCGGGAGGAGTGAGGCGCGGCGTACCGTTGGGGAAGGAGCGGATGAAGCTGCGCGTGTTGTCGTGGTGCATGCGGGAGGAGTGAGGCGCGGCGTACCGTTGGGGAAGGAGCGGATGAAGCTGCGCGTGTTGTCGTGGTGCATGCGGGAGGAGTGAGGCGCGGCGTACCGTTGGGGAAGGAGCGGATGAAGCTGCGCGTGTTGTCGTGGTGCATGCGGGAGGAGTGAGGCGCGGCGTACCGTTGGGGAAGGAGCGGATGAAGCTGCGCGTGTTGTCGTGGTGCATGCGGGAGGAGTGAGGCGCGGCGTACCGTTGGGGAAGGAGCGGATGAAGCTGCGCGTGTTGTCGTGGTGCATGCGGGAGGAGTGAGGCGCGGCGTACCGTTGGGGAAGGAGCGGATGAAGCTGCGCGTGTTGTCGTGGTGCATGCGGGAGGAGTGAGGCGCGGCGTACCGTTGGGGAAGGAGCGGATGAAGCTGCGCGTGTTGTCGTGGTGCATGCGGGAGGAGTGAGGCGCGGCGTACCGTTGGGGAAGGAGCGGATGAAGCTGCGCGTGTTGTCGTGGTGCATGCGGGAGGAGTGAGGCGCGGCGTACCGTTGGGGAAGGAGCGGATGAAGCTGCGCGTGTTGTCGTGGTGCATGCGGGAGGAGTGAGGCGCGGCGTACCGTTGGGGAAGGAGCGGATGAAGCTGCGCGTGTTGTCGTGGTGCATGCGGGAGGAGTGAGGCGCGGCGTACCGTTGGGGAAGGAGCGGATGAAGCTGCGCGTGTTGTCGTGGTGCATGCGGGAGGTGTCGGTGAGCAGGTTGTAGTGCAGGCTCATGCAGCGCAGCGCGCAGCCCAGTTCGCGGTGCTCGAACTTGAAGTCCTCGCGCCAGAAGTGGAAGAACTCCTCCATCTTGTCCGCCGACAGCTGGCTCTGCGGACACGGGGCCGGGGGACTCGTTATGATCGAGACTACCGGGACGCTTCTAAAGGAACAATCTAATTCCTTATCAATAACTTTTCCATATATTTTGTCGCGTGTTGACCAGATTTTGTATCAAGAAGCTGATTGCTTTTGAGCATTTCCTGTGATCGTAGAACAAGCGTGTTTGTCTGGCGTACTAAAACGCATTAACATAGAGGCTTACGCCCAGCAGTGGGATAGGATCGGATGATGAAGATGAACTATGATATCGCCTCTTTACAGTAGCGTGATGTCTGTCTGTAAGTCACGCGAGCTCACTGCGAGCCGAGCCGCGTGTTATCACTATATCGTGTTACCGCGGTGGGTAGCAACAATACACTGACGCTTCCTTACCATATCTGTAAAGACGAAACATAAGTTAATACGTTTTATTTAATGATGATTGGCTGACGTTTAACCGCAATTTGGCTTGTCTTACCTTTAGAAGGAACCTATTTACGCTAGATTTGAAGACCCCCAAATTGTACTTCTTAGAAGAAAGAGTCCCAGGAAAACAGTTACGAAAATATTAGTAATAACAAAGAGGAAACAGGTCGTTCGAGAAAGATCACCTATATACATCTATAGATGTTGGCCCGTACGGCCTGTCTGTCTGGCCTCACCGACCGCGCGGTGACAGCCAGCAGCGGCGCTAGCGAGGGCTGCCGGGGGTGATGATGATGATGGTGAGCAATACCTCCTCGCGGCACTTGTCGAGCGCCTGCCCGAACCCGAGCGTGACATCCTTCATGACGTTGAGGTCGGCGCGCAGCGAGCCGGCGCCCGCCGCCACCAGCGCACACACCAGCCACACCCTGCCGCGCTCGCACATGCCGCCGAGAGGATATCACTGCCAGCGATAGAACCGCCGGTAGGGCCACAATATTCTTGTCAAACAATACTTTTGCTTGCTATTCTTTAATAAAGGTTTTTTCTTATATATCAATGAAGAATTATGGTCAAGTGCGAGCCCAAGAAATGTAACAAACCTATGTATCTTATACAGCACCCGAGCCGCGTTATATACCCGAGCCGCCGGGGAGGAGGGGGAGGAGGAGTGACGAGCTGCCTAATGTCAGGCTTTACAGAAAAAACACTAAGTAAGAGATTTCGAAGGTCGACCCTTATTATACATTTGTTGGTTTTTCCATTTTTATGCAGTTTTTCTAACTTATTTGTTTGTCTGTTTATCTCTCTGTTAGTGTTAAGAATTGTATGCAATGTATATTTAGATAGTTTCCGCAACGCCTGCAGTGTTGACTGATCAATGCTCGGCTACAGGAAGTATTGTAATATGTTATTTCAACTAGGCGCTACTCTATATCAAAGTATCAAGTCAAGAAAATAATATTTATTGTTACCACTTTTAGCATATTTTTTACATTATTGAAATATGAAAACGAGTAATTATATAACGCGAGTGAACCGCGAGGCATACAACTAGTGTTGCAGTGTAACAATGTAACGCATTCTGCATCAAACTAAATAATTGCATGTTATTTTTTTCCTAATGAGACAGCAGGGAAGTGTGTCGCGTCACTCGCTACATGTAGATAAGTATGTATGTTCTGTCTCGTAACCTATAATAAGGTATTTCGTTTGGTCACACTAAGTCTTGTAGATTTTTGATTTTCTTCTTCTTCTCATTTAAACTTTAGTATCGAGAGTTTCCAAGCCGCCCGAAGCCCTTTGACTTGGCTTAACGACTGTTCAGTTTTTTTGTAAATTAGTAAAACAATATAATTTATCCCACGACACTTGCGCTTACCCGGCGAACTCCGTTTCAACTCAAAGTTGAAATTTCCCCTGAATATTGTTTGCTCCTGCCCTCACGAAGCCCGAGACCTTTCCAACGAATGCTGTACCGTGGAAACCGGTTCCTGCGTTCTGCAGTTATAGCGGCAGGAAGGAAAATTCGATTCGACTTATTTACATAATAATATAGTACCTGGTTGACCGGTATTTTTTTTAATATGACAGTTTTTAAAAATGATTCCTAGCTAGATCGATTTATCGCCCCCGAAACCCCCTATATACAAAATTTCATGAAAATCGTTGGAGCCGATTCCGAGATTCCAATTATATGTATACAAGAATTGCTAATTTAAAGATATAAGATATAATAGATTATAGATGTGCTTTACAGCAGTTAGGTACACCTAGGGTTTGTATAGATTACCTTGAGTGTAATAAAGTACATGCATATGTGTGTAAGCTTCATTACGATCGGCAGGTTCCGGCTGGAGCGATTAGATATATAACGCCGCGGCGCGCGAGCTACTAATGAGGGGCGCTGCAAGTGCGCCGGCGCAGCGCATTACCGCGCTCTGATCTATGCACATATATATCATGGTGTTTGTTGTGCGGACTGTGACGCATGCGACCACTATCTTATGAAGTATACTATGTGTAATAATACTAGAAAATTAAAGGATATTTAGTTGTAGAAGAACTTTGTGAACTGTTCACGTAAGGCATATTAATATTAATTAAGATGCCTTACGTTGTTATTATTGTTATGCACTTGCCCGGGTGATGGTGCTCGGAAAGCACCGACACTGTTCCACTCATTACAACTTTTAATAATAAGTAAGTGTGACCGTTTTCTACGCGGAAAAATTAAGATGCCTTAGGTACGTGAACAGTTTACAATGTTTAATTACATAATTATCTTGTGAAAGTTTCAGCTTTCTAGCTATTACGGATACTGAGATGCAGTCCAAAAAAAATACGAAAAAAAAAAGTTACTATTTTAATTTTTAGGGTTACGTATCTAAAAGGTAAAAAACGGAAAACATAGGATACTAAAACACATACGAGCGCCTTTATAAATAGTAATTGCGAAGTATTCTTCTTCATCGAATGACCTAATAAGTTGTCAAGCTCTGGTGTGGAGAGTTTTCAAGCCGCCCGAAGACATCTGACTTGGCTTTAACGACTGCTTGTACTAAGACTACCAGACGGGACCTACAATTTAACGTGTCATCCGACCAGAAATAAATTGTCACTTTTTAAAAGTCAGTCTTGTGCACTGTCACCCATCCAATCACCGTCCGCATCGAGCGTTGCTTAGCTTCGATGATCGCGTCAAATCACCTCAGCTAGCCGAGCTACAGGCGCTACTGAATCTCATCGGCGAATTTTTGTTCTAAGTTTGGTGAAGATAATATGTATCTATAGAAAATATGTATGTATGTATGTATGTATATCAGTGGTGTTAGCAACCATAATACAAACTAGAATTGGTTCAGTATGGGGTTAACCAGCCGTGTGTGAAATGTGTCCTAATGTTGAAAAGGCAAGGTCATAGTATGTAATTACATTTAGATAGATATAATACTAGTAGCTAGTTGTAATTTATAATAAGATTTTATAAGTAATTAGTTTATAACCTAGTATACCTAGACATAAGTTTTTAAAAGGCGCGTTTAGCCTAAAAAAAACCCTAGTATAGTAAGTTAATGTTGTATAGAATAAGAACACTGTACAAACATATTATAATAAGCTTATGATAATAAAGTATTTTCAAAATTCAATGTTGAAAAAAAAATTGAATTTGAAAATCTGAGGACTTTTCTGTCGCTTTAAACAATATTATTGTTATTTTGTGAGAGGTTCAGTTTGAGGATGGTATCGAACGCAGGTAAGGTGTGTGTGTCTCCGTACACTCCGCCGCGTCCCGGCGTGCTTCGAGCTCGCGGTAATTGCGTACACTCGATACATTATCTCGGCAGCGCTAAATGTAACCCCACTCCAGATACAGCGAGGAACAAGACACGCACTGCGAGCTGCCGGACAGACTGATTGCATACATACATACAGCCCTACTCGATACTACATATGTACGTACACGCGTGCGGCTTTCAACCGTTTTTACTACTTATACGAAATATTAGGAAAGGTGAAAATATGAAAATCCCTTCTCCATCCAGTTGGCTCGTTTCACATCACTACACTCACATTTTATTGCAAAACATTAATTTTTAATTTAGGTATTTTTAATATACACTAAGGATGTGAAAGATTGATTTTATCGATAAAAAGTTTTGCATTAATAAATATTATATACGAGGTAGGTACGTAATGGATTTGACTACAGCTTGCCTGATGTAAAGCTACGCTGCAGTCGACGATGAGGATGTGAATATATGTACTTGTTTTATGTCGATAACAATATAAAGTGTGTCATGAATTTTTTATTTGTTTTGCAGTCGTTTAAATTAAGTATTACTTCAAGACTCCTATGATAAGAATCGGTCTAGCATCATGATCTTGTTGTTCGTATGAGATAAATGGCCAAGCTCTGGTTTCGAGGATTTTCAAGCCTCTGACGTGAACTAGACTAATAGTCGGTACATTCTACAATTTATCGTGTCATATTACGAGTATGTAAACAAGATTAGTAGAAACGAACGCTAAACTTTTTAAAAGCAACTCGTATGTTACACAAACAAAAAAAATATAATAAAAATATAATAGCCTGCTAGAAATTCATGAAAATGAAATGTACCAGAATAAAAAAGATGTTATTCCTTATTGTTTACGTAGGAATATAGGTAAAGTTCTACCAGCAAATAGACTAGCTAAAGTACAGAAACAGGGATGTTATACAAAAATATTAATGTACAACAAGTTGCCAGAGAAAATAACAAATCTTAATAGTGGTATGTTTAAACAGAAAATAAAGAGTTTTTGTGAAAGTAATTCCTTTTATAATTTAAGCGAATATATGAATATGGAGCTTGCAGAATCGTTATTCATGTGTAAACAGTAGTATTTTAAATTTAATAAACATGGAAAACAAGTGCTAATGTGGTATTTAATGGGGTAGAATATTTATTTAATGAAATTTGTAAGTTTATTTAATTTTATCTAACTAATGTTTTTAAGTATTAAGTAATTATTGTAGTATGACTTGCCTTTAACGTATGTTATTTAGGGCTAATAAAGTTCTGTATTTCTGTATTTCTGTATTACAATTTTGTTTCACGTCGTTTGAAAATTCGCAAAAAAAAAACATCGAACATGGAAGACCTGCTTCTTTACCAGCGATTTTCAAAAAGTCAATCGGTTTCGCTATTCCAAGAACTTTGTAATAAAGTAATGGAGCCAGCCGATCACCTGACGGACTCGCTCTGTGACACAATGTCAAATATGTGATCGCGATGTATCGATGTGGCGTTTAGTGGCTGCGGACATCCCTCGCCGCGCGGGTGGTCTCCTGCCGAGCTATCAACAGCTGACCGCAGCATTGGGGATAAATATAATATGTTGATCATATTTACAGTATTTTACTTTCGCGTTCACTACGCCGCCATCGGTTTACGGTTGAGGCGGCTAAGGCACGCACAAAGCGTTTTGCCTCAACCTTTGTTGTCCGAACCGACAAACTTTGCAATTCCTTGCCAAATTCCCTGTTCTCCAACGACTAAAATCTAGCGATTTTCAAGGCGAGGGTTAATCGGTTCCTTTATGAAAGCGCGCTTCACAGTAAACCTCAATCACACAATTCACCATTAGGTGAATTTTGGTTAAGCTCTGACTTATTCAGAGGAACAAAACTACAACTTGCGTGATGTCAATTGCGTTGTAGGTAGTGTGCGATGTTGCCCGCTTACCTAGAAGGAACCTATTTATTCTAGATTTGAAGAACTCAGGATGAAAATGCTCCGAAAACAAAGCGTCAGGCTCTAGTGCTTAGCTTAGCATTCCTCAATGTTTAATGTATAGAACCTTATGCACCTCTTGGAATTTCTTCTGAGTAGGGGCATTTCTTCCGTGATACTGCTCGTTCCTGAATGACAAGAAGATGAAGGAATAATATTAAAGTGTAAATATGTATATGGTTTTGTCTGTAACCTTTTGCAATAGCATCGAAGGGAAAAGAACTATAAAATTACACATTACAAGGTGTAGGTATACATTTTCAAATCAATATCTTGGTTGTTAGCATAAAAACCTTTTTATAAGATTAATCTGTAATGAAATTCTTGCGAGTAGGCACACCAGCTGTTGACGTAAAGCCAGACAGTAATCAGAGCCTTTACAATATAGAAAATGTTTCTTTTTGCAGAGAAATATTTCACCTCTTCCTTCTTAGCTATTAAAATATTTGGTGCGAGGTTTGAGCGTGTGTGTGTGTGTGTGTGTGTGGCGGGCAGTAATTAGCGGCGGTAATCGGCCGACGATGTGTGTGATCTCGCCGACTGGCAACACTAGCTGGACCCGCGGCTTCTGGCGCTATAACTGACTCAACATTAGTTTTGATATCAGATTTTCTCATCGTACATATCCTGCTAATATGATAGAGGCAAAAAATTGTGAGAGTAAATGTGTGTATAGTTTACATTCAGATTCATATACATTTATTGTTTAACTGTACATATTATTTTATTTAAACCTTTATTGCAGGCAACTATGGCCCATAACATAGAATACTTACCATTAAAATAATAATTATAAATAAACTAATGCTTACATATCAATCACTTACAAACTAAACTCATTAACTATTATTATTAACTTCCTTTAAGGTAAATTTAGTGCAACAGTTTTGTCCTTTACAACCATACAATATGATTGAAGTGAGACGCTACATTAGAACATCTCGACTATATACTATATAGTCATCCTCTATAACGCGGGTACTGCAGCTAGTCAGCTCAAGCAAGCAAGCAGACAGAAAAATAAGAAAAGTAATAAGCTACAAAATAATTGAACGAAATTAAGTAAGTTTGTCGTACACTCGTAGTTTACCAAACAGATATTAGAATAGAAGAAGAATAAGAATAGTTTATTTATCTAAAACACATGTAATTTTACAATTTACAATTAGTTTTACAAAAATCCGTCGTATTATTAATCTTATTAATTTACGCTACAACATTTTTCTTGAGATATTACTTTGAATATTAGCGGATTGTAATTTATAAGAATAAACCGTAAAGGTACGGACCTATGTTTGCACTAAACGGTCGGCGCGAGATATAAATCGTTCGGTACTTTAATTGCAGTAAAAGCTTTATGTTAAATTGCTTACCAAGAGGCTTTGAAGTGGTTAATGCATTCGATATAGGTATATACACGTGTATCTGACTGGATAAACTAGTTTTCAATATATTGGTAAAATATATATAATAAGATAATGTTACGAAAAAGATTAACTAGATTTGTTTAAAGAACAACCTATCATATCAGCAGCCCTAATATGTTGAAATACAATTAAATTAATGATGCTCAATAGAGCATGTTGACAAACATATTAATTTAATTTCTGTGTAGTATAAACATAAGCTAAATACATACTATGTTACATGAGGTAACTAGTGTCGAACATCCGGACAAGTCATAAATACTGTAGGAGCGAGCAACAAGTATCGCTGCAGCTACAATACCGGCGTACGGAGTCTGAAAACATTTTAAAAATATTCGTGTATCGTTAGCCCGAGTGGCGCGTATACTCGGGATAATGTGAGTGGCCCTCAGCTGTCCCGCAGGAGCTTCAGAACGTGAGGCGCGGCACTCGCTCACAATACCTCACTATATCAGCGCCTGTAGAGCTACAGGCTGTAGAAGCCGAGCGGCTTCTAGGGTCCCGGCTGTTAGTCTTAGTACAAGAGGCCTGAGGACGGCTTGAAAACTCTCCACACCAGAGCTTGACCACTTAGCTCATACGAAGAAGAAGAAGTGCACAGTGGATAAAGTTGCAGAAACCCACAATACACTAGCTTGCAGGGACCAGCAATATTTTGATTGAGCAAATTTTACCTCTGTTTTTGTCTTTACCGAATGAAAAACACAGTAACACTTTTCTTTTTCTTTTCTATGTTTTAGCTCATTAGCGGCGAACGAGCCCACGACCTTTGAGACGAAAGGAACGCTACGTTGTGAGTTCGGAGTACACCCGACAGATATGTCATCGCATCAACACATGTCATAACCAAACATAATTATTGAATAGTAGTTATTGTGATCGGGTTTACATCCGCGCGTACCCGGCTCATTATCCGGAGATACATTACATCGTAAACATCGCGCGACCGTCAACTGCTGCACATTCTGATGCACTACGCTTGATACATTCATTCTACTCGCGTTTTGAACTTTATCACTATCATAATAAAGCTTAAAATCGAGAGAACAGGACATAGTACCAGGCAAGGCCAGTAGCAGACTGTTAACAAAAACTACAATATAATAAATAAGTAGCGTATTATGTTTGTCTGCAACGAGTAAGATATAGCGCAGCACTGATGCAGGATGATGTATGGACGGCGGGAAGTAGGAATTAGGCTCGTTATTGATCGTTAGCTTTGTTTATGGGCCGCTGAGATGCCGCCGGGGAACGTAGATACATACATACATATATATATACATAGTATTATATAATATTATAAGGTAAGTAAGACTTGTGTGGGAATATATGTATCTAGTTATTATGTGTAGTTAAAAATGAATAAACTGCGGCGGCCATTTTGGATTTATTTTCATCAAATATACTAGCCTAAAACATTCTAAATTAACATAACTATCGTTATCTAAATCACTCCTACTACATAACTCTTTCCTTGAGAGGAAAGGTGTAAAGGGGGGTATTGGGCTCCAAGTGGCCATCAGTCCTTATGTGGTGAGATGTAAACTTAAAATTGTAAATATTATAGTCACGATATACACAGACACGTCAAACACGATTCCTCCTCATAAAATAAACAATTGGTATAATATATTCAAAGTAAGTATAGTGAAGCGTCATAGAAAATGTTTCAAATAAAATAAATATTTTTTTATCCGGTGCAGGCATGATGACACCAATCTGGTATTGCTCTTAAGAGAGCATTTTCTAGTTTCTAAATCCATAAAACTGTATTTTACTAATTTACTTAAAACATTACTAACACTGTGAGCGCATTCACGCTTTTAGTATTTAGATCTAAAATAGTTAGCGCTTTGGTGTAATGACTGTTCTCACTAAATAGATGACAAAATTAAATATTTAGTGTACTTCCGCTGTGATTCTTCGAACGACAAGTCGAGAGACTCTCGACTTGTCGTTCGAAGAGTCAGTATCTCCTGATGATGCCTTGTGGTTAGGCGAAACACGTGTAGAGTTAAGAATTTCCGAATTGTGATAGGTAACGTTAATCTTAATTAATCTTAGTTATTTGATCTTAGTTAATTAATCTTAGTTAATTAAGCTTGGTTAATTGATCTTAGTTGATTTTTCCTTTACTTGTCTTAATGTGGATTTCGGATCACAGCCGCGGAAGTTCACTAAATATTTAATTTTGTCATCTATTTACAATGGATTTCCGCAAAGTAACGCCTGAGTCAACAAGTTACTGTTCTCACTATTTTATTGAATAATTTAATTGTGAACTATTTGTA
Organism: Mellilla xanthometata; assembly: GCA_035578125.1. Classification (NCBI taxonomy): domain Eukaryota; kingdom Metazoa; phylum Arthropoda; class Insecta; order Lepidoptera; family Geometridae; genus Mellilla; species Mellilla xanthometata. The sequence goes on from JAPUBQ010000001.1 coordinate 97,098, forward strand.
AGATGTAAAGTTTATTATCGAATGGTTTAGGTATGAGTGTGAGTCCCCGCAACGTGTGCGAGACGGGTCTCGCTCGCCGGATAATACCAGTGCCGGGATGCAGATAATTGTGTTCGGGGAAGTGGCTCCACAGCGCTCTGCCCGCCACACTCGCGACGTGTTTTACCGACTCTATACTATATCACGGGTGTCTCACACTGGGAATCACAAACGCATGCTCTACTTTGCAGGTGATTTAATGCTTTTCGCAACTTCAATGTATAACTCATATTAAGACCAAACAAACCCTGAATATTAATAGTTATGTAGGTACTTATGTATAATTTTTATCCATTCCCTTTTGTAAGGCATGGTTGGTATTCAGACATTACAAGTTAGAAGAAGCATCAATGTGGTAATGTTGTATGGTACTCCGCAGTAAGGTTGACAATCCGACTGTTGTAAGCTTTTTCTCATTGTACGTCCCTGATTACTACACTCGCTCGTGTGTGTGGCGACGGCACAAGTTGTTCAGTGTCATTAACATTGGGTGGAGGTTTAGCTGCAGAAAGCAAAAGTATTAGGATTCCTTCCTTTTTATTTTTGTGTGATAAATGCTTTGACATAATTTATAATGTACAAAAACATTTTAATCGGTACAGCACAGGTAAGTGATGGTTGCGATGACGTCACTATACTTCCGGGAGCTGTGATTGGTGGAGAGGTAGTCGCTAGGGCGCGGCAGGGCGGGCTCTCTTTTATAATTACAAGTTTACGGAGGCTTCGACGGCGTGACGTCACACTTATAAGTCTTCTAATAATCAAACGTCGCCGGAATAATACAAAAGTCAGCCTTCAAGAGGCTCGTGAGCTCATTTTCATGAGCACAACATACGATAGTTTAGATAATTTTTTTTTTTTTTTTTTTTTTTTTTTTACTCTGAATAGGTCAGCGCTTGACCACAATTCACCTGATGGTAAGTGATATTGAGGTCTACGGTGGATCGCGCTTACCTAGAAGGAACCGGTTCACTCTCGCTTTGAAAATCGCTAGATTGTAGTCATTGGGGAACAGGGAATTTGGCAAGGAATTCCAAAGTTTGGCGGTTCGGACAACAAAGGTGGAGGCAAAACGCTTTGTGCGTGCCTTGGGCACCTCAACCGTAAACCGATGCCGCCTTGGCGTTTCCCTGCTCGTCCGATAGTGGAAGGGGGCGGGGGGAATTACTTCATGTAATTCAGTCGCACACTCGCCGAAATGCAACCGATAGAAGACCGACAGACTGGCAACAATGCGGCGGTGCTCTAGGCTCTGCAACTTTGCCTTGCAAAGATTGTCATTGCCTATGAGCCTTTTTGCACGCCGCTCAATTGACTCCAACGCCTGAAGCTGGTACTTTGCCGATCCATCCCAAAGGTGCGAATAATATTTCGAATACAATTATCTTCTAATTATGTTATATGTTAATCAGCATTCTTGCAAAGCTCTCACATTATTCTGCGTCGCTCAGCTTCAATTATATAAACATTAAGGACTATTTCTGTAAAATGAATGTAAGGCTGTTGAATATGTAATGTCCGCTACAATCTGACATTTGTCATATTATTATAATATTATGAAGGAGGATGCTAAATTAATGATAATGTCGAGGCGTACCGCGCAGTACGAGTGAGATTAAAAATACACAAGTGAGTGATGCGCCGGCGCCGGCACGCAACTCCCGGGCTAATACACAACTATATATTTTACCTGAGGTTTATCAACAACAGATTATCTCGTAAGTTAATGTTTAGTATTCCGTACCAAGGAACTCTTATAGTTTCAGTCTGTATGTTCGTCCGTATGTCTATGAAAATACTAGCTGCGTCCCGCGGTTTTCGTCATATCAGATTTCTTTAAAATCGGTCCAGCCGTTTGAGCGTGAAGAAATAACATAGAAGTTGTTTGCATCAATAGATAAGCCACAAATTAGAGCTATTGTAAAAGTTAATTTATTGTTACCATTAATTTAGTGTTATGTATATGAGTGTTGGCAACCCTGACTGAAACAAGATATCTCAGCTTGGACAGTGTACGGATGAGGCCGCTTATCGGGATCTGTTTAGTGCACTACACTCGCGCAGTCCGGAGGAAATCATTTACTAAATATTAGTAATTCATTATGCTCGCATCATATACACAGCGTGGGTTCAGATCTCGAATATATTAAAAATAAGGTTTTTTTACATAAAACACAGTAGAATAAAGTAATTTTTTTATATTGTTGTGTAGAAAACCACAAGACTAAATAAAACTATCCGTAGCTAGAATTGAATCCGTAGTATTGTAACTTAATTAGTGTAAAAAAAAGGAAAGGTATATGTTTATTAACTCTTCACGCTGAACTTCTCTGGAATAGTTTTAGTCAAATTTGTTAAAATAGAGACAACTTGATGAATGAAATTCAATGAATTACTGCATCGGTTACTTCTATGCCGGTCGCGGGTAACGCCGCGGGACGCAGCTAGGCCATAGTATTACATGAAACATAAAAACATTTTTATTGAGCATCAAAATATACATAATTGTACATTGACACATAAACTATTATTAAAGAACTAGGCTTAAAAATATATGTGTGTGTTAATGCACATTAAGATGCTCCCTGAATCCCACGGAAACTATTAGCGGGAGCGGGAATTTGAAACTTTTTATAAAAAACTCATCAATGATAAATTGCATTCGCACAGATAATACGAATGATGCATGAGGTGAGGACGCTGGCTGGCAGCGCGGCCGCGACGCCCCGCGCACTCCATCCGTCACTCGTATCTACTCGCCTGGGAGATGGATGCTCCTGTATTCTCATATATTTATATATTATGCCTTATACTTCACGCACGAGCTAAGTGGCCAAGCTGTGGTCAGACTCTGTTCAGAGTTTTAAGCCCCAACCCGGACACGCCTTAACAGTCGTCAAGCAGTCACTTACCTATGGCATTATTATTAGTTCATTTTTGAGGCTTTAATAGTTTGGAGAAAAAAAATAGCGACTATGTAAATCTTCTCTTTGATTTGTGCATATTAGTTGGAAGGGAGACATTACACACAATACGTATAAATAGTTCGGTAGCTGTTCGATTCTCATAAAGGTATTATTGTGAAATGAAGGTAGAACTCATTTTGTATCGAACAGTAGCACCTTTATGAAAATTAATTAATAGAAACAATTAACGATTACCTTTTAGTATGAATTCTTGTTAATACAATACAATACAATACAATAATTTATTGATAACTCCATGTTACATGTCAAAGTCAAAAATAACCAATATAAAACTTATCAACAGCCCGTCTGCCTCTAGTGCTGGACATAGACCTCTCCCGAGGCATGCCACTCGAACTAGCCCTAGCCATCTCGTTTACAAAATGTACGAGAATTAATTCAATTTATACAATCAAATAGGCTGGATGGTGCATGCAGAGGGAGGCCTATACCCAGCAGTGGGATAAGAAGGGCTGTGGATGATGATGATGAATCAAATAGGTTGAAATTACGGAACCTGTGAAAACATTTAGACAATTTAACAGTGATTAGTTTTATAGCAATTCCTAGTGATCGTGTTCAACACAAACATATTAATTATCCATTATAATATATTAGACGGAGCCTAAACCTCCGACATTAACATAATCTTGCCATTAGCGGACTCGGATCGAATACTCGACGATTTAATTACGAGTTTATAGTTATTCCGCGGGGATTTATTGACGAGCGAGTCAGCGCTATAAAGTTAGCAGTCGTAAAGCTAGAGTAGCGGACACGCGAACACCAGCACCGGTACATCCGGGACATGACCGTCTGTCTGTTTGTCACGGGGAAACCATGTTGTAAATCATCAATGTTGGAATTAAAATTAAATTTGAATCCGTCGGATGTTTCGATATCTGATGCAAATGATTTATAACAACGTAAGTGATTTCTGCTTCTGCAGATCATAAGTTAAGTGTTTATAGTAAAGTAAGTTAGTTTAGTTTTTTTTAGTCTATATTACTTTGAAAATAAACTATTAAATAAAAATAAAAGATAATAATAATATAAAACATAATGCATGTTAAAGGCTTAGTCTTAGTTTGTAACGTTATCGCTATTTTTATTATTGTAGATTGTACTGTCTTGTTCAAGTTAAGTTCAAGTCTTTTTCAAATTGTAAACCAGATATATAAGATTACGAGAAGGATTACTTAGATTAGGCCTTGCCTAGTTAAGTAGTAATAAGATAAAATGTTATATAGTATTAAGGTAAGACAAAGATATTTTTTATTTTCAAATATTTTCTTTGTTATGCTTTTAAACACATTATATTATAAAAGTGTTTTTAGGAATCAGGTTGAGTTTCAGATTTGTATATTTAGATGATTACTTAATCTTTACAGAATTAGTGTGAGGCAAACGAGTAAAGATACGAGACTGAGTGAGTATAGTGTGTTCACTTATATGATTATTGTGAGAGATCTCGGACAGTATGACCGCACCGAGCTCTAACACCGCACTGCACTATGCACCAGTTAAACCAAACAAGGGAACTTTATAAGTGCTCTATAAAATAAATACTATTCATGCCTTGCTCTGTAATTCTTCATCGTACGAACTAAGTGGCCAAGGTCTGATGTCGGAGAGTTTTCAAACTAATCAAGGATGTCTGACGTGGCTTAACAGTTGCTTTTACTAAAAATCTATGTATTATATCATGTTGTATTGTAAGCGCCAGATTAAATATCTACATTTCAAATGAGAGTTTTTTGCATGGTCTGGTCTCCTGCGAAATGGACTGGCATCAAGAGGGGGGTCGGTATCGACCGAACCGACCAAACTTCAGTAATCGCGTCAAATCACCTTAGTAAGCCGAGCTGCGGGCGCTACGCCGCTTACCCTGTTGCGGCTCGGTCCAGGTGATTGTGATAGCCCTGTATAAAGGAATATACTACAAGCCGTGTGCGGATAATTATACTCGTACACCGCTTGTAATATTTTATTTCAGAAATTAACAATTACCAAATTAACCATTTTTTTAAGTACAAAAAATAAGTAAATATAAGTTCAAGTAAGTATAGTGAACATTCAAACAGGTTCTATCAAATGTCATAAGGAAATCATGTACATGAAGAGTCGCAATAAATAACATATCTATGAATGCGAGACACATTCAATATGAATTTGGCGATGAAGCGTGAGAAATGTGATGATACCTATTCCGTCTCGACTACTTCCTTTCTAAAAGTATTATAGAAATTTTATGTTTATGTCTTTGCGCATCTCATTTTATAAGTGTGGTTTTCTAGCAAGGTTTAGCTATGACTTTTTGAAACTATATCTGGACGCGGTTTGCAGTTTTGATTTAACTAGTTAGAGAGCCATAGGGCTGCTAAGTTCACAGAAATTATCTATTTAATTTTATTTTGGTTAATAAAATTAAATTAAAGTTAAATTAAAAGGCTACTAACTTTACACCGGTTATTATGAAATAAACAAGTACTTACTGCAAAGCCATAGTTGATAATCATGATAAATAAATCAAATCAAATATTTATTTGATAATCGTTACAACAATAATTTGTAGCTACTTAATTTTAATTGAAATATATAGTTTAAATACCGATAAAAAGGAAATTTACACACACGCACACACACTTATACACATAATATATAAGTGGAACGTGCTATACGATAAAATATATAGTGAACCAATAACTAAGATGACCCGCGAAACCTTAAAGAATCTCATTTGAATTAATTACTGGAGTTGCTTTAATAAGTCGCTGTGTGGTCTCACACACGACCGTATTAAAAGCTTTTACGATCGTGTGTATATTTATTGATCGACTTCCATCTTTTATCCTAAAATCTAAACTATTGTGAATTTTAAGAAGAGCACCGGTAAATATCAAACCAGTAGAATTGGAACCCGCGTCTTCGGCCCAGTGTGCCGAAAAATAGAGAGTAAAAATAGAGAAATACTCAGAAATAAATAAACATTAGGTAATGATAAAAAAGTTTAAACATACCTTTAGAATAATAAAGTAAAAATTATTTACAAAGCATAGTCAAAACGAAAATTTTGACAACTTAAAAAAATATAAACAAAACAAAAATTGTAAAGATTATATGAAGCCACCTGCCAAAACGTCTCAAGATTGCCGCATTAGTTTGGTAACTTTAGTTAACTTTTAATAATTTTATGACAAAAGTTATTCAAAAGTTGTACATTATAAATGCCCACCATTTATGAGAGGCTGTGAGTATAATGTTGTACACACTCAATCACGCTTTATTATATACATATATACTGGAATGTGTGAGTACACAGTGTTGGCCGCCTCACTTCACTTTCAATACACTATCATAAGTTATTCTCGTTAAGGTCACAAGTCATTAGTATTTATTTATATTTTTAATTTTTTTTTTGTAATTTTTGATTTTGTAATTTTTCAACTTTTATTTGTAATTTTTCAACTTTTATTTGTACTTTTTCAACTTTTATTTGTATTTTTTCAACTTTTATTTGTGGCAGCCTTACAACAAGACATGGATTCAGTGTGTAGCTGGTGTGTTGAGAATAGGATGGTGTTAAACTCATCTAAATGCTTTTTCTTACGATTTTCCCGAAAACGCCAACCTTTTCCAGCATCTTACACCATTGATAATATTCCCTTAGGAGAAATCTCTTTAATCCGTGACCTTGGTGTGCTTATGTTTGTTTAACGTAAATAGGCTCAGAAACTAGTGTCCCAATTTGTAAAATGCTTTCACCGGTGAGAAGCTACCATTATCTCCGAATAACATAAGCTATATTTTATTTCTATTTGCAATTAGATAACTATGTATATAGCTCGTACGAAGCCGGGACTGACTGCTAGTTAATTTAAAATTTTGTACGACTTCGATCTAGCTTAACTCACATAAGATTAAAGCAAGTAACACCGCGGGGCGAGACTAGTCTATAATATAGAAATAAGTCAGGTTTTCCTTCCTGCCGCTATAACTGCAGAACGCACGAACCGATTTCCACGGTGCAGTATTCGTTGGGAAGGTCTCGGGCTCCGTGAGGTTTGTTGAAATTCACCTACACGCGGGTGGAGCCGCGAGCATCAGCTAGTAAGTACCCTCATCCTGCACCGAGTCCCGTAATCCTGCGTTAGTCAGGCTTCGGATACACACATCCTTTATACTTTTTGTGTGAGTTAAAAAACATATATCTTACCTTTGATATACAATTATCTTGTGTTTTACATAAAAATTCATTCTAAGTTTGTCTAAACTTTTAGTAAGAAAAACATAAAGTATATTTTGCTAGAACAGCGCGTCGATGTCTTTTGCACGACCAAAGTACATCTTGTGAGATTTCCTTATTTCACACTAGCTGCGCCCCGCGGTCTTTCTCGCGTTATTCCGTGAGTCAAAGTGGCCTATATGTTAATCCAGGGTCTAACTCCCCGCTCCCTCCTCCCGGCCCCTCTCCATCTCTTTCTGCTTCTGCTTCCCATCCCTTATGCTTATCCATATCTATATCAAATTTCATCAATATAGGTCAAAGCGTTTAAGTATGAAGGAGTCAAATAGATTTAGAACGTATTTGCATATCCCACGGAACCTGTAATGTTTTCGAGATAAAACGTATCCTATGTATTAATCCAAGGTCTTATCTATTTCCATACAAAATTTCATCAAAATCAGTTAAGCCGTTTGAGCGTGGAGAAGCAACAAACATACACACACACACACGCGCAAACTTTCGTATTTATTATATTAGTAGGAAGTAGGATAAATGGATCCTGTTCTTGAACTTGATGGCATAATATTAAGAAAATATGTTGGAGATGTGTTCAGCAGATTGTAATTAATTTCGCGAAGTATTTAATAAGATGATATCTGTGAGGGAACGGCGGAGAGGTCGTTATTACTCCGAGAGTAAGTGAGGTTACTACTCCCCCTAAGTCTTATGACTAGATTATATCTGTACGCCGGCTGGGAGGGAGATGATGATGATGATGATTCATGGTGAAGTACTCATCTCACATAAAATACTCACACTATATACATGAACATAGAGCGTTTTAATATTATACGAGTATGTTTCATACTCGTAGTTGAAAGTTGTAGCGCCTGTAGCTCGGCTAGCTAAGGTGATCTGACGCGATCGATGCTAAGCAACGGTCGATACGGACGGTGTTTGGATGGGCGACCATGCACAAGAATTTCGTTTTTTAACTGCGCATTTCCATCTGCACGTTACCGTGGGTCGGATGACACGTTAAATTGTAGGTCTCGGCTGTTAGTGTTAGTACAAGCAGTTGTTATGTCAAGTCAGAGGCCTGAGGGCGGCTTGAAAACTCTCCACACCAGAACTTGGCAACTTTGCTCAGGCAGTGAAAAAGAAGCCATTATATATATTTTTTTTCAAAGGAGGACCTTTAAATACTATTCCTTTTAACCGAGATAAAGCGAAGCTTTTACCCTCGCCGACTTGTTTGATATAAACTAGATAAATAAGGTTATAGTAGCGCCCATCAATACTGTAGCTCTAGCATTACTTTATCTCACTATTTTATCCACCTGTTTGTTTTTGTCGCCGCCCGAAAGGGTACACCCGAGTATCGGATAACTTAAGCGCCGGTCAAACCAGCGCGTTTAGTGTGCGGTGACCTACCAATTAGAACAGAGATGCGATAACCTCAGTAAAAGGCGAAAATGAAAAAAATATTTACCAAAGAACATATTATAACACTATTGTTACAACCTCGTTGGCGTAAAGGTTACCATGCCGGACTGCTAAACAGAAGGTTCCGGGTTCGATTCCCGGCCCGGTCAACATTTTTGTGCTTAACTAAATTTGTTGGCTGTGGGTCTGGGTGTTAAATATGTATTTATTTATATATTATATGTATGTATGTATATGTAGTATATCAGTTGTGTTAGCAACCATAATACGAACTAGAAATGGTTCAGTATGGGGCTAACCAGCCGTGTGTGAAATGTGTAAAAAAAAAATAAAAAAATTGTATATGTAGTGGTTGCTTCACTAGGCGGTTTGTCTGTAGCGAAGCAACCTTCTCCAGTTACCAATGAAACTTCCTCCTAATCTTCTAAACAAGACAACACATACTAAATTTACTATGTCTATACCAATATTATAAAGGTTGTTTGTTTGACGCGAATAGGCTCCGAAACTACTGGGCCGATTTGAAAAATCTTGGAAGGCTACATTATCCCTGAGTAGAATAGGCTATATTTTGTTACTCTTTGCTACTCAAATTATTTTATAGTCCGTGCGAAGCCGGGACGTGATACTAGTATCTAATATCTAACAAGTAACTTATTTAACTATTTTTAACAAAGTTCGTACACAACAAGTGATCAGCCCCGCAGCACCGTGGACGCTTTGGTTTGTCGGAGGCGTTATTCGAGCCCGGCTCAGCGGGGGGCGGCTGCCAGCTGTTATCACTGTATCTTCTCCTCGTTATCAGCACACTCCGCGCCGCGTGCCCACACTGCCGTAACACTTGTCAAAAACTCCGCTCATTGTTTGTGAACATCTTTATACATGTATATTATACGTTATAAACGACGCAGTTACTTTTAAGGTGAGCGCACACAAGCCCGGACCGAACGCATCGATCGAATACAAATGTCAAAAATTCTGTAAATGTAAAATCATGAAAGCTCATACGAATTGCACGCATCGTTCGACGCGCCGTGCGTTTAACTTTAAAAAAATTGCAGAGATTTGTATCATTAAGTATGGAGACCTTTCTCAACCCAATGAACGAATCACAATTCACTTTTCCAGTCGACATTAAGATTTATATACTCAGTATAGGAGAGAGATCTCGTCGTTCCCGACTCCGTAAAATAGAGTCGTGTAAGTGTAATGAAATCAGTTGCAGTTCGGTCATTAATCAAGAGGAGGCAGCCGTTAACTATCGAGCGCCGCGCTAAATCATCTGTTAATAGCATGTTGGCGAGCTGCGGGATCCGGCGAGCCTCGGCACAGCCTCGCAGTACGGGGAGTGGCAGCCTCGCGTGGTAGCGGGCCGCAAGGGTAGGGTTGCCAACAAGCTTTTTAATCCTTTTTTCTAGAACAATCTGTCCAAAAGGACAATAAGACTTCATTTTGTAGGACAGCACCCTGCGACGCATTTGGCTCTCCTAGATTTTTGTTATCCTTCTTTTGTACGAGTCTCGTACATCTAATTATACTGTACAAACAATATTATATTGTTTCGCGCTACATTATACTATTTACTGTTGAGTATAAGTAATAATTTATTATACACTTGATTCATCGCTGGCATTGAAGATGATACGTATGTTTTAGAAGTAAAAAAAATTTATGAAGCTTTCAAAAATGTATATTGGTTTGATAACATGTGCGTGGTATACACAAATTATCTATGATAACGATACATAATAAACTCTTTGTATAAATAAATTATTAATTTATAGTGCAGAAATTTAATTACACCTACTTTCTACATAATTTTACGACGCAATGTTTGCTCACTGCATGCTATTTGTCAAATACTGATTATAATCGTCCCCGAGTTTAAAGTACTTAATTGATAGTAGAGAAGCTGGCAGGGCCGGTGCGCGGCGTGGGAGCCGCGATTTTACTTTTATCTGGAGCTTTTACCGCAAAAAGCTCCGGCGCAGGTCGCGGCGCGGGCGGCAGTGCGCGCCCGACGCTCGCCGGCGCACCGCGTGTCTCGCAGCTTGCGGCACACCGCGCGAGTGCAGTGCAGTCCCGATATCTGGATGTGTGCAGTGAGCCAGTGCAGTGCAGTGCGCGGCCTGGAGACATACCTCGAGCGTTGACCGGCGCCGGCGCACCGCGCCCGCCATGCGACGGTAACTATTGCCATTACATTACATTACCTACCGATACCTGCTGTAGTGGCGGTTCAAGGACTCCCGAGGAAAGTGATTGTATCGAGCGATCAGTATGTATTGGAGCGGCGCATCTCGCGGCGAACCCGCGCGGAATCCACCCGTCAAACCTGACTCGCGCATGTCTCGTGACGCGACCTGCCGCAGGTACTAGCTAGCTAGCAGGGGAGCAGGCCGAGCACAACACTAGCTGTAGCTAGCTAGTAGAGCGAGCTAGACGACATATCATGAACTCAAAATATCATGTTTACTGTGAGGAAGGCTCCCTTAAATACTTAATGTACTCGTATGTTATTATAGTAGCAAAATATAATTGTCATTCATATGTGAATATGTCAATAGTGTAGCCTTCACGTTTCATGAGATACCGCCTGGAGTCTGATAGTAGTGTAGTAAGTAAAGGAAAGAAGAAACAAGAAAAGGAAATGCTAGAAAAGCCAAAAAATACAATAGAATATCTATGTTATATACATACTAATAAATATAAAAGGTTCAAGTTGTTTCGCTGTGGCACAACAAGTGGATTTCAATACAACTCTGACCATCTCATCAATACTCGTAAACTCAACCTGTAAGCTATTAACACTAAACGTAAAAAAAAACATTTGTGTTAGTGTAGATCTACAGCCGTTTCTATCCCACTGCTGAGTATAGGCCTCACTCCTGTCATGCCATCTGTCTCGGTCCTGTGTCAATCTCCTGTCCTACCTTATGTTAAATGAGTACTATTTATTAGTAGATTTTAATATTACTAAGTAATAACAAGACTGCATTCTATTAATAACCAAATTATAAATTATTGAAATCATTAGTCCAGATATTTTACCTAAATTATTGACGAGTCCATATTATCTTATTATTAACAATAATTTAATTTGTAATAACCAGGATACCATAAAATGAATAAAGATATTCTATTCCATTAATTCGCTTCAAGAAAGAAGCATGTTGAGTTCGCATGATATGGACGTGTGTAGTACCCGTAGTGTCAGTGAGACATCAAGCCCTATACAGGATGTGCCCAGCACTCCACCGGCCGCCACGTACTGACTATTCCTACATTCCACCATCATTCACTCGATGAGCGCATGACACACATGATCTGTTCACTACAATATAAAAACAACGCGCGCCACTTTTGACCTGCTCTTTCGGAGATCTAACTGCATTAACATACTAAATAATACAAAATAAAATTAAAATAAATGAAATAAATTGTTGGCAGAGTTTCTTAAGGTGAAATATCATTTAGGCCTTACTGTTTATTTCTTAACTCTGTGAGTAAAACAACACACTGCAGTATGCTTGGCGCGCTATGGATCTCCGAGCAACCCGCATGTTGCTAGTCGAAATACTCGTATGTATACTTATATTGTAGAGTCTCTCTACTACATTAATGTTTAGTACCTGTTTTTTTTTAAATATAACATTTTCTAAAAATGATTCCTAGCTAGATCGATTTTTCGCCCCCGAAACCCCCTATATACTAAATTTCATGAAAATCGTTGGAGCTGATTCCGAGATTCCAATTATATACATATATATACAAGAATTCCTCATTTAAAGATAATAAATGATTGTTAGCTTTATAGAGATTTACCATACTTTTACTTTTTTTAGTATTTTCCTTGATTTAATTATGTGACTTGGTATAAAAGTTGGATGAATAAATCATATCTATTATGGATTCTGTATTTGGCTATGTCGCTCTAGTACAAACTTGAATAGCTTGTTACTTAAATTGGTTGCAAATCGATAAATTATTAACTCAACCTTCGTGTCCAGGTCTATGTTACTACAAGATGTATGTAAGAGTATATAATTGTATATGCTCGAAGGCAAACTGTAAGCTCGCAGCTTCCATTCATTAGCAACGTGTTTACCGGCAGGCTTTCATTATACAGATTGAACATTATCACGCCATTTAGATTATGGATACACACATGGATATTAGGAATGTATATAGTTATACTGGGTTGAGAGTCACTCGCACAAAAAGGAAGAACAAAATACAATAACTCGGACACAGAAGATACACACAGTTCGTTACAACACATATAATAAGCAACTGCATAGTATGCGACCGCTAGCGACTAAAGAAGTCTTAGTATTAATCACGTTTATTAATAATAATATTATTAATTTTTACAAAAAGTTTTACTAGTAGCTGTACTCGAAGTCAAAATGTTCTTGAAATCTGACCTCGAGTTTTAGAGTTTCTTTAATACATCTACTTATGAAACTTTTTTTTTGATGAACAGAAAAGGAGCGTCGCTAATATTTCAATTTAGTAAAACGGCGCTCAAGTAATGTATCACAGCTCCACTTGACACATTCGTCATGTAGACAAACATACAATGATGTCATCTATATATATATTGATAGGTACCTGTGTACGTGTCTGGCCTTCATTACCACAAATCACATCTGACATGGCTGGGTTCAATGTTTTATCCGTGAATCAGAATATTCCGCCATATTCACGCTACTTCACCGTTGAACTACAGTAGATCTTTTAGCTCGCCTAGCTGAGGTGATATGAAGCTATCATCGAACTTAGATAACATTCAATGCGGGACAGTCTTTAAACGGTTGACTGTGTAAAAGACTGGTATTACATTTTCATGTTTATGTTACCGTGGATCGGATGACACGTGAATAGCGCCAATAGGAGGTTGCGGCTGTCAGCCTTAGTATAAGCAGTCGATAACCAAGTCAAAGGGCTGTGGGTTTCAATACATTTGACACCAGAATCTGGCATATTTAGCTTTAAACAAGGAAGAAAATCAGTCAATACATTGATGTAACTGGAGTTGCATGGAGCTGCGCCGGAGTGCGCCCCGTGCTGTGATAGCAGCTGGTGTAAACATCACACATGCATCATCTATTATTAGCCGCCGCCAGCGCACCGAGCTAGCTGGAACTATTGAGATTCTAATGAACGGGGCTTTCATTCCTACATATAGCTTCACGTATCTACTAACTCCTTTTAAGCAAAAGCATCCTCAACATTATTCAAAATTCAAATTCAAAATATTTTATTCAAAACCACAATATGGTTCATAATCCTAGCTCAGTTATAAATATTCTTATGCATAAATTTAGATTTAAGATTAAGGCTAGGTTGAGCTCAGTGCTCTGCACTAGGACGAAAATATTGTCCTGTATGGCAGTGCAGCAGAAACCCCGTTAGGTAGTTAGTTGTACTAAGTAATATTTAATAAAACTAAAATCTAGAAAACTGTAATTATACCTATATTATTATTATCATTAATTCATAATCCGCATCATATTTCGTCAGAGAAGCAAACCAACCGACCGCTAGTCTACTCCGTGACTAATAACGAGACCAATTTCGATCCACCACAGATTTACACACAGCATAGCAAATTCTGGAATAATTCATAAAAAATAATCATTTCTAATTACTTTTTATGATATTTAAAACTTCTATAATGATAATTAATATCTTTTGAAATTGAAATTAATACTACTAAATAAAAGTACATTACATACATACATTTAATATTAACTGTATTATCTACTCTGGCTCTCCGCACGGCCATCACAAGGATGTACACCTATCGGGTCTGTAGGACCTGTTATTGAACTAAACGATGTTACCGCACTTCCCTATAATGTATACATTTCTTGCCTTAAACTCTTCCACAAAATAGCGGTTACTTTCAATATAATAAATATCATTGACTTTTAAACCAACCTTACAATAAGCAGGCTTTAGCTAGCTAGGAAGGAGCTATCAGCACAAACAAATATATCTTTAAGGAATGGCCTCAAAAACGAAGGATCAATATCTAACTTTGACATGAACGGCTCTATAATATTTCGTAACCATAAACTGTAACTTTTCGCCATTGATCATAATGATGCTATGATCACTCACCATGTTCGATGTTCTCTGATCACCGTTGATCACATGGCGGACTGCTCATCTCAGGAGATGGGGATGCTGCGAGGTATTAGCCGGAGTATCATTTGCATCCATCCGATACACCTCCGGTATAGGAGGGGAAGATTCAGCTTACTGCCACTTACAGGATGTATAACTACCGCTGTAATGTGCATAAAGTGATGATCGGGTCAATGATCATCGATTTAGTTTTCTACTCATTCAAATTAAATACAATTTATTATTTGTGTAACAGCTATTTGTACGTAATGTAGTATTTTTTTAACACAATATCTTTTTGGGTTGCTCTTTATACGCTGGCCTCGCATGAATTTCTAACTAGGTATTAAGTATTGAAATATTATGATAGTGAACATTATTTAGTGTTTATAAATCGAAACAATAAATATAAATTGATAAATGATAACTTTTCCGAGCTACATCAACTTTAAAAATCCTAAAAATATTCCTACAAAATTACTTTTTGAGTGTTTCACCGCCCTGGTTCCGTGAAAAAGTTGCAAGCCTGTACTTAACACTGAGTGTTCCGGGGCGCAGCCGGAATGTGGCCGGTCCGGCCCCGGCTTGCCCCGGCCCGGCGCCGGCCGCGTATCGCCGGCGGAACGGTTTCATTGCTTCCGGCTCCTTCCCACCGCCGCATACTGCACTCCCGTGGCTAATATTACCAACTTCATTTACTACTCCATAATTATACTCGATTCACAGTTGTACGGGTAATATTGGCTGAGCGAGTGAAGCGTATCTGAATCTACTGACCAAATTTGCTTTCGTCTGTCCGTATGAATATTTGGTAAATAGCGTCACTTAGAATTAGTTTTTATTAAAAATGACATACAAGGCCAACACAATAATCAATACTATTTTTTGAGACATGCTAATTAATGTGCAAACAAAACCTGTGTAACATTTTTTTTATATTTACTTACTTACGTTTGACCGCAAACTTACGTTTGACCGCAGCTAGCCTGATGTTAAGCTTGACTGTAGTCTAAGATGTATCACGCTTGCCTAGAAGGAACCTATTTACTCTAGATTTGAAGACCGACAAATTGTACTTCTCGGGAAAAAGAGACTCAGGAAGAGAGTTTTTGTCTAGTATTATATCATTCCTAGTCTGTAGAGCGGCACTAATGTCCTGTAATAGCTCGCTCTGTCAGTCAGGAGCACGAGTGTGTCACGCGAGTGTCTGTCACTGCTGTCAAACCTGTCAGCTGTCATCTGACTCCACTGATCACATTAAGTTGGCCGCTGTTATCTGCCGGATAAAGGTTACTCTTTTTTGTAAGTGTCACACGTGACATAGTATTAATTTAGATGTGATTTAGATATTATAATCTACGAATCAAATCAAAATTATTCATTAAATTGGAAGATCTTCTTATCATTTTTAGTTTGTTACTTATCTAAACTTGTCTTAATCTTAGAAGCGAGATATTTTGAACTTTATCGTCCTACTAACATTTTGAATAACGCGTTGCTGTTTTATATCCCGGATTAAAGCAAGTAGCGTTTCGGGGCGCAGCTAGTAATAAAACAATGATCTAATACAAATATTACCTTCCGTTTTTTTTAAACCAACCGTTTCAAGTATCACGAAACATATATACTTGGATCACAGAAAAATACATAAACATTAAAACTTTCAATTTAATCAAATTTCTCTTTAAATGTCTTGCATATTATGATGTTTAATTGACATTGACAGCTGAAGTGTCATATTCATTTGTAGTGTGTAGCGATGAACGAGTGCCTGAGGCTAGAAGTTAAGAAATATGTGGAGGCGGTACCTGAGCAACTTTGTTTGTTAATTACTATATCTATTGTCATTTTAAATTCCTGTCTATCACATATCTTACAAATCTTAATTTTATTTAAACACTTAATTATATAATTTGTTTACTTACTCAAATGTCTATAGCTAAAAAGTACAAGTTAGTTAAGTTTATATTTCTTTTTGTTAGTCAGCCGTGCGAACCCAATATGACTTGGTTTCACGAGTGTGATATAAAAGTTTCAGCTCACAAACCCTAAAATTAGTATGACACGGTACCTACATATTAAAATCTTATAGCCAGTAACAAACAAACAATAAATACGTTAGTAAACAGTTTTTAAATTTTTGTTTTTACTTAAGGCGATCGATCATAAGGGAAAAATTTTGAATTTACACTATAAATCGTAAACCAAAAAATAATTAATTTATAGTTTTTCGCTATAAATCGTAAACCAAAAATTAATTCATTTATAGTAATTAGTTATCCGTATGTAAAACGCAAAAAGTATGGAAAAAATAGCCTAAAGAACCACTCTAAGAATATATTTATACTTATTTTGGCACTATGAATATCAATATGAAAAATCATTAATCTTGCGTGGTCTTTATCACCAAGATAACTTTTGACTCTTCCATGGCTAGACAAAACTAGTATTTAAGTACTTAGTGTTACAAAAAACATACAAAAAGGTTTAAGAGATATTTTGTTCCAGCTAAAAGCCAACCCGTATGATTATCTCGTCCACGCAAGCTCTCCGAGTGATCACTGTCCAGGTTTACTCACGCGGAATCACTCACTCAACGGAATGTATTATTTTCCTTTTGCAAGTCGTGACTCGCTTTTTTATGCACGAATTTGGTCAATTCAGAGTATAATGGTGTGCTATTCAGACCGGCTCATATAATATGGACTCATCATCGCGGGAAATCATGTATGTACGGAATATTTACAAAGACGCGTTGAGTTGTTGATTTCTACAAATCAAAATATGAATCTTTTAGAAACGATAGAACCGATATAAGGACCTCGTTGGCGTAATGGAATAGAATACACAGTCATGGTGATACCAAGTATCTGTATGTATATTTTACACACACATATTGTTTCAAACTTATAAAATGCAACTAAACAAACTAAGTGACTTAAGAGTATAAACGGTTTTTTTTTAGTTTTAAAACGTTTGGTTTTAATAACGACCTCGTTGGCGTAATGGTTACCATGCCGGTCTGCTAACCAGAAGGTTTCAGGTTTGATTCCCGGCACGGCCTACATCGTTGCGATGAACTAAATTTGTGTCGATTAAGTATTTTTGTATGTAAATATGTAAATGTAGTATGTATATCAGTTGTGTGGCAACCATAACACAAAGATTAGACCCATACTGAAGTTCAGTATGGGGCTAACCAGCCGAGCGTGAAATGTGTCCTAATATTTATAGACGACTAGCTGACCCGGCAAACTTTGTTTTGCCTCACTTAGGAGTATGAAAAATAGATAGTGTAGCTTATATGACACGTTCGTAGATTTACCATAGCAGCGCCATCTATTGATTACTTACTCGACCCAGTCGAAAGGTATCGACATCTGTTAGAATCATTTGGAGTTAACAGATAATTGTGACTGTCAAATAATAACAGACAATAATTAGCAATAAATTAAAATTGCGACTATAATTTGAGATTTAAACTATCCTATCTCTCCATGGCGAGTGAATGTTTAGGACTAGTGCGTGAGGCCAAGACGGACCGAGGCTTTGAATGGTGGACACCGAGCCTCAGCAGGCTTCGGGTCAGGCAATGCAAGGCACGGCGTGAGTGGCAAAAGGCACGTAAGAATGGGGGGGTGCAAGAAGAAAGAGCGAAAGTTGTATTTCACGACGTTAGACGTCAGTACCGCCGGGCTATCCATGAGGCCGAAATTCTTTTTAACAAAAAAGTTGCAGATAGTGGAAATTGGGACCCGTGGGGATTAGCATACAGGGCTGCGAGCGGTAGGCGGCGGGCGCCTTCGAACATTGTAAACGGGGTGGAGTTTGCGGGGCGTAGTTCCGATGGCGTAGGCGAGGCCATGCGCACCTTGATGCGGGCGTTGTGTCCCGACGACTGTATGTCTCGGGACACTGCGCACCACACTCAGGTGAGGATCATGGCAGCGCTTCCGCCATCTGGATGTGACGCAGACCCGCTGACTACGGACTCCCTCCGTAGCATAGTGCGCTCGCTGCCAAACACCGCTCCGGGTATAGATGGTATCACGTCGAGGATGGTCAGAGAGGCGTTCCCTGCCGCCGAGGCCGAATTCACCGGAATCTACGCGGCGTGCGTTAAAGAAGGCTGCTTTCCACCCGTGTGGAAGGATGGCCGCCTGCTTGTTCTGCCAAAGGGGAACGGGAAGGCACTGACAGACCCCAAGGCCTATCGGCCTATAACGCTGCTGCCCGTCCTTGGAAAAATTTTAGAACGCGTAATGTTGCGTTGTGCCCCAGACATTGCGAAGAACATTAGCTCGCGCCAGCACGGGTTCACTCCAGGTCGCTCTACGGTGACGGCGCTGCGGGCTATGCTGGACGTGTCGCGAACTTCGACGGAGCGGTACGTGATGGCCATATGCCTCGATATCAGCGGCGCCTTCGACAACGCGTGGTGAAGGCCAAGCGGAGTTGTCCGCCAAACATCTACCGGATGTTGGCGGATTACTTCCGTGGACGGCGAGTCGCCATGGTTGCGGGAAGCCACGCGGAGTGGAAGACGTCGACGATGGGCTGACAAGGCTCTGTGCTCGGGCCCACACTATGGAACATTTTGATCGACGACCTGCTCGCCCTGCCGCTGGGAGTAGTTGGGGTGGAGGTGGCCGCGTACGCGGATGACGTGACCTTGCTCATCCGGGGGGAATCACGGTCTCAGCTGGAAAGGGCTGCAACGACTGTTCTGGGAATGGCCGAAAGGTGGGCATGTTCCAATCGTTTGGATTTCGCTCCTGCCAAGTCCCAGTGCCTCATGTTAAAGGGCAAATTCCAGTGCCCCCCCGTGATCAAATTCGCAGGTCACGCCATCAGGTTCGCGAGACAGGCGATGGTGCTCGGGATAGTCCTAGACGACTCCCTTTCTTTCGCACCACACGCGGCCAGTATCGGCGAGAGGGCGAGCAGGTGCTTCGGCAAGATGTCCAGAGTGTCGGCCTCGGCTTGGGGGTTGCGGTACAGGGCTCTTCGTGTCTTGTACACGGGCACCTACGTCGCGACTCTCACCTATGCGGCGGCCGCATGGCACTCGCGGGCCGCTCTGCACGTCGTCCGCAGCGTCCTGCTTAGAACGCAGCGCCCTTCGCTGACACTGCTAACGAAGGCGTACCGCTCGTGTAGCACGGCGGCGTTGCCGGTGTTAGCAGGTGTCCTTCCAGCGGACCTGGAGGTAATTCGTGCTGGACGACGGACGTGTGAGGTAGTGGGCATGGCGCACGACGAGGCAGCGGCGTTGGGGCGGCGGGTCGATGAGGAGGTGTTTGCGCTTTGGCAGGACAGGTGGGCAACAGTGGAGAAAGGCAGGGAACTCTTCGCTTTCTTTCCCGACGTGATCGAGCGCCTCAAGGCGGTTTGGGTGGAGCCGGACTATCAGACCTCGCAGATCCTCACGGGTCACGGGGCCTTTAATAAAAGGCTGGCGGACATGAAGTTGCGAGAGGGACGGATGTGTGATTGTGGTACGGCCGAGGAGGACAGACACCACGTTCTGTGGGAATGTCCTCTGTACGATGAAATGCGTGGAAGAATGATGGATGGGATCACTCGGACGGAGGAGGGCCCGGTTTACTACGCGGAATTGGTGCGAGACGAGCGCAACTTTGGGCGCTTGCGCGAGTTCGCGCACACATGGCACGCCGCGCGCACTGCGCGCGAAACATGAAAGGACTGCCCGGCGGCGAAGTCCGTCTGTGACGTTCCAACGCCCCAGATGGGGGAGAACGGGGCCATAATTTGTAGAACTTCAGCGGCAGTACATGCCGCAAAGTTCATGTTTCGGTCCTAATAACCGTAAGGTTGGTGGGACCATGGGAGGTGGTGGGTGTATCCTATCTCTCAAGTTGGATCGAACTGCATATGGTGTGCGAATTTTATTATAATCGGTTAAGTGGTTTAGGAGTCCATTGAGGACAAACATTGTGACACGAGATTTATATATATTAAGAAAAGATGAATGAAGTTAAATGTGGTAATGAAAGGCATATCATCATCATCATCAGTGGCCTTTACCTAAATTACAGATAACTAAAGCAGTGTTTTGAAACTGAACGTCTCTTTTGATGAATATACATACGTATAAGCCATGCATAATAGTCAACATTATATGAAAAGAAAGGTTATTTTAAACTCCATTATTTAAATGAGTAACACGTATTGTGTTTGTGGTATTGTCGCGAGTCCCACAGAGCACGGTCTGGTTGTGAGGCACACAGTACTACAGGTCGGGTAATGCATGGACAAACGAGGTGCGCGCGCGCCGCGCCGCCCGCCTGCACAGATTAACCCCTCTCTAATAGATAACGCATTACTTAACATCATCTTGTATTATAACTAATCATGGCAAAGTATATGCGCGTGCATTGTATATTGATTAGACATGTATTAGAAAGCTGTATCAGAAGTTTTTGAATAGAAGTAGAACAATAGAAAACCGTTGAATTCTTCCTATTCCTCTTCGTATGAGCTAAGTGGCCAAGTTCCAGTGTCAAGAGATTTTTCAAGCCGCCCGAAGGCCTGTGACTTGGCTTAGCGCGTGATTGTACTGAGACTAACAGCCGGGACCTATAATATAACGTCATCCGACCCACGGTAGCGCCCAGACGAAAATGCCAACCGTTGAATTAAGTTTTAGTTTTTGAGGTTGGTTAAAAATAATCCAGACAGTATATGAGTAAATTTTAGAAGAAAATCTAATATCAACGTTTCCTTCAGCGTTGTGAAGCTGCAGCGTTTAGGAGAGTAGTCTGTGACGGAAGATAACAAACATGCTCCATTGTAGTGTGTTTGCCGAACATATTATTGACTCGGCCACTCGCCGCGCTCACTCCATCTAACGGGTAATTAGACCTAATATTTAACTTTGTTCGGTCACAGCTGGACAATAACTGAAAGAATAGAGTAACCTATGCTCACAAATGTTTCTTTAATTTCACGCTTGAAGTTTTTACGATCATTCAAACGCACTATACGATAGATATATCAAGTTAGTAAAAATAATTTATTCAAGTCAGTCAAAATGTCTGTAGGTGTGGAATGAAACAAGCGCCACTATTCAACTTAACTATATTTATAAATTAGCTAAATAAATAATACTATCTAAAGGACGTAGCAGAAATTCGTTTTGTTTTTAAAGCAATGTCAGCTATTGTTCCTGCAAGTTATTTCATTTTCTTCTTTACCCGTTTCGTTTTTGATAGTTTCAAAGCTAGCATCAACAAGCATTACAATTCAACCATTTTGTGTAACTTCTCTTCCGCGTTGTCTCCTTGTGTCGTTTGAATCAGCGATTTCCTTCCGATGTCCTCAGCCTGCGCCACGGTGTCCGGGAGCTCGCACTGAGCCGTCTCCGGCATGAGCAGCGTCAGGCCGCCCGACACGATCGACAGCACGCCGAATATGAAGGGCGGCAGGCCCGACCACACCGACATCTGGGGAAATATAGCATTCACTTGTTATAACGGAGCTGGACAAGACACCTGACCAGATGATACGATGACAGGAGGAAAAAAGTTATAACCCAGTGGTGGCCGTGGCCAGGGGAGCAGAGCGTTGGTCGTAGAACGGCATGATGAGTTGACAACATTACAGCTTGCGGGTCTAATTATCTATACATCTGGATTAGATTGGTACAGAGTCGAAGCAGATGGCAAGATAAGATGGAGTGGATTAGAACTGGGTGTGGATGATAATGACGACAACAGAGTTATTGAATTTGAGGTCGGAAGAAATGGAATTCATGAATCAGGAATGTTATGTCATTATATAAAAGCAATGGCCATATATGGTGTTAGAGTGGGTACTATGGGAATGTTAGTGCGCGCGGACTCACCAGCAGCGGGGCTTGCGGCGCCAGCAGCGCGCCGAGGCGGCCGACGGAGGAGCACACGGAGTGCATGGAGTTGCGCGTGTACGTGGGGAACAGCTCCGACGTGTACATGTACACGATGTTGTACGAGAACGTGGCCAGCGTCTCGAACGCCATCAGCAGCGCCAGCCCCAGCCACGCGTAGCCTGCGGATACGAGGCGAGCTGGTTTCATAAATCATTCAGTGAACACCTGAACCGAACCATAATTATTGACGTGATTTTTAAATAGCTTTCAAATTTCCATTAACATCCTCTGCCTTTCTAGTTCTGCATAATTGGATAGTATTCATGTTCTCACCTTTGGGCAGAAAAGGCTGTGAAATACAGAATATCCCTCCGACAAGGAAGGACAGGAACAAGGGCATCTTCCTCTTGTACTTGGAGAGCGCGAGCCAGTAGAATATGTTGGCCGGGATGTCCATCAACATGAGCAGAGCAAAGTTAATGTACTTGTTGCCGTCGATGAACACCGCGCTGATCATCATGCCGTAGTTGATGAGCGTGATGGTGAACCACCACACAATGCACACCAGGAACCTCTGCATCATCACTTTAGATTTGAAAGTCTTTAACAACACCTTCTTGTCGCACAAATCATTGTTTGTCTCCTCGTCTGTATACTCTAGTTTGTTGAGGATGGATTTGTCGAGCTCGACGTGGTTCCGTTTGGCTATTTTCTTGATCAGGTTTATGGCTTGCTCTCTCTTGCCCTTGCTGTAGAGCCAGCGGATGCTCTCGTCGAGGAAGAAGGAGTAGAAGACGACGAGGAGTGTGGGAGCGTAGATGACGCGGAGGAAGCTCCTCCAGTAGGGCACGGCCCACGCGACGAAGGGCATGAGGATGAGCCCGCCGGTGTAGAAGTTGAGGAGAATCATCTGGAACAAGACGGCGCGCTTCTTCTCTATGATCTCTATACCTGGAAAGAGATTAGTTTCGATCAAAATATTATGTTACTTCTTTTTTAATCGATATTTGGTTTAAAACTGATATTATTTCCTTAACGAGACTAAATTTGTAGATTGTGTGTTTTTGGAATTTTGGGATAGTTAAGTATCTTCTCGGAGGCACCGCTATACGGTTGAAATTCGATCTTCGCATTTACTTCCACATTTATAGTAAGGACGACCAAGTTATGAAACTCCTTGCCGCAATTACTATTCCCACTGAACTACAACCACAATATCTTCAAGGCGAGAGTGAATCAGTTTCTTTAGCGCGCTCTTTCCTACACCGCAAAATCACTTAACATTAGATGGATTTTTTCACAAAAAGTCGTTTGCCACTTTATCCGGATGATCTCTTCAGATCGGCTTATAGCCGAGCTGCTGGAGTTACTCACTGAGCATGAAGATGGGTGAGAGCGCGTCTCCAATGGCGGCCTCGAGCGCCTCCAGCGCCACGTACAGCCAGAAGGAGGAGGCGAAGCTCTTGGCGAGGCCGAGCAGCGCGCCCAGCGTGCCCGCCGCCACCGCCGCCGGCTTGCGCCCGAACCTGACACACCCGGGAATGTCATCCTTACCAAGGCCTCTGTTGGCAGGCATTATTTATATTGATGTCTTGGCGGTCAGACTTGGTGGGCACACGGGAATATCAAATCATCATTACTATTTAGATTTATTTTTTTAGGCTGGTATCAGATGTGATAACCAGTGTTAAATATATTTAAAGGGAGAAGTACTAAATCATTATTGGATTATTTAAAATAACGATATGCTTGCAAATTCATTATTAATTATTACAGGCACTAATGTAATTTTACATCACTTAATAAATAGACTGAATTGTTTTCATCATCGGAATCTATATTATTATTTCTATACAAGGCGATTGACTGAGCACGAGCCCGGGGCCCTAAAAAAGATTGCACGGCGAGTGTTAATTCGGAAGATTGAAACTGAAAAGACAAATGATCACAGCGGAGGAAGTACACTAAATATTTCAGATTTTCTTCCATCTACAATGAATTTCCGCAAAGTCAAGCCTGAATCAACAGGTTGGAAAGAAAAAAAAAATTTAGCCAAGTTTTTATCCCGACCACTCTAAAACAGTTCAAGCTCATGAAGTCGCCGATTGCGGATACGAGAAAAAGACAAGGTTTATGAATCGAGGCAAGGTGAAAAACTTAGTGTAGGTCATAACCAAGATAGCTTATGGTAGTAAAGCGAGGCACTTAATTTACCTGAAGGAGATTGCTGGCCGCGGTAATCGCTCGCACGCCGAGCTAAGCTCCTAATTGGAGAATCCACTTTATTCGCAGCGCTCGATAATAATTGGCCAGTTCGGCAAAAAGTATCCGACTCTTTGGTATACAGGGTAACTCGTAAATAACGTACAATCTTTTAAAAGGGAGTTTAGTAACTCTACACAAATAAAAATTCAGCACTCTAAAGCTTTGGAAACTTTCGTGAATTTACATAACTTGTGAAAATAAAAGTTTTTTGTTAAGTTATAGTAATGGCACCCTTAAAGGATGATCTCTAGTTGCCAGTAGCCCTGTTTCCAATCCCTTCATTAGCGGCAATCAGAGTGACTTCCACGCCATTAAAATATCTCTCCGTTAGCACGGGAACCTCACTTATTAATGAGATTAATCTCCACTTACTTCATATCTCGAGGGTGAGTTTGTTTGTGTGCTTTAGTGATAGTGATTAAGACGAGTGGCGCTATGAATGGTATCAGGTTAGACCTGCTTGATGGATTATGCTCCTAACGGTCATCTGTTTAATTATACTCATAATAATTATGTTGTGTACTCTTATAGGACTCTTATGGGCTTGTCAGAAGCTTTGGAGTTGCCCGAAGGCTGGCATTATTTTAGACATTGAATTCAGATATTAAAATAAAATAAAAAAAAGTTATGTTCAAGACTCTTTTACAATTTCTCAAAATATAATATGTACGTAGAATACCATAGTTAACCTATCCATCTTTCATGCGGATCAATTAAATATAGAAGTTTTAGGAAAATTGGAAGTATTTTACAAAGAAACGCGTAACTTGTAAAGTACTCGTAGTTCGAAAATTGAGAGCCCTAATATCTTTTTTTTTAATACGTGCTTTAGTACGTCTAGAGCATCAAATAATGTTAATCTACCACTTTTGGTAAAAAGAGTTGTTCCATACATTTAGCCGCGCTTCGTGTCCGAGCGTACCTCCACCGTCGGCAGGTAGTGTACATGTCTGACACCGAGTGTATACTCACCTGTCGGAGAAGTGTCCCTGCGCGAGCTGGCCCAGCATGTTCCCGGCGCAGTGCGCGGTGCCCACCAGCGCCAGCTTCCACTCCTGCCCCGCCAGCCCCAGCTGCAACCACACACACTACAGCCATACATCCTACTCTCAGGAAACCCCCGACACGACATTCAGTGGTTACGACCATCTTGGATTTGACCTTCATGTCTTCCTGTCAAGCTCTTACAATTTTTTTCACACACTGGCTGGTTCTCCCATACTTAACCATTTCTAGTTGGTATTAAAGTTGCTAACACAACTTTATATATGCTGCATGTGCATACATACACCAAGACAGAGAGCCAATAAATTTAGTTCATAACAAAGATGTTGGCCGTGCCGGGAATCGAACTTCTGTTTGGCAGTCCCGGCATAGCTCATAACCATTACGCCAACGAGGTCGACAAAAAAAAATATCATACCACATAGATATCTCGCAGGCCTAGAGAACACAATGTAAACAGTCCCGGAACCACGGTCACCCGGCAACTGTTTCCCGCAAACCTCGGTACTAGCTGTAGCTCTGCGGCCTTTCATACAAACATTAGCAATGTTACTTTGAACCCTATCGTTACGTAATAAAACTCAGTTTAAAGTGAGAGTATACAAGGAGATAGTATAGGACCTCAACTCTACTTAGCGTCCACTATACCATAACAATCCCATAGAGTAGGCGCAAACCCGTTTCAAGCACCATTCAAGTGTACCGCAGTGCGAGGGCTTTTGTAGAGGAAAAGAAAACATCATTAATGGTACAGCCTTAAATACAATCATAGATTGTAGGATTGCTGTGCTATATTGTTAAAAAGCAAGTGTGGCTCGGTGGGAAAACGTCGCTTTTCAATCTCATGGCCCCTGATTCGATTCCAGACAAAGGAATAAAGGATATCTAGGATATCCATCTACGTATTTTAGAGATTTGGAAATCTATGATCTGGGTAATAAATCATTGACCCATACACCAATATCTTGTTATTCAAATGTGACTTATGACTCACTTTACGGTGAAGGAAAGCCTTTTGAAAAGAAGGAAACCGATATGTTTGAGGACCACATAATCCATGGACAGTTATTTCATGGAAGGAGCTGGGCCCCAACTATACGATACGACTTTACGAGGTGCTTGTTGTAAGAAAAATCTTTAGGATTTGTTCGAAAATATTTATATATTAATTTAAAATAAAAAGTCAAATGATAACAATAAATTTATATAACTTAAGAATGACAAAGTGAAAATTACATTAAAATTATTTACTATCGATTGAAAAAACGAAAATTTTGTAAACTAATAAAAACAAAATTAACCAAAAAAAAGACCCGCCAAAACGTGTCCATGAAGCTTGCCGCATTGCTTCCGTGTAAACTAACATTCATCATAATCTCGGTATGACACAGGTAGTCTCATTATAAGCGTTTTATGTATTCGTGTGCTACTTCTCGTCACTCACCAGTATCTAGTAAAGCTCTATGCTAATTGTCTCGATAAGATGTAATATTATACTATCATGCTCATCATCTGCCTGATGAGATTTTTATGTTTCTAATTAAAATATGTTCACGAACTGCTTTTTGAAATTAGCACTGTTTTATGTTTAGAGCATTTTATGGCTACGTTTAGTATTTAATGACCACACGACTAAACGAAGGCACCTAACTGTATATATAAAAGATATACTAATGGGATATATCGAGGTGGTATCAAACGTATAATTTACAAGAAATCATGCAAAAAAGCTTCCTTTACCCTTCCGAGAAAATCGGTTCTATCCTGAGATATACCACACTTATGTAAATACCGACATAACTAAGTATTAGACTTCTAGTCAAAGTTTCTACATCTTAAACCTCAATATCTCTTAACAGTAGGATAGTAACGGTCAAGCGTAAGTCTATGTATAAAAAATGACAGGTGGCTTAAGAAGAAGAACGTACATATAGTAATACTAGCATCCCGTCCCGGCTTCGCACGGTCTCTAAAATAAAATAAGTTGCAAAGAAAAACAAACTATAGTCTACGTGTAAAAACTCGGGGATAATTTAATTTCCCAACATTGAAAAATTTTTTTAATCGGTCCAGCAGTTTCGGAGCCTTTTTGCATCAAACAAACAATCAAACCTTCTTCTTTATAATATTTGTATAGATATATGTTCATACGGTGGCTTCGACAATGCGAGTTAAATAGTTTGATATAAACAGAATATTCTGGAAGCGTTGGACCTGGCTAGGTCGTGTCATTCTGCGGCATGTAAGGTAGCAATACATCTCACAGTAGAGTCGCCAGTCCGTTGGTTGTGGTGTAGACGATGAGAGCTGCGTTACCTCTGCGACGAAGGAGTGCGGCTCCTCATAGCGCCAGTGCTGGCACGGCATCAGGCGGGCGGTGTCGAAGCTGGTGCAGGCGGCGTCCCGCGGCGGGTGGTAGCCGGCCCGCCGCGCGCTGCCCGCCCCGACCCACGCCGCCAGGAACGGGGTGCTGGCGTTGTCGCACCCCGGGACCGCGCATCTGGAGACACCACGGCCAAACACTTCAATACTAACGGAAAAAAAAAACTAAAAAAAGACATACAACGAATTTTCGAAATCAACGAATAAATCGGTTACTTCACGTATTTATATCGCTTCCTTTTCATCATTATTGTCCAGAAAGAAACGGTTCTATGCAAACCATAGATTAAACTACTAAAATCACGTCAAATATGAAAATCACCATACTAACGAAAATAATAAAAGTCAATGACACACAACATTTGTCCTGCGAATTTATGAAAATCAACGAATAAAATCGGTTTCCGCACATAATTATACCTCTTTCTTTTCTTCATTAGTGACTAGAAAGAGATGGCCTGATCTAAACCATAGTCTATATAAACTACTAAAATCACGTCAATGTTGATGTTTTAGAGCTGATATAAATGGGTGCGTTCTAAGTCTGCCTATGTTATCCATATTTGTCGTTATTTTAGTTGTTTGGGCTATGGTTCTTTTCATGTCATCTCTTTCTAGTCACCAACAAAGAAAAGGGACAGTTTAGTCGTGTGCGCAACAGACTTACCACTACGTTATTAGTTCATATATATAGGCGGAACTGATTAGCCACTTATATATCGAAAATCTTTTTTGCTGGTTTTAGTTTGTGCGATCCTTACATTGCATTAGATTTGATGGTGGTACAACACCATTTACCACTGCCCGAGATGTCTTTTTTTGTTCTCCTCGACTCTGGATGAGAGCGGAAAAAGACAACTGACACATAGTGCCAGCGAGTGGATCGACGACAAGCGCCTCCGTAGGTCGCATCTTCTTCAAAATCACAAAAAGGACGTTCCTTTAGCTCCGTGAGCTCTGCAAATAGCTGCCGTGCACTATTTACAAACCAGTGTGTGTCGACATACGATCATCCGATAAGATCCCACCTTACCCAGGAGAACTCTCACCTGACCAGCCCTGTCTTGGAACGGCATTAGAAGCATTGAAGCATATTGCCCTCCTCTTATCTGTGTTCTTGTTTGGATCGGTGCATCACCACTGCATTGTCATTTTTTATACAGTCCACTAAGCTCCCATTATCTGAATGTTCATATATCGAACATAGTTAGTACATTTTGTCGAATTATCTTAGTTACTAAATAAAATAAATTTAAATACTGTAACATGTTGCTTGGTAACAATTCAATAAAAATACATGAATATGTATTAGTATTGCTAATTTATTAACTACCAATGACAATTGACAATCGAGTGTGTAATATACTGTGCAGGCAGCGTAGAGTCGCATTCAGATAACGACACCGTAACGAAGGTAACTCACTTGTAAGGTTTATACATATATTACTGAAGGCTTCTCAGTGTCAGATCTTACAGCACATATAAAAAACTTGCGAAATGCGTTCTCTGCGTTTAATCTCCAGATACAATTGTTGTTATATTGTTGTTGTTTTATTAATTCGTTTCCATTGTACATTGTAATTGACAAGTCCATATTGTATCCTGTTGGTGATATTAATTGTATTTCTAACAGGATACGTTATGATGAATAAAATTATTCTATTCTATTATATTCAAAGGCGGAAAGTTTTGAACACTGAAATAAATGTGAATTTCATATTTCTTATTTTTACTCTTAATAACTCTCAGGTGTTTATCATTTGATAGTGAATATTAAGAGATGATGAGTGAATAATATTTGATGCCAATAATAACAAAAATATATTTCAAAAATGCACGATCTCAATTCTGAATTGAATATGATTAATTCGTTTGGATTATTTCGTAAGTTTGTGTCATCTTTAATAGCTTACGTACTCGTACTATTCTACCCCATGTACATAATGTTTCTCGTTACAGAAATAATATAATCAGAACAAGAATTTAAAAAGACATGCTGCTATATTAGTAGCTTTCAAGCAATACGATAACTAATAATAAAATTGTTTTAAAAAACAAACAACCGACTTCAAAAACACAACTAAAAAGGGTAAAATAATTTTAAGCCTAAATCAAATCAAGAATATATAAATAGAATAGGAGAGTTTATTTCATGTACTTATAAAAAACTATTTGCAATTTTTACTAATCCTGTATTCCTGGAGTCGGTGCCAGCAAAGAAAGACAATTGAAAATAGTTTTAATTTGTTCTTATTAGATGGCACCGACTTCAAGAATACGGGATTACTAAAAATTGCAAATAGTTTTTTATAAGTACATGAAATAAACTCTCCTATTCTATTTATATATTCTTGATTTGATTTAGGCTTAAAATTATTTTACCCTTTTTAGTTGTGTTTTTGAAGTCGGTTGTTTGTTTTTTAAAACAATTTTATTTTTACATTTTTAGTGGTTGGTAATGATATTTTGTTTAAGTTTTAGCTATGGAGAGCCAAATAAACTTCACGATGAAAAAATTTGGCGTGTGCCAAGCAGGCAACCAATTGGGAGCAAATCGAGCTGGATGCGAGCGAAGCGAGCGCGAAAATTTTCACCGTATTTGTTCCAACCGTTTGAGCATAAAGAGGCGGATGCGAGCGAAAAGAGGCGGATGCGAGCGAAGCAAGCTACGCGCGAGCGAAAATTTTCACCGTATTTGTTCCAACCGTTTGAGCATAAAGAAGTCCAAAGCAGCACAAATTACATAATGTTTGTTGTGCTAAAACTTACTAGAACCAAGTGCGAGCGAAAAGAGGCGGATGCGAGCGAAGCGAGCTACGCGCGAGCGAAAATTTTCACCGTATTTGTTCCAACCGTTTGAGCATAAAGAAGTCCAAAGCAGCACAAATTACATAATGTTTGTTGTGTCAAAACGTACAAGAACCAATTGCGAACGAAGCGTGCTGGATGCGAGCGAAGCGAGCGCGAAAATTTTCACCGTATTTGTTCCAACCGTTTGAGCATAAAGAAGTCCAAAGCAGCACAAATTACATAATGTTTGTTGTGTCAAAACGTACAAGAACAAATTGCGAGCGAAGCGAGCTATGCGCGAGCGAAGCGAGCGCGAAAATTTTCACCGTATTTGTTCGAACCGCTTGAGCTTGAAGAAGTCCAAAGCAGCACAAATTACATAATGTTTGTTGTGTCAAAACTTACTAGAACCAACAGCGAGCGAAGCGAGCCGGATGCGAGCGAAACGAGCCGGATGCGAGTGAAACGAGCCGGATGCGAGCGATCCGAACTATGCGCGAGCGAAGCGAGCGCGAAAATTTTCACCGTATTTGTTTAAACCGTTTGAGCATAAAGAAGTCCAAAGCAGCACAAATAACATAATGTTTGTTGTGTCAAAACGTACTAGGACCAAGGGCGAGCGAAGCGAGCTGGATGCGAGCGTATCGAGTAATGCGCGAGCGAAGCGAGCGCGAAAATTTTCACCGTATTTGTTCAAACCATTTGAGCATAAAGAAGTCCAAAGCAGCACCAATTATATAATATTTGGAGTGTCATAAGCCCAAAACATCCTGGGAGAAAGTCGAACGAAGTGGGATAACTCCTAGAGAAGCGAGCCCGTAAATATTTTTTTTATCCGTTCGAGTGTCTAGTCTATTAATATATTATCAAATTTTACATGAGTGAAATCTGTATTGCCGTATGAGCGCGAAGAAGTGAAATAGGTTATCGAGTTATTTGGGTATCCCAAGGGAATAGCAATGACTTTTAAGATAAAAAGTAACCTTCGTGTTATACAAGGTCTAGTCTACCCCCATATCAAATTTAAGCGAAATCAGTGTGTCATGTGTTATTTGGTGCATTCCACGGGAACAGTAATAATTTTCGGGATAAAAAGTAGCCAATGTGTTAACACATAGTCTAACCTATCTTCATCTCAAATTTCATCAACATCAGTACAGCCGTTCGGGCGTGAAGAAGTTATAAAGATTTATGTGTTATTTGGTGCATCCCACGGGAACAGTATTTTTTTCGGGATAAAAAGTAGCGTATGTGTTAACACATAGTCTTACCTATTTTCATCTTAAATTTCAAGAATATCAGTACAGCCGAACGAGCGTGAATCTCTCTTCGGGCGTAAACATAACCTAACTTTTTAAGTTTTCCTTCGATTTCCCTAGGAATCCATCATCAGATCCTATTTTGGTGACAATGGGACCAATTCAGAACCATACTCTTTCAATTAAAAAAAGAATTTTGAGAATCGATCCACAAATGGCTGAGAAATCGGTGAACATACATAAAAAAAAAAAAAAATACATACACGTCGAATATATAACCTCCTCCTTTTTGAAGTCGGTTAAAAATTCGTTACTTAAGAAATCAGTCACAGATGTTGTCACTTTTTACACGCTTTTTATTAGCTTCACCTGTATGTTTGTTTGTAACCGACTTCTTTGGGCGCGATTTTGACCCACTTTAAACGGCCAGATTTCGTTCAAACTTTGTAGATTTATTGAGGACCGATGACAATACACTAATTTGATAAAATTACGGTTTTCTATAAAAAGCGTGTTTTTTAGTTTTTTTAAACTATTTCTATTTCTGATTATTCGTCAATAAATTCGGTATCTAGAGCGCTGTAATCCGCGTGTGAGCGAGATAGCACGAGCCTGAGTTTGGTAACAACATTACTGATTAGGTTTGTTCTCCTTACGCTTTGTCGGGAAATTAAAACAAAGTTACTTTACTTAGCTATCACATAGATTGCCGAGTTACACAGACAAATACGGAATTATAAGGTTGTGTCTTATAATACGCGAGATTTATAATTACTTATCTATTACTAATCATCAATGATCAAGAGTTTCAAAACTCTAAATAAAAGAAATTGAAAAATATTTATAATAATTCAAGCGAATATATGAATATGGAGCTTGCAGAATCGTTATTAATTTGTAAAAAGTAGTATATTTTTAATTTAATAAATATGGAAAACAATTTCTATTGTGTGTAGTATTCAAAAGTGTAGTGTAATATCTAATAACGTTTATAAGTTTAGTTTATTTAACTAGTCTTAAGTATTTAAGTAATGCGTGTAGGCGTGTTAACGTATGGCTTGCCTATTGATATAATAAAATACATCCGAAAATTTGTGTGTGTGTGTGTGTGTATATATTTGTTGCTTCTTCTCTCTCAAATGGCTGAATCGATTTTATTGAAATTTGGTGTGAAGATAGGTTACACCTTATATTTACACATAGGCTAGTTTTATCCCGGATTAACCCTTTTTATCCCGGATTAACGCGGATAACACCGCGGGGCGCAGCTAGTGGCCGATATAGTGTTGTGTGTGTGTAATGTAGTGCCGCAGGGACGGAGGTAGTGTAGACCTGTAGTTGACGTCCTCGACGGCGAACACGTAGTTGACGTTGTACACGGAGTTGGTGGAGTAGACGAGCGCCAGCATCGCCAGCGTCAGCAGCTGGTGCCGCCCGAACGCGCCCAGCCGCCCCACCACCGCGTCCAGCGGGAGCGCGCCGCCAGCCTCACACATTACACTCACACACTCTGGCTGTGCTCTTTGAACACTTCTTTACGTTTTGGTGAACGGTTGACTTTTGATTATGTTTTAATTTTGACGTGACAACGTCTTAAATTAGGTTGCGGCTGGGAGTCACTTATAAAAAGTGTAACGCCCGGTAACGTTACGATGAGTCACCGAACGAGAGAGAGGCCCGCCGAATGCCTTGCGTCTCTCTCCCACTCAACTATGATCGGCAGACGTTGTCACGTAAAATCTTCGCCCGTAAAACCGACTTTACAGGCAACCATTTTTTTTATATTTTAAGTAGTTAACAATCTCACACATTTTACACTCTGTAGTCTTTGACGTATACAAGTTTTGGTGAACGGTTTAGTTTAATTTTTCAAGTGGTAATCATAGTTACACGATTTGCATTCTATCTGCGGTATTTAAAGACGTATAAACGTTTTGCTGAACAGTATTAAATATATTTTTGATATGTTTTAGTTTTATTTATTAAGTAGTTAACATACTCACACATTTTACACTCTAGTATCTGTGGTCTTTCAAAATACAAATTATAATAGAAAAGAGTATATAATATGTATAACGATTCTTTGGATTTTAAGAGGTATTTTTAGTTTTGATTTTTGAGTTTATGACATGAAAAATAAAGTTTTTGTTGAGTTTTGACACGATTCACTCTAAAAGATTGATCGGATATTTTCAGGACGAATTCAAATAATGATTTTCAATTATCATTGTTTACCATAAAATACTCATTTTAAATGCTTCTGTACATTTGTTATCAGTCACTACAAACATTACGCTGAGTTGTTATAGGCTTTTATGTATTTGGTTAGATATTTTGTTTCAGTAAAAAGTTTTTATTGCTATTGTTTTAAAACTAAGTTTTCAGTAATCAGCTGAAAAAGTAAAATAATTAAAAATGTATAAAAAAGGGTATTTTTATCGTAATAATGTTAATACGCGTGTAAGTTAGCTCAGTACACGAGTGACACTGGTAAGCCGTGCTCACTGCAGCTACATTTAGGTATCTCGTAAATAAATACTAACAGAGATAGTATGGAACATGCCGAGTGTAAATATCCCGGAGTATCACATACACCGTGAAGTTAACTGATCACTTAATGTATATTAATGCCGTTTAAATATTCAAACGTTTATCTATCGCAAAGGTTCCCAAACTTTTCCCGCCGAATTCATTATTACTAACGAGTTCGAGGTACCGGTGAAGGAACACATCGTGAGGAAACCATAACGTGGTGGTAGAATATTTTCTAGTTCTCGCCTGACTAGCAAGTATCCTCAATTTGAAAATCTGTCACTAAACACGTAACGTTGTATCAGCACACACGTGCAGGCTTCTTGAGATCCAGTCGTTCCAGACTAGGCAAGCTCCATCGCAGGCCAGAGTAGCGAGATCCCCTGTAGTGTCGTGTCACTCACACCTCACAAGTCAAATAACTACATGTATTGCGTAAAAAGATATTAGCAGTCTAGCGATAACTTTTCGTGGACCCCCGTTTACAAATTATACACCCCCAATATTGAGTCACGCCAACACTTATCGAGTCTCCCGTGGACCCCCAGGGGTCCACTTGCACTACTTCTTCAACTACAGATCTGTCGCAAAGTTTTTGATAAAGAAAACTGGTCGCGTTAAGACAAATTAAATTTGAGATTACATTTCCGTAAAATTGAGTAAATATTTTTCAGTTTCATTCTCAGATGTCGTGCTTTAGAATATACATTGTCATCACTCTTGTTATCATAAGAACAGTAAATACCTAAGTTTACGAAGGTTTACACGATATACTGTCAGTTAGTATGTCACTCATAGCTTGTCAGATTTCCAACGTTGAAGATTTTCACGTAACAATCACACTCACAGAAAACATTTTCACATAAACACACAAACACACACGAATTTTCTCATAAAAATACATGGTTCAGTTTAGTTTTTGTTCAAATTCACTGTTGAAGATGGTTCAAACATAAGAACCAGTCCAATTTACAATAAAAGTTTGTATAACGATTTTTAACGTGTTTTAGGTTTCGATTGGATTTTGGTTAGATTTGTTAGTTTATAGTCTATATATTAAACATGTTTTAAGCTAATTATGAACAAGAATGGTCTATTTATACGCGTTTGTAATATTATAAAGGATTGTATTGTATGCGAGGTATTGGTGTTGCCGCGCGCGCCGCGCACTGAGTGCCTCAAGTGGAAGATTACCCTGCGCTAGGATTGTGCTCCACTACTCCTGGCTATCCATTCTATCTTTTTCATTTCTTTGTTATTTTAGTTGAGCAAAGAGGCTGTACCATTTCTATTTTTACCGTCATACATTTTAAGCGAGATACAAAGTAACTTAAATACAATAAAAGTAAATAAAACTATTTATTTCGTACAATTGCCATAAGACTGCTGAACGTGTTTAGTGATTTCTCAACTGACCACTATAGAAAAGATCTTATTAACTACTGTAATACATTACATAAAATAAGTGGCCTTTTTATAGTGATTTGGTGTTAATATTATCTACATGGTAATATTAACACCAAATCACTATAAAAAGGCCACTTATTTTATGCATAAGTTTGTCCTTGTAGTCCAAAAAGAAAAACCCTTTAGGAAAAAAATAATTTTAAAGCTAAAGTGCGTACCTATGTACTCACTCTTAATATAATATATAATTAAATCTTGTAGTTGTAGGACACGTGACAGGTACAAGTATGAGCATATCAGTGATCACCTTTTTTGTTGCGCAAAACTTCAACAAGACGTGGCTACAATGGGCCCCAGCTGGGATTTGTACTAAAAATAAATTAGAACTTAGTGGACAGAGAGCGGAGAGAATATATTATGAAAACCCAAGTAATCTGTAGAGAAGTGAGGTTGGCCATGTCGAAGTGGATAGTAGTACCTTCCGTGCCATACTTTTACTTTACTTTCCCTATGTACCGTACATTCTGTTAGCTAGCTCTATCTTTCTTATATCTAGCCAGCAGGTCGCGTTTCACTAGTCACCGACTATTCCCGAAGGTGGCGCATGCCTAGTCTGGAATAACTCGGGATAGCTCTCAAGGAGTCTGCGGTAAAACACCATTGAGTGCTTTGCGTTAGAT
The DNA here is from genome assembly GCA_035578125.1 of Mellilla xanthometata. Classification (NCBI taxonomy): domain Eukaryota; kingdom Metazoa; phylum Arthropoda; class Insecta; order Lepidoptera; family Geometridae; genus Mellilla; species Mellilla xanthometata. The sequence goes on from JAPUBQ010000001.1 coordinate 134,102, forward strand.
TTTAATCTTAAGGCTATAGCTATAGCTATAGCTAAATATGGTAGCTAGCCAGGCGAGCACTAGAAAATGTTCTACCGCCATACTATGGTTTCCTCACGATGTTTTTTTCCTGTGAATGCTCGAGATCATTATTCAAGTTATCAGTTTAATCCGTACAATCAGCCGCCGGATCAGAGCAAACATTGCTGGATATATTATGAATCGATCGATAACAAGCTCGGAGTAAATAATTCATTGCTATGTATACTCACTACGTGCTACAATGTAGCGACAGATTTTACCCGACCATAAGAAGTGAAGGTTATATTTTTGCTATTCGTTTTTTTGGGAAGTTAGTTAAGTTTATTTATATCTGGATTTCGAGTTAAGTGTGGATTTTGTTCAAAATAAAATTACCTATTGTAGTAATTACTTAGCGAGTGTACCTCGTCGGGTAAACGTTAGACTGCAGTCTGCGACACCCGGGATCGAATCCAGTCCTGTACCAATGCCTCGCTTCCAAATGATGTGTGGAATAAGCATTCGCTTTACGGCGAAGAAAGACATCGTAAAACCCGAAAACAAATTCCGAAGAGAAAGGATCTGTTTTCTCGTGAAAAGGCCCCTAATCCCAAATTAGAGTATGTTTAAGTACGAGACAAATAATATTTCTATTCAAAAGTTAAAAAGAACTAAACCGATTTGTCGACTCATTCAAAAATTTTTCCTTACGACGTCCTCCAATCAAGGTCTCATTCAATTATAGAATTAGTGCTCGTCTCCACCCACGATAGAGTCGCGGGTCCCCGGCGCGCGTGGAGATCGCGCCTACGCGCACGTGGGCGGGCGCAGCGTCCGTGGAAACCACCACTTATTCATAAATGATGGGAAATTAGCCCACACTGTCACCTCCAGTTATTTATGAGCCATATTACACCATCATTATGTAGCGCGCTTTGAATTATTGGTTTTAAATTTGCGGTAATCGCTTAGAAGATGGTGATGTCAGTCTCATGCTGGGGATTTATTATTATCTCTATTTAATTAACTAATGTTTTTTTTTTATTAATTTATAAGAAAGGTGTTGTTACTCGTAAAACGCGTTGCGACGCGTCAATTTTAATAAAGTTTATTTTTCATATAAGAATGTATTCTGTCCAAATTTTCTTCTTAACATCCAATTTGGAACCAATCTCATAGCTACAAAAATAATTACAACATAACTATTAATATAAACGCGAAAGTTTGTGTGTAAGTAGTATATAAGTTTTGTACTCCTTTACATACAAAATGGCTGGACCAATTGAGATGAAATTTGGTATGAATTTATTGGACATTGGATTCAACACTTAGGATACTTTTCGTCCGTAATAATAGCACAAGTGTCACTTTATATTTACTTAGATCTTTACACTTTCATTTAGTACTTAACCAGTAATTTACTGTACAATATAAACTCAGGTGAGAAATGACATGAAATATAAATAGTGTAGGAGCCATCATCAGAGATAGATTGTCTCCCGGACTAGAGGAGTAATCACTGCGCAGGCGCACCAGTACAATGTCTGTCAGGTGACTATATCAATCTAGAGTAATAAGTACTTTATAGATAAGCGTCTAACGTTGTAGACCTTATCGTAGCTTAACATCAGACACGCTGTGGTTATAAGCAAACGTAAAGAAAATAACACTGATCCAATTGAAATGAGATATACAGGTAGCTTAAACCTTAGATTAATTACTTACTGCTTGTTTCAATTCCGGATAAAGTGTCCTGCCCCCTTACTTCGACCTTACAAGCGAACTAACACGCCCACCAAGTCGCTCCAATATGCGCCAACATTCTATGGTGACAACAAAGGGATTTGGTGTTGGCGTATTGGAGCGACTTGGTAGCTAAATTGGAGCGAGTTGGTGGTTGAATTGGAGGCGAGTGAGTCGTACGTTCCAGGTTTATAATAAATTTTCTATGTTATAGAGCATTAAGTGTGTGCAACCTTTTTTGGATTTAATAAATAATTTATTATGATTTTCTCAACTCTAAAAAATAATATTGTGTCAAATCAGAGTTGCCAGAAGTACGAGAAATCTCGTATCATTACAAAATTTAGAGGGTCAGTATGAGATTCAAGATTAACAAAAATCTCTACACTTTTTTTAGGAGATTTTAACACTGACGACTTCTTTCGCATACCTTTATCACAGATACAGTAAATGGTACATTATTAGCTTCCGAAAGCGCTAAAGGCCCAAATCGCATAGGCAATTGCGAACATTTCGAACCATCAATAGAAATGTACGTCAGAATAACAGGTGAAATGATATACTCTAAAAATAAAGATTATTTTACTAACATCCCTGATATCGAATATAATTAATAAAAATTATATATATAATATGAATTTTATTTTTTTTCTTTCAATTGAACAACCCCAAGCAAAGAATATGACTACACAAGTTACTTAGTACAGTAAATAAATAGCATTGATTTTATTAGAGTTTCTTGAAATGTATGCATTTACGAGATTATCCGTTGAATTTACAAGATATTTTACCAACCTTGGTAACAGTAAAATTTATTGTCATCTGGCAACCCTGTACCAAACTCATGGAATGTCAATCGTGCATATAAATGTTTGTTTTGATCCGTATTTGAATTCGATATCTTTAGTAAATCCGCAATTCATACTAAGAAATTGCTCTTAACTTGTTTAAAACGCAATAATTCTTACATGGAAGTGTTTTTTTTTGACAATAAAGTTGGCTTTGTTGTGGTTTTCAACACTTGAAGCTCAAGTTACAACCATTAAACAAATACATCATAACTATACATAATATATCATTTCATCGACAGTGCTATTATAAAAAGTAACTATTGGGAAATGTAGTGCTTGTGGCAAGTTTGTGTCTTCAATGGGACTCGTAAAGTGCAACGATTGTGAATGTGTTTATCATAAACATACACACGATAACAAGCCTGTGGAGATCGAAAAGTGCGTAGCGAAAAATATTGAAACAAATGATAAATCTCCGACACACATTGATCCCGAACCAATGCCTGGCACATCCTGTGGGTCTTCACTTCAGTTACCACCTCGGTTTTGTCAGATTCAACGGTACACCAACTTATCAATGTGATGAGATCATTTCGAACCTGTATGCAAAAATTGAGTGCAGAGATAGCTGAATTCCGTATGGAATTTGATAAACTTCGATCTAATCAAAATTCAATGCAACCAGAGCTTGAAACTTGTCTACAATGTACATTTCTTAGGCGATCAAGCCAATGAATTAGAATAAAGATTGAGCGAAATTGAAGAATCTGTAAAAAATACGTGCAGTGATGCTGTCCTGGCGAGTCTCTATCAATTGAAATGTGAGGCTAATGAAAGAGATCAACAACTGCTAATGAATGATTTACAAGTGCGAGAATGGCTGTTGGCAGCCGCGCGGACGCACCCGCTCGACGCCGGCGACCTGGGCCTCCTGCCCGATACAGTGGCTAAGCAACGGGTCTATTTTAATGAAGGGCTAACCAAATACAACAAACAACTTTTTTATAAGGCCAAACAGGAAAAGATAAGACTAAATTATAAATATATATGGACACAACATGGCAAAATACTATTAAGAAAAAATGAAAGTGGAAAAGTTTTTCGTGTAAGACGGGACACTGATATTCTTCATGTTTTTAATTAATATAAACTTTCAGACATACATACTAACTAATTGTGCTTATAAATTAACACTTTAATTATAATGTTTAGGACCTAGATCTTACAAAAGAAATTAAGCCTAGTTTTTATTTTATACTTATTACTAACCGATTAAAGTAGCTATTTAACATATTTTTAATTTATGTTTGTCCATAGATACCTGACATTTATTAAAGAATGATTTATAATTATTAAGGATTGAATGGCGGATGTAAGCTGTGCGCTTGCACTCACTGCAGGCTAGCAATGACAAATGTATGTTATCCGTGCCGTTATTTGCTATAATAATAAAATTGTTATCATTTTATTATTAAAACTGTTGATTAGTTATTTCTACTGCTGTATTGATTAACCATATGGTTTCTGTACTAATATAATAGAACTAAAAAAAATATGTCTATAAATAAAACTAGTTTAAATGTGTAAATCTTTTGTTAAATCTCATGCTTTATTTTACATTATAATATGATGTTGAAATATTTTATTTATCTTTATTCAGAACTTATAAGATGGTCTCTACTGATTTTTCTTAGTTTTGAAGTTATTACCATGTGCTTATATAATAGTGTACTACTACCTATATTTATGTGACTAATTAATGTGTGTAAAGGAGCAGGTTGAAAACCAGCGCTGGAGTACCAAGTGTACTTTCGGCACATGCTGAACCTGCTCCTTTAGTGCACATACACAATACACAAGTCATTTTGTATGTCGAACTCAGAAGTCTGTGCACAACATTGACCTCCATATATCCAACTCACTGGTGCACAATAAACATTTTTTCTTTCTCTCTTTCTTTCTTTCTAATTGCACCAATATCAATTTATTTATTGGATTACAACATATACCTACCTAATATTGTTGAGTATTAAATAATTTGTTAAAAATTGTGTCATATAAATAATATAGATATAGTCTACTAGTAGCTTGTTACAACATAATATACCTGTTAGGTTTGTAATCTTAGCTGAAAACCATTGTTAGTAATATTAATTTGTCTTTGGCAATATGTATTGGATATATTGGAAGTGATAAATAAAAACATTTTCTATTTTTGTATTTCATTTACTATTTCCTGCAGTCTAGAAAGATAGAAGGCACCAGATCAAGTAGAAGGTCACCTACGAGGTGAAGATCTAGTTGGTACCTATTTATTTATTTATTTATTAGGCACTCAGACAGATTACAAACATTCATTTTAACATAACTGAACTAAAAGGAACAAAAACAAGTCTGCAATCCAAAAAAAGAGTACACAGCATGCTAGTTTTACACTAATTATAAAGAAGGTTCATATATACATTAAAAAAAGGGGAAATCTTAAATACTAAACAATTTAACCTATAACTTATATTATTTCTAAATTGACTGAGACTGTTACTAAATACATCCAGTTCAGTAATGTGAGTTTTACATTGGTTGTTATCTGAAGCGTCACAACATTTGAGTACCAGCTCGTTATATGAGCGACACATGCGCTGTATAGGACTATTACTGGAAACGTTGTTTTTATACAGTTTATTAGTGTGAAACAGTTTAGATTTTTGTTTTTCGCTTCTAAGCCGAGGGCTGAAATTAAAGCTTATACAACTAAGCAGACTCCTATGGGACTGGTGTACCATTACGGAGCGAATACGGTCTGCCTCTACTTAGCAAGGGACAAATGTGCCCGAGGATGGACAATGCATATCCTCAGACTACAGGAATAAAGCCTTTTTCCCTGTAGTCTGAGGATATGCATTGTCCATCCTCGGGCACATTTGTCCCTTGCTAAATAAAGCCTTTTTTCCTGTAGTCTGAGTGCATATCTTGGAGCGATCGCAAGTGCGTTGAAAACTTCGTTAAATGAGCATTGTGATTACTAGTAAAAGGTGGTTACGTGGCAGCGGCGTCACAATAGAATCTATACTATAAGACTCTTTGTCCTGACTCATTCATTCATTCATCTATAGACAACGCAGAGCCCAAACGGCTGGTCCTAGGGTTATGAAATTTGGAGGGTGTATTTGTTTTAGTATGTAGACGCGTACTAAGAACGGATTTTTGGAAATTCCACCCCTAAGGGGGTGAAAAGGGGTAAAACAGTTTGTATGCAACTTCTCTGTTTTTGAACTTTCAGCAATGAAATTTGGAACATGTATAGTTTATGTAAAATTAAAAATATTGGTATCAAGTTTTTTTGCCAGGGGTGAACTAAGGATTTGTAATGGGGGGTGAAAGTTTGTATGGAAAATTCTTTATTTATTAAGTTAAAGTCTTGAAAGTTGTTATGGTAGTAGATTATTAAATGGTTAAATTAAAATTATATTTTTTTTTACCAGGGGTGCATTAAGGGGGATGCCATTGGGGTTGAAAGTTAATAATTAAATTTTTGTGTTTTTGAACTTAGAGGTGTAGCAATGAAATTTGGAGTATGTATAGTTTATGTAAAATCAAGTTTTTTTTGCCAGGGGTTAACTAAGGGTTTGTAGGGGGGAGGGGGGTGAAAGTTGGTTTGAAAAATTCTTTATTTATCAATATAACAGTCTTGAAAGTTGTTTTATGTAATTTATATGGTGGTTAAAATAAATTTGTAATGATATTTGCTAGGAGTGAATTAAGGTATGCCATTGGGGTTTAAAGTTCAAAGGGAAAGTTTTGTGTGTTTGAAATTAAATACTTCTGAATTTGAATTTAAGTATGTGGTTAACTTAGTGGTATGGTTCACGTATTCTTATTATTTATATTAAAATAATGGCTTGGAGAAAGCGATCTAATCTGTCGCATCACCACTAAAGTAACTAAAAACAGAGGTTAACTAGATCTCAGGAATCTAATGCGGAAAGACAGATGCGACTCATTTTGATATCGTAGCAATGTAATATGAAATTGGCACGGGAATAGGATACAATAGATTTTTTCCGCAGGTTACGCGAAAAGCGACCTACACGCGGGCGGAGCCGCGGGCACCCTCTAGTACTGAATATAAATAATCATCTTTTATGTTACATACTGAGTACCCCAATTGTGGCACACAATTTTTTTGTTCTTAGTTATTATTAATTTTATCTTTGGTTTTAAGTTTGTGTCCAATAAAGTATTATCTATCTACCTATACTAGTGCCGCTGCTTCACCAATATTTACATAACTAATAGGTACTTTTTGAAACAATAAAACGCTCTGTCTAATAGGTTGTATGGTGAAATAAAAAGGTTTCAATTAGGAGCGAAATAACTGAACTCAATTTTCGTGAATTTATATAATTTCAATTTGACTTAAGTATGTATGTAATACAATTATATTTATTTACAAATTATTCCAGTCACATGCTATGGTAGTCGAAGATGGCTTCGTACATACATGAAATCACAATAACAAAATCATTGATTTTTTGCTCTGTATCCTTCTCTGTTTTATTTTGATTGTCTGCTTGTTATTTTTATAAACTACGTATGTAAAGCAACTAATTAATTAATAATAAACACAGTTGACATGTGTTTGAAATTTTGACAGCAGCTGCAGACTTTTTAATTATGTTCCACTTCCAGTTTGGTGTTTTAGTAAATTACATTTTGTAGCATAAATGAAAGAGGTTGGTTTGTTTTTCACAGAAGTTGTCGAACAGTGTACAATAAAATCACAATAAACAATAAAATTAATCATGGGAAAAAGTTTAAACTTTATAAATAATTTAACGCTTGTTATTACTGAGTTTTATTTGGTCTAGATAGCCTGAAAACAAAAAAGCGGAAAAAGAGGTTATTCATTTAAAAAAAAAATAAGTGACACAAATAATATTTATTGGTATTTCACATCTCTAATCCCAGCGAATTATCAGCGATTTATCAGCGATTTAACCGTGGATGGTCGAAGTAAGGGGGCTGTACCAAAAAAAAAAATTATGCTCTCTGCTGGTCTGATGCCCAGTTGTGTATTGTAAGAAGCATAGCTCATAGAGGAGGATCCATATCCCGTGGCGAGCAGTGTATGGTGCGTGATGAACACATGTTGATGGCTTCATTACGGACGCGCGACACCTCCCGACTCTTAGCTCGCGACATTATCATTAGCGGTGAGCTCCATCATCATCATCATCTGTCAAACTTGCCACTCGATTATATGTCGCTAATGTCTGATATGATTAAATGATAATAAACGATACAAATATTATCATAATGTACTCGTATGTTATGACCATTTTATTTAAGAGAAGGATAGTTTTCACCATAGATATATCTATTTTTCATACAACCGAGTGATAAAGATTGTTCACCCTTAATTATTTCTTTTGACGATTTTTTTTATAATTAAAATATACATAAAACCCTTAATTATATACTTTTTTTATCACCAAACCCCTATTTTATGGGCATTTTAGTAATTTAATCAATTTTCATTCCGCTCGATAACTGATCAAAGTGTTTTTAACTGTACTTAAGGCAAAAGTGTTAACAAAAGCGGTAGAGGTAAGATATTATAGCACTAGCTTCCTAACAGTAACACTTGTTGAAGCAAACACCTGTTCTAAGCAGGCAGGCGGGGTCACAGAATACACCACACTCAGTACCGGCAGTAGTTGAGTACTGACCGCCGCGAGGCTAGGTCACGGCTGGCTGCCTAGGTGTAGGATAGGTCACGCGAGCAGGGGATGACCCCGCAAGCTCTTTGCTACGAGTACTGGTACGTGTGTCCGTCGAGCTTCTTCTAATAAAGTATTTGTTCATTCTGCGATTGGAACTTGGCCATTTTGGTGAATTGTTAATATTTTTTTTGTATTAGGCTTGATCGCAACTCATCTGGTATAATATGATAAACATTTATTTCAGCTATTATTTATACACCCATTTTATATATGAAATAAAGCATATAACAGTGTCAAAAATGTCAAGATGTTCAGGTATGTTGCGGTCTTTTTAGGCAGGTCTGTCAATCAATCAATCAATCTTTTGGCAAAATGCTTTTCTTTCTTCAAGATGTAAAGCAAACAACAACCACCGCTAGAGCAGTCCTACGAGGCAGCAGAGATCAGCTTGTCTCCGCGCACCGTGAAATCACAAATATTGAGTAGAGGCCGGTGTTCTCACGGCCGACCGCAACGTTACCAATACTGTGGCCAGCTCGCAGATTACGGCACGTCCAGTTCGTGTTACCGACATTATAACTCACAGTCAAACAACATTATGTCAATATCGCGTCACTTCATTTACTTTGAAGCCTTAACCCTGTGACAAACAAACGATGCAAATATGACAGGATTTTTTAAGTTCGGCGAACGTCTGAGTCTCTTCGATCATCCAGTGTAACATACAAACACAGACAAACATTTTGACAAACATTCAGTGTTACATTCAAACAACAGATTCAGTGTTACATACAAACACAGCACATAAAATGGCATGAGTTTACTATACTATTGTATCTATTACAATATACACAGCAATGCAAAATAAGACCACGAACAATTTTTTCAGCAAAGTCAACCTTACCACAGTATCTTATGGTTGCGTTTCGACACATAAGCTATCTTGCTCCGCGATAGCAGCTAGTGGCCTTAAAATTTTATGACCATACGCAGTGAGCGTTAGAAAATTCAACTGTATTAAGTACTATAAATTAATAACGCTTAAATTCCTCAAACTCAAATAAGACCACACTCTTACTTGTGGTCTTATTTTCCTTGCGGTTTTTAAAAACATCACCGTAGTATATCTAGTTATTTTTTTATTGAAGGATTCTTCCGAACAAGTGAACTATATATTGTTTTCGGTTTGTTGTTTGTTTCATAGATGTGTTAGTCAAGAGTGTACTTAGCTATGTTTGGTGAAAACTTGTCCAAGACAAAATGGCATATTCTATTTATATCAAAAGCCCTTTGACTATGAGAGTCAAAGGAAAGGGACTTGACTGGTACTATAAATACATTTTGAAATCCAAAACGACTGCCACAGTGAAATTGCAACGGCACTACTTTGGCTACATACCTCAGAAAGCTCACAAAAGCGCACTAAACAAAACTGAATCTAATTGCTGAAGAATAAAGCTCCAAATATTATAAAATCACTCGCTGTATCTGACTACGATGTTTTGACTATGACTTGTGCATTTCCTTACAGTTTTCAACCAACAAATAATTTTAGACCTTTAATAATTTGAACCTTATTAGTAAGGTATTAAGGCGAGCTTAGTTTGAAACTTTAGGCAAATAGCGCTCGATACGAACAAAGTCGCTACGCACACAAGCGCGCGCGGCGAACTCGCGATCTAAGACTGGGTGGTTGTCCCGGCGACCAGTCGTTCCGGCGCCACAGTGTAAAAAATAAGTTGACAGAGTGAGCAAACTTATTATTTTATATTTTTATCTTTTTACAGATTCATTCTAGACATTGTAAATGCAGTTACTAAGGTAACTAAGGCTAGCACAACGTTAGTTTTCTTTATTCATCATTTGTATAATTTCTCTAAAATTGTATGATACTGTAACAACTTGTGAAATATTAGGTACAAATGAAATCATATTTTGAAGTGAAAAATTCTTTAGCATCGTTGTGATTTGAAAGTCGATGAAACGAAAAAGCGACTGTATTGTGCGCGCATGCGTAGTACAAAGTTTTAGAAAAGGCATCACAACAACAACAATGGTGTTTTGTATACGTGAACGTATTATACGTTTATTTGTAGAGCTTTTTCATCGTATTTTTGAAGGTTTCACTTCTACCAGGTGTGAATAACACACATGATTTTTTTTATCTTGTTGGATTACCTATTTATTTAATTATTTGTATAAACAATACCTTTTTATCTACACTAATATTATAAAGAGGAAAACTTTGTTTGTTTGGTTGTTACGAATAGGCTCAAAAACTACTGGACCGATTTTATAAATTCTTTCACCATACAAAAGCTACATTATCCACGAGTAACATAAGCTATATTTTATTTTGGAATAAAATAGGGTTCCGTAAGATATTTGGATTTTTCGGACACAAACTGAAAAAAATCAACCCAAGAAGTTACTTATTTTGCGTACGCTGCCTAAACTACAAAAGATAGAACCATAAAATGTTGTAATTAATTGTAGATCTTACAAATATCTACAAAAAAGTGCGCGACACAATATACCTATCTATGTCGAGTGAGGCACAACAACCACATTTTTATTGAAAAATCTTGAATTTTTTTTCATCCTGTATTCTTGGAGTCGGTGCCATATAAGAAGAACAAATAAATGTTTGTTAAATAAAACACTATAACATTATCTTTCTTTGCTGGCACTGATTTTGTCTAGAAACTAGAATAAAAATAATTATTAGGCAAAACAACGTTTGCCGGGTCAGCTAGTTTTGCATAAAGGGGCGTTTTGATTTTATAAGATGATGACTTAAATTTCAAATTTCAATCACAATTATCATATTCAAAGTCACATAAACAACAAAGTTAAGTTATAAATTATAAATTTAAAAGAACTATTAGATTGTTTATGTCATGAAACCTCTAGTGCAGTGGACAGGGTTGAATAAAACAATAGAGGAAAACCTTTACTTCTAACCTCCTTATCTCCCCTAAATTGCAAAAGTAAATTAAGTAGTTTTATTCTTACATTTTTGTTGTAAACAGTAAAGACTTATCTATATATCACAACCGAATTTTGTTACCTATGTGCTGTTAAATTAATATGATGATTGATGTTTGACATCGATGTCAAACGGATATAAGCACTGCCACAAATTATTATCATAATTTATATTTCCGAACTTAACGCTTTGACATCAAAAATAATTAAATCACGCACCAATTAGTTCGTGAGTATTGTCTCGAAATTCTAAGATTATTTAGTTAACTTTTACGTAAACAAATATTGGAAATTTCAATATGGTTTCACATACATATTCTGCGAACGAACGAAACGATTGCGCGAATTAAAGCGTCGCCTTGCCATCTAGTTAATTTTCACATAAAAAAAAACCCTGCAATTACAATATAATTTCGTATACATATTCTGCGAAAGAAACAATTGTGCGAGTTAAAGCGTCATCAGCGCCATCTAGTTAATTTTCACGTAAAGATCAATCTCCTTCCAGCTATGGGTCGAAAATCATCGCTTTCACTGACTTTTTCAACAGTAATTTCTGGCAATTCTGTTTCAACACTGAAACAGAAAATTACGTCACATTTAAACACAAACAATCAGTAAGAGTTTAAATTTCGTTTATTTTAAATAGGAATATATAAAAATACTTTATATAATGTAATAATAATACTCACTCGACGCTCGAAACAGATCCAATTTCGACGTTGGATTTTTGTTTCCGCTTTGTCATTGCAGCACTGCAACAAGCACATTATAAATCTTAGGTACATGTAAAATTAACTCAATTCATAAAATATTTTGCGAGCCACTTCTACGTCTTTTAAATTTTGTGTGACGTCATATATATCCTATAGCGTAAAAGCGGGGAGCGTAAAGACGCGTCTGTTGATAGGTACCTCGATTGCCAAATTATGATTACTACTTAGTTGAGGAGATATGGTGGCACAGATGAACATACACTACGTACAAACGTACATATGCTGTTAAAATCATAACCCTCCTTTTGTCTTAGTCGGTTAAAAAGATAGGTACAAGTATCCTAATAAGATATTTTATAAATAAACCTGTGTTCAAAAAAGATAAACCTTGATACCTAATTCTGATTTCATTTTTTCATTCTGTTTATTTTTTACTGTGGCATGATTGTTTTCATACGAAGTGGTCTACAATCTACAACAAGGAAAAAGGTGGAAGGTACTTACCATTTTCCGATATGCCTTTGGAGTCATTATCTTTTATTTTTTCTATCCATATTTAGGATGAAAATCACCGCGACAAAAATTCGGAATTTCTGACAATTAGGAACAACGAGCGATACGTCCACTCTCTGAGACGCCTCGGCGGGTACTGGCCGGCGAGCGCGAGCGCGTCCATGGCGTGAATCGGTTTCATTTATTAGGGTTTTATTTTTTCCTGGTTAATTTTTGTATGGCAAGATATAAAAGTATCTCTACAGAATCCTTGTTAATTTTGTGCTTTGTCTGTTGATATTTTTTTGACATCATTTTAGTGATAGGATCTCTCACCAATCCAAAAATATATAAAGGATAATACCCAATTTATGGTAAATTAGAGCTTTTTTCAAAACAAAATTCTATCGAGCGAATTGTTACTAATCGTGTTTCTGTTTCTTGTGATCACTAGATATTATGTTAAATTTTGATATGAGACTAGTTTTATATTTTTTAGTTTATCAAGGAAGTAAATAAACGTAACTTAAAACAGCAAAAAGTTGAATAAGACCGCCTTAAGTTCAAAATGCATTCCATTATTTAGATGTAAGTGTCCGCTGACTTGCATATTTGTCCTCATTAAAAGTTCCAGTAGCTGCGCGGCGCGCGCTCGCGGCCACCATCTAGATATCTGTGAGAATATATAAATTGATTACCTCTCTCGAAGGATAACAATAAAACGTAATTAAAGCTATTCTCTATGACAAATCGTTGATGGGAACTCACACCTTCTCAATTAATGACTGGAGTTATTTATTGATCTCAAATTGTTTATAACTTCTGTGAAATGAGACGAGCATTGCTGAACAAGATGATTGTGATGGAGATTGATCAATTAACTTTTATGATTGATTGCGAATGTCACGGGAAATAATACTATTGGTTATAAAAGTTATAAATCCTTAATCTTAATTAGAGAGCGTCTTAACCTTGGCTTTTATTACAATTTTGCGTCCTAATTGGTTTATTGGTTACATTTATTTTGTATACTATTAATAAAACTATGGAAAATGCAAAAAATATCTCATCAAATGTTTATCTTATTAGTTATCGTCAACAAATGGATTAGGAAAGTACATTTTTCAGCAAAGGAAATAAGGGTGCATATATAATTACTCAAGAAATTACAAAACCTTTATACTACTGCACCTGACTATAAGAAAATAACGTTAAAATGAAGTTAAGTTAACTCTAGCATGTTACAGAATGAATACAATAGCTAAAGATATTTAGATAGCCGAAGCGCAGGCTAGCAGTCAGTGTCATCCCGCGAACCGGCGTGACATTGACATATGCCTGACGTTGACGTCGCATCCTTCAACTGTCAATCTCTGCGCACAATGCTAGGCTTTTGACAGCTCGCACATTGTTTCTTTACTATAATAATATTACCTGCCCTATGCTAAGGCTGGCCTACACCAGGTTAGGCAAAAATGAGTTGCATCATTTTAAAGCATTGCAGATGACTTCATAACCGTAAATAAAGTAACTGTAACCAAGCAAAATTAGCTGATTAAAGGGCTATAGTTCATGTCAACTAGCTATCAGATGCGTCAATCGACTGGCATCCCAAACTTAACTATTCTAAGAAATATGATGGTGCAACAGGTTAAAGTTAGCTTTATAGTTAACGTGAAATTTGACATAAACCACAACTTTAACTACTAATAGGATGCAACTAAGCCTAAGACTACTAACATGCTGAATGCCATAGAAATAAAAGTACAAAAATGTAGTTTCCGAAAAAATCATGCACAATGACATAAGTAAGTACTACATTATTTCAGCAATTAGTAAGATGTTTATTTGAAAAGATAATTCATATCGTATGTTTTCTCTCTCTAACAAGATTTTGCTCTCTAAAAACATTTTATTTTATTTGTTTCAGGTACTCAGTGTGTTGGATTGGTGAATAGTGATAAAAAAAAGTACTCCAAACGTCATATACTCTCAAACTCTGTAAGGTAAAAAAATAACCGTTAAAATAACTATTCTCCACTAACTTTAAATATCGAACGCGTTCGAATTCCGAAGTTAAAAATTCAAACTTGTAGAAAGCTTAACTCGCCGTCGACCAATGAACTGTGACCTTTGCTTTTTACCACGGTAACGTTTAACCGCTATAGAATTTTTTTCTCTGATTTTTCTTGCTGATTTATATATAAATTGTACATAGAAAAAACAAAAGACGGAAAATTTTATTAACTATTAAGAGTAATATATTACATAACTATCATCAGCTTAAGCAGGCTTTGTTCAAATATTAAATAGAGATAAATACTTAAAAATATCTGTGCACAGGTAGGCTTTATCGTTCAAAGCTATTTCTTTCAGACAGCTTTTATTAAACCTAAGTAGACGTCAGTTGTGTAATCAGGTGTCTACCTATAATGGTGTAGCGCGCGTAGTGTTGTGCCGCGTGATCAGCACCTCATTGTAAGGTAACGGTCGGTGGGACCCTCTCACCTTTGCCACGAGCTTTTTTTTTGCCACGAGCTTTGGGGATCCGTCGCGCTGTCTCTCGGATCTGTCCGCAATGACGACCGGTTAATCTGGAAAGTTCGTTTTAAAATTATTAAACTAGGCATTAGACCAGCTTGGTACGTAACCACACAAGTCAGCGATTCTCTGGCTCCAGATGGAGGATGCCTACGATGGAATTATTGGCTTTAGAGGAGGAACACACCGTTAGATGCTTGGCGATGGATTTTCAGTTTGTGGTTCACCATGCAGGTTGTATCGGTTAGCTTGGAATTAAATCAACAGTTTGTAGGATCAGTTTCATCAATAATAGTAGTAATTTTTGAAGTAGATATCTTAAAGAATGCGAATTGCGAATGGACCGGGATCAGAAGTGCCGCTGAATTGTTTCGCTTAGCATTGGACAAATTAAAGTATGCAGGGCTGATTGCCAACCTTCATTCGTTGGAGAAGCACCATAAGAAGAAGAAGATCTTTAAGAGCTTTCCAGGCGACATCTAGCTATGTATGTATAGGTATAGGTATGTTTAGGTATAGTATGCCAAGCAATGAAGTTCGTTAAAACATTTAGCTAGAATCGGACATAAAACTACGTACGGAACTCGATTTAAAGCCCGCGATATCCACTGTTCGTGTTGAGAATTTTTTACGCATCTATCGTTGAGCGTCAATTTTGTTCGATGAGGTTTCAAATCTTCTGCTCATCTGACAACTACGAACGACTTTGGCATTTATGACTGAGATGTAAAGATCATAATCGTTTGGTGTAAATATTTCAACACTTCCGTTTGTACGAGTAGAAGCGAGAAACTTTAATGAGTCGATATTAATTGATATTGTGACGGCGAGTTACAGCGTGAGTAGCGAACGCGAGATATTACTGTTATGGCTGTTGTAGTACCTTACCGAGTCGACAGAGTATCTGACACGTATGTTAATAATATTATATTTAAGTAAAAGAGTGAACGGATTCTGTTAAAAATATAATAACTATGTTGACAATTGAATAGAAAAATAATTAAACAATATATTCATAATCAGTGTTGAAAGTATAATATGAATAATCAACACAAATATGAGTTGACACAGTGAAAAACATCTGAAAAATACTTTCAATTAAGTACTCTAAATATTGCAAACGTAAAAATACAAAAAAAAACTGTGAAATAATGATACAAATGACAAAACAAACGTCAATAGTGTTGTGAAAGTTCCCCCGAAGATATACGCTAGTGTTGTGAAAGTTCCCCGAGGATATACGCTAGTGTTGTGAAAGTTCCCCCGAAGATATACACTAGTGTTGTGAAAGTTCCCCGAAGATATACGCTAGTGTTGTGATAGTTCCCCCAAAGATATACGCTAGTGTTGTGAAAGTGGTTGCGAGGATATGCGCTAGTGTTGTGTTTCCCGGGTGGTGGCGGGTCGTGGCGCTAGTGATGTGCCATGAAGCGCAGTAAGTCGTACACGTGGCTGTCGTCGCTGCTGAAGGCGGGCGGCGCGCGGCACGAGGAGGCTGCCGAGGAGTGGGGCGCCGAGCCCTGGAGCCGCGCCGGGGACGCGCTGCAGCATGACAGGTATGTCACGTCACACATTGACACATTAGGAAATGGTTAAGAAACTAGGAAGTTATTTTACAAACCCCTTGTTGACTTTAATGTGATTCTAATAACGTAAGCCTGTGTTTATGGTGTATACTAGAGATGCCACGAATATTCGGCAACTATTCGGTATTCGGCCTATTCGGCCGTTTTTCTTGCTATTCGGTATTCGGCCGAATAGTACGTACTATTCGGCCGAATACCGAATAGCAAATCATGTAAAAAAAAGACACGTTATTTTACTCAAAATTATGTATTTTTTTCCAAATTACAACATTTTAATAGTTAAAATTAATCAGTGGTAAGTTGTGATGGATAAAAACGAGCTTTTCAGCATTTTTTGGTAGCAAACGATTGCGCTTTTCATCGTAAACGTTACCAGCCTCAGAAAATAACCTCTCACTATAAATGCTACTTCCAGGCGAAGAAAGATAAACTTTTGCATATTTCGAAAGGTTCGGGTATTGTTGTTCGTTTGCTGACCACCACTTGTAAGGATCGGCCTTTCGATCTAGGCGAACTGTTTTCAAATAAAAATCCATCTCGTTTGCCACAGCAACACAGTTCTGTAGCGACTTCTTCAAAGCAGTTCCAGAAACTGTCGTGTATTTCAACAGTCTTATCATTTTCATTCAAGTTTCTTTTCTTACGCGCTGGAGAAGAATCGTCATCGGTACTACTTAGTTCATCACAGCTTTTTTTAGAGCTTCTAGAAGAATTTTTTGTTTTGCTCTTTCTGCTTGAACCAATCCTAGAAAACTCGTTTTAAAGCGAGGATCCAGAAAAGTAGCAACCAGATATTTGTTTTTATCATCGAAGCTGAATCGCTTTTCTAGCTCGGCCTGCAGTGAAGATCTCATCGTGACTAAATTAGGTACTTTCTCAGCTGTCTCTTCTTTACCTAGATATTTTAATAAAGTTACTGCATGTGGAATCACTTCAGAGATGCAAGAAATACCTGAGCTAGTTATTTTTGTTATTTCTTCGAATGGTTTGAGGAGTTTGATACATTGTTCCAATAGTTCCCATTGAGCATGTGTCAGATTTATTAAAGTTTCATGATCTGTTATGTACAAGGCGACAGCTCGCTTTTGTTCTAATAATCGCTGCATTAAATAATACGTAGAATTCCAGCGTGTGCTCACATCTTGTACTAGTTGGTGGTTTGGCAAATTAAGTTCTTGTTGAATTGATTTAAGTTTCTGCTCTGCTAAGCCAGAATGATTAAAATGCGTAACAATTCGTCTCGCAGCAGCTATCATCTGTTGTACTTCTAGTTGAGATTGTAGCGACTGGTCTATAGCTCGTTGTAGTGAATGAATAAAGCACCTGCCTGAATCATATCCTGCATCTCGCACTCCTTTTATCATATTAGAGCCACTATCATGGACAAGTAAATGGAGCTTGGATTGAGGAATATTCCATCTTTCTGTAATAGCATTGAGTTCTTTTGCAATATTGATACCAGAATGTGAGCCAGGAAATGATTTCATAGCTAAAACGCCATGTTCCAGAATGAACTCTGGAGATATCCAATGCGCAGTGAAGCTCAGAAAGCTCTCGTTATTGTGCTGGCATGTCCATATATCAGATGTCACTGATAATGCTGCTGCCTGTGAAATACTGGCTTCTATTTTAGCACAAATTCTGTTGTATATATCCGGAACAATTTTCTCGGTCATGTAAGTACGACCAGGTACTTTATAATGGGGCAAAGCGTTTGCCATAAGTCTCTGAAATCCAACTCGTTCCACAAGTGACAATGGTTCGTTGTCCAAAGCAATCATTTCGCCAATCAAGTAATGATATTTTATTGATTTCGGATCATTAATGTCCCAGAGCAATTTCCTTTCTGATGTTTCCTTCAGGGTGAGCTGCCGTTCTTTTAATCTGGACGTTCCAGGTTCTGCTGGCATCTTGGCATCGGTAGAAGTAGAAGTACCGCCCATGTTGCTGCCATTTGTCGATGGAACATTATTTAAAGCAGCGTATTGGTCAGCATGTTTAGTTTTAAGATGGTTTTTTAAAGAGGTTGTAGCTGTAAATAAAAAAAACTGAAATTAATTATAATTAAATAAGTTATTTTATTTCCCTTTTAGAAAATCAAATAAATATAGGTACTTATATAAATATTTTCTTATAAAACTTTATGCCGAAACAACTACGGCAAATCGATCTCCTTTCTTTTGTAAGTAGGTATCTACAAATAGGTACAGTATAACAACAAGGTAAGTAGGTACGAGACATAACCAGTTCACAAACAACCACCTACCTACGTAAACGTATGAAGTGAATAAAACTATTTCGAAACTATTAAATTAATCTAACGTTTTACTTACTTGCTTTCTTTCCTTCTCCACCTCGTGAGATCTTGATGCAACATAACAAACACTGGGCCAGTTTATTATTTTCACTACAAATCTCATAATATTCCCATATGGGCGATTTTTTATTAACCGGTGTCATTTTATAAACCTTTTGACGAAAAAACAATTGAAAATGAACTAAGGAACTAATTTCTTAGCAAAATAGTAATTAAGTTTCTCTTTACGTATTATTAATATACTAACAAAGCGCTTCGTGACGCGTTTTACTCGCAATTAAAACAAATACAAACCCCGACCCGCGCGCGCGTCGTCGTCGCCTGCCGCGCGAACGCAATGAGAAAAACAGGTTGTGACATGTCTTATTCCAGCTAACGCGCCCCCACCAAGCATGTACTTCGCGCCGAATATTCGGCGCCGAATATTCGGCGCTTCGGCCGACAGCCGTTGCCGAATATTCGGTATTCGGTATTCGGCCAATTCACTATTCGTGGCATCACTAGTGTATACCCGATAGGAACTAGCGAGCGATAGCTAGAGTTATCAGATTTAACAGCTTCATCAAAACCTATTGGTATATTTGTCTAAACTGACTTGACCAATGTATTCATCAGTCAGGTGTATATTCTACTCGTGAGAGACGGATACCAAAAAAAATACTCGTACATATACTGTACTCGAATTTTTGGATAAATGTGCCAGTGCTTAAAAGTCAAAACAACAATTTAAAAGAGCAAAGAATCTAAGTTATTTAATGTACGCAATATATTTTTTCCATGCGATTAATAATGAATATATTATAAAGAAGTTAAAAAAAATATTGTAACTATCACAATAAATTATATAAATATCTGATATGTATATTCGTTCCTGTAAAACACTGGTTTCTTATTCAACGTGGCGCGCAAAAACTACCAGCTATGTAATACACCGTTACACTATTTAATACTAGATATCGGTAAAAGCCAGTAAACGACAACATCTCACGCGTCTTGTCTATGGCCGGTAAAAACTGTGTTCGAATTTTAAATGTCGGTCCTACATATTCGAATTTTAAATGTGTATCTGACACGAGCATGCTGTCAGTCGAAGTTTTCTTTACAGAGGTTTATGCGGCGGATACAATGACGCATCATTCAAGCTGGCATCATGGAAAAGAAAAAAAATGTGCTGGTTTATCGTATCTGTCATAACGTTACAACACAATCTATTCTGGCGGTATTTTGCTCAAATCGGTTGTCGATGAAACCTATTTGCTTTCAGAGTTTGAAATTACTGAGTAATGAGTAAATATAATAATTATGAAGTACAAAGAATGTTGCAGTATGAAGGCATACGTTAATTCAATCGTTTGTATATCGATACTCAGTTATTGTTACTTAGGAGTATTCTTTACAGTACTTAATACACAAATTTTATAAAGTAATATTATCGTTTGTAGTGTAAATATGTTTTCCTGTGAATAAAAAGTTGTAGATTGAATATTAATAATAATTCTAAAATAACATATTTAATATATACATGGTATGGTAGTTATACCACATATTCTTCACTTGCAAGATCATTGCATAGCTTAGATCTAGTATTTAAAATACGTACCTTAAAAATAATCAAAGTGAATTCACAATCCCATGAATGATAGAAACCATTGTTTTAGTTCACACCTCGAATATAAAACCCAACCAAGATATAATTTGTTCAATGGGTGTAGAAGCTTGAGTATTGTAAATTTCCATACACAATGATGTAACCCCGCGCTGTTCATACAGGGCGATGGGAAACCAAACCATTTAGCTCACATACATTGAACCACGTTATTAGCTTGGTAGGTCAAGAAGGCCACTTTATATTCTACTTTGGAAATTTGAAAACAAAAAAACGTTTCTCTCTATGTAATATTTTTATGTGTCATAGGTTCGCGTTTAACTAATACCTTGCCTGATGGTAAGCAGCGCTGTAACCGTTGTAGCAAGCTTACCTAGAATGAACCTATTCACTTTCAATTTAAACGTAATTGCCCATACAAGATTTAGTGAATCTATACGTTAATTTACAAAAAAAAAATGCTGATCTATTAAAATCACTTTATAGACCTCTTTTGCTAATTTAGAGAAAAACCTTTCTTAGAAAACAAAATTAAAGTATTCCTCAGTTTTAGGTGACTATAAATATTAAAAGAGACAATTATATCGGTGTCATCCGACCCACGGTAGCGGGTATGGAAGACATGTTAAATGTTAGGTCCCGGTTGTCAGTCTTAGCACAAGCAGGCGCAAGTCATGCCAGTTAGTTAAATTTAAGAAAAAAGAAATAGAATTATTGCTAGTACTTAGAAACTAAACTAAAATGAATCACTATGTAGCCTAACCTAATCGTCAACAGCCAGTTTTATATTGTTTCTGTCTAATACTTGTATTTGCTCATGTTGCGTACACATAATTATGAAAATAATCTTCTTTGATCCTCGTAAATTATTTTAATTTGGTAATTGTTTAGATTTTTTTCTGTTATTAAAAAAATAAAATAAATAAAAATCAGAAGCTGGAAAACTTTCAACACCAGAGCTTGGCCACTCAGCTCATACGAAGAAGAGTTTCCAGTAAGCCTGTATAACGTGTGAGCATGGGAACTAGCCGCCCGCGCCGATGGGAGCCGTGAGAGCGAGACAGCCAGATAAAGAAACTTTAATTGTTCAACTGATTAGTTAAATTGAATTCTTCAAATCGTGATGAACTCAGAGCTTCACATATTACTAACCTACTTCTAAAAAAGAAGAGTCAGATTTAATAGAAATACAGTTAGAAGTAAAACTGAAAGAAGTTAAGTTAATATCAAAGAATTAGACTTGATAACGTTACTTAAAGTATTTCATTATTGAGATGCCTTATTTTGGCTAGCTCTATAGGATTTATATATGAGTAGTTTATTAAAACACTACATATTAAGGGCACCATTTATTGCAGACCAGTTTCTTGTACGAGGGAGGTTACATTGCCCATAGACTACATACTAGTGTTGTACTCAAATGGTATTAATTTAGGGATAGGACACAAACTACGAGTATAATCTTAACTAGCTCAACTTTAAACTTGGCTGACTAATGTTTTTTAATTTAATTTCTGTGTGTTGAATTTGAAATTTACTAGAGTACACAGTAACTACACAGTATATCTTACATCACCTGTATCGGCAGGCTGTACTCGTATGTATAACTCTCATTCCATTCGCAACCAGAAAGCAATGAACGCTCCCGTGATGTAGATGAGCGAGCCATACAATAACTCCGGCGCGATAGTAACTCGACCGCGACCACCGCACGCCGCGGCCATTCACGCTGCGCTGGACAGCCGCTGGCGCAAGTCACTTGCTCCAGTACTGGAATCATATTATGTTCAATCTAATTGAAACAAAAAAACAAAATGTTTAGACCTTAGTCTATACCAATATTATAAAGAGGAAAAGTTTGATTTTTTGTTTGACACAAATAGGCTCCGAAACTACTGGACCGATTTGAAAAATTCTTTCACCGTTGGATAGCTACATTACCCCCGAGTAACATAGGCTATATTTGGTTTCTCTTTGCTACTTAGACTATTTTATAGTCCGTGCGAAGCCGGGACGATATGCTAAATTTAATTATTAACTATAATTTACGCTTTTAGATACCGCTTTTGTATTGAAAACTAATATATAAATACAGTTTTAAATTACTATTCAAGCAAAATTTTATATATTATGTATTATAATAAGAGAATTCGCGAACACTTCGTTATTCAGGAACACTTTGACAACATAACTTTAAAAGTTTTCACTATTATTTACTTTTTGGTTTAATTTTCAGTTTTTTAAACTACTTATTCGAAATAAAAAAGTCATAGGAAGCGTATACTCATACATCTAGTATTGAAGCATGGGAGTCGTTTAAATATTTGGTTATATTTATTTTCGTGTATCTAGGACCACTTATTTCGCATGAAAAAAGGATTTCAAAACATCCAGAATGTAGTGTATCAGTTTGTAGTTTAAGCCCTGACCACTGAGTTTAGTTTCAATTTAGTTTAGTGTAGTCTGGCGTCAATTGAAACGCGCCGCGACCGCAGCCGCGGTATACTGCTAGTGTACTATGTATATATATTCTCAAATATTCTGATATTGTCAACTAAAACTTTGGTATTTGGTTACAATTGGTTAAATTCACATGAAACCATCATGATATTTGTGCCATACATTTTTGTGTTACGTATTAAAGAAACAAAATTTTTAATATGAATCTGTTTAACAGAATATGACCAAACAATCATTATTAACACTTTAGTTAGTATTATATTAAAATAGTGTTGGTTAAACATTTGCTTTGTTTCTTAGGAACTTTGTATGTCCCGGCTTGTAGTGTTAATCTTAGTTCAAGCAATCGTTAAGCCAAGTCAGAGAGGCTTGAGTGGCTTGAAAACACTCCGCACCAGAGCCTGATCACTTACCTCATACCTGCGACAAAAAAGAAGACGACTATGCAAGTACTTATAGAACCTACATTTGGAAATATGCAGCAGTAAAATGTCAATATTCTAATAAAGTTCGTATTTTTCGTATTATCTTAAGTACAGGTCATAGTATCATACGCTACATTAAAATATGTATTCCTCTACGTAGGTACTGAAGTGAAGTTCAGCGAGACAAAGTCTCATGTCGAGAAAACCAACACTTTTGAATTTGAATAACGATATTACAATGAAGATGATATTTAGAGGCGGCGCGCGTCTAGTGGAGTGAAGTATGGTCGTTAAATCTCGGTAGACCTCGCCCCTACCGCCTTCCCTTACACTTACCTCGCGACACTTACCATACGCTTCATAAAAACTGAAATATTGCTCACAACGCACACGCTATTTTATACCTTATTCACATACATTTGCAGTTCAATTTAGAATAAAATGTTGCTGAAAAGACGTGTCTAAGGGATGATATTATTCAAATAAATGGCTTTTGACAGTTTTATTCTTTAATATAGTCGGATATTACCACTTTATAGCGGTAGGGTTGTCACGTGAAATATTCGTCGTCAAATACATTGTGCTTACATTTCAGGAAGCAAAATTAAATACTTTCTCGCTTTTAAATTTTCACATTTATTTTAGCTTATAAATATCATTAAGTTAGTTATGAAATATTCAACTTTAAAAAACATAAAATTAAAATGAAGTAGTATTTAACCAGGATACAAAACAAAATTAATATTAAGTTTATTTTAACTGTTTCTCTTAGGTATTTAGATTACTAGCTGACCCTGCAAACGATGTTTTGTTTTATCACTTAATTATTTGGTAAAAATCGGCGGTTTCGGAGGAGTACGGTAACTAACATTGTGACATGGAAATTTTTTGCTCGTAAATTAAAAGCACTTATTTTAAACTATCTTTACCTCTTAATTAAAATTGAAACTAATTTGTAATAAGGCTTGATTACAGTTTTTTGTAATTAGTTTTAAATATAAACATTTCCATATATCCACAACTTTTAACTTTAAATTATTATAAGCTATCTCTCTAATTATGAAATGCAAAACTTTTCTGCCGTGGTAAATAGCTTGTTAGTAGGAAATGGAATAAATGAATAACATTACAAGTAATGGCTTGTACAAGCTGAATGCTCGAGTCAGAGTTACACATTATCAGCGGAGTAGCAATCTCCACATCGCTCGGCGCGAGGCGGGTGCCTGCAGGTTTACAAACGACCTGCTGGAAACAGCTTTACGTTATTAATTAGCTATCCAATTAACCTCATTTTAATATAACTATTTGACATATGAAGTAACATATCGAAAATGAATTAAAATACATACCTATTATTATACATTTCACACACGGCTTAGCCTCATAATAAACCAATTCTAGTTTGAATTATAGTTCCTAACACAATTGATACAATACATAAATATACATAAATACTTCATATAGATACATAATTAACACCCAAACCCAGACAGCCAACAAATTTAGTTCATCACAAAGATGTTGACCGTGCCGGGAATCGAAACCGGCATCCGGTTGGCAAAAAGTTAAACGCGGGTAAAAAGTTAAAGTAGATTAAGTCCAAAGTATCTCCATAAAACAAACACCAAACAAATTTAATGGAAATCGGTGAAGCCATATTTGACTAAAGAAGTAACAAACATTTCGTTTAGAATTAAGTTCTGCAACACTTTGTACCTATTTGAAGAAAGAAAGAAAGGAACATTTATTTTGTTACACGAATAACAAAGAAAATCAATACACATACCTATTTGAGTATAGGTTTGTTACTTCTTCAGTAGTTGACCAGAACGAAATAGCATTTATGCTCATTTAGAAAAATCTTGTACATGCAAATCACATACAGTTATTTTCATCAAATTAAAATTAAATGAAGTATTTAGGCATAATTGTCAATTAGGAATGCAAGTAGCACCGCGAGGCAGAGCTAGTAGTAAGTAAAACTGAGGTCACTATTATGATGAAATCCGGCGAACATTACCGGAAGTGGTCATCAAATGCCTGCGTTTATTGTGTTAACACACTTTTACTACTAAGTACTGCTTATTTCCTCATTCCACTGTACTAACTGCTTTTTAATCTGTGGAGGCTAACCGACTAAATTACCCAAATAATTGTATTAGATACGAGAACCTTATTATTTGGAAATAAAGGTTATTTTAGCTTGTAATTTTCTTGATAACTTTATTAGTTATTATTACATCCGAAATACAAACATAAAATGAAATGAATATAGACTTTTTTACTATTAATCGCAAACATTACAGGAAAAATATGTACATATGACATTATTATTGTTCATTAACCAAATAAAATATTTGCTAAGATGCTATATTATTAATAACTTTCAATACACATTTTACATTACATTATTTAATTATAATAATATTCTAGTAGAAACAATTTATGTTATCATAAATGCGGTAAATGGCAAGCGTTATCTGTATTCTATGGCAACACTGAAAAGTTTTTAGTTTGTAGTTTTAGAAACTTTTATTATTTTACTGTGGAATTGTTGTAAGAAACAGAGTTGCCTACCAAAGATAATAATCGACAGTGAAATGCGAATAATACAATTTACCTATGTTATTTACATAAAAGACAAGGTCAATAATTACTAAGATATGTATGTTATCAGTGAATATAATTGAAGAGTTCTCATCAAGTAATCAATAATTCCGAGCGCTAATCTCTCCAAAACCCGCTTCTAAAGATAATTCCACTTAATTGCTGGCAATTTCATTAAATGTGGGCTAATCTACGCGTGAATATATTAAGCACAATGTGGTACTCGTAAGAGTACATTTTGATAGTTAACCCATTTTAAGGCAGAAGTGATATATTTACCACAAACAGAAATTTTGATTTTGATCATCTTTCTATTTGAGTTATCAAAGGAGTCTTCATTTGTTCCTCTTTATGATATTTGTTTTCCTCTGAATCTTTCTGTATCTTAAAAGGTTAAACAGCTTTTATATCATCTACTAGCATCCCGTCCCGGCTTCACATGAGCTTTAAAATAATCCAAGTACCAAAGAGAAACAAATATAGCCATACGAAGTACTAGTCATTGTTTTGTGATATAGCCTATTTTACTCGGAGATTATGTAGCTTCTCAACGGTGAAAGAATTTTTCAAATCGGTCCATTAGTTTCGGAGCCTAATCGCGTCAAACAAACAAACAATCAGACTTTAGTTTTTTATAATATTGGTATAGACATAAAAGACAAACATTTATCAAAATATTTAATTATATGTGTGGTTAGTTTTTCGTGCACTAGGCATATTATCATCTTTTATTGTTAATGTTGTTATTCTTGTAAGTGACTGATTTTTATGCGGTTTTCAGTAACAGTTTGAATTTTATTAGTTCATGTTTTTAGACAGATCACCGCAACAACTACCCAGGGTTGCTGCAGCAAATAAATATTTTGTTAAAATTAATGTTGCTCTTTTTATCTCCAATAAATACATGCAATTTTTAATGACGTTTAAAGAATGAGTTTATAATTCTTAGATATACATACATATGTTAAGGATGTTCTTTCTCGTAGGTACTCCCGCTAATATTATAAATATGTCAGTTTGTAAGTGTATTTGTCTGTTACTTATTCACGCTCAAGTGGCTAAAACAATTTAATAATTTGAGGAATCACCTCCCTAAGGGTATTACATCTATGTCTTATGTCGTTAAATGCACTAAGTTGTTTATTTTATGCGAAATTAGAAAAATACTTTTCGCCTTAAATATTTATTACATTTAACTTAATTTTACACAACCATTGCCATATGATTCATATATTACTGCCTAAAGTACTGTATTGTGAATATATGTAAATTTTGTATACAAATATATTTATTGACGTAAAGGTACAGATACACAATAATAATAACGAAGCTTCTGGTCTCGTGCTAGTCGTTAGACTGTGTTACGAGACCAGATTCCTCTGAGATCGAAGTTTACGTTTACATATTACTAGCTGACCCGGCAAACGTTATTTTGCCTTAATAATTATTTCTAAATATACAGTAGCCGATTCTCAGACCTACTGAATACGCATATAAAATTTGGAAAAAATCGGTCAAGCCGTTTCGGAGGAGTACGGTAACAAACACTGTGACACGGAAATTTTATATATAAGATGAGTATTTTTATTTTTGAAATTTTGTGACATCTGTTGATTTATTTTAAATCTTTTGTTTAATGTTTATGTAATTATACTACGACATGCCTTTAAATAATACCACATATTTAATTTATAACAAATACAATACAATTTAAATTGTCGTAGAAGTATATATTTAGGATAGTTTCAAAGCCATAGACAAATAAAAGTTTGGAAAGGTAGCAAGGCGATGTAAATCTCAGTCACATTGTTTTCCAATTCCTTCCGCATTCCGTCGGTGTCGCGATGATAAAAGTGTATGTATTCTGTAAGCGGTGGTAATAAATAGCTCCATCTCCCTCACTCCCCTCCAGCGATAATCTCCTTAAAACTCTCTAAACTGTAAATTGAGATAATATTCCGCACAACCATCCCCTGCCCGGCTAGCAAAGCATGAGGAAAAATATTCTATGCGTAAAAGTAATACAATTATTAAAAATAATATCGTCTTCACTGCCGATAAATTTTCTCGAGGTTCGATACTATCCTTACTATGAAAATCAAGCACCTATCAGTGTGTTTCGGTAGCCTTCTTGAGAGCCAGTAATTCCTGACTTTGCATGCTCCGTTCATCCAGAGTGTCACTGACTCGTTGAGCTGTAGTGTAGGGATAATAATCACTGCAATGCAAGCTCATATATTGCTATCATAATCCTGTTTAGCCACTATAAGCATAGTCGAATTTTTAACACTCTTTTGCAGCTATAAACTATAATGACAGCTACTATATCAACTTTCTAACACTTTAGGTTCTAAAGCAGCAACAATGTTTGTTGGGCTGTTGCCGAAATAGTATTTTTTAAATAAAAATAAATAGCATTTTTATGCGGGATAAAATTATCTCCCTCGTTAGTGTGCTAGCCGTGCTGTGAGGGCGAGGTAAGGTTCGATAAATGGGGGTGATTTAAAAAAATGGTTTAAGTGCTCGCTTGGAGTGATGGCTCGCGGCGAGATTACCCGCCTACTGCCGGATAGGGTCGGGGACAAAGCTACGATAAGTGCCTCAGACACACAGAGACAAAAGAAGACAAAATTAAATATTTAGTGTACTTCCGCTGTGATCCGAAATCCAAATTCAGACAAGTAAAGGAAAAATTAACTATTTATTACGGATCACAGCGGAAGTACACTAAATATTTAATTTTGTCTTCTATTTACAATGGATTTCCGCAAAGTACCTAACGCCTGAGTCAATAAGTTATTAATACAGAGACAAGTCAAACTTATTATAACCCGTTGTTTTTTCGACCGGGGTTAAAACAATAAAGGCATTCATCATCATCGTCCACAGCTGCTCTTATAATGTTGTAGAGTTAGGCTAGTTTATGGTATTTTCACTGCGTAGAGGAGTGTGTAGAAAAGAAATGAGAAATAAAGGCGTTAGAATGATCCAAACGCTAGTCGAAAACAAGAAAATGCATAGCATTGTGTTTAGATTATTTTTAGCTTTTTCTGTAAATAAAATTCTCAATTTTAAAGCTGGCATTTTGGGTACTCTTTCTACTGGCACTAGTTTCGAATAGATATAGTTTCGCATTAATTATGTCATATTGTTTTTGATAAAATAAAATTATTAAGTTTGTTTTATAAGTATTTTTTAAAGTGTTTGTATTTCTATGACTTGAAATAAATTGTACAATTCATTTAATTGTTCTTTCTCTCGTTTAGATTTAAATCCGATTTAGTTACGCCCACGTATCGCTACGCACGCTATCTCATGTGACGTCATCTGCGTTACGTCAGTTACGCCGCTACAACTCCGCTATTTGGCGAAAATTCGCAACGACTCCGTGGCGCAACGGTAGCGCGTCTGACTCCAGATCAGAAGGTTGCGTGTTCAAATCACGTCGGGGTCAATGAAATATTCTTTTTGGTTCTTCGTAGATTTTATTTTTATCACAGCAGCATTATAGAATTCATATAAAAATAATGAGATCATCTAAAAAAATACCTAGGCTAATGCTTTTTACTCTACCTTCCAGTTTTTTCCTGCGTTATGATTGTTTTTGAAATCAACTGACAAACACAATAGAGAAGCAAATGTATTATTTGTTGAACCAGAACAAATAAAGCGAGGTGTGAAATCTCACGGCTGAGTGAGCACAGCGGCGATCTCTGTCACCGCACTCCCTACATACTGCTGGCTATACTGTGGCACTAGTTCTACTAGCTCAAGCTAGGCTTGGCCGACCATTGGAGAGATTGAGTGTGCTAACTTGCGGGCTAAACCTGGAAATAAAAGAAAACTAAAATTAAAGTTAATTAACGTGTAACGAGTTTTCCAGATTTTCATCTCTGACTTTCATACGGTATTTGTGTATCAATATCGTGTAATAAATTATAGCATTTTTTAACACTCGCGGGCCAGACTTTGCCTTTATGTCTACCAGGAGATAGTCTATCCAATCTGGTTTATACGTTTGCTATTTTTAGCCTGGGTTAATCCGCGATATAATGTAGTAAAATAATATATACATTCGTTCAATAATTTGATAATTTTTATCCAAATTACCTCAGCCCTTTTATCAAAAGAAGGAACCTAACATACACATTTGCAAATTTTCGCATTCATAATATAAGTGGAAAGCGCCCAAGCTCTGTTGTCTAGAGTTTTTAAGCCACCTAGGGCTTGTTGTACCCTATCAACCGACACACAGAAGCACATAGATGTCAGTCTTTTAGTCCTCCAATTAGTCCACATGGATCACTGCGTCCACTGCAACCAACTTGGTTGATCGCGTCAGATCACCTTAGCTATACAAATACAAACGAATACAAATCATTTATTGATAACACCAAAGTTACAAGTCAAATCACCAAAGCTAGCCGAGCTACAGGCGCTACAGATTCGTAACACCATTCAAACACGTTATCTACTTTGACATATACTATGACATAGACATAAGACATAGACTATAGTTTGAGAGTCTTGAGCATCGCCGCCTGGTGACCAGCCTTTCAGTTTCTTATAGGTTACATTTCGGTAAGTGTGCGACGGAATTGCATGATTTAATTTCCCCCGCCCCATCCCACTATCGGACGAGCAGGGAAACACCAAAGCGGCATCGTTGTACCGTGGAGGTTCCAAATGCGCGTACTAAGCGGTTTGCCTCCACCTTCATTGTGCGAACCGCGAAGGTGTGGAACTCTTTGCCAAGCTCCCTTTCCCTGAGACCTACTATCTCGCGGTTTTCTAACTAAGTAAGAACCGGTTATTTCTAGGTAAGCGCGCCACCTAAGAGCATAATGTCGCGTACCATCAGGTGAATTGTGCCCATTTATTGTAAAAAAAAAGTTAACATTTGCACAGGTATTTTCTTCGTGCTGGCAGTAAGCCAACTCTGCTTTGAGTGATTACCGAGCACCTTGTATCTCGTAGCGAGGCTCGCTGTATACACATTAAGGTATTACTTCCCCTGCACTGTGACACAGCCTTCTCACAAACATCGCTGTTAGCCAAGTAAACCTCACATGTGAAAGCTACAGCTACTCCGAACATGAAGAATACTGCTACGATACAGATGTTATTGTGGTTGCATGGAAAAGAACCCTTATAATAATGACGCTGCTATTTTTCGCACTGGATTATCGAAGCTAAGCAACGGTCGATGCGGACGGTGTTTGGATGGGTGACCATGGCCACATGGTTGTCGTTTTAAAAGTAGCATTTTCATCTACAAATACAAATCATTTATTGATAACACCAGTAAAAAATCATCTGGACGCTACCGTGGATCGGATGACACGTTTCGAATTCGTGTGCAATTGTAATGTGTATGTCATCTCTAGCACATTGTCAACAATTAGTTATGAGTTTAATTATGTTGAACGACAAATTAAAAAAAAAAACAAATTCGATATTTTCAATGTTATGTTTTAAATCTTATTAATTGATTCTCCCACAAACCGTTTCCTTTTAAAGAGTGTAAACATTCTCAGTTGCAATTTTCAGTAATTATAATAATGTCTGCCATCGAATGCCACACAGTCCGATGTGTGGAGGACCTGTCACTGCATTCCACACCGACCCCGGCGACAAATATGTTGTCACAGCGTGCCTACAATAACACTCTACATCAATACAAACATTATTTCAACACTGTATTGTCGATAGTACCAACTTATCTCTAGCCTTGTTAGTGGCGCCACTGTCGCATTCCTTCAACAAATACTACAAACTTTGAATAAAAACTCACAGTTGTCTTATTTAGACACATTACAGGTAAATTTGCTCACGTACATGAATTGCTTTAAAGCTGCGTGTACATTACACGGTTTTTATTGTTTTGAAAAGAAACAGACAAACGACTTTTGTCATTATTCTTTACTGTGTAAAAATATTGTGAACGTTATAAAATAATAATAATATGCAGGTTACGTAAACATACACCTCGGATTAACTTTTATCGGAAAAAACTAGAATACCTACATAAAATGTATAAAATATAATTACTATATTTAATAAACATAACAAAACATTTGAATATGCGAGTGAGGGGAGATGAACTTTTAAATGTTTTCTTTATTGACTCAAGCTATTAACACTTTATAAAGGCATCCTTATAAAGTATAGTAGCGCCTGTAGCTCGGCTAGCTAAGGTGATCTGACGCGATCATCGAAGCTAAGCAACGGTCGATGTTTGGATGGGTGACCATGCACAAGACTGTCGTTTTTAAAGTCGCATTTGCATCTGGGCGTTTCACTCACTCTACCGTGGGTTAGATAACACGTTAAAATGTAGGTCCCGGTTGTTAGACTCAGACAAGCAGTCGTTAAGTCGAGGCCTTCTGGCGGCTTGAAAATTCTCGACACCAGAGCTTCGCCACTTAGCTTATACGAAGAAAAAAGGCCATCTTTTACTATATTGTTGTAATAAGTGATGTATTTGCTATGTATGGAATGAGCTATACCGAGGCCCGCGGTGATAAACTTTTATGATATAGTGTGATCAGTATACACGTCGCGTCGCGCGATCCACAGCTACCATTACTAGTGTGAAGAATGCGAATCGAATGCTTTAGGGAAATCGGTTATTTCTAGAATGGCCCATAATAAAATAATAATAATGGTAGTGCTACAACGTAGGATACAGCGCTGTTTAACATCAGGCAAGCTGTGCTCAAACGCAAACCTTTAAGCGGATAACAAGAAAAAATATTGATTTTACAGTTAAAAAAGAACGGTAAAAAGTATCGAAAGAATAGCTTAACGGCCGTCTAAAGAACTACTCCAAGAATATTTATACTTATTTTGGTACCAATCAGACTTATCAATGTGAAAATAAAACTAGTTAAAAAAATAATGTATTTTTTTCTTATTCATAAGCCTGATTGGTTTTACCCCAAAAGGAACAAATAAGTTACCAATATTTTAAATTATTATTCTCTTATCATTGTACATGACGTGCCTTACATCTAAGCCTTATTTAATTAACCTATTGACTCAGGCGTTACTTTGCGGAAATCCATTGGAAATAGAAGAAGAAATTGAATATTTAGTGTACTGTGTGTACAGCGGAAGTACACTAAACATTTAATTTTGTCTTCTTCTACTTATTTAATGAGTATAAATACGCACAATGTGATCTACTTACGTGTGGTGTGTAGGTACATGTAAAGATAAATAAAGATAAATAATTTATTGGCCTTACAACATCTCGTCGCATTTGGCAAGTCATTCATTACATTAAAATTTTCACTGGATGTTAATAAGAACACTACACTATTACTTTTATTAAAAATAAATGTAACTAATTATAACAGTAACCTAATAACTAATTCAAAGTTATTATTTACTTTCTTTCCATTAATGCAGACTATAACTACTCGTAAATGCAGAACTATTACTGAAAGCTTAAAGCTTTTCATTTCAGTGTAAGCTTTTTAGTACTAGACTGTTCTTTAACCGACTATTAAGTAATATAAGACAAATAAGTAATAGTATAATATTTATTGAATTTTATAAATACTACTACTTATTTGTTTAATTACTGAATAATGGTTAAAAAACATCGAAAAATCATATAACGTGATGAAATCTGTCCCCTTTCTCCCGAGTATCGTATCGCGCGGAGTAAGGCGGGCGGTGCAGGCGCAGGTTCCTAGTAAGTCCAACTCGTTAACAAGCAAAAACTAACGCGACCAGTCTCCCAACCAGACGACTGCAGCTTACCAGCACAAGCCACGTGTTTTATACAGTGACAACTGTTAATACTGTCATTGACTGAAAAAATGAGTAAAAAATATTTGATTTAACTGAGTTAAGACATACAAAGCGTTACATAACACTATTAACAATTACAAAGGAACTTAACAGTTTGAATAAAAAATAATGATAAGGACCTTATCTATTATTGACAATAGATATAACAATAATTATTTACTTACTGCGCCTCGCGGTCTTACCCGCGCTTTTCCGGGATTAAAAGTAGTCTGTGTTAATCCACGGTCGAACCAAATTTGATGAAATTTGGTATCATCTACAAACCAAATTTCATCAAATTCGGTTCGACCGTTTGAACGTAAAGAAGTAACAAACACACACACACACACAAACTATGGCATGTATTACATTAGTACGATTTAATCCGTATGTCAGTCTGCCTGTCAAGAAAATAACAAATTAGATTGTAGTCTACTGTAGCGTCACTCGGTACAGTACTTGTTTTATCTATTGATAGGAGAGGTCATTATCAATGTGAGTGGTGACAGTTGTCACTGGCTAAAATACGTGACTTGGGGGGCAGAGCGAATGCCGCTACGCGCACTCCGTACTTGGATTGGAGCGGAATGTTTTTATTCGTTTTAAATTGAATAAACCTTAATTTATTTGGAATTCTGTTTGAATTTGCCACATAATGTTTAAAAATCTGTTAGTATGTTTGTTTCATGTAATTAAATAATATTGTTAAAAATATAATTTATAAAATAACGTGACATTACCCTTTTTTCTATCTCAGGGAATATTTGTAGAAATTTATGATATTTATGTCCCACTAGATGGAGTTTAGGTAACGCTAAGCTATTTTTTATATTCCAATCTCCTCCATCAGCCATCTCTACACTTTCTGCTTATAATTTCCTTTAGTTTATTGAATAAATGATTCATAAATTATGACACAGACTGAAACACACACATATACGTCAAACTTATTTACAAGTTAGAAACCACAGTTTTTGTGTCGGGGATACTAAAATAGTACTTACCTTTTTTCAGTGTGTTGAAATCGCTCGGCAAGCGATCTAACCGATTTGCCACACGTATTTTAGTATCGTGTTTTGCTCTCCGAAGTAGCTTTAGTAGCCTCGCAACTCTGTTCTCAGGCAATTATACTATGTATAAAGTATTACGATGTATTGTAAAACATGGTGGAGAGGATGCCCAGCTCACTCACTGATGGCTTGATTGCCTCGAGCTTAGATTCGGCGCTACAGCTCGGAGTGTGACTGACGGCTAGCTTTAGGATATCCTCGGGAAATTATACATCGGTAGTTGCTTAGTTAGCATTTAGAATTGAACAGAATAAAACATAATATGTATAAGTATATGTATTACTAGCATTCGCCCCGCGGTGCTATCCGCTTTAATCCGGGATAAAAAGTATCTTGTGAGCTAGTCCAAGGTCTAAACTATGTCCATACCAAGTTGCATCGTAATCATCAAGTAACTCATGAAAGTGAGAAACATACACACTTACATACACTTTCGAATTTATAATATTAGTATAATACTAGCTGACCCGGCAAACGTTGTTTTGCCTTAAAAATATATAGTAGAAGATTCTCAGACCTACTGAATACGCATATGAAATTTGGTAAAAATCGGTCAAGCCGTTTTGGAGGAGTACGGTAACTAACATTGTGTCATGGAAATTTTATAATTCTTTATTGGACACATAAATAAAAAAGGCACAGTAAAAGACAATTAACTTAAAATTAGTGTACCACAATTGGCGGCCTTATCGCTTAAAGCGATCTCTTCCAGGCAACCTTTGGATGGAAAGGAATTTATAAACGACTAAAGAAGGACGTAGTGTACAATAAAGAATAATAAAAAACATACATATAATATTAATAATCTTATCTTAATTTATATAATCTCGTGTCACAATGTTTGTCCTCAATGGACTCCTAAACCACTTAACCGATTATAATAAAATTCGCACACCATGTGCAGTTCGATCCAACTTGAGAGATAGGATAGTTTAAATCTCAAATTATAGTCGCAATTTTAATTTATTGCTAATATAATTTGTTATAATTAACTGTAAGTAACCTATCTATATAGTAATTGAATTATCAATGAAGTAATTTGTAAAAATGAAGTATCTTTTTGTACGTGTTACTCCTAACCAAAAAGAAACCTGGCAATAACTAACCTTAGGCCTATATTACTTAAAGTAGGCGACCATACGTTTTTATCAAATCGCTAGTGCCTTGAAAATTCGCAAAACGGATACAACCGTCAACGACGTCTGCCCTCATGCGTCTGCCCGCGTTCGGGTCGCGCACTCAGCTATTAGCCGCTTCTTCCCCACCGCACGCCCCGTTCGCTTGGCGCCGCTGCATTTTAAATCTGTGATATCTTCGAAAATATTTATTTAATTTACATGCTGCAAAAAGCCATATTGATCTTTATTAAATGCACAATGTATTTAAGATACTTAATTGGATAAGGATTTATACTGTATTGCTTAAAATCGCTTCGTAAATAAGCCATTATTTCTCGTACAAAGTAAAGGATAAAAAATGGTTATTGTGGGTTATTCCTAAGAGATAAACATATACCATCACGGACTTTTTTGTAGACCTTTTTAAGTTGTACAATACTGTAGTAAATTGTTTTGATCTATCTTGTAGGATACAGTCAGCGTTTGCAATGTAAGCGCAAAAAATGTGTTTTTTTTACGACCTCACATTAAAAACCTCAAAAATTGTAGCCTATGTGTTATTCTGATGTATAAGCTATAGCCTATGTGTTATTCTGATGTATAAGCTATATTGTGGTAAAGTTTCATTCAAATCCATTCGGTAGTTTTTACGTGAAAGAGTAACAAACATACATCCATACATCCACACATCCATACATACAAACTTTCGCCTTTATAATATTAGTAGGATTAGTTGTATTAGCAACCATTATACAACCAGCCTAAATACTTACAAGTATATAATAGTCATTTCCCCGTCATCACTTTTTTCATAATTAATTCAATATCCAAGCTACCATAACAAATACCTGTATTTACTACTTACAGCTATACTTTTGACTAGCACGCCGCGTAACCACGCGAGTTAACAACTTTTGGTTGATGGAGCAAGCCTAGTCTGGAATAACTGGTACAAGACATGTACAGACATTTGCATTAAGGTTTACTATGTACCTTCTTTCTATCGTCTTTTAACGATTTTTGTGAAAGCCTCACCACTGTGGGCAGAAAAAGTTAGCAGCTTTCAAAATGGAGCGTGTCTTGTATACTATATGAGGCTGTGTGCTGTACGCCCGCTCTCCCTACAAGGAGTACGAGTAATAAGACCTGGTTAAGCGACGGCAGTTAACCGTTAACCTCACGTTAACTTGCCTTCCACATCCCTGAATAGGTTAGTCGGTGGCTTGTATAGATGGCGCTGCGGGTTTACTATTACTATTATTTATAACTAGCTGCGCCTCGCGGTGCTACCCGCAATAATCCAGGAAAAAAGGTAGCTTGTGTGTTAATCGAAGGCATTACTATCTCGATACCAAATTTCATCGAAATCAGCTTAGGCGTTTGAGCGTGAAGAAGCAACGAGCATATACACTTACTCACTTACACACAAACTTTCGCATTTATAATATTAGTAGGATACGTGCTTTACTACTCGTTTATTGTTATTATATTATTATACTTAAAAACATAGTAATACAAAGTATGTAACAGTAGTGGACTTTTTACGAAGGTATCTCTAAACTCTAAATTTAAAAAGCTCCCACACCCCACACATAAAAAAAAAACTCATAAATCTCACAGTACTTTCAAGGAAAGACACTCAATACAAAATAAATGGTGATCAAAATTAAAGAAAGTAATTGTTCAAACTGAAACTTTATTCGTATCTTATGGTTTTATCTAAGATTTTAATATAAAAATATGCCGCCGATCAAATAACTAACTAATAAGTTAAGGCTCCGGACGACACATCCATTTAGAATACAACATCTTTATCAGCCTTACTAATAAATACGACATTACTTTATAAGGCTGCTACCATGAAGTTGTACAACTTAAGGAGCAGCTTTACGGAGAACTTGCCAAGCGGCTGGTGGAGGTTTCCCGCGTCCACAATGCAGGCTTTTATTTCGGTCAGAAACTAAGCATTGCCATCCAACGTGTCAATGCTGCCAGCATTTTGAGCACCTTTGCCTTTACCCCTGGACTTTGTAGGTTTAGTTTAGTTAAGATTATGTTTAATTTATGTATTTTTATGTTTTAATGATGAAAGAATTATAAAAAAATCGCAAGCACGTAAACAAAAAGGTAATAAAGTACTTATCTTACATTACCATTGATTGATAATCTATCGAATTCATCAATACTTAGCCTTAAAAAAGCTATAACGTTATAAATAAACTCGTGAACAGGTTGAAGGAACGTGTGGTAGCCCCCCGCTGTCGGCTTACCATCCAACTACAGTAATGCTCGATCAAGACTCGCTATTCATTCCGAATTTATACAAGGTGTATCAATAATGTAAGGACAAGGGAAAGTATTTTATATAGGCATCTGGCGTTTTTAGTAGCATTAATAAAAATAAAAAGTCTTTATTGCAGGCAAGTGAGACCCATATAGCAAATAGCAAACCAAATATTAAATTTGTCAAAGCATTTTCCAGTTCTCTATCAACCTTCAGCTAAAAATCTGTCACGTAACAGTGTGTTCCGAGCAGCTCAAGATGAAAGTTCGCCTTCCATTGCTAATGTTCAGACAAACAGACCATCTGACGCAACAGGGGTGGAACAGGTATGCCAGCGAGCCAGGGCTGTGCTCCGTTACTTCAAGGAGCTCGGTTGGCTTGGGTAGGCTGGTAAGGGGGGAATGCACAATACGCCCCTAGCGGGATGTCAGTGCAGGTCTCATCACCCCCACTTCAAATTAGAATTAGTGTGTTCCGACAACCTTCTCGAGAGTCAGTAAATCCAAACTAGGTATGCTTCTCCTTAAGCCAGAGTGTTACTTTTTTGGTTTACACTTTTTGGGTTTTTTGGTTACGCGACCCGCTGATCAAAAAAGTGTACCTGTATAATGTAATATACAAGATAAAGTGTGATTGTGAGTCAGCCTGTACATTAATCCGCGCAGGCAGCTCCAGTAAGCTGACTGCATCTTATTAATGTGTCACACGGCAATACTACAAGTAATTGAAATAAGCAAATCCTGTCTCGTGTGGTAGTAGATTAGTGTGTGGTAGTCGAACACATTTTTACAAAAAAAAAATATTTAGCAATATCATTATCTATCATCTACTGCTGAGCATTGGCCTCCCTTCATGTATGTCATTCAATAAGACAGATATACAGGGTTATCAGGAAAGGGTATGGTAAGCCGAAAACACGCTAAAGTACACATCATTCTGAACATCTTTTGTTCAAGCAGTTTCCCGAAAAGCCTCTTAGTTTTTGAAATAAAGCCTTCTAAAGTTTTCACAAAAAAACGTCATTTGCGCCCCTAATGTTCCGGTCAATCACCCGCGCACAGCTAATTGTGACCGTACAGAAATGAAAGCAGTAGCCTAACTTCTTGGCATACGTAACTAAGGTAACAAAACTAAATATGTGGTACGGCTGAAGAGAGTAAGGCACACATACAGTAGTAGTACTTTTCAATTTTTGTTTATTAATGCTTGTATTGTTTTTAATAACATTATTTTCTTCAGTCTTTTGTTTTTCGTTATAACACATGTTTTGTTTCGTTAGTAACGTAATGACAACCAGTTAGGTAGGTACCGATCTCCTATTTTAGTGATTAAATTAATTTCCGTGAATTTATTAAAGTTTCATGTAAGTTGCTGTACTGTATCTACGAACGCCCGCGCTCGCGCATTTATCAATGAACAACGCGGTTAGCGGGGTGCGGGGTGGGTGTGTGGGTGGGATAGCACGCGGTGCTCTGATTGGCGCTCCAATCGTTCCCTGCCTCTCGCACCGATACGACGTCCCGCGCACTCCTGTTGTACTATCACGATCACAAGTGAATTGCTGTTTTCGTTAATTGTTTATTGTTGTCGATTGTTATTATTTGTTGAGTTTGTTTGTTTAAGTTTGTCAGTTAATTTTTTTTTTGGTAATATTTAAAATTGATTTTAAAATGCGTACTAAAAACATTGTTTTAAAAGGAAATAAACATTTTGTATAAAATGTTTAAGAATAATAATTAATTATTAAACATTTTATACAAAATGTTTATTTCCTTTTAAAACAATGTTTTTAGTACGCATTTTAAAATCAATTTTAATAAATAGTTTTAATAAATGAAGAAGTTTAATCTATTTCGTATTATTTTCTAGCATTAGCACTGTACATGAATTTTGAACCACTCCCACTCAAATATCCAACCTGGTACATAAAAAAGGAAAAGTATTGTGTGCGTGACAGTACCCATGCGCAGTAATCCCCTCCACCCGAAGGTCATAGCCAAACTTCGCGCGATCGCCGCGCGATCTGTATCTACGAACGCCCGCGCTCGCGCATTTATCAATGAACAATAAGTCAACAAACTTTAGAGAGAGAGAGGGACAGACAGAAAAGAAGGAGACAAACATAGGACAATCCTGCCGGACGGTTTTAAGCCGACTACACACTGGAGTCAGATAACTCACGTAACATAATTACGAGTTACAACATTTTGGATAAAATAAATTTACTCAAACGGAAAGCAAGCAAGCATTAGATGTTGATGCTTAAACTAAATAATTAAATAATGACACAGACATGATAATATTTTTTTTACAAGGAATGGGTTTGCACTTGGCCGTAATTCGCCTGATGGTAAGCAATCATTACGGTCTAGGATAGAACGTGCTTAGTAACAGAAATTACAATTTCAAATTAGTACAGCTTATCGTAGTATGACTAAGATAAAGTGTAAGAGGCAAACAACTTACTTGAAATTTAATTTAGAATTTTAACAATCGGTACTCATTAATAAAATTGTTGATTTTCACGGAATAGGCCATCAACTCGTTTGATGAAAATTGTTAACCTAGTTAATGTTAATTCTAACATGTACAAATAAATTGTGTACTCGCCTTTATTTTTTACAACTATCTCGTAAGTTATGAAGTCCTGGTATTTCGCTCGAGCACGTAAAATAAATTATGAGAATTGTCGTCTGCTCGCTTAGCTGAGGAGTCTTTTATTACTACTTAAAACTTATGGAACCCTGGTATCGCGGCCAGTTGCCTACAAACTTTCGCGAAACAAAACAAAAAAAATCACTACAAAAAGACCGCGCGCGCGGCGTCTCTTATGTCGGTTCCTTTGTGTCATGGCGGCAATGCGATAATATCAATAGAATCTGACTGTACAGAAATGAAAACAGTAGCCTAACTTCTTGTCATACGTAACTAAGGTAACAAAACTAAATATGTTGTACCGTGAGAGAAACGGCTGAAGAAAGTAAAGCACACATACAGTAGTAGGATATGAAGATACCAACCAAATAAATTGTTATAATAAAAAAATAATATTTATTTTGCTAGTTTTAACGAATAATCAGGAATTTATGTGTTGAAAGTAAGATACATAAAACTTTTCAATTTTTGTTTATTAATGCTTGTATTGTTTTTAATAACATTATTTTCTTCAGTCTTTTGTTTTTCGTTATAAAACATGTTTTGTTTCGTTAGTAACATAATGACAACCAGTTAGGTAGGTACCGATCTCCTATTTTAGTGATTAAATTAATTTCCGTGAATTTATTAAAGTTTCATGTAAGTTGCTGTACTGTATCTACGAACGCCCGCGCTCGCGCGGCTTCTCTTTTGTCGGCTCCTTTGCGCCGTGGCGGCAACGCGATATCAAAAGAATCGGTAGCTATCATAGAAAACTTAAAACACAAGACGCAGGGCGCAATGGAGTCGCTAATAATTTATTGTTTGCGGAACTAGGTAAAATGTTAATTTATTATTTAGTACTTTTTTATTCGGATAAAGGCTGATTGTTGTCAAATGGTATATTAATGGTAATATTGACACAATCATCATTAAATAATAAAATATTTTATAGTAGGTAAATCGAAATCGATAAGTTAACAATGTTTTTTTTTTATTTGGTTAAAAATATTATAATATGCCGCCACTTACCGATATAGTATACTAGCTGCGCTCCGCGGTGTTGCCCGCGGTTTTAAAGGATACTAATGCTGCCCTCCCAAACATAAAGTGCAGTAATAGGAAAAACGAATTACTGTTTGTGTTGTTACATTATTTTTGTTTTAAAATACAATAATTATAACCATTAAGTTTTTTTTGGTCTCTCTTACTACAAGTAGTAAAAAACAAAAAAAATATAAAAAACTAGTTAAAATGTATTAAATTCTACTATTACTACACTTTTAAAAGTATACCTTTAATTTTACTTACTAAAGTGCAGTATTAATATAAAAAAACTGCTGTTTAATAGATTTTTTAAATAAGATACTGAAGTTCTTTATTTACAGTGAAAGAAAACTACCTTTAAATTTAATATAAAAATTATGCTTCTCCACTAATTAAAACCACTATTAAATTTAAATGCTACTTATAATACTAAAATAGTTTATGGAAACATCTTACATAGAGCAGTATAAAAATTAAACCCTAATACGTTTCAAATCTTTTTTTACCTTCATTCTATTTGGTTTTTCACAGGTTCAAAAAAATCTACACAAGTTAAAATGCAGTAATAGCAAATGTACTGAACTAATACTGCACTTTAATTAGGGATACAAATAAAAACTACATTTGCAGTAAAATCAACTTGTATGGAGGCAAATAATACTGCACTTTAATAGGTTTTTTTATTTATTCTCCTAGATAAACTT
Source organism: Mellilla xanthometata (assembly GCA_035578125.1). Classification (NCBI taxonomy): domain Eukaryota; kingdom Metazoa; phylum Arthropoda; class Insecta; order Lepidoptera; family Geometridae; genus Mellilla; species Mellilla xanthometata. Next base: position 176,754 of record JAPUBQ010000001.1, read on the forward strand.
ACCACTTAAATTGTTGCAAAATATGTGAAAATACTGCAATTTCGCCGGAGAAATCAAATAATTCTTATGTACTTAGTATGTTTTTACTGCAATTTAGCTGGGAAACACTGTATATTTTCAGCAAAATTGACATATTTTTGCAATTTCCGTAAAAGAAAAATATAAAAAAAAACTTCTACAGTTGTTTTAAGAAAAAATATTAATTTCATTTATAGGTTTTTAAAATGCGGATTCAGAATATTATTTAGTTTAAAACTAATAAAAAGTAAATACTGCGGTTTAGGCTCGGGTCAATTTCTCGCATACCAAATGTTATCAAAATTAATCATCATTATTACTCCACTGCTTTCTTTATTCGGCTTTATATTTAATACATTTTATTTTTTCAACTTGTTAGTCTGCTATTAGCTATCAGTTCGTGCGGATTACGAATTTTGAAAGCTCCCGGATATTTTTGTTTTGTTTCCGTTAGTTGTATTGTTTTGTTACTTAGTTTATTTGTTGTTACTTGTTATTTAGTTCGTTTTGTGTGTTATTGTTGTGAGTGAGAATGGTGATGTACTCGAATGCAGAGTATTATCACATGATAATGTGCGTAGGTAAATGTGACGGTGTTCTTACGAGTGCGCGAGAACTGTACGCGGAACGGTATCCCAACTTGCCCCTACCGTCATACAATTGTTTTCGTAGTTTGACGAGCCGTCTTTATTCGACGGGGAGCGTGCGTTCATCGCAATCTGAAGGGCGGCCAGTTCCGGCTAGTCGGAGCCGAACTGATTTGGAAGAGCAAGTGCTGGAATACTTCAGAGAGGACCCGAGGCGCAGCACTACCCAAGCCGGTCTAGCTTTTAATTTAAGTCAGAGCGCAGCGTGGGCTATCGTTCACAATGACGACCAGTATCCGTACCACTTCCAGCCTACACAGGAACTTGTGGCGCCAGATTACCCTCAGCGAATTACTTTCTGTGAGTGGTACTTGGCCCAAGTCAGTGAGGACGAACATTTCGGCAGCAAAATATTGTGGTCGGATGAATCCTCCTTTACCAGGGGCGGGATTGGCAACATCCATAACGAACACTACTGGGCGCACGAGAATCCTCATGTATCGAAGGAAGATGCATTCCAGTTCAAGTGGCGGATTAATGTGTGGGCTGGGATGATTGGGTCGCGCCTTATTGGCCCAATATTTCTTCCCAGCAGTATGGGTGCTGCTCAGTATCTGGAGCTGCTGCAGACAGAGCTAGAGGACGCGCTAGACGAGCTGCCGCTGTCTGAGTACAGGAATGTCATATTCCAGCACGACGGCGCGCCAGCTCACTACGCCCGCTCTTGCAGGGCTCACCTTGACGAACGCTTCCCGCTGTGGATTGGCCGAGGTGGACCCGTAGCTTGGCCAGCCCGCTCGCCCGACCTCACGCCCCTTGACTTCTTCTTGTGGGGCTACGTCAAAAATAAAGTTTACGCAGACGATTGCAGTACACAAGAAGACATGCGAGCTCGAATAAGCGCAACATTTGATCAATTGCGAGCGTCGCCGGACATGTTAGCCCGCGCCACAGGTGCCGTTCGACGCCGTGCTGCGCTCTGTATTGAGGTGCAAGGGACCCACTTTGAACCGCTACTATGAAACTTGGGCAGGTATGTTCCTCCTATCATTTATTTATTCATCGCACAGATACAGAAATTAATTTGATTTGTGGTGTGTAAATTATTATTGCCTAAATATTTTGTTTTAAATAAGGTAAAACCAGTTTTGTAATTCAATAATTTAGCCCTGGCACCCGATTGTCTACTTGCCAAAAGTAAAATAGGTAAAATAAACGTGTCTTGATTTCGGCGCGCGCCAGTCCGAGGCGGCGCGTAGGTACAGAACGAAAAATGTGAATGAATCTACTAGGCGCACAGATGCCACGCGCAGAGTTAACGTGTAGCCGAGAGGCCATCTTGTTTCTTTGATTGTTTTGAATGAATGGGTGATCGTAGTAATTTAGGGTTGTGCTATTTTTTTTATAAAAAATAATTTTCAACTTTTGTATGGAAACAAAAATTTGCTGGTTTCCCGCTGAAACTTTCAGAACACATTCTTTATAACGAGTACTTTTAGGGATTTTCGGCTTACCATACCCTTTCCTGATAACCCTGTACAATCGGTTTTGTGTTGCCTTCATCCAGGTTCTATTTATTTTAGCATGTAGATTAAAAAAAATGTGGGACGCCTGCTTTTTTTCAAGTCAAGGTTTCTCTACAGTTTGTGTGTAACTTATACACCAAATTTACTAATTATGTTTCTTAATAATTTTTGACTTGCATATATGTTTTAAGTTTATTAATTATTGTAATTGGTGCTAACCGTAATAATTAATTGATAATAAATAATAAATAAGTTGACTTTATCTTTACACCAAATTTGGTGTTAAACAAAGTCGTATTTTTATATTGACTTACTGGCTGTGCTCCTCTGCGTTACCTGTGTTAATACGGGATATCAAATGGCTTTGAGTTTATCGGGTGAGCTACGCCCGTACCAAATATTATCCAAATCGGTACATCTGTTATAACGAGTTTACAAACATAAAATTATGTATTTAACTTCATAAACATTTGCGTTTAAAATATTTGTAGGATTTTCGTTAGCCAACAAAAAGCTTTACAGTTCACACAATCTACGAAAATAAAGTAATTTCTTAAAAGCTAGAAAGCTGTATCGGCAGACGTCGACATAAAATAAATGATTTTGAGATAAGGCAGCGAGCAATCGAGCTGCATTATATCCTGGCGCAGTGTGCCCGCCCCCTAATTTACTTCTTACTAAGCTTAATAAGTGTAATCAGGCCTTTACGGGAAAGTGTTTTCGTGATGGATTTTAAACTAAGTATAGACTTGCTTTGTAGTTACTTTGCTTTGTTCAGGATTGGGACTTTACAGATTTTAACCGATTATAATAAAATTCGCATCACACACATTCGCAGTTCGATCCAACTTGAGAGATAGGATAGTTTAAATCTTAAATTCAAGTCGCAATTTTAATTTATTGTTAATTATTGTCTGTTATTATGTGACAGTTACAATTATCTGTTAACTCCAAATGATTCTAACAGATGTCGATACCTTTCGACTGGGTTGAGTAAGTAATCAATAAATGGCGCTGTACCCCTAAGTGAGGCAAAACAACGTTGGCCGGGTCAGCTAGTATAAATATAAAAATAGTGATATTTGAGAATCATGAGTCTAGTTCTTGATACTTTTTTACATGAGCCAGTAATATTGGTTATCCGTCTTAACTATAAGTTAAATAGTAAAACACAAGTTAAGGATGGTATAGTGGCCGGCAAATAACTTGAGCAAAAGTCGACGTAGAGGGGGTAAGTCCGCGCATGTACACTTCCGGACATATTTTATTGGTCATTGTTGATCCCAATAGAAACATAAAAAAAATAATATTGTGAAACATCGTAAAAACAAAATTTATATGCAAAAAATATTAATTTTACAACATGAAATTATTAAACAATTACAATTTAATCTTGAGGAAGAAACGATACTCCTTCTACTAGGTCGAAACTAGCAGAAGCACTAGTACTGGGGGTCAATAAATCATTAGCATCGTCGCTGCCATCATCTTCATCATCATCTACTTCCGTGTCATCACTATCTTCATCATTCACGATTATAAATTGGTCAGTGACCAAATCTACTATATGGTCACTCTTGATGTATTCTGCTTCGATATCTTTGACTTTTTGGCTTAATTTATTCCATTCTTGTGCACCCATTAAGGAAACTTTTTCTTTCACTAACTCCATGACTTTTTGAACATTCCAATTCACATTTTTGCTACTGACGTAGTCTTTGATAACGGCCCATGCCATCTCGATGGGATTTAAATCCGGATGGTATGGCGGAAGGAAGCAATACACATCATACACCATTTTTCTAGCTTGTCTCTCCAGAACTGTGTTATGTTTTCGCGGCATAGTCAGTAAAGTTTTATGGTATAGGTATAAACACAATATAACAAAAAACAAAGTAACAATAATATAAATTAATATAAAACTTTAACAACAAAACTTCTTAACTCGAAATAGGCTATTAAAACTGCACGCAAGTGTAGTAGATGCTAGTACAGATGCTAGCGGGACGTATGTTCGGCGCGGGGGACAGCGGCAAACTGATCGGCCAATCGCGGGGCCGCGTGCCGACAGAATGCCCCCGCGCACCTCTCCTACCACCAATGATACCTTAAAATCGTCTACTGCGCACTCAAGGTCATTGCTCAAGATGTTTGCCGAATATTATAATTTGTGATGTATGCATGCACATAATATGTTTGTTCAAAACACTATGTCTATTCTAGATCGAATACTTATCCTACAAATATAATGAATGCGAACGTTTGTATGTGTGAGTGTATGTTTGTTACTTCTTCACGCTCAAACAGCTGAGCCGATTGTGGTGAAATTTGTCTAACTTATGTTAGACCTTGGGCACATAGGCTACTTTTTATCCCGAAAACAATTGTGGTTCTTGGAGATACGCAAAGAAACTCAAAACCTATGTTACTTCTTCACGCTCCAACGACTAGATCGATTTTGATGAGATTTACTATGAAAATTGGTTAGGTTAGACCTTGGATTATCACATAAGCTAATATTTATTCCGGATTAACTACTGTTTGTTCCCAATTAACGTGGGGCGCAACTAGTATTAAATATGTTAGTGTTAAATAGCTTTTTATATCACTTACCATCAGGTGAATTTGTGGTCAAGCGCAGATCAATTCAGAGGAAAAAAAAAGTAACAGATGTAGTGGAAATAGGAGCAGGTACAATATATCCAGTACTCCGACCGGTGCTCGTATCGCGGGGATTTCATTATGATAGCGCCACGCCTCCTCACGCCTAAACCACTCCGCTATTACATGCTTCACATACACTGCGGACAATAATTATTCCGCAAACACTGCAGCCTCGAGAAAGCTAATTACTTGGAACATAGTTTAAACTAAAACTTAAAAATCGAAGTTTAGATCAGAGCTCATGAAGCTTATTAATTACCAATGCAAAAAAATTGGTTCGTTAGGCCTTCTGTTCGGAGAACTACTAGTTTGTAATATTTGTAGCATTAAAAAAAAATACTTTGCACATTCTCAGCAATGAAAATACAGTGTAAACTCCATGTAACATCACTCGATTTAACGACAAACTCTCTAAATCGTCGATATCAATTGGCTTTAGTTGGTTTAGCTTGTATCCCATACAATGATACATTCTCTCCATTTAACGACCAATCTCTATAATACGCGCAGTCAAAGGCAGCCATAAAACGCACAATACCTTCAGTGTTATATAGAGTTTACACTGTAAATAAATAATAAATAAATATATGCGCAATATTTTTTAAGTATTACGTTAACCGTTTGTACCCCCCCCCCTATATTTTTTTTAACGGAGAATAAAATGGAATTTAAAAAGGGAATTTAAATGTCATAATTTGTCATAGTCGTGTCATAATCATAAAATGTCTAATTGGCTGTGATTTGGCTGTGAATCGTCTAGTAGCTATAAGGACCACGTCATGTATGTAGAAACTCAAGTTCTTTAAAGGTTCAAGAAAATACAAACCCTAACCCTTATTATAGATGACGTTTGGATACTAAATACCTATTTATGAAGGATTTAATGGATAGTGATTTATGTTAGACTTTAGCTCACGTATTATCTTTTACTTTCAAGTTAGTGAAACTGAATCATTTATAATATTCTGCAATAGATTGTTCCTAGTTAAAGTTCTTAGTATGTTAGTGCCAGGTTCCAGACTATCAAAATATGTATGATAATCTAGAAGATCGGGGCTCCATCCAGATCGCCCCGCTCTATGACCTTCAACCTCTAGCTTTAAGGAAAGCTAGACAATAGGGACCTACAGCCCCTACCCAGCACTAACTGGTGACCTCAGGGATATGTAATTACACACTTTCATGGTACATTCAAGTCTCACCGAAGACAGATCCGCACACATATAAGCAGCTACTTACAAATCGCTTCCTCGCTCTCTACTTTCAGTCATCTAAACAAATTAACTCGTGAGTTAATGTAATTTAATCTACAGCAAAAAGACAAGAGGACATCCTATTGTTTGTCAGTAAGTCAGTTGGGATATTTCAACTCCTATTAGCTCGCATTCATCTACTATTTTACTTCATACTTCCGCTAGTTAGTAGAACCGGGGTAGAGGTTTTGGCCCTCGAATCCTAACTAACACCATCCATCGCCACAGTTCAGGCGGAGCGTTAAACGGCCTTCGGTGAAAAGCCCTAAAACGCCCCTAATACTTAACCTAGAATAATCTATGCAATTAAAGTATAATATGACTCAATCCATAGTATAATCAGAGAGATGTACTGTAGATTCTTATTAGAATAATCCGTAGATTAAAACGTCGTGATCAGGATTCCAACACTCATTGTATGACTATCTCTGACGGTGATCTTCCGTTTACGAGAAACATCATGAGCCCATTCTAACTCAAACAAATGCGGAACCTTCACACATTATTCCCCATTGGTAGGTAGAATAATTCGTTGTATAGTATGTGATGAGTAGAGAGACTTCTCTCTTACAAAATACTCTGGCTAGAGTCATAAAATTGAAATTAATCAATTACAAACTTTGAGCTTTTGTAGTCTCAAGATAATATGTGAATTGTTTTACACATAAAAGTCCTGTATTTTCAGGAAGTAGAATTGTATTCTGATTAGAGATTAGCTTATTATTTTAAGCTTACAGTGCAGAGAGAGTATCAGTGACCAATATTACAGTAAGGTAAAGATATTAGGTTCTCGCCCTTAAATCCTTCATAAATGCAGCAAGTAGTATTCTAGTATACAATACTACCGATTTTGATGAAATTTTGCTATTTTGTAGCCTTTATGCCGGAGATAGTGTTGCTTGGTTGGTCGCAAAGTTGGTCATTTAGACAACGTAGCATTTCTATTCAATGTTCGACCCTTGAGTCATTGTAAATAAAGTCGGTGTTGTTTAACACACAAGCTGGATCAAATAAAATATATAATTGGTTTTGTTATACATTATCGCCATATAATTTCAACGGATAGATCTTTAAAAATTGGTAACCTTTTATTTGGCTTTGAGTTTATTAAATGTGTAAATGATTCTGGATCGATTGTTCATAATGCGTAGCATTTATTAAAGACAAAGTACAAATGTTTCTTTGTGAACTTTGACAATTAGAAATGTTTTTCAAAAATAGAGATTAATCTCGGGTATAATTTCCTGAATCTTTTGTAGGAAATCATAGCACAAATTGGCAGTTGTAAAATATTCAAATAAAACTTTGTGATAAAGACAACAGTTAAAATTATCAATCAAACATAAATATGATTTTAGGCAACAGCATTGAGCATTGAATGTAAGTTTATCCTAGGTAAATGACCTATATAAACCCTAAAATGCCTACCATTAGAATACGTCCTAATGTTCTGCCTATGTCCTAATGTTCTACGTGATACTTACAAACCATTTGTACAAACCACCTGAAGACCCGCACCCAGCTCGAGCTGAAAGAGAAACCTAGTGCATCCATTCCCTATCTCATGTAAATGAGACCTAACAATAACCTAACTCTATCTACCATAAAATGGCCTAATGCTCCTAACAAAAGCTAAGTTACATAACCATCCAAAACTAGAGAATCCAATAAATTGGAATCTCACATTTACGTTAAACGTGTGCTGTTTGTTTACGATTTCCTAGCAAAGAACTCGCAAACCCTACGAAGGAAACCCAAACATGACAACTCCTTCGGCGAAGCCACGAATGAGATCCGCTAAGCTGGGCCCTACACCGAAAGAAGCGGGACGGGTTAAATCCCAACTGTAACCCTACAACCCGAGTACCTACGAATACCTAACGGGGTAGTGACTTGTGTTATGTAGCCCGATAACACAAACCACGTATAAATACATATATAGATATACAATCCATGGCCAACTCAATGCTGTAACTTGTAACCCCACACCTGTGGGTTAGTGTCTCACTTCGACGAGCCGGTAACATTACAAGCACAACGCAAATTAAACCATAAAAGGAGGACTGGTACTGCCTGAGTAATCAGGAAAACAGTTTGTGGTCGCCCCAAGCCACACCTAATCAACGCAAATCATGTACCATCACTCATTTGACACCGTTAGGTTTCATGATGATACACAACCCCAAATCCATTAAACCGAAGTTCAAGGAATCTGGTATCCATCAAGTACAGATATGAATCCCCACACTATCTATTGTTACATACATACTCCTTCGAATTGAAGTAAAAAATGACAATAAAATTTAATAAACTGAATTCATAATTATCCTAGCTTCATTCCGAAGTCTAGAATACTCATAATGTATGTAACCATTGAATGCAAAAACCACCCATTACTAATTCCCATTATTTACCCAAAATAACAAATATTATAGAAATAGATAGAACTGTGAAATGAAAACCACCCAATTAAAACAAAGTCCAAGTAATCCCTTTTCTACAGTTACAAAATCTACTGAAAACACTGAATTTAATCAAACGAACTCCCAATAAGATTCTATTAGATCACAAATACAAGTTTCCCAATTCATATCTGTCCCCAATGGTCCCTACTTCGTACCACTGCTGCTGAAGCCCCCACGTCGTCTCCCGGCGCCTTCCGAAATCCTCGTCTCACGCTGCCCAGGAGTCCCGTGTGTCGCCCTCGAGCCCCAGAATAAGAGTGATCATGACCTAATGTATTTCCCCTGCACGCTGTGAAATTCTCAACCTATCAAACTCCCTTTGTTCATCGGTTCTAACTAATAAATCTTATACTTAATGTCCTACTTCAAAGATGTCCTATCGAGTTACCATAAGAAATCTTAGCTCGATATTTGTTTAAAATATTTGCTTGAGTATAAAAAAGCACTTCAGTATGACGACTGCTTTACCCCGCGGCTTTGCCTGTATTGTTTCTATCTTAGTTTGATATTGTATCGAAAGTCCGTACTGACAAACTGACATACAGTTATTTTATTTCTGTAGTATTTAGTTAACTATTTTGGCGGCTTATAATATATATCTCTGTAATTGATCTCTGCTTAGAATTTGTTTAATGTTTCTTTAACAAAAGACTGCTTTGTTGTTCCGCTTGCTTAAAATATTTACTGATATTAATGATGTGTGAGATTCGAACTCACGCGGAATTTGACAATACTTCTTACATAAAACAATTATGTATTAATGAAATAATTTCCTATTACTCAGGAATCGGTTTATCGCATGTATTCAGACTTTTATAGTCGCTTGATAATAATTAACGAGATTCGAACTCGTTGTCCATTAGTACTAATCGTAAAAGTAATCGTAAGTTGACTATGATGATGATTTTTTTCACTAATTGTCATTTATTTTATTTTAACATATATTGCCACTTGAGTGCTAAACGAGAGTCGAACTCGTCTTTTATTTATTTTTAGTAAGTTTAGTAGATTTTTATGAAGTCTCCTTCGTGTTGCGATAATGATGATGATTTTATAAAACTGAGCCTAGTCTGGCCAGTTACACGTTCTGCCAATTAATATAAAAAACGGTTAGTTAATGGCTGCCCTCTCCTGTACTGCTTTCTAAATACAATATTATATATCTACTAACACACTATATTAACCTCGTAAAATAAATATGTTGTATGGTGGTGCATAAAGGCAGGTCCACACGGTGCTAAAAATGCTAAAAATAACGAGCACGACACGTGTCGCCTTTGTGAATGGCCCTTAGGGAAGTATTTTCGAAGGTGTGTGTTATATTTCTGTCATAAATCAACTAAATCTTTTTGTAAATGAATAATGTAATACATTAATTTTTGTTATTTTAGTTTACTTACTTTTAAATAAGCTATCTCTTCCAGGCTCTCCTTGCCGGAATCCCTTTTCCCTCTGAACTATAACCACACGGCCTTTAAGGCGAGAGGGAACCGGTTTCTTCTAGGCAAGTGCGCTCCATCCTACACCGCATCGTCACTTAATATCAAACCTTTTTATTATAAAAAAAGAAAACAAAAGTACACATAGAAGTGATGACGAGTTATAAGAGTTAGTGTCGCACGCGGAGTAATGCGCCGGCGGCCGCGAGCCGGGTGCTGGAGCGGTGGATGGACATACTCGCTCGCACGTGACCTGGGACGCATAACGTTTTAATCAAGCACACATACTGCGCTTCAGAGGAAAAAGTACGTCAACTATATTATGATTATTAACGTGACACGCCATGACACGTCGCACTGGTTCACCATCAATTTCAAATAAAATCGCAAGAAGAGGAAGAACAAAAAAAACTAAATTAAATATTTATAAGTTTAGGTTTTTGATCGGTACCAAATTTGTTATAAATTCGTTGTTTTTAGACGGTACTCAAGTCACTTTTTTAAGTTTTAACGGTTCATGATTTATTACGTTATTACTGTAAATTCAAAGTTGTTGTATGTATTACGTATGTAAACGCTGTCTTAACCGGGTATTGTTCTATTGTAATTTCAGCCTATTGATGTTTTTCCAATATTTTCCTTGTATCAATATATGAGTATGAATTAACTTCATAAAAAGTATAAGTATGGTAGTATCATATATCTCACCCAGCGGCAGCGGTCGCTGCGCTCGCTCCGCAGTCGGAGCACGTGGGCACGTGACAATACCCGCGTGTTTCCGAGCTCGCACATAGTGTATGGCTCCCCCCTCACCCCTCACACCCGGGGACACATTTACAAGCTTTTGAAAGCTCTACTTTCTTTTGTATTGCTTCTCTTCCTTCCATCAAATATTTGATCGAAGTTAACTTCACAATTTTGATAGTTTAACTTACTTACAATCTTTTACACACTTTATATTAGCTTCACCTGTATGTTAATTTGTAACCGACTTCTTTGGGCGCGATTTTGACCCACTTTAAACGGCCAGATTTCGTTCAAACTTTGTAGATTTATTGAGGACCGATGACAATACACTAATTTGATAAAAATATTCAATTTTTGTTTGTAGGTTTGTTTGTAACCGACTTCTTTGGGCGCGATTTTGACCCACTTTAAACGGCCAGATTTCGTTCAAACTTTGTAGATTTATTGAGGACCGATGCCAATACACTAATTTGATAAAATTACGGTTTTCTATAAAAAGCCCGTTTTTCGTTTTTTTTTTAACTATTATTATTTGCTTTTAATTTACAAAAATCGTAAATAACAACACATCACATTATGTATGTATGTTTAATGTTAGACAACATGCCAGCTCGCTGCAGGAAATGCGTGGAGCCACCGTCAAAGTAAATACCGAGAATAAACTACAAATACAGAGAGCAACTGATGTACAGATAGGATAAACGATGTCATTACATACAGAGCTATTTGGACCATTGACCAAGCACTAAGGGCTCATTTCCATTATTTATAAGAACGACGAATAATCACGTTTAGCCCGATGATAGACAGAGAAATGTCCACGGAACAACTACTCGTATTTACACAATTAAACAAATTACAAATTAGGCAACAAATCTGATTTAAAACTAATTAGGGAAAATTTAAGAATAAACTAAATTTTATTTGTATTTTTACTAGTAAGTTTACAATTTACGATATAAACTGTATACTTAGTAAAAGGTCCTAATGCCACATCAAAAGTATATACTTTTGTATATTATATTATGTACAAGAACCGGAGAACGTCCGACGTCGAGGCAGTCCCAGACGGAGATGGCGGGACGAACTAGACTCCTTTTGTAAAAACTGGACTCAAAAAGCTCAAAACCGGGATGAGTGGAAAGAGGATAGAGAGGCTTTTGCCCAGCAGTGGGATGGAACCGGCTAAAATAATATAATAATATATGTAAATATTTATGGCATCGCCGATACACGAGAAGTGAGGAGCCTTATTTTGTTTTGTTTTTCATATAAATTACTCATTCGAAAGACTAGTTTCAAATTAATTACTTCCTTAGCAATAATTTGTTAAGTCGGTATAAATTGTATTAATTAGTAGCTTTTATATGTATATTAATTACCTTTGTATGTAAGGAAGAGCCTGTCCTCCACGACCCAGGTGAAACCTAGTGTGGAGCACAGAGTCCCCCGAGCTTACCAAACAATAAAATTCTATAGGTACTCATATTATAATTTCTATATTCGGTGTAACCTAAATTTAAGTTTCTGTGACAAGTAAATGATTTATTATTTATTATTATTATTATAAAATATTTGCGTACTAACCCTATATAAAACAATAGGTAGCATTTTCTAACGAATTCCCATATACTACTATGCCAAGCTGTGTCACTAGCATACTAACTATGACATTAAGTTATGTCCTCGCTATAGTAGCTAGTATTGTAATCTGTGTCGCTAGTAGTACCTATGCAGTAATCTGTGTCGTCATAATGTGGGAAGTTACAGAGATGACTGTTACAACATACTACGCTAAATTTGATGTCATTCCTCTACTTCCACATGCAAATCTATACTTTACACTAGCTGACCCGACAAACGTTGTTTTGCCTCACTTAGCCTTTGCCTCATTTGCCATAGCAGCACCATCTATTGATTACTTACTCAACCCAGTCGAAAGGTATCCACATCTGTTAGAATCATTTGGAGTTAACAGATAATTGTGACTGTCAAATAATAACAGACAATAATTAGCAATAAATTAAAATTGCGACAATAATTTAATATTGAAACTATCCTATCTCTCAAGTTGGATGGAACTGCACATGGTGTGCGAATTTTATTATAATCGGTTTAGTGGTTTAGGAGTCCATTGAGGACAAACATTGTAATACGAGATTTATATATACTTGACATTTATCTTTTTATCTTTAGATGTTACTAGCTGCGCCCCGCAGTGTTATCCCCGTTAATCCGGGACAAAAGAAGTTGATCCGGGATAGAAAGTAGCCTAGGTGTTAATACAAGGTCTAAACCATCTTCCGTGAAGGTGAAGGTGACCCACCCATCTTCATCTTCACACATAGTATCACAGCTTCCTTTAATAAGGAAAATAAAATTGGTAGAACTCCCGCATAACGGGTTCCGTTTTTACCTTTTAGGTACGGTACCCTAAAACCATTGGAACCCCAACTCAGCCGGATGCTGGCTGTTCACAACGCAGCGTTGGTCTTCTGTGGAGGCGGGCGGTGACGTCACTACCCTACGTCACCGCCACTATACTAAGCAGCTTTACTTCCTAGTTTAGAAAACTACTAATACCTATAATTAATGCGAAAGCTGGTGTGTAAGTGTGTGTTTGTTACTTCTTCACACTCCAAAGGCTGAACCGATTTTGATGAGATTTACTATGGAGATTGGTTAGACCTTGAATGAATATATAGATTACATTTCACTCCGCATTAACTTATTTTTTTTATCCCGGATTAGCGCGAGTAACATCGTGGGGCGCAACTAGTGTCACAATAAAAGTAGTTTAAAAAAACTAAAAAAACACGCTTATCTGGCCGTTTGAAGTGGGTCAAAATCGCGCCCTAAGAAGTCGGTTACAAACAAACATACAAACAAAAATACAAAAATACAAAAAAAAATAATAATTTTATCAAATTAGTGTATTGTCATCGGTCCTCAATAAATCTACAAAGTTTCAACGAAATCTGGCCGTTTAAAGTGGGTCAAAATCGCGCCCTAAGAAGTCGGTTGCAAACAAACATACAGGTGAAGCTAATATAAAGCGTGTAATAATATAAAATTGTTTTAAAAAACAAACAACCGACTTCAAAAACACAACTAAAAAGGGAAAAATAATTTTAAGCCTAAATCAAATCATGAATATATAAATAGAATAGGAGAGTTTATTTCATGTACTTATAAAAAACTATTTGCAATTTTTACTAATCCTGTATTCTTGGAGTCGGTGCCAGCAAAGAAAGACAATTGAAAATAGTTTTAATTTGTTCTTATTAGATGGCACCGACTTCAAGAATACTGGATTACTAAAAATTGCAAATAGTTTTTTATAAGTACATGAAATAAACTCTCCTATTATATTTATATATTCTTGATTTGATTTAGGCTTAAAATTATTTTTCCCTTTTTAGTTGTGTTTTTGAAGTCGGTTGTTTGTTTTTTAAAACAATTTTATTTTTATATTTTTAGTGGTTGGTAATGATATTTTGTTTAAGTTTTAGCTATGGAGAGCTAAATAAACTTCACGATGAAAAAATTTGGCGTGTGCCAGGCAGGCAACCAATTGGGAGCAAATCGAGCTGGATGCGAGCGAAGCGAGCGCGAAAATTTTCACCGTATTTGTTCCAACCGTTTGAGCATAAAGAAGTCCAAAGCAGCACCAATTACATAATGTTTGTTGTGTCAAAGCTTACTAGAACCAAGTGCGAGCGAAAAGAGGTGGATGCGAGCGAAGCGAGCTGTGCGCGAGCGAAGCGAGCGCGAAAATTTTCACCGTTTTTCTTCGAACCGTTTGAACATAAAGAAGTCCAAAGCAGCACAAATTACATAATGTTTGTTGTGTTAAAACTTACTAGAACCAAGTGCGAGCGAAAAGAGGTGGATGCGAGCGAAACGAGCTACATGGAACAAATACGGTGAAAATTTTCACCGTATTTGTTCCAACCGTTTGAGCATAAAGAAGTCCAAAGCAGCACAAATTACATAATGTTTGTTGTGTCAAAACGTACAAGAACCAATTGCGAGCAAAGCGAGCTGGATGCGAGCGAAGCGAGCTATGCGCGAGCGAAGCGAGCGCGAAAATTTTCACCGTATTTGTTCCAACCGTTTGAGCATAAAGAAGTCCAAAGCAGCACAAATTACATAATGTTTGTTGTGTCAAAACGCACAAAAACCAATTGCGAGCGAAGCGAGCTGGATGCGAGCGAAGCGAGCGCGAAAATTTTCACCGTATTTGTTCCAACCGTTTGAGCATAAAGAAGTCCAAAGCAGCACAAATTATATAATATTTGGAGTGTCATAAGCCCAGAACATCCTGGGGGAAATTCGAACGAAGCGGGATAACTCCTAGCGAAGCGAGCGCGTAAATATTTTCCTTATCCGTTCGAGGGTATTGTCTATTAATATATCAAATTTTACAGTTCCTTCTTCCACTAAGTATGACCCAAGTGGCCAAGCTCTGGCGTCGAGAATTTTTCAAGCCCCTGATTTAGTTTGACCCCTGCTTGTACTAAGAGTAGTGGTCCAGGCCCAACAAATTAACGTGTTATCCGAAGCACAGTAACGCCCAGATGAAAATATCACATTTTTTTATGGAAGTCTTGTGCATGGTTACCCATCCAAAGATTGGCCGCATGGGCCGTTGCTTAGCCTCGATGTTCGCGTCAGATTACTTTTGTTAGCCAGGCTGCTAATTTTATGAGCGAAATCTGTATTGCCGTATGAGCGCGAAGAAGTAAAATAGATTATCCAGTTATTTGGGCTTCCCACGGGAATAGCAATGACTTTTAAGATAAAAAGTAACCTTCGTGTTATACAAGGTCTAGTCTACCCCCTATATAAAATTTTTGCGAAATCAGTGTGTCATGTGTTATTTTGTGCATCCCACGGGAACAATAATTATTTTCGGGATAAAAAGTAGCCTATGTGTAAACACATAGTCTAACCTATCTTCATTCCAAATTTCATCAATGTCAGTACAACCGTTCGAGCGTGAAGAAGTTAAAAAGATTTATATGTTATTTGGTGCATCCCACGGGAATAGTAGATATTTATTTTCGGGATAAAAAGTAGCGTATGTGTTAACACATAGTCTTACCTATTTTCTTCTCAAATTTCATGAATATCAGTACAGCCAAACGAGCTAGAATCTCACTTCATGCGTAAAAATAACCTAACTTTTTAGGTTTTTCTTCGATTTCCCTAGGAGTCCATCATCAGAACCAGTTTTGGTGACAATGGGACCAATTCAGAACCATACTCTTTCAATTAAAAAAAGAATTTTGAGAATCGATCCACAAATGGCTGAGAAATCGGTGAACATACATAAAAAAAAAAAAAAAATACATACACGTCGAATATATAACCTCCTCCTTTTTGAAGTCGGTTAAAAAGAGAACCTTTATTGTTCAAGTCATTGGCCCGCTATATCAGCGAGTACGCCGGGAGTTCACAGTTAGCTCCGTGTGACACGCGCTTGGCGATTTGAACGCATTTCACGCGACAAGCGACCTGTGTGACTAATCTGAATGGTTAGACGCACGCACCATTAATCTGAGACACGATGCGAGACAATATCCATCATCATCATCATTAATCATCCACAGATTTCTCTTTCCCACTGCTGAGTCGAGTCTTCTTCTTCTTTGTATGAGCTAAGTGGCTAAGCTCTGGTGTCGAGAGTTATCGAGTCACCTGAGGGTCTAATGATTGGTCTGTTGTTTACGTTTAAACTTGGGGCAAGATTTCACGTCTAGTACCCACAGTAATAAATAGTTACAATTTATACAGACGGTAAAACATATGTACACACATAGTTAATTTGAAGTTTTTCAAACCATATTTCAAACTATTAATTTTTTTATTGTTTAGCATAAGCTTAATTTCCAGTTTGTAGGGTTGCCAGACTATCTACATGTATCAGTAAATGTAGTAAATACATATAATATTTGAGAATAGAAGTGAATTTGTCTGACTCAGTAGAAATAAGGTACCTACCTCAATGAGCCCTACAATATATTACATCTATCTTGACACAGAATTGGACCGGTTTTATTTTAGTAAGGGTTTCCAGAAATTTGCATTATTTCTTTACGATGCACTTTATTTGCACCGGCCAGTTTCAAACTGCCACTTTGACGCTACATTTTTTATTTTATTTTATAAAACTCGTTTCTTTCCTTTTGTTCACTTTTTTATCTTTTATATAAGTAGGGCAATCAACCGAACGGTCGCATAGCAAGTGTTAATTATAAATTTAGAAATCCCCCAACAGTGGTGGCAGCCATTTTGAATTTTACAAGTATAGTAAGTACTACTAATCAAACCATCTCATTTAATACTAATAATTTAATACTAGTTTCAAACCCTCTCGAATAACACACCTTTCGATCAAAAATAACTATATCAAAATCGGTTCATCCGTTCGGAAGCTACGATACCACAGATAGAAATATATAGATACCTATGTCAAGGCTGTAATAAGACAAATCTTGAATTTACAGTTATTCTTTATAAAATATCTTTAACGGTAAAAAATACCAAAGACATATAAAGAGCAACTCTAAGAATATTTATTCTTCTTTTTGGTTATATAAAGCTGGTTAGCATACATTCTGAATTAGAGATAAACATTTTTAACTCTATGTATTTCAAAAGTAAATGCAAATATTCGTAATGTCTCGTAGTTGCCCTTAAGACGGCCCTTAAGCCATTTTCTCTTCGGTTTGTTTAACAGTTTGTGATTTATGACGAAAAAACTGTAATTAAAGATTGTGCCCTAATTATTCGACTTAAACTTATAACACTCCGTCTATTTAGCGTCGGCGGCTAATAAACCTAAAGCGAGGCAAGTTGTCCCGCGTGACATGTCATATTGTAACGCGAGTGCGTGCATTCCCGCACCATTGCATCCTTGGCTTATATTACAACATACTTATACGAGATGTGGCTAAATCTGGAACTAAAAAGTTTCATACACTAATAGCTTATCTTCAGAAAGAAGCGAATGTGGTGGCTATCCAGCTCCTTTTTTTTACATTAAATGGGCTTGCGCTTGATCACAATTCACCTGATGGCAAGCGACATTATGATCTAAGGTGGAACGCGCTTACCCAGAAAAAACCCGTTCACTCTTGCTTTGAAAACCGCCAGATTGTAGCTCTCAGGGAACAGGGAACTAGGCAAAGAGTTCCACACCTTCGCAGTTCGCACTATGAAGGTGGAGGGAAACCGCTTAGTACGCGCCTTTGGAACCTCCACGGTATAACGATGCCGCTTTGGTGTTTCCCTACTCGTCCGGTAGTGGAATGGCAATACACCTTCCTTGACAATACACATGACATAAGAAGATTAAAAAGAACGAAACCATTCGAGTTAGTGTAGTGCTGTGTTAAATCTTAGCTTAGTGCTGAGAATAGAAAACATGAACAAAGTGCACTCGACTTAATAGAGACATTAAGAAATGTGCTAATGGACACGTTCTTAGAGACTTTACGTAATTAGTAGTTTATGTTAAAGTAATACTATTCATTAGCTTAGTAGGCTAGATTATAGTTTTATTAAGAGATAGTATCGCGCGATCCCTTAAAAAAATGAAAGAAGCGACAGTGGCTCCCTCAATAATTACCCAGACAAGTAGGTAGTGTAAGCTGTTGTATCGTCGCGTAGCATCGGCGCGTGTGAACCGGCCCTTATGATATACAAGCTGGACGGACAGACGTGCCTACTCTTTATGTGTATGGAGATAGAATCACTACACGGGGACGTAGTAAGGATTGAATAAGGGCAGAGTTGGGGCAAGAAGTATAACATGGGTGAACAGATTCATAGAAAGATAATAGGTATTATTTGCAACATATACCGCTACGTTTTAATGGATGGGTTACGATTCACAAGACTGTAATTTTTTAAGTGGCATTTTCTTCTGGGCTCTACCGTGGGTCGGATGACACGTTAAGTTGTAGGTCCCGGCAGTTAATTTTAGTTCAAGCAGTCGTTAAGCCAAGTCAGAGCCTTCGGGCGGCTTGAAAACTCTCGGCACCAGAGCTTGGCCACTTAGCTCTTACGAAGAAGAATATCAGATATTTATTAATTCCTATTTACGATGTGTCTCAGATGTTCAAATCAAAAAACTTTTTATTGTAATTAACAGAAACACAGAAATATGGAACTTAAAAGGCCATAAATAAAGGCAAGTCACACTACAAGCAGTACTTAAATACTTAAAAATACAGCAAATAACCAGCACAATCATATTTCTTCGTCATTAGAAACGTTACAAAATATCTTTTCGTATTCATTCGTAGGTCATGTACCTCCATGTTTCCCATCCCTCGAGTCCGTCCCTGGTGTCCGTACGTGGCGTATTCGTTCACTCTGCTCTTAATAATTACAGAGCCGGCCGCAGTTTTTGTGCGTTTCTGATTTTATCTGGGGTTTTGTTTCCTTACATACAGCGGAGTGGAGCGGATATTATTTATTGCTTTTAAGTTTAACCTCAAAATATTTTGTATAGACTGAAAACAAACAGATTTACTAGTTATGAACCTTTTAGGACGGTTTCGGTGTTCGTCTAAAAATATTTTATTTTCTACGATTATACATTAAAAATACGTTTTTACTCTATTCTTGGTGACCCCTTGAAAGGTGATCCCATCTATGGAAATTGAGTTTTTTGCACTTTACGGCTTTGTATTTCATCACAGGGCGAGAAACTATTTCACCAAAGACATTGTCTCTTAGTTATCTGAAAGAATTTCTAAAATTTTCTTGATTTTTTCTTAAATATGCTAAATAGAGAAATGTAATTTACTTCACTACGTTTTCACTTAGTTATATTTAACGGTGGTATAGAATATACAAATATTATGCTAAAGGTTACATCTGTGTATCTGAAAAAGAAAACTATTTACCAACATTATATATGTATCATCGTTTATGCTAAAAAACACACTCACCCGGCTGGTTAGCCCCATACTAAACCATTTCTAGTTAGTCTCTTGGATTATGGTTGCTAGCACAACTGATATACAATTTTTTTTCACACACGGCTTATCCGCATACTAAACCATTTCTAGTTCATATTATGGTTACTAACACAACTGATATACAATATATACATAATTACTTTTATATCAATACATACTCGTAGCTAACACCTAGACCGACGATCAACAAATTTAGTTCAGCACAAAGATGTTAGCCGTGCCGGGAATCGAAACCGAAACCTTCTGATTGGCAGTCTGGTTTAAAAACGGCAGTCTTGTGCATGATCCGAACACCGTCCGCATCGACCGTTGCTTAGCTTCGATGCTGCGTTAGATCAACCTTAGCTAGCCGAGCTACAGGCGCTATAAAATATCCAGTATCTAGACAAACAGCAGTCTTAATCATTTGATTAGGTATCAGAGTGGTTGCGAGTAACATGATAATACCTGCAATCAACTCAGAGCAAGAACGTGCCGATCACTCGTGAGCGCGCGACGTGACTGCCGGTACAGCAACAACAACCCCCGACAAATACCTCGAGAAATTGTATCTAACAACGTGTTATGTAGGATTTTATCTTAATCTCAGAAATTAAACCTCGATTGGTGATTCACTTTGAGTTATTGACGGTACTTCTCCACCGACTGGCGACGACTAGCGAGAGACAGAAAGCTTTGGTTAAGACTGAGGGAGACCTACGCCGGGGAGGTGACATTTACTCTAGGAATGGAAAATAACTAAACGGTCATGGTCAATGACCCGTTTTGCATTTTGATACGTTTGGCAGGCGAAAAACGCCAAATAGTAAACACACAGGCAAGCTACCATTGTCTGGCCGCTTGCCTGTTGACGGGCTAAGAAAGATACCACACATACAATAGATATAAAACTGAACAATCAACTTAATTACATATATTTTATATTTATATTAGTTTTATTTATGTAGGTAGCTGTCAAATGGGACTTGTAAATATGATTATTATGAACATTTCGTTTTGTTTGAGTAATTATGAAATTAATTGTGAAGTGTCATTCTTGGTTAAAATAATATGTGTATAGTATATGGTGCATAGACCATTCAAACAAGCAATTAAACATCATAGACTAAATAAATCTATAAAGAATTGCAGTAGTAAATGGGAATACAAGTTATTGATAAACAATAAATTAGACTAACACCTAATTAATGGTTTCATACCTGTGCCTATACACAAGGATTGACGTGAGCTATCGAAAACCCCTGTCGACAATCTACGTCACTCCAATTCTTGTCATTTGACGATATAGCGAATCGAAGCGATGAAGGCAGAGAGACAAGTGACCATCGCTTCAATTCGATATCGACAAATGACGTTAAAATGGTGACATGACGCAACCTATCGAAATACCTTGGCGACATTCCACGTCAGCTCCATTCATATCACGTCATTTGACGTTATCGAATTGTAACAATACCTGAAGCGATGGAATCTCAACTAGCTTCTCTGATACTCGAGCGATGCTGAAACACTAAACAGTATTTAATAAAACTTCGTAAATTACAAAATGTAGTAATACCAACAGGTAAGGCAACCGATAGACTTGACAAAAATGTCGTAGAGCAATACATGTTTTTTTTTTAAATTCACACACGGCTGGTTAGCCCCATACTGAACCATTTCTAGCTCGTATTATGGTTGCTAACACAACTGATATACTACATATACATACATACACATATTATATATAAATACATATATAACACCCAGACCCACAGCCAACAAATTTAGTTAAGCACAAAGATGTTGACCGGGCCGGGATCGAACCCGGAACCTTCTGATTAGCAGACCGGCATGGTAACCTTTACGCTAACAAGGTGATCAATTAAATAGTAGTTAATAGTTATATAACTATAGTTATTTAAGTTTCCAATCACCAAGCACTTGTATTTTAAATGAATGTGTCCTCTTCCCGCTATATGAACATGACGTTACTTACTCCCATCAGTCGATCACAGATTTGAGAAAACTCGTAGATAGGACAATCTGCAATAACAAGTATGATCAGAAGGCAAAAAAAAAATATTTTTAATTTTTGATTAACTGAAAAATATGGTTTATTAATTACCACCTATACTGTTGTGTAATTAAATTAACTGTAAGATTTTAACTTACCAATTTGCCTGTATTATATATTTTGAAATAAAGATGGATTATTTGTCACTTTGAGTCGTTTTTATTTAAATAAAATTTCTTAAATTAAAAAAAAATACTAATATGACTTAATTCAGTTCTATACTTTTTATTTGTTTGATGTGTATATCTATGTACGCTTATGGGAAAGTAAAAGAAATGTACCCGCGACATTCCTACATTACCATAGACATCTCTATCCCGGCGCTTCCGACACCATCCGTTACAGACAGTCATTACTTCTCTACTCATTACTATTAATGTTATCAATACATGTTACACAACATACTCTTACTAAAAATATTTTGAACCTTATCTCCGAAACATAAGGTTCCTATTTAATAAATATCGAAAGAAAATGATGCGTCCGAAAAACACATTAACAAATAATAAATAGAGATTTTTTCGTCACGTTTAATGGGAAAAGTAAGTAAATTATGGTCTCATTATAACTGAGGTTTCAGACAGTATTAATTGTTATTGCTTCAGGTACACGTTAGAGATATTTAAATAATGTTTTTAAGTGAAATTCTATAATCAACACTTTGATTACATTCATAAAGATAATACTTTCGAATTCAATTATTCTCCGAAATTCCTTCTAGTGCATTTTCTGAAATCGGAGAATCTGAGTGTAAAGCGAATGCATAAATACAATATATAAATGCATTTGTTTGTTTGTAAGAATGAGAAGCTAAACATTTGCAATGAATCGTATACAAAGATAACAGTCTTATAAATGATATTTATTTTTATAAGAATGATAAATAAATACAAACAGATACTGGATGAGACATTTTTCTAGATATCCAGTAAATACAGTATTTTTTTGTGGCTTTTTGTGTATGAGCCGACTATCAAAATTGTCGCTCTCCCGACTCTTTTTACGATCACAAACATTTTAGAGTCAAATATAAGATATGGGAATCCTCCAAATTGACTCGCATCAGGAAACCGACAAGACACAGCTTGTGTGCCAGTGAGCCATGTTAAGGCGGCATGGAAGTTAAATATAATATTTAAAAAATCCTGCGTAGATGATAAGGCTATAAAGGTTTTCTGTTTTATTCGCTTTCAGTGCTAACAATAAAAAAAGCTGAACATTTTTTTTCGATCTAATTCTTTTTTTTTTAACAATAGTCGATTGAAAATTTTAAATGTTTTGCTTCTGAAAGTAAAAAAGAAGTCAAATCTAAGAAAACTAATCTTCCTGTTATTTTAGTTAGGTGAACGATATTATCTAAATCCGTTCGAGCTTATTTCAATATTGTTAACTGTTGATTACTCATGAATTTATTTCGTCAAATGTCCACCGAACCGAACTTGTATGGTGACAACATCGCCTTAAGGTAGGCGGTACACATTAGTGAGGCCGTAACTTTGTTCGGTTTGTTTAACTGGATCCGACGGATTTGAATAATGTAATGTGCCTGCTTGATGGCAGTCATTCGGTCTATCTCACTCATTAATTTGTTCTTTGCTTTGTTCTCATTAATTCCCGACATAGTTGGAATTAAGAACACATTCTTAGACCTTAATTTGATCAGTAAAATGATAGGAATAATTTTATTTCACTTCAACTGTACTCTATAATTATTTTCGAGAGCAGTAAAGAGAAACGCCCCTAGAAATCTAAACGTGAATAAATGTTTGTAACGATAATAACGTTTGATTGAATTTTTATTTTTATTGCCTATTACGATTAATTAATTTCACTAGACGAGTTAACGAAGTTTTTATTTGATTTACTTTTATATGAGGAGCTGTAAATATTAAATGTATTGCTATAAATAAATAACCGTAATTCATTTATTTGAAGTTATGGGAATCACTAGGATTAGTTTTAATTTTAATATTTATATATTTTTACGCAGCATTTACTTTATGAACTTTTTATGACAAAATTAATTTTGTTACACATAAAATGGTATAAAAAGTACCAAAAAATAACGTTCGAAGGTTAAAATTTTATATAAATTTATTCTAATCCGTATAAAATTATTTAAAAGGTTCTTTTGTAGAAATGCGTCGCTTAATACCATGAAATTATATTTCTGATGGTCATCCTAAAACGGGCTTTAGTTTTTATGACTTATTAATTCTGTCTGAGCGAAGCTAAATGGATTATAATTTTAATGTATAAAGCTAAAACATTTCTAGTTTTATGAAATAGATTCCTATTTTGCTGCAAGCTACTAAAACTATTATAATTATATATTTTTTTCGAAGCCAAATGAGGAATACATATTTTATTATTATTCACGTACAGGAACACCTGAATTTTACTGTCAACTAAAATCATTATCTTTAATAGTGTTCGGTGAATATCACTGGGAAATTATTTCTAGTACGCATAAAAACAATCATAAGAACATTAAAAACAAAACAATCACAAATTAATAAAATGTTTTTTTACGTTACAAAATGGTGGATTTATGTATACATAATACACATATTTTATCCAACTTTCTTGACCATGTATAATAATAGCTTTTTCTTCTTCGTATGAGCTAAGTGGCCAATCTCTGGTGTCAAGAGTTTTCAAACCGGCCGAAGGCTTCTGACTTGGCTTAACGACTGCCTGTATACTAACAGCCGGGACCTACAATTTAACGTGTCATTCGTCCCACGGTAGCGTCCAGATGAAAGCCCAATTGTTGTTTTTAAAGGCCACTTTAAAAACGGCGGTCTTGTGCATGGTCACCCATCCAAACACCGTCCGCATCGACCGTTGCTTAGCTTCGATGATCGCATCAAATCACCTCTGCTAGCCGAGCTAGAGGCGCTACTGTATAATAATAGTATACTTGACTAGTACTCGTAGAATACATGCACTATGATAAACTTCAAAACCAAGATGGTCCCCTCAGAATATTACGTCGTTTGTTTTCGATATGTTTATGTCGTTTTTGTTTTCCAGTGTGTGTTATCACGATAACACACATGATTGACACGTCAAAGCTTCAATAATCTACCGCGTGGAGAGCCAGGGCGAGCGAAGTAATTGCTCCAAAGTTGGTATTCATAGTGCGCCCACTGCCGTATTGAAACCAGGCGTGACTGCTCGCCGGCGACGTACAATCATTTTGATACTTTCGCCAAACTTGAAACAATTCAAATACGAATATGATAAAATATGTATATAAACATACTTATTACAACACTTAGTTGAGCACTGAGGTAGTTGTCTTATTAGTTATTATAGGAAAATAACTTTCATGCAACATTTTGTAAAATAAGAGAAACCGAAAGCACTGAAAGTGGATAGTAGCGCCTGTTTCTGGCTAACTAAGGTAATCCGCACCGGTCGATGCGGGCAGCCTTGGACGTGCTTCGACTTTGACCGCTGAGTCTTAGTACCAGCAATAGTCAGAGGCCTCTGGGCAGCTTGAAATCTCTAGGCATCAAAGCTTGGCCATATAGGTCATACAAAGAAGAAAAATAATTAATTTTAACAGATTAAACAAAATATTATGTATTAGGGCTAATTAGTTTTGTACCTAATCAGTACTGAATAGATGTTTTTATTCAGTAAGATTACAATTTAACGCAAGCTATTGTTTTCTTATATTCAAAACAAAGTATCAAAACAGTTCGTTTTTAGAACAACATTGACAACACGTTCCAATTTTGAATGTTCAAATTCAGGCCTCGTTCCACGGTTGCCATGACGACAATATGTCTCCATCTTTGTCTTCCCTTACAAGTTTATCACAGCTTCATTTTATGTTGTTTACAAAACGTTTATTTCTGCACAGCTTTTGAAAATTGTATAAGTAATAAAATAGTTTATGATCATTAAACTCTATTGTGATAAATAAATAATTAATAAAAAAAGTATGGATTGAATTCTAGCAAGTTAAACCGATATCACAAAAGACGTTACAATGTCTTAAAGGTTGTTGCTGGCCATATGAAAGTTGTGGGCATTGTAAAGGGGTGCCAGTCAATAGCTAGTGAAAATGTAACACATATCATGCATTTGCATTAAATATAACTAATACAATATAACAAAACCTTTGATTATATCTTAAGTACCTATATTCGTCTTATACACACAAACTTTTTTAACTTTATAAATGTCACAAACTCAATTTTCTCTAAATACATACTCTGTATTTAGTTAATTTCAATTATACAAATACAAAATTTATTTAATTGCCACATTAAATAACAACAACAAAATGATTTGGAATCCAAAGGTTTCCAAACTAGTTCTATAAACTGTATATTGGAAACCAATGTCTTCTCTTTTAAAAAATAAACTGTCAAGATACATAATTTCAGATATACAAACTTAAATATAATTAGTTAATCTACTAGAAGTTAAGAAAGTTAAACATAAAAAATTTGAAAATTCACAAAACAAAATTAGTTTAAATTATACGAGTACATCAAGGTTTGATTAGTTGAATTTAGACTTAAGTCAACGTCTTTCAAAAAAGTAACAAAAAACAAAGAAAAAATAAAGAAAAACAAGTAAGCAAAAACAAGCAATAAGTTTTTAATCACTAGGACACGCGGTTCAATGATGATATTATATTTAGTTTAGCACTGAGCAGGTTTGCCGAGGGTTTGATAAAAAGTCGGTTGAGCGCTGTGCGGGCGCGGGGTGCCGCACTCAGATAACAGAATACTTGCGACTTATTAAAGTATTGTGAAATAAAACAAGTAGTTCATAATGAGTGTTAGTCCGAGTAAACACATTCTGCACACCATCTTGGAGGCAAATTGCCCTTGTCTTTCATTATTACGAGGACACAGAAAAACCTCTTCGTTTTTAGCCCGCGACGTAAAAACGATGGGGCTTTGTAAGCTTGAAGTGTAAGTCTGTGGCATCGTAGGCCGATCATCTGGATTTCATTATGATAACCGCCGCGCCTCCTCACGCGGCGCGAGCGCTAAACCACTCGCTATTACATGCTTCACATACACTACGGACAATATCGTGCACGTAGCTTCGCGAAAGCAAATTACTTACTTATAAAATAAATAAAATAAAATTTCTTTATTGCAGGCATTAAACCCATACTTACAAATAACATACCGATTAACATATATTATTTATATTCTGAACTTATTATATATAGTCTTATAGTCAGAACTAAAACTTTGAAATCGGACTTTAGATCAGAGGTCATGAAGATTATTAATTACTAATGCAAAAAATATTGGTTCGTTTCTGTACGGAGAGCTAGAAGTTTATAATATTTGTAGCATTAAAAAACTTTGTACATTCTCAGCAATGAAAATACAGTGTAAACTCCATGTAACGTCACTTGATTTAACGACAAGGGACGAAATCAATTGGCTTAGTTGGTTTAGCTCGTATTACATACAATGATACATTCTCGTTATTTAACGACCACTCTCTATAACGCCATAAAATGCATAGTCCCTTCAGTGTCGTTATATAAAGTATACACTGTAAATAAATAATCTTATATATAAAAAAATCCATCTCACAATGTTAGTTACCGTACTCCTTCGAAACGGCTTGACCGATTATTACCAAATTTTATATGCGCATTCGTAGGTCTGAGAATCGGCTACTATCTATTTTCTATACCCCTAAGCCGGGTCAGCTAGTAAATAAATAAATATATGCGCAATATTTTTTTAAGAACTAAGTTTGACCGTTCTGCCAAATATTATGAAAAACGGTTAATGGCTGTCCTCTTCTGTACTGTTTTCTAAATACAATATTATATATCTACTAACACACTATATTAAGCTCGTAAAATACATATTATTTATGTTGTATGATGGTGCATAAAGGCAGGTCCACACGGTGCTAAAAATAACGAGCAAGACACGTGTCGCCAGTGTGAATGTCCCTTAGGGAAGTATTTTCGAAGGTGTGTGTTATCGTTATTTCATAAATCAACTAAATCTATTTGTAAATCAATCATGTGATTCAGTCATTATTTTTATTTTTAGTTTACTTTTAAATAAGCTATCTCTTCCAGGCTCTCCTTGCCGGAATCTCTGAACTATAACCACCAATTTTGGGGGTCTTCAAATCTAGATAAGTACCTTCTAGGCAAGCGTGTTACATCTTAGACCACAGTTATGCTTAACATCAGGCAAGCTGCGGTCAAACGTAAGCCTATTCATCAATAAAAAAAAACACTGTTTTCAAGCTATGAGTGAATTGATTTCTTCTACCGCACATCATTTAACATCAAACTTTTTTTTTACAAAAAAAGAGAACAAAATTCACGAAGAAACAATTGATAGACGAGTCATGTGAGTTAGTATCGCACGCGGAGTAATGCGCCGGCGGCCACGAGCCGGGTGCTGGAGCGGTGGATGGACATACTCGCTCGCACGTGACTTGGGACGCATAACGTTTTAATCAAGCACACATACTACGCTTCAGAGGAAAAAGTACGTCAACTATATTATGATTATTAACGTGACACGCCATGACACGTCGCACTGGTTCACCATCAATTTCAAATAAAATCGCAAGAAGAGGAAGAACAAAAAAAACTAAATTAAATATTTATAAGTTTAGGTTTTTGATCGGTACCAAATTTGTTATAAATTCGTTGTTTTTAGACGGCACTCAAGTCACTTTTTTAAGTTATAACGGTTTATGATTTATTACGTTATTACTGTAAATTAAAAGTTGTTGTATGTATAACGTAGTAAACGTTGTCTTAACCGGGTATTGCTCTATTGTAATTTCAGCCTATTGATGTTTTTCCAATATTTACCTTGTATACGAGTATAAATTAACTTTATTTTGGAAAAAAATAAAAAAAAACTTTGTAAAATGTATAAGTATGGTATTATCATATTATTATATGTCATATATCACCCAGCGGCTGCGCTCGCTCCGCAGTCGGAGCACGTGGGCACGTGACAATACCCGCCTGTTTACGAGCTCGCGCATAGTATATCGCTCCCCCCTCACCCCTCACACCCGGGGACACATTTACAAGCTTTTGAAAGCTCTACTTTCTTTTGTATTGCTTCTCTTCCTTCGATCAAATATTTAATCGAAGGTAACTTCACAATGTTGATAGTTTTCCATACTTACCATTTTCTTGCTGTGAATTTTGGAAATTCGTATTTTTTTTATTTTTTTTGACACATTCACACACGGCTGGTTAGCCCCATACTGAACCATTTCTAGCTCGTATTATGGTTGCTAACACAACTGATATACTACATCTTCATACATACATATTATATATAAATACATATTTAACACCCAGACCCACACAGCCAACAATTTTAGTAAAGCACAAAGATGTTGACCGTGCCGGGAATCGAACCCGGAACCTTCTGCAGCAGTCCGGCATGGTAAAGTTTACGCCAACAAGGTCGTCAAAATAACCACACGACACATTATGTATATATGTATAATGCTTGTAATAACAACATGCCAGCTCGCTGCAGGAAACGCGTGGAGCCACCATCAAAGTAAATACCGAGAATAACTACAAATACACAGAGCAACTGATGTACAGATAGGATAAACGATGTCATTACATACACAGTTATTTGGACCATTGACCAAGCGCTAAGGGTTCATTTCTATTATTTATAAGAACGACGAATAATCACGTTTAGCCCGATGATAGACAGAGAAATGTCCACGGAACAACTACTCGTATTTACACAATTAAACAAATCCACAAATTAGGCAACAAATCTCACTTAAAACTAATTTGGGAAAAAAATAAGGAAAATCTCAATTATTTGTATTTTCATTACTATTATTACTATTTACGATATAAACTGTATAGTAAAGATCCTAATGCCACATCAAAAACTTATACTTTTGTATAATAATTAACTTATTAATGTGTTAAGTATAAATTATTTTGATTTGTTTTTTTCGTATAAATTACTCATTCGAAAATCTAGTTTCAAATATATGCATACTAACCCTATATAAAACAATAGGTAGCATTTTCTAACGAATTCCCATATACTACTATGCTAAGCTGTGTCACTATCATACTAACTATGGCATTAAGCTATGTCCTCGCTATAGTAGCTAGTATTGTCTGTAGTACCTATGTAGTAATCTGTGACGTCATAATGTGGGAAGTTACAAAGATGACTGTAACACGAGTTACAACATCTTAATATATATAAATCTCGTGTCACAATGTTTGTCCTCAATGGACTCCTAAACCACTTAACCGATTATAATACAATTCGCACACCATGTGCAGTTCGATCCAATTTGAGAGATAGGATAGTTTAAATCTCAAATTATAGTCGCAATTTTAATTTATTGCTAGAGACCAGATGTATTTATTTACCCAACAGTTTAAAAGATTAAAAACTAATAAATAACTAACTACTAAACTAACTAATTTATTGCTAATTATTGTCTGTTATTATTTGACAGTCACAATTATCTGTTAACTCCAAATGATTCTAACAGATGTCGATATCTTTCGACTGGGTTGAGTAAGTAATCAATAGATGGCGCTGCTATGGTAAATCTACGAACGTGTCATATCAGCCACAGCAACGCGTGGCCGGGTCAGCTAGTACTTTACTAAATTTGATGTCATTCAAGGAATTTCCTTCCACATACAAATCTATATTTACACTTATCTTTTATCTTTAGATATGACTAGATGCGCCCTGCAGTGTTATCCCCGTAAATCTGGAACCAAAAAAGTTGATCCGGGATCCCAGAAAGTAGTCCTGGTGTTAATCCAAGGCTACATTTCACCCCGGATTAACTTCTTTTTTATCCCGGATTGACGCGGGTAACACAGTGGGCGCGTTTGACTACAGCTTGCCTGGTGTTAAGCTGCACCGTATTCTACGGTGTGACACGCTTACCTAGAATCATACAAAAATGCGAAAAGTATTCATTTATTTTATTGTTTAGCATAAGCTTTATTTTCCAGTTTGTAGGGTTGCCAGCCTATCTACATGTACATAATATAATATTTGAGAATAGAAGTGAAATTGTCTGTCACAGTAGGAATAAGGTACCTACCTCAATGAGCCCTACAAATTATTACATCTATCTTCACACAGAATTGCACCGGTTTTATTTAAGTAAGGGTTTCCGGAAATTTGCATTATTTCTTTATGATGCACTTTATTTGCACCGGCCAGTTTCAAACTGCCACTTTGACGGTAATTTTTTTCTTATAATTTTTTTCTTGGTTTACAAAGCTTGTTTCGTTACTTTTGTTCACTTTATTATCTTATATATAATCAACCGAACGGTCGCATAGCAAGTGTAAATTATAAATTTAGAAATTCCCCAATTGTGGTGGTAGCTATTTTGAATTTTACAAGTATAGTAAGTATTCTACTAATCAAACCATTTAATTTAATACTAATAACAACGGCCGCTATTTTAGATTTTCATCAAACAGAGTTTCAAACCCTTTCGAATGACACACCTTTCGATCAAAAAGAACTATATCAAAATCGGTTCATTCGTTCGGAAGCTACGATACCACAGATAGAAATATACAGATATGTCAAGGCTGTAATAAGATAAATCTTGAATTTACAGTTTTTCATTATAAAATATTATAAACGGTAAAATACCAAAAAATAGCTTAAACACCGTATAAAGAGCAACTCTAAGAATATTAATTCTTCTTTTTGGTACCAATCAGACTTGTCTGTATGATATAAAGCTGGTTAGCATAGATTCTGAAGTAGAGATAAACATTTTTAACTCTATGTATTTCAAAAGTAAATGCAAATATTCGTTAATGTTGTAAGTTGCCCTTTAGACGGCCTTTAAGCCATTTTCTCTTCGGTTTGTTTAACAGTTTGTGATTTATGACGAAATAACTGTAATTAAAGATTGTGCCCTAATTAATCGACTTAAACTTATAACACTCCGTCTTTTTTGCGTCGGCGGCTAATAAACCTAAAGCGAGGCAAGTAATTGTCCCGCGTGACATGTCATATTGTAACGCGAGTGCGTGCATTCCCGCACCATTGCATCCTCGGCTTATATTACAACATACTTATCCGAGAAGCGGCTAAAACTGGAACTAAAAAGTTTCGTACACTAATTTAGCTTATCTTCAGAAAGAAGCGAATGTAGAGGCTATACAGCTCCTTTTTTTACATGGGCTTGCGCTTGATCACAATTCACCTGATGGCAAGCGACATTATGATCTAAGGTGGAACGCGCTTACCCAGAAAAAACCGGTTCGCTCTTGCTTTGAAAACCGCCAGATTGTAGCTCTCAGGGAACAGGGAACTAGGCAAAGAGTTCCACACCTTCGCAGTTCGCACTATGAAGGTGGAGGCAAACCGCTTGGTACGCGCCTTTGGAACCTCCACGGTATAACGATGCCGCTTTGGTGTTTCCCTGCTCGTCCGATAGTGGAATGGCAATACACCTTCCTTGACAATACACATGACTTATATAAGAAGATTGAAAAGAACGAAACCATTCGAGTTAGTGTAGTGTTGTGTTAAATCTTAGCTTAGTGCTGAAAATAGAAAACATGAACAAAGTGCACTCGACTTAATAGAGACATTAAGAAATGTGCTAATGGACACGTTCTTAGAGACTTTACGTAATTAGAAGTTTGTGTTAAAGTAATACTATTCATTAGCTTAGTAGGCTAGATTATAGTTTTATTAAGAGATAGTATCGCGCGATCCCTTAAAAATAAGAAGGAAGCGACAGTGGCTCCCTCAATAATTACCCAGACAAGTAGGTAGTGTAAGCTGTTGTATCGTCGCGTAGCATCGGCGCGTGTGAACCGGCCCTTATGATATACAAGCTGGACGGACAGACGTGCCTACTCTTTATGTGTATGGAGATAGAATCACTACACGGGGACGTAGTAAGGATTGAATAAGGGCAGAGTTGGGGCAAGAAGTATAACATGGGTGAACAGATTAATAGAAAGATAATAGGTATTATTTGCAACATATACCGCTACGTAAGTCCCGGCAGTTAGTTTTAGTTCAAGCAGTCGTTAAGTCAAGTCAGAGGCCTTCGGGCGGCTTGAAATCTCTCGGCACCAGAGCTTTGCCACTTAGCTCTTACGAAGAAGAATATCAGATATTAATTCCTATTTACGATGTATCTCAGATGCTCAAAACAAAACAAACTTTTTATTGTAATTAACAGAAACACAGAAATATGGAACTTAATAGGCCATTAATAAAGGCGAGTCACACTACAAGCAGTACTTAAATACTTAAAAATACAGCACATAACCAGCACAATTATATTTCTTCGTCATTAGAAACGTTACAAAATATCTTTTCGTATTAATTCGAAGGTCATTTACCTCCATGTTTCCCATCCCTCTAGTCCGTCCCTGGAGTCCGTACGTGGCGTATTCGTTCACTCTGTTCTTAATAATTACAGAGCCGGCCGCAGTTTTTGTGCGTTTCTGATTTTATCTGGGTTTTTGTTTCCTTACGTACAGGCAGAGTGGAGCGGATAGTATTTATTGCTTTTAAGTTTAACCTCAAAATATTTTGTAAAGACTGAGATTAGATTTACTAGTTATGAACCTTTTAAGGACGGCTTCAGTGTTAACGTCTAAAATATATATTTTTTCTACGATTATACATTAAAAATACGTTTTTACTCTACTTTTGGTGACCCCTTGAAAGGTGATATACATCTAAGGAAATAGAGTTTTTTGCAGCTAGGTATTTCATCACAGGGCGAGAAACTATTTCACCAAAGACATTGTCTCTTAGTTATCTGAAGGAATCTCCAAAATTTTCTTATTTTTTCTTAAATATGCTAAATAGTTAGAGAAATGTAATTTACTGCACTACTTTTTCACTTTGCTATATTTAACGGTGGTATAGAATATACAAATATTATGCTAAAGGTTACATCTGTGTATCTGAAAAAGAAAACAATACTATTTTTTTTCACACACAGCTGGTTACCCGCATACTAAACCATTTCTAGTTTATAATTTGGTTGCTAGCACAACTGATATACTAAACATACATAAATACTTTATATCGATACAAATTTAACACCCAGACAGCCAACGAATTTAGTTCAGCACAAAGATGTTGACTGTACTGAGAATCGAACCCGGATACTTCTGATTGGCAGTCCGGTTTAAAAACGATAGTCTTGTTCACGATCATCCATCCATACACCGTCCGCATCGACCTTTGCTTAACTTCGATGCTGATTAGATCAACCTTAGCTAGCCGAACTACAGGCGCTACAATAATATATCCAATATCTAGACAAACAGCAGTCTTAATCATTTGATTATCAGAGTAGTTGCGAGTAACATGATAATACCTGCAATCAGCTCAGAGCAAGAACGTGCCGATCACTCGTGAGCGCGCGACGTGACTGCCGGTACAGCAACAACAACCCCCAACAAATACCTCGAGAAATTATATCTAACATCGTGTTCTGTAGGATTTTATCCCAATCTCAGAAATTAAACTTCGATTGGTGATTTTCACTTTGATTTATTGATGGTACTTCTCCACCGACTGGCGACGACTGGCGAGGGATAGAAAACTATGGTTAAGACTGGAGGCCTATGCCGAGGAGGCGACATTTACACAAGAAATGGAAAATAACTAAACGGTCATCTGGCAATGACTCGTTTTGCATTTTGATACGTCTGGCAGGCGAAAAACGCCAAATAGTAAACACACAGGCAAGCTACCATTGTCTGGCCGCTTGCCAGTTGACGGGCTAAGAAAGATACAATAGATATACGAGGGTCAAACTGAAAGTTCTTAGAAAATCAAAAACTAAGCATTCTAGCAAGTTATTAGTTTTATTATAACTTTTCAAAATAGCGTCCATTTACATCAAAACATCTCTGCATTCGATAGAATCATTGAGAAAAGCACCTTGCCCACTCGGCCTTAGGGGTCTCTTCGACGGCGTTTTGAAACGCAACCACTGCTTCCTCGGCGTCCATAAAACGTTTTCCTCGAAGTTTTTCTTTTATTTTCGGGAATAAATAAAAATCGCAAAGTGCGAGGTCGGGGCTATACGGCGGGTGACCCAGTAATTCCACGTCTGAGGTCGCCAAATAGTTGATCGTTTGCCTGGCGGCGTGCGACGAGGCATTGTCGTGATGAAGGAGGATCCTGCTGCGAGCTCGTTTCTCTCGAACTTTTTCCAAAACAAGTGGCAAACAATTATTAGTGTACCACTCTGCATTAACCGTTTTCTGATCCTCTAAGATAATTGTCACGTAATGACCTGTCCTTCCGAAGAACGAGGCCACCATCTTTTTTCCAACACTTCGCCCTCTCTTCAATTTAGTTGGCAACTCCTCGGAAGAAAACACCCTCTGAGCAGACTGTCTTTTGGTTTCCGGATCATAACAGTAAGTCCAGCTTTCGTCACTTGTTAGTGTGCCGAACGCAGCATTTGAGTCACCTCCGTTAAATTTTTGGATCATTTCTCGGCACCAATCAACACGGCGGAGTTTTTGAGCTTCGGTCAAATTATGCGGTACCCAGCGGGCACAAAGCTTCCTGACCGCTAAATGTTCATGGAGGATTTTGTGCACTTGACTCATACCTATGCCTAGACTTGTCCGAATCTGCTGATAGGTCACTCTTTTGTCAGTCTCTATCATACGCCGCACAACACTGATGTTATCTTCAGTCGTCGCTGTAGAAGGCCGTCCCTCACGCAAATCATCGGTGAGATTAGTGCGACCACGTTTGAATTCAATAAACCAATTGTAAACTGTCGCACGAGATGGGGCTTCATCGTGAAAGGCCAATCGAAGTCTATCATAACTTTTTTGTTGACTTAAATGACACCGAAAGTCATAAAAAATCATTACACGAAAATTTTCTCGGCTTAAATTCATTCTAACGTGCACAGACTATTTTCAATTTGCCGCCAAATCGTAAAACAAATGACAAATGAATGAAATATATACTCAATAATATTGGGAAAGAGTTCTATTTTAAAAATGTAAACTTATTTTTTTAATATAATGCTTTTAAGTGGCCCGTTCTAAAAACTTACAGTGTGGCCCTCGTAAAACTGAACAATCAACTTAATTACATATATTTTATATTTATATTACTTTTATTTATGTGGCTGTCTAATATGACTTGTAAATATGATCAATATGAACCTATTATATATAATATATATCGTTTTGTTTGAGTAATTATAAAATTAATTGTGAAGTGTCATTGTTGGTAAAATTAATATGTGTTATAGCATAGACCATTCAAACAAGCAATTGAACATCATAGACTAAACAAATCTATTAAGAATTACAGTAGTAAATGGGAATACAAGTTATTGATAAACAATAAATTGGGCTAACACCTAATTAATGGTTTCATACCTGTGCCTATACACAAGCGGCGTTCGCTTCAGGGAGTGACGTGAGCTATCGAAAACCCCTGTCGCCAATCTACGTCACTCCAATTCGTGACATTTGACGATATAGCGA
The DNA here is from genome assembly GCA_035578125.1 of Mellilla xanthometata. Lineage (NCBI taxonomy): Eukaryota > Metazoa > Arthropoda > Insecta > Lepidoptera > Geometridae > Mellilla > Mellilla xanthometata. The sequence continues at coordinate 213,026 of JAPUBQ010000001.1, forward strand.
ATCGAAGCGATGAAGGCAGAGACAAGTGGCCATCGCTTCAATTCGATATCGACAAATGACGTTAAAAGTGTGACGTGACGTAACCTATCGAAAAACTTTGACGATATTCCACGTCAGTTTCTATTCATATCACGTCATTTGACGTTATAGAATTATAACGATACCTGAAACGATGGAATCTTAACTAGGTTCTCTGATACTTGGGCGAGACTGAAACACTAAAAAATATTTAATAATACTTCGTAAATTACAAAATTTTGTAATACCAACAGGCAAGGCAACCGATAGACTTGACAAAAAATGTCGTAGAGCAATACTATACTTCAATGAAACAGTTGTCGTATATTTATTTAGTTATCAAGTTTCCAAACACCAAGCACCTGTATTTTAAATGAATGTGTCCTCTTCCCGCTATATGAACATGTTACTTACTCGCTATATCTGCTCACAGATTTGAGAAAAGTCGTAGATAGGTCAATCTGCAATAACAAGTATGATCAGAAGGCAATTTTTTTTTTAATTTTTGGTTAACTGAATAATATGGTTTATTAATTACCACCTATAATGTTGTGTAATTAAACAAACTGTAAGATTTTAACTTAGCTATTTGCCTGTATTATATATTTTGAAATAAAGACGGATTATTTGTGACTTTGAGTCGTTTTTATTTTAATACAATTTCTAAAATAAAAAAAAATACTAATATGACTTAATTCAGTTCTACATTTTTTATTTGTTTGATGTATATATCTCTGCACGCATATGGGAAAGTAAAAGAAATGTACCCGTGACATTCCTACATTACCATATTTACCATAGACATCTCTATCCCGACGCTTCCAACACCATCCGTTACAGACAGTCATTACTTCTCTTCTCATTACTATTAATGTTATCAATACATGTTACACAACATACTCTTACTTAAAATATTTTGAACCTTATCTCCGAAACATAAGGTTCCTATTTAATAACTATCGAAAGAAAATGATGCGTCCGAAAAACACATTAACAAATAATAAATAGAGATTTTTTCGTCACGTTTAATGGGAAAAGTAAGTAAATTATGGTCTCATTATAACTGAGATTTCAGACAGTACCTATTAATTGTTATAGCCTCAGGTACACGTTAGAGATATTTAAATTATGTTTTTAAGTGAAATTCTATAATCAACACTTTGATTACATTCATAAAGATAAAACTTTCGAATTTAATTATTATCCGAAATTCCATCTAGTGCATTTTCTGAAATCGGAGAATCTGAGTGTAACGCGACTGCATAAATACAATATATAAATGCATTTGTTTGTTTGTAAGAATGAGAACCTAAACATTTTGACAAAGCAATGAAACGTATACAAAGATAACAGTCTAATAAATGATATTTATTTTTATAAGAATGAAAAATAATTACAAACAGATAGATACTGGAGGAGACGTTTTTCTAGATATCCAGTAAATACAGTAATTTTTTGTGGCTTTTTGAGCATGAGCCGACTATCAAAATTGTCGCTCTCCCAATTATTGTTACGATTCTTTTTACGATCACAAACATTTTAGAGTCAAATATAAGATATGGGAATCCTCCAAATTGACTCGCATCAGGAAACCGACAAGACACAGCTTGTGTGCCTGAGCCATGTTAAGGCGGCATGGAAGTTAAATATAATATAAAAAAAATTACTATAAAATCTTGCATAAATGATAAAGCTATGTTTATGAGGGCTAAGAATCGAAAAGAGCTCCAAAACACGATTGCGTCAAATTAGCTCAATAGTTTTTTTAACAATAATATTTTTAAAATTTTAAATGTTTAAAATTTAAGAAGTCAAATCTAAGAAAACGAATCTTTCTGTTATTTTAGGTAGGTAAACGAAATTATCGTTTACCTTTTTAAACGAAATTATCGTTTACCTTTAGGAGTTACATAATAATCTAACTCCGTAAAGTAACTAACTCCGTAACAATTACCAATATTGAAATTAAAAGCTCGAACCTTTACCTTTACGGAGTTAGATTATCTAACTCCGTAAAGGTAAAGGTTCTAGCTTTTAATTTCAATATTGTTAATTGTTGATTACTCATGAATTTATTTCGTCAAATGTCCATCGGCGCGATTAAGATGCTTCAATCGAACTTGTATGGTGAGGCTGGTCTCGATACAACATCGCCTTAAGGTAGGCGGTACACATTAGTGAGGCCGTAACTTTGTTCGGTTTGTTTAACTGGATCCGACGGATTTGAATAATGTAATGTGCCTGCTTAATGGCAGTCATTCTGTCTATCTCTCTCATTAATTCGTTCTTTGCTTTGTTCTCATTAATTCCCGACATAGTTGGAATTAAGAACACATTCTTAGACCTTAATTTGATCAGTAAAATGATAGGAATAATTTTATTTCACTTCAACTGTACTCTATAATTATTTTCAAGAGCAGTAAAAAGGAACGCCCCTAGAAATCTAAACGTGAATAAATGTTTGTAACGATAATAACGTTTGATTGAATTTTTATTTTTATCGCCTATTACGATTAATTAATTTCACTAGACGAGTTAACGAAGTTTTTATTTGATTTACTTTTATATGAGGAAATGTAAAATATTAAATGTATTGCTATAAATAAATAATCGTAATTCATTTATTTGAAGTTATGGGAATCACTAGGATTAGTTTTAATTTTTAATATTTATATATTTTTACGCAGCATTTACTTTATGAACTTTTTATGACAAAATTAATTTTGTTACACATAAAATGGTATAAAAAGTACCAAAAAAATAACGTTCGAAGGTTAAAAATTCATATAAATTTATTCTAATCCGTATAAAATTACTTAAAAGATTCTTTTGTAGAAATGCGTCGTTTAATGCCATGAAATTCTATTTCTGATGGTCATCCTAAAACGGGCTTTAGTTTTTATGACTAATTAATTCTGTCTGAGCGAAGCTAAATGGATTACAATTTTAATGCATAAAGCTAAAACATTTCTAGTTTTATGAAATAGATTCCTACTTTGCTGCAAGCTACTAAAACTATTATAATTTGGCCGTTTTTTTTCGAAGCCAAATGAAGAATACATTTTTTATTATTATTCACGTACAGCAACACCTGCATTTTATTGTCAACTAAAATCATAATCTTTAATAGTGTTCGGTGAATATCACTGGGAAATTATTTCTAGTACGCATGAAAACAATCATAAGAAACTTTTAAGTATAACAAAACAATCACAAATTAATAAATCGTTTTTTTTTACGTTACAAAATGGTGGATTTATTTATACATAATACACATATTTTACCCAACTTTCTTAATCATGTATTAATAGCTTTTTCTTCTTCGTATGAGCTAAGTGGCCAAGCTCTGGTGTCAAGAGTTTTCAAGCCGGCCTTAGGCTTCTGACTCGGCTTAACGACTGCCTGTATACTAAAACTAACAGCCGGGACCCACAATATAACGTGTCATTCCTCCCACGGTAGCGCCCAGATGAAAGCCCAATTGTTATTTTTAAAGGCCAATATGAAGACGGTGGTTTTGTGCATGATCACCCATCCAATCACCGTCCGCATCGAGCGTTGCTTAGCTTCGATGCCCGCATCAAATCACCTCAGCTAGCCGAGCTACTGGCGCTACTGTATAATAATAGTATACTTGACTAGTAGAATACATGCACTATACGTCAAAACCAAGACGGTTCCCTCAGAATATTACGTCGTTTGTTTTCGAAATGTTTATGTCGTTCTTGTTTTTTTTAAATATTAGGACACATTCACACACGGCTGGTTAGCCCCATACTGAACCATTTCTAGCTATTATGGTTGCTAACACAGCTGATATACTACATATACATACATACATATTATATATAAATACATATTTAACACCCAGACCCACAGCCGACAAATTTAGTTAAGCACAAAGATGTTGACCGGGGCGGGAATCGAACCCGGAACCTTCTGGTTAGCAGACCGGCATGGTAACCTTTACGCCAACGAGGTCGTCAAAGTTTTCCAGTGTGTGTTATCGTGTCAAAGCTTCACCAACCCACCGCGTGGAGAACCAGCGCCTTCTGAAGTAATTGCTCCAAAGTTGGTATTCATAGTGCGCCCACTGGCGGGCCCGTATTGAAACCAGGCGTGACTGCTCGCGGCCGACGTACAATCATTTTGATACTTTCGCCAAACTTGAAACAATTCAAATACGAATATGATAAAATATTTATATAAACATACTTATTACAACACTTAGTTGAGCACTGAGGTAGTTGTCTTATTGGTTATTATAGGAAAATAATTTAAATGCAACATTTTGTAAAATTTAAATCTTTCGGCATCAGAGCTTGGCCACATATTTCATACAAAAAAGGAATAATAAATTTTAACAAATGAAACAAAACATTAAGAATTAGGGCAAATTTGATTTTGTACCTAATCAGAACTGAATAGATTATTTATTCAGTAAGGTTTACAATTTTACGCAAGCTATTGTTTTCTTATATTCAAAACAAAGTATCAAAACCGTTTGATTTTAGAACAACATTGACAACACGTTCCAATTTTGAATGTTCAAATTCAGGCCTCGTTCCACGGTTGCCATGACGACAATATGTCTCCATCTTTGTCTTCCCTTACAAGTTTATCACAGCTTTATTTCATCTTGTTTACGAAACGTGTTATTTTGCACAGCTTTTGAAAAGGAACGAAAAGTAATTGTTGTATTAGTAATAAAATAGTTTTTTAGTAATCAAGGTTACTGTGATAAAAACAGTGTAAGCTCCATGTAACGTCACTCGATTTATCGACAAACTCTGTAAAGCGTCGAAAATGGCTTTAGTTGGTTTAGCTTGTATTCCATACAATTATTCATTCTCTCCATTTAACGACCAACCTTTATAACGTCATAAAATCCAAAGTCCCTTTACTGTCGTTATATAGAGTTTACACTGCAAATAATTAATTTTTATTTTTTACTCATTAACTAGTCAACATCTTTCGAAAAATGTTTCAAAAAAGAAAGAACAACAAGTAAGTAAAAACTAGCAATGAGTTAATATTCACTAGGACACGAGGTTCAATGATGATATTATATTTAGTTTAGCACTGAGCAGGTTTGCCGAGGGCCTGATAAAAAGTCGGTTGAGCGCTGCGCGGGCGCGAGATGCCGCACTCAGATAACAGAATACTTGCGACTTATTAAAGTATTGTGAAATAAAACAAGTAGTTTATAATGAGTGTTAGTCTGAGTGAACACCATATTGGAGGCAAATTGCCCTTGTCTTTCATTATTACGAGGACACACAAGAACCTCTTCGTTTTTAGCCCGCGACGTAAAAATGACGGGGCTTTGTAAGCTTGATGCGTCTGTCTGTGGCATCGTAGATCGTACCGTAGAATAAACCTATTGCAATTATTATTGCCTTGGGAGAGGCCTATGTCCAGCAGTGGACGCAGACGGACTGATGATGATGAATTATTATTGCTTTGTTTGAAAGGGTGTTAGTTGAGTGTTTTCTTAGCCATGTTTGATGAAAATCAGTCCAAAATGGCCGCCGCTATAAAAAGTATTTTGCCAACTCCCTCAATATAGATATCAAATGAAAGAACTAGAAGATTAATTTCAAATCCAAGGTTTGCCATTTTTTGTCACTGGTATACTTGTTGCTGTACCCCTTCATTTTGGACATTTGTCGCAAACCACCTAACTGTTCCGGCAGCCTCCTTGAGAGCCAGGTATTCCAAACAATGCAATCTATCTTAGGCTAGACTTTTAAACTGCAGTATGAAAGTTATATCAATATTACACCATCATCATCCACATATTCTATCTCACCGCTAGGTATAGGCCTCTCTCCTGTCATGCCATCTGTCTCGGTCCTGTGCCGATCTATTCCATATAGGACATGCCACAACTGTAATGTCCCATCTTACCGCTGGACGTCCCGCGTTCCGCTTCCCTAGCCTCGGCTGCCTATCAGTTATTAGGTACTTGTCCTACATAAATATGGTAAATATTCAGTATATTAATTATCTTTACAGTGTGAGTCAGCGAACTAGGATACCTACGTATTTTTGTATAAATGTTATAATCTAGTTCGCTGGTATGAGTATTACAACACACGAAAGCTGTTTTTTTTAATTATGAAAGCTTAGTCCCCCGTCGGAATGTGAGAGCGAGGCGCTTGACGTATGTGCCGGCTGTCGCGCGGGATGGATGGCTTTCCGAAGGGGAGGTAATGTTTCCACTAACTAAATGTCAAGGGAAAGGTTACTCTGAACGGGGAAATGCCATGCGAAGGAATGTTCCAACGTTAGTAGAAGTGTAGTTAGTATTGAGATTTCTGGGGTTCAGAAGCGAGGAGGCTAGTGGAGGAAATTGACTAAAGGATCTGATGGGGGACTCCCGTTCTCGATTATACTTGGTGCAGAGGATAGCCATCGCTATTCAGTGTGGAAACGCGGCCAGCGTTATGGGCACCTTTGCGCCGGGTACGGTCGTTGGCGGGTTGTCCTGAGTTTACATGTTTGAGACATTTTAAAGTTTTAGTACATAAACAATAAAAATTAATTCCAAATTAGTTTAAATCTTTATTTGAATATGTCCAGGTAATTATATATTTGTATAACTTATGATGAATCCTTGTTAATGCTGTATCAAAGTTAACACATTATACTTTATTAAACAGTTATTGAATTTATTTTAATTAGTTCTTAAGTAAAACCTCACAATTGACAATGTGTCGATGCGTCATCAAAAAAAGAAAATACAAGTTTAATTTTATTTCCTTCTTCTCAATATCGTTTCTCGCTATCCCTACCCGATATAGAAATCTCGTCATATCGCCCACCTTTGGGAAACCATTTAAAAGCAACGCGTTCCGAATTCAAACCGGTCGCAGAGCTGCCAACCCCACGGGCGAAGGGAAACAAAGTCTCGTTTGGTAGCAGATGACGTCAGCACGTGACAAGCTTGCCAACCTAACAGGATCATATTGCGGGATTAAGACGCCGCCGATTTCAAAGTTTCTCTAATACAAGATTTTCGATAGCCATAGAGATATACATTCTTTGTCTGTTTGTTTGACTCAACTTGGAATGCGCTTCGTAAGGAAAATTACTTATTTCCAAAAAAAAAAAATACAAAAACCGTAATAAGCATGGATTTGAGGTTTTACAAAAGTATATGAAAGAGAGAGGAATTAGTGAATTAAATGACACCTGTCTGAGTTATCAAGTTGGGGTTATGAGTAATTTACTTGATGTTGTACCTTCGATCAAATATATACAAGATTCAGTGTTGTATACAAACACAGCACAAAAAATGGCATGAGTTTATTGTACTATTGTATCTATTACGATATACATAGAAATACAGAAACCTTACGGTGTACCTTGTTACGGTGATTATTTTAGCAATTCTTGAAAGCACATTTAGGCACTACCGCACGTTGGCTCTGGTTGGACCGTACTTAACTCAAATAAGACTACACTCTTAGTTGTGGTCTTATTTTCCTTGCCGTTTTTAGAGACATCACCTTATATTTAGTACATATTTGATGGAAGTCTTGTACCTTACTAATATACTAAAAAATAATATAATTTACATTCATTTTGCATCAATTTTCCATCAAGTCCTATATACATTTGATTTTTAATAACCTATTTCGTAAAATAAGGGACTAAATAAATACATTACTTTTACAAAGCTTAAGACAGTTGAGTATTACGTTTCTATATGAGTAGTATCTATGTTCCATAAACTACCTTTAATATTATATCTTAGATCGCTGATTTTTGGCACAACATAAAACACACAGCCGCCGTATCTTGTGTAAGTGCCTGCCTTGTTCTTAGCCGTCTACTTCTTGTGTAAGTGCCTGCCTTGTTCTTAGCCGATCCAGTTTAATTTGTGAATTTCGTTTTACAGTTTATTATCACAGTTTTAGATAACAGACCATTTGGCTGGTGTCGAGGTGGCAGGCGCCGGTATCTGGCTCTGCTCTCCTCGAGATGTCTCCCGGCTATCAGCTCTGGCTCGCCGCTGCATATCATTACAATACATTAGAGCCTTAATAAACCTTATCGCAGCCTGACGCGGCACAAACGCAATTACGCTAAGACGGGGATTACGGAGTGATTCGCTATCGAACAATGTGCTGGAACTTTAATGCTTTTTACGTGTTTATATTTTTCATTTTTAGTTTGGGTACGGCTGGAGTTTTAGTATAACATGAACTCTTTCTTTGTAGTCGGATAAAGTTTCTAAAAGCGGACAAAGTTGTAATTAAATACTCATTACATGCTTCTCTCCATTTTCATTTTTGTCATATTTTTTTAATTATTGTAAACTGACTGCTGCTCGGTATTACACGAGTTAATCCAGGATAAAAAATTAGCTTCATGTTCATACAAGTTATCTTCATACCAAATTTCATCCAAATATGTTGAGCCGTTTGAGCGTGAAGGATTAACAAACATACACATCAACTGTCGCCTTTATATATACATACTATTATATAACATTAGTGGCATGATTTTAGTATGAAATGAATTGGGCTGTGATTAATAATATAATTAAGTTTAATTGAATTAATCGGCCTTTTACTTCTATTTTCGTAGAACAAATATATCGTTAATTTATATGTATATTCAAAAAATTATACAGTTTTAGTCTAATTATTATTAGGTTTGTGGAGACGTATATTTATTAAAACTAAATATACGTCTACTATAGCTGTTTGTTCATAGTGTCAAATAATAAAAATATATATTATAATTTGAAAGTGTAGCTGTATATATATCATATATTAAAGCCACCCCCAATAATCCCGCTATAACCGGAAGTAGATCAGCCGCCGCCCGGACGTGACCTCACTCACAATTATACATATTATTCTGTCTTGCAATACCTACGTTGTATATTATTATGTTTTATAGAACTGATGATTCATCAAAAACTAAATAACTAGTTTACCGGTACAGTATAAATACGTATATCTTTAACATTATACATATATCTAGTCATTTGCCTAGCAGAATACGTGTCATCGATAAGTCTGGAATTACAGACTCTCAAGAAGTCTATCGGAAGACACTGCTAGTTGCATGGCGACAGATTTGACGCTACCCAGGCTAGCGCTAAAATACTATGGTTTTTTCGCGATGTTTTCCTTCATCGAAAGCTCATATTCACACGCGGGAATCAAATCTACTTACTGCAAGACGTAAGTCAACCATACGCCCGACTGAACTGCCATCACTTCATAATTCATGGTTGCCTCTTCCGACATCTGGCGTCTAAATATTATAGACTATGTTTATGGAAATCAAATGTGAGCACTTACTTTGAATGCATACTTCATGTAGTTAATCTTACATAATGCATCATATTATCGTAACTTATAACCGATTATAAAGCAGTAATTGGATTTACTATTCCAAACAAGCTGTTAAGTTGTCGTAAAACTTAAAAAATCGAGCAATTTATCACGACTCGAGTATGCTCGCTAGAGATGTGTATCAAACATACCATCATAAACATATCTAGTATAAATGGATAGAATGGTCAATAAACGCCTTTACTGTTCGGGAATCGGTTTATTCACGTTTTACGAGGGCTTTGTTCGCCTCGGCGGTTAAACCGCTTCGACTCGTCGATACTAGAACCAGATTTAGATATAAATTGATTAAGAACAAATCGTTTTATCGTTCTCTATCGATTTGTACATTTTTTACGCTTCTACAGAAAATTTTTTTTTTTTTTTTTTTTTTTTTTTTTTACTCTGAATAGGTCAGCGCTTGACCACAATTCACCTGATGGTAAGTGATATTGAGGTCTACGGTGGATCGCGCTTACCTAGAAGGAACCGGTTCACTCTCGCTTTGAAAATCGCTAGATTGTAGTCATTGGGGAACAGGGAATTCGGCAAGGAATTCCAAAGTTTGGCGGTTCGGACAACAAAGGTGGAGGCAAAACGCTTTGTGCGTGCCTTGGGCACCTCAACCGTAAACCGATGCCGCCTTGGCGTTTCCCTGCTCGTCCGATAGTGGAAGGGGGCGGGGGGAATTACTTCATGTAATTCAGTCGCACACTCGCCAAAATGCAACCGATAGAAGACCGACAGACTGGCAACAATGCGTCGGTGCTCTAGGCTCTGCAACTTTGCCTTGCAAAGATTGTCATTGCCTATGAGCCTTTTTGCACGCCGCTCAATTGACTCCAACGCCTGAAGCTGGTACTTTGCCGATCCATCCCAAAGGTGCGAACAATACTCCATGCATGATCGAACTTGTGCTTGATATAATATAAGCAGCTGTTCCTGCGTGAAGTACTTTCGCACCTTCGAGAGGATACCCAGCTTTTTGGCTGCTACGTGAGCCATATTCTCGATGTAGGAGCCAAAATTCAGTGTTGAAGACAATGTTATGCCAAGGAGTTCTAAGCTGTCGGTAACCGATACGGTTGCACCTCGGAAGGAAGGGGCAAGGTCAAAAGGCCTCCTCTTAGCAGTGAAAAGACACGCTTGGGTTTTGGCGGCATTGAACTTGACTAGATTGGCATCGCCCCATTCGGAGACTGCCTGAAGAGCCAAGTTCAAGCGCTCAACCATAGCTTCCCTATGAGACCGGATTTCGGCCTCACTGGCTCGTGCAGTGGATATGTAGCTCTCTACAACAGTGCTGTCATCTGCATACCCAAAGGTACCGGGTCTTAGCAGATCGTTAATATGCAGCAAGAATAATGTCGCAGAGAGCACCGACCCTTGAGGGACACCGGCATTGATCGCCATTAGATCCGACGAGCAGCCATCAATGACCACCCGTATAGATCTGTCCCTCAAAAAGTCCGATATCCAATCACGAAAACCAGCAGGCAGGCCGTAGGAGGAAAGCTTGCCAATAAGGCCGTCGTGCCAGACCCTGTCAAAGGCTTTGGAAATATCCAGAGAAACCGCAAGTGCTTCTCCGTACTTCTCAATAGCCTCACTCCAGATGTGTGTGGCATACGCTAGAAGATCCCCAGTAGACCGATTCCGGCGAAAGCCATATTGTCGGTCACTAAGGAGGTCATTCGCTTCTAGGTATGCCAGGAGCCTGCGGTTCAAGACACGTTCCATACTCTTGCAGAGTATGGACGTGACTGAAATGGGCCGGTAGTTAGCAGGGTCGGCGCGACTACCTTTTTTAGGCACGGGCTGCACATTAGCAAGCTTCCAAGAACTTGGCACTTTACCAGTCTCAAGAGAAAGCCGAAAAAGACGTGTCAACACAGGAGCCAACTCAGGCGCACAGGTCCTCAGAACTAAAGCTGGAATACCGTCGGGACCACTCACTTTATTCACGTCTAGATCGCGTAGCGTTTTCCGGACCTCAGTCTGGCGTATCTTTATGTCAGACATCACTGACGCACAGACATGAGATGACGGAGGCGACGCGCCACCAGCATCAAGACGTGAATTTTCAGCAAATAGAGAAGCAAATAAGTTGGCTTTCTCTACTGCTGCGTGAGCCAGCGAACCGTCCGGCTTCAGCAGTGGAGGCAGTGAGGGGCGGCAGAAGTTCCCTTCGATCGATTTGGCCAGGGACCAAAATGCTTTACTACCCGCGGGGTAAGAAGCTAATTTGTTCCCTACACGGCTAATATGGTCGAAGCGAGCCTTCTGTAAAACCCTTTTGCAGGACTTGGCAGCCTTGTTAAATTCTTTCTTCTTCTGGCTAATATTCCTAGCCTTGCGGTGTCGGGCATCGACCCAGGCAAGGTATGCCTCTTGTTTCAGTGCTTCAGCACGTCCACATTGAGGCCCAAACCAAGGACGAGCCTTGTCGGACAGAGGTACATCTGAGTAAGGTATGAAATATTCCATACCCAGTCGCAGTACATCCGTCACGGCATCCGCGCTGACTGATGAATCACCAGAAGAGAAACAGACAGACTGCCAAGGATAAGATGCAAAAAATGACCGCATCTCATCCCAATCTGCTGACTTGTATCGCCACATCCGACGACTGCCCTTAGGGCTCGGGTCAGATGGGGAATAAACGGATACAGATTTCACCAGACAATGATCGGAATTACCCAAGGGCGACGAAATCGCCACCGAGTACCGGTCTGGATCAGTTGTCAGCAGAAGGTCCAAGCAATAAGGTGTATGCGTCTCAACGTCAGGTACCCGAGTAGCACCTTGGACCAGCTGAGTGAGATCTAACGTTAAAGCAAGCTTTCTCGTCTCTCTCCCAGCATGGTCTGTGTCCCGGTATGGGAATAACCACTCCTGATGGTGTGCATTAAAATCCCCCAGTAACACTAATTGGGCTGTCGGGTACTTTTGTTGAGCCGTGTCCGCTGCCTCACTGAGATAATCAGTGAGCCTGGTTGTCTCCTGGTCACCGCTGTGCGAACGATAGACACAGGCATAGAGAATTTTCTCTAAGCCTGTATCTACAAGCGCCCACAGGACAGAGAAACTGCGATTTTCAAGGTTACGGAGACGCTGACAGCAAATGTTATCCCGGACGTACAGGCAAACCCCTGCCCGAGCCTTGAAATTATGCTCTAGGGTGTAACCGGGGTATTGCAAGTACGCCGTATCAGATGGACATTTGATCTGCGTCTCCGTAAGGAATAAGAGAGCAGGTTTGTCGGTCTCAAGGTGGTGGTGGACCGCAACGAGATTGGAGTGCAAACCTCGAATGTTGGAGAGGTGCACTTTGAGCGAAAGGGAGTGCGTCCGCTGTTGTACCCTGTTCTTTTTCCTTACTTTCATTTTTGCGTGAGTGAGTTCGGTGGGGAGATGGCAGTGGGACGAGGCTTCGCGATGCTTACCAAGATACATGAAACGTAAAAGACACCAGTGGGGAGCTAGTCCGGAGACTGCGGGGACGCCCGAGCCCCCCCAGGGATGTCCATCGGGCCCTTTCATCCGGTCGCTAACCGGCACGATGGCGCATCCCCGGGATTTTTCGCTAGTTGGCGGGACAGCCTTTCATGAGTAGCTAGCTCACTACTTGGGTCCCCTACTACCTGCGGTCGGCCAGCGGAGAACCGTGCCTCGGATCCCGCTACCCTCCGTGACTAGATACCCAGTGTCCCTACGTTCATGTGTCTAAAACCGGCTCAATGCATCAACGAAGCAGCTATCCCGACCCAACGCCCCCAACGGCGTCACCGGACAACGCGCCGGAACACGGCCAGGCCGCTTGGCGGCGCGACTTAGTCCGGTGGGTGGTCACTAGCCCCGGCCGAAGCCTACCACCAGTGTGAGTGTCGCCTGATTTGCACCACCCAAGGACCACGTGTGGGGAATCATATAAAGGGTATTTTCCCACGGACGGGGGCGACTCAATCCTTAAAATGACCGCTGGTTTAAGCACCTGAGAAAATAACTCCGACTAACTGAAACGCAATAATTTTTTCCGACATGAAATATTCAATTAAAATAAAAACTGCCAACAAAATGAAAGAAGACTGAGGTCAGACATTAATAACAATTATTCAGCCACCGCGAGGCTTCACACGATGCAGTTAATATTTTATGTGCCATGATTACTGGCGATAAACTCGACGAGAATTAAACTAAATTATTGCCCTTCGCAAATATTTAAATTTCATATTAATAACGCACGCCTCCGGACAAATCTTTGTCGTTAAACTGCGCCACGGGATCAGATAAACACTTTTTAAATTAATTGTTCGCGGATCAAATAACATAAATCCAGCTGAAGAGCGCCCGAGCCGCGGCGACGGTAGACGACCAATAATTAATCGGTTTCCGATAGGCATTCTCAATGCCGGTGACAAAATAAAAATTACCGATAGAGATCTGGTGATTTATAGAAACGATTAAGTTGTTATATTCATAGGAGACATATGTTTCCCTCGACTCTTGGAGATGTGGAGATAAGATAGTCATGGGAAAGAGCCTCTCGGTGTCGATAGAAATGTTCGAAGACATGTTGAGAGGCGGGCGCGGCTCGGAGCGGCGAGTCAGGCCGCTCATATGCATCGAAACTTGGCGAGCGGCGGACCGGTCCCGCCGCTTGCTGTCCGCGACACGATAATTGACGGACGACAGCCGCGCCGGCGCAACACAACCACTAACAAAACAAACCCAATCACTCATTATATTGAATTCAGTTTGCTCTACCCGCGCGCACAAACAGTCCGCGCTCCGGCGTCTGACTGCTCGTTGCGAAAGAAAGCACCGCGAACAAAACCGTTACAAAAAGCTAAAGCACATTGATCTGTTGTAACGTCCAAATAAAATTCATTTTATTGAGCGATCGGTTTGTCGTTGTCACGTTTTATATCATTTTGAAGAGCGATCTAGTCCAGTCGAGCAAGGAAGCGAGTTCGGCCCGCTACTCTATTTAATATACGTCTTTAACGGCGCGGGTCAAGGTAGCTTGTCGCGTGTCAAAGGCTGGTGCTTGTGACGTTCTGTCGTCGGGTTGGCGGTGCAACAGGCCGGAATGCCCGGTGCATGGAACCTGTCTTTCCCTTGAGATATGCACTCGAGTTTTGCTTTATACGAATCAAGTTGGATTGTGGCTCTTGTTTATCAGGTTAATGCTACCGTTGATTGTGTGATCATTAGTCGCTAAAACGCTGTTTATCTTTAAGCAATCTTTAACAAGGAGGCCGCACAAAATGAAACAAGCTTTCTACGACCTTAAATCGGAGATGGTATCAGAACATAATTCAAAACAAGTGTTGCGACCCTCTCGCAATGTCTCGCAACGACACGTACAATTAATTATTTGGCCTCGCAACGGACATTTAGCACGATACTGAGGATAACCGTAAAAGAAACACTTTACTTTGTCAATCACTTTTTATTGATAGAACCACCGTTATGGTCGGACTCTAGCAAGCGAATGCCCGACCGAACTAAGTCTCGTTACACCACAACTTGAGTCAAATGAGCGTCTGTGAATATATTTCGCTAATAACTGTCAGTTTGAAGGCGGAAGTCAAACGAGCGTCCCTTCAAACTGGCAGTCAATAAATAGTCATTTGACCTACTTATAATATAAATATAAATTCAAAATGACAAAATTAATTAATGTATGTATTATGTTGGTAACAGCTCGGCCATCCGCTTACTTACGAGTCCCTCGTAATACACATTAGTTTACAATAGGTATTAAACTCTTCGATGCACATTTATTGTCATTACAAAACTATGAAATAATAACGGCCAAAACAAGAAAATTGGAATATTTTCTTTTATAAATTATTATACAAAAGTTTTGTTAATCGATCTTATTTACAATATATTTGTTTTATTTACATACTAGGTAATCTATTACGTTGCAATCCTTATTCATTACTTTTCAACATGTAATTCCATTCACAATAGTTATAATTACATCACACATTTCGCCTACTTATCGTAAACTATCTTCAACAGTCGATTAGGTCTTATTCGTAACAATAATGAGCCATCCTAGCTGATCCATGACACTGATCAGTGGCCTAACTGATCCATGACGTTGATCAGTACCCTAAGCTGATACATGACGTTGACCAGCGACCTAAACTGATCCTTGTCGTTGATCAGTATCCTAAGCTGATCCATGACGTTGACCAGCATCCTAAGCTGATCCATGACGTTGTCCAGCGCCCTAAGCTGATCCATGACGTTGACCAGCATCCTAAGCTGATCCATGACGTTGACCAGCGCCCTAAGCTGATCCATGACGTTGACCAGCATCCTAAGCTGATCCATGACGTTGACCAGCAACTGATATTAGACTAATAAATTAACGACCTCTGCTAATACGATTTACTAACGATTCTATACACGAATTACTAATGTTTTATCTGATCGTCTTTACAGTAGTGATTAAGAAATATAAATAGCTTGACAATTGGTTCGTTAATCTACAAATCGTGATGAATCAACATAGTATCGAAATCAATTACACCTACAAACTAAACATGGTAATATCAAATGGCGTAATTCAGCTTACAATTTATCCTTAATCATAGCATTTCGTTAAATTATTTAGATCGTGACAATTTCCCTGTTGACCTCTACTCATTTTCTGGTACACTAGAAGATTCAGCGTCAGAAGAAACCTCATTTTCGGACATCGGACGTGAAAAAGTTAGCCACGGAAATATCTTGTCGATAGCAACAATAGATTCATAACGCCTCCCCTTTCTAGTAAGAGGAGTGTCCTCGATAACAAATCTATCATTAGGAAGGACTTTTTTAATTCGGTAGGGACCTTGGCATTTTGATTCGAGTTTCTTAGATTGTCCCTGTATGCCAGTTGCCGCTCTTATGACTCTAACTAGGTCCCCCTTATGGAAAACTATATTTTTGTTCCTACGCCTATCGAAGCTTTCTTTGGACCTCTGTTGTTGACTTTGAATAAGTTCGTTAGCTTCCGACCTCATCCTATCTAAGTTTTCTTCGGTTGACCCTGACCCCGAATTTGAGATAACGTCATTTAATATACCCTGTGATGGGTTTGTAACGTTGCACCCGAATAATAGTTCTGCTGGCGTTTTTTTCGTTGTCGCGTTTATTGTAGTGTTAATGCCTAGCTGTATATCCGGCAAATGTTCATCCCATTTGCCGTTTGGTTCGTCATGATTCATAGCACCAAGCGCGGCTAAAATAGTGCGGTTGTACCGCTCCACTTGTCCGTTCGCGCGAGGAGTAGCGACGGCATTGTAAATATGTTTAATTCCTGTAGATTTAATAAACGACCTAAAAGTATTGCTCGTAAAGCTAGTACCTTGGTCTGTAATTAAGCGCACTGGTGTCCCAAAATAGCTAAAATGCTCTTTAAAAACTCTGATGCTCGTCGAAGATTTAGTGTTCCTAACTGCGAAGAGATTTATAAATTTCGTGAAAGCGTCAATTAGTACTAGAATATACGTATTTCCTCGTTTTGATCGTATAAACGGGCCTAAATGGTCCGCATGAATTGTATGGAAAGGTTTGTCGATTTTTGGAATGGGATGGAGCTCGCCCGCTTTTAATCCACTTGGAACCTTGTGATGTGCACACTCAAGACATGAAGCTACATACTTTTTTACGAAACGCCTCATTTTGGGAAACCAGTATGACGCTTGAATACGAGCTAGCGTTTTATCTACACCGAAATGTCCGATATCGTCATGGTTACTCTTCAGTATTTGCCACCTAGCACCCCTAGGCACAACCCAACGTTCATCGTTTTCACTGATAACACGGAAGACACGACCATTCTTTAATTTGTAGTTATTGTAAATCTCTACAACGTCTTTAGTCTTAGGATCGTTCAAAATATTAGCAATATCTTTTATTTCCTCATCAGCTTGTTGCACTGTAACGAGCCAGTCTTCCGTGTTAACCGCGAGAACATCTATGACGTGTTGATCATTACCCGGCCTATAAACGGGACACCTACTAAGTGCGTCAACATGTGCCATTTTCTCACCTGGCCTATACTCAATTTCGCAATCGAATTCCAAGAATTGCACCCACCAACGTGCAATTCTAGGAATCAGGTCTCGTTTAATCAGAGTACTTCTTAAAGCGTTACAGTCTGTTATGATTTTGAATTTTATTCCTAGTAGATAGACCCTAAACTTAGCTAACGATGCTATGACCGCAAGAGTCTCGAGCTCAAATGAATGTAGCTTTTGTTCGTCAATACTGGTTTGTCTACTATAATATGCAATCACCTTTAATAAGCCTGTCTCATCTTTCTGCATTAGTATTCCCGCTACCCCAAATTTACTCGCGTCGGTGTGCAATTGTGTTTCTGCTTGAGGATTGTATATGGTTAGTATAGGTCGTTCTACGAGATTTCTTTTTAAAGCCTCAAATGCCCTAACTTCATCTTCACCCCATTTCCATGGCGTATCCTTTTTTAGCAAAGCAGTGAGAGGCCGGGCCAACAGAGCAAAGTTTTTAACGAACCTCCTAAAGTAGCTTGCCAGGCCCAAGAACCTCCTAACTTCATGAACGTTCCGCGGTGCGTCAAATTTTGATACTGCGTCGGTCTTATGGGTACCTGGCCTAACACCTTCAGAACTAACCTCATACCCTAGATAATCGATTTTATCATAGAAGAATTTGCATTTGCTTAACTTTAGTGTAAGACCATTTTGTTTTAGCAATTCAAGAACTTCCTGAAGGCGAAGTAGCCCTTCATTAAATGAGCCAGCGGGGATCAATATATCGTCCATATAAACAAGCACATAAGAGCGGACTGCTGATTTGTTTATGATTTTATTTATAGTTCTTTGAAAAACCGACGGTGCATTGACTAAACCGAATGGCATGCGATTATATTCGTATTGACCATCTGGTGTTACGAATGCAGTTTTGTCGCGAGAGCTTTCGGCGATCGGGATTTGATAGTAGCCTGAAGCCAGGTCTAGGCTAATATATAAGGAACTCCCCGATAATAGGTCTAGCTGATCTTCTATCCTTGGTAAGGGATAGTGTTCACGTTTAGTCTTTTTGTTCAGGGCTCTGTAATCTACGCAGAGTCGTTTCTCACCGGACTTTTTGTTTAGTAGTACGATAGGACTAGCAAATGGGGAGCTGGATTCACGTACTATTCCACTATCTAACATTTCTTGTACCATGTCACATACACGCTGTCTCTCCGTAAACGACAGGCGGTATGGGCGGTAAACGACCGGTTCAGAGTCTTCCAGATGAATCACCATTTCCGTTTCGGTTGTGAAACCAAGGTCTTTTAAGCTGTTAGAGAAGCAGTCTTTATATTCTTCCAAAAGGAGCTTTAATTTATTTTTATCTACAGCGTTAACACCATCGCCAATATTTAATGTTGATTCATCTGTAACTGGCTCAGTAACCGTATGGACTTGACTAACTTGCATGCATTCCTCTAGCTTAATTGCACGAGTGATCAAATCCCCAGATTTCAATGTAATTTCGTTCCGTCCTATATTCTGTACAAGAATACTCCCTAAGCCTTGATCTACAGAGTATTCGCCCGGAAATAAGTAATGCTCCATATTCTCGCAACCCCTTATGGTCCCGTTAACATAGATTCTACCCGTGTATGGTTCCGCGCTAGTAACGGGGACAGCGCTTGTTTTCCCACTGATGATAGTAACGTCCCTGGCACAATTTAATAAACATTTATTTAGGGCGCATTGCTGTATCTTTTCAAAAATTACGTCTGTCTCAGTTTTGGTTATCTTTATGTTAGGCCTTTCAGTGAAAGTATGTCCCAGCATGACAGGTGTGTTAATGTAAGTGTCATCTACTACTAGAATTTCAACATCTTTTTCCGTAACCCCTTGAATTTCAACTGTCGCGAGAGCAGAACCCAGGGGGCGAAAACGAGTGTTACCAAATCCTGAAAGTATGGGACCCTCAACAGGTTCCCATTTGAGTCCAAGAATTTGAGCATCGCTACGACGTATAAGAGTACCCTCGCAGCCCAAATCAACTAAACAATCGGAAATATTATTGTTTATTTTTAATGGCATTTTATACTTGAGACTAGAGTCATGACTACTTTCGATACGTAAAACCTTTTTGCTTTCATTTTGATTGCTTTGTGCCTTTTTAGGACACTCGGACGCCATGTGACCTCTCATATTGCAAAGAGCACATTGGATCCTTGGTTTAGGGCATCGGAAAAATGGGTGTCCGGTTTCTTTACAGTTAAAACAAACTAGGCGACTAAAGTTTGATTTTGGCTGCGGGTCACTTTTATTATTTGAAGGGTGAGTGGTTGAAATACCCTGCTGTGTACGTTTATCTCTATCCCTATTCTTTATGTCGACAGGAGTATTTCTATCTTGTCCTACCTTCACAGTCTTAAAGAACTTGAGGACCTGTTCTGGCTCGTTAAACTCTGCGCTTTGCGCACCTAAACGTACGCTCCTATCCTCGATGCCGAATATCAAGCAATCAACGGCACGTTTACCTATTATTTCACACCTATTCAACAGATTCATTTTTGCATAATAATATAATTCGAATGATTCGCCGTAACGAACTTTTTTACCTAACATTTCCGTAAGAAGTTCAGCGTAGTTGTCACGTGAGGGGAAAGATTCTCGGAGTTTAAGTTTCCATTCAGGCCATGAGAAGAGCAAGGAAGGTAACCCCTGATACCAGGTTTTAGCTACCCCAGTTAACTTTGGCAAGGCGTAATGAATCATATGTTTTTCGTCCCAGTTATAAATCTGCGCGCATTCTTCTATTTTGTGTAGCCACGAATCTATGTTTTGCTCTTTACAGAACGGGTCAAACTCGGGTATGACATTATTGAGAACAGGGAACTTGTCACGCTCATTACTTCCTCTATCCTTAATACCTTGCATAACACTAATAAACTGCGCAAAGAACTGTTGCTGCGTATCCACGTACCTCGCGTCGCCAGTGGCACTACCGTCGTCAGCTCGGTCCACAGCAGTCGTCTGCGAAGAAGGACCTTTGGCACAGGTCGGCTGCTGCTCGGCACTCTGGGTCACCAGTGGAGTGCGCGCTCTCGAGCTCCGAGATCGCCGCGACTGCTGCTCGGCGCTCTGGGTTACCGGTGGAGTGCGCACTCTCGTACTGGGAGATCGTCGTGACTTCGTAGACCGCCTGCGGTCGGTACGATCGCGACGTCTTGATCGATGCCGGCTCCGATGACCGCTATGCGATCGCTTCTTACTGCGAGTCCCACTAGAATCTCGCGAAGAGTCACCTCCAGCCGATTCGGCCCTTCGCTTACGTTTGGGCATTGTCGTGGGCAACGTTTTTTCTTAAAGTCGTCTGATGTGGGCAGGTGGGATCACACCGAGATATCGGAACAAATCAGTGCGATCCCACTTCTGAGGTGTTGCGACCCTCTCGCAATGTCTCGCAACGACACGTACAATTAATTATTTGGCCTCTCAACGGACACTTAGCACGATACTGAGGATAACCGTAAAAGAAACACTTTACTTTGTCAATCACTTTTTATTGATAGAACCACCGTTATGGTCGGACTCTAGCAAGCGAATGCCCGACCGAACTAAGTCTCGTTACACCACAACTTGAGTCAAATGAGCGTCTGTGAATATATTTCGCTAATAACTGTCAGTTTGAAGGCGGAAGTCAAACGAGCGTCCCTTCAAACTGGCAGTCAATAAATAGTCATTTGACCTACTTATAATATAAATATAAATTCAAAATGACAAAATTAATTAATGTATGTATTATGTTGGTAACACAAGCGTGGGACGTGATTATTAAATTGAATAAGTACAAGGCATAATTCATATTATATTTTAGTGAAAGGGTTTCGCTTACAAAAGCCTTGTTCGCTCTGTTCAGATAATATCTACATCTAGCTAACGATTGTTAAAGTTTAAAGCTTGTTTAAGATAATGTGTACTTAACACAGTTATGAAAACTAACCAATCAAAATACAAGTGATGATAAAACTGGCAAGAATTCACTTTAAAGTTGTAAAATTTCCTTTTAAAGGCTAAAAAAGCGCGCATTATTATTCATCAAACAACTTAATATTGAGTAAAACTGCTCGTTTTAATGTCAAAAAAGTTCGCACCTTACAAACGGCCGTCAGATTTCTTGTCACGTCTCTACAAGATCATAAATCATGACAAGCCGACATTTCGCGGCTCGCTTACTGCCGCCGCGCGCCGAGGGAAGGCTATATTGATGGTGAAGTAAGCTCATACTGACCAGGGAGACTTTACTGGACCTTTGATAAAAAAAAATACATTCAATTAGTAGAGAATTCGATGAAAATAGTTTTTTTTTATGAAAGATAGTCTTGCTCTTGCAACTCACCTGATGTTAAGTGATGTTGCGATCTAGGGCAGAGCTCGCTTGCCTAGAAGAAACCGATGGGGAGGGTGGAACTTCATAACAGGTCAAGTGCGAGTCTGTTTTAAACTTGTTGTAGTAATAACAAAAATACAAGATCTGTATGTATCAACTGTTTAGTTATTACAACTAATGAGATAGAACCTGGTTATAAATGATAAACCCTAAGAAGACGAAAAAAACAACCTTCGCGTACTGGCTGAGTGTTGCTTCGGAAGACCCTCGTTGTGTTTGATTGAATCGTCAGCATCGACAACTCAAGAGATTGGGGAAAATTGCACGACCGCTTATAGTTTAGATCTAATCGCTATTATTATATTACTGATACTATTCTGCCATGAATACGATTATACCAGTATTATTATGAGGAAAAGTTTGATTGCTTGTTTGTTTGACGCGGATAGGCTCCGAAACTACTGGACCGATTTGAAAGATTCTTTCACCGTTGTGAAGCTATATTATCCCCAAGCAACATATGCTTTATTTTGTTTCTCTTTGCTACTCAGATTATTTTAGAGCCCGTACGAAGCCGGGACGGGATGCTAGTGTTAAAATAACTATGGTTTATATACACTAATAGGTACTTACTTAGTATTATTTATTATTTTATGAATGCTGCCTTCGTGACAAATTATATCCAATGAATTGTGTTGTTCGAGTGTGTAAAAGCAACAAACATAAACACACATACACACTAACTCTCGTACGAGTATGTCTATACAATTACTAGGAAGTAGAAAGTACATTTTAAAAGCCTTTATCCAATTAACAATGAAACAAGCCATACCGTTATGTTTAGTTAGCTTTTCTAATTGCACCGTTTGAATTTAATATCGGGAGTTCGCGAGGCGGGGCGTGGCGCAAGGCTGTCCCCTGTGCCCACTTCATTTCATTACCAACGCCACTGACAACAAACCGCCAGGATTAAAACCTTCCTAACCAGAAATCCTCACGCAAATATGATTTCAGGTCACTCTCTGAGGTCATAATTGTTTTACTTTCATAGATAATACTAATATAGTCAATGTTTATTTTTTTAAAGCAATTCATTTATAATTTATAACTGACTTAAAAATCGACTCAGTTGATCAAACGAAATCGTATTTTCAATTAACGATTTTTAGGATTTCTTAACTAAAGGTAAAAATGGGACCCTATTACTCAGCCTCCTCTGTCTGTCTCTGTCTGTCTCTATCACTAGGCTATATCTCATTAACCGTGATAGCTACAAAGCTAAAACTATCACAAATTATGTATTTTCATTGCTGCTATAACAACAACTACTAAAATTTTAAAAGGGAGGGATTCCATACAACTACGTGTTTATTAAAATGTTTAGATAAAAGTACAGAACCCTAGTTGCGTGAGCCCGACTCGCTGTTGGCCAATACGTAATGTCCGCGGGTCACTGTAACGGCCTGTATGAAATATCGCACGCGTGCCCAAAATAATTATGGACATCGCGACTAGTATGGAGTAGGCGTTATGTATACTTATATTATGTTTGTTACTTCTTCAAGCTTCTGGGGGAGGCCTACGCCAACGAGGCAACAATTACAGCAACCTAAAACTGACAAGAGAAATCGCTTAATTCACTAATAATTTATTATATATTTGAAATTTTTGACATTCTGAAATTTAAAGTCACTATTATTTTACTTAATTATTATTTACAAGAATTGACTAATTTGAATATTAAAAAAAAACGAATAATTAAAAAAGAGATATTTTTTTTGATAATTATATTTAAATTTAAATTTTGATAAATAGTGACATTGTGATTGTGAATTTGAAACGGAACTGTAATTGAATAAATGGCTTTTTTACTTTACTTTACTTCTTCAAGCTCAAACGCCTGAACCGATTTCGATTAAATTTGGAATGGAGATAGGCAAGACCCTGGATTGACACATAGCCTACTTTTTATCCCGGATTAACGCGGGTAACACCGCGGGGCGTAGCAGGTACTATATAAAATTGCAAGCCACGAATTTATTGTCAAAAATCTATTTTGATTGTATACACTGTCACTGTGGTAAAAACAAAATGCCTAAAAGGCAAATTATTCGTACGGCAGATATAAATGACCTTTAAAATATATATTTTGTAAATTATGTTATTTACTGGATGTTTTTTTTTCTACTTTATACGAAACTAGGTTCAAACACTCGCGATCAAAATAGCCAAAATTAAAAGCCACTTATGCGTTATTCTAGTTTTAACTATGTCTTTACCAAATTTCATCGAGCTCAACAGCTCAGCCGTTTGAGCTTGAAGAAGTAACAAACATACACACACAAGCTTTCACATTTATAATATTGGTAAGACTGTATAACTTGACTATATTTTTTACTTTAACTTTAAAAATCAAAATCAAATCATTTATTAACCTTATGACTACTTTTGTCATACACGGCACGTCACTTACAAAACCATTTCATTAAAATCATATACATGATTTAATTACATAATTAAAATAAAAATAAAATTAATATGAAAAATCTACTCTATGTCACTGAATTTAATTTATATAAAATGCCGAGAAGATATTTTATTACCGATTTAATTACTATTATTTATTACATGTTAAAGCTTTAATTACTGCAATGTCAAATTTAAGTAATGTAGATTTTTAAGATATTAAGTACTTAATAATATTAATACTTATTTTAATTTATCATATCAATTTCAGTATTATTTACTACCTTACTTGAGTCATGCAATCATAGATGGTAAATATAAAGCCTTTTCTAGTTAAGGCAGCCTCCTCCCGTGGCCCGAAGGCGGGTCCCGGCGTGAAGAGCAGCGTCCAAGCTCTGCCCGTCCGGTGGACTATATACACGTGAATTATTTTACTAAAACGCAACTTGTGAGCGCACTTTATTGTGAATGTTTTCCTTTTGACGTGACAACGTCTTAAATTAGGTTGCGGCTGGGAGACACTTATGAAAAAGTGTAACGCCCGGTAACGTTACGATGAGTCACCGAACGAGAGAGAGGCCCGCCGAATGCCTTGCGTCTCTCTCCCACTCAACTATGATCGGTCTGCCGCGCGCGCAGCACGCGGCAGACGTTGTCACGTAAAATCTTCGCCCGTAAAACCGACTTTACAGGCAACCATTTTTTTTTCATGTTTAGAATATTCGTCTTCGGAAACTTGCCAAAAAACTTTTCTCTCCCAACATTAAGCGCTTAACAAAAAATATTTCGTCAAGCACCTTACGACGTTCCATACCCTTCTACTTGATGTATTTTTACAAAGTGTACAATTTCTTCCAGTCTTAGCGTAAAGGTTACCATGCCGGACTGCTAATCAGAAGGTTCCGGGTTCGATTCTCGGCCCGGTCAACATCTTTGTGCTTAACTAAATTTGTTGGCTGTGGGTCTGGGTGTTAAATATGTATGTATTTATATATAATATGTATGTATGTATGTATGTATATGTAGTATATCAGTTGTGTTAGCAACCATAATACGAACTAGAAATGGTTCAGTATGGGGCTAACCAGCCGTGTGTGAAATGTGTCCTAATATATTATTATTATTTATTTTTATAAAATGAAAAAAAATCACGATTTGCGATGACTTTTGGCACAATACTTATTTTGTCTTCTTCATATGAGCTAAATAGCCAAGCTCTGGTGTCAAGAGTTTTCAAGCCGTCTCCGACTTTTTGAAGGCCTCTGACTTGACTTATGATTGCTCGCACGAAGACTAATAGCCAGACCTACAAATTAACGTTTCATCCGACCCACTATTATTGCCACTTTTTAAAAGTAGTGGTAGCTGGCCAGGCTAGACATTGTATACGAAACTCAAATGTTTTCTTTATTGAATCAACTTCCTTTTGAGTTAAATTCCAAAACACCATGAGTATCCACGGCACCATAGTTTTGATATTATCTACCGCTTGACTAATTATCGTCAAGGGTGCCCTCCTGCCCTGTCTACAGGTATTCAGTGCACGATAGTGTCATTATAATGTCACAGTAGTGTCATTACGGCATTACAGTAGTGCCATTATCGTGTGTATTTTATATTTATAGTAGAATCTCGTGTGTGGCCGCCCTTACATTATCATGTGTGGAGTTACGGAAGGCATTTGAATAAGTGAACACTTGTAGACTGATTGTCGTGGTGTTCATTAACCGAAGGTCTTTTGCTAGGTGGGGAAACGAGTGCGTTTGGAAGCCACAATTCTACAGACACACACACACAGAGACACGTCAAACTTATAAAACCTCATTTTATCGGAAATTAAAAAATAGATGAACACTTTCCAAGAAAATTTAAGCTATTAAAGTAATAAAGAGAAAAATGTGTACAATTGGAAACTCTTTTATTTTTCTAGTCAGTCTAAAACAGTTTTGCTAAAGACCTAAACTCTGTAGGAGAAACATTGAATGTAATGGAACTCGATTGTCCCTCAGCATTGCACTCCGTATCCATCGGGGACATTACACGTTTAACATTACACTTCACAAGCTAACCATGCGCTCTATTACAACGTGTTAAAGATGTATATTGCGCGACTTTAGTATTTTTCCCCGCAACTGGTAAGTGGTATTTTCTTTGAAGCAACTATTTGGTAAAAGTACATCGTTTGTGCTGAAAGCACGTCTTTCTAGAAACGAGCCGTGATTGTAGGAATCGGATTTAGTTTTAGATATATTTGGGACACGAAGTGATTTAGTTTGTAATGTATTATGAATCGATTTTAGAAAAAAAAGGAGTTTCATTTCGTCGACATCTTGTACTCGTATGTACGAAATGGACAAGATTGTTGATACGAGAAGTATATAATGTTTAGATATTTTAAAGACCTTGTTACACAGTTAAAGGGTTAACTTATTCTTGTTCTCATCTTTCATGTTTTTACTGCAAACTTTAAGCGATTGTATGTTTGTTCGAGTGGAAGATCCCACCAAGTCAAAATTTGTAAGATAAATGAAACAACATCCCTTTCTGCGATTGGATTCATGTATATTCGATTTGAATACAATATATGGTAGCACAGAGTTGTTCTGATGATGTAGTCAGAAGACGGCCGTAGGAACTTCTGAGCTAAAAAGATAATGCATAAGCCATAGCGGTTAGGTTTAGTTTTTTTTTAATTGTAAAATTTACGTCTTTTGATGATTACGTTGAACTCGGTTGTCTCCGACTGAACAGACTTACTAGTAATTCCGTTCAAACCTATTAAGAGAGACTTAGTACCTACTTACATCCAGACGAGCTGTATTACTTAGTTGTTGCCCTACAACGTTTAGAAATATCGGAAAATGTCTGTTGTTTCATACAAAGAAATTGGAAGCAAATATTTATATGTATGTATATCTTAGAATGTTTATCACAAATTTACATATAAATGTTTATCTAGACGTACCGAAGCCGCTTTTAAAGGTTTTGCGTGAGTTACCGGTGACTCCGTGTAGTATATTTCAAGAGTTTCGTATAGACCTGGCTCAAACTCGTGTGCCGTTCAAATGTAATATATCTATTCCTACATTCGAGTCATGTGTGAGAACAGTCGCTATGGATGCTACAACAGTTTTGACAGCAGCATCCACCGCCTTGCCCAGAGCCTCACCTATTCCTTCCAGAACATTATAGCAATATAATTTATTCTGCAAACTGTACACTTGAAACACGCCTGTGTCGAGAGAATACGCTGTAGGAATATTTAGAAACCCAACTTGTTCGTTTACACTAGTACCGTTTGGGAAAAGTTTGTACAAATAATTGTTAACCATCACTACGCTTGTTGCCATTGCTCTACCGAGTCTTAGACGTGTGTATTGTTCCGGCAGGCCGGCTATATCCCTCACGCTGTCTCCAACTACAACCTTCGGCTTCAAATACCTTTCAAAGTACTGTAAGTATTCGTACACTTCGGGCTCTCCGCGTTTCTCAATGAAATACAAGTTGTTGTCGGCATCTAACGATATCTGGTGGGCTCGCTTGACGGCGCCGTGCTCCAGCATCCGGTCCCCGTGCTCCGTCACCAACAAGAGCTCGCCGTCTGCACTCACGATGTATATGAGGTCTGCGTCTGTAGCTTTCTGTATGTGCTTGACGTTCGGCGCGACGGAGCCGAGCCGCTCCACCGTGTCGTCAGCGTAGGTGTAGATGCCGCTTGTCGAGCCGAAGTATATGTTGTCCTTGTCGGAGGTGATGCAGGTGCCGTCGTCGAGCAGCTTGCGCGCTGTGCTGTTGTAGCGCCCGTTCGCCACGTTCAAATGTAATTCATAAAGGCCTTTGTAAATGTTATTAACTGAATCAAATAGTACGAAGAATACTCGTATCGTGTCGTCATTATAATATGGCGAAATGTGTATGGCCACTATATCATGATCTGCAGTGTAACACATGTGCTTGTCTGTGTACACCGTGTCATCCAGTATAGTGACGTGTCCCGGAGGAGCCGCTAGCGCTGGTGCTGCTAATATTGATAGTATTATTATCAGCACCATCGGAACTTCTGAAATATTTCAATGATATTGTAGAATTTGCTATCTATCTATATGCTATCTAAATAATTAATACTAAAGCGAATTCTTAAAAAAACTTGCTAACAATAGCCAAAATATGTACTTACGTGCTATAATTTTCCTATAAACACATAAAATTCAATCACCTTTTTAAAACTTTGGCAAAATTCAATGATAATATTTATATAATGGATAAATTAATCGTATTTGTAAAGGTGTCATTTAAACAAGAATGAAATGCGAATGCTAACTGGAGTGCTCCGAAAGATAGCAAAACATAGCTTGGTATGTCAATAGATAGTATAATTCTCATTAGCACGGTATTATCAGGCAGGGTCGAGGGTTATCACGTCAGCTAGTCCAGTGACCAGCAGCCGCAGGTGTTTATCCGCCTGCACATTAGTAAAGAGATATTTTATACTTTGCTCAGTGGTTTCTCTCATTATTGAAACACGTGGGCCTTTTTTAATAACTAAATATATCTATGTATAGCGTAAGTGTAATAAATATATTATACATATGTATAGACACCTAAGTATGCATAATTATGTATAGATACATCCACAGTGCTTACAGCTGAGTTTTTTTTTAGCTACTTGTATATAATATAATATATTAGTACCTGGTTGACTGCTAACAACATCTGCTTAGGTAGTTGGGTACCCTCAAGTAGGCAGTCAATACAGTAGGGTGCAACCAACTATTAGCATGCGTTTCGCTACAGAGCATCAGCAGTCTGGAATAAGGCTAGGCTGTCAATTATTGTGCCAGTGGTTGCTAGCCAGGCGAGCGCTAGAACATGCTTGAATGCTATTATATTATTTATCATTACTTCAGCTTCTGTCTATCCCTTATCTAC
The DNA here is from genome assembly GCA_035578125.1 of Mellilla xanthometata. Taxonomy (NCBI): domain Eukaryota; kingdom Metazoa; phylum Arthropoda; class Insecta; order Lepidoptera; family Geometridae; genus Mellilla; species Mellilla xanthometata. Next base: position 242,185 of record JAPUBQ010000001.1, read on the forward strand.
GAGTACAGCAACACTAAATTACCATCTAGCAATAAAGATACGTTTATTTTATATTGATTTTATGCAATGCATTGTGTGGTAAAGCTATGGAATATTGAATGTGCATTCAAGAGTTACCAAGCAGGACTGGCGAGCTACTGTGGCCAATTCTCAATGAGGTAACAAATTATAGTTAAAGGCAAATTCGAGTATATTGTGTGGGAATAACGGCAGATGTAGCGCCTGTAGCTCGGCTAGCTGAGGTGATCTGACGCGATCATCGAAACTAAGCTAATCGGTCGATGCGGACGATGTTTGGATGGGTGAAAAAACTGACGTTTTAAGAGTGGCATTTCCATATGGGCGCTACCGTGGGTCGGATGACACATTAAATTGTAGGTCCCGGCTGTTAGTGTTAGTACAAGCAGTCGTTAAGCCAAGTCAGTGGTCTTGGGGCGGCTTGAAAACTCTCGACATCAGAGCTTGGCCACTTAGCTCATACGAAGAAGAAGAAAATAAACGACAAAGCAAGTTGTCGGTGTAAAGATACAAATTCTGTTCCATTCCCATCTAGTGAGATAAAAGGTGGACACAAAAAAGAAGAGGCACTTTTGATATCAGAGTATATGTTTTTGTATTTTGAGCTCAAGATACCATATTATCATTCTAATAATAATTAGCTAAACCCCGCGGTGTTACTCGCATATTATAAGATAATCAACTAAACATACATGTACTCAATTAAAACACCCATATGAAGTTATTATGAATGGATTTGATTTCAGTGCTAATGTTTAACAGAGCAATATCTCCATCTCATTAACAACTTGCAACCGATGCGCGAGAGAAGCGAGTGCAATCATTCTTTTACATATCATCTGCATCCCTCGCCTCCCGCCTCCCGCATCCTGCATCTCGCACCCAGATCCCGCTTCCGCCTCCCGCCTCCCGCTTCCCGTATACCGCCTCCCGCCTATTGCGTCCCGTCAGGATTTTTAAGAAATTAACGGATATTTGGTACATAATAAAGTGTTATTTATATAACATGTAAAAATAATACTATTTAGTCCATGTTAAAAAGGTAAGATAATCGACGAACCTTCTTTAATTCTTAATTTATGTATTGACTTAACGAAACCCGGGTGTGTAATATGAGATTGATGAATTACAAGGAAAAAAATGTAATGCATTATTATATTATAGCACGTTTGGTCCGTCGAAAAATCAGTCACCGAAAGAGGGTCATTTATAAGTGATTTCTATTAATGAGTACATTGTCTGGTCTTATAATTATTGTACCCTCTGATAACCCACGAGATGCATAAACAATGCTATCTCGTTATGACTTTACATCGCTATTTATTGAAGCACTCAGAGTGTTTGAGATCATACCACTTTCATATTTGCTGCACAACTGTTCTTACATATATTAAAATAACTAAGAATTCATCAGTGTTGCAAATATTTTCATTTTTTGTCAACGTTTCATAAAGTTCTTTGTATCTTTGTATTGTCGACAACAATTATAGCGTGTAAGTATACCTTTGTTATCAAGGCTTACTACACCTCTGATAAAATTAATAGCATGACATTTTAAAGTCAAATTACTAGTAGGCGATTCTGTTTTAATACTTTTGTGTAACAAAATTTTACAACATTTAATTGAAATATTTCAGCCGTTCCGATGGCGCTGATAATAATACTATCAATATTAGCAGCAGCAGCGCTAGCGGCTCCTCCGGGACACGTGACTATACTGGATGACACGGTGTACACAGACAAGCACATGTGTTACACTGCAGATCATGATATAGTGGCCGTGTACGTCCCGCCATCTCACGACCTCAAAATAAGAGTATTCTTCATACTATTCGATACGATTAACAACGTCAACAAAGGCCTTTATGAATTACATTTGAACGTGGCGAACGGGCGCTACAACAGCACAGCGCGCAAGCTGCTCGACGACGGCACCTGCATCACCTCCGACAAGGACAACATATACTTCGGCTCGACAAGCGGCATCTACACCTACACGGACGACACGGTGGAGCGGCTCGGCTCCGTCGCGCCGAACGTCAAGCACATACAGAAAGCTACAGACGCAGACCTCATATACATCGTGAGTGCAGACGGCGAGCTCTTGTTGGTGACGGAGCGCGGGGACCGGATGCTGGAGCACGGCGCCGTCAAGCGAGCCCACCAGATATCGTTAGATGCCGAGAACCACTTGTATTTCATTGAGAAACGCGGAGAGCCTGAAGTGTACGAATACTTACAGTACTTTGAAAGGTATTTGAAGCCGAAGGTTGTAGTCGGAGACAGCGTGAGGGATATAGCCGGCCTGCCGGAACAATACACACATTTAAGTCTGGATAAAGTCATGGGATATAGCGTGGTGTTGGTCGACACTAATTACTACAGATTATTCCCAAACGGAACCAGTCAGGATATAAGACTGGGGTTTAGAAAAATTCCCACCGCGTCTTCTCTCGCGATGGGCTTGTTTCAAGTGTATAGTGTCAAGAATAAATTATATTGTTATTCTCCTCTTGATAGACAGTAATTGCTCCACTCTACACGGCGTACAGCGTTATCAAGGCTTATTCTGCTTCCAAATCTAAAGTCACAATATATTGCTTCATTGGAGTTACATTATTGTATTTATTGCGGCTGTTTTAACATTTGAATAATGAAATAAATTGTATATCAAATTGTTTAAATTTAGATGCTAAATATACAAAAGTCATGAAATACTAAATATACGTTATATACATGAGTTTGTTTAAGAAACTGTAGGCAATACAGCTTTATGAACTGAGCTAAACTTCGTTTACGTAAATATCTGATTAACTAGCACTATAAAGTTTTATTCAGTGTCATTTCAAAATTGACTCGAATCACAGCGGAGGTACACTAATTTTTTTTTCTTCTATGTAGAGTAGAATGTCCGTATAAGAGATAGCGGTATCCGCAAGGCCCCGGCGTGTTCCCGCCCGCCCAAGCCGGCGCGCGGCAGTAGGCGCGCTGCAGCCGCCCCGACCGCCCGCCCAGCGCCGCGCCGCCCTAACACACAATGCCGCGAGCTTCTTTACGACAACTCTTGCTTATCAAGTTATATACGATTAGAGAGACATTAAAATAACATAGATTTAACGTTTACCGGTGATTTTTGGTGTAAAGCTAAAACCAATATTATAATATTTGAAGCTCGGTGGATTTTTAATAAAAAATATATGATTATAAGTTTCGAAATTTAACAGTTATTGTAAGAATAATATAAACCAAAGCATATCGAAATTGTAGAGATATTAATTGAATTGTTTTAGTAAATTGAATAAGTGATAATGAAGTCTTCCATGAGTGCATTTTATTGTTTATGAAGAGTGTAATCCTTCGACATCGACAAGCTTTCCCGGATCTTTAAAAGCAAGGTAATATAAAGACTTTTTTTTAAAGACCACAGCTCATCTGATGTTAAGTGACATTGCCGTCTTGGATGGAGCGCGCTTGCCCAGAAGAAACCATAACAAGATAAAGACTAGATTACATTTTTAATACTTATTGTGTTATTGGTCAGTCTTTCAACGATAAGTCATCATCAAAAAAGATAATAATTTCGCGCTTTTGTGTGTTTAATGATAAGTTGGATCCTAGATTCCCACTGAAAATCTTATAACTAGAGTCGGTAAAAAACATTTTAAAATGTATGTTTTCTCACTTCCATAACGGAATAAGTAACAGCAAGAAGAAATTAACTTTTAAATGTGTTCTTAGTAAAGAAGTTTCGAGTTTCCACGAGCAGTCGATCATGTCAGAGGTTTTTAAGCGGCTGCAATACTCGCACCACTGGAGCTAAGCCACAAGCTTAGGGAGGGCGAGGTGCCAATTAAATTGAAAGTCACAGTCACACAATCAGCGTCGATCACGCGGGTTTAGTAAAAGCTGGAAAAGCTGAAGAAAGCTTCGTACAAGAGATGCGGTAAAGGGTACTTGCGATAAACCTGACCTTCTTTAAAATACAGCTATTTAAAAAAAGGTAAAAACTAGAACCTCTCACTTTATTCTGATAAAAGTCTTGTCATCAAGTGTGTTTAAATTTATCTTTTGATTTGATTAAGTATATGTAATTACTGGTATAGTTTAGAAAATATGTAACTAATTTAAGACTTAATCATTAGATGATATTACGATTTTAAAATTACAAATTCGTACTAACTGTATAACACATTTAAGTTAAAATAGTGAGGCAGAGTATACATAAAATTAATTCCTATTTAAGCATTTTATTATCACAATCAAGATGCCATTAGTAAGAATAAATGCGCCGGATTATTATCGGAAGAAATAAAATTGTGATTGTATTAAAAACTATTTATGTCAGAAATTCATAACAAAATAGGTATAATTACGGGTGTGTTGTTTTGACAAGCTTAAGTATACCTTACTAGCAGATCGTCCCGGTTTCGCACGGGCCATAAAATAATCTCAATTGCAAAGAGATACAAAATATTATTATAGCCTATGTTACTCAGGTATAATGTAGCTTCCCAACGGTGAAAGAATTTTTCAAATCAGACTATAGTAGTTTTGGAGCCAATTTGCGTCAAACAAACAAACAAAAATCAAACTTTTCCTCTTTAAAATATTAACGAGAGCGAGTGAAGCGTTTCTGCATTAACTGGGCCATGTTTTTGGGTATCCGTATGTTTTTTTTATTATTTTTGACAAAGCAATATGATATTCTAAAAATATTAAGTTACATAGGTAGTGAAATATCCGCCAAACCGTCCTTAGCCAGCGTGGTGGATTATGGTATATATCTTTCTCGTAGGGAGCGTTTAGTACTATGCTATGAGGTCTATCTATTTTTGAGATCTATACTTAGGTATATAATATATTATGTTACACGTCCTAACCCAGGCATGTAACATGGGTCGCAACTAGATCACAATTTTTTTTTTCGCATACACATAAACAATACATATAACTTGCAACAAGCATGTCACAAATATTTGAAATTGTAGTCCTATTACATGATGTACGACATTCTAATTTAAGTCATTGGAAGGAACTAACCTCCACGACACGGGCGCTCAGTCCAGTTTGAGGGTTGGGGAAAATAAATTATGTACAGCATTTAATGAATAAAAATATTTAGATTTTTTTTTTTGAAACTGGGTTAGTGATTACGCGAGTTAGTGACAATCTGGCCTGAGGTGGAGCATGCTATGTCTGTAATAACTTAGTCACGGAGGCTGCCGGACACTGCTAGGTAAGCGAGCACGAGGCCATGCTGTACCATCATGGTATAGTAGTGTAAGTAATATGACTAGAACCGAGTTAACTCGCGGTTGACGGCACGCGGCCAGGAATACTCGCCGGTACCTTACTACCAACAAACATACGCTAAATCTGTCGCCGTGCTGCGCTGCATATCGCACAGTTACCGTGCCAGTTACTGGCAGGTTGCTTTACCTGTGCTTCTTCTTTGTTGTGTAGAGCAAGCGAATGAAGACTTCATATTTGTATGATTTTATTCATGAAAAATTAGATATTTTAATGTACATGTGATTTTCTCGGTTAGTTTTCTGAGAGCTACAATCTGGCGGTTTTCAAAGCAAGAGTGAACCGGTTTTTTCTGGGTAAGCGCGTTCCACCTTAGATCATAATGTCGCTTGCCATCAGGTTTATTGTGATCAAGCGCAAACCCATTTAATGTATAAAAAAAAAACAAAAAAAAAAAATTGTTCTTATGAGTTCTGGTCTCAAACGAGTAGACTAAATTTTGTGCTTAATTTGATAAAGCTTCAAATTTAGCCTTGGTTAATATAACTTATCGGTTGTTTTCTTATCCTGGAGTAACGCGTTTATTTCGAATTTGAAATTAAAAACAACCGCTTTTACTACATAGATAATGGCGTTATATTATCTAGCTAGCTAAGCAGAGCATTTTTAGTTCAAAACCTTCAGCAATTACTGTGATCCGACAACCTCATTGAGCCGATCTTTGGCCAGAGTGGCCAGAGAGAGACTCTCGTGATTAGTATTTTCAACTGGACCAGCAAGTTTGCCTAACTGCATCGTAGATTTTTTTTATTAAACATTTGTGAAGTATGCACTTGTCAGTCCAACTGGAAGAGCCACTAAGCCAGTGCAAGCGCAGCTCCGCACGTGGCCGTGGCACATGTCGTTAAAATAACTCCGCCGCTGCAACGTTACTGACTGCTGCACTTACACTGCTACTACTTATTGGAAACTACATTTTAGCTCTCTTCTAATGTTGCATACTTATAATATCATCATCATCCTAGTTAGTACAGAAATATACCCTCCTGTTAAATTTACCAGTATAATACTTATAAGCCTAGTGATGTATATAATATGTTTTCTCTTGTTTATATCATTAACAAAAAAAAAATATAAAAAAAAATATGTATTAATTGTGTCGTAATTTGATTAGTACGAGTAGCTTTGATTTTACAAAACCTGTATTAACTTATTTTACCCAAACTTGCTTACTATAACATTTGTCATAATTTTATTACTCATCATCTTTCTTTGTCTCAACTTGTATTATTTGGCGGTGAAGGAACTATGTCCCACAACACAGGGTTTTCTCTAGTGGGGGACATAGGGAGCAAATCAAAATGGGAACGTACAATTGTAAATATTAAATAAGGTTGTATCATCATCATAATCAGCCGGTTGACGCCGGCACGAGCTGTCCTGTGCAAACTGGCGAGACAGATTATTGTTTAGTTTAACAAAGATTAAGATACATTTATTCAGGTAAATGTAATAGTGCTCGTACATAGGATTCTTATGTTTACAGAATATAGGATAAGAATTTAAAATTGTAGTCGATTGTTTATCGGTCGGATGTAATTAGAATAAAAGTGGATGAAAAAAAATTAATAGCATTGAAAATACAATGTTACAGTATCTTTGAAATACTAATAAACTTAATAATAAACTGTTAAGTAAGCATGCACTATTTCATCTTAAAACCAATCCTTACAAGTACATAAGCCGTTATAGTAGATTGGTAACTACGTACTTAATTTAAATTAACTTAAAAACTGAAGTTAATTCAATTCATCAGTTTTTAACAGCTGGACTATTGTACGTCGAGTTTTTACCAACTACTTTTATCTTTGGCCAAATCCTTGACCTCCCTATACGATATGACTTTCGCCTTCTCCTTAATTTGGTGTTTTGCTCTGAAATGTTGTATGTTCATTGCTCAACTTAATTTTTGTAGTACTATCAATTTGATAATTTATTATTGTTTTGATTAATATTATTCATTTTATCGTAGTTTATTATTTCAGTTGAAATTATTGTAATGTATATTATTTTGAATATTAGCTATATTCAAAATAATATACATATATGAATCATAAAGTTACGCATCTCTCCCAACATTCTACACTGTTATCTGTTAAAAACATCTATTTCTTAGAAATAATAAATTCGAATAATAAATAACATTCGATTGCATCATGGGTTTTGAACACCGTCTATTAATTTCGGCGCACACTACACTTGTAATCAGAAAATATTATTTTCTGTGATTTAATCGAATGATCTGTGTTCGAATCGATACAAATGTGTTTTGGTTTATTTTTTATTGATATGCCTCACTGACTCGAAGTCATGTTGGAATTGTTTAATCAGATAGTATTTAATTCAATTTTTGGTTTGTTATTTTTTTTAAGTTTACAAAATTTTCGTTTTTACTATCCTTTGTAATAAAGTTATGTTTAAATTTATTTTTATCATTACTACTAGATCTGTTTTGTTTTTGTATAATACAATTGTAATATATTCATTTCTAATATCAGGTAATGAAAATAAATACAGCTAGTTGCTAGTTAGTAGTGTTTTAGTAAAAATATATATTTTTTCCTCTTCATCTAGGCATTTGACTAGCGCGTTACTACATGAGTCAGTGACACTCTGGCGATAAGGTGATGAAGCATGCCTAGTCTGGAATATCTGACCCTCAAGGAGGCTGCCGGTATACCCCGCTAGATGTTTGGCGACAGATTTCTATATTTACTGGGGTTAAAAACGAAATTTTTACTTATGGAATTTTTTTACCAGACTTAAGTTATCTAGATTGCTGGATCGAAATCCTTTTTACACGACATATAAGGAATATCTGATACATCAGCACACCTATATCCCACAAGGCTAAAAATTCCTATAAAAATTTACAAGAAGCAATAAAATGTATTGAAAGTTTTTTTCATGATAAAATAATATTTTGTTATTATATTTAGTAACACACATTTTAACATTGCTTATTTCACAGTTGTAATATGTATTTGACGTGTGCAAGTAAATACGTGAATTACAAGTGGTAATATTATATTATAAATAGAATAGAATTTCTTTATTGTCATATTGATACATAATTACATATTTATTCACAACTATCATCATTATGGACTCGTCAGTATTTCATTAAATAATAATCTTCAAAATATATATGTACTTATATATTATGTACCTAGTCGTAGTATCTATTAAAACGATAAAGACCTCGAGATGAAATGAAACCTCTCCTTTCCACTTGAACTCAGGAATAAAGCATCACGTTCCGTGAATAAGGAAACATTTCTCCACTAGAGCTTAACTGCAAAATGATGCAAAGTAAACAACCCCGCGAATACACCTCGTAAGTGGCTGCCAGTGAGTCGGGGCATTCCTTCTACCCCCGTAGCATGGCAGTACCCGTAGGAGAAAGATAAATTATACCGAGAGAAAATAATCATTTAGCGGCGTTGTGGATAAAATGCTGTGAAATGTTGAGAAAATGCAATATTGAAAATAAAACCGAAAATTTAATAAATGCATAGATAAACACTTTTTTAAATATAGAAAAGACGATATAATAATAATAAAAATCTTTTTGTAAGTTATTGTCACAAACAGCGGCCTTATTACGAAAAGCAGTATCTCTTCCAGGCAACCACAAAAAAGGTACCACACTTGTTTAGATTAGATAGAACGATTAATTCTTAATATTCACACACTTATTACAGTAAATTATTAACATGAGAAATTTAAATCGAGTGCCGAAAATGGCCGCTTTACCCTAAAAGCGATTTATTCCAGGTTTAGTAATTTTACATAGCCTTGATTTGCCGAAAGCATAATTTTATCTTTCAAATAATTGTTGTGCTACACCGGCAGCGCCTGATATATTTCTTAATGCAAATATTGTAACGCTGATACGACGCAAGCGAAGAATGTGGTAGGCGCTAGTGAAGGGAAATTGGTGGAAATGCTTTTGAATTTTACGAGCGAGTGAAGTTCGTCGGTTGAACGTTGGACTGCAGCCTGTAGCAAATCCGACCCTACACCAATGACTTGCTTTTCGTGCTATGTGTAAAATTCGCACATGCTCATACGTTGAAGGAAAATAGCGCGGAGAAACATCGGTGTCTGTCGATTATGTGGTCCTTGGAGCATCGATAATCGATATGCTCCAATAACCACAAAATCAAAACACGTACGACATTCGTTACGACATAAGCTGCATTTGAACTCAGATTGGCGCGAACGCTTTGAGCCGCAGCTAGTTAGAACTAAAATACAGAAGTAAATATGTAGATAGGAAATAAATAAGTCTACGTGTTTTTCCCCTGCATTTGATTTCCCAAAGACCTAAACATGTAAATCAGTGCAGATTTGTTTTATATAGAATTTAAGCACTTGCCTCGTCCCCTCACTAGCGTAGTGTTGTCCCGGAGGCTCGATATTCTATTAAGATAGCGCGCAGGTTTTATATGTGTTATATGTGACGCGGCCATATTTCCATCACGGGGGAATCTGTCAGCTTGAGATATGATGGAAGCTTACACACGGTTAGAGGCGGCTAGCAAATACAGCTTTGGTGGAGCTTTTGGGCGTACATTAACCTTTTATTTTAATTGTAATTTAATATTGTACGCTCGGAATAGGACTGTTAAATTTGTATACAAAAAATCATTTTGTAAACAGCTTACAATAAAGATTATCTTTTTTTTCTGATTCTAATGTTAAGATACTTCTAATCTTATATTAGCATCAGAGAGAACTGATTCGAATATAAGATATTTTATCTGTTTCAAATATAAAGATATTTAAAATGTATTTTTTCGTTTGTATTTGAATTATTTCTGTTATTTAATCTTACAAATTGGGCTAGTAAATAACAAATGACAATTAATAGTAAGATAAGGAAGGTGTAAGTAACAGTTCACTTGTAAACACAGAAAGGCAAAAGTTTAGTTGAAAACATTACCGATTTAAATAAAATTTGAGATAATAATGAGTTTAATTTAACCTTGAATAAGAAATAAATTACTTTTTAATCAGGATTGAGGCTATACACGTCTTTGATAAGGTTTTCAAAAGTCTGATTTTACTGACGACTCCATACTGAATAAAATAAATTCAAATAATTAAAACATGGTAAAATAATTCAAGTATATTTTCTATAATATTTCGTGTCTACAAATTTCTGCATCTACGTTCCACTCCCGCCAAGTGTCTGCAAAAAATATGAATATTATTCGAAGTGATTTGTCACAAATTGAAAGGAAAGCAGACCCACCGTACATATATATGTATAGCTACATAAACACACACATACCTTTCGTGGGAGGAATGTTATTATATTTTCATCCCATATCTCACAATGACTTATAAAATTAATAGTTTTTGGTTTATAATGGATTTGTCAATCACATACGATTTTACTTATGGAAATATATTTATTGCATTTTTTAGCATTATATAAAACACATATTATGTTTTTGTACCGACTTTATTATTTATTGTAGCCGCCAGAATCCCTGTTTACAACAAAAAAAAAACAAATACCATATGTTACGTACTCGTATTACTAAATGAAATGAGATTATCGAATAGTGTTTATTGTGTAGCTTCGTAGAGCATCCGTAGCTCCACTACACACTTGATACGAACATAAAGTAGAGAGGACTATAAAAAACAATGATACAATAATGTATTCATAAAAGCTTCACGTGTTTTACAATGTTACAGGTCACGCAAAACTATTCTAACAATTAGAAAATATCTAAAAAGCGCCATAAATTATTTTCATAAAGTTATTTACATTCTGTTTCAAAGCATAATCCGACCTTTAGTGACCTTTGGTACAATTTGCTAATAAATACACTAAAACACAATATTTTACCATAATACACGGTCACAACATTTTAGAATAATAGCTAGATGTTAATGTAGTATTGGATTTTATCTTCAGCTTTACCTAATTTCTCTTTTCTTTCATTTCCAGGTAAGGCGACACACGATCACTAACATTAAGTATAAAGGTAAGGTTTAATGCTCTACATTCAGCAATGCGAAATACGTAAGCAATTTAAAACTACTCTGAACATTTTATTCTAATCGCTTTTTATTAAATTTGCAAATGCTATCGATTGCTTTACCAATCTTATCACCATTAATTACTTTTTAAAATATTGTTTTTACTTCATCTTAAAATTATCAACAAATTATCTTTAAATTTATGAATATCTAGAAGATTTTTATTATTATAATAATAAATTTAATGATGCCATTTTTTACATTCATAAAGTTGTTGTAGGTATTAATTGATTAGATTATAGTTTGTGTCCCGTCCCTAAATTAATACCATTTGAATACAACACTAGTAATTAGTCTATGGTCAAAACCTCCCTTCTACAAGAAACTGCTCTGCAATAAATGGTGCCCAAATATGTAGTGTTTTAATAAACTACTCATATATAAATCCTATATTAACCACACAAACTCAGCCCACACCGCATTTTGAAATATTTTATACCGTGTCCAAAACAATTCGTTTCCACGCAGAAATGAACACTCTTCTCTCACAAGACACTCATAACCTAGCGTTGTTTAATGAACAAGTGTCATCTGGCTAATGAATGTAATGAACGAGTGAGACAGAGGAATGTTATCATGAATTAAAGCGCGCCAGAGTTATGCTGAGTCGGGGGTCCGCTGTTTATGCGTGAGCATGAATACACGTAGACCGGTGAAGGGCGCTGCGGGTCCCTAGCCGCGATGATGCTGCGAAATCCTGGGACCATCTTATTTAACACTAGCAGATCGTCCCTGCCTTGCACGAGCTAAAAATATAAAATAATCTAAGTTGCAAAGAGAAACAAAATACACCATTTGTTACTTGGGGATAATGTAGCTTCCCAACGGTGAAAGAATTTTTAAACCTGTAAAAATATTTTTACATTTCTTATAGAAGATGTCAAATACAATTACTTTATAAATTTTACACTGCTTAATACTTTTAAAAGTTTGATATCGAGGTCATGCTTAAAAATATTTGAACATATTTACATACCATAACAGTTCCTTTAACTTAATAGATGTATTTAAAAATTTTGAGAGCGTAAGATTGTCCAAATATAAAGTTTAAACTCGTGTGTTTTTAAGTGACGAAAGATAGTCTTAACCGTCCAGTGGTTTCGGAGCCTATTTGCGTCAAACAAACAAAAAATCAAACTTTTCCTCTTTATAATATTGGTATAGACCATTGCGATTCCACTATATGTATTTGGGAGATTAATCGTGCCAGTCACTGGATGGTAATTATCGCGGTTCACTGATCTAAATGCCGAAGCGAAACTCCGAGATTTTTGTCATAAGCTGTGTCTGACACTCTTGAATAATGATGGGAAATACTGAGTTCTGAATAATATACGCCATGGTTAAATACGTATAGAATATAATTTTATATTTTTTTAACATATACGAGTATGTATGTATACTAAATATTATGTATCAAAGGGAGATTTTGTTGTTTTCAAAGACTGTTGGAATTTGAATTCCAATATCTTAATGAAGATTTTCGAAAAAAGGGAGTTTTTGTTAGGTGTTATATTTCCCTGATTAGCTACCTAGCTTCTCTATAGAACAGATACCCTACTACCTATAGATCTAGGTATCAGGTTTTAGTGATTCAAACTCGACTCTAACCTCCCCGCGCCCCGCAGGTGGTCAGTAATTGGCAATATGTTAGCCGCGGGTTAGCAAATCTACATGCTATCTGCTTACCCTTCGTTGCCGACTACTCTATTATAAGGATGGATGTTTTTTTTTTTAATTTAACAACTTTTTTTTACACCTTTCACACACGAATGGTTTGGAGCTAACCTCTTCTAAACCAGTTCTAGTTTGTATTATGGTTAGCAACCATAATACACAACTGATATTACATATTATACATACTTACTTTATATCGATACATGTTGCCCACCTAGTGTGACAGACAAAAAATTTAGTTCATCACAAAATGGCCGTGCCGGTAATTGAACACGGGACCTTCTAGTTGGCAGTCCGGTATGGTAAAGTCAAAGTTCTTAATTGATAAATTTTTATTTTTTTACAAGTCATAACACATATTATTATATAATTTAATATTTTTCCTGTTAAACTCAACTGTTATATGTTGTCTTTAACAAAACTAAATACTACTGTAGGGAAGCTATTTGAGTAATACTGAGAGAGCAAAACCTATTGTTTCTTTGCAATAATCCATCAAAAATGGAAGAAAATCTGAATCACAAAATGCACGGAGAAAGTCCAAATTTTCTGCCATCTAAGATATGTGAAAGTAGATCAAGTCTTCAAGTTATATAAATTTATCTAGACAATCAAAGCGAAAATCGAATCGCATGGTATACACAATTTTATAAAACACGTGAAAATAATTTAAATTATAAATATATATAAATAATTTAAAACATGTAAATTAGGGTCCTTGCACACTGCATCAGCCGCTACGTCGCGCGATGCGACATGCTGCGTCGTGTCGCGTCGTCTAGCCGCGCCCGACGCATGACAGAGGGCGACACCAGATACGCGCTGATGTTTATTTGTTTGTCTGGAAGGGAGAAGAGCAGGATGGAGAACTGCCGCTGTTGAATTTAATTAAAAAAAATGGTTGCCTGTAAAGTCGGTTTTATGGGCGAAGATTTTACGTGACAACGTCTGCGTCTGCCAATAGTTGAGTGGGAGAGAGACGCAAGGCATTCGGCGGGCCTCTCTCTCGTTCGGTGACTCATCGTAACGTTACCGGGCGTTACACTTTTTCATAAGTGACTCCCAGCCGCAACCTAATTTAAGACGTTGTCACGTCAAAATATGTTGTTTGAATTAAGGGTGAATTGTTGAAACAAAAAATAAATACTGTTTTTCAATTTTGTTGTCTATGTCGTCTAGGTTCTTCCTATGTTACATTGTAGACCACAGTAAAGCTTAACATCAAGCAAGCCGTGGTAACAAGTGAGCCTATTCAGTATTAAAAAAAAATAATTCAGTTACAATAAAACTAGTTGAAACTAAATTAACGTATACGTTCTAAATCACACGATTTCAGTTTGACAAAATAAGTATTAGACATTAAACTCATGCTGATTACGAATAGAATCAAATATTAGATGATAAGTACCGAAAAATCATTTTCTACTCAAATTTGGTCAAGAGCAACAAGCCCTTTGTAAGTAAAGTACAATACTCAAGGTCAGGCGACTCCACACACTGTCCCTGTCCGCCACGCGCCGTAGTAAGTCCAATGAATGGAGCGCGCGAGGGGCGGCCGCCGGGTGGCGTACTCGCGCTGCGTGGATTTGATACTTGCAGTACATCTTGACAGACCATGTTGATATAATATTGACCAATTTTGTAACTAAGTATACCTACTTATTTATATTAAGAGATAACATGCGAAGAATATACAAATATTATATTTTTTGCTGTCAAACAAGTTACATAAACACCTTTAGCACTAATCGTAGCAAAAAATAAAGAAAATTCAAACGAATGATTGAATAAAACACGTCGATAAAATAACAACGGCTTTACTGCCTTACACACGGCATTCAATTAAATCCCACAGTTTATCAAACTCGATTCGAAGTTCAGTTGAATCGCTGTAAAATGCGTTTGTCTATAAATTGGTACAAGGATCAAGACTAATAAAAGCAGTATAGGGGTTTTACGAGGGCTCCCTGAGTGCACGCGGCAAGGTTAGGTTAGTTCGCAACGTGGCCGCCTGGGCGCGCCACCTCCCGCGACGAAATATTTACAAAATGGAAATCGTGCAGTTTTCATATTTTTGTGCAGTTTTAGCACGTCGCTTAAGAATAGTGTTGTGATTAGTGCTAGGCTATGGTGTAAAAGTGTTCTTATATTCATTACGTGTCAAGTAAAAAAATACAAAAAAAAATTAAGCGTAAACTCAGTGCAATTATTTATCTTGCAAAATGAAACCGTTAATATAATTAAATATTTTAAAATAAATCATACCAAAGCATATAACACGCGTGAGTCTGAATAGCAACTTGTTGATTGTGCAATCAATTTTTCAAACATTTGTTTCGGATTTTTTTTATTATTATAAATACAGCAGCCCCATAAAACATGTGCGAGTGTGTGTGAGTGCAAGACGTGTTTACAAACAGCGCTGCATCGATTTCACATAAACAGTGCGGGTGGGGGGAGGGTCACAGGCGGCAGCGAGGGCGGGCGCGGACACCTGCCGCCCGACACCGCATTACCTTCACTTCGAACTAGTCATTCATAGACTGTAGCGGACATAGGCGCTAGTACAAGTGTCCAGCAATATTATGATATAACTAGCTGCGCCCCGCAGTGTTACCCGCGTTAATCCGGGAAAAAATAAGTTAATCCGAGATAAAAAGTAGCTTTTGTCTTATTCCAAAGTTTTTCATCAGTAAATCTCTTCAAAATCGGTCCAGCCGGAGGATCATGAAGGAGTAACACAGATTTTCAAGTTATCTTCGTATCCCACGGGAGCCACACGGTAACCACAATAGTTGTCGGGATAAAAAGCACCAAATTTTCAATAAAATCGGTTCAGTTGTTTCAGCGTGAAGAAGTAACAAACATACACACACAAACCTTCGCATTTATAGTATAAGTAGGATTATTCGTTATTTTTAATTGAAGAGAAAGTACATTAACTTAAGATGGCGGACGTTGGCGGATAAATCTTTGTCGCTTTATTAAATAGCTAAATCTTTTTTTAACAATTTCTAGTAAGGTAAAGAGCGCCCATCAATACTTTGAAAAAACTTAATATATATGATAGGAGTTCCGCAAATGTTATGTTTATATATTTTCCGACTTATAAATTGGACCAAAATGTGAAACTCTTTCGTCGTTACCTCGTCCTATCCCTGCAGTATCCGCACACAGGCAGCCGCAGCCCCGCCGGCGCCTGTGTGGGTTTTCACGGTGACTCACGCGCGCCTTGCTCTTCATTAAGCAGCAGGCGCTTTAATATGCCATGACCTTTGACTTTATTGTGGTGTGCTGCTTACTCTGCTCCAAATTCTGTTTACTTATATAAATTACCCTCGACTGATACTTTAGTTGAAAATATGATTAACATACAAATCATTTATGTACAGTTTTTCCTCTGAGCATTCGTAAATTGATACAAAACTTGTACCAGCCCTGCAGTGACTTATGTCTGGTGTTAATTAAAATGATAATTAAGAAGGAACGCAAGCTCGCAAATTGATTAAGAAAAGTGCTCATTGAATTAAAGTTATATTTTTAGAGTTCTGAGACAATAATTCTCTGTTAAACCTACAGTATACTTAAATACTAAACGTTATTAATGAAACCATGTGGCTTAAGATCCACTAAATATAATTGGTCATACAAAAATTTTATTTTTGAGTGCTTAGTATATTACGCAGTAACTATTTAGTAATCTGTGATATATAGAAGTTTATTAGGCAAAAAAGTGTCAAGCCAATGCCATATAAATATTTTAGATGAAACTGGTTGAATTATTAAAAAGTTTTTAACAGAAATTATTAAAGTGAAATATATAAAGTGTTAAGAGCAGATGCGAGATGACAAGCCATTCATTACGAGTATTTTTAATTTGCACTCGCACAAACCGGCACAGACTGTCTCTAAAACACACTGAATTAGGGGATCTCACCCCTTCATACAGAACTCAAACTAAATCAACCCTTACTCAGTTGATTTAAAGTTGATAATTGATTGGCAATCGTATGTTTTGATCGTTTTTACTGGAAAGTGAAAATACAGAATGTAGAGTGTGGTTGTGTGTTGTACTTTTTGCGACATGTCACGTTTTCTTTTGCGTGTTGCTCTTACATGTTGGTTCAGTGTACGCTTACCTTTAATTTTGAAATAATTCATCTAATCCTAAAAAGACAGCAACCAGCAGCTCTAGCCTATCACTTTAGCCTACCCAGCATGCGTAGTTTGGAATAACTAGCTCTTAGAGAGGTTACTTGAATACACCGTTAGATGCTTGGCGATAATTTCCAACAGAAAACATATCAAATTCTTATTCTGATTTCATATAGGTATGTAAAGAAATTCAGTTTTTTAGTTTCTGTTTATTTCACACAAATGAATTCTTTACATAATACATCGAGCTTTAAATGTGTTATAGATTAAATATAGGATAGTACGAGTATATGAAAAATACATCTTCAAACACATTTATTTAGGCATTAAAATTTAAGTAACCACTCAGTGGATACAGTACAACAAGTAAAAAATAATACATTTAATTGTTATACATACATATTTAATATGTAGTACAATAAACATAAATCTACAGATAATACACTCCATGATCCACCCCATATAACCACTCCTGCCAATAACTAGTAATCAAACTAAGCTTTTTGCCACAGATTATATCACAGTTTCTAAGGGAAGTATTGCCATAGATAACGTCACAGATTCAACTAGAGTTACTAAGAACATTTATGAATGACACAGATTATCTAGTAGTTTTTTGTACCTTCGTCACAGAATCAACCGTAGTTCATACTAACTACGGACAGAAGGTTGGTAGTCACAGATTTAATATCAGTTAGTATGAGTATTCTGTCCACGCACTAGCTAAGCTATAATGTGCTATGAATCATTGAGATAGCGCGTTATTGGAAGGGTGGGTTTACCGTTAGATATTAGGAATCCGGTATCTGGTAAGGCCAGTGTGTATATAAAATAAATACATAGATTAAATTACCATGTATATATAACGACACTGAAGGGACTGTGCAATTTATGGCGTTATAGAGAATGGTCGTTAAATGGAGAGAATGTATAATTGTATGGAATACAAAGTAAACCAACTAAAGCTAATCGATTTCGACGCTTAAGAGAGTTTGTCGTTAAATCGAGTTACGTTACATGGAGTTTACTGTACATACTAAGTACTCAATTTGATTGCGATCATTTTAGTTTTGCTTCCTATTCCTAAAATTTTAGTAATGTGCATAATAATATATATTTTTTTAATGATAATATTACACATACTCGTATAATGATAAAAAAGTGATACTGTTAAAAAGTAGTATAACGTTTTAATTTTTTATTTCTAGTGTACTTGTTTATTAATATTGAAACAAGGATACCTTTGAATTGTTAATGTAAATTATATTTTTACAACATTTCTACAGTTTTAATTAAAATAAAATAATATGAAAGAAGTCTCCACGTATTTTCTAGTTTTACCCCTAAGCCAGTGTGCGAGTGAGACAGCAACACTGCACCCCGGTGCAACAAACATACACAACACTCTACTGAATTGATACTATATATTATGATTAGTTTGGATATAATGGGAGGGTATTCGTTGGGGGCTGGAGGCATGTCTTGACGGTATTTGTGACATTTGTCTAAATAATGTTATTTTGCCTCGAGTTTTGAAGATAATTAGTATGTACTTATATGTAAAGAACAAATATAGTATAGATGATCGAATCGTCGTTCATTTTTGTGAAGATAACGAAAATGTAACTAAAAATAAAATCAAAATTAAACAGAATTTTGACCTAGATCAGATTTTACAAAATTGTAAAAAAATATTTTCACATTGCCATATTTAACATTTTCTAAATTTTCGTCAGTACTGTTTCATGACAGGTAAGTATATATTTATTAAACGTGCTTTATTTATCTTCTTCTTTGTATGAGTAAAGTGGTGAAGTTCTGGTGTCGAGAGATTTCCTCGGCCTTCGGTAGCCCAGATGAAATCGCCACTTTTTAAAAGACAGTTTTGTGCACGATCCCCCATCCAAAGACTGTCCGCATCGGCCTTTGCTTATTATAAACTTATGAATGAAACTAGTGCAAAAATCTTTTTTTTTAACTTAACGTTTTTTTTTACTTTAGCTAAAATGGGTCAGTACCAAAATAAGTATAAATATTCGTAGGGTAGTTTTTTTGGTGAACATACTTAAAATATATACATACAGTCGAATATATAACAAAGTTTTACTTACTTTACAAAAAAAAGTTTTACTGAAAATCGCACCGTAACTGGACTCTAAGATCTCGATATAAACAAACACACAAACATCCTCCCACTGCAAACGCTTATACCAGTCCCCGTACCAAAATAGTGGTGACAAAGCAGCACAATGGAAAGTAATCACCCCCAATCTATTCAAGCAATCGGCGCTTTTCTCCAACCGAATCACATTACGTATACAACGCCGGCGGCGACGTGGGAAACACTGCCTTATATACAGAGTCACTGCCTGCTGTAGCCAAACCTTGTTGTACCGGATTCAGCTATATTATTTGAGTCAAGTGCCTCAAGCACGGTAGTATGTATTTTACTATACAATACACTACAACTTTATTGTACACCAAAAACTAAAACAACATTACATCACATGAAAAAAAAACAGAGGTAGTACATTAGGCGGATTTATCGCCTAAGGCGATTTCCGCCAGGCAATCTTTGGATGGATTTTAGTTGAGAAAATTGAAGAGAACATTTAAGAGCTCTTGTCAGTGGAGTTTTGTACAGGTTCTCCCTATACGACATGACTTCCTTTGGGTACGTGAGACAGTCACATGACTGAGCTGTCCTCGAGTAAAGTCGTGTTTTTCTGTGCTAGTATGACAATTTCAATACCATGGATCAATACCCTTACTTTTTAAAACCCTGTATGTTGCACTTTTCCTACGAGTTTCCTAACTCTGTGGAAAGGCTTTTCCCCGCCTTTCCCTTGTCCCGCGATAACTGCATCGAGGGGAGCTCTGCATTGTGAGACGTCTTATCGGTGTTACAGGGCTTTACATTTTTAATTTAATTACTTTAAAGGTTTGGCCATTGCTTGAATTGAAAATGGGTGATTTAATAGACGAACGGAGTTAGTAGCGAAATAATATTGAAAATCAGAGTTGCTCTCGTTAAAATTAAAGAAAAGCTAAAAAAAGAAAAACAAACAAAAATACAAAAAAATGTAATAATTTTATCAAATCAGTGTATTGTCATTGGTCCTCAATAAATCTACAAAGTTTCAACGAAATCTAACCGTTTAAACAGAAGGCAAAATCGCGCCCAAAGAAGTCGGTTACAAACAAACATACAGGTGAAGCTAATATAAAGCGTGTAAAAATTAAAAATACGTTCGCGCTGCTGGTATTTAAGGCTTACTCTCTAAATAAAAAGGCAATCCAATATTAAGAATAACAATAATTGTCAGTTCATCTTTCATAATATGAAAGTCGTAAGTTGGTTTGTAAGAGGCTAAACGATTCATATTTACAAAATCTAAAGTTAACTACGATTCTCAGTGAGTGAATATTAGTAGGTTTAAGGTTATTTGCTATCATGCTGCAAGTGCTCATAGTTCGCTAGATGGCGTTTAAGTTAGTTTTATTCATCCCAGCATCCCAAGTGATTTCTTTTGTAACTTAGAAATAGAATGAAATGTGGAAACCCCTCCTTTTCACTTTCTAACAGTTCTAAGATAATTAATGTTCATACCCACCGTATTTATCCTGTCCCCGACTGTAAAAGGGTTGAGTTTTCACCATAGGCTAACACAAGTTATAGAAGTTTCAAGGTGTCGCTATGGAATGCCGCGCGCGTGCGTTCAGTGATGAAACTGATTTAATTTGATATGGGTTTGTTAAATTTGGTTAATAATGCTTCACATCCACGCCTTGTTTTAACGTTAATTAATATCTCTTTTCAAGTCTATTAATATTTAGAGTGCCAATAATTCCAGACTATGCATACTCTACCTACAGCCAGAGTGTCACTGACCCGTGTGGTTACGCGACCTGCCGATTAAAAAAAAATGTAAAAATCCAATAAAATATTTTGAATTTCAATCTTATTGCTAAAAAACGCCAACAATAGACATGGACATAAGAAACTGCTTACTGAAATATATGTTTGTGGTATAATATGACCATTACTGAGCGAGATTAATTCTGGGAGCAGCATGACGTCACTGCGAGTTGTGGACTATACCTGTGGGGGAGTAAGGAGTTCACAATGTGCTAGGGAGCCACGACGGCCTACCTC
This sequence comes from Mellilla xanthometata, assembly GCA_035578125.1. NCBI lineage: Eukaryota > Metazoa > Arthropoda > Insecta > Lepidoptera > Geometridae > Mellilla > Mellilla xanthometata. Next base: position 263,561 of record JAPUBQ010000001.1, read on the forward strand.
CATTTATAATAATAATAATAATAAAATCAAGAATTGATGAACATATTTCAAATTAACAATACAAATTTTCTCCAATATTAGGTGAGAATTACAATAATTTTAGTTCTTATTTACTGTTTTTTCCTTATGAAGTCCTTTTTTATTTGATTTAGCAAAGTGATATCTCTCTGGTCTGGAGACAGCCGTCCATTGGTTATTCGTTGTAGCTTGGCCCAATTATTTATTGACGCGTTAAAACTTCGTGTGCGCGATTCAGAAACGAATCCTCTGATTGGCTGGGGTTGATATGCCAGTGGCATCACACGTCCATATCTAAATCTAGGATGCGTGGATACAATTTTTTTTATCTCAAGAAATCTCAAATGCATCTAATTATGTAATAGGATCTAAGAAATAAGTTTTTACATAAACTCTGTATTATATTATGTTCCCAATCACCAAGCGTGTTATAAAACTTTAGTAAGCCATACGAATTTGGATCAACTAAAATTCAAGTTGACACAGTATCATAATATCTTATTAAATAGATACTCTTTTGCAGTTTGGTCAAAATTATATTCAAATTCTAAAAACATTCTACGATCAAACAGTGTACACTTGCCCTAAATGCATAGAAGTTGGAATTTATGACATCACTAGACAAAGCTTACCTTGCATTATAACTTAGACTATCACTATCTCTCTCAAATGCCACAGTTTAGAGCAGGACGGAGTTAAAGTTTGTGATTCGGAAAATCCTGATCACGACTGTAATCCTTATTTTCAAGGGGCGATGTAATAACGCTCTAAGGAAGGGTGTGAAAATTCTTACCTTTTCTTAATATTGGAAATTGAGCTTTGTTTTCTTCGATGCAGTGTTCATTTCTCTTTGCACTTAAATGTAAAGATTTTGCTTCACAAACTTGAATATGCGTTTTTCTTAAGCTTTAAGACACTAGTCATAAGATAAGTTTTCCCTTGTTCTTCCCAAAGTAAAGTTTGTGAGAAAGTTGGGTGTTTCACCCATTATCAATCATTGTTCACGAATTTAATAACAGAAGATTTTGAAGGATGTTTCCGTTGAGAGGTTGTGAAAGTTTAGCGATTTGAGATATTGGATGTGTTCAAGGTGTTACAGGGTTTATGTGGAAATATTTATAGTGTAAAAATATATATAGCTTAAGGTTTCGTATTTGAAAACAAAGTTTTACAAACAATATATATATTTTTTAAATATTAGTAAACATTTCACACACGGCTGGTTAACCCTATACTGAACCATTTCTAGATATTGTTATAGTTGCTATCACAACAGATATACTACATATACATACATATTTTATATAGATACATATTATTTAATACCCAGACCGACAGTCAACAAATTTAGTTCAGCACAAAAATGTTGGCCGTGCCGGGAATCGAACCCGGAACCTTCTGATTGGCAGTCCGGCATTATGCCAAGTAGGTCGTCATGTAGAATATCTTAAGATCTACGATTTATGGTAGTGGCAAAAATTAATATTATAATACATGCTGGTGACAGACAGACATCTTATAACATTCCATTTTTATGCATCGGGAGTTAAAATAAAAGAGTGTTGATTTTCTATTAGACCGTATGAAAGTTTATATATTTGCACAATCAATAAATTGCATTCCGCACCTATTTTAAAGATTTATTCCTGAATTATCTAGGTATACTTAATAAGAAATAAAAAACATGTGTAACTTTATCACTGTGATATAAAGACGACCAAACCTAACAGATAAAACTTTCTAGTCATATAAAAATACAAATTTATTATCCTGAAGAACTAAGGACCAAAAAACTTGTGGCTTACTCTCAAAGTAGTGCGCATGATTAAAATTAATATTCAAAAATCTGGACTAATCATTTTCTTTCTCAACTACTTGGTCGGAACATTTGCACACAACAATATTTAAAAAAAACGTAAAGTGAACCCCCGTGTGGTTTGTATGTGTGTGTGCGCATCATGTCGGAGCACTGGTCGTGGCTGACGGGCGCGGGGGAAGTGGGGGGAGTTGACAGCGCGGGGGAGTACACCTACAGCCCCCCCTCGCGCCCGCGCCGCGCGCCGCACCGCCCGCTCGTCAAGCTCGCCACCAGCCAACAACTCCCTACTATAGCCAGGTACGTCACAACTTATCCCTACTATTGCCAGATACTTCACAACAACTCGCCTACTATTACCAGATAGAAAGAAAGAATAAAAGAAAGAGAAATGTTTTATTATGCACAAAAAAGATAAGTCAGAACATGCCTACTATTGCCAGATACGTCACAACTAATCCCTGCTTTTGCCAGATACGTCACAACTTCTCCCTACCATTGCCAGATACGTCACAACAACTCCCTACTAGCCAGGTACGTCACAATTTATCCCTACTATAACCAGATACGTCACAACTTATCCCTAATATTGCCAGGTACGTCTCAACAACTCCCTACTATTGCCAAGTACATTAAAACAACTCCTTACTATTGCCAGATACGTCACATCAACCCCCTGCTTTTGCCAGATACGTCACAACTACTCCCTACTATTGCCAGATACGTCACAACAACCCCCTGCTTTTGCCAGATACGTCACAACTACTCCCTACTATTGCCAGATACGTCACAAAAACCCGCTGCTTTTGCCAGATACGTCACAACAACCCCCTGCTTTTGCCAGATACGTCACAACAACCCCCTGCTTTTGCCAGATACGTCACAACTACTCCCTACTATTGCCAGATACGTCACAACAACCCCCTGCTTTTGCCAGATACGTCACAACTACTCCCTACTATTGCCAGATACGTCACAACAACCCGCTGCTTTTGCCAGATACGTCACAACAACCCCCTGCTTTTGCCAGATACGTCACAACAACCCCCTGCTTTTGCCAGATACGTCACAACTACTCCCTACTATTGCCAGATACGTCACAACAACCCGCTGCTTTTGCCAGATACGTCACAACAACCCCCTGCTTTTGCCAGATACGTCACAACAACCCCCTGCTTTTGCCAGATACGTCACAACTACTCCCTACTATTGCCAGATACGTCACAACAACCCGCTGCTTTTGCCAGATACGTCACAACAACCCCCTGCTTTTGCCAGATACGTCACAACAACCCCCTGCTTTTGCCAGATACGTCACAACTACTCTCTACTATTGCCAGATACGTCACAACAACCCCCTGCTTTTGCCAGATACGTCACAACAACCCGCTGCTTTTGCCAGATACGTCACAACAACCCCCTGCTTTTGCCAGATACGTCACAACAACCCCCTGCTTTTGCCAGATACGTCACAACTACTCCCTACTATTGCCAGATACGTCACAACAACCCCTTGCTTTTGCCAGATACGTCACAACTACTCCCTACTATTTCCAGATACGTCACAACAAAAACACTTCAATTATGAAAATTACAATCGCCTCAGCCATTTCACGGTCAAACTTTACCGATGTCCGAAACTTACGACGCTTAGATATACGTAAGTAATCTACGAAGACTAATCATCTGTGAAATAAAACAAAATGTCCAAATGTCCCAATCAGCGGTATTACCCAGCCGACTCGGCGAGTGTTCGCGCCGTACTTTATTAACAAGTCTATTTCACTGCATTAGTATTCACGACGTTGTTTTCATGAAAAATGGTCGAAACCCCAACGGGGACCATTTCTTTTACAAAACCAAACGACTTTTGCCATCCTAAAGCTAATAAAATAATCCAAAAGCGACTTTATCCCTATGGCATAAGGCGTGGGAATCCGAGAAAAAGTTTCGTCGTAAACAAACGGATAAGTTTGTCGAGAGCTTCTTGTTTTGACTTTTGATACTTAAAGTTTTTCACGTCAAGTTGTGCACGTGACTCGTATTATTATTATAAGAAAGGTCATTTTTCTTTGTCCCGGCTGTAAATGGAAAGTCCTAATGATATTTCCGCACCAAGTTACGTTTGCGGTCGGAAATCATTATTTTGTTCCCGGAATTAAGAGATTTAAGTGCAAGCTTAAGTTTGTGCAGACTGCAGGGACAGGTTGATGGATTATTGCAGTTTCCTTTGTGGAATTCATTAAATTTCGATACGGGAAAGAAAAAACTTAGCCAAGAATAAAGCTCTAACTTATAGCTTAATCAGGTGCTTTATATATTTTTGTAATTTTGACAATTTATTATTTATTTAAAATATACTTTAAAAATACGTTTTAAGCGTTTAGATCGCCAATTATGGCACACTTATTATTAAGATTTTTTTTTAATTACAGTAATACCCCGGACTTACGCGATAGGTGGGACCGAGCGCTATCCGCGTACCTAAGTCGAATTCGCGTAAGTCGGGGTACAATTTTATTTATTTATTTATTGTACATACAATTAGTGAGCTTCACAGTTGCCCAATACACTCACTATTGCTTATTTTGCATATACATACCTACAAAGTCATACAAAGTATGTTTAATTGAGACCGGAGACTATAATTTAGGAAATAAATTTTAATTTAATTCTAGATAATATGACAAACTATATTAATAAAATGTATAAACACAATCTGAAGTGCGCGGCTTTCAAACAAAAAACGTTAAAATAGACGAGAAAATTAAATCGCGTAACTCCGAATTCGCGTAAGTCGAGGTAGCGTAAGTCGGGGTATTACTGTATTCATGTTTGTGTCCAATAAAGTATTTTCTATCTTCTATCTGTATCTATAAATGTTTTTAAATTCAGCAATTTACTATTCCGATTTATTTCAAATTTTGTATGCAATTTTAAAATAAAATTTATAAAGCTACTAAAAAGCATCATCCGTTCGGAAATGAAAACAGACAAAACCTTCAATTTATAAAGCAGGAAAATTTCACAAAAACAATCACCCCACCAAACTATAAAATAAAATGGAAACCAAAACAGAAAATAAGTAAAAGACATATGGGTTTCCAGATTTCCCATTCGCAACACGTACTGTTATCAGGGGAGGCATAAACATTTTCCCGAAAAATCGGGACTCTCGCTTTGTATGTAAATTTTTAGATATTTTCCATGGAATAAAGAAAATAAAATAGCATGTGTTTTATTGTTTAGATTATAGTAAATCCTGAATGCTCAGGTGCCAAGTAAATGTATGCAGACGTGATTGAAATTCAGATGGGAATTGCTATTGTTATTTTGCCAGAGGTTGAGAACTGCTGGCTGGGTATTGTTGCCTGGAACCGAGTCATTTGCATCGCTGGCTATGATTATACGGTACACGGGGTCCATTCTAAGTTGTTCTGCTGGTCATGGATTTCTTAGAATCAAAAGTAGTATTAAACAATCTTTAATTTAGTATCACAAAAAAAAACCACACAATTAGGGCTATTTTTACTATTCTAAAGTTAAAGGGTATTCTAAATTTTCGTAGGTTTGAGTAAAGCTATGTTTTTATTTCAATGCAGCTTTGGTTCACGACTGTCATAAAGTACAAAGACGATCAACATCGCCTTTTTAGTTAAACGTCAAAATGAAAACATTTCGTATAGAAGACGATACGTTTTCTAAGACGTAACATCATATCGTATAGTAGTATTCTGCTGTTAAATGTGCGTCTTTATTTTACAAAATTAGCTAATAATAATATTTACTGTAAGTTTGAGTATTACATGTATAACGTGATATAAGTAAACTATTTTTGATGAAATTTGGTACCTACGTAGATTTCTTAGACCCTGGAGTAAAACATAGGCTTTTTTTATCCCGGAATATCGCAGGTAAACCCGTGGGGCGCAACTAATGTAAAATATAACTAAAGTAACTAATTAATCTATGTATGTTCTTTATTTAAAACCGCAGTCAACGTACCTATAGCACAAAACACATGCGTTATTGCCATTACGTTTAAGCCCTATGGTTAGTTTCGACAGAATCCATCATGGGGTTTGGGTAAATCAATCAGCCTTCACAATATTACCCCCCCACACACCTGGTATGACAGTCAGCCCCCTAAATGTTACAAACACGCGAATTATCATCATTTTTCACCCTCCGACCCCCGCTGCTTACCATCAGGTGAGAGGCTCGACCCCTCATTGTCCCTGACGGATTGTTTTCACTGTCTGCCGATGACAGGTGAAGAGATTGATGATCTTATAACGTTGTTTGTGTTATATTTGCCATATTATTATCCCGTACATTTTCTTTGGTTGTACTAAAGCTGAGAATGAAATTACTGTTGTTTGTTTTTGTCTTTTGTTTATTTATTATATCTTCTTGTTTTTCTTCCATTTATTTCATTCCCACTAGGTGGAAACAGCTAGGACAGATAGACGGACAGCAGAGGCTTAGTAATAGGGTCCCATTTTTACCTTTAGGCACGGAACCCTAAAGATTTACACCTTTCACTCTTCTTTCGCCGTCATCTCCAGAAATACACTTTGAAAACAATAAATGTAAAATAAACATTATTTTTATTTGACACTTGTCGCTTTTGTAAAAAAAAAGTAGGTAAATAAAACCAGATACTTTTGATGTATGAACACACATTTTATTTTTTACGGACATACAAGTCTCTTTTTTTTACTTTTTCATAATGCTGAGAAGCAGGAAATTTAGAAACATTAACTATCTTGTAATGTTCTGGTATGTATGCTAAAACAAAATATTATAATTTGTTCAGTCCTTTAGATTGTCTCAATTGTTACTTCACAAGTGGATAGGATTTTATTGTGCACATTTTTTCAAGTATAACTAATAAAATTAAACAGGTGACACGCGAATTGCACTTAACCAGCTCAGATTCAGAAGACGCATTGATGCTACTACTTTATTTAGGAAACAGAGACTTCGGAAAAATCTAAACTTTCGCAGGCCAAAGAAAGATCGAAGCGAAGCGGTATGCTTAAAATTTTGGGATTTCGACTGTGCAACCCATCCAATCGTAAAACCTATTCCATCATCATCGGTCTAGTACTGCTCCATGACAGCCTCGATCATGGCGACCTCAGGCGCGATGCCAGCCTTCTTGGCATCCACCTTGAAGCAAGCAGCCACCTTCACCACGCGGTCGCAGTCGTCAGTGATCTCGTCGTAATGCTTCTCGCAGTTGTGGATCAGTTCCACCATCTTGGCGGATAGCACGTCACCTGGAATAATGAGCTAGTCAGAACCATAGATCATCAACTAATAACAAGTATGATCATTAGGATATCGATCTTTCATTGAGACGCTGGAGACAATAGAGCGGCGAGCAAAAAAGCTCGCGCCGTATCTCTTTGTAAAGCAAAGCTTGAGCCATGACATATTTTATTAATCGTTATATGGTGGAAGTGTCAAAAGAGCGTGCTTAGCGTTTTGCCTCTACTATTTTAATAGTAATATCTTATTTCTGTTTGTTTAGAACAGACAATAAATTTAAAACGCTACCAAGTTTAATAACCAATAAAACAATACACTGTAATCAAAGATGCAAAGTACACCAACCTTTGGGGAAACTCTTGACGTAGTCATGCATATTAACGTGGTGCATCCTGGCGTCATCCTGCATGAGGCTGAACTTGTTGCTCATGCAGATGATGGCGCAGCCCAGCTCACGGTGCACCACGTCGAAATCCTCACTCCAGAAGTGCTGGAACTCTTCTAGGATTTCAGGGGACAGACCTGACTGTGGCGCAAAGGGGAAAAATAGTATTAGATACAGTAAAATTAAATATTTATTTCAGTAATCTATACTAATTTTATAAAGATTCTTCTTTATAAAATTAGTATAGATTATTTACTGATAAGTTTGGTTGTTTGTTTGTTTGATGCGAATAGGCTCCGTAACTGCTGGATCGCTTTGAAAAACTATTTCACTGCTGTGTAGCTACATTTTCCCCGAGTAACATTGGCTATATTTTGTTTCCCTTTGTAACTTAGATTGTTATTAAGCACGTGCGAAGGCGGTACGGTATGCTATATATTACCTATAATTTAAACTGTCATCCAACTTATGGAAGCATCCAGATGAAAATGTCGCATTGACCTTGACTTTACTGTGATGATCATGTCAGATCTTCATAGTTAGCCAAGCCACAGGCTTGAATATACACATTTCACTGAATCTGTATGACCTTACTGACTAGGTTGGGAACGAATCATAGTGTGTTCACTTACCTCATCCCGGCACTCGTTGAGCGCCTTCCCGAAGTGTGCGGTGACGTGGCTCATCACCTCTGCCGTGCCCGCCGCCAGCCCGCACACCCCCGCCGCCATCACCAGCGCCAGAACATACTTCATCTTCAACACGTGCCTTGCCACTAGCTGCTCTCTCATCATCACCACCTGTTATATCTTGAGGGAACTTTTTTCTGGACATCAATTGCATATCATTATCTACTTATCTATCTCCTTCTCTAGTTCGCGTACCACCTCTTTATGTTCAAGGATTTTAAGGCTTAAATTCACTTGACAGTTTGGTCTGTTTAGTTTGTTTGAAATTATTACATTATCAAAATTGTCGTCCTCTATTTTGATTGCAATAGAGTTGAGAATTGCGCCGTATATTATAATAAGATGGTAACATACATGGTGATTTGCGTACGTGGCCATGTGTGTACCGCCAAGTCATGTCTGTAAGTAGTAGTTTAGCTAATGAAAGGTCTAACCGACAATTTGCTCTTAGTCCAAGGATCTTTTATGACCGTAAATAATATTGTTGTAATTTGGTTTTCAAGTGTCTAATTATAGAAATGCCGATTTCTGTATTGATTTCAGCCATGGATTTAAAAAATATTTCTAACTGTATAGTCATGAGATGATATACTATTCTACTCACAATGAAATCATTTAAAAATGAAATAATAGACTGAAACTAGTTAATAACGAACACTATGTAACACAACATGTAATTAAGACTTTAATTAAAGACATAGTAACGTTTATAAAATCTGAAATAGATAACAGATACATAGTTCCAAGCGCGAATGCATTGTTGCCAGTAAAATGGGTGACTTGATAAAACGTAATAAAAGAAAAATAGAACAAATTTATTTATTATTTTTGATTTTGGCACTGTGCGATAATGTATATTGCTCTCAAAATATCATGCAAAAGTTGACGCTGAAATTTGGAGAGGTTTTAGTCGAATGTAAAAAGGAGGTGAGTATCTGATGTTACATATGATATAATTATATCTATCACTCCCTGCGGGTATTCATAGTGTAAAATGATTGTATTTTGGATATTCTTCACACACATCACACTTGTATCTTGTCAATTTACCAGCTGTCCCTGCCAGATAGTATCTTCGAAGACTTCTACAACTTCTGGAAGGAAGGTTACGAGATAAAGAACAGGCAGATGGGCTGCGCTCTGCACTGCTTGTCCTCTAAGCTTGACTTGGTGGATCCCGATGGAAACTTACACCATGGGAATGCACACGAGTTTGTCAAGAAACATGGAGCTGGTACGATTTTTTTTACACAACTTTTACATTTTATGTAATCAAAATGCCAATCTGCAATTTTTCAACTTCGTAACCTTTTTAGTTATATAATTTTGGTTCTACTCAAAGACTGAATGAGGTTTCTAAAAACAAAAGGGTTCATATTGTAAGCAAAACTAGAAAAAAAACTTAATGATAAACCTTCAATTAATAGAAATGTGCACATAATTATCATAAAAACCAAAAATACAATTAATTAAAGTTACTGCATGAAAAAAAAAGAAACACAAGTCTAATGTTTTTTAAGCGTACAGTTCTTGTGCACTGTTTGAACTGTGTAATCTGAATTTATAAATATAAATAAAAGGCTATAAATTTTTTTTTTTCATATTAATTTACTATAATTTTATGGTCTACTCCCAGACGCGACCATGGCTCAGACCCTAGTGGACACGGTCCACTCGTGCGAGAATAATACTCCAGACAACTCGGACATCTGTCTGAAGGTCCTCGACGTGGCCAAGTGCTTCAAGGTGGAGATACACAAGCTAGACTGGGCTCCTAACATGGATGTCGTCATTGGAGAGATGCTGGCTGAAATTTGAAGAGCAGAAGATAATTATGATGATATCAGGAAAGTAAGAAAACAGGACTGGTTAAAATTAGTGTCGGGGATATAATACTTTGAGGTGAAGGAATTAAAATAAATGCGACTGCAAGAATTTGTAAACAGAAGAATAACTCTAGGCTTTAAGTTTAAGATTAGGTCGTGAAACATTGACGCTATACAGTTTTATTTTATTTGGTAGTGTAACGGGTTACGTAAGGATATTCTTTGAAATAATTTAAGTTCAAGAATAAACATTTTTTACGGGAAAATCATACTTAATATTTTGTTTATTTTCATTACTTTGTGTTGAAAAATAAATAATAAGCCAAGAACACTCCTGACTGACACACCTTTCGTACAAATCAAAATTAAATCACCATCAGTTCATCCGTTCGAGAGCTATTATGCCACATACACACAGACGCTACAAACTTATAACACCCCGTCATTTTTGCGTCAGGGTCTTGAAACAATAAATGTGCTTACAAGGTCTACTTTGCAACTACTAGAACTAAGTAAGCCAAAACCACATATAATTAGCTACTAATTAAAGCTGTCAAACACCAATTTGCTAATTCTGAATGAACATAACCACTCATTCATCGAAACAATAACGATGCATGATTACCAACTAATTACAAGTACGGTTGGTAATTAAAAAACATGCGAAGCTAACAAAGATATAAAACCTGACAATCCTAATGCAAGTTCCTCTTTACTCGAGCATGATCATCTAGTAAGACACCAAAATGAGTCAGGTTATGAAATTGGCACTAATTGTGTTGGTGAGTGTGTTTGCACAAGTGGAAATGTCACAGGACGTGATGAAGGCTTTGAGTATTAATTTTGCGAAGCCGTTGGAAGCTTGTAAAAAGGAGGTAAGTAGTTATTCTCTGGTGATAAGTTATTGATCTTGCCAACTAACAAGGTCTATTTGAAATCTAGAATGAATAATTGAGCTAACAAAATAAATACTTGAACTTCCCTTTTCAGATGGACCTACCAGATTCGATAATGAAAGATTTCGCAAACTTCTGGAAGGAAGGTCACGTGATGACGGACAGGAACATCGGGTGTGCCATCATGTGTCTCGCCTCCAAACACGACTTCTACGACGAGTCCTACAACCTGCACCATGTCAACGCACATGAGTTTGCTAAGAAACATGGCGCTGGTAAATATGGATGGTTTTTTATTATGTATTTTTTATCTGTGTCTGTGTCTGAAATGGCATCGTAGCAACCGAACAGATTAACCGATTTAGTTTTAGTTTTTTCTTGTCCCAGCTTTAAGTCTTAGTACAAGCCGTCGTTGAGCTAAGACAGAAGCCTTCGGGCGGCTTGAAAACTCACGATACCAGAGTTTGGCCGCTTAGCTCATAAGAAAAAGAAGAAGGTTAAGAGTTGAAATGATGATTTAAGTGAGCACTTGTTGATGGTTTCCAGACGACGCCATGGCCAAGCAGCTGGTAGACTTGGTCCACGGCTGCATGCAAGCCATACCGGCGGAGAGCGACGGATGCGCGCAGACTGTGAAGGTCGCCATGTGCTTCAAGAACAAGATTCACGACCTCAACTGGGCACCCGACCCGGAGCTCATCATGGCGGAAATGCTCAGCGAGTCATAGATCACCGTGTGGACGTGACTTTACACTCGACACTCGGCGTCATCGAGTGTCAGCTTGTGGACACCTCGAGACACCGAGACTATCCATATTTTCAATGTTAGTGTAAAGTGTCTTCGTTTACCTTTAACTTTGGATTTACGGTCATTTCTTCAGATATTGGTTACTTATTCATACATGTGTCCCAACATACAATTATATGTCAGTAGTTATGGGTTCACTCTCAATGTTCACATCACTTATAGAAATACAAAGAGTTAACACTTGCTTAAATAGCTAACTTTTAGTTTTCAATTCAGTTTGTCTATCTTTTACTTCAGTAATCTCTAAATCTAGTAGTAAATCCTTATAACCAATGTGTGAAGACATAAAGGTAAATCTAAGTTCCCCTATACTGTCTGGCTATGAAACTGAATTAATGATTATTAATTATAGTGCTCTCTTCAACCAGCTGTCGATTTCATATATTTAATATGTGTGTTTAATTAAACGTTTGTCGAAGCATCAATGTTTTATTTTATCTTTGTTTGAATTCGCTATTTATCTATCAGGTTTAGTTTTATCCAAATTCTTATTACATTTTTATTATTATTACTAGCTGACCCGACAGACGTTGTCCTGTCTTAACGATGATTATTTACTATACTCTTTTTTTTACTCTTGATGGTAAGTGATATTGAGTTCTACCGTGGATCGCGCTTACCTAGAAGGAACCGGTTCACTCTCGCCTTGAAAATCGCTAGATTGTCAAAATCGCATGATAGCGTGACCAAGGGATATAGGGATTCATATACATATATATACTCGTATATATAGAAGAGAAAGATTGTACACTGTATTGTTTTTTAAAGTTTGATAGAATAACTTTGCAAAAATAATTAACAGAAACATGCTTTAGTTAATTAGAAAGAAGGCATATTTGCATATTTTTAATTACCATTTGTACACTGTAACAAATCCGATAAGCTTAGAATTTCTGAAACAGAAATATTTTTTTACCTAATATTAAACCACATACTTGTGTATTTTAAACTGTATTTTGTTGTAGTACCTATGTTAAACAATAAGTGTATTTAAAAATATGAGTTGGAAGCTCCTAGTCGTTTGGATACTGTTTCACGTGACATTTTGTGACATAGATCCTATACAAATAATGTCAGATTTAAGCTCTACAATAGGAACTTATATATTGGAGTGCTGGGATGAGGTACATGAGCTTTTTCTTAATATATCCATTACTTTGATTAGACTGGTCCAAACTAAAGCGTGGTGGACATGAAAAAGTGTATTTGTGTAGGTTTTAAATTCTGGTTTGTAAATGACGACAACGTTGAGTGATTTATACTCGGCAGTGATCAGCGTCACCTTCCCTAACCAAAACCAAAGATGTACTTGAGGCAGAGTGATTGTAGAATATTAAAAATATAAGCTAACTAGCTCTCAAATTCAGTTTTGATTTCATCCAACTAGACGATAAGACGGCTAATGCAAATTTCCAAACAACTGCAGACGAACTTTAACCAGATGGTGATCAAAGAGTTCCTAAGCTACTGGGACGAGAGCATTCCCCTGGTGGACCCCGACATGGGGTGTGTGGTCATGTGGATCTTACACAAGCTAGAGCTGGTGGAGAACAACGGGACGCTGAGGACTGAGAACGCTAAAGCTTTTATGAGGGCCAAAGGATCTGGTTGGTTACATTGTTGATGTGTTTTATAAATAAGACTAATTATAACGTCCAGCACGTGACCAAAACAAATAGTCACACCTATATTAAAGTATAGATCATGTTTTAAATCACAAGTGCTGAATCACCGGTGGATGTTCTTCTCAGTAACAGACAATTGGGCTTTCGGCAATCTACTAAAGATTTCCTTGGGTATGCCACAAACGTCTTGAAAGAGACTAGAGGAAAAATACGGAGACATAGCTTCTCTGGACATTTCCTATTTAGCAGAGTCTGACTCGACAACGTTATAAGTAAATTCTTCTCTTACAGCTTTCTGCTATTTGCCTTGTAATGACAATTAGAGACGTATTAACAGTGAAAGTTATTTACGTCAGTGAGTTGCATCATCATGTAAAAGAATTAAGTCCATAAAAAGTAAAACAAGAAAACTACCAACCTGTCGAAGTTAAACTCTCATCAATGACGAAAACATTAGAGAGTTCGCTTCTGGCTCTCACTCAGTGATAAGACACTAGCTTTTAATTGTTTTCTTTACTGACTGACTCGACCTATAACTGTCATCTTTGTCCCCCAGACGTAAAAACAAGCGAGGCACTAATAAAGCTGTACGCGCTATGCCTCCGCAGCACAGACCTCAGCCCGGGGCAGGATGAGTGCGAGTTTGGCTTGCTCCTGGCGCAGTGCTTCCGCCAGGGAGTCACCATGTTGGGGTGGACGCCGCGAGGGAATTCCCCCGATATGTACAATGAGGAGATTACTGATCTCGATGACTATTTGTGAATTGGAATACATTTTGGTCGATGATAAGGATTCTTGTTTTTTATTCTGCTGCTACTCTTGAAATTTATGAATTTGTCAGACTCAGTTTTTTTTAGTCAAAAATATTTCTAAATTATATAGGATTTTTTATATTTTGCTACTTTAAAAACCTATTAATTGTAAGATTGATACGTTCGAAAAGTACAGCTAAAATGTTTTATTAACAACGTGTCAAATTTTAAGACCAAATGGACATTAAGTACTATATGTATGTATAACAAGAATTGATTGGTATCTATTGGTATAGGTTAATACTTAAAAATAAAATATAATATGCCTCCTAAAAGTCAGAGTGCGATTGTGTTGAGGAATTATCCGAACAGAACATCAGCATAATGATCTTCGTGCAGCAAAAGTTAAACAAGGATAAAATAATAATTTAGATAACCCACGACCACTTTTTTGCTATGGCGGCCACCTTAAATTTGTAATTTATCATCGTGTAAGTATACTAGACCATCTCTTTAATTTGCTACCTATATTGAGGTAGTGGTGAAAAAATATGTATACCATTTCGTGGCGGTGGTCAAAAAAATAGATACCTCGACTTAAAAACAAATGTAACATACTCAGTTTATCCGTTCAGAAGCCACCGTACATATAATATACCAAAGAAAGATCAAGCACGTCAAACTTATAACACCCTGTCGTTTTTGCATCGCGGTTTAAAAACAAGAATGAATGGAAATGATACTAAAACGAACTGAATGGGTTGTACTATGACAGGTAATTAAATATTTCTCGGAATACATTGTATGTGGTTAAACTTTTAATTACTACCCTCAGACCTAATCTTCTAGTTTTAATGACCACACGGCTGCCAATTTGTGGACTGCGTCATTCATTGAGCGGAAATTACGACCCTTAATTGATGGTGGTATTTAAATCTCTGGGTTTTACTGTTACCCTGGTGGCAGGAGGGTTCACTCGAAGGTCTGATGATGGAGTGGAAGCTTGTGCTGGTGGTTGCGGTGCTGGTGTTGGTGAGGAGGTCAGAAGCAGGAGATGCCATGAAACTGTTAGCAGCTGGCTTTGTGAAGGTTTTGGAAGAGTGTAAGAAAGAAGTAAGTACTCACATGATATTATGGTTTGCTCACTAGCCCACTTATTATAATAATTATGTTTTATTATGATTCCAGAAGTTAAAGGTAGCCACTGTGTAAATCATTAGCCTGGTAATTTCCGCGTAAAGACGATCTAATGTTAACTTACAAAATGGAGCATCCCCATAGAACAAATTATTTTTTCCACGATCATACACTAATTATTTTATTTAATGCTTAATTAATACCTACATTAATAGTAAAAGTTGGAATGAGTCCAACAGTGTTGATGCTCGGAAAGCACCTAAATTGTTGGACCTGCTTAATTTGCGTGGTTTGAGAGTATTTTCTTGAAATTGCCTGTTTAACACCATAAATGACACCCTAAAGATGAAAATATTTCGTCAAACACCTAGTGGTGTGTGTCCGGCAGCCTCCTTGAGACCTAATTATTACAAACTAGGTAAGTTCAACTTTCGACATGAGTGTTACTAAACTATAAAATAAGTTGAGGTCCTCAGGTGTTTCCATACAATGCGTTGGTTAATATTTATTACTGTGACACATATCGTACAATGGACTTTATATCCTTGTGAACAATAATATTTATGGTTCAAACTACTATACTACAAAAAGTAGCGACAAATTGCTCATATATTAGTACGAACACCTAATGCGATAGTCAAAATTTGCTTTCCTTTAAGTGGCAACACCAAAGTTTGACAGTTTGGTTTTGCTTTTGCTTTTGGAAATTAGTTATGTTTTTCGTTTAATTTATTGTTTGATATTGATAGTGTAGCTCATAATTATCTATAAAACTGTGTGATGTGTTAGGTAAGCACAATGTCTTTTTAATTTAAGTGTCACAAAATGCTAAATACTGTTGCCCCGCATAACAGGATCATATAATACTGTGGATATGGCAAAACGTACACTAAGACTTAGCTATAATTTAGTATTTAATTACTCATAGAACGTTTCACCCCTGTATTTTGTACTAAATAAACTATTTGATTTGTTTTTTTTTTAAACAAGAATTTTTTTATTTTCCAGCATACTTTCTACTTGGGAATAATTTTATCAATTTAATGACTACCAGTATTCGCTACGCTACTTTCAGCATATATATAATTTAGATTCAATAGTTGCTATTGCTACTTAGCGCAAGGTTTTTCTATTTCGTATGAGCTAAGTGTCCAGGTTCTGGTGTTACAAGTTTTTAAGCTGTCCGAGAGACTAAGAATAAATATGTACATTCTTTAATATTTATTTTAATTCTGCATCTTTTAAAAAAACGTACCTTAATAAGCATTTTGATCACTAATTATTAGCAAGCACATTGATATCAATCAATTAGTATTTAAAGAATGGGCTCATGCTGATAAATTGTTTCCTAATCCATACTAGTGTATCCGCTACAAAATCATTAGAAACATTCTTGTCCCATTCGTAGCTAAATCTGGATGACAACCTGCTCACTGACCTGTACTCCTACTGGAAGCTGGACTTCTCCCTGCTGCAGCGAGACACCGGCTGCGCTATCATCTGCATGAGCAAAAAGTTGGAACTGCTCGGCGAGGATGGCAGAATGCATCATGGAAATGCTAAGGAATATGCCATGAGGAACGGGGCGGGTGGGTGTTTGCTTCATGAGAACTTTAACTAAAGATAAGGTTTCTGTTTGCAATATTGTGAGAAGGTAGAGTATGTGGAGTCCTCTATTAAAACTTATTGAGATTATGGTTTAGGTAAATTTATTGTTACCGGACACTTATTGCTTAATTTTTTATTATGGTTTTACAATAATTTTTGACCTATGTATATGTTTTAAGTTGTTTATTTATTGTAATTAGAGTATACCAAAATAATTAATTCAATAGAGTGTACTTGAAAGCAGCTTCAAGCTTCATAATATAACCAACTGCTGCTCAACTGATCACTTTTTTTTCTTCAATTGAGTAAGTGGCCAAGCTAGAAGAACTTACCTAACCTTTTTCCCTCATCCCCCAGGTGAAGAGCTAGCAACAAAGATGATATCAGTAATCCACGGCTGCGAGGCCCAGGGCGAGGGTATCGAGGATGACTGCGCCAGGGTGCTGGAAGTGGCCAAGTGCTTCCGAGTGGGGCTACATGACCTGCACTGGGAGCCCAATGTTGACGTCATCATCACTGAGGTGCTCGCTGAGATATGATGATGAGGCATAACAGCAGACCACAAGGAGTAGACCAGAGAATAAAGTAGTTATAAGTAGGTAACGAATTGAATATTTTACAATTTACTGTTTAATTGAATAGGCATATAGAAATAGCAGTATTTATTAAACTGAATAGGCAAATAGCAATAGCAGTTATTTTAGTTTGTAGATTATTTGTTTGTTATATTATATTGTTTTTCTTTAGTACAATTAAAATTGTATTTGAAATCTGTATTTTTATTCCAAGATATATTTTTATTTGTAGCGCCTGTAGCTCGGCTAGCTAAGGTGATCTAAAGCGATCATCGAAGCTAACGGACGGTGTTCGGATGGGTGACCATGCACAAGACTGCAGATTTTAAATGGGTCGGACACATTATTATATGTCCGGCTGTTAGTCATAGTAAAAGCAATTGTTAAACCAAGTCAGAGTTCTTCGGGTGGATTGAAAACTCTCGACACCAGAGCTTGGCCACTTAGCTCATACAAAGAAGAAGAAGAATTCCAAGTTTATTGATACCATCTCGTGTATAGTTGTGACTATAGCCATAAATCGTGAACTAATAATCCCGTAAATCATGGAGTATAGTTGTGGACAGGACAATGAAGACCAGTTAGGTACCACGGAGCTGTGTCTGATCGAGATACCAGCATTCTATGCTCAGATATATACATATGTAGGTTTTGTTTCGGAATGACACGCTGCTAGATTCTTTTTTTGACGTGAGTCGTTGAGTGTTATAAATTTTTTCGTGTATGTGTGTGTCTGTATGTGATATCCTAGCTCCTGAATGGATTAACCTTTTTGTCTGTGCTGTCTGAAAATGTGATAGTCGGGATTGTTCTTAGCTATGTTTGAGAAACATCGGACCAAGATGGCGGCTGCCACAAAATGTTGTCAAGGCTTTTATATAATACTAGCTGGCCGTCCCGGCATCACACGGACTGTAAAATAATCTAAGCTGTAAATAGAAACAAAATATAGCTTATGTTAGTCAGAGGTAATGTGTCTTCTCAACGGTGAAATATCTATTTTCAAATCGGTCCCGTACTTTCGGAGCCTATTCGCGTTAAAAAAACAGATAATAAAACTTTTCCTCTTTTTGATATTGGTATAGATTAGTTTTAATGACGTAGCTACTCGTAGCTTGGCTAGTTAGTGATCTGACACGATCATCGAAGCTAAGCAACGGTCGATGCGGACGGTGTTTGAGTGGGTGACCATGCACAAGACTGACGTTTTTCATGTGTCATTTCATCTGGGTACCGTGGGTCGGATGACACGCTAAATTGTAGATCCCGGTTGCAGTTAGTCTTAGAACAAACAGTCGTTAAGCCAAGTCAGAGGCCTTCGGGCGGCTTCAGAGCTTGGCCTCTTAGCTCATACGATGAAGAAGAAGAATAACAAAAACTAATTTAATAGTTATTTGAAAGCTTAATCCTTCAACACTAATTGCATTGAGTAATCAGGCATAGTTATAAGTATACACAATTTAATGCAATCAGTACCAGTGTGCAGGGACTGATCAAGAGTTCTGACCGCCCTAGGCTAATTTATCAGGACGCGCCCCCTAGGTGCCAGGTGTGTTACGAGTTTACGACGGTCGGACTAAAAAGCAGTATATTAGTTTTGACTTTGCTTACTAATAGGAATAATTTTATCATGGTTCATACTGTCTATAAAAGTTTTCAGATCGAACTGCAAGCGAAAACAACGTTGTCCTTTAACTCTATCTATCTGTCTTTCTGTCTGTCTGTCTGTTACGCTTTCACGCTTAAACCACTGAACCGATTTTAATGAAGTTTGGAACAAACATAGGTAATAGGTTGAGAAAGAACATAGGATACTTTTTATCACGAAATTCTTGAATGTTCCCGAGGGCGCACGATATAGCCGAAATCCACGCGGGCGAAGCCGCGGGTGGAACTCTAGTCATTAATAAAAGATGAATGGAATGAGATCATACCAGTGAAACATTATTTCAACTGATTAATTGTTTATTTTAAAAATTAAAGTAATTAAGTACAATTATTATTAGTTTATATAAAAGTCCTTTTTCGTGCTTTGGCGTTTGCAAAGTTTTCGACTATTTTTTCAAATTTGATAGTTTGCAGAAAATTACTTTCTATGTACAATAACGAGAGCGCTGCAAGTTTTTGCTGACGGAGTGTGGAGCGCAAGTAATTTTTAACTCTTTTAAGTGCTGAAAAAGACCTTTCGCCGCTGCAGTTGGTAACACTCATTGTCAAAAAAAATCTTAATATTATCTCTACATTCGGGAACAGACATGAAATATTAAAACTCTTTATTAACTGCAACAAACCCTTTGGGGTTCTGGCAGAAATAAAATGCTCGGTCTCGGTGTCAGATTTTAAAAACTGCGCCAAATGGACGCATTCTTCTGCAAAGGTTTCTCCTAAATCAGTGGCATATAGTTGTTGTAACTCCTTTGCTTTGCTTCTAATAAATTCACTGTCGTCTAGTTCATACAGTTTCCATAAGAAACCAAACTTGGTGCTTACTGTATTATAAATAATTTGCCGGTTTTTTAAGTGCACTTTAAGACAGTCAATAGCTGCATAATAATTATCAACGATGAAAGATCGTCTCCCTTCTAACTCAATATGTCCCGTTTGAACTTCATCAAAATGAAATTTTGGTTTCTTTCTTCTTCTTAAATCTTTTTTGTATGTGGTTACTTCGCATCTCTTGATTGCCTCTGATTCAAAATTTTCGAACTCTTTTTCATCACGCAACGTATCAAGATAAGCATGTCGTCTCATAAAGAGTAACAACGTCAGATAAATCAATAGAACTTGCTTGTAGCTGTGTACTAACGATTTGAAACTTTACGAGCACACAGTTCCAAAAACACAACATTATAGTAATTTCTAGAGTTTTCATTTTTTCTAATATTGCTTTTGCTTCTATTTTGGTCTCTTTACTTTGATTTTTATCTTCGCAAATAGAGTTTAATGCTTCCAAAACTTGTTTGTATGAACTGTATAAGGCTTTGCTTGCATCTGCTCGTGCACTCCATCGAGTTTTTGATAGATTTTTTAGCACTTTCGATTCTTCATCCAATTTGGATACTAAAATTTGCCATCTGCTTGTAGATCCAGAAAAAAAATTGTATAGTTGTTGTTCCAGTGTAAAAAAGCCAGCTGATTCGTCACTATTTTCCACGGCAGCTGATCCCACAAGTTGGAGAGAATGCGCTGCACAAGGAACAAAAGTAGCCAGATGATTTACAGCTTTAATTCTTGACTGAAGACCTTTGTATTGACCAGACATATTGCTAGCATTATCATAACTTTGGCCACGGCAGTCTTTAATATCAAGTCCCAAAGTTTTATCGATTGTCGTAAGAACAGCTTCCTCCATGTCTTCACCTTTATGACCGCAATTGGGTAAAAATGTGACAAAGCGTTCGACAGGTTCTCCATCAGGCAAAACGTAACGGATAATAAATGTCAACTGATCGGTATGTGAAATATCTGGAGTAGAATCAATGCTAATCGAATAATATATTTTGCTTTTTCTATTTCTCCTACAATCGAAGGTCGAACTTCGTCAGCGAGCAGTAATATAAATTCATCGACTATAGAGGATGACAAGTACGATGGAGATCCTCTGCCTTTTTGTCCGAATCTCACCAAATGTTCAGCGATGAAAGGATCAAATTTAGATATAAGCTCAATACAGCCAAGAAAATTTCCGTTTAGTGCAGATCCAATAATTTCATTTTGACCGTGAAATGGAAGCCCACGAGAAGCTAAAAACTTTATTGTTTCTATTACACGTAGTAATACATTTCGCCAATATGTTATTTCTTCGTTATATTGTTTGACAATTTGGGTATCCAATCGCTGTAAAAGTTTTCCTCTGCATACATACTGTCCCAAACACTTACGATGATCCGGAGAATTGTCATGATCAATTATTAAGTGAGAATTTTTCCAATCGTTAAATCCACTTCTGGCAAATACGGATGTTCCTCCATATAATTAACAAGGACCACAAAACACGTGACCTGTGGATTATGAGTATACTAACCAGCTTCTCTTCACAATTTCGCCATTAACAAGCTTCATCTCAAACATATTTTTAGATAGAAATCTTTTTTGATTTTTATAAGTACTGCCTTTCTGATCGGGAAAAATCTAACTCTTCGTTCTGTTGCAGTCCTTTTTTAGCAATATAATCTCGAAATTCATCGTTGACTTGCCACAGTGCAGGGTCACTTGAGGGAACGGACGACTTTTCTTCTATTATAATTTCGTCTTCACTCCTCACTACTGTAGAGCTAGTGTTGGACGGAGAAACGTGTGAACATTCCGCGGTAGAGGGACCAGGGCAAGAAATCACTGAAGATACTGCAGCATTCTTCACCGTTTCGTTCCTTTCTGTAGAGCTCGTAAAAAATGTTTCAAGTTTACGAGTATGTTTTAAAACATTTTCTATCTTCTTTTCCTTTTCTTTTGCTTTTTTCTGTATTCTGCTCCACTTGGCTTTTTTACTATCGAACTATTCTCATTAACACTCATAGTCTTAAAAAAACACGGTAACACTAACGATAAAGGACAATAAATATCACCAAAAACGAATACACACGAGCTATAATATGTATGATGGACGAAAAAAGGCAAACATATGAAACGCGACAAAGTATAAACACAGATTACTAAATAGTTACTACGTATAAACTATTAACCGCCGCCGCCGGGGAGTCCCCGCGAGTCGTTGATTTGTTTTTCATGGCGCGCGGTGAGCTGCGCTGTTGCCGCCTCACTCGCTCGACCACCGAACGATTTGAGTGACAAGTCAATGTTGATTTTACGCGCGCTTTTTAAAATTTCAAAATGTTTCGTTAAAACCAGGGACTAGTAAGCTTTTTCAGTTCACAGTTCATTTAGTGTTTTGTCTCAGTCTAGTTGAAAAATGTAGACACGATTTCAGCAGCGCGCCCGCGCCCCCCTAGATCCTCGCGCCCTAGGCTGCAGCCTAATTAGCCTAAGGGTTAATCAGGCCCTGCCAGTGTGTATAGATGTATCCACCTGCGGCGCCCCCTGGCGGCAGGGCGAGCATTGTGCGCGGATTTATGTAGTGTCGGGACGGTTCCAGATAAGAATCTCAGTAATAGCGCGCTTAATAGCCTCTCGGAATTAACTTTACACTATTTATGGCGGATGAAGCGCTTAGGTGCTAACTAAAATGGGTTAGGAATTAAAAAAGGGCCTTTTAATCGACTTACTAAAGAATGAGGCTCTCGATTCGACTTTTTTTTGTGTTAGATCATATCTCTTTGTTTATATTTTGTAAATTGCATTTTTATTAGAAAAGGAAAAGATTTTTTCCAAAATTTTTATTTTATTGTAGAGCCTTTTATACTGTAAGTTTGACCAGAAGGGCGCGTAACCATACGTGTAAACGACACTCCGGCCCACGGTGGAGCATGAATAGTCCGAAATAACTGGTTCTCAAGGAGGCTACCAGCATAAAACGTTAGTTGCTTGGCGACAGATTTTTCAAGTCGAGGGTGGTTACCAGCCAGCACTAGAAATACTCAAAAGAAATGGATTCTCCTCCTAAATAGAAAGCGTTCAATGAAATAAATGGCGAGCAACAAGCAATCCAAGTTGGCATTAAATCTCTCAGCACTCTCGCCACCTGGGCCCGCCGCCCCGTTCTTACTTCTATTGTGCTGCGGAGGGCGGATTAAGGGTGGGCCGAGAGGGGGCAGCTGCACCTTTTGGAGATTCTTCAAAAACTTGCCAATTGTAAAGCTACCGAAGTATTTTAAGCATGTCAGGCAGGAACTTGTGTGGTTTTACACGTAAATACCGTGTGCCGATTACTATCACCGTAGATGTAAGACTCGTACGTGACTGTGTGTGACTCATTAGACACACGTTCAATTTCTTCTCACATTCTCATTATCAACTAGTTGTGAAAACTTGTTGAGCTCTAAACGTCTAGTCTGTCTTCTTTATGATAAAATAAGTATGTTCCGACGAGAATCTATCATTATATATACAATTTGTCAACCATTTGCATTAAAGTATAGAGAAACTATAGGAATATCTATAACTGCTGTTAATTATAAAACGTAAACTATATTACGTATCCAATAATTTGATGACTTGTCCCCACTTTTTTGTACATCCATTAATGTCTAATTTTAGAACGATTATAATAATTTTGTACCTGTTGAAATCTAACAATACAAATGAGCATTATGAAGGAAGACAATAAAAATCTCCTCCATACACACCTGCCTTAGTGGCTCTAGCTTGCCCAATTTTACGCCAAGCCCCACCGTGCCTGCTCTTGACTACATCCCTGTCCCCTCGCATACGCCTCTCATGGTGTACTTTTCTATTTATTATCGTCAGGAAATCTGTGACCCCCGCCCCGTAGCAGGTGCGTTTTATTTTATTACTCCTATTTCGCACAGTTTTTAATGACAACCATTACTTTGGATATTTCGTCAAACTGGTTAAAAATCTGATTTCACCCTGCAGTGAGATGTCTATATTCTTTTCACTTTAAATTTACACTAGATTTTTTTTGTATCACATAAAACACTAAACATATAGAAAAAAAATATGATAAACAAACTTTACTGCAAAAACAAACATCTTTTAAACATAATTCCCCACATCCAGGAATATCTTAAAGCTTTCAGCCAATGTGTCCAGATTTAGTACTAAATAAATTAACACAATGTTACCCTTACAAAAGTTTAAACAGTAATTGGAATTTTCAATGTCAAATACTTTTTATTTGAATTAAATGATTGGAATTTTCAGTTTCAAATACTTTTATTAATTAGAATTAAATGATTGGAATTTTCAGTTTCAAATACTTTTATTAATTAGAATTAAATCATTGGAATTTTCAATTTAAAATACTTTTATTAATCACAATTAAATTAATTTTCAGTTTCAAATACTTTTATTAATTAGAATTAAATGATTAGAATTTTCAATTTTAAATACTTTTATTAATTAACAAAAACTGGGGAATCGCTAGCGAATCAAACAATTTACTCCAATTGTATGAGAAGTAGCTGGAGACAGTTATGAACCCCAGGATGCCTCGCAGCGTCCAGGATGCTAGCCAGCAGCCATGACCTCCTCCATGATGACCCTCATGCTGGGCGCCCAGTTGAGGCCGTGGATCTTGGCTCTGAAGCACTTGAGAGTGTCGAGTGCGCGTGCGCAGCGCTCCTCCACGCCGGCGCTGGCTTGCTCGCACGAGTGCACCATCTCTATCAGCTTGTTGGCGAGCTCGTCGTCTGCAAACACAACATATCTTATATCTTTAAACGAGCAATTCTTGTTTATATAATTGGAATTTCGGAATCGGCTCCAACGATTTTCATGAAATTTATAATATAGGGGGTTTCGGGGGGATAAATCGATCTAGCTAGGAATCATTTTTAGAAAATGTCATATTAAAAAAAAAACGAGCAAAGCTCGGTCATCCAGGTACTGTGGTATAATATGA
Organism: Mellilla xanthometata; assembly: GCA_035578125.1. Lineage (NCBI taxonomy): Eukaryota > Metazoa > Arthropoda > Insecta > Lepidoptera > Geometridae > Mellilla > Mellilla xanthometata. The sequence goes on from JAPUBQ010000001.1 coordinate 288,453, forward strand.
CATAAAGGGTTCCATACCATTGTTGTACCAGGGGAAATACATATCTTGTGAAAGTTTCACCTTCCTAGCAATTACGGTTTCTGAAGTAGCCTGGAGACAGACAGACAGACAGCGGAGTCTTAGTAATATGAAAATGACCCTAAAAATATCAAAAGAGGTGTCACCCGCGCCATGTGCCTTGGCGAAGTCCTTGGCGTTTCCGTGGTGCGTCCTCATGTCGTCATCTATGAGCTCCAGTTTCTTGGCCATGCAGAGCACCACGCAGCCCAGCTCGCGGTGCACCAGCTCGTACTGCTCGTGCCAGAAGTTCACGATGTCCTGCATCACGTGCTCCGCTATGTTCTCCTGGGGACAGGCAGGATATAGGTCTCATTGAAATCAATCATTTTTGTAGCGTCTGTAGCTCGGTTAAATGAGGTTATCTGACGCTTTCATCGAGGTTATGCAACGATCGATGCGGACAGTCTTTGGTTGATGACCATGACCAAGACAGCCTTTTAAAAAGTGGCATCTTCATCTGAGCGCTAGAGTTAAGACGTACTAACCTAGCTTTATGAGCTGAGAAATCATTGTAATGTGATCAATATATTTAATTTAGAACCAACTAGTTAGTTGAGTAACTCTTAATTACGCCTCTCAAGAAGAAGAAATGGAAGACATTGGCACTAGACTAGACGGGATACAGAATAGTCTAGTCCGAGTGTCAACAACTTTATGATCTCTAACTTTTTTGATCTAATAAAAAACTCTAGAGACACCGCTACTACCTACTCTTTTGACTGTATCATCTTTTTATTTTTTTCTTCCGATTGTTTGAATATTAGTTTCTTTCTATATAGGACCTCAACCGGTACTAAGCGCAGGATTCGGCGGTTTACCAGAGTATTATAGAGTTTATCAGAGTATAGTAGCATGTTATTAAATTTAGGTTACACGACTGTTAAAGATAAATAAATAATGTAGCTAAATAATACAGCTCTGTATGTATACACATAAGTTCACCAATGAATTATTATTAGTTTAAATGTGCATAAAAACGTACCTCTTTCTTACATTCCTCCAGAACCCCGGCGAATCCTTTCATCATACTGTGCATCACTTCCTGAGAACATTCTCCCTCTTTAATCGCTAGAAACGACACAAAAATTGCTAAAACTTGCCAGAGCAGAGAAAAACGTGCTACTTGCAGCATTTTTGCTGCTATTTCAGTTTGTTCGTCAAGAGCGCTCATATATCGCGTTTGAGTGATAATTGAGATATGCTAATTAGTTATTAGTGAGAATTTAACTTGCAATTAACGTGTGCCTTAATTGTTAGTTGAGAGATGACTCGGGATTTATGATCGTGTGGGTAGCGCATGTGATGATTGGCTACTTATAGCTTGGAAAAAAACAATCGGTCCAGAAGTCCAGTCCAATTGGTATAGGTGAACATACATATAAATTATAGATATGGTCAAACGTAGCACTTCTTTCTTGTTAAGATCTGTTAAAAAGAAGATTGCAAAAAGCAAAGAAGTTCTAAATTGTTAATAAGTACATCATTTTGCACTCACGTTTTTTAACGATTCAACGAGCATCTAGAAAAGAGATGTAAAAGCATTGTACATTGTCCACTTATTTTAAAAGGCAAATAAAAATATTTAAGAACAGTTTTGTAAGAAAAAATATCATCTCTGTGCGAAAATAAAGATAATTTTAATTGAAGCCCAAACCAATTGTACCCTGGCTAGTTTAGATGTTTCTATGGCCATTTCCTGACTAAATCGTGTACTATTTATATATTACCTATATATTTATATACTTCGCAAGTTAATGTTTGTGAAAGAGATCCGTTATATTTTAATAAATAACGTACACTTATGACATCAACAAAGTTTTGAAAGTTAGCGAATGTATTATAATTTCACACACTTAAGCTACAATAAGCCATCTGCCAGCTAATTAATCCTTATAAACTATGACTTACGTAGCTTGGATACCTTCACACGATTATGGTCCTTATTGTGTAGTATATAAGGGTGAGTATGTGTTGTAGTGCGCGGTAATTGGAGTGAGTGAGGCGACACGACAATGTGTTTAGCGCGACATTAGCTAGGATGCGAGTTGCTAGCGGGCGCGGGTGCATTGTCCTATTTCATTAAATATAAAGACACTAACAATATTTTATTTATTTATTAATTACTAGTTGCGCCCGCGGTTAACTCGCGTTAATCCGGGATAAAAAGTAGCATATGCAATAATCATACATCTAACCTATCTTCATAGTAAATCTCATAAAAATCAGTGCAGCCGTTGGAGCGTGAAGGACTAACATACACACACACACAAACTTTGTTGTTGTGTGTGTGTGTAATTGTTTTCGGGATAAAAAGTCTATGTGTTAATCCAAGGTCTAACCTGTCTCCACACCAAATTTCAACAAAATCGGTTAAGCTGTTTGAGCGTGAAGAAGTACCATATATACACACACACACACACAAACTTTCCCATTTATTATATTAGTCTTTATTTTTTTACGCAGCTAGCATTTGACCAGTAAGGTGCGTAATCACACGAGTTAGCGTCATTTCAGTCTATAGTGGAGCATGTTTAGTTTGGCATAACCGGCGCTCAAAGAGCCGGAACACACTGTTAAGGTGCCTAGCGTCACAGATGACTAAATAGTCAGTAATATGTAAAACTGGACAATGTTCTACCATATACTTACTACTAGATTAAAAAGTTTAGTTAAACTACTTTTACAAATTCGTAAAGTTTTGCTTGTACATTCAATGTCAATGTCCATGCAGTATGATGCGTGTCTGCAGTTATAATTATTGACATTTTTTGATATTGTATACTTATAATCTTTTAACAAGGAAAAAAAAAACGGCAATTGTATGGAGTTACTCTTCCGTTTATTCTAGTTAGCTGGGTGAAGATCTAATACCGTGTAGTATCGGAGAGCAGCCTTGCATGCTGGCTGCCGCGCTCTGCCGTCACTAGCGGCAACCATACATCACGATAAGCCGACACGCGGGATCTGCCTCATCCCACCATGCACGAGCAAACCTATCTATGTAATGTACTGTGGTGATGATGATGATGATGATGATTTTAATGAACTACTCAGCTAAAGCGCAAACAGCACGTTGCCCTGGTAAAACCCAGAGCACTGAATGCGTGGCATGGTGTGAAATGGCATGCTGGTCTAATTTCATCTAAATCGGTTTTAATTTTTCCTTTGCTTATCTTAATTCTTAATTTGGGTTTCAGATCACAGCGGAAATACACTAAATATTTAATTTTGTTTTCCTTTAAAAATATATTTTACTCCTTCACGCTTGAACAATAAGATAAGCAAATTAAAATATTAAAAAAACCTTTGCTTATCTTAATTTGGGTTTCAGATCACAGCGGAAGTACACTAAATATTTTTTTTCTTCTATTTACAATGGATTTCCGCAAAGTAACGCCTGAGTCAATAGGTTATATATTTTGAAGTTACTTGCGTATCCTACGGGAAGCAGAAATGTTTTCAGGATTAGAAGTAACCTATGAGTTAATCCAAGATCTAACCTATTGCCATATCAAATTTCATCAAAATTGGGTTCTAGAGCCATTTGAGCGTAAAGAAGTAACAAACACACACACACAAATTTTTGCTTATATTATATTTGTAGGATTTTATTTATACACTAACCTCTTAGACACTTGTAAACGATAAGTTTTAATTCAGCTACGAAAATATAACTCCAATCCCTTCCTTCTCTGCAGACCACAGTCTAGCAACAGGCAGTGTGGCTGCCACATCCTGTATAGAATACGCAGACTGATTTATTCCTACTGTGCCTTCTAACTGCACTGTGTGACCACACGATGCAGTTAGCTCTGGGAAAGGTTTAGATAACCGTAAACGGTAACACTAACTACTATCTATTCTATGTAGCTGAAAATATAGTGAGAAGTTGTTTGAGATTTTAAACAGAGTTTTCACTAGCTGCGACCCGCGGCTTTACCCGCATTAGCTAGTTAGTAAGTACTTAGGATTGGGATATTATTGAAATTGAGACATTAATTTGGAATAAAAAGTAGCTTTTTTATGTGTGGCGGGCATGTGATATCATCATGGCTAATTTTGTCCAAATCGATTGAGCCGTTTGAGCTTGAAACAGTAACCAAATCTTCCTTACTTTCGGTAATTAACTGATTTATTGCCTCACATACACAACATAATGCTAAGTTATCTTTGTAGCGCCTGTACCTCAGCTAACTTAGGTAATCTGACGCGATCACCGAAGCTAAGCAACGGTAGATGCAGACAAGTTTTGGATGGGGAACCATGCACAAGACTGTCTTTTAAAAGTGGCATTTTCATCTGGGTCGAATGACACGTTAAATTTTAGGCTGTTAAAATCAGTAATTGCAGTCGTTAAGTCAAGTCAGAGGCCTTTGGGCGGTTTGAAAACTCTTGCCACCAGAGCTCGACCACTCCATTTATAAGAAGAAGAAATTATCTTCATACCCTTACTTATATGTAAAGGGTTTGCATCTATCGCATGATTACCATGTAAATAACCATCATGTGCCTCATGCATATTTACTGTTGCTTCTATCAATGTTTTATATCAATAAATATATTTATATTGTTGCAGGTAAGAACAACAACGTACACTATATGAGAGAACCAAGCAGTGGAAAAATGATTGGTAAGTTCATTGTTTTGCTCATTTGTGGACCATTAAGGTTTCAGTTAAATTAGCAGGATTACAAGCAGGTGCCTGACACCGTTTAAATTAAAATTAAATGGATCTGAAACAGCCTTTTAATAGTTTAGTTATAAATGGTATGGGAAGATAAAACTAGATTCAATTTAATTAAGTTTTATTTTAACTCTAAATTAGTCAGCGCTTGACCACAACTTTTACTACACTCACAAATAATATCATCTTTACCGATACGATTAAAATACATTTGAAACACCTAAATCACAAACTATTGTAACATATCCAGCAAAATATTATTAGATTTATTTTTGCTACCGGCATAATATAGAAACTACTAGCTGGCCCGGCAAACGTTGTTTTGCCTCACTTAGGGGTATGAAAAATAGATAGTGTAGCTTATAATTATGACACGTTCGTAGATTTACCATAGCAGCGCCATCTATTGATTACTTACTCAACCCAGTCGAAAGGTATCTACATCTGTTAGAATTATTTGGAGTTAACAGATAATTGTGACTGTCAAATAATAACAGACAATTATTATCAATAAATTAAAATTGCGACTATAATTTGAAATTTAAACTATTCTATCTCTCAAGTTGGATCGAACTGCACATGGTGTACGAATTGTATTATAATCGGTTAAGTGGTTTAGGAGTCCATTGAGGACAAACATTGTGACACGAGATTTATATACATTAAGAAGATAGCCATAGAACAATCAAAATGAAGACGGGCAAATCCCAGCAGTTACCGTGCTAAGTCTGAAATCCTTTCTTATCATCCACATTATCATTACCGGGCTAGGTAACGGAACCTGCGCTGCGCCGGGATACGGCAGGCTAATACAGGCTCTCTTAGCTAGCTGTCTTATACAGCTTTACTTATGGTGTGCGACTCGCTTAAATGTCTGTATTCTGTATTCTAAATATACAAAATCTCCTTATAGTCTAGACAACAAGTGCCTTTTTGGTCAACTTTTTTCAGCAGTCTCCGAAAATTATGATAGAGGTGTCATTCGATTCGGAATGGCATCTAGATAGTTTTCGAAAAACAATGAAGTTCCGCAAAAAAAAAAGAAACTTTTAATGTTTTTGACCACGGATTATTGTTTATTGATCTGTCCTGTAGGCACCTGAATTTTTTCAAATTTTAATTTTCATATTTAATAAGTTTAAATAATATTTATTCATTCCTTCGGCCTTGAAGGGATGAATAAATATTATCGAATCGAATGACACCTCAATCATAATTTTCGGAGACTGCTGAAAAAAGTTGACCAAAAAGGCACTTGTTGACTAGACTACTAGATATATATAATATGTCGATGACAACATAAAGCAAATATACATTGTATATGTATAGTTCTAGATCCATAGTAGTTTATGCAACTGTCATATAATGAAGGGAATCAAAACACGAGTGTTAGTTTATGAAACGAGCGCAGCGAGTTTCATAATAGTAACGACTGTTTTAATACCCGTGTTATACGCAGTTGCAAACACTACTTTATCTTCACTAATGCAATTAATCAAACAACTAGAGTAAAAATTCGTGTATTGTCACAGTGAACTTGCCTCCATTAAAATCTAACCAATGAGAGCGCAGGGCCAATCAGGAGCGAGCGAGCGATGCTATAATGAGATTTTACGATATCGATGTCGATATTATACCATCCTTTGAAATTGCTTAAATTGAGTGTTTTGTTGTCTGCGCTATAGCAGTAGTCATTATAAGTCAAGTATTGGAAACATTAGAATGTTACAACATTAGTGTAGATAAATAACATTTAAAGTTTTGAGGACTGAGTCGCCCCCGTCCGTGGGAAAATACCCTTTATTCGATTCCCCACACGTGGTCCTTGGGTGGTGCAAATCAGGCGACACTCACACTGGTGGTAGGCTTCGGCCGGGGCTAGTGACCACCCACCGGACTAAGTCTCGCCGCCAAGCGGCCTTGCCGTGTTCCGGCGTTTGGTCCGGTGACGCCGTTAGGGGATTTGGGTCGGGATAGCTGCTTCGTTGATGCATTGAGCCGGTTTTAGACACATGAGCGTGGGGACACTGGGTATCTAGTCACGGAGGGTAGCGGGATCCGAGGCACGGTTCTCCGCTGGCCGACCGCAGGTAGTAGGGGACCCAAGTAGTGAGCTAGCTACTCACGAAAGGCTGTCCCGCCAACTAGCGAAAAATCCCGGGGATGCGCCATCGTGCCGGTTAGCGACCGGATGAAAGGGCCCGATGGACATCCCTGGGGGGGCTCGGGCGTCCCCGCAGTCTCCGGACTAGCTCCCCACTGGTGTCTTTTACGTTTCATGTATCTTGGTAAGCATCGCGAAGCCTCGTCCCACTGCCATCTCCCCACCGAACTCACTCTTCGCATAAATGAAAACAAAAAGGAAAAAGAACAGGGTACAACAGCGGATGCACTCCCTTTCGCTCAAAGTGCACCTCTCCAACATACGAGGTTTGCACTGTAATCTCGTTGCGGTCCATCACCACCTTGAGACCGACAAACCTGCTCTCTTGTTCCTTACGGAGACGCAGATCAAATGTCCATCTGATACGGCGTACTTGCAATATCCCGGTTACACCCTAGAGCATAATTTCAAGGCTCGGGCAGGGGTTTGCCTGTACGTCCGGGATAACATTTGCTGTCAGCGTCTCCGTAATCTTGAAAATCGTAGTTTCTCTGTCCTGTGGGCGCTTGTAGACACAGGCATAGAGAAAATTCTCTACGCCTGTGTGTATCGTTCGCACAGCGGTGACCAGGAGACAACCAGGCTCACTGACTATCTCAGTGAGGCAGCGGACACGGCTCAACAAAAGTACCCGACAGCCCAATTAGTGTTACTGGGGGATTTTAATGCGCACCATCAGGAGTGGCTATTCCCACACCGGGACACAGACCATGCTGGGAGAGAGACGAGAAAACTTGCTTTGACGTTAGATCTCACTCAGCTGGTCCAAGGTGCTACTCGGGTACCTGACGTTGAGACGCATACACCTTATTGCTTGGACCTTCTGCTGACAACTGATCCAGACCGGTACTCTGTGGCGATTTCGTCACCCTTGGGTAATTCCGATCATTGTCTGGTGAAATCTGTATCCGTTTATTCCCCATCCGACCCGAGCCCTAAGGGCAGTCGTCGGATGTGGCGATACAGGTCAGCAGATTGGGATGAGATGCGGTCATTCTTTGCATCTTTCCCTTGGCAGTCTGTTTGTTTCTCTTCTGGTGATTCATCAGTCAGCGCGGATGCCGTGACGGATGTACTGCGACTGGGTATGGAATATTTCATACCTTACTCAGATGTACCTCTGTCCGACAAGGCTCGCCCTTGGTTTGGGCCTCAATGTGGACGTGCTGAAGCATTGAAACATGAAGCATACCTTGCCTGGGTCGATGCCCGACACCGCAAGGCTGGGAATATTAGTCAGAAAAAGAAAGAATTTAACAAGGCTGCCAAGTCCTGCAAAAAGGTTTTGCAGAAGGCTCGCTTCGACCATATTAGCCGTGTAGGGAACAAATTAGCTTCTTACCCCGCGGGTAGTAAAGCATTTTGGTCCCTGGCCAAATCGATCGAAGGGAACTTCTGCCGCCCCTCACTGCCTCCACTGCTGAAGCCGGACGGTTCGCTGGCTCACGCAGCAGTAGAGAAAGCCAACTTATTTGCTTCTCTATTTGCTGAAAATTCACGTCTTGATGCTGGTGGCGCGTCGCCTCCGTCATCTCATGTCTGTGCGTCAGTGATGTCTGACATAAGGATACACCAGACTGAGGTGCGGAAAACGCTACGCAATCTCGACGTGAATAAAGCCAGTGGTCCCGACGGTATTCCAGCTATAGTTCTGAGGACCTGTGCGCCTGAGTTGGCTCCTGTGTTGACACGTCTTTTTCGGCTTTCTCTTGAGACTGGAAAAGTGCCAAGTTCTTGGAAACTTGCTAATGTGCAGCCCGTGCCTAAAAAAGGTAGTCGCGCCGACCCTGCTAACTACCGGCCCATTTCAGTCACGTCCATACTCTGCAAGAGTATGGAACGTGTCCTGAACCGCAGGCTCCTGGCATACCTAGAAGCGAATGACCTCCTTAGTGACCGACAATATGGCTTTCGCCGGAATCGGTCTACTGGGGATCTTCTAGCGTATGCCACACACATCTGGAGTGAGGCTATTGAGAAGTACGGAGAAGCACTTGCGGTTTCTCTGGATATTTCCAAAGCCTTCGACAGGGTCTGGCATGACGGCCTTATTAGCAAGCTTTCCTCTTACGGCCTACCCGCTGGATTTCGTGATTGGATATCGGACTTTTTGAGGGACAGATCTATACGAGTGGTCATAGATGGCTGCTCGTCGGATCTAATGGCGATCAATGCCGGTGTCCCTCAAGGGTCGGTGCTCTCTGCGACATTATTTTTGCTGCATATTAACGATCTGCTAAGACCCGGTACCTTTGGGTATGCAGATGACAGCACTGTTGTAGAGAGCTACATATCCACTGCACGAGCCAGTGCGGCCGAAATCCGGTCTCATAGAGAAGCTATGGTTGAGCGCTTGAACTTGGCTCTTCAGGCAGTCTCCGAATGGGGCGATGCCAATCTAGTCAAGTTCAATGCCGCCAAAACCCAAGCGTGTCTATTCACCGCCAAGAAGAGGCCTTTTGACCTGGTCCCTTCCTTCCGAGGTGCAACTGTACCGATTACCGACCGCCTTGAACTTCTTGGCATAACATTGTCTTCAACCCTGAATTTTGGCTCCTACATCGAGAATATGGCTCACGTAGCAGCCAAAAAGCTGGGTATCCTCTCGAAGGTGCGAAAGTACTTCACGCAGGAACAGCTGCTTATATTATATCAAGCACAAGTTCGATCATGCATGGAGTATTGTTCGCACCTTTGGGATGGATCGGCAAAGTACCAGCTTCAGGCGTTGGAGTCAATTGAGCGGCGTGCAAAGAGACTCATAGGCAATGACAATCTTTGCAAAGCAAGGTTGCAGAGCCTAGAGCACCGCCGCATTGTTGCCAGTCTGTCGGTATTCTATCGGTTGCATTTCGGCGAGTGTGCGACTGAATTACATGACGTGATTCCCCCCGCCCCCTTCCACTATCGAACGAGCAGGGAAACGCCAAGGCGGCATCGGTTTACGGTTGAGGTGCCCAAGGCACGCACAAAACGTTTTGCCTCCACCTTTGTTGTCCGAACCGCCAAACTTTGGAATTCCTTGCCGAATTCCCTGTTCCCCAATGACTACAATCTAGCGATTTTCAAGGCGAGAGTGAACCGGTTCCTTCTAGGTAAGCGCGATCCACCGTAGACCTCAATATCACCTACCAACAGGTGAATTGTGGTCAAGCGTTGACCTATTCAGAGTAATAAAAAAAAAAAAAAAAAAAAAAAACATGTCCATCTGGCTGTTGGCCTGTCCCTATTATGATCACCATGTACCGGTCAGTGTCTTCGACATCGGATCGTTGCCTCTAAATGTCGTACGAGCTGCAATAAGACGGGAGCGGCGTTATCGCGCTGAATGATCTCGGCCGATTTGTCGCTGACCCCGGGGGCTGAGACGGACATAGACTTAAGGGCTTACACGTGACTGACTATAATCCTACTCCTGTATGTGGGCTACAGCTTTACGACTAGCTTAATCTTAATCAGTTAAAGCTAATCCAAAATTTTTTACTTCTAGTTAGTTGGTATTATTTTATTTAGAATATTGGTTGATAATATACTACATATTACTACTAACTTAAAACCCTATACTTGTTAACTCGGTAATGGAATAATTTAGTAATGAATCCGTAATTTTAACAAATTGTAGTCGTATTTGAATAAGTATTGTTTTAAATGAAAAAGTGACGTTGCTATATTTTATGTATTTTGAAACAAAACTAACTTAGAAAAAAAGACACTTTATAAGTAGGGACTTTAGTTACCTTACATAACAAAAGCGGAAGACTCTGGCGCTTGCTTAATTTTATTTTATTTAGAAAGTAACATATTTATGTTTTTAAGTTCCATTTCTGTCAAAATGTTAAACATTATGCCGTAAATTTATATTTTTATATTAAATGATATTCTGAACCGCATACAAAACTCTGCACCCCAAAACAACTGTCGTAAACTGTGTGGGGCGTTATCTGCCGGTCATTGTGCCCCGGGTCTCGAAGTGTGTGACCCCGGTCCTCAAAGTCCGGGTCTAGCAGACCAATGGCCGATATAACCGGACATCGGCTCTCAGTGGGATACGCAAGGAGATTAGACTCCTAAATCTCAAGACAAGTGGATTTATCTGTTTTTGAAGTGCCGGTATCGCGGCAGGGTGTGTCTCGGAAATTGCCTCCATTTGAAGGGTTGAGGTTGGAAGGGCTGTGTGTGGTCAACATAACAGTTCTCTAATTCGAAAAAGAGAATATTCGATAACATGAAACTTTGAAACTCAAATATAAATATAATACTGAAAAACGTACAAAAGGTGTATTCAAAAAAATTGTGTCCGTTGTATATATTTTTATTTTGTAATTTTGCATGCGGAAAGGTTTAGAGTGTGGCGCACTCAAATTATTTACGAACTTGCTTTGAATTTTACGATCCCTTGTTCTGCAATGTTAGTAAATAAATAAACTTAAATCATATAACCAAACGTCAAACGTCAAATTGTAAATAAAGTTTGTGCCCTAGCAATAATGGACTAAATAAAGATAAAATTATACACCTAACCAGTGCTTCAGTTTTATAAGTTGTGGCTAGTTGAGACATGCTGAGTTATCAACCAAGTGATGAATTGCTGAAATGTTTTCAAAATGAAAATGAAAATGGAAAAATATTTTATAACAAATAATCTTAATATTTAAGTACTGTTTTTCCCCCCACTCAAGCACAACCCTTTGCGCTCGTACTTATTACAAAAGCATAAAAACATTGAGTGTAAAAGTAATAAAAATAAATACAAGCTTCTGAAGTGTACAGGAAATGAACAGCCATTTCCCTTTATACTGTTACCCTCACATAGACCCTTCTAGAACTAACTACTTGATTTATTGTCTCCAAGCACGATATTAACATGGCCTATGGTATTGTTTTTAATTTGATTTAATTAAGTTTGGTTGGCAAGTTAGTTCGTAGAAAGTGAATGTGACTCGTTGAGAAAACGTCTGCTTTCAATCTGACGGCCCCTTGGTTCATTTCCAGCTCAGGTTAAGGCTCTTTACTAGTGACTTGTTTTTCAAGCTGTGTGCATTTGCCCTCGCTTTACAGTGAAACATTGTGAGGAAACCAACATGTATGAGGACCACAAAATCCGAAGATCTTGAGATCTTGTGTCCTCCGCCAACCCGCACTAGGCGAATATGGAGGATTATGGCATATATCTCTCTCCTCGGTAGAGAAGGCCCCTTGTCCCAGCAGTGGCAACGTATAGTAGGCTGCTTAGCTAAGTTTGGTTAGTTAATAAATCAAATGTAATAATAAAAATATGTATAAAAAAAATAATGCTTCATATTACTATACAGATATTTGTGATCCGATTCGAATATGTTCAAACATTTTCTTTTATTTGGTGAAATATAATTTAAATTTTTAGGAACTTTCAATAAAAACTACGATACAACCAGATGTATCGAAGCTTATTCAAAAGAAAAAGAATTGCAGTCCTTCATAATATAACATCATCTCATACATACTAGTAATGCCATCTATCGGGATCGTGGAAAACTATTGAACAAGTTTTCGATAAAAGACAAACTTCGCTCACGATTGGCTAGGTGGTGCTGTTAAGATATAAAATTATAACGTTGTCTCTGTTTTTTTTTTCAAAAGGATGCAACATGTTTATTTGTTTAATAATAATTAAAACATGTGTGTTATTTGTAAAACTATAAAAAAATAAAGCAAAAAAAAAAAAGTGAAAATTAACTATTGTATTTTTTTAAGCTTAACAATTTTTGCTCTTTGTCGCATTTTGCTAAATAATAATTTTCTCAGATGTCTTAAACTTTTTCTTTATTGTTAATAATATTGTCATGCATTTTAGAACTGTATCTCAGAACAGTTATTGTGATATTTATTTCATTTTGAACTAAATAGGTAGGTACTTAATTTTTTTTTTTCAAAGCTGCCCAAAGTAGGTACCGGAAAATAACTGCATAGCATATAGGTATGTACCTACCTACATGCTGACTTTTATTCTTACAAATTTAAGAACTAGGTACTACAATTTTCCACAGTTAATTCATAAAATTAAAAGAATAGCCATGTCCGAGCTGATGCATGAGAGCTCGATACTTCAAAGTTTTCAGTGCCTTTGATACTCAAGAATGCTGAATGCGGCACGAATTAGGATTACGGTGACGTCACACAGCGCGCCAGATGAGCGCTTGCAGCGTCGGCTGTGAGCGCCGCGTCATCGTCACACAGCTATCTCGGTATACATGCCACTTTACATCTTAACCCGAAGCACTAAAAGCTATTATAGCCCTAACCCACTTTGCACACTTGAAAAACCTGTCGCACGGTTATCCCGTAAACATTACATCGAGATGACGAATCAAATTAAATCTTATCGCGGAAGCCCTGAGTTGTAATTCGATTGTCGGTGTTTTGTTCTACGCTTAGAAGGATTTGAACTTTATCGTAAACTGGTAAGGTTGATAGCTGTTTGCGCTGTGTTTGTTTGTGTGGCAATGCGTGCGGTGCGCGGGTATCGACCGTGTCGTCTCGCTCGGACAGACGTGCCGCGGCGCGCGGCTCCGCACGACGCGCTCCGCGACAATGCTCCACTGTGTCCGCGATGTTTTGTTGGCGTGCGCTGTGCAAACTGTATAAGTATGTGTGGATATTGTTGCTTTACTACGTGGTGTACAGTGTGGTGATGGCGCTGGTGACGCCGGACCTGCCGGTGACGTTCGTGAGCGAGGAGGTCCGCGTGGGGGGGAGGTACGCGCTGATGTTTTTGTCGACGCCGCCGCGGCCGGTGCTCTCCGACGGCGACGGGGCAGACGTGTTTGCTTCGAGGCGGTGCGGGGGGTGCTTCATCACCAACAACAGAGGGTTCCTCCCAATGAGCGAGTTCGACGCCATCCTGGTCCTCGGAGAGCCCAGCCAGCTCTACGACGCCGGAGCCGCCATGGAGCCCAACAAGAGATACCTCATACAGACCACCACCCAGTGCGTCACCAGCAGGCTGAGGGCCTGCCTCCGGGAGCCCGAGATCACGTCGTTCGACACCAGGGAAACCTTTACACTGTGCAGTCTGTGTGAACATTTGACAAAGTTAAAATGATAATTATTATGAGCGAGTTTGTTACATAGTTATGTTTATTTGAAGACTATACCTATTTTTTAGGTATATTGTGTAAGAACCATTGTTGTGGAGAGCCGGCGTTCGCCAATATTGGGCCGCGGCGGTGGCCTGCCAAAGCGTAGTAATTATTAATACAATTCTGGCCAACTCCCAATTTCGTCCATAGGTTGGCTGCATTTAATGCATCAGGAACAGGAAATGTAGACGAAATATATATTTACTAGATAGGCATATAAGTGAAATACTCTTTATTGTAAGTCAGGGGATAGTTTATGTGTGACCTGATAGCAAATTGTACACGTTTATTGCTTGTTTTGGCAGTAAAATTAAATAAATGAATCTCTTAAATTTGGTACATGTAAATAAAATCATATGATTGAACCTTTTTGTTACTGTTCGTTTTTATCATAATAATTGTTTACCTCTAAATAATTTAATTACTTAGTACATATTTTGCTGGTTTCGTATATTATGTATAAGTGTGATTTTTGAATGCATTTTCAGTCATTGTTAGTAAATTTTTGGGTCATGTCACAGAATAATAACTTGTTTAAGTATTTTTTTATTGTGGTGATACCTAAGTTCACTTATAGGTATAAAAACATTATCAAATGAGATTATGTAGATAGTAATATTATAAACGGAGTGCCTGTAATGTGTAATATTAAATTATGACGCTTATCGTTTATGTATAGTCATAGACAATAATAAATACCTAGTTGAAAGGTTTACAAAGTACTTCTGCTACAGTTAAAATTTGCCTTGAAAACGATTTTATGGCGTACAAATACTGAAGTAACAGTAATAAAATTACTTTAAAATCTTGTAACATTGTTAGATTACAAACAAAGATGCCGTCATAATGATGGCTGATGTCAAAAACTATGCCTTTTATTGTCGTGGTAGTAATAAGAATACGCTTTTTATTGTAATTAAGTAAAATATTGTATAAAAAGAATTTGCTAAAATACTTTACTTTTTGCACGTCTAGTTATTTTTATGTTAAGGCATTTTGTGTATTAACTGAATAGGTAATAATTCAATAATCAAATAGGAAAGAACGGATTTCAGACTTATGAATCACGAACGAAAAAACGCAATGCCTATGACATCTTTGGGATGCAATTTAATTATTTTTATCCTTTGTTAATTAATTGTAGGTAGTTACAAAGGACAAATCGAACTTAAATATTATATTAGTTTGCGAATAAAATGTTATTTTGATATGTCACCTTGTTTTATTAACCATGTTTCTTGTAAATCAAACTCATAACAACGCTTCTTACAAACGAAACCACAAAGCAAGCATTATAAATTAAAAATTGCACACATACATACGCATAATATTGTATAAGTTTTTTAACACTATACTAGCCTCAAACAATATATTTCCTAAATTTCGTTATCCTCATCGCGTCCCAAACTGCGTCACAATACATTTATACCAAATAGACAGGTGTCCTACCACCAAATAGGTGTTTGCCCGCGTCGCCTACAATAATGAATATTCGATAAATAATTTCCTCAAAAAGTAATGACGCACCCTCTCAATACAGGTCTATTATTGGAAGTATTCAATAACAATCAACAGACGCCATTCCTGTCGTTAGATCGATCGGTGACGTCACACACCGGGCGGGGGCGACGCGACAGGACGGCGTCTCTCCGACTATAAAATAGGTAGTGCACTTAAACTACTTAAGTGCCTTTTGTTTTTGCTTATTTTTCTCTCCTACTCTAGTTTCATCAAGCATTTAAACACGTAAGCATTAAAAAGAAAAATTATGGAGTTACTTCTTGGAACATGAGGGTCCTAAATAAGGAATGTCCTCTAGAAAGCTGTACCTACATAGACATACCTACTTCCGTGAAATTTACATTTTACGTTATTACAAAAACGTTTAATTGAAGAAGTTTTTTTCTTATAAGAGAAAGTCTGAAAGTAGTCCCTAAGGCTGAAAAACTAAAGAATACCCTCTTCTTTAGGTAGCATACACACGTGAAATGTGCATTTTCTGAAAGAGGGGTGAATAAAGAAATGACAGCTGTTAGAGTGAAAAGTTGCTTTCCGACCTCCCTTGTGCGAAAAGGCTAAGATAAGTTTTGGTATGTTTGCTCAAAAATCTTCCTGCTTTTGACAGGCGAGCGATGTTATGATATATCACTTAACTAGGATGAAATAAGCTAGACTAGCTACGCATAAGAAGGCTAAAATGGACCTTTCTTTATAGAACATAATATCTATATTATTATATTTTGCCTTTTACCTCTCGTCTTAGATAAAAACAGATTTAGTTTTTTAGGAAAAGCTTTCTTTTAAAATTTTTTTTTTAGTTAGGATAAAAGGAAGAGACTCAATTCAATAAAGACAACACATGAAAAAGCATGAATAAGTATATTCAAACCTACTTACGTACTTTTTAATGTCGTACCGTCTATTCTCCCTCCTACATCAATTGTCAGAGACATCGTTAGGTACTTAGCAGGCACTACTAAGTACTAACTAGGTACTTTTACACGCAAGACTAAATATTATGTACTGACAAGATCAGCTGAAGGTAAACATATATTACCTACTTCAGGTAAGTGGCTTCAGGAAGGAAAACAGTGTGTTTATTAAAACTAGATATGAGCAGATAATTAACTCCGCATGTAGGAAAAAAAAATTCATAGGTCAGTGCGGGAGTTAGTAAAAAAAACTATTTTACTTCTTTTTTAATAAAAAAAATATTAAAATCTTGTATAGGAACATATATGTATACGTCGTCGTTAGCAACCGGATATGTATAGATATAATAATAAATAATAATAATAAAGCATTTATTTGACCAGTAAACACATACAATGTTATGGCAATAATAATACAACCTTATTTAATATTTACAAATGTACGTTTCCATTTTAATTTGATCCCTATGTCCCACACTAGAGAAATACCTGTGTTGTGGGACATAGTTCCTTCACCGCCAAATAATACAAGTTTGCATAACATGTGGAGACAAAGACAGATCATGATGATATACTATGGTACCAAAGTGATAAAATTATGACAAATGTTATAGTAAGCAAGTTTGGGTATAAGAAGTTAATCCGTTAAGATATAGTTAGCTACTTTTATAGAGATAAAAGCGGATGTTACCATCAACGTCAATTTACGACTATTTTTGCACTCATAAAGTATTTACGTAATAACGAAACGTTAACGTTAAAATTTGCATTCATTTCTCCTTATCTACGAGTACTTCTAAGGTTCAAACTAGATGTCGTCTGAAACGACGCACATTGACAGGTCTTTCTGATTCCTGAGATTTAAAGCCGATGGCCTTACAGCGTTACGCTTTTTTGTAATTTAGCCAAGCCAAACTTGAATAACTATAATAGCCTACGTTATTTTCTGACGTACCATATGTTTTTTTATGTTACTAGTTTTTTTTTATGATAAATAGGCTTACGTCTGACCGCAGCTTGCCTGATGTTAAGCTTGACTGTGGTCTAAGATGTATCACGCTTGCCTAGAAGGAATCTATTTACTCTGGATTTGAAGAC
The DNA here is from genome assembly GCA_035578125.1 of Mellilla xanthometata. NCBI lineage: Eukaryota > Metazoa > Arthropoda > Insecta > Lepidoptera > Geometridae > Mellilla > Mellilla xanthometata. The sequence goes on from JAPUBQ010000001.1 coordinate 306,009, forward strand.
CCCCAAATTGTACTTCTCGGGAAAAAGAGACTCAGGGCGCTTGTACACGCTAAGAAAATTTACCGTTCCTGCGGCAGACAAGACAAATTCTTCGTGTATACGACAAGAATTTTGTCTGTTCCACACACGAAAACTTTTCGTGTCTTCCGCAGACAAGACCAATGGAAACGTGTACACGACACGATTTTTTTCGTTCAGTCGTCAGTCGGGCGTAGGGCGCGCAAGTAATAACAAGTGTGATAATCAGTGTGAGTTTCGTTTATTTATACACCTAAATGTTAACTACAAAGCAAAAAAGAATGATAATAGCATATTATTATTATAACAAAATAAAAAAAGAAACAAAAAACAAGAGACTTTACTGGGTTCATCCAATTATACAAGAGAAAAATGAGTTTGGTGGGTTCATTACCCTTTACCGTGTCATGCGACAACATGAGGAAAAATTTGTGGATTATTTTCGCATGAAAATATCTACGTTTGACAAGCTTTTGACAAGTATAGAAAATAATATACGATATGAAAATACCAAAATGCGAGAAAGTATTCCTCCATACATTAGATTGGCCGTAACATTAAGGTAAGTAATTTTTTTAAGCATATTGATTTGAACGTTGTACAATAATAAATGTCTTTGAAGTGTTACATGTTTCCAAATTCAACAGACCCCTCATGTTCATATTCTTCAGAAAAGTCAAACTGAAATTCATCTGTATGCGATGTTTCCACACTACTAATAGTTTCGGTGTCAAATTGAATGGATGTAGATTTTTGAGTACTGTAACCTGGTCGAGTCGAGTATGATGGGCCGGCTACGTTAAATGACGACGTAGAAGGCTGCGTTGTTTTGTAATACTCAGTACTCCATTGATGCTGAACATCACTTCCCTTTCGTTGTTGCGTAGCACGCACAAGTTTTAAAACTTCAAACTGGAAATCCACCATTTCCTCATCACCGAACTTATCAACGCTCGGAGCTATACTTTTAAAAAATGACATGGCACGGCTCTCTTCTTCTTTGGTAACAGTCTTTATAAATTCTGCCATATTTTTGTCCACCTCGCTAATATCCTGTTTCTTTTTTTTCGCGATCGGTGTATGTTCTACGGGACTTTTTTCCACGTTTGTTGTTTCGGGTATATTTGACTCAGTGTCTCGGCGTGTTACAATTTTTGTCAAAAATAACATTTCGTCGTAAAAATCACATTTACGAATCTTCTTAGCTCCCGATCCCGATTTCATTTCTTTAAGTCTTCTGTGACATTTCATCCACCTATCTCGCAAACTTGTCCATTTTTTTGCTGTAGACTTTGCTGAAACCAAAAACGAACTACCGTAAGAAAGTAGGTAGGTACCATCTATTGCAAGTAGACATAAACTTCATATAAAAAAGGAAATGACCTCATTGTAAGAGTAAGAACACACTTGCAATTAATCGCACTGCAAGTTGCAAGTGTGTTCTTGCTCTAAGACATTGTTACAATTTTTTACAGATACATGGCAACTGGAGATGCCTTCGCACGTCTTCATTTCGATTTTCGAATCGGAATAAAAACAGTAGCGAACATTGTACGTGAAGTTACTCATCATATTTGGTCAGAATTATCTACAGATTATATGCGAATGCCAACACAAGAAGAATGGTTGAATATAGCACAGGGATATGAAATAAAAGCCAATTTTCCACACTCTCTTGGAGCAGTGGACGGGAAACATATTAGAATAATTAAACCCGAAGAAAGTGGATCAATGTTTTTAAATTATAAACATTTCTTTTCTATTGTTCTCATGGCTATTGTGGATTCCAACTACAATTACATTTTTATTGATGTAGGGTCGTATGGTAAAGAATGTGATTCAAATGTTTTCAAAGAAACACAGTTTTGGAAAAAACTTGTTGACAATACGTTAAACATACCATCCCCATGCTCTATAATAAATATTAACTATATATTACCATATGTTTTTGTAGCTGATGAAGCTTTCGCACTTCATGTTAACGTACTTCGACCCTACGGTGGTAACGAACTCACAAAAGAACAAAAGATATTCAATTATCGCTTGACAAGGGCAAGAAGATACGTCGAGTGTGCATTTGGAATAATGGCCAACAAATGGAGAATTCTGCACCGATCTTTAAACTTAAGTCTCGATTTAACAGTTGCTATTGTAAAAACTACTTGCGTTTTGCAAAATTTTATTCATACAGAAGAAGGTCACGTTGAGCCTTTAATCAATCGAGACCGATTAAATAGTCGATTGCATTTAGAAGGCAATAATCTGACAGCAGACGAAATTCGTCAAAAATATACTGAATATTTTTCCTCTGATGAAGGATCATTGCCATGGCAAGATAAATACACATAAAAAATAAGTTCTAAAACTAAAACCCGACTACTAAATTTTAATCCAAAAAGTGTGAAACAAGGAAGTATTCTTACCTGCCATATTGTTTAAATAAACAATTACATGTCATATTTTATTTCATGTTTATACGTATTTTATTATAAGTATTAGTCATTATCGTTTTTAGCAAAGCCGTGGTCGTATGCTATTTAGCGCTATTGAACTTATGATTGCTTGCAACTTAAATCTTTTATTGTAGATGTATTTAGTGTGGGTAACGACAATGATTAATATTTATAATAATATATAGTTATATAGAATATACCTAGTAATCTGTATTTTTGAAAATTGTAAAAAGATAGTAATATGTTGTAAGTACTTACCATATTCATTTTTTTTGACATTTGTCATTTCGTCGAAGTCTTTGTTTAAGATAATAAATATTTCTCTCCATGCTTCGTATGTGAGTCTTTTATCTTTATATATCTCTAAAGTTTTGTCCCACAATACCGGTCGTCCTTCTACTAAAGTTATAAGTAACTCATCAGCCATTTTGTACGCTACGCTGCAATACACGTCCACACCAAACGCACAACAAAAACTACCTGTTCAACCCTACTACACCGCCCCCCGCCGCTCCGCAACAACGTTCGCCGCGTCGTGTCTTGCGCAGACAAGATTTTTTTCGTGCACCGCTGCGAGCAGTGTACACAGTTATTTTCTAGTTACGACACGAATTCTTAGGTATGCCCGGCGTTTTTTCTTAGCGTGTACAAGCGCCCTCAGGAAGAGAGTTCCATAGCTTCGCAGTTCTCACAATCAAGGTCGAAGCAAAACGCTTTGTGCGATTCCTCGGAACTTCGACAGTGAATCGATGTTTCTTCGCTGTACCCCTACTCGTTCTGTAGTGGAATGGAGAAGCGAGAATTAAATTGTGCAGCTCCATTGCACACTCTCCAAAATGTATTTTATTTTGATTTATTTTGATTAAAATATTTTTTATTTATTTAACAAATTGACCTATACTCGTATATTTAATTGATAATAACTTGTTATGAGTTTAATAATAAGATTGTGTTATTTAGTAATTCCTTATATAATATTATTCATATTACATACTAATGTATGAATTTTCTATTTACATGTATTTATTTTATACAAGTTTCACTAACTTATGTTGAAGGTAAGTGAGTAGATTCATAAACCTTCTAGCGGTATTGTTGCGAGCAGTAGATTTCCCCCGCGTTGTGCAAGTTCCCGGGCAGCGGCGCAGGATGCGCGCGCGCAGCCGCCGCCAGTGTTGCCCCACCAGTGCATCACCACACGCACCGCCTGCGCCATGCAGCTCGGCTACAGGTAACTTCTGCTGCTGGAAACACTTTGGCTTTTCTGCAATTTATTTGTTGAAGTACTTTTAATTTAACGTCAAAACGAAAACTTCCAATCCATTTTGTATGCACGCTCCAAGCTATGAATTCACAGTGTTTGATTGGTTTTTGGTGTATTTTTTTTGCGAATTTGCTATAGTCTTAGTGCAATAGTTGTTCGCTTGGAAGAGTTAAGGCCACTCTTTAATGGTTTTGAATTTGTCATTGGCAACCTTGTATATTGTGGTTCGGTGGGGAAAAAGTTTGCTATTCAATCAGACGGCCCCTGGTTCGATCTTAGCACTACACCAATGTTTACACTGTTTTTCAAATGGTGTGTGGATATGCACTCGCTTTACGGTGAAGGAAAATATTGTGAGGAAACCGCCATGTTTGAGGACCACAATATCCGAAGACGTGTGTCATCCGCCAACCCGCACTTGGCTAGCGTGGCGGATTATAACCTTTTCGAGTCATAGCAGCAGGAACGCTTAGTGGGCTGCATATGGTTATTCTGTACTTAATTTTATAACTTTTAATTACGAATTCTGTGCTTTTAGAGCTTTGATTTTGATCTTTTATCGTAAGGTTCTATATCTGTCATCTGATATATACAGCTGTTCAAGAAATGTCAGGTCTGCTTCCATTTGAACAATGTTTGATATACCCGTCCAACAAGTTGAATCAACGCCATGTTATCAGTTTATCAGTAGTTTATCACACACTGCAGATATGAGCAGCTGCTCAGGCCTAAGATAACAAATCTGACACCATGGCTACTGTCACATAGCTTTAAGGTGAAAGGTTTGTAAGATCGTGTTCTTTGTTCATAATTTTCCGTCTTCTTCTTCGTACAAGTTAAGCTCTGGTGTCTAAAGTTTAAAAGCTACTGCCTGTTAGTAAGACTAACAAGCGAAAACTACAATTTTAAGAGTCATTTGACGTTTAATATCCACTTTTGAAATGTCTTTTCTATGGATGATCCATACAAAAACTGTCCCCTATGTTTGGTTTCACACGAAATAGCTAATTCGTCAATTGGTCTAATGAAAGTCATAATATTGTGTTAATTCATTAACAGTCCATGGTCGATTGTTTCAGATTGTTGTACATAAAAGGTTAACGACAATTTTGTTCACATAAGTGTACATCAGTTGGCCAACTGCTAGTTTAGATTTATCGTTTCTGCTAAAAGTATATACGTTTGATACGGATAACTTATCAGCTTTATTATGACCGATAAGGACAAGTTAGATTAATTAAGAGCGGCTCACTAGAGGAATTTGTAAAAAAAAACAATAGACCGTATTCGAATCTTGCGACCCTGCTTAGAGAGATAACCTTAGTGACTTGTTAATAATTGATAAGGAATTCTAGTTCATACCAAATTCTAATCAACTAAGTTATTAGGAAATTTGAAATACAATTCGTATAATTTCAGTCTCTAAAGATTAGATTATTAATAATCGTAGATAGCACCCGCCTATAAGCTTCAGCTTTCGGTAAAGCAAAACTTCGTGAGCGAACCTTAGCGTGGTGATAGACTATTTTCTAGTTCTCGTCTGGATAGCAACCATCCTCAAATTGAAAAACATATCTCCAAGCACCTAACGACCCTCAGGATAGTAACAGGATTCAAAGATAGTGAAGTGCATACTTCTGAAAGTACAAAAATAGAAAAGGTCCTAACCTTTGCTGTAAACTACTTTTTTTGTAGTATAGTACATTTTAATTATGAGTTCACAATAAAACTATATGTATTTTTTGTATAACGGTGTGTTCTGGAAGTCTCTTAGAAAGCTACTAATTCCAGGCTAGGCCATGGTTTGGTTTTAGTCGGTAGTGACGCCCCTCTGGCTCTCGAGCCCGACATACCCCGCCCGCCTCCCCCAGGCTTGTGGCGGGAGATGCGTAAATGCATTTCCTCACAAAAAAAGGTTTCTTCTAGGCAAGCGTGTTACATCTTAGACCACAGTCAAGCTTAACATCAGGCTAGCTGCGGTCAAACGTAAGCCTATTCATAAAAAAAGAGCCATGGTTTGGTATATTATGTATATAGGTCGTGGATGTTGTTGATTATTGTTCTGATAATCCATCAGTTACCTGACCACCCTGGTCCTCCTCCAAGTCACCTGCTCCTCTGGGGACCTGTTCTCCAAGGTGACTCGCCTATTCATCAATAAAAAAGGCCATGGTTTGGTATATTATGTCTATGGGTCGTGGATGTTGTTGATTATTGTTCTAATAATCCATCAGTTACCTGACCATCCTGGTCCTCCTCCAAGCCACCTGCTCCTCCGGAGACCTGTTCTCCAAGGCGACTCGCACCAAGGCTGATGAGAGGGACCTGAGGAATGCTGTCTTCGACTTCATCATCGTCGGCGGTGGCAGTGCTGGCTGCGTGCTGGCTAACCGGCTGTCAGCTGTCTCGGATTGGAAGGTAATCACTTCTTTCATCATCAGCATTATCACCAGGTTTTAGACATTGGATGATTTGTATGACGTCAGCAAACATCACTAAATAATAGAATTGTTAAAGGGCAAGAACTTATATAACTTAGAAGCCATTTTCTTTTGAAAGCAGAATTTAATTATGAAAGTAATTATGCTCGTTGGTACATACATTTTTGCAGCTTGAATCATTAGTTATTATTTAGTGTGTGTTTTGTTTGTGAAAAGTGTGTGTATGTGTGTTACTTCATTCAAGTGGTTGAAGCGGTTTGAATGTAACTTGGTTCGAAGATAGCTAAGACTCAAAGTTAACAAACAGGATACTTTTTATTCTGACACGCAGGTTCAGGCAGGAACCGGTGGGCGTAATAAATACCTAATAAATTTATAATGTAAAAATATTATACTTAAGCGTTTTTTTTTTTGCAAATTGTGCCAAATGTCAGTAAATTCATGTTACGGCCCTGGTAGCAAAGCATTTGAAACGGATAATAACTACATTAACATGACATAGGCTTTTAGTAGTATTAAACCTCTTTTGGTGAAGTCGTTTTATTTCAAGAAGTCCCTCGCTTTAGCCAACTATTCTGCCGCTTATGTGAAGTGAACGGTTTAAAGATCATTGTATCCTTTTGCTCGGTCACCCATCCTAAGAGTATCTGCATCGACCGTCGCTTAACTTCGGCGATCGCGCCAGATCGTTTTAGCAAGCCGAGCTACGTCTGTCATCTGATATACGTTAGTAATACTATAAGTACAGTAGATAATAGATACTCGGCGTTACACAAAGGTCAAATAGTAGTCAGTTGTACTTGAATACGTCGGTACTATAGAAAACAGTAACTGTATTACTTATGTCGGTCTGTAGGAAATGCAATTATGAAAATAATTGGAGGGATCGGTTTTCTAATCGACAATTTAATTATTCAGCTCAATTACTTGCACTTGCGTCGATTCTGGTTGTTTGTTGTTATAACTACAAATACATAAATGTATAATCTACTTAAATCATTGATTTCTTCTTAATTAATAACGTGGATCAAAAGTAGGTATTATTTTTGAACATAGATTGGTAACATACATTTTGCCAAAAATATTTTTAACAAGCAAATAACAATTTAAAAATACACGAAGGATTTTTTTTTCGGTGGCAGCCATTTTGGATTTGATGGTGACCACCACCACAAAAACTATATTGTGTTTTACTATTTTTTTTTAATTTTACTGCTACCAAAATAAATTAACTTTTTTGTTGCTTTAAAATATGCACAATCTCATTAGATAGGGGTATCTATAGACCTATTTGAGGAAGGGAAAGGGAAACCTATTTACTGAATTTATTAAAAGTTGTGCGAAAAATACAGAAAATCTGTTCAAAACTATAACTTTTGTAACATACTGTTTAATTTAATTTCTAACAAAAAAGTTAAGCGTGCCATTCAAATTGTCCTTACAGCAGTATCCTGGAAACAACCTGGATTACACCTTCATATAATACTTATACCGCCCTGACTCCAGGTCCTAGTGCTAGAGGCAGGTGAAGCAGAGAACCTGGACTACGACATCCCGGGAGTTCCCCCGAGAGACTACCGCCCCATCCTGTGGAACTACCGCACGGAGAGGAATGGCTACTCCTGCCTGTCGCGACCCAGCGGCAGCTGCGAGGTTCGGACTGGCAAGGTATAACGCGTCAATAAAGAAAACATTTGAAAGTTTTCTCCCTCTTGTCCACACTCTTGGTTATGCAAATGAGAAGGCCTGACCGTTAAAACTTCACTTTATTGAAAATCATTATACAGGTTACCTGTTACTAACGTTAAAACTTTTAAATGCATTTTCTTCTTTGTCTTTCGCCTTTTCCCACTATGTGTGGTCGGCACAGCCCGTTGTTTGCTTCCACAGTCTTCTGTCAGCCATCATATCTACATTCACTCCTTCCTCTTTCATATTCTCTTTCACACATTTCATCCACATCTTCTTAGGTTGATCTCTACTTCCGCTACTTCTTACAATCATATCCACACTTCTTTTAGTCACATGCATCTCCTCTTTTCGCATGACATGCCACCAAGACAACTCTCCACTCTTAACTATCTCTGGCATAGGTATCACTTTCAAACTTCCTTTAATATACTCATTTCTTACCTTGTCCATTCTTGTCACTCTACACATACATCTCATCGCATCTCTGCCGTATGCAATCCTTTTGAGTGAATTTTGCAATGTTGTGAAAAAAATATGGCTTTCTCACACAAAAACTTCATTTTCACGGGACGCACGACCATTACTAACTAACTGTTTCTTATAAAATTAACCCTTGTTAACCCTGATGACGCGATATTCTTAATAGGTATCCAGGCCTCTTAATATGGGTGACGGTTTTGTCTATGGTCTATAATGGGTCAATTTAGTGACAGATCTAATCAACAGCTAGATCTAATACTCATAACGGAGCAAAAAATTTAAGACTGCGCCCGCGGTCATACTAGACCCCGACGCCTAAAAGCGACAAATTCGAATGTCACCATCACAATAATCAAATATTTATGAAAATTTGTATATGCGCTGCTAATGATAAAATTAAATAAAAATATATCCTATTAAAATGTATGAAAATCCCTTGTGTATGGTAACACTGAGACCATGCACGAAACTGTCGTTTTCATCTGGGCTCTATCGTGGGTCAGATGATACCTTAAATTGTTGGTCCCGGTTGTTAGTCTTAGTACAAGCAGTCGAGAGGCTTAAATACTCTCGGTACCAGAGCTTGGCCATTTAGGTCATACTAAGAAGATGGAGATGGAAGAAAGGTCTTCTTTGATCCCACTAGGGTCGGCACGGCAAGTCTTCTTCTTCCACACTATTATGCCAGCCGTCATCTTCACATTCACTCCCTCTTCTATCATATCCTCATTTACAAAACATTCATGGAAGAAATGTACCCTACATGTGTTTCCACATGTACAGGTTCTAGGCGGTTCCAGCGTCACCGGTGACATGAAGTACACGCGCGGCAGCAAGCATGACTACGACGGCTGGCACTCCATCGACTGGAAGTTCGAGAACCTTCTAGAATACTTCAAGCATTCAGAGGATAATGGTATTCTCTATACTTCTTTTTATTAATGATGAATAGGCTCGTTTGACCGCTTGCCTGATGTTAAGCTTTACTGTGGTCTAAGATGTACACGCTTGCCTAGGAGCAACCTACTACTTTTACTCTATCTATATTTCTATTCACTAATATAATAATGGTATTCTATATTTTGAACTACAAAACACTGTGAAGCTAGATATTGTCACTGCTTATTTTAAAAAGAAAGTATTTATCCTTACAATCCAAATATTTATTCGCATTTTGCTAAAGAATGTAGGCCGAGGTAATTACTATTTATAACTTTGGCACTAGTGTTAAACATCAGGAAAACTAGTGTTAAAATACCATTACATATTCTGTTACAAGACTGGCATTGGCTGCGCTTGTTATATTCCATTTCTCTAATACCTGAATACGAAAAAGTAATGTTCTTATTGTAATATTCCTCTTTCTGATCATTACTATTATTCAAGGTGACTACGACGTGCTGATGAACTCTCACTACCACGCCCGTGCCGGCGAAATGCACATGCAAAGGTTCAAGCACGTCGACCGGTACATCGAGGTCTTCCAAAACGCCTTCACCGAGATGGGGCTTCGAACCTTGGACATCAACACCAACGTGCCCGAGGCTCTCGTCAACCACCAGTTCACCGTCTCCAACAACACGCGACTCAGCGCTAACAGCGCCTTCCTCAAACCAGTCAAGCACAGAAAAAATCTAGTCATCATCACGGGAGCAACGGTCACTAAAATAGTACTCGATAAACAAGAAAAAACAATAGAAGGAGTTCTGTATGAAATAGAGAAAGGAAAGGAGAGACCAGCTTACGCAAAGAGAGAAATAATATTAACAACAGGTGCTATCAATAATGTAAGGCTGCTTCATCTGTCTGGTATAGGACCGAAAGCTGATTTAAAGAAGAGTAATATTTCAGAGATTGTAGATCTGCCTGTGGGACTTAATTATCAAGATCAAGTCACTATAGGTGGTCTGTCGTTTAGTCTGAACGACGTAGCGCCAGTGAGTGAAAACCAAATTATAAGTGATTTCAAAACGTGGTTTGAAAGTCGTAGTGGTCCGTTAGCATCTCGCGGAATTAACCAAATATCAGCCTTTTTACAGCTCTATGAACATGTCAATGCACCTGATGTAGAACTAGCTTTAGAAGGAAATTATATTAGAAGTGATAAATTTATGCTTACAAACGTAAGTGTACATGCAGCCGATGAAACTAATCTACCTCTGCCTTACTATAATTTAGTCAATATCTTTCCAATATTACTTAGACCTAAGAGCAAAGGAAAAGTGATGTTGAACAAAAGAAATCCAAAATACGGTCGACCAATAATCCAGGCCAATTTTCTCAAAGAATCAGAAGATTTGGACACACTTGTGGATAGTGTAGATATAGCTTTACAGCTACTCGATACCAAAGAAATGAAGAAGAATGAGATTAAGTTCGCTCCTCTAGACTTATTTCCCTGTGATAGGCTCAGTAATAGAGACCAATGGAATTGTATAGCTCGGCATTATACTAAAGCAGTAGGTAATCCTATTGGTACGTGTCGTATGGGAGATAACAAGACCGAGTCTGTTGTTGACTTCCAGTTGAGAGTACATGGGGTCGAAGGCCTGAGAATCATAGATGCTTCCGTGATGCCCACTCATGTACGAGGAGGCCAGCTCGCACCAACAATGATGATCGCGGAGAAAGGAGCCAAAATGATTATCAAAGACTGGAAGGAGAACAAAGGCCATTATTTCTCTAGACGATAATGATATTAATAAGTAAAAAGTCATTAAATTAGTTAGTACCATGCGGTTTTTATTTTATCACTTGCCATTTCAGCTATCATTATCACAGGCGCAGCTGTTGAACCGCGAGTTATTTTAGGCATTATCGATGCATCCACAACTCTTAAATTAGACACTCCGTACACTCGCAAACTGTTATCCACTACCGATGTGGGATCTTTGGTGACTCCCATTTTACACGTCCCGGCGTAGTTGTGCTGGGGCTCGGAAAAATACTTAATAATACATGACCATAGCTGTTCTGATACTCTTTCGAATTCTTTACATTCGTTTTTAAGAATTGATTTAGGATCAAATTCAAATCCGGCATTCCTAAATACTTCCGTGTCGAATATTTTTACAATTTGTTGGATGCCGTCCAACAATTTCTTTTCATCTGCCGGATCTTTGAGAAAATTAGGATAAATCAAAGGTTTGCCAAATACAGGATCTGTAGCGTTTAGGACTATCTGACCTCTACTTTTAGGAGTAAGTAGCGTTATGCACATATCTATTTTATCATAGTACATGTTTGAGTCGTGACCTTTAAATCTGACCTCGATATCAGCAGTGTCAAGGATATCGGATAACTTTGTCTCTAGAAAAAGAATCACTTGAAAATTGGCCGATAAAGGTCCTATGCCTTTCGTATAATAATTAGTAATATCTTTTAACTTGTTAGTAAACTTGGTCGTTGTTGCTGTTTTCGTTAAGTTGATAACAGGTAAGCACACTGACAGATGATCATGGAAGTTTGCTCCTACAGGTAGATCTGAAAAAACACGTATACTCAAATATTCTAAATAGTCTCTAGGACCTAAACCTGACAACATCAGTAACTTGGGCGTATTTATCGCTCCAGCGCTCACAATAACTTCTTTAGTTGCCCGAACTTTGACTCTCGTACCATTTTTTATGTAAGTTACTCCTGACACCGAAATGTCATTACCATTTACAATATTTAACTTAGTTACAAGCGCTTCAGTGACAATATGTAGATTGGATCTAAGTTTCCTCACCGGTTCTACATATGCTCTGTATGTGCTGACTCTTTCACCATAGTAGCTCATAGACTGTAACCTCATAAAGCCGAGCTGCTTCCTGCCATTAACATCTGTATAATTATATCCAAGCTCATTTAGAGCGCTGAGCAGTATGTCTATATTCTCGTCAACGTAAGGATATCGTCCTACATCTAGAGGTCCTTTTGTGGAGTGGTAGAAGCTGTTCTTAGTGATATCCTTGTCATAGTTTCCTTCGGAATACTTGAAGAAAGCTAGCACTTGTCCATAGGTCCAGCCTTCGTTACCATCCAGCGCCCACTCGTCGTAGTCCGCATGGCTTCCGCGGATGTAAGCTAGGTCGTTGATGGTGGAAGTACCTCCTAACACGCGGCCCTGGACCACCTCACAGCCTCTCTCAGCTCGATTTTGGCAGAACCTGAAACATGTAGAATTTGTACTGTAAGAATGTTAATAAGTGCCAATATTATAGATACATATTATGTGAATAATCACGAAATCTTACATAATATGTAAAGTAATACTTATAGATTTTCTTTGGTAATTAATATAGCCATATTCCCTAACTTAGCCATTTATAATAATGTGTTGGATCTGGCTTTCAGTTTTATACAAGCTGTTAGTCAAGGTCCAGTAACATCAAAATTCACGACCACTTAACTCATTACAAAGAAGTAGGCTTTACTATTAAGTACTTTTCCGAAATATGAGCATTCGAATGAGTAATTTCACTTACCCTTTCTTGGGCCTCATGGAGTACTGCCAGTCTATGGAAGACCCTCTAAACTCGCTCGTCAGACCCGGGATGAGAGCCATCTTGGGTTCCTCGGGACCGGCTTCTATTAGTAATACCTGAAATACAGAAACGACATAGTTTTAGCTTTTTTTTACTCGCAATGGGCTTGCGCTTGATTGCAATTCACCTGATGGTAGGCGATAATGCAATTTAAGGTGGAGCGCGCTTGCCCAGATGAAACCGGTTCACTCATGCCTTGAAAACCGCTAGATATATAGTTATTGGGAAACAGGGAATTTAGCAAAGAATTCCACGCCTTGGTGGTACGCACAATGAAGGACGCAATGGACGCAAATCGCTTAGTACGCGACTACTAATAACTCTCCAGCGATTTGTATACTACAAGTGTACATGTTCGTACGCTCGAACAGGGATATTTTTTCCACCCTCGGCGCACTACATACGTACGGAACAAGGGCAAGAGATAACTCGCAACGCCTGCTTGCTGCCTCGCCAAGTCTTCTAAATCTGTGTATGTATTTGGATCGAAGTTCTATAACCACCTATCAGAATATCTCAAAAATGAAGCTTCCGATAATATAAATTACTAACTACTGGTAAATTTATACCGAAATCTTAATGAATACTAATTAGTACAAGCTGTTAACTTTGTGAACTCAATATTAGCTGCATATAAATAATCTGAACTCTCTCCAATAATAACAATAGCTATAAATAAACATCATAGTCTATGGCTTGTTGTCTATTGATATACTCGTAAGTTAAATGTGGAATCGCTGTCTCAAAACTATGGCAAAGCAAGGCTATGAAGCGATAATAGCTGAGTTGAGCGTGCGGCCACCTTACGTTCCGAAAGTCGTCGGTTCGATTGTGGCCGCCAATAAGCTCGAGCTTTCGTTGGAGGAAAACATCGTGAGGAAACTATAGCATGGTTCTTGAGAGTTGAGTTTTAGTGCTCGCCTTGCTAATAACCATCCGTAAGTTAAAAAACCTATCACCAAGCACCTAACGGTGTATTATCACAGTCTCCTTGAGAGTCAGTATTTCCAAACTAAACATGCTCCACCAGAGAGTCGTTAACCCGTGAAGTTACGCGCCCACGGGTCAAATGCCTGTTGTGTAAAAAAGGTCAATTTACCGCTGCTTTATTCTAAGGAAACTTTCATAGCATCTATTTTATGTATGTATTATAATATAATGAGGGAAAGTAATTCTATACACAGAGCCTAGCAATGATATTACCTTCCATTTCTTATTCTCCGACAGTCGGCTGGCCAGCACACAGCCCGCAGTTCCTCCTCCGACGATCACAAAATCATATTCCTCCATAGGTTCCACTTTGTCATCTACGTCATAGTTCACTTGCCTGAACCTGAAGGGGTCTGAAACGGGACTCAGCTCTTTCCTAAAGTAATCTGGTTCAGGACCGAGCACCCCGTACAGAGTGTGGACTAAGGATATAAGCAGTATAGCCGTAGGAGCACATTCTATTCTTCCGTCGCAAATCTTGCATAGTTCGTCCGTGATGTTTGAAATCATTGCATCTTCTCCTTTTAGTTTTATATCTGTTTTATTATCATTTTCACGATTCACTCTGAAAAAATCTTTATGGGTTTTTTCATCTTCATTATTACTATTATTTAATTCACTCTCGAGTGACGATTTGCGTCCTATTTCACATATGTTTTCTCTTCATCACAGTGTTGTTGTAGCGTTGTATTCAAATCAAGTCTATTAACTCACTAATCGTAACATTATTCATAGTTATGATTAATTGTCCTTGTTCGTCTTCAATATTTTATTAATTTTTTATTTATTTAGACAGGTCTAGATGGATAAGGTTGTATGTTTGCTCGCTACAGTAGCAAATGTCTCAAATGACTTCCGACCGCCTGCCGCCACGTTTCAAGGAATCTTGTTGTTTACTTTGTCGTGTTTATATTTGTGCCTATTGTTTGTTTCCAAGATGTCGCCCGCGCTCTATACTATAGAATAAAGACATTGTTATTTTTCTTTAAAATAAATGTTTGTTAGTATAGGTACAACTAGAAAGTATTATGCCGAAATGACTCATCAGCAATGTTAATACAATAAAATCAATAACATTGCGTTATAGTAAGCACGTCTAATCTATATATCAATTATAAATTACACTACATGAAATAAATCTAAATTTAACTTACAGTATTGAATTTTAATTATAATAATTTATAATGAATCTTGATTTCAAAGTTTTGTAGAGATCTAAAGAAGTTTTCAAAAACCTTATAGGTATTTACTATTGCATAAAATCACGTAACCTAAATTATATGTCATATTATGATACTTCTAATTTTTATTCTTTTGAGTAGGTGAATGATTCACATTATTTTATGAATTATTGAATAAATATTAGGACACATTTCACACACGGCTGGTTAACTCCATACTGAACCATTTCTAGTTCGTGTTATGTTTGCTATTGTATACTTCGTATACATACATACATACACATATTTTATATAGAAACATATTTGACACCCAGCCCGACAGCCAACAAATTTAGTTCAGCACAAAGATGTTGGCCGTGCCGGGAATCGAACCCAGAACCTTCTGATTGGCAGTCCGGCATGGTAACCATTACGCCAACGAGGCCGTCATTTATTGTATTATTATTTATTGGTCCCAAAATTGTGTAGGGCCTACATATGTATGTAACGCCTGTTAGAATTACCATAGCATAAGTTTTAGTATAACATATAAAGTAAGAGTGACTTTATTTAGGTTCACCTGTGGCCCACTATCTTAGAACACGCACAACTATTACCTAGTCATCAACAAGTATAGCCCAGGCGACCTAAACTTGGATTAAATTGTTTAATGAAAAAATATGGAATCCATTTAGTCAGGTAACAGATAGGTTTAAATTAATTTTAATTTATCAAATATTATTTCTACTCAATCTTTTAAATACTTATCCCAGGTGAACCATTCATTTAAGTAACTAATCATAGTATTCTTCATTTTTGTATATTTTGTAGTACACATTTTTAAATTTTTATTTTTATTTTTGTTACAGGTAATCTCCACATCATCTGGAAACAATTAACATTATACGGAATAATGTGCATAAAGTTAATACGGTAAACTGTACGGTAAGTATTTATTGGGAATTGCTTTCAATTTCTCTTGACGAGCATTACATTTTCAAAATCTTTTTTAAAACCTTGAAACTCTGACTAGCATAGGTACTTTAAATACTTCAACAATATTATAAAGACGGAAGTTTGTATTTTCCTTCACGCTTCAAACTGCTGAGCTGATTGGGATAAAAATTAATACATTTCAACTCAGTGTGATATAGGTACATCAGCATAATACTGCTAGCCTATAAATGAAATAAATAAATAAAATTGGTATGAAGATCGCTTATGCCTTGGATTAATAAAGGACTCATACATCACTGGAAAAAAATTAATACTCCTGATAAAAGATACATTTTCCACTGCTTTTCTTAGGTTTGCTAAGCTAAAGATTTCAGGCGTTAAGAATTTTTATATCTTCTATGATAAATAACACCAAACAAATGAAAAATTAATAAGCGTTCTTATTAAATTAACATAAAATTTAAATAGTTAAAATTAATAAAGATTTTAAGGTAAAATATTGTTTACTTCATATTTATTCCTCATCAATGTTGCTAATTTTATAAGAATTTATTTCGTGAAATAGCTTTCAGGCTCTTCGTTCACATATTCTCTGTACAACATGGGCTTAAGTTAGGAATAGAGCAGCTGTTACTAGTTGAAATCAATAAGCTATGCCTAATACAGCTGTCAAGTTACCATCACTTATGTTATTATTATTATTGAGGAAGGCCGTAGACAAGGTACACTGACATAAAAGAAATAATGAATACGGTACCAAAGGAATTGTATAGTAGATAAGCTGACTAAGGTGATCTGACGTGATCGCCCAAGTTGAACAGCGTTTGTTGCGGAGTGTCTTTAGATGGGTGATTCGAATAACGACAAGATTTTAATGAACTATAAAAATTTGAAAACTTCAGATTTCAAAACTCACTCTGGAATCGCATGGATATCATCACCGCGCCGTAGTACAGAGTTACTCTCTAATATATCCTAAATAGTGTCGCGTCGCTTCACCAAGGATATTTTCTGTGCCGTGCACAATACTGTTCTGCATCTCAACAAGGAGCTTAGGCTACTTGACAATCGTCACCCACCAAGCTGCCGCCAGACGCGAGGAGTTGTCCCGGGGAGTGGCGTCGTGGATGAAAGGTACGTGGTCCTGTCTAAGTTTCGCAATTTCCTTGTGAGAATCAGAACTTGCTACAGTCCACTCATTTTGTATCGAACATATACTTTACATTAAAATGATAATTTTATATGACTTTATTACCTGGTGACAAACAGACGTTGGTTCCGTTCGGCTACGTAACCCTAAAAATAATACCAATTGCATGAAAAGCTATCAGACTTCGCTAAATACCTAACAGACATGAGTCCCCATTTGAATGGGGACTCCATTTGAATAAAACAGTTCAAATAAAGCTAATTACCCATTCCGGGAGCAATATTTTCATTAATTCAAACTGTTATAACGCAACATTAGCAGCAACTGCGAATTGCTATCCAAACCGATAATGAAGCCGCGCGGACTCCGCTCTAATAATAATGTTTTTTGGTCCTACGGAAAAATGAATTGTGGTGAAAATTAACATAAATGGAATAAAAAGTGTTGAATAGATTCTATTGACGTGACAACGTCTTAAATTAGGTTGCGGCTGGGAGTCACTTATGAAAAAGTGTAACGCCCGGTAACGTTACGATGAGTCACCGAACGAGTGAGAGGCCCGCCGAATGCCTTGCGTCTCTGTCCCACTCAACTATGATCGGTCTGCCGCGCGCGCAGCACGCGGCAGACGTTGTCACGTAAAATCTTCGCCCGTAAAACCGACTTTACAGGCAACCATTTTTTTATCATAACCTTTTATTTAACCAGAAATTCTCATAGATTCTTCCTTTCAATTGGAATGAATCGGTTAATGATTGAGTGGACTCTTAAGTTTTATCATGACCTATATTCCATTTAAAGTATGTAAACTGTTCACGTAAATATTCTATTTAGGCTATAGTTAAATGAAATTACGGAAATAAAAACAGAAAAATATGTTGAAAATGCGATAGTGGCTCTCTATTGCAAAAAATACGATGGTTTATCGAAACCTTTTAGTTCAAATGTATTAATTTGAATAATAGAAACTAAACATTGCCATCCAACGTGGCAATGCTGCTAGTATTTTGGGCACTTGGGGTAAACTTTTAGTTAGTATTTTTTTCTGTATTCTTATGTTTTTAATTAAAAATATCTTAAGTATGTGTATTGTACTACTTTTCGTTTTTTTTAAGATGGGCCTCTTAAAATAAACACATAACAAAAGTAAAAATAAATTTCTACAAATTTAAAATACTTCACTTACTGAAGCTAGCGCCATCTATATTCACTAGTAATAACTACCAACAACTTCATGTTAGTTCGTCAAAATTCCGCTGGCGCTGCGAGCTCTCGTAAAAAGTAATAGGGCTCGTACCGGTTTATATATAAACTCTTGTAAAATGCAAATACACGATACCCTTTGGGATTGGTTTCAAATTTACTACCTCAATTTACATATCGTTTAAAGGTACGGAGGAATTTTCTTAACAACCTGTTTACTAGGTGTGTTTACTTTTTGTTTTTAACATTTAGAGAAGACTTGAAAGTTTAACTGGGAAGAAATATACTTTTGAAAGATTTAAGATCGAAAGCTGCCGTACAATGCGTCTTTATTTATCATAACCTAACTAAATTTGAATCGTAGGAAATGATAAAGCTGTACTTACTTTTCTAAAAAATAGCCAAGTGCGATTCGAATTCGCGCATGAAGAGTTCCGTACCATTATCTTAATAAAACGGCGAAAAACCTTTGTTGTTTGGGAGGCCCTCTTAAATATTTATTTTATAATTTGAAATAAATATTTTTAATATTAATTTTTATTTATATATTTTGTGAACCACTCAAGGAGGAAAAATGTTGTAACCAAAGAAGGGTCTTTGAGGAGGAGGAGGTTTTTGGAGGGTCTACCAAATGTTGTTATGAAGATCGAGTAAAAATTGATTAAAAATTACATTCATTCTATGGGTCAAGACTCCCTTAAATATTTCTTTATTTTTAATTAAATATTTATTTTAAAGATAATCTATACAAGTCGCCACCTGTTGCCCTTATTTATATACAGCAACAATACGAAGAAAAAAACATGTTTATTTTATGGAGCAGATAGCGGAGGCTCAGTAATAGCAGTACAAGTTATTATTCTGTGGTAATAGTAGGGTCCCTTTTTATCTGTTAGGTACGGAACCCAAAAAGGGCATTAGATAATATGTATTTATAATTAAGACTGTATCGACAAGTCTTAAAGTGTTATGTAAACTTTTTATTTCCTGACCATACAATTGTCAAAAATAAATAAAATGGGCATAAAACTTTAACACTGAGCTTCGCCGCCATAGCTATCGTGTTACCACTTTAATAGCGAAGCTTCTACAGACGCTAAAGTGCTTTTTAAGTGGCAACATTTGATACGGACTTAGTACTTAGTACTCAATTTTAGTATCCGATTTATATTTAGACTAGCTGACCCGGCAAATGTTGTTTTGCCTTAAGTACAGTTAAAAAAACTATAACATGATTACATTACTAAAACGGCTATAAAAAATAGGGCCTGGTAATAAAAAAAGTAAAAATTTAGGGTTGAACGAATTTTTAAGGCCACATTATAAAAAAGAACAAAAAATGTCGTCAAAAAAAAATAAGGGTGAACAACCTTTATCACATAGGGGTATGGAAAATAGATAGTAGCTGATTCTCAAACTTACTGAATACCCATATAAAATTTCGTCGACCTCATAGATATACCTTTGTGTTTAGCCTATGTGTTAATTTATAGTCGAACCAATTTTCACAGTAAATCTCATCAAAATCGGCCCAGTCGTTGGAGCGTGAAGAAGTAACATAGATTTTGAAGTTATTTGCGTATCCCACGGGAACCACAATTATTTCAGGATAAAAATTCGCCTATGTGTTAATCCAGTGTCTAATCTATCTTCACACCAAATTTCATCAAAATCGGTCTAGCCGCATAAGCGTGAAGAAGAAACAAACAAACAGACACACAAACTTTCGCATTAATAATATAAAGTAGGATATTATAAACATAATTGTCGTACGTCTTTATAATTATTAAAAGATATTTTGAAATCACTGCAGGTACAACATACGAACAATTTGTTTTAGCTATTTATGAAGATAATATAATAGCGGTTCTCCATCTTGATCACTCGCTGACTTCTCACAGTAACTGGCACGCAAGCTGTGACACGCCATATCAGATTTAAATTATTGTCTTCCAAAATACAAGGGCGCCGTTTGAAAAGGTTTTTTATTCGCTCGGATAAAATTACTAATATTTTTCCATTCAAAAACTATCCAAATCTATCGTTGCTTCTCCTTTTCTTCGTTAACCCCATCAGATCATTTTAGCCGATTTATAAAGAAACTAGCTGACCCGGCAAACGTTGTTATGCCTGACTTAGTTAGGGGTATGAAAAATAGATAGTAGCCGATTCTCAGACCTACTGAATATGCATATAAAATTTGGTATCTATCGGTCAAGCCGTTTCGGAGGAGTACGGTAATTAACATTGTGACATGGAAATTTTATAAAGATAAGTGAATCCATGAATACTCCTATCTACGAAAAAGAATAGCAAATCATTTTCTTTTTTCTTCTTTACCTAAACGTATCATTTGTTTATTTTCATACGATGGTCTTCATCTGGATGTTTTTTAGGCACAACTAAACGTTCTCCAAAATTACCCTCAACCTCTCATCCGGTTAGAAAAACAGGCGGACAAACGGATATAAATCTCTATAGATATGCGTAATTGCAGATAATTCTAGGGTCCCACAGACCTCGGGCGTCGGTCGGCTCTCACACACCCGAACTGGTTCATTTGACATGACGGTATTTGGTAATGGCGGCGGGTTAAAAGTTTTGAAACAAAACAGAAGTAGACAAGTTTTGTGTTGTAAGAACAGCGTTTTTCTTGTTTTTAGAGTTCCGTAACCAAAGGGTAACGCTTCTGTCGTTCACTGTCTGTCACCAGGCTTGTATCATATGAACTACATATTATTATTTATATAATTATAGTAGAGTAAGTAGAGTAGCTAGAGAGATCCAATTGCAGTTTTTTTTTATATTAGGACTCATTTCACACACGGCTGGTTAACCCCATACTGAACCATTTTTAGTTCGTGTTATGGTAGCTAACACAACTGATATACTACATATACATACATATATATTTCATACATATATAATGTATTTCCGTTGCCGCTATGACGACTATTACGAAGAGAACAAATTAATATTTTTATTTACACAGTATAGCTAGGCACTTGACCTGCAGGATGTATAACTTTAAGAGTTAGCAATACTCTAGCCTGAGGTGCAGCATGCATAGTCTGGAATAACAGAATCAATTGACTCTTTATCATCATCATCTTCATCATCCACAGCTGGTTACCTCACAGTGTTAGAAATAGGCTTCTCAATTCACATTCTATTTCCCTCTCTTACTCAAATAATCGTCATTCATAAATAGTAATTTTTAAGCTTTAAGATGTTTATATGAATACATGAAATACAAGTTTCTAGCACTTTTGACTCTGCTATAACTTTAGCTATGCACCTATAACAATAATTAATCTATCTACTGTTTGACATCACATGATCGATTATTACTATTCTTATCAATTCGATTTACAGATGCAATAATAATAAAAAGTGTACCTGCTTATTAGAAAAATATTTCTTTAATAGTTACCGACAAAGGAAAATTACCAAAACTGTGCTTTACAGTACTACTTTGATTTAAAACATCAGAGTACCTCAAAATATTTTCAAACTGCGTACCATAACTGCATGGTGAATTACACTGAAATGCCATACCAAAATAAATCCTATAGCTTTCAATATAAGGCTGGTTTTCGAAAAGGAATAGGAGCTATTGTAAACGGTAACCATACATCATAGATTAGTCATGGTTGTCCTCACGTGTGATTTACTTTACAAAAGAAGTCATGCTGTTGACGTAATAACGTTTTTTTAAAGAATTAATATAATTTTAATGAGTTGAGAATGTTTTCAGTACGTTCATCTAAGACAGACAGACTATTTTTCAAAGTTATTCGATGTAACAATCCCAAAAATATATGTCTTTGTACTGCCGGTGCAAGTAAAAAAGTATATGTCTTGGTTATTTTTTATTGGAGCTCAATGTAAAATAATACCAACTTACTTTAATAAATAACTAAAGCTAGTCCAAAAGATAAAGTCCTCTACCAAAGGGTAGCAACCAATATGCTGGCAGCATTGCTACGTTGAATGACAATACTGATACCTACGTTGAGTCTGGAATACCCTAGCAAAAATGCTGGGAGATTGGTTATAATTAGGCTTTGATTAAATTCTGCCAGTATGATGCTAATTTCTTATTATTCTAATAGCTTACTGTAACGCCATCAAAACACTAAAAAAAAACTAATTGTAATATCAATTTGAAACAAATATTTCTTTAATTAGAAAAAGGATGATTTAGATAAATGAGAATGTGTTTTGGTATCCCATCAAATTATTATATTATTTTAATTACATGTATATTTTTCAACACAGTTAAAAACTCTGTGAATATTTAAAGAAGCAAAATGTCGTTATAAAGAAAAAATAAATAGCTATAACTGTATGGGACCCCTTTTTGATATTTACTTTATTTTTATTTAATGATTATTTTAGATAAATTCAATTATATATATTGCTATCGTTAATCATTAAGGCAGAGAAAACCCGAGAATAAAAAGCCTTCTCTTCAAATCTTCTGCGACCACAGCAACACTGTAAAATAAAGTATAGCATCAATAAATCCGGGAGCTGACCGCTCCTGGCTACCTCTGGCATACAATCAGCACGCGAGACATGCGCACACGCAAACAAGCGTGATACGATCGGGAATCGAACCTGCGATAATTAGCTGCCCGCGAGCCGCGGTATGCCTTTATTTACAGGCTATTTAGCTTACTACAGCTAGTACAACTTTTTTTTCAATACTCAAAAATACTTTATAGGTTTTTTTTTAGTTTTAAACCTATTCATAGACAAAAGAAATCTTTTTTGTCGCGTAGAAAAACGGTCTCACTTACTTATTATTAAACCAATCCAACTTTTAATAATAAGCAAGTGTGACCGTTTTTCTACGCGAAAATATTAAGATGCCTTACGTGAACAGTTTATAATGTTTAAAAGATATCTATCAAACTCGTTTTATTTCTCATTTCCAATAAATACATTATGAGGTACATATATATTTACATTTGATATTTTAGGCACTAATTAATCTTCTGCTTCGTATGAGCTAAGTGACCGAGCTCTGGTGTCGAGAATTTTCAAGTCGCTTGAAGGCCTTAACGACTGCTCGTACTAACACTAACAGCTGGGACCTACAATTTAACATTTTGTACGATCTACCGTAACGCTTAGATATAAATGCAACTCTTGTGCATGGTCACCCATCCAGAAACTGTCCACAGCGACAGTTGCGTAACCTCGATGATGAAGTTGGCTGAGCTATTCTTGATTTAACTAGTGCTTAAGGTCATAAATAGGACGAGAACGTACTGTATCCTTTTATTAAACGTGTAAGTTGTTATAATTAGGATACGTTATGACGAATAAATGATATTCTATTCTATTCTAATAGTTAATCAACTTATGAACTTATGACAAATAAACATTTCTTTCACTTTACTGAGATACTATACTAATATTTAAATATTGTACTCTAAGTTTCAATATTTTATTTTCTAAATATAAGCTGTTTTTTTATGCGGTTGTACAATAAAGTAATATTATATTCTATTGTACTAACAAAGTCAAGCTTATTCTTAACTGCTTTGTAGAAAATAGGCATAGTATTTAATTTACTTCTACTCCACTCTATATTCTTGCAATGATACTGTCAGAGAACCACAAACAAGAGCCCTGGAACCCGTGCCAGACTTACTAGTACAAGAAGTAGAGCGAGGAATTGGACGTTTGAAAAAGAATAAATCACCCGGAGAAGACGGCATATCAACGGACACAATCATTGCTATGGTAGAGCCTTTGGCGCCGCAACTAACGACATTATTTAACAAAATTATAGAGCACGAAATAATTCCTCAGGACTGGAATTACTCAATAATTACTCTACTATATAAAAAAGGCGACCCCCATATCATAGACAATTACAGACCCATAAGTTTACTGCCAACTTTATACAAACTATTCTCGTCTATAATATTGAATAGAGTTTCTAATGCCTTAGACGAACAGCAGCCTAGGGAACAAGCCGGCTTCCGAAAAGGTTTCTCTACAATTGATCACATATTTACATTAACGCAGTGCATAGAAAAGCAAAATGAGTACAATAAGACTCTATATGTAGCGTTCGTAGATTATGCCAAAGCATTTGACTCTATCAGCCAAAAATGCCTTTGGGAGAGCTTGGAAAATCAAGGTATTCACGAAAAATACATAAAAATATTAAGAACAATTTACGACAACTGCCAGGCAAAAATAAAAACAGAAAGAGTGGGACCTGCATTTGCCGTTAAACGTGGTGTGAAGCAAGGCGATCCTGTGTCCCCAAAATTATTCACGGCAATACTAGAGTCAATGTTCCGAAACCTAGACTGGACCAATTACGGCCTGAACATTAACGGCGAACGGCTGACACATCTCCGATTTGCAGACGACATTATTATTCTATCGGAATCACATGTAGAGTTACAACAAATGCTCACTACTCTAAACACGGAAAGCCAAAAAATAGGACTCTACATGAACCTCACGAAGACTAAAATCATGACAAACGGACAACAGATACCTATTAAGCTAGACGAGATTCCGATAGAGTATGTGAGCGAATACGTTTATCTCGGTCAGTTAATAACGATGCACGACTCTACCGCAAAGGAAATAGACCGCAGAATAGCAATCGCATGGAAAAAGTACTGGGCTAACAAAGATGTTTTTAAAAGTAGATTACCAATACATCTCAAAAAACGACTAATGGATAACACCATTATACCATCGCTGCTGTATGGCTGCCAGACATGGGCTTTGACCAAGAAACTGGTGGCAAAAATTGCGACGTTCCAAAGAGCTGCAGAGCGATCGATGCTGGGTCTAAAACTTCTGGATCGAGTACCTAATACAGAAATAAGAAAGAAAACCAAAGTCATAGACGCAGTATCGATGCTCTGCAAGCTTAAATGGAAGTGGGCGGGTCATCTCGCTCGTGTTACAGATGGCAGGTGGAGCGAACGAGTGCTGCAATGGTACCCGCGCGACGCGTCCAGGGGGAGAGGCCGCCCGCGCGCCCGCTGGAGCGATGACATCACCGAGCTCGCCGGCCCCACCTGGACGCGACTGGCGCGAGACAGACGGCACTGGAGGCGCATGGAGGAGGCCTACTCCAAATTTTGGGTGCCCTAATAAAATTAATTTATAATAAAAAAATGTAAATATTTAAAAGGGTATAATAAACGGCTATTTTATTTATTTATTTATTTTATTTAATTTACTTCTACAATTAAATATTCTACAGTAATCGTATACTGTACTATTATTGGTATTAAAGTGTCCACGTTCCTCTGAACAAATAAAAGATAATTATCTGTAAGCGGCCGCCTCGCTCGGCTTGTCGATTGTTAATACACTTGTTATTTCTCGGGAGGTTTGTGGTCTTATACATACATAATATATGTTTCATGTCTCCTCGAAACCTGAATTTAATGTCTTTTTTTATATATTAGCTATGTTTCGGAAAACATTGTTTTGGAACCTTTGAAGTACCTCTATGTTGGAGTGGCTTGCAGTTCCCCACAGTTCTATACCATAAGTCCACACTGGTTTGAGTGTACTTTTGTAGATTAGCAATTTGTTGTTGACTGATAACCTGGACTGCCTTCTTAAGAGCCACAAAAGAGAACTGTTCGATTCTCATAAAGGTATTATTGTGAGATGAGGGTAGAACTACAAAACCTGCAGTCCGCGCGTCGCGGCCTGAGGCAGTCACTCTGGAATCGTATGGGAGACAACCCGCGCTTCTCATCGCCGCGCCGTAGTACAGAGTTACTCTTTTAATAATTATATCCTAAATCGTGTCGCGCGTCGCTTCACCGACAAGGATATTTACTGTGCCGTGTGTACAGTCAATACTGTTCTGCATTTCAACAAGGAGCTTAGGCTACTTGACAATCGTTACCCACCGAGCTGCCGCCAGACGCGAGGAGTTGTCCCGGGGAGTGGCGTCGTGGATGAAAGGTACGTGGTGCTGTCTAAGTTTCGCAATTTCCTTGTGAGAATCAGAACTTGCATACAGTCCACTCATTTTGTATCGAACAAGAACGGTACCTTATGTTGCATTAAAAAAAAATAGCCGACCTGTCAAGAAAATAGCAGGATGTGAGGTCACAGGACCCCAAGCCTCATAAACTCGACCACTCTACAACAGTTCTTCTTATGGCGTCGCCGATTGCGGATAGAAAGAGAAATAAGAAAAAAAATATATATCAAATATGTATTGTTTCTGATGATTTTGAAGAACTTGTTCCTTTATAAGTTATACTAAATAAATAAATAAATAAATATTAGGACACATTCACACACGGCTGGTTAGCCCCATACTGAACCATTTCTAGCTCGTATTATGGTTGCTAACACAACTGATATACTACATATACATACATACATATTATATAAATACATATTTAACACCCAAACCCACAGCCAACAAATTTAGTTAAGCACAAAGATGTTGACCGGGCCGGGAATCGAACCCGGGACCTTCTGATTAGCAGACCGGCATGGTAACCTTTACGCTAACGAGGTCGTCAATACTGTATGAGAGAATGTAATAATATTTAAACGCAAAAAACTATTTCTAATTAAAGTCTTAGGTTATAAATTCTAAGTAGTTTTAGCCATAGTCTAACATTTAAATAAAATATTTGTTGTATTTATTATATTTAAGTACCGTTGTCTGTTCCGGTGGTTCCATCACGTATAAGAAGTCCTTCTATATTACCATGTTACAGGTACTAGTAATAAATCAGTTTATTTGCAAAACGTCCAACTAGCGACTTGTCGTACGTCTACAAATATAATTACAGAAGATTGTCCCATCCGGCGGCAACGCTGCGCAAACATACAATGTTATTTACTATAAGAGTAAATACTGCAAGCAACTACTTATTAAGTATATTTAAATATTTTTATCTTCTAACAATAGAAATACTTGAAATATATTTGTTTCGGACTCATATATTTTCTACTTCTCGGTGCGTTGAATTGTGCTTTGCCCCATGTAAATCTTCATCATAATAAAATAGCAATATAGTTCGTAATAAAATGTCTATCGCAATTATTTTATAATGGGCCATGACATGACACTATGACACTTGTTAGAGTTTGTTACAATTTGCAATATGTATAATTATGCTAAAATGTAAAATTTTTCGTAAAATATCATAATCTGATGACACAATAATTTATGTAACAAAAATATCATTATCTGGAAAATCGGTGATAAAATCCCAATTTGTAGCACTGGGTTCAAGCTTTTTATTGTATTTCCCTTTTCCTATGTTGCAATTAACAGTTTATCTTTCTATCTATAATTTGGCGTATTTTTTGCATATTGCACCAGATGCAAGTCATTAACATTTCGTCTTTATGAGCCGATTCAAATTCTAACATAGGAATCGTTTTGTGCGAATTACTTTCTAAGTACCAGATTATGATGCATTTTAATGCATGAACGCTATAATTAAGTGGTTCATGCGTGTGGTCTACCATTAGAGATGCAAGGCGTGATGTTTCGACGCCATTCGATCAATTATATCGTATCGCCATCAAATTATATCGATACTAGATCATAGAGTGCGGCAAAACGGCGCAAAATGTAATTTACTGCCGGAAATGTGGGATGGGGGACGAATCAATCATTTTGATGAATAATTCACCCAAGTCTTGCGTGAAATTAATACACTGGGCATTTTTGAGAAGACAAGATTTTACTATTTTACAGTGACTTGACTTCTACTAGTAGTGTTTTATTAATGACTATATAATAATAATATGTAGCACCTAGATGTGACATATACAGTAGTAACGAGTATATAGCACATTTGAATGTTGCATTGGACTGTGCATTTTATGGCGTTAAATGGAAAAAATGTATCATTTATGGAATACAAGCCAACCAACTAAAACCAATTGATTTTGACGCTTTCGAAAGTTTGGACGTTACATGGAGCTTACAGTCTCATATTTTTTTTGACGTTATTTTTTTTTTTACAAAAGGAACTGATATTTATTTTTAGTGGCAAAGATAAGCTTGTAGCTAATTGCAGTGACATCCCTGAAATGGACTTTTGATATGTACGTCACTCAGATGTATTTTTCAGTAAACAATGCCCTTTAGACTAGAACACAGCAGTGCTTGCACTGCTGCTTAGACGCTGAAACACTGGCAAAAGGGTTCCTAAGAAAAGAGACCTTTTACTAAATGACCAGCCTTATTTACCCAGCAATAAATATCGCTGTTCGACAATTGTAGTGCGTTATTTCTGTGGCAAACTATCAATGTGACGTTAACCTACAGCATAAATACCGGACTGTTTGTATTTCGAGCGACAGAGATAACGCTCTACTAAACCAAAATAGCCGATTGTCTCTTTCCAAAGGTCGACGTGCAATATATATCGCCGGATACTGTAATTAAATGATCCCATATCTTTAATATTACAATTGATGTCTAGATAACTTTCTAAAGTTAATTCTTATACATATATTACACAAACTCATCAGCTCATCTCATAGATATACGAGTTTAAATATTATGTGTGTATATGATAATTACATTGCAAGTATCCATTTATGACAACTTTTATATTCTTCCAAACAATATAAGGCATGTAGATCCATATCTGCTCGCGCCTAATATGGCGCTACATGATACTTATCCGATCTACAACAGATTAACGATTATTTAGCGCCATTGTTACTCATAATATCTTATAGATGCAACAAACGTTTTTCTCGGACAATACTTGAATCATAGTGACACCTTGTTGAGGAGAAAAAGTGGTCAGTATGTTTTTTCGTTATGCATAATATGTAAGAAGCGAGTATGGCTCGGTGTTCCACGTCAACTTTTTAATCAGACGAATGCTGGTTCGAACCCAGTATGTATACCAACCAATGACTTGTATTTTAAGTTTTGGGGGTTTTCACTCGCTTTACGGTGAAAGAAAACATGATGAGGAATCCGACATGTACAAGGACCTTCGTATCCGAGGTCACGCATCTTCCGCGGAAGAAGCTTAGTAAAATAACTCTCCCAATTAGTAAATACTGTGGAGAATCATGAGCATGGCCCTCAGCGTCGAAGAATTTTAGAGAAAAGTTCATTAAATTGCAGGCAAACAGCTTTTTTTTATATATTTACATTTTGAGACTTTTTAAAAACCTAGTTCATTGAAAGGTAGTAAAGTATTTTGAGTAGACTCACAAATAATGTTATTCAAGTTCTTCTTCTTCTTCCTTCATGCCTTATACACTTAGTTGGTTTCGGCACAGCAAATCTTCTTCTTCCACTTACTTCTATCAGACGTCATCTCCACACTTAGTTTCTCAAAGTAAAACTCGTCGAAGGGTCTTATATAATTTGTATTTCCCTACCTAATCCCAAGTTCATTAAAATATAAAACTGTATCCAAGTAATCAACTTTAATACATTCAAAATCAATCTAATTAGTTTGAACAGGGTAATCGGATTACTCCGGCGTTTATACACTCGCCGGCTTGATCCGACTGTCACTACTTATTACATTGACTTGCAAATTGTTTGGACATATCGAGTAGTGGAGACAAACTTAACTCTGCCGGTGGCAACAAATGGAACTAACAGTTTCACTGTGACTTTTAGCGCATTGAGGAAAACTAAGCCACCGTTTATACTCGTATTTTGAGCTGCGTATAAGCGACAATTTTAGATGTTTATTTTTTTAAATTGTTATTGTTTGAGTAAGCTAGCAAGCAAAATGATTATTTTCATAATTGAGAATTGATCATTAATATTTAGGTTTTATATTTTTACAGTTACAATATTGAAAACTTTCAATTATTTATTTTGTCTTTAGAAAGTCTTTGCTAATCTAAAAATTCTCATTATAAAGTTAAAACGTCAGTTTGTGCGTCGCGTCGTTATGAATAACTAGCAGCCCCGCTGGGTTGCCTGCGTTTTCCCGTCATAATCTAACAGAAACCAAAAAAACAGACTCTTTCTGTGATAGACATAGGCTTCTTTTACTATACTTGGAGGAATGCGGGTGACACCATGTGGCGTAGCTAGTTATTAATAATATTTTAAGGTATATTTTGTTTTATGTAACAAAAAGGTCAATAAAGATAAATAACGATTAAAATTATTCAGGTAAATACTAGAGTGCTCGTACCTAGGGTTCTTATGTCTACATAACTTATATGTATATGAATAAACTCGTACGTCGTAAGATGCCCTACTAACAAATCTATGCAAGCATCAGTGGCGCCCTCCCTATACCTCGGCATGTTTGTCAAACTATGTATATCTGATTATCCGGTAGATATGTGGTCGTGGTGGAAAAACTAACGTTCATAAATAAAAGGCGGTCGTCCAAGTGATGAGCAATGTTTGTTTGTAGTTTGTATTCTTTGAGAAACTCTTTGATTAATAAGCCTCCTAAAGGACCACTGATTCAGGGATTTTGGAATAGGTTCATGACATTTTGTCTAAGGTATTATTTTGATGTTGACATTATGGTTTTGTTATTCTATATTAGTTATTTACAGGTCAAAATGATTAATTATAAGTTAATAATATAATACTATTATCAAACAATATTATCTTAAAAATTGTGTTTGAATAATTATTAAGTGTTTTTTATCGATGAAAAAAAATATTTTCTTTCTGAAAAATTATTAATACTTAATATTAATATCTTAAAAAACACAGTGTTAAGTTCTAGCCATATGTCATACAAGTAATTTAAATTCACATAGAACAACATGGCACCTCCCTGAGAAGCGGCAGACACCCATAATGGACGTCAGGCGATAAATTATATCATCACTCCAGCCTTACTTCACCTACTGGATACTTTTTTAGAATTCCTCGCCTTTTGTAGAATATAAACGGAGCCCTGCATCAACTCTACAACGGGTGATATACGAATACCTTTTACTACTGGATAACTTATTTTCTTGGTTGCCACTTGAAAATACAAACTAATATTGGAACATACCAATAATTTGTTTCGATATTAAATAAATATTTTGACTTCCTCTTACAAAATTGATTTAATGAATGCAAAATTTTAACCCTTCGAATTTAACGTATTATGTATATTACATACTTAAATTTAAATTCGAAAATTAATAGTAGGTACTCAAATATTTTATTAGAATAAATAAATATTTTAGTAACAAATTTATGTATTAAAATTAATACAATTAATCAAATACTTTATTTCCGTATCACATTCCATATCTTTATAGAATACATCCATAAGTGTTAATTATATTAAATTATACTAGCTTCCCGTCTCGGCTTCTAGCGGGCTCTAAAATAATCTGAGTAGCAAAGAAATAAAAATATAGCCTATATTACTCAGAGATAATGTAGCTTCCCAACCGTGAAAGATTTTTCAAATCAGTCCAGTCGTTTCGGAGCCTATACTCGTCAAACAAACAAACAAACTTTTCCTCATAATAATATTGGTATAGATTTGTATCTAATTGACTTAATCTTTTTTAATTGTATTATAAAGAACCCTCATCATTGAAGTCCGCCCACTCGTTTTCAATTTTTACACTTTTTATTCCCTGGAGCTTTAGCAATCATACTCTATCAAGCTATCCGACATACATTGCAAGTGTTATTGGCTACATCCTCCAGGACCCGCGTAGTCAGGGGTCAATGTATTGAGAACATTGTGAACCACTCGCGTTTCCTTTTTCTGAGTACACGTTGTATACATGTTAACTAGTTATTGCCTGTGAGCTAGTTCTCCGGAATGCGTATTACTCGCTGCTGGATTCTTAATTATGATTTTATCGTTTTTGTTTCTTGTAATTTTGATTGCTTTTGGAATTCTATGCTGAAGTAATTTTTAAAAGAAATTTATGCGATATATTGGTACCTACTTAATTTATTTGGTTCATTATAACAAACCTATTAATTGCTAAATTATTATTACTTCTTTATATAAAGCTATGTTATTATATAATTATATAAATAGCTTACTATGAAAATAAGAGTTAATATATCTATCCATGTATTTGTGATACTTAAAATTTAAAACAAATGATATTTGTCCACATAATATTTGTTCATAACTTAAAAAAAAACATATTTGCCTATTTATAAAATTTGCTCACTTTTTATTTTGTTTTTAATAAGTATAAAAATGTTAACTTATAAAATTTTGTCTAGTTATTTCGTGACTCTATTACGTATAGTACTCAAATGTGGTTTGGTTTTGTCTTTATTCAAACTAAAGTTATTATATTTTGTTCCAGGTAAATCAACTGCTGTAATTATCTTTGAATCAGCTGGAGTATTATAGGTAAAGTATATGATTTAGAAATTATAAATCCAAATTCCTGATAATACCCGACCCGTGAAATGACTGTCATTGTGTGTGTAATGTATCCGGGAACAGAGCGACCACCATGTTGCGGCGCCGGTGAGAAACTTACACAAATCACGTTTTACACAATTACAATTTTCTCAGGATTTTTACCTGATTTTGGGATTGGTTAAAGTCATGTAATCCATTGTGGATAAAAGAAAATCTAAAATAACACACGTATCACAGCGGAAATACACTAAAAACTTCCGATTTTCTGCCATTTCTGGTAGAAGGGTTGGTTTGTTGTTGTTTTTTAATAATTCAATAGGCTTAAGATAATGCGGCAAGCCTGATGGGCACGTTTGGACGTGTGGTTTTATTTTGGCGTAAAATTTTTGGTTTCGTTATTTTTTTTTTGTGTACAAAATTTTCGTTTTAACTATGCTTTGTAAATATTATTCATAAACTATGTTAAAATTTATTTTTATCACCGCTTGTAAAATATTAAATAAAAAGTAATTAAGTTACAGTATTATGATCAATAGGCATAGTAAATCTTAATTTGAAGATCGTTTATGGATTTAGTCTTGGCAAATTTACCTGTTACAAGCTTCGGGCCAAAAACTAAATTGAAATATACATTAGATTAGTCATTTATAGTTAACTTTACAATAAAATTATGGGCACGAAAATAGAAAAGAAAATGTCAATAAGTAACTCCTGAAATCATAAGTTATAACACTATCAAATCATTTCTACGAAACTATCAAAAACAATTTTTCCAAAACTGTGATCACCTTTGAGCGTGCATTACCGAGGCGAGCAGTAAATGGTTATAATAGATTGGAACCGGACTCGGCTGTCATTACTATCATTAACTGTAATCTCTCTGGATGCCAGGCTACTGATGCAGGTACATCACTACACGACATGCTATTACTCTTGGATTTGGTGTAAGAAAATCATGCATGGACTGCACAATAATAAATTCATATAAAATAGAGACACAACACACGACAAAAAAGAGTATATTTTGCAGAGAGGCGGGCATTTTGGCCCGATTTTCAGAAAACATAGCTAAAGCACTTTCTAATAAAAAAAACATTTTACACACGTTTGGTTAGCCCCATAATAACATTTCTAGCATGTACTCGTATTATGGTTGCTAACACAACTGATACACTACGAGTACTTTAATACTTTATATATACTACTACGATTACATAGGTACACACCCATATTCACACACACGCACAAGACTCGTCAAACTTATAAAACTACGTCGTTTCTGCGACGGATGCTAAAAATCAAAAATGTTCACTGTATTAAAACTTTCGTAAGGCATATATGAATAATGTTTGTATAACCGGCTATCACTTACGTTTATTTTATCGGTATTAGCGGGACATGTTTCAGCACAATCAGTGTGCCATTCTCAAGGGTAGGAACACAGACAACGTACGTCCGCGGTGACGAATGGCACACTGATTGTGCTGAAACATGTCGGGCTAATTCCGACAAAATAAACGTAAGTGATTGCCGGTTATACAAACATTAATCAAAAATGTTAATTAATCAAAATAAATAATAAATAAATAAATCTATCAAAGTTTGCCCCTACAGCGCATGCATTAAATATAATGTCTATTGAGATTGATATCTTTTACTGTAACCTGGCAGAATTTATGAGCGCCACTCATATAATTTGTAAATTTTTTTATAATAATTGTATAAGTTAGAATAATATTTCATAAATAGAAAATAGCATTGGTATTGTACTGTCATGGTGTCTCTGTCAATTAACGGTAAATAAATAAATAAAATAAAACAATTGGAAACAAAATAGCTAATTCAATTGTAATCTCTACCGAATCAATCTGTCGAAAATATGTAACTAATTTTACATCAGTCACGCATACTCCTAACTTTTACTTACTGGCAATCGAGATGGATCCTAATCGATCTCGTATTCGATTCTTTTGTTGTAATCGAATTACGTGTTGTGGTTATTGAAATCGATTTGATTATACGTTTCCGTGCTAATGGATTCTTGAAGAATATACTATTAAATATAATGCTTTGTGGTTTAGTAAGCGTGGTATACTGAGTAGTAGCGGCCAGAACTTAAAAGCTTTTAAACTTGACAACAACTTGACCAGTTATTTTAGCTCCTAGGTGAAAAAATGTTTTCTTTATCATCGTTGCTTGTGACCAAGTGTAAAAGAATTTGATCTCAATATAGAAAGCGTTAACTAATATTATAAATTAGAAAATTTGTATGTGTGTTTGTTTGCATTATGTATATGTTTATCCCATACGGCTGAATTGATTTCGATGTAAATTACTAAGGAGGTAACTACAGCCGAATATAATAGGAACGATACGTTTCTATGTTTAATACATTCCATGACCCAAAAAAACAAGACTCGTAGTCCCGAAATGCAGTCCAAATAAATAACAATTAGAACGCCAGATATACAGGGTTACGGGTACCTTATACGTCTAGTCAATCTACTTTTATTCCATGGCTTCTGTACATTCTAGAAAAATTAAACAGTTATTGTTAATAACTTGGCGGTACGCACAATGAAGGTGGAGGCAAACCGCTTAGTACGCGACTTAGGCACCTCCACAGTATGACGATGCCGTCTTGGTGTTTCCCTCTCGTCCGATGGAGGAATGGGGCGGGTGGGATCATTTGTCTTTTTTTTAACACTGCTGGTTAACCCCATACAGAACCATTTCTAGTTCGTATTATGTTTGCTACAACTGATGTACTACATATACATACATACATATTTTATAAAGATAAAATTTAACACCCAGACCCACAGCCAACAAATTCAGTTAAGCACAAAGACGTTGGTTGTAGAATCGAACCCAGAACCTTCTGATTGGCAGTCTGGCATGGTAACCATAACGCCAACGAGGTCGTCTTTCTTCTTAAATAGTTTAGCGTTACTTACCAGTAACTCTGTATATAGTGTAGACCCAAGGTATAGGCCGGGCGGGGCCACAGCCGGGAGATGACACATCACTTTAACATAACGATACAATATATGTAACAGACATTACATAAATATAAATAAAGAAATACCTATTGAAACAATGACAGTCGGGCGTACGGTTTGTAGAAAGTATTAGGAAATTATTTACTAACAATAAGGCCCTAATAATGTAATGTTTATAATATACAGCCAAACATTCAAATAAAATCAAATGGTTTATTTCATCATTTAAATGTTATACAATATAAAATTATTATAAAACATAAAATGTACCCTAATCAGGGAGTCGCAATGCTGGTTTGATATAATATTTTTATTGCCATAGCATTTGGCATTTTGGTACTTTGCATATTTAGTCTAGTTTTTTGGATGACTAATTTGTTAGCATATTTTGGTCTAAGTTGATATTTACTTCATCTTGATCCGCTCTATTAAAAAACTCTGGGTATTTATTTATAAATTTACACAGTTCTAATATGTATATGCTTATTACCGTTAGAGTTTTATATTTTCTGAAATATGGCTTATGGAAGCTTTGTACTGCTATATCAGGGAGACTTACGCGACCTAGGATACGGATTATATTGAAATTGATGACAGTTAGCTAGTATTGGTTGTGCTTTGTGTAATGATCGTATTTGTCATCCATCTTTACTTTATTCTCTTTCTGACCATCGTTCCCAATAAACGTCTGCGCTTTAACTCTCTCTTTAATTGATCGAATACCTTGTATCAATACGGTTAACTTACAGTACCTGGTTGACCGAGCTTTGTTCGGTTCTTTTTTCATATGTCATTTTCTAAAAATGATTCCTAGCTAGATCGATTTATCGCCCCCGAAACCTCGTACACTAATTTTCGTGAAAATCGTTGGAGCCGATTGCGAGATTCCAATTATATATATGCAAGAATTGCTCATTTAAAGATATGAGATATGTGGCTTAGGTTTAGTAAATATATTATCATTCTGTGTTGCTTAAACTAAATGTAAATGACTTGCCAAATGCGATGAGATGTTGCAAGGTCAATAAATGATTTTATATTTATATTTTATTTTTAAATCAGAAAGAAAAAACTGAAGGTTCCGAATGAAGGAGCTGGCCACGGTTGGTAATAGAGGATTCACGCGTGATCGCGTAGAGAGCCGAGTGGCGCGCCCTGCCGGCTCAAACTGACCTTGCCTCACTTCCGGTGGGACAGGACTCAGCCTACTCCCCACTTTGTAGTAATTCACTACTTTTTAAGGTTCTGTGCCCAAAAGCTACTTACGTAACTCTTTCATCAGCCTGGCTGTATCTCTATAAGCCGTGATAGCTAGATAGTTGAAATTTTCACATATTATTTATTTCTGTTGCCGCTATAAATTCGAAACAAAACATTATCAAATCAAATCAAATAATTTATTTCAGACTTTCTTATGCCCATATAATACTAAACAAAATTCGAAATTACCGTAGTATTTACAAAACAAAACAAAAATTTAAATTACTTATGAAAATGTTGAAGCTCAAAATAAATATCATCCACATTCAAATTAATATAAATACAATAAAATTATAATTTTTAAACTAGTTTTGTAGTAAATCTGTCGAATTCAATAAAACGGCGAAACGATATTATGAGAAACCATAACATGGTAGAGTTTTTTCTGGTTCTTACCTGGCTTAAAACCATCATCAAGCTGGAAAATCTGTCGCCAAGTTACCCAACGGTAAGTTTTTGCAGCCTCTTTGAGAGCCAGATATTCGAGACTAGATTTGCTCCACCTTATGCTTTAAAATTAAAATTCAAGAAATATGGTCTCAAGGTGAGCGGACCTAAAGTCAATATTCGAGCGAGAAACTAGAATGCCTGTAAGTTGACTAAATGACAGCTATTGACACATTATGTGATTTGCATTTTAACCTGTCATCAAGTCACGGAAGCGTTTAGTTTTAATATAGGTAAGCTTAGAGGATCATAGATCCTCTAAGTAGGTAAGTATGTATAATTAGCATTCTAACAAAATGCCTGTCATGACGAACTACTCATTTAAACCGACTTCAAAAGAAAGTGTGGAAATTTCTTACTTTGAAAATATTTTTATGTGAAAAGGCCTCCTAATTCCCAAATGGTTCTATACACAATTTTAAAAGAAACTTTAAAAAAATTATTTTATTATTAAAATAAATTCCAATTTGTATTTATTCAGTTGCAAATTGTGTATCTAAATACACGATAATGATGAATTGCTTAGTTGTTACTTCTTCGTACAAGTCTAAGCTCATCGTTTTATCCAACAAACAAATGGCAAAAAATGTTACATGACAATATAATTCCAAACTATAATAACGCCAATTGATCAAAAAGCTAATCCTCATCTGTCACAGATTAAACACTAGTAACTATCATTTATAATACATTAATAATACCGAAGTGAACCTCTAAATCAAACGGTAAAACATTGTTGCCGGAACTTTTCTATCATAACAAAATAACTAACTTCAATAAGCTAATTTAAACCTTACCTTTTTAATAACAAAAGCTAATTTCAAACGACCGAGTTGAAACTTCTGTAACTACTAAATACAAGCTAATATGACCATTAACCTTATAAAAATAAGGTTCATTATTAGTTGAAGGATTTGCAGAAATGTTTTGGGTAGTAGATGTTTATAAATCGCTATAAACAAAGTAAATTGAGTCGTAAATCAAAGGTATTAGAGTGCAAAGTCGTGATGAGATCGTATCGACGGAGGCGCGTGCGCACGGGGGTGGTACTATTGGCCTTAAATTTTAAAGTTAATGATGTTTTGTGATAAAAAATATGGTGTAAAAATCTTCATACTCTATTTAAGTTGGTATATTTTTCTCTTTAGTAAGAAAATTATTTTTTGTACACAATATTTTAAATAAGGATACAACAACAAAAAAAATTACGCAATAACATAAAATAAAGTTAGTGTGCCACAATTGGCGCACTTATCGCTCAAAGCGATATTTTCCAAGCAAGGATGGAAAGGAATTTATCAACAACTAAAGAAAGACGTAGTGTACAATAAAGAAATAAAATTCGTCGTGATAATTACCTTGTCCTACCCTTGCGATGAAACATTAAAACTATTGTAGCGATATTAAGTAAAATAATGTTGCCTTATTAAAATGCAGAATTGCAGTGTTCGTAGTAGGCCCCCTTTCCCTTGCCGTACAGTAATGCCAGTGATTGCACCCGCGCATTCTACCTCAGTTACGAAGTACAAGTTATTATTCTGTGCCTCAGTGCAAGAAGCAGCTTGCTATATTTATTACTAATTTTTTTATTATTACTTTTGCAATATTAATATGTAAGTGTTATATTAAATTGCCTTACGAGAATAGTTAGAAAAGTTTTTTAAGCAGCTCACATACAAAATATTACTATAGTATATTAATGACTCTTGAAATTATATTATTTGTTCACATAAACGCCTTTCTTTCAAACACTGCGGCTTAAGATTGAGCATGCCTAGTCATTCGATCCGAATCCAAGTTTGATTCCTGCTGTGGCTGTGAGACAGTTTTTTTTACTATGATGGGTTTGCGCTTGATCACAATTCACCTGATGTTATTAAGTTGGAACTTGCTTACCCAGAAGAAACCGGTTACTCGTGCCTTAAAAACCGCAAGATTATATAATTTTCGGGGAACAGTGCATTTGGCAAGTATTTCCCATACCATATTTGGCAGTATGTATAATTAATTAAATATTTTGAATGGTGAATGCAAACTTCTGTTTTAAAATAGGATATGCTTAATTAATGAATTTGTCATATGGTCCATAAAATGCAGTATATCTTAAGCTTAGTTTTAAATCTAAGTTGATATGACCACACAAAACTAATGTCTTCATTAAAATATCAACTCAAACTCAAATGATCTCATTAAACATGCACTTAGCTTATCTTACAAAACTTTTTAAATTTAGAACCAATAAAACCAGGTAAAAACCGTTTGTTATTCTGAAACTACATCTTAATTTGTACATTTACTATCTCAAACCTTTAATACAAGTTTAAAGCTACTCTTAGATATAAGAGATAATAAAATCCATTAGAAAGTAACTCTAATTAACTCTAAGATAAGTTCCCACTTCACCGTAATTAAAAACATGAAGTGCTTCATTGATTAATATTATTGATCAAAAAAGATGTTTAATTAATCAGTTTACCAAATGCTATGTGTGTCGATAGATGCTTGAAGCGAAGAAATCAAATAAATCTCTGATTGTGAAATCTAGAACTGATTAAATAAATTGGCGGCAGACCTGTGAATCTAAAAAATATATAAAATGATATATAAAATTGTGAAATTTAAAAAAAACTAGGTGGTTTTTATACAGATAGGTATTTGATGAGCGGTTTGCGTAACTATACGAATTATCGATTCTTTTGCCAAAGTATAAAGTACAGCATACTACATTTTTTTCACACACGGCTGTTTAGCCCCGTATTAAACCATATCTAGTTTGTTTTATGGTGGTTAAAACCACTGATATACTACATACTTATACATACATACCTTATATCGATACATATTTAACACCCAGACCGATAGCCAACAAATTCAATTCAGCACAAAGATTTTTGCCGTGCCGGGAATCGATCCCGGAACCTTTTGATAGGCAGTCAATCATGGTAAACATTACGCCAAAAGTAACTAATTAATCGTGTAGCGTTTAAAAATACAAATAAATAAACTTATTCGATAGCAATTCGAATCAAATTTCATGGAAATCGCGAGCAATAAATTTAAATCGCGAATAAATAAAATTTCCATATTGATTTATCTCCCAGAGTGCTGTGGCATAGATTTGAGAACGCTTCTGATAGAGTGGCTTTATTAGGTTGGTAACGGGACTTTGATAAATTAGTGTTGTTAGGTTGGCTGTAATGTGAATATTAATTGAATTTATTATTAACTCATGTGTAGTCTGTGGTCGGTATTTTTGGTTGATTAGATTTGGAAGAGATTGAAAGTATTGCTTCTGTATTGAAAAACTGTCTGACATGTTAGTTTGATGCGAATGGCTATTTTGTTATTTTTTTAAATAATATTATTTATTGATGAGCGCAAATGGTTTTTTTTTACATGAGGTTGTTAGATTATATTTTTTTTTCGATGGAATCTCAATTGAATCGTTATAAAAAGTTGACTATGTGTAAATTATAACAAGTATTAATTATTTTTTTATGTGAAATATGTATTAGGCAAGCGTGTATTTTTTGTAAATCTTTGATAAAAAAAAACGGCCCAGTATGGTCACCGCTACCGAAGAACAAGTTATTGTTCTGTGCCGCTACAAAACAGTGGTTGTTATTTTTGCAACTACCCCAATATGGGGGCGATATCAAATGAAAGGTCTTGACTAGTATAATACATACACAATGATAAATAAAAAAAAATGGCTGCCCCCAATACATTGGAGTTTTCAAAATATTTTACTTGTATAAACTGTCATAATAAGACAGAAAAATAACTACTTGTACGTTAACAGATAATAATATTTTAGTTATAATAACTAATCATAGGAAACGAGTGAAACCATCAAACATTTTCACCTCATCTAGCTTTATAACTATGGGAACACAATATTACATACATACACCTAATAATAACAAAAAATCATACAAATATAACCTTTAATACAAAGTGTTAGGGTTGATAAAATTGATTAAGACATGATTTTAAGCAGTTAAGTAGTATAATAAAAGTAGGCGCCTAATTATATGAAAGGAAATGAGTCTATCCTACCAAACTAGGACAGGTACATGCTTATATTTAATCATTCTCCACATCGTTTATAAAATATGTACACAAAATACCAAGGAAACTTTCCATCAGTCATCTGAGATGTTCTTCTTATCATAAAACTTTAATATAGTCTGGCAAACGAAACATGAGACTCGATTTTTTTGCAAACTTTTTATATGGCAATTCTATAATAATGGCAACGTCA
This sequence comes from Mellilla xanthometata, assembly GCA_035578125.1. Classification (NCBI taxonomy): domain Eukaryota; kingdom Metazoa; phylum Arthropoda; class Insecta; order Lepidoptera; family Geometridae; genus Mellilla; species Mellilla xanthometata. The sequence goes on from JAPUBQ010000001.1 coordinate 347,652, forward strand.
ATATCCAAAACAAGATGGCGTGTTGTTATGATTTAGTTAAACACTAATTACTCAGCGAAAAATGAAAAATATCATCAAAAGTGGAGTTCGGGAGTTGTTGTTCCACATGATCTCAAAGTATCATAAAAAACAACAAGAAAAAGAATTGAAATTCGGCGTAATTTCAACGAAAACAAGATTGTTTACATGTGGTGTTTGATTTCGTAGGTTAGTATGACGCTACTAAGTTGATACTTTGTTTTAATTCGTATTTACTATATATCTTTTTGCATAAAGTTATCTATTTCAAAGTTATCTATTTTGATTCACATTCTTTTATCATTAGTCAAAACCTTCCCACCTTCCTAATAATGCATTTTGGTTATTTATCATACCATAAAATGTTACATTGTAATTTTTAACACAATTTTTTCTTTAACAGGTTTTTCTTAATTTGGATTCTGCCATTGAGCTGATATGAAGTTTGGGTAAACGCAAAATGTTAAGTGAAAATATTGCCTTGTCTGTCTTGCGGTGTTGAATCAGAAAAAGTGATTAAATAGACATTTGGAACCATAACTCCAGAGAAGTGGATGAATAATATGACCGATAATGTTATATACATTGAAAATGAATATGAAAATAAGATCGGGACAGGATCACCGAAAATAATTTGGAAAGTTTAATTATAGTAGGAAACTAATAAATATAAATAAAGAAAACTGTGATTCTAGTGACACTGGTGAATCTTTACAAATTTAAGTCTTAGATTCACATTTTAATTATGACAGTGAATAAAACATTATAGAATACTGCTTTTTTTATTCAGATTGATTGAACAATTTCTAAAGTATTACTTCCTAAAGTACTTAAAGCATTTTTATTCAGACGAAATAAAATAAATAATTTCAAAGTATCAAATTAGTTTATTCCAGGTATTTCATATTAGTTTTGGGGTTGCTATACTCAGATTTTTTAAATTTGCCGCTCTTTTCCAGGGTCATGTTTCGTTGGCCAGACTATATATATATATATACATCCTTAAATTTATTGCAACCATATTCTTGGAATAATTTAATAATTACAGAAATACGTTGACCATTTTATTTTTAACCGACTTCAAAAAGGAGGAGGTTATATATTCGACGTGTATGTATTTTTTTTTTTTTTATGTATGTTCACCGATTTCTCAGCCATTTGTGGATCGATTCTCAAAATTATTTTTTTAATTGAAAGAGTATGGTTCTGAATTGGTCCCATTGTCACCAAAACTGGTTCTGATGATGGACTCCTAGGGAAATCGAAGAAAAACCTAAAAAGTTAGGTTATTTTTACGCATGTAGAGAGATTCACGCTCGTTTGGCTGTACTGATATTCATGAAATTTGAGAAGAAAATAGGTAAGACTATGTGTTAACACACACGCTACTTTTTATCCCGAAAATAAATACTATTCCCGTGGGATGCACCAAATAACATATAAATCTTTTTAACTTCTTCACGCTCGAACGGTTGTACTGACATTGATGAAATTTGGAATGAGGATAGGTTAGACTATGTGTTTACACATAGGCTACTTTTTATCCCGAAAATAATTATTGTTCCCGTGGGATGCACCAAATAACACATGACACACTGATTTCGCTAAAATTTGATATAGGGGGTAAACTAGACCTTGTATAACACGAAGGTTACTTTTTATCTTAAAAGTCATTGCTATTCCCGTGGGAAGCCCAAATAACTCGATAACCTATTTTACTTCTTCGCGCTCATACGGCAATACAGATTTCGCTCATAAAATCGGCAGCTTATAGTCTGGCTAACAAAAGTAATCTGACGCGAACATCGAGGCTTAGCAACGGCCCATGCGGCCAGTCTTTGGATGGGTGACCATGCACAAGACTTCCATAAAAAAATGTGATATTTTCGTCTGGGCGTTACTGTGCTTCGGATAACACGTTAATTTGTTGGGCCTGGACCACTACTCTTAGTACAAGCAGGGGTCAAACTAAATCAGGGGCTTGCAAAACTCTCGACGCCAGAGCTTGGCCACTTGGGTCATACTTAGTGGAAGAAGGAACTGTAAAATTAGATATATTAATAGACAAGACCCACGAACGGATAAGGAAAATATTTACGCGCTCGCTTCGCTAGGAGTTATCCCGCTTCGTTCGAATTTCCCCCAGGATGTTCTGGGCTTATGACACTCCAAATATTATATAATTTGTGCTGCTTTGGACTTCAAACGGTTCGAACAAATACGGTGAAAATTTTCGCGCTCGCTTCGCTCGCGCATAGCTCGCTTCGCTCGCATCCAGCTCGCTTTGCTCGCAATTGGTTCTAGTACGTTTTGACACAACAAACATTATGTAATTTGTGCTGCTTTGGACTTCTTTATGCTCAAACGGTTCGTACAAATACGGTGAAAATTTTCGCGCTCGCTTCGCTCGAACATAGCTCGCTTCGCTCGCAATTGGTTCTAGTACGTTTTGACACAACAAACATTATGTAATTTGTGCTGCTTTGGACTTCTTTATGCTCAAACGGTTGGAACAAATACGGTGAAAATTTTCGCGCCCGCTTCGCTCGCGTATAGCTCGCTTCGCTCGCATCCAGCTCGATTTGCTCCCAATTGGTTGCCTGCCTGACACACGCCAAATTTTTTCATCGTGAAGTTTATTTGGCTCTCCATAGCTAAAACTTAAACAAAATATCATTACCAACCACTTAAAATGTAAAAATAAAATTGTTTTAAAAAACAAACAACCGACTTCAAAAACACAACTAAAAAGGGAAAAATATTTTTAAGCCTAAATCAAATCAAGAATATATAAATAGAATAGGAGAGTTTATTTCATGTACTTATAAAAAACTATTTGCAATTTTTACTAATCCTGTATTCTTGAAGTCGGTGCCATCTAATAAGAACAAATTAATGTTTGTTAAAAAAAACTATTTTCAATTGTCTTTCTTTGCTGGCACCGACTCCAAGAATACAGGATTAGTAAAAATTGCAAATAGTTTTTTATAAGTACATGAAATAAACTCTCCTATTCTATTTATATATTCTTGATTTGATTTAGGCTTAAAATTATTTTTCCCTTTTTAGTTGTGTTTTTGAAGTCGGTTGTTTGTTTTTTAAAACAATTTTTTATTTGTGAAAACGATGAAAAATATGTTGCAATATTGCATAGGCACAGTTTTTGGCCATGTCAAAAAAATAATAAATATTAAGAACAATCAACGAAAAAAAACTTTTTTTAAACTTAGACTACCAGCAGGTACCAGAGCTTTTATACTAGCTTTATTATTTATTTTTTCATCTTAAATAAATCCTAATTGCTTAGATACTTTTTGTAATTTTTTGTAGTTAGTTTGTATCAACCAACTAGAAAATGGAAAAACAAAATAACAAAAAAGTTTTTAAGAAACCAAAAGTTACGTAATTACCCGATTACCAAAGAGTTTGGATTCTTTAGTGATTCATGAAGTCGAATTCCGAGAGCAAAGCCGACCCATCAAAGTTAATCCAAAACTCATAAAACCTATTTATTATGCTCTATTACGAATCTCATTAATCCAAGTTCCGACATTCTTCAACTTTCTATTTTTAATTAAAATGGAAACCTCTGTTTACAAAGTTTACGACGTTTCATAACAGTCCAGTGACATATTCGTAAAAACAACTCGATTATAATTTTCCTACTTATTTGTAAAAAAAAGTAGTTAAAGCCTCAAAGGGATGGTTTTGTTATCTGTCCTTGTCTAGTTGGTAGAGAAAAGTATGTTTTGTCTCACGTGCGGTGGCATCTCGGTCGGTTGGCGACTCGCGCGCCAGTAACGCATGCGCGGCCGCTTGAAGCGTTCGCGTTTGAATTTCGAATGTTTTTCGCGCGTTCCGAGTCTCAGTGGCCAGTGATGCAGTGATGGATGGGTTCCACGTTCCAAAGTGGTTCCAAATTTGAATAGTTTGAATGTGTGAGGGCGTGAGCATGCGGGCGAAACGCTGCGTGCCCGCTCCGGTCCAGTGCGGTTGTCGTGCGTTTTTCCTGCGGGAGAAAGTGAAGTGACAAAGGATTACAGTGTTATTGTTTGCAACACGTGAGAGCGCAGCTTATTGGCAGTTAACTCGAAGGTTCATTTATGGAAGAATCGTTAAAACGAACGGTTACCTTGCGTGCCGAGTTCTCTTTCCATTGAGATTGCAATGAGAACAATCAATGAATTTAGTCATGTACCTAATCTCTTTTTGATTTTCTTTAGATATTGACACTTAAGCTTGTCCAAAAAAATATTTTCATAAGGATATTTTAAAATATTGCTAATCCATGGTGATGATTACAAAACACGGCTTTACATGTTTTAATACTAATGTCGAGATCTTATCTATTGAATGGTGCAACCTTATTTTCACTATTTAAACAAAACTCGTGGGAAAATATGTCAGTCATTATTTATTAATAAGTACTTACCATAGATTATATACCTACACCACAGATATGAAACGTGTACAAGTGCGTTCCATTTTTTGGAACAATTTCCCGTTGTTTGTTGTTTTAAATGACACTACGACTAAGACAAAAATTGATCCAAAGGCTGACACATTTTATTTCAAAGAAACCATAAACAAGGGCCTCTGCCTTAATAAACCTCTTTGATAAGTAGTGGCAGTAAAGTCAAAAGTAGGTAAAACTCAGTTACATTATAGGTACATTATATTGTAAATTGCTTATGAATAATGTCTTCATCATAATTACCGACCTTTCTGCATCCACTGGACATTAACCTCTCCAAACGTACGTTAAGCGACCCTGAAAAATTCACTAACCAAAAACTTTTATCAATCGTAAATCCATTTTTAGCCTCTTTTCTTCGTAGAAAAATGTTAAAATGTCTACCATTGTTACCAACAAAAAAAAAAGTAAATGAATGTTACGTTAAAAGCAATAGCATTATAATCAAAATAGGTAGGTACCAAACAGCTAACATAATATTCCCTCGCTAGCCTTCAAATTACAGTTAATAACTAGACGGGCACAAAAAACTTACAGTCAGTTGTAATAAAAATTAAAAATAACCTTACCACCTGCAGTTTTACGTAATTGCTACATCTGCATAGTGTATACACCCGGACACGCGTGTGCTATTTACATATATCTATTTTATTATATATAAAATTTCCGTGTCACAGTGTTAGTTACCGTACTCCTCCGAAACGGCTTGACCGATTTTTTCCAAATTTTATATGCGTATTCAGTAGGTCTGAGAATCGGCTACTGTATATTTAGAAATGATTATTAAGGCAAAACAACGTTTGCCGGGTCAGCTAGTTTTATTATAAAATGAGATACTCTAATGATTATCTAGTTTTCATTTTTCATCATCATCTTTCTTTGAACTTATTTCCACCAGGTGGGGTCAGCTCTACACATATTTATTAATAGTTTTGTTTCCATTAATACTAAATATTATGTTTTTAAAGTACCTACCTATGTATAAAATATTGTAATTACTACTTATATTTTTATGTACCTATAGAAAATTATGTAGTTAGTAATTACCTACTTTGATATCTCGTACACTATTCAGCGAGGCATTTTACCAGTAGTTGAGCAGTAGGGCGGGTAACCATTGACATCCTAGTTTGGAATTACTAGCTATCGAAATGCCTTTAGGTATACACCCACTGTCAGGTGCTAAGTGACTGATTTTCAACTTGAATGATTACTAGCCAAGCGAGCACAAGAAAATGCTCTACCACCGTGGAACTCCTTGCAGGAATCCCTGTTCCCACTCAACTACAACCTTACTGTCTTCAAGGCGAGAGTGAACCGGTTTCTTCTAGGCAAGCGCGTTTCATCTTAGACTGCAATATCACTTATCATCAGGTGAGTTGTGGTCAAGCGCAAGCCTATTAAGTGTAAAAAAAAATGCTACTCGTATAGTTTCCTCGCGATGTGTTCCTTTCCCTGAAGGTCACTCTCATTAGTAGGAATCGAAACTACGCCCTGTTGGACGTGAGGCGACAGCACGCCCGTCTGAACTGCCGTCATTTTAAAATTACCTATTTATGTAGATCCAAGGTTATATTATGCTTATAAAAGTCATAGGTTTGAAGTTAAACTATGTAGCACTGACTATTGACAGCTTTATCACATCTTCAATAGCAATTTAAATCGATAAACGCAATGAATGGCCATTTCATACATTTTGCCTTTTAATTCCACACAATATTTCATCCAGATACGATCTAGGCTTTAAGACAGGCTGCGTTATTAAAATGCCTTCTCATAATTTGTAGTACCTAGGTAAGTCTGGGAGCACTAGATTTTATCTTGGAACTACTGAACTTTATTTACCGTACTATATTACTTAAGAGCAAGTAAATAATACTTCATTATCTTATAAATATAAATTTCTGGAACAGATCGCTTTAAGCGATAAGACCGGCAATTGTTCCAACAAAGAATTTTCTATCTATCTATATTTCTTGGTCTTGAAAGAGTACAAATACACAAACACTAACTAACTTTCAAAGGTGAATTTTATTAATTCACTAGCTGACCTAGCAAACGTTGTTTTGCCTTTAAAAAAATATTTACGGGTATGTAAAACAGATAGTAGCCGATTCTCAAACCTGCTGAATACGCATAAACAATTTGGTTAAAATCGGTCAGGCCGTTTCGGAGGAGTACGTTAACTAACATTGTGACATGGAAATTTTATATATTCGAAGAATATAAATACAAAAAATATTTCATTTCGTAAAAAAAATTAAATACTCTCAAAGACATTATAAAATTTGAAACAGTAAAGAAACATTACATTGTTTATGATAAAACTGTGTAACACTTTACTTTAGCAACGAACGTACCTAATTCCAAACTATAGGTACTGCGCTAAGAAGAAAAAAATAGAAAACACCATAAACTTAGACAATGGATTGCATGAGAACACAATGGGAACCAGAATATATTAGCCATTATCAAATACCTCGCGACACGGGAAATTGTGTTACATTATGCTCTTTATTAAACTACTAGCAGATCGACCCGGCTTCGCACGGCATATACAATAATCTAAGTTTGATAATGGTGGCGATTCAGCGGCACACACGACTAAACTAAATTTAAAGAAGCCCCGTCTCTTTTCATCTTAGGTGGCCAGAAAGAGACGGCACGTTCTGAACCACAGACTAAACAACTAAAATCACGTCAAATATGGAATGTGCAGACAGTTTTAGAGTTGATACAAGTGAGTGCCGTCTAAAGTCGCCTATATTTTCTAAATTTGACGTGATTTTAGTTGTTTTGACTATGCTGCAGAGCGTACTGTCTCTTTCTGGCCACCTAAGATGAAAAGAGACGGGGCTTCTTTAAATTTAGTTTAGTCGTGTGTGCCGCTGAATCGCCACCAATGTAGCTTCCCAACGGTGAAAGAATTTTTCAAATCTGTCCAGTAGTTTCGGAGTCTATTCGCGTCAAATAAACAAAAAATCAAACTTTTCCTCTTTATAATATTGGTTCAGAGACATTCTCCTTTTTCTTATGAGATAAGTGCCAAGCTCTGGCTCTGGCTCTGTCGAAAGTTTAAGTTTTACTTTAACTATGAACGTGTAATACCAAATGCCTACTAACCATTTTCTAGCAACCACAGTCAAATTGATAAATCTAGCATCTGTCTTCCGACAGTAAGAGCCAGTTATTACAGACTAGGCATACTCCATTTTAACTTCTTTAAACCTACCATCAGATCAGATTAATGTAGCTCTATTATTGTATGATAAGATACATTCGTCTACCAAAATCTCCTACCAGGCAACCGCGATACTTGAATATGGACAGATAAAGTTTCTTGTAATCAATAATGTACCCCCTGTAGCTCGGCTAGCTAAGGTGATCTGACGCGATTATCAAAGCTAAGCAACGGTCGATGCGGACGGTGTTTGATGGGTGACCATGTACAAGACTGTCGTTTTTCAAGTGCTATTTTAATTTGGACGCTACCGTGGGTCGGATGACACGTTAAATTATATTCCGGCTGTTAGTCGCAGTCGTTAAGCAAAGTCAGAGGCCTGAGGGCGGCTTGAAAACTCTCCACACCAGAGCTTGACCACTTAGCTCATACGAAGAAGAACAATCATTAACATACACAAACAACAGTTTATATAAAACATTTGAATGTTAAGAAATAATGAAAGTACTATCACTGTTGTCCCACCAACCTATGCTATAGTAGAAAGTAAATGTCAGACATCGGAAATGCGCAAACGCATGCTCCATTGTTATCTACATACTAGTAGGTATATTACAAAAGCAATAACGAACTACTTTAGGTTAAAACGACGACGACGTTGGCGTAATGGTTGTAATGCCATACTGCCAGTCAAAGGGTTTCAGGTGCGATTCCCGGCACGGCCAACATCTTTGTCATGAACTGAAGTTGTTGGTTGTCGGTCTGGGTTTTAAATATTTATCGATATAAAGTATTTATGTATGTATATGTAGTACGTACCTATATTAGTTGTGTTAGCAACCATAATACAAACTAGAAATGGTTCAGTATGCGGCTAACCAGCCGTGTGTGAAAAGTCCCATTTAAGAACTGGCTCGTTCAGGAAACTTTTTATTCCATGGACGAATTTTTTAATATCAGAAAAAATGTTATGTGACATGTATTACAATTTATTTGTATATCATATTGACATTTTTTTATTTTTTTTTTTATTCATATTAACATTTTTTTTAATTTTTGACGTATAATTGTACAATTATCAATAAATGGTTTATCTTGATTTAAAAAAAAATACAAGATTAATTCATACAAAATAAGAATTGTAGTCAAAAATATATCGGACAATCTCATCAACTATCAATTACGGCGGATATTCTGAAACCATACAAAGAACGGTAGTCGGTGTGCCCGCGGGCGAAACCGGGAACCCGCGCTAACCTTTATAATAATACTAACAATTTTATAAGAAAAAAAAACTAGCTTAATACAGTTTCAACTTTAACTTGAACCCTATAGAGTTTAAATTTGCATGCGATTCTAAATCCCACAAAAACTACAATTTTAAAACTTATCGCCTTAGTAATTGGGTTGAATATAGTTTGTTTTATGTCTAAAGGCTTAATAATATCATAGCCTAGGGTTAGGTCCTGCAAATTACACACCAGATCTCCCAATGACGCACGTATTATTATTATATTACTCTTTGGATATAAAAGAAGCTACTAATTCTGCACACGCGAGGTTTATATTAATGCCAGGAGCTTCAGTGCTAAGTTTTATGCACTTTTAAAGCTAGGCTTTAAACAGGGCGTGTGCCTAGTCTGGAATTACTAGCGCTTAAAGTGTCAGTTACTTGGCTTGGCTCCAGATGCTCTACTGCATATCTATATCTTTTTTTCTAAGCTACTTTCATACGAAATTTCATCCACTTGAGTTCAACCGTTTGAGCGTAAATAGTAACATGCATACTCACACACTTTTAGGTTATATTACCTATATTCATAAAATTTTAAGACAATAATAAATATAACATACTAGCTGTTGCCCGCGGCTCCGCCTGCGTCCAGGTAGATTTTTTGCGAATCAAATTTTCCCTGAATGTTGTTTGCTACAAACCTCACGGAGCCCGATATCTTTCCAACGAATGCTGTACCATGGAAATCGGTTCGTGCGTTCTGGAGTTATAGCGTGAGGAAGAAAATCCTAAAATACATATCGTCCGTAAACTTCTGACACCTCCTAACTAATATTTTTATAAAAAAAAATATCTTTACGCCATATCTTTTGACTTTCTCTCTTTTGACGGTACGTTGAACTAATCTTTTTATAGTACCTTCTGTAAAATGTGTGTATAATCAGATAGGAAATCTCAGAAGTTCACGGACGATATATAGATATACTAGTTGACCCGGCAAACGTTGTTATGATATAAAATAAAAAAGTAGCCGATTCTCAGACCTACTGAATACGTATATAAAATTTGGTAAAAATCGCTCAAGCCGTTTCGGAGGAGTACGATAAACTAACAACTAAGATTATGTAGTTAATTAATATAAAAAAACTACATTAAAGATTCATAACTACAATAAAATTAACGAATAGAGAAGTGGTCGTAATAAAACGCGTCCTCTTAACATAGATAATTATATAACCAGTAAGTACTTTACAGTTTATTACGACGGCGAACTTAAAGAAGTCATTACATTTGCAAAGCTGATAAAATGTTATACATATTCATGTAAATGACTAGACTATATATAGAATAGAATATTACTTTATTGTACAACCACATAAAAACAGCTGAAATTAAGAAAATATAATATTTACACAAAGAGTAGGTACAAAGGCGGCCTCATCACCTATGGTGATCTCTACCAAGCAACCAGGAATGGAAAGGGCCAGTAGAGATAGAAAAAAAGCGGTGGTTCAAAAAAAATAGAAAAAATAGAGTATATACTTGACTATATTACAATATAAACAATTGAGTGATTTTTTAGAAAGGGCTTTTTCCAGCAACTACACAAATCAGCTATTCATTCATTCATTCATTTTATTTTTTCACATATGTATGTATAACAACAGTTATAACACACTTGTAAAAAGTCAAAATCTAAATTACATTAGAAAGAATATGTATAATATGTATAAGAATATGTATAAGCTAAGGTGGAACATGCCTAGTCTATTCTTACTTAATAAATAATAGATTAAAAATTGTTTTAAAAAACAAACAACCGACTTCAAAAACACAACTAAAAAGGGAAAAATAATTTTAAGCCTAAATCAAATCAAGAATATATAAATAGAATAGGAGAGTTTATTTCATGTACTTATAAAAAACTATTTGCAATTTTTACTAATTCTGTATTCTTGGAGTCGGTGCCAGCAAAGAAAGACAATTGAAAATAGTTTTAATTTGTTCTTATTAGATGGCACCGACTTCAAGAATACAGGATTACTAAAAATTGCAAATAGTTTTTTATAAGTACATGAAATAAACTCTCCTATTCTATTTATATATTCTTGATTTGATTTAGGCTTAAAATTATTTTTCCCTTTTTAGTTGTGTTTTTGAAGTCGGTTGTTTGTTTTTTAAAACAATTTTATTTTTACATCTTTAGTGGTTGGTAATTATATTTTGTTTAAGTTTTAGCTATGGAGAGCCAAATAAACTTCACGATGAAAAAATTTGGCGTGTGCCAGGCAGGCAACCAATTGGGAGCAAATCGAGTTGGATGCGAGCGAAGCGAGCGCGAAAATTTTCACCGTATTTGTTCGAACCGTTTGAACATAAAGAAGTCCAAAGCAGCACAAATTACATAATGTTTGTTGTGTTAAAACTTACTAGAACCAAGTTCGAGCGAAAAGAGGCGGATGCGAGCGAAGCGAGCTACGCGCGAGCGAAGCGAGCGCGAAAATTTTCACCGTATTTGTTCCAACCGTTTGAGCATAAAGAAGTCCAAAGCAGCACCAATTACATAATGTTTGTTGTGTCAAAACGTACAAGAACCAATTGCGAGCGAAGCGAGCTGGATGCGAGCGAAGCGAGCTATGCGCGAGCGAAGCGAGCTATGCGCGAGCGAAGCGAGCGCGAAAATTTTCACCGTATTTGTTCGAACCGTTTGAGCATAAAGAAGTCCAAAGCAGCACAAATTACATAATGTTTGTTGTGTCAAAACGTACAAGAACCAATTGCGAGCGAAGCGAGCTGGATGCGAGCGAAGCGAGCTATGCGCGAGCGAAGCGAGCGCGAAAATTTTCACCGTATTTGTTCGAACCGTTTGAGCATAAAGAAGTCCAAAGCAGCACAAATTACATAATGTTTGTTGTGTCAAAACGTACAAGAACCAATTGCGAGCGAAGCGAGCTGGATGCGAGCGAAGCGAGCTATGCGCGAGCGAAGCGAGCGCGAAAATTTTCACCGTATTTGTTCGAACCGTTTGAGCATAAAGAAGTCCAAAGCAGCACAAATTATATAATATTTGGAGTGTCATAAGCCCAGAACATCCTGGGGGAAATTCGAACGAAGCGGGATAACTCCTAGCGAAGCGAGCGCGTAAATATTTTCCTTATCCGTTCGAGGGTCTTGTCTATTAATATATCAAATTTTACAGTTCCTTCTTCCACTAAGTATGACCCAAGTGGCCAAGCTCTGGCGTCGAGAGTTTTTCAAGCCCCTGATTTAGTTTGACCCCTGCTTGTACTAAGAGTAGTGGTCCAGGCCCAACAAATTAACGTGTTATCCGAAGCACAGTAACGCCCAGATGAAAATATCATATTTTTTTATGGAAGTCTTGTGCATGGTTACCCATCCAAAGACTGGCCGCATGGGCCGTTGCTTAGCCTCGATGTTCGCGTCAGATTACTTTTGTTAGCCAGGCTGCTAATTTTATGAGCGAAATCTGTATTGCCGTATGAGCGCGAAGAAGTAAAATAGGTTATCCAGTTATTTGGGCTTCCCACGGGAATAGCAATGACTTTTAAGATAAAAAGTAACCTTCGTATTATACAAGGTCTAGTCTACCCCCTATATCAAATTTTAGCGAAATCAGTGTGTCATGTGTTATTTGGTGCATCCCACGGGAACAATAATTATTTTCGGGATAAAAAGTAGCCTATGTGTAAACACATAGTCTAACCTATCTTCATTCCAAATTTCATCAATGTCAGTACAACCGTTCGAGCGTGAAGAAGTTAAAAAGATTTATATGTTATTTGGTGCATCCCACGGGAATAGTATTTATTTTCGGGATAAAAAGTAGCGTATGTGTTAACACATAGTCTTACCTATTTTCTTCTCAAATTTCATGAATATCAGTACAGCCAAACGAGCTAGAATCTCTCTACATGCGTAAAAATAACCTAACTTTTTAGGTTTTTCTTCGATTTCCCTGGGAGTCCATCATCAGAACCAGTTTTGGTGACAATGGGACCAATTCAGAACCATACTCTTTCAATTAAAAAAAGAATTTTGAGAATCGATCCACAAATGGCTGAGAAATCGGTGAACATACATAAAAAAAAAAAAAAATACATACACGTCGAATATATAACCTCCTCCTTTTTGAAGTCGGTTAAAAACCATACTCATCTTGAAATTCTTACCGGGATTGATAGTTCAGCACAAATGGCAGTAGCACTAGATAATCGTCCAACAATAAGCTTTGTTTTTTTTTTCACCGAACCTACAATCTGCGCGACAAAAGGCGGTCATACGCCCGACTGAGCAGCTGTCATCGCTTCGAAACGTATGTATATTGAAGGCAATTCTCAATTCCTTTTTTTACTTTTTGCTCGAGCTATAAACTTCGAATAAAATAGGTTTAGTATTGAGGCAGTCTAACTACCCAGCTTAATATCTTTACTTGAATGGAAGGCAATATGTAAGTAAATACAAAACTTTATTTCTCACTCACTTTTTGTATACAAGTTTAAGTAAAATTGTTATTGTAATAAAACTGTTTTAAAAAACAAACAACCGACTTCAAAAACACAACTAAAAAGGGAAAAATAATTTAAGCCTAAATCAAATCAAGAATATATAAATAGAATAGGAGAGTTTATTTCATGTACTTATAAAAAACTATTTGCAATTTTTACTAATCCTGTATTCTTGGAGTCGGTGCCAGCAAAGAAAGACAATTGAAAATAGTTTTTTTTAACAAACATTAATTTGTTCTTATTAGATGGCACCGACTTCAAGAATACAGGATTACTAAAAATTGCAAATAGTTTTTTATAAGTACATGAAATCAACTCTCCTATTCTATTTATATATTCTTGATTTGATTTAGGCTTAAATTATTTTTCCCTTTTTAGTTGTGTTTTTGAAGTCGGTTGTTTGTTTTTTAAAACAGTTTTATTTTTACATTTTTAGTGGTTGGTAATGATATTTTGTTTAAGTTTTAGCTATGGAGAGCCAAATAAACTTCACGATGAAAAAATTTGGCGTGTGCCTGGCAGGCAACCAATTCGGAGCAAATCGAGCTGGATGCGAGCGAAGCGAGCTATACGCGAGCGAAGCGAGCGCGAAAATTTTCACCGTATTTGTTCCAACCGTTTGAGCATAAAGAAGTCCAAAGCAGCACAAATCACATAATGTTTGTTGTGTCAAAACGTACTAGAACCAAGTGCGAGCGAAAAGAAATGAATGCGAGCAAAGCGAGCTATGCGCGAGCGAAGCGAGCGCGAAAATTTTCACCGTATTTGTCCCAACCGTTTGAGCATAAAAAAGTCCAAAGCAGCACAAATTTCATAATGTTTGTTGTGTCAAAACGCACTTGTACCAATTGCGAGCAAAGCGAGCGCGAAAAATTTTCACCGTATTTGTTCGAACCGTTTGAACATAAAGAAGTCCAAAGCAGCACAAATTACAAAATGTTTGTTGTGTCAAAACGTACTAGAACCAAGTGTGAGCGAAAAGAGGTGGATGCGAGCGAAGCGAGCCATGCGCAAGCGAAGCGAGCGCGAAAATTTTCACCGTATTTGTTCCAACCGTTTGAGCATAAAGAAGTCCAAAGCAGCACAAATCACATAATGTTTGTTGTGTCAAAATGTACTAGAACCAAGTGCGAGCAAAAAGAGATGAATGCGAGCAAAGCGAGCTATGCGCGAGCGTAGCGAGCGCGAAAATTTTCACCGTATTTGTTCGAACCGTTTGAACATAAAGAAGTCCAAAGCAGCACAAATTACAAAATGTTTGCTGTGTCAAAACGTACTAGAACCAAGTGTGAGCGAAAAGAGGTGGATGCGAGCGAAGCGAGCTATGCGCGAGCGAAGTGAGCGCGAAAATTTTCACCGTATTTGTTCGAACCGTTTGAAGTCCAAAGCAGCACAAATTATATAATATTTGGAGTGTCATAAGCCCAGAACATCCTGGGGGAAATTCGAACGAAGCGAGATAACTCCTAGCGAAGCGAGCGCGTAAATATTTTCCTTATCCGTTCGTGGGTCTTGTCTATTAATATATCAAATTTTACAGTTCCTTCTTCCACTAAGTATGACCCAAGTGGCCAAGCTCTGGCGTCGAGAGTTTTTCAAGCCCCTGATTTAGTTTGACCCCTGCTTGTACTAAGAGTAGTGGTCCAGGCCCAACAAATCAACGTGTTATCCGAAGCACAGTAACGCCCAGACCAGAGAATATCACATTTTTTTATGGAAGTCTTGTGCATGGTCACCCATCCAAAGACTGGCCGCATGGGCCGTTGCTAAGCCTCGATGTTCGCGTCAGATTACTTTTGTTAGCCAGACTATAAGCTGCCGATTTTATGAGCGAAATCTGTATTGCCGTATGAGCGCGAAAAAGTAAAATAGGTTATCGAGTTATTTGGGCTTCCCACGGGAATAGCAATGACTTTTAGGATAAAAGGTAACCTGCGTGTTATACAAGGTCTAGTCTACCCCCTATATCAAATTTTAGCGAAATCAGTGTGTCATGTGTTATTTGGTGCATCCCACGGGAACAATAATTATTTTCGGGATAAAAAGTAGCCTATGTGTAAACACATAGTCTAACCTATCTTCATTCCAAATTTCATCAATGTCAGTACAACCGTTCGAGCGTGAAGAAGTTAAAAAGATTTATATGTTATTTGGTGCATCCCACGGGAATAGTATTTATTTTCGGGATAAAAAGTAGCGTGTGTGTTAACACATAGTCTTACCTATTTTCTTCTCAAATTTCATGAATATCAGTACAGCCAAACGAGCGTGAATCTCTCTACATGCGTAAAAATAACCTAACTTTTTAGGTTTTTCTTCGATTTCCCTAGGAGTCCATCATCAGAACCAGTTTTGGTGACAATGGGACCAATTCAGAACCATACTCTTTCAATTAAAAAAATAATTTTGAGAATCGATCCACAAATGGCTGAGAAATCGGTGAACATACATAAAAAAAAAAAAAATACATACACGTCGAATATATAACCTCCTCCTTTTTGAAGTCGGTTAAAAAGAATTAAAAGTCATCTTAACATTTCTTGAGTATTGACTCGGGGGTATTATTAGTAAACATAAATAAATTGGCCAAGTGCCAGTTGGGCTCGCGCATGAAGGGTTCCGTACCATTGTTGTATGAGAGCCCCCCTTAAGTATTCATTTTATTTCAATTTTACAATTGAATTTGATAGCTAATATACTTTTAAGTATTTTGTGATAATTGTAAGTGTTTAGCTCGTACCGTCATTGATATATAGCAAAAAAATAAGGAAAAAAACACGTTTATGTATGGAGATTCCCTTAGTATTTCAATTTTTTTATTTTTAGAATTGGTTTTTATGGCTGCACGGGAAATTCATATCTTGTGAAAGTTTCAGCTTTCTAGCTATTACGGTTTCTGAGGTATCTCAGACTGTATAGCCTGGAGACAGACAGACTGACAGACAGTGGATGCAGTAATAGGGTCCCGTTTTTACCATTTAGGTACGGAACCCTAAAAAGGGTTGTTTTTAGTCGTTACTTGACGTACTTTTCAATGAACGTCTAGACGAAAAAGATTAGTGATGTTATAGTTCGAGGAGGTGGTTTAGTTATTTTTTTTTTTTTACTAATTTAATTGATCGCTTTAAGCGATAAGGCCGTCAATTATGGCACACTTATTAGTAAGCCCTTTCCTTTTCTTTTTTTTAATTTCATGTTTGTGTCCAATAAAAAAAATTCTATCTATCTAATTACCATTTATATCAAATCAAAGGCCTTCGGGTGGCTTGAAAACTTTCGACACCAGAGTTAAGCAAATACGAAGAAGACATTAGCTATAATTTAAACTATAATTACTGCCATTTCATATCAAATCAATTGCCTTAAAATAGAACTAAACATATTGTCACAGATTTTGTTTAAATATACATACATGTTTCAAATATTGTGTGTCAGGTCGCATAGAATTTTTAATATATATTTTTTACTATGAGCATTTATTATTTCTAGAATAGGTTTTCTCTATAACGTAAAGTGAACTGGAGAATAAAGTTGTCGTAAATCACTGACAGGTAATACGTAAAAACAGATTCCCTCTGCCATTCGCAGTAATGCCTTTTAAGGCTCTATATATAGCGCGGACGCTTCGCGCCTTAAGGCAAAACGGAAGCGCTGAATATGTTGATAGAAATCACGCACTTCTTACTGAGTCTTACATAAAACTATACAGGAGTTTGTTTTGTTTTTTTTAACCTTACGCGCAAAAACGATGGGATGTGTTTGTGTGTAATCAAAGGTTTAAACTTGAATAGTCTCGCAAAATTTTGGTGACAAAGCCCTTTAATATGCTTCCCATGTTAGTTGTAAAAAATAAGACTTTTGCCGTTTTTTGGCGGTTGTCACCTTGGACCGATTTTTATCTAACATCACTTTTTAACGACCGATTTTAAGCTACAGCACTCTCGTCTTAATCATCTTTCAAACAGATTTAGGGGTCTTCAAATTTAGAGTAAATAGGTTCCTTCTAAGCAAGCGTGATACTTCTTAGACCACAGTAAAACTTAACATCAGGCAAGCTGCGGTCAGACGTAAGCCTGTTAATCATTTAAAAAAACATTAAATGGGTCTACCCGTTTACGAGCTACGGTGCCACAGAGACACAAACACACACACTACACCATACTTATCTCCCTCCCCTATTTTTATTCGTGGAGAGTTAAGATCTATCGGAGCATTATCTGGTCTCTGTGTCCACTGGAACCAACCAGTATTGCCGTTAACAAATTACGCTGAAGGCAAAATTGTGGAGTGCGCGCGCGCAGCACGCGGCAACATCTCACTACAGCGGTCAGCCACTGGCCGCGGCTTGCCTTGCGCTGTGTTCACACCAACCTAGTACGCTAGACAATTTTAAAAATAATACAGAATTTTATTGGCCATAAATAACGTATGATAAAGGCTACGTGATGTACGTAACTAAACTAACAATTAATGTAAAATAAAATTGTTTTTTGTAATGTTTTGGATAAATAATTTTTTTGATTGTAAAGGGAAGTCACACACATATTCATAAATACATAAGGCAAAGATAAGGACAAAATCTTAAATTACAGTTTTTTCGATATAAACACACAATAAAAATATAAAGACACTCTAAGGAATCATTCTAAGCATATTTGTACTTATTTTATTAGTATTGGACTTATGGTAAAACTGTTTAAACAAAATCTAAAACTAAGTTTTTAAACCAGTATTTTTGCAGATTATTGATGTCATATTGATTTATTTAGGTCTCACAGATTGACTAATCTGATTAGAACCAAAATAAGTAAAAATATTCATCGAGTGGCTCTTTAGACGGTCAATAAACTGTTTTTTCGATATTTTTAGCTAGCTAGCCGACAGTTCACTGGTATGCCAGTAAAACTACGGCTAATCACTTCAATCACTGATGTATACGAGGGCTTTTTACTGCCCGACCATTGATTGATTGTGGATTCGACAAAAGTTCCAAAAATCAGTCAATAATAAGAGTTCACGGTTTTAGACACCGTTTAAACCGGTCACTCGTCCAACGCATTAGAATAAAACTTATATTAACCGTATTGCCTATGAGTATGTAAGCCCTGGTAAAAATAGCAAAAGTGTTAATCAGTTCTTTCTAATCGTATTTCACACCATACCACTTTTGACCAGGAAGTCGCGCTATCACTCGAGTCAATCATATTCGAGCCGAAGTTGAAGCAAGCCAAACCTGGAATAACTAACTAGCCAGGTGACCACAAAAAAATCTCTACCAGCAAGCAAAACACAGGGCTTCTTGGTACCCTTAAAAGATGTTAACGGAAGCGTTTGATGGATTGTGGTTTACTGGTGACCGCGAGTACCGGGGCTGTGCGGACCCCAGGCTTTATTGGACGGAGCATGCGGGCGGATTGAAATATTATCTGATAAATCAGACACACTAGCTGCGGCCCGCGGTATTACTCGCTAATCTGCCTTTAAAAAGAAGCCTAAGTGTTATTCTGAAGTCTGATCCTAACTACCATTAGGCGCTAAGAATAAGAGTTATAACAGATCCAGAGATCTAAATATATAGATAGATAGATAAAATCTTTATTGGACACATAAATAAAAAAGAAAAAGTAACTATAAGACAATTAACTTAAAATTAGTGTGCCACAGAACCTAAGGCTATTAAGTAGTTCTATAACGCAGGAGTTATAGCTCTAACTCTGCTATAACCCCGGATTGGACACACATTCTTGAAGCCTTAGGTTCTATTATGGCAAAGTATTGGTATTAGTAGTATTAGTATTAGTGGCGACTATTATTCTAAAATCTTTATTTCAAATGACAACCTAATTGGTGCTTCATTTAACTGTTCCTTGAAGTAATTCCTTCGTAACATCAAGTTATGATAGAAGGAATGGGTACGTGATTCAATCTGCACTCATCTTTCAATCCCGGCTTTCAATTCCTGCCACAATAACAGCATACAGTATTATAAAATTTTTACTAATGGAATCATGATGATTGTCATCTGACAAATAAATGTATTGACATATTAACTTTAAGATTTTTTAGACATGTAACTAATGATGATTGTATTTGGATTTGATATATTATGTAACTTCTTATTGAATTGTTTTATTACAATAAATTAAATTAGTTATAGTTTGTAGATAGTTAAATATGAGCAAGGAATCTGCTAAAAAAACACGACAACAAGTTTCGCACAAACATTTTTCACCGCGATACTGATTCGGTTTTTAATAAGTAATTTATAATTTTCTCAAAATTTTTGGATTAATATTCGATAAATGGTACCATCAACAACAGTGAAGCCTCTTTCAAACAATATAAAAATATGTATGTAGGTATGTATATCCGGTCCAGGCGTCTTCGAGTAATCAGCTAACAAATATACAACGATATCTTCTATTAGAGAACTATCTTAGGTTAATAGATAGTTTTCATATTATTAATTATTATTAAAAGCCTGTTGTGTCCCACTGCTGGGCAAAGGCCTCCCTTCTCTCCTTCCAGTTTTCATAACAGTATTTTATTTGAAAAAGTAAATTTTCGGAATGCAACGGATATATCAAGGATCGATATGAATCTAGGATATATGATATGAATCTAGGATTGTGTTGTGTATATTTATTTCTATGTATATTTGAACAAGGTATCCAAAACAGGATCCTGAGAATGATTTATCACATTCGTAGAGTTTTAACGTGAAAATTGAGACACAAAATTAAAGTCATTAAATCTTAGTGATTTAAATTTTCGCTAAGTTACCTACATACTAAGATTATTGTAAGATTGAATGCTTACAAAGTTAGCTAATGATGCAAGTGATTATAAAACTATATTACATGATAAAACCACTTCCATTAAGCCAAGAAAACGGTACGTCTGCCGTAAAAACATAAAATACTTACTTACTAACTACTTTTTTATCAAAAATAATTAAAAACTTCACAAATATTATTTTACCAATCATCAATCATTAATCCTTATAAAAACCGAGGCCTCGCTAAATTAAGCTACCGAAAGCCTTCTGTAGCTGTGAGACAATACAAAAATAATTTATTAGCGTCAAAACGCAGCTATACAAACTATGCCTGTCCCGCTCTTTCTTACTAATTTTTAACTGAGTGCGAAAGAGATGGTCATGTTTTTGTTTGTCGTTTGGCAATTTTGCATGCGTGCGCGCAGCCGCGTGTTTAATAAGGTGATTTAATACGATAACGGTAGAACTTGTTGGAATTGTATTTGACATTGTATGTATGTTGCTCGTTAATCCGTCACGAGGTGAAGTTAAACTTGTTTGTTGAAGTGTTGACTTGATACTTAACTGTTAATTGGGGTTTGTTTTTAATTATTTCTTATGAGATTGTTTTGATAACTGGTTAAAGTTACTTACACCTATTCAATTGTGCTCTATATATGTTAAAATAACAATAGTTATCGAATTTAAATTATTATGAATGCAGTTATGCAGGGTTCCGTACCTAAAAGATAAAAACGGGACCCTTTTGCTAAGCCTTCGCTGTCTGTCTGTCTGCAGGCTGTATTTTAGAAACAGTTATAGCTAAAATGCTGAAAGTTTAACAAAATGTTATTTTTAAGTCTTATGACGTATGAAAAGAGTTCGATAATCTAATACCACAAATTTTACCAGGTCCTGTTTCTAAACTGGTTTAAATACTGTGTTTATTAATATTATTAATTTTATTATTTGTTTAGTAATATTTTAAATCTAGGTTGGTACTTACTGTATTATGGAGATATCGTTGATACAGCTTCAATTTTATAAATCGTAAACTATCAAAGTAAAAAAGATAATATTTATAGGCTTTCTATAAGAGTGACCATAATAATATTTATGCACATTAATCATGATTACTGATGATACCAATCTACGGATAAAAAACTCTTACAAAATAATTTAGTGTTTTTTTCGAATCAATTTAAAAGTTTTTTTTTTAGAATGTTTGATGATGACTACTATTTAGTTTTCCCTGGCATGGTAGTTATTATAAATATGATATTTTTCTTTAGATTTACAAAGTAAACTGTAACAGAAAGTCAAAAACTTGCTCATTTATTGTTGAAAATCATCAGAAGCTTACCAAACGCGTATAATAAACGTTGCTAATCAGCGGTTAACCTCAAACCTTGCGTTCCGCCGACCTTCATTAACCGCCGGTTAACCGACGCTTCCCAGGCAGGTAGGCCGTACATAATTGGTTACTGATCGCTATCTCCATTTTAACTAAAATTATGGTCACTCTAACTTTCTAGTGACTATGCTTTGGTTAAAATGTATAAAGATACTAACTGACCCGGCAATCGTTGTTTTGCGTTGTACAGTTAAAAACACTATTATTGATCAGTTATCGAGCGGGATAAAAAAAATATTAAATTACTAAAATAGCCATAAAAAAACGGGGTTGGTGATAAAAAGGTAAAGATTTTGGGTTGTATGTATTTTTAATGCCACATTATAAAAAAAAAATTAAGAGTGAACAACCCTTATCCCTTATGGGTATGGAAAATAGATAGTAGCCGATTCTCAGACCTACTGAATACACATATAAAATTTGGTGATTTTTATCAAATTTTAAGTCAAGCCGTTTCGGAGGAGTACGGTAACTAAAATTGTGACATGGAATTTTTATATATAAGAAAGAAAAGATTAAGTAGCAATAATTTTATAGTAAATTTTTAGTCTCAAAAATTTTCCGATATTTATCAAAGTGTCTGATCAAACGTGCAAAGATCTGATCTTTTGTCTAGATTCTAGATACTGCAGTTTAGCTGTTGTTTTGGTTTCAGTTTTTCTTATCTAAAATTTAGTATAGTATCTATTATAAAATATCTTTATATATCTATACCAATATTATAAAGATGAAAAGTCTTGTCTCCGAAAGTACTGGACCGAAATGACAAAAGACGCGATCATATAAACTAAGCAACGGGCGGTGTTGGATGGGTGACCATGCACAAAACTGTCGTTTTGATTGTGACAATTTCAGCTGGGCGCTACCGTGGGTCAGAGGCCTTCAGGCGTCTTGAAAACTCTCGACACCAGAGCTTGGCCACTTAGCTCATACAAGGAAATAATTGCATCTTGATGTGACAAATGAACTAATTTGGCACACAACAGCCTGATTAACAACAGCCTCCGAATTAATATAAAGATTACTTTTTATTTACGGATTATCGCAATGCGCGCATCGCCGCGGTGCACAGCTAGTATTCCACAAAACTTGGCATAATTCCACCAGTTTTATACCAAATACTAATAAAGAGATCGGAATCTTTACCCTGCTCTCTGGCCGACTAATAAAGCCATCCAACTTATATTAACAATATATGTACCGTTGCTGCCATTACTTCGATATTTTAATAACCGGATTTTTATTTCCGATCTCGATGTTTTCTTAGTACCTAAATGTTTTTAAGAAATATGCAAATTTTGATCTCTATGGTCTCGTAATTTTGTTCAAACATTAGTAGAATGGCCGGTAACATTAAAATCTTTGTTTATTGTCGCCATATTTTTTGTTTTATTAAAATTTTCCCGTTCGCTGTTATAGTATGTTATAGGTTAGCTGTCATAAACGTCTACTTTGATAACTATCACACGATGTACGTGCTTAGTTAGTGCGTGAGTTACGTTCCTCTTCTTCTTATGAGCTGTGTAGCCAAGCTCTGGCGTCAAACGTTTTCAAGTCGCCCGAATGTCTCTGTCTTGGCTAAAGACTGCCTGTTTTAAGATTAACGGCCGGGACCAACAATTTAACGAGTCATTCGGCCCCAGATGAAAATACCACTTTTTAAAAGAAGCCAAGTTCACTTATCCAAGGACTGTGTATCGATAGTTGCTAAACCTCGATGATCCGTTCAGATCATCTTAGTTAGCTGAGAAACACGGGTTACGTTATAAAAATCAATGCACATACTTGTCAATAAACGTAAAAAAAATGGTAGAACTGGTTCTTTTGCGAGGACCGTTCCAGGAAGTTCCACATCGTTTTTAGTTACTCTTCATCAAAGCAGTAGTTTACAAGCAATAGGTACTATGATTCAGATTGAATGTGAAATGTCCGATGACATCACTTGGCAATGCTATTTATGACCCTTAATATTAGAAAAACAATCATATGACATAACTTTAAAGAAAACATTTGACAATTCCTTTTCTTCTTAAGCGCACTATGCAAGCGAAAGGACATACATTTTCAAAGAGTTTTGGATTAACTAGGAGTCCAGTATGATGCTTTCCACCAAGCTGACTGGCTCGTCTTGTCATCTCGTATTATAAAATACAAACATAGCAAAGTCTTTAAAGTAAATGCCAGTGAATACTTTTGAATATTTTTATTATACCATAAAAAAACAGTTATACGACGGCAATCAACACAACAATGTCGGATAATATCAACAAAGACATAAAAGTTGAAAGTAAAATTGTCCATAGCAATTAGTCGGTAAATCACGTAGACAGAGGAATGATACAAGTTATAAATAAAGTGAAATAACAGGTAAAATGAAATAAGGTTCGACCGCAAGATGGGAGTCGAGATTGACGTAATGACAGAGCGAAGCTAGGCTTGTGATGAGCCGTAGCTTCGGAGAAGTCTAGATAACTTAGGTATTATAGATTTTATAGAGGAGTAGCGTGGATACCTTAGATGGGTAGTGATAGAAACGAAAAGTTATTAAGCATTTGATAGGTCGAAAATTCCACTTGATCCAATCTTACGATATAATCTTATTACAACACTTTTTAAAAGGTATATTATATTATTAATCGCAACAATACCTTAAAAACGATAATCAAAACAAATACCAAGCGATAATGGAAAACTAATTAAGCACTACGATCTCAAGTCGACAATTCAAATACTCATTGCAATCTCATTTGTATCAATAATCATCAATTATCCGTTTAACAGCTTCCATAAATTAATCTTACTCTCAGAGTGGTAGCAAAACAAACAAACAAGATGTCGGCCACGGCGACCCGACAAGTGAAGGCTTCGAACTCAGCAAACATTCTCATGTGCAAGCAATGGTGGAAAGTGTGCTGGATGTATGGCGACCAGGAGAAGTACTACAGACAGCTCTACGGGAAAAGAAAATTCAACAACATCAACTCGAACTTCCTCAACCTCGATACCACCGACACCAAGAGACCCGGAGCACAAATCACTGAACTAACTGACGAATTCTTCGAAGACACCAACATAGAGCCCGCTCCGGACGAAACTAGGTCTTTCGGCGTCGAAACAGAACCCATATACGGCTTCAATTACCAAAACACGTGGCAAAAAGACCAAAGACGACAACCCATACAACAAAATTATGACGAATACATGAATACCACAGACTTAGATAACATATTACTCAGTACTGATAGTATTAAGAGCATGATTGAGAACGGTCTACCTCGACATAGGGAAGTGATAGATGCTAAGGAAGAGCTGGTGAGAGACGGAGACAAAGTTGGTAAAAGCTGTAAGTTAGTAAGCAGGACGAAGAAAGGAGCGATCGTGACAGAAGACACTGAAATCACAACAGATTTCAAGACCAGCGCCAATTTGAAGTTCCAGCGGTCGACAGTGAAGACTGGTCCAAATAGAAGTAAAGAGGTTCTTCAGCCGTTGAAGGAAGACAAGGTCCTCAGCGAGTGTCTGAGGAGCAAGTGCCTCGGAGACCAGCTGACGACGACCACCACTACGCTGGTGACGGTCTCACAAACTACAGTGACGTCGTGCAATGAGTGAGTACTCGCCTTTACTAATCTATTCTCATCTTGAGGTCGTTTCTGCGCTTATTTGTTTTAATTAAGACAAATTGCACGTAATTTTTATTCCGCTCTTGGTAATTTGAGAAATAGGCGTGTTCTTTTTCTGTGTGGGATTTCAAAAATATTAGCTTTGAAACCTCACGAACATTTCTTACCAATGCTGTTTTTAAGACTACAGAAGCTAATTCAAGGAACTTATAGCCATTGTTAAATCTAAACAACGATTGATTGACAATTTATGCTCACTCGAAGTCGACTCCATTCATCAGATTATTAGAACAGCCTTCTAAGTCGTAAATATAAACTCCGAGAATAAAGCTATTTTGAATGATTCCTCGCCAACAATGCCTGACGTTGGAGAAGAAAGTACTTGAAACTAAATATAAAATTTTATAGGTTTTTTATTGTTTAATTTTTAAAGCGTTGCGAATAAAAATCATGTAGATCAGCAACTTTTTTTGACTAGGAAGAAAGCAAAAAAAAAATCATAAAATGTTTCTTAACCTGCAACACGATATATGGAGCATGCGACCTCGTTGTTTTCAAGACAAGAGTAAATCGGTTTCTTCTATTCAAGATTCCGATATCACTTAACGTGCGAAGTACGAAATACGTAACTTAAACTTAAAGCTAGATTTCACGTTCTATTCAGGCGTTCCATGTTTTGGAACAATTTACCCCTTGTATGTTACGTAAATGATACAAACAGAACAATTTTGTGCCAAATGTTGACGACATATTTTGTTTCAAAGAAATCATAGATTTATTTATTTAGATAGGGGCCTCTCTCTTACTAAACCTCTTTGATATGAACCATGTATTTATAAACCAAAAATTACAAGTCAATTAATTTATTTATTTATTGTTGTACAATATGTTGTTTGGATATAGGTATAAGATTTCTAGATGTACTAATTCCATAGAATGTATCGTCACTAGTAACCCTGTAAAGGCGGTGCTCGGTATAACCGCAGTAACGGAGTAATGCTGCGTCTGCGCCATTGTATAAGCCAGTAATAGCAGTAAGAGGAATTTCGCAATTCTCGCGGTTGAACTGACTGGATGGCGTGCTCTTGAGAAATGGACTGAAAGATGGAATTCCGAATTGTTAGGATAGAGTATGCACGCACCAGTTTATTGGAGCTATACAAATCCTTGTATATTTATGGTTTTTTACTTTACTGCATCGGCGCATCGACTCAAATCGGATCCTGGCCACCGATACCAAGAGACGCCACTGTTCTCGGTCCTTTGTCGTCTCCTGCCAGGTGACCTGATGATTGCACAGGTCTTCCTCCACGATACCTGGGACTTCTGACCGGTCGGTAACCGCTCGCTCGTCCCAGGTAAGCTATTATGTAACTTCAAATATTCGTTCGAGATATTTATGTATCTTCAAATATTTTTTCGAATCCAATCCAGTATCTACGATAAAAAGAGCTGTGAAAATTTTACTAGTGATTTTACAGTAGCTTTAAAAACAAAGACGATATACCTACGTTAGCTAGACGAGCGCTAACAGATAGCATTAGTTCCCATTATGTCCGTCAATCATACATGTTCCTATGACGGTAGGCTTTTATTACGGAATCTCTCCGGAGAGTTGCTTGATAGTACCACCAAGCAGTAGTGTAGCAACTTTCTGGTTTGAAGGGCACTGTTTCCGGAGAAGTTACGAGGCAATGTGATTTAAGACATATGAGGTTTCTTTTGCTCTCAAAGTATGAACTTTTAAAAGTTATTAAAAAAGGTTGGTATCCAACTGGCCCGGATTACTAAAAAGTAGCTGTATTTAAAAATTCAGTGAGTTCTCAGATTCCTAGTTTAGAGTTTTATTACAGAACGGGACGATTCACCGAAATATGATTCGTTATTGTTTTTTTTATATCGTATAGTTAGGTTTGCGTTTGACCACAGCTTGCCTGGTGTTAATCAATACTATAGTCTACAATGTTACACGCTTACCTAGAAAATACCTATTAACTCTAGATTTGTGAGACCCCCAGGACCCAGACTTCTCAGGAAAAAGAGACTCTAAAAAAGAGAATTCCAAAGTTTTTACTATTGTTGTCTTGATTGAAGCTTCTTGTCACGTACCTTTAAAATAACCATGCATATTTTCACTATAATAGGATAGGTACTAATTTATCTTTCACCCACAATTCACTGCCCACTGACACCAAAAGCCATTTAATCAACAAAAGTAATGACCTTCATAAACTGTCCCTTCATTAAAACACAGACAGTGATGAGCACCATTATTGCCAATCAATAAAACGATGATTGTTATCTTCGGAATTTACAGCGCTGGCAACATTCAAATAAAATAAAAAAGAAAGAAACACATAAAAGACACTCCGCGGTGTACAATTTAATCTTGCCAATTTACAAGGCCAGAGAACATACAGCTTTGTGCCGCGTTCAAAAATAAAGTAAAATTTGTCACGAGTAAGTTTGAACTGGAACGAGAGGGTTCTATTGTTACTTTTCTAAATTAGGTCGGTAGTCATTTAAAAATACAATTAATTATTTATCGTATCATTTTATTATATTATTAAGTCAATTACTTAGTATAAAAATACATAATTATTATACTACATATATTATAATAAATTAAAACAAAAATTCTTAATAAGTACATACAATAAAATCATATAGGTATTTGTAAAGGTAGGTTTGTTACTTAGTCTTGTTTATATTTCAATGCAAATATTTTGGTATATTTATAACTTTTTCAAACTTAATCGGAAGTTTGTAACTACGAATAATAAATCGTTATTAACATTTCAGCTATTTTTGTAATTGATTAAATAATAAATTTTTCGTGTTATATATAATTATGTGATTAAGTATATTATAATGGGTTTGCACTCTGTGCTCTACGATGAAGGTAAAATGGTTACTGTTAAATTGAAGACTCTATGATAAAAACGTGTAAAGAACCCGATATTCGATGAAAAAGTTCCATAGTGCAAACATTCTAGTATCTATCAAACCAGTCTTTCGTTCCTACACTAAAATAAAACTTAAAAAACATTCCTATGATATAGAAGCTTATTTTATTTTACAAACTTTTTAATTTATGGGTTTTTGTAAAAAATTGCCGCGCTGCGCATCCCTAAAAGTTTATAATAAAAAAAGTAATAAGCAAGATGGCGTCGCGCGGCGCGGCTGAGTGGAGATACTCGTAGTATCGAGTCGAGCTCCTGGTCACTGGGAGCCAGTACGCGGCGCAACTCTATCCATCATCTTCGATTGACTCGAATGTACCAGGCCCCGGCATTGCGGCTTATATCTATAGAAAACATTTACAAAATCAAAGTTAGAAGCAAAATTGCCGTTATAACATTTGTTTTTGGAATGTTTTTCAATTTGAGAAAACTAATTTAAACAAAATAATATAAATTCTAACATTAAAATAGAATAATATAACATATAACATATAGAATATCTATCTATCTATCTAATATAAGTACTTTATTTTTAACTATGAATAGTGTAATAATTGCTATATAATAATATTTGATTTGTCTTAATGTAGCAAAGCTACCCTTGATTTAGTGATGTTTACATACATATGTACGTACCTGCTTAGACACCATTATACACTCATGGTGAATAAATAAATAATTCTAACAAAATTTTAACAAATTTAAATTCTGGATATTTTAGTTGTTTAAAAAAACGATATTAAATTCCAAACACGCAAAACAATTCATCGGTTCGGGGCCGGGTTCGAACCCGGGTGTCACTGATAGACAGCCCAACACCCAACCCACGAGCCAAACTCGCTCTGGCAATAACCCTGTACACGAGCAATGTGGTATCTATAGGCAGGTAGTGGTTCGATCGGCTACAATTTCTCGGATCCAATTTTCTAGTCTACAGCTCATTTGGAAAGTTAGACCAATTTTCATAAAGATTAGTATTTACGAGGCGAGGTGCGGACTCAGGCAACTACCGCCGTCGATACCTGCTGCTACTTCTTATTATAATCTTATTTTTATTAGGATTAACTCTGGTATAATGTAGACGCGAAGAATCTTACTGATAGGTATATGTAGTGGTAATCTTAATCTTAATTATTGTTCACTTTATTTATTAGGTTTTTGAACATAACAGCTAGACACTATTTTATGTAACTTTATTTAAACTATTCTTTTGTCTCTGTGAAAATTAATTTATTATTATTAGTATTACTCTTGGCTAGCAAAGCGCCGCACGAGTTAGAGACGTTCGTTAAATTTGCATGCTAGTTTTAATCTTGAAAATTATTCGTTTTAAAATTTAAAAATGTTGTTCTTCTGAATGTTTTCTAGAAATAAAAAAAATGTTACTTGTTGGTATTAGAATTAGCTTATAATTTCAATATTGTTAATTATTGATTTTATATGAATTTATTTCGAGAATATTCCACTGCCGCGCAGGCGTTTTGTTTAAATTTGTATGGCGCGGCTCGGTGCAATGGCGCCTTAATATAATAATCCTATTTTTATTAGGATTACCTCTGGTATAATGTAGATACGAAGTATCTTACTGATAGCTCGCGGTAATCTGAGCTTTACGGATTATAACTTTTAAATTAATGTGTAGGACTGTGAGTCCTTCACTGACATCACACTAGGGGCGTATTGTCCACTTAATTAACGAAATACAAAACAATTGAAAGCTCACACTTCTTAAATACTTTTCAGCGTGATTTTACTACTTTTTAAATGAGCAATTTAAAGTGGGATGTCATAGGAATGCGACGAAAGTATCGAATAATAATCGAATAAATCAGTTGACCGTCTACGTGCGCCGCGGGGGGCGAATCAAAATCGAGTTGCTTATGATAGGAGAGGTTATGCTAGGTATCTCTATAAGTGTAAGCGGTAACAGTAAACAAAGTATACATTAAAATTTAGAAAACCGCAGTCGCCATATTTTGAGTGGCGACCATCTAGTTTCATAGAACATAGCCGAGAACACTCCCGACTAATATACCTTTAAGAAAAAAAAAAAAAAAAAAAAAACAGTGTTCGGGAGCTACAGGGCTCAGACAAACATACACGCAAAATATGTGTATAGAATACGTAAGCGTACATTGAAATTTACAAATGTCCGACTTTTAGTGACGGCGGCCATTTTAGATATAGTATACGAGTATGTATTGGACTCGTCAAGTATTCATTTGTTACACATATTGGGAAAGTATCAAAATATGTAAAACTCCATTTTGTGACGGCGGCCATCTTGTATTTTTACTAAACGTTGCTAAAAATGCTGCCGGCTAAAACAACTTTGTAATAAAAAAACTAAATAATTATTGCTTCATTCGTTCGGTAGCTACAAAACTACAGATACAAACACAGACACACACACACTAACATTTATAATACTCACAAATGTCCCATATATTGCAGATTAAAGACATATTTCAATGTAACACGTCATACTATAATTAGCAATTTGCACGGCGTCCACACACCCGTTATTAATCCGCATGATGGATAGCGCGCGCTAACCTAATTATAATGAACTGAAATAACTTTACAATATTATGTAGTAGTATCAGTAGAAGTTCATACTCAGTACAGATCACAACAGTTATTCAATTAATACTCAATTGAGTATAGGTTAAACAGGATGAGTTAGATTAGATGAATTAACTTTTTATTGTGCAGATAATAGGTATAAATCAACATGAAAAACAACACTTAATATTTAACATCGTGCTACAAATGGTAGCCTTATCGCTAAAAGCGATCTAGTTAGCGAGTTTTTGGTTTAGTTGCTGAAAAGTAATAAACAAATTAACTGTCTAGTCAGTCTGACGAATGACCTCTTAATTATTTTTGATACATTTGTTCATTATAATGTATTTTTTTGGCCTCATATATCCACAATATTAGTTCATATTCTCTCTTCTAGAATAGTACCAAAATACGAGTCATCATCATCATTATCTCGTCTGTGTCCACTGCTGGACATAGGCCACTCTACACACACATTGAACATAATATACAAACATGCTATATTTGGAATGTTGCAATTTATGGATAGTAAATGGAAATTTTTGAATTATGTAAAAACGCTTTTCTATGTCAGTCGTTAAAAGCACAGCTTTTAATAAATTATTAACTACATTCAGTGAAAGTCAAGGTGTGCAACCTATTGCTCATGGTGGTCAAGCTAGTGATCTAGTAGGAAGCGGCATATTTATCAATCTCAGTAATCTAAATTAATCTACTGTAGTACACAGTGTGTGCGAACAGTAATGCAAACAGGCAAAAAGGAATATTATTATTGAATATTTAGAAAATATAATGAAATAAAATACATAGAAGCCGGATTTTCTTAAAACACAAGCAACAATTACTATTATAATAACTCAGATAAAATATTGTCAAAATTCTGTATGTTTTGTTTGCTTAGCGACGTGTATTATAGTTAGTATAAATATATTTTTAGTAATCTATGTTTCTGTATTATCTTTAGGGTCAGCGAGGCCAATCCGTTTGGTACATTTGGTTTGGGTAAGGATGCGTTTAACCTCTTCTTCGTATGAGCTAAGTGGCCAAGCTCTGGTGACAAGAATTTTCAAGCCGCCTGAAGGCCTCCGTCTTGGTTTAACAACTGCTTGTACAAAACCGGGCCTGTAATTTAACGTGCCATCTGACCCACGGTCACGGACAATCGCGTTTTTTTAAATCGTCATGTCCATTGTCACACATGCAAAGACTGTCCGCATCGACCGTTGCTTAACCTCGATGATCGCGTCAGATCATATTAGCTAGCCAAGCTATAAAAAAATTTCAAATTTCAAAATATCTTTATTAATAAATGTAGATTACAGTACAATTAACACGTAACCGCAGTACATTTATCCTAGCAGTACAGTAAAGTAAAATAATATTATTCTTAAGTAAATTTACTTATACATAACTTGTAGCCGAAAAGTAAGTTATAACTATTACATAGACTATTGTTCGAGAACAATTTTTAAATGTGTATTGAGATAGTTATGTAAGCAAGTTTTAGAATAGCTTTCATTTATAACATCACTTTTGTTTTTAGCATACTTACTCGTATGCTAAAAACAAATAGGAGTACTTACTGCCACTTTTCTATAACTGCATAAAAAAGCAGTAAGTCATCTTCTCCTTTTAAGTTATGTATGTATGTACCGCCATCAAGTACGGCTGAGTTATCATTCCTACCGATAAGTGATCTACTATACCTAACTAGGTTCTATTGATCTGATTAGCCGAGCCTTAATACTTAACTAGATCATTACACGACGTGGAAGGTTTTCTAGTTTAAAATGTATATATCGATTGAGTTTCATCTATTTATTACTTACTACTTAGGGTTACTTTATAGAAAAGATTAAACAAAATACAGTATAAACTCTATATAACGACGCTAAAGAGACTGTGTATTTTATGGTGTTATAGAGAGTGGGTATTAATGGAGATAATGTATCATTGTATGGAATACAAGCTAAACCAACTAAAGCCAATTGATTTCGACGCTTTAGAGAGTTGTCATTAAATCGAGTGACGTAAGCCATGTCATACTCAAAACAACAGCATAGAATGAGGGTAATTTTTTTTTTATTAAAGTACATGTTTGCGATAACAGCAACCTCAGTAAAGTTGTGTTCCGGCCGCCGTGTCTGCTCGCAATAAATCCTGCGCCTGCGCATGATGTAACGCCGCGCGCTGCACTATTGGGAATGCATCGAGTAATTGGAAGCGGACATGAAATATCGCCTTCAAACTAACTTGTAATAACGGACCAGTTAGGTGTTGCTTCGTGAATTCTTTTGTTTTGTTTTGTTTGATGGTCATGTTTTATGTACGGAAAAAGAGTTTTTTTTCATCCACTTCGTCCTTAACATAATAAACATAATTATATATATCGACGGTTAAAGGGCAAACTGCGTTAAGCGATATTTTTATAACTTTACAGGAGAGCCATTCAAAGTTTTTTATATCGGAAAAAAAAAATCAAGAAATTTTTGGGTGGATTAAAGAATGATGAAAAACGTATTTATTATTTAGTCGCTACTACTGCAAAAGTTTCGTGGTCTAACAAGCATTATTTTTAAAAATAAGTGTCGTTTTAATAAAATATGGCAACAATATTCCGCTTTTTGCACCACTCAAATTAAGAAGACTATTATTATTATTGTACTTAACTCATCATTAGAAATAAAATTACACTAACAACAACAAATAATAAAAAAGAAAAACGATCTCTAAAAACAGAACTAAATGCCAACTGCCAATTTTCAAGTCTGTCAAACTTTAGTGCTGCTATATATGTTTTTTTTTTTAACAACACAACTACCGTTTAACGAAGTCATCCAACAACGCGATCGTAACCAGATACCATGGCTTCTCATACATTGTCGTACATTCTAAGTGTTTATTCACACATTTTTCTTCAAGTACCTGTCTCTGTTTAACCGCCAGGGTATGAGGGAGAGGCAAGATGTAAAATTTCTCGGTAGCATGCGAGTGTTTGAGGAGCTGTTGAAGATTTTCTAATTGGTAGCCTGGGCAGGTGGAGGGTGTCGTTTGTATTCGGTAACACTTTGGTGTTACTTCTCATTTATCAAATTTATTAAAAACATAAGAATACATAAAACATTACTTTTTATATCGAGTACACTAAAATTAAAAATTACATGAAAAGAAACTATACAATAATTTAAAATTAAAAACCTTACAAATAGTGATTTGAACCTAATTCAGTGGCCGCGGGTAAGGTGCCTAAAATGCTGGCGGCATTACCTCGCTGGATCGCCAAGCTTATACATTAGCCGAG
Organism: Mellilla xanthometata; assembly: GCA_035578125.1. Lineage (NCBI taxonomy): Eukaryota > Metazoa > Arthropoda > Insecta > Lepidoptera > Geometridae > Mellilla > Mellilla xanthometata. The sequence goes on from JAPUBQ010000001.1 coordinate 381,708, forward strand.
GTAAGCACCGGCTCTTGGGTTATTGGCTCTGTCCACCAGCCGTTTCGAAATATCAAAATGCTAGCTAATAGACGCTTGAAATATTTAGCACCCATTATTTTAAATACGAATAATTAAATAAAATAAAATTGATATTAATTTAAGGGGTGTCACGTACAACAACAGTACATTGTTACCAAGGGATGAAAGTATCTTATTTAGTCCTGACACGGGGTTTGGCCAATAGTTCGAGGGACTAAACAAGTCTTTAACCCGAGGTAAATACAGTGCTTTTCATAACGTATAGAAATTTATTTTCCTACTTTCTCAAAGCGGCTTTTCATAAAATCGTCACACGATTTTAGGTATATTTCTTTTGATTTGGATGGTAAAAGGTTTTCCACTACCGCTTTAGCCTCTTCTAAAATCAGGGGTTTAAGTTTTTAAGTTTAAATATGTATCTATATAAAATATATATGTAGTATATCAGTTGTGTTAGCTACCATAACACGAACTAGAAATGGTTCAGTATGGGGTTAACCAGCCGTGTGTGTGTAAAAAAAATCGAAGCTCTTCAATGTATACCTACTTAAGGGCAGGATAATTAGGCCCGTGTTAAGGCGAGGACACACTAGCGTGGCGGCACGCAGGCCACTCATTAGCCGCTAATGAGCACCCTGCTTAGACTAAACTTAGTGTAACTTGGAAGATAGTGTAAGTTAGTGGGCTTGTCGCGGACAAGTTACGATCGCAGTACTTAGATGTTAGTAGATAACTTAGCTAGTTATAAGGATGGAACCGGTGGTGTGTGGTCGGACATCTTACCGGCTTTTCTTTAGCTATAAATATAAATAAATAAATAATTATTAGGACACATTTCACACACGGCTGGTTAGCCCGATACTGAAACATTTCTAATTCGTATTATGGTTGCTAACACAACTGGTATACTACATATACATACATACATATTATATATAAATATATATTTAACACCCAGACCCACAGCCAACAAATTTGGATAAGCACAAAGATGTTGACCGGGCCGGGAATCGAACCCGGAACCTTCTGATTAGCAGGCCGGCATGGTAACCTTTACGCCAACGAGGTCGTCTGTTCCTTTATTCTCATCACCTCCGTTCTACTACAGAACGAGCAGAGAGACAGTGAAGAGACACCGATACAGAGTTGAAGTTCCGAACTTTCGTACAAAACGCTTTGCGTCGACCTTTATTGTTAGGACTGCGAAGCTTTGGAACTCACTACCTGAGTCTCTGTTTCCTGAGAGGTATCATCCGGGGGTCTTCAAAAGTAGAGTTAATAGGTATCTTCTAGGTAAGCGTGCAGTGTAACCGTAGACTGCAGTGCAGCTTAACATCAGGCTAGCTGTAGTCAAACGTTCACCTATGTAGGATAAAAAAAAAACTTTTTCTTCGTATGAGCTAAGTGGCCAAGCTCAGGTATGGAGAGATTTGAAGCCGCCCGAAGGCCTCTGACTTGCTTAACAGTGGGGTTTTAAAATGTAACTTTAACGTGTCATTTGACCCACCGTTAGCCTAGTTAAAATGCCACTTCACAAAATAATCTTGTGCATCCATCCAAAGACTGTCCGCATCGATTTCGACCATCGCGTCAGATCACCTTAGTTATTCGAGTTACAGGCGCTATTTCTTTTATTATCGTGTTACGAGTGGAAATCTATTTTGTATAAAATAAATAAATAAATCATTTAAAAAAAAAATAATAACTATTAATTCACTAATACAACAACAAAATAAATAAATTAATCTATAGGAGTAACTTTTAATACAAATATGTTTATTACACTTACTCCCGAAACATACTGTTAGGTGATTCGGGTCGCAGTCTCAATCTCAAGGCTGTTGCTTACCAGGCGTGTAGGGTGTGAGGGTGGTTGCTTACTAGGTAATGTCCTAAAATTTGCTGATAATATGATCAATATGAAAAAAATTATCTGTTTTACTTTCAATTTATTCCTCCCTATTCTGTACATTAAAGAATCTAAATCTACTTATCTATGTTTTTAAATCTAAACACAAATTATTTCTTCCTGATAAAACTTATTACTCTGTAAAATTATTACTGGAAGACCAAACTATTTGACATTAACTTATTGTATTTTCTATTCATTGACATATTAATATTGTATTACTTTTATGACTGTACTTATTGACTTTTTACTTATAATATTGGACATGTGTGTATAATTAGTGCTGCTGCCTGTATCTATTTGACGAAATGTATGTTTTAATTAATTAATTAATCAATTTTCTTACTGACATTGTAATCTTGCATGCCTGACGGTCAAAATAGAGGGCCAACTTACTGTAATAACACCAATTGTACCTATTTTGCAAGAAATATATAATTTGAATTTGAATTTATTAAACAAGTCCGTTTGGAAGTTGTAAACCCAAACTAGTTTTCCTCCAAATTGTGTCCGCAGCTACAGTTTATCATCCCACTGAAGACGGAGGTAAAGCGGATAGTTCAGTATACAGAATGCATTAAAGTGGTCAGGACAGGTAGAAATAATGGGCCAGCCACATTGCCTGAGGGAACCAATTTGGGTGAAAACATACGGTTCTGTGTATTTGACTTGTTCGTTTTTTGTATGTGTAGCTTTTAACGTACGGGTTGGATAAGGTGGAATCGAATATTTAAAATACGCAGTTCTCACCGAAACAAAGGTTTAATAAAGTAGCGACAGTTTTGTAGCAAACAGAATAAATTTACTTATCTTCTTCTTATATACAAAATTTCCATGTCACAATGTTAGTTACCGTACTCTTCCGAAACGGCTTGACCGATTTTTACCATATTTATATGCGTATTCAGTAGGTCTGAGAATTGGCTACTATATATTTTCCATACCCCTAAGTAAGGCAAAACAAAGTTTGCCGGGTCAGCTAGTATCTTTATAAATACTAGCTGTGTTGTACTACTTTGTTTACGGTTGATCTGATTTCGATGGAATTTCCTACGGATTTAGTTAAGACTGTAGATTAACGCATTGGCATATTAACTTCGGAGTAACGCGGGCGCGACTAAACTACTAGCTAATCTATAATACGAATAACATAGTACCGAATCACACGAAGCGCCCCAACAAGCTCTCCCATGCTGTCTTTTATAATTATCACGTTGGCGCGGGAGTCAAACCAAGCTGCCTTCTAGTCTCAAGGCACGTTCCCCTGTTGACTCGGGGTAAACTGACCTCTCAACTAACTAACTATAAGATTTAACAGTAGTATACGAAGAAAAAGAAGACACCCATAAGTAAGCCCGTAGTAGGCTAGTCTTATTTGATTAACTGTAAGGCTTAACTACTGGTAACGACAGAAAACAAATTAAATTATAAATAAATATTTGTGGGGGGCTCCCATACAATAAACGTAATTTTTAAGTAGGTACCTTCTAGCTAAGCGCGATCCACCGTAGACTTCAATATCACACACCAACAGGTGAATTGTGGTCAAGCGCTGACCTATTCAGAGTAAAAAAGCTTTTTATTCGATCTTTACAACGATATTTGGTAGACCCTGTATACATTCACAGAATATTAAATTATGTATTAAATTAAAAATTGATTAAAAAAACGAATCAAAAAATTTTTAAGAGGGACTCTAATAAAACAAGTCATATGCGAGCCTGAATCGCACTTGGACATTTTTTTAAATATTTTTCTCATCCTAAAACCTATAGTAGTTTTAGGATGAGAAAAATATTTAACCCCCAACAAAGCAGCAAAATAAAGATTTAAAATACCAATACAACCGCACAACTTATGATGGTAAGTAAAACTATTATAGTACGTACACTATAAACTATACACTTACGTTGATTTTCATCTAGAATAAAAAACAATCGAGCAGAAGTAAAACCTGATGTCAGAACTAGTCAAACAAGTCAGTTTGTCCGTTACTGCTTGGTATTCTGTAGATACGCGACAATTTGTAGATACACTCATAATTTCAGGATAAGATCTGTCTGTTTTATATTCTGGCAAGGCTTTTGACGTTATAGTGTTTATATTTAGCCTTTAGATGCGGTGTTTGACCTTTAATGTATGTATGTAGCACCTATGTACGAGTTTAGAATACCTATTTTGACTATTACGAAATATAATTAAACTTATGCAGTAGTATAAACATTCCACAACACGTTCGCTTTTAGCGATAAGGCCGCCATTTTTGGCACTACCTTTAAGTTTGTTTTGTGAATAATTTAATGTAATAAGTGTGAAATAAATAAAATTCTTTATTATGAACGTAGATAGATAGATAGATATTTATCTATCTATCTACGTTCCCATTTCTGGGCCTCCTCTCACTAAGAAAGAGATATAGACACAAACCAATCGACCAGCTGGCCAAGTGCGGGTTGGCGGATGACACACGTCTTCGGATATTGTGGTCCTGAAACATGCCGGTTTCCTCGTAATGTTTTCCTTCGCTGTAAAGCGAGTGCAAATAAACGCATAACTTGAAAAATAAAGTCATTGGTGTATGGCTGGAATCGAACCAAGGGCCGTTTGATTTAAAAGACGCATTCTTACCGAGCCATGCTCTAGAAAAGGAAGTACGGTCTGAACTGCAATATATCCAACTAAATAAAGAAAATGTAGTTAGTAAGAACTACATTTTTAATTAACTATTAAGTATATTTTTAAAAAGACTATACTTTTTTTATCGAAATGACATTCTTTTATCGAAAGCATATTTTTTTTTTTTACACATTCTCACACGGCTGGTTAGCCCCATACTGAGCCATTTCTAGCTCGTATCATGGTTGCTAACACAACTGTTATACTACATATACATACATACATATTATATATAAATACATATTTAACACCCAGACCCACGAAGATGTTGACCGGGCCGGGAATCGAACCCGGAACCTTCTGATTAGCAGACCGGCATGGTAACCTTTACGCCAACGAGGTCGTCGAATCGAAAATATTCTAGGCTAGAGTGATGTAGATTTCTTCTAGATCAACTACATTTTCGGCCACTTTCTTTACGATCAGGCGAGTTAGTAGCCAAGCGAAGATCTCTTTAGTTAAAAAAAAGCTAATATCACAGCAAAGTGTTTTAACAAATAACATGCGATACGAAAGGATTAGGTTTCCAGGCATCCGTATTAGATTATGCTAAATGCCAGTGTTGCCATTGTTGTTTCTTGTTCGTTTTTTGTATGTGTAGCTTTTAACGTACGGGTTGGATAAGGTGGAATCGAATATTTAAAATACGCAGTTCTCACCGAAACAAAGGTTTAATAAAGTAGCGACAGTTTTGTAGCAAACAGAATAAATTTACTTATCTTCTTCTTATATACAAAATTTCCATGTCACAATGTTAGTTACCGTACTCTTCCGAAACGGCTTGACCGATTTTTACCATATTTATATGCGTATTCAGTAGGTCTGAGAATTGGCTACTATATATTTTCCATACCCCTAAGTAAGGCAAAACAAAGTTTGCCGGGTCAGCTAGTATCTTTATAAATACTAGCTGTGTTGTACTACTTTGTTTACGGTTGATCTGATTTCGATGGAATTTCCTACGGATTTAGTTAAGACTGTAGATTAACGCATTGGCATATTAACTTCGGAGTAACGCGGGCGCGACTAAACTACTAGCTAATCTATAATACGAATAACATAGTACCGAATCACACGAAGCGCCCCAACAAGCTCTCCCATGCTGTCTTTTATAATTATCACGTTGGCGCGGGAGTCAAACCAAGCTGCCTTCTAGTCTCAAGGCACGTTCCCCTGTTGACTCGGGGTAAACTGACCTCTCAACTAACTAACTATAAGATTTAACAGTAGTATACGAAGAAAAAGAAGACACCCATAAGTAAGCCCGTAGTAGGCTAGTCTTATTTGATTAACTGTAAGGCTTAACTACTGGTAACGACAGAAAACAAATTAAATTATAAATAAATATTTGTGGGGGGCTCCCATACAATAAACGTAATTTTTAAGTAGGTACCTTCTAGCTAAGCGCGATCCACCGTAGACTTCAATATCACACACCAACAGGTGAATTGTGGTCAAGCGCTGACCTATTCAGAGTAAAAAAGCTTTTTATTCGATCTTTACAACGATATTTGGTAGACCCTGTATACATTCACAGAATATTAAATTATGTATTAAATTAAAAATTGATTAAAAAAACGAATCAAAAAATTTTTAAGAGGGACTCTAATAAAACAAGTCATATGCGAGCCTGAATCGCACTTGGACATTTTTTTAAATATTTTTCTCATCCTAAAACCTATAGTAGTTTTAGGATGAGAAAAATATTTAACCCCCAACAAAGCAGCAAAATAAAGATTTAAAATACCAATACAACCGCACAACTTATGATGGTAAGTAAAACTATTATAGTACGTACACTATAAACTATACACTTACGTTGATTTTCATCTAGAATAAAAAACAATCGAGCAGAAGTAAAACCTGATGTCAGAACTAGTCAAACAAGTCAGTTTGTCCGTTACTGCTTGGTATTCTGTAGATACGCGACAATTTGTAGATACACTCATAATTTCAGGATAAGATCTGTCTGTTTTATATTCTGGCAAGGCTTTTGACGTTATAGTGTTTATATTTAGCCTTTAGATGCGGTGTTTGACCTTTAATGTATGTATGTAGCACCTATGTACGAGTTTAGAATACCTATTTTGACTATTACGAAATATAATTAAACTTATGCAGTAGTATAAACATTCCACAACACGTTCGCTTTTAGCGATAAGGCCGCCATTTTTGGCACTACCTTTAAGTTTGTTTTGTGAATAATTTAATGTAATAAGTGTGAAATAAATAAAATTCTTTATTATGAACGTAGATAGATAGATAGATATTTATCTATCTATCTACGTTCCCATTTCTGGGCCTCCTCTCACTAAGAAAGAGATATAGACACAAACCAATCGACCAGCTGGCCAAGTGCGGGTTGGCGGATGACACACGTCTTCGGATATTGTGGTCCTGAAACATGCCGGTTTCCTCGTAATGTTTTCCTTCGCTGTAAAGCGAGTGCAAATAAACGCATAACTTGAAAAATAAAGTCATTGGTGTATGGCTGGAATCGAACCAAGGGCCGTTTGATTTAAAAGACGCATTCTTACCGAGCCATGCTCTAGAAAAGGAAGTACGGTCTGAACTGCAATATATCCAACTAAATAAAGAAAATGTAGTTAGTAAGAACTACATTTTTAATTAACTATTAAGTATATTTTTAAAAAGACTATACTTTTTTTATCGAAATGACATTCTTTTATCGAAAGCATATTTTTTTTTTTTACACATTCTCACACGGCTGGTTAGCCCCATACTGAGCCATTTCTAGCTCGTATCATGGTTGCTAACACAACTGTTATACTACATATACATACATACATATTATATATAAATACATATTTAACACCCAGACCCACGAAGATGTTGACCGGGCCGGGAATCGAACCCGGAACCTTCTGATTAGCAGACCGGCATGGTAACCTTTACGCCAACGAGGTCGTCGAATCGAAAATATTCTAGGCTAGAGTGATGTAGATTTCTTCTAGATCAACTACATTTTCGGCCACTTTCTTTACGATCAGGCGAGTTAGTAGCCAAGCGAAGATCTCTTTAGTTAAAAAAAAGCTAATATCACAGCAAAGTGTTTTAACAAATAACATGCGATACGAAAGGATTAGGTTTCCAGGCATCCGTATTAGATTATGCTAAATGCCAGTGTTGCCATTCACAGCTAGATAACATATTAAAATTGCCACACTCGGGTAAAATGTACATTTTAAATAGCAGTTTTCTCGTTTACTGACCAGATAGTTTTATCTTTCTGGTGTAGTAAAACCTATATCATGTTCTCACGTCATTTTACGTAGTTCACGTAGTTATTATTACTAGGGATACAAATACAAGACTATTTCATTTGATCAAATATTTACCAAAGTATTCAGGAATACCAATTAAGATGATTTTGCTAGTTTTCAAATATTTGTAGAGGTCCAGAAATAGAACCAATTAATTATTTTGACGACCCCGTTGGCTTAATGGTTACTATGCCGGCCTGCCATTCGGAAGGTTTCAGGTGCGATTCCCGGCATGGCCAACATCTTTGTGCTGAACTAAATTTGTTGGCAGTCGGTTATGTATCTGTATAAAGTATGTATGCATAATATACATATGTACGGGTATATGTAGTATATCAGTTGTCTTAGCAACTATCATACTAACTAGAAATTGTTTAGTATGGGGCAAACCAGCCGTGTGTAAAATCTAAAAAATGAAGAAATAAAGTACCTACCTTATAAAAGATAGTTTTAATGTTAGTTTTCAATTTATTCCACAATTAATTTAGTTAAATTACTTTTGAAGAACGATTTTTGTCATACATCTATCTACATTATTTGAGAAACCTTTCGTTTGAAGTAGCAACATTAGATTAGACCCCAGACAGGTGCGAAAAGAAACAAAAGCTTCAAAAACAACAAAAAAAAAAACTACAAAGTATAATAAGGGGTCAACAGCGAAATGGTCTCAAGCGGGAAGGGTTCCGCACCATTATAAATAGAACTGTAAAAAATACGTAATTGTCACAGTCTTGTTGTATGAAAACCATCTTTCAATATTGATTTTATTCTGTTTTAAGTTTTGATTAACCTCCGATGCAAAAAATGGGTGTTATAAGTTTGACGCGCTTCTCTCTCTGTTTGTGTGTGTGTGTGTGTGTGTGTGTGTGTGTGTGAGTGTGTAGACCCCGATAAACAGATGAAACTGTAAGTGGATAATAGTAGGTCTGCCACCCCATGATGGCGGATGTGATATTTTCACACACAACAGTCTCTATGTGGATATCCAATGAAAGGTCTATGATGAATACAGATATCATTATAGACTTAAATTTCAAGATGGCTGCCATCACTATGCTGGTTTTCTATGTTTGATTGACTATGACAACTGAAATTAAGTCATTCTTACAGCGAAAACAGAAATACGAAAATTTCAACTGTATTAATTAACTAGCTATTAATTCGTTAAATACAGCCCGGTGTATTGGACGGATAGTGTAGTCGCCCTGTTACCGTTATTGCACGGAACCCTAAAAAGAGTAGTTTAAATATTATAGCGGTTACCCCTTACCGGAACTGGTCCCGGCAGGTGGAAATATAAAACTGGCAACAAACTAACATTATGACAAGACTATTTTCTAGTACCTGATTAAAAATTATGCCGGGAATTTCTGTGAGGGTCCCAATATTCTTAGCGATAGCCCAGTTTATCTATAGAGATATTAAAGGTATGCTAGAGGAAAAATTCAAATTCAAATAATTTATTTTGCAAAACACGGGTAATTATAATGGAAAATAATATTATGATGATAAGTCTCACCATGTTTTAGCCTATTAAGGCAAAAACCTTGAATTGAAAGCTTTAACGTTCTTAGTTGTCTTGTCAAAAGTACTTTAAAAGCCGTTTCAAGATCTTCTAAAGACCAATCATTAAAATTAAAAAAAATATAGGTTCAATCAAACTTCAAAATTTTAAAAAGGTATTGATCATTCTTAGAATATTTTACCTCGAGGAAGACCCAGAAAAAGGTGGCGTTACTAGCTAGCTATGTAAATTTGATAAGGACTGGTCCACCAAAGCCGACCGGGCTCACTGGAAGGAGAGAAGGGAGGCCTATGCCCAGCAGTGGGATAGAACAGGCTTATAATAATAATAATTAGAATAGATTTACGAGAAAATCTATGTCTATGTCTAAATCTATATATGTTTTTTATTCGCTTCTTGTTAATATAATCTGTGTATTTGTCATTCATCCTAGACTGGACATGCTCCATCTTTGCTAAGAGTATCGCTTACGTGCCAGGTGGTCAAATATACAGTAGGTACATATATAGGTATTTGGAGTCATTCGCTTTAGGACAGATTCGCTTAAAGGCAAAAAAAAGTACAGACAATTCTACAATAATTAATTGAATCATTTATTGATATTTATTTTTTTAATAAAGGCTTCTTGAAAAAAAAAAGCAACGTAGGTATAAATAAAAAAAAATATAATGATAACTTTGCCTGAATAAATTTCGGTCATATCTTTGATCTACAATAGGAAACACCTAAATTCGTTAACAAACAAGAAAATATAACGTACATATTTGACAAGCAATTACATTCCTCAGTCGAAATACTCAATCGCCTGATTAATGGACCGATAAATGGAATAAATAAATAATCTCGTATAAAACATACATATTTATGTTAATTTGACGTCGAAATATATGTTCCAAAGTAAAAGTTGGTTGGAGGTACGATTAAGGAATTTCAAGATAAGATTTCTTCTTCGAATAACAAATTGAGATCATGTTTTTTGTCAATAATATTTCAAATATTTGATGTTAACTATTATTTTAAACATTGGTGATGATACCTAATTTAAAGAAAAAGTTATAAATTACGGTTAAAACCGAATTTAAAAAAAAAACGAGGAGATTCTCAATCTGACTATGTTTATTTGAGTTAGTTAGGTAAAGTAAAAAAGCCATTTATTCAATTACAGTTCTGTTTCAAAGTTAGTTAGGTACCGACATTTAATTTAATTTTACAGGGACAAATATTATTATTTTTCTTTTTTCGAAGCAAAATAAACTAAGATATGGGCATTAAAAAAAACACGAAATCTTCGAAATCAGTGTTTATAAACTGAATACGGATTACCAACTTTTATTTGTATATTTTTTACTTTTACTTATACCAATATTCATTTGTGTTACCTAAAATGTACTAATAATAAATATATTGTAATATCGTTCTAATTAATTAATTTCTTTGTTTCAGGTAAGTTCATCTTCCAGCCTTGATATCATTTATAATTAAGGTAACTACCTATTTAACTAAATCAAGAACGGCTGGACCATTTTGTATGTTTTTTGTTGGTGGATCTATCTTTTTTCGTAAGTATAAAATGGCAGTCTATAAAAAAACTTAAAGTCTTAATAAAACAATTTTTTTTGTAAACACTATTAACCGATACAGAGATTTTTCTAAACTTTCCTATAAAACGTCTTGCGGTAACCTTAATTGTGAGGACAACGAAGCTTTGAAACTCTCTACCTGAGTCTCTGTTTCCTGAGGTATCATCTGGGGGTCTTCAAAAGTAGAGTAAATAGGTATCTTCTTGGTAAGCGTGCCACACCGTAGCTTTACATCAAGCAAGCTTTAGTTAAACGCAAACTTATCAGCTGGAAAAAAAACTTAAACTCAACTTATTGTTTTGACAAAAACAGTCGTTTCAAAGTGGCTTTTTACATATAGGCGCTACCATGGGGCGTATGATACGTTAAATTGCAGGACCAGTCTGTTAGTCTTAGTACAAGCAGTCGTTAAGCCAAGTCGGGCTTGAAAACTCTCGACACCAGAGTTTGGACACTTAGCTCATACGATGAAGAATAACATTAATTAAGTAATTATCTAGTAATCACAAATAAATTGGATGAATCAGTGACTAAATTGACTTGTTAAAATTCATTTACTGTTCGAAACGAAGTTTTCTGGCTCAGCTAAGTTATTTATAAAAGGTGTTAAATGTGTTTTGGCTTTTTTTGGAGTAGATTAATCAGGTTTTTTCCACTGCTTAGATTGCTGTTTTGACTCTGGGGTGTAGTGGTGTACCCTTGTTTCATCTATTGTTACAAATCTGGCCATAAAATCTTGTGGAGCAGCCTCAAACATCTCCAAACAGTCGCGAGAAATTGTGAGGCGTATTCGTGTTTGTTCGACTGAAAGAAATCTGGGTTCTCACCGCGCGGAAACTTTAGAAAATCTAAGTTATTAAGACTATGATATTTTGTGTTCGTTCATACGAGATGCCAATGAGTGACTAATTTGACTTGTTAAAAATCATTTACTGTTCGAAACGAAGCTCTCTGGCTCAGCTAGGTTATTATTGAAGGCGATATTACTAATATTTAAAAAGTAATTAATCATGTGTCTAATAGTAATTTGAAGATTGGTGAGTAGAACTTTTCATAGAGTCATATTGAATTAGGCCCGTTCAGAGGCAAGTAAATTTCAACCGGGTGCTTACTGTAATTATTCTAAAAAACTAAGAGTATGTAAATAGTTTTGCGATTATTAAGTAAAGATTAAGATAAAACTAAAACGTTTTCTAAAATCTATATTTATTTACAATGCGCCTAAAGAACATTGTACCAACGACCAATTTTATTTCGTTCTTTTTAAATTAAATTTCGCTCCACTGAACAGTGTTAAAATGAATCCTTTTTAAACAAATTCAAACATTTCATAGATAAATAAAAAAACTTTAGAAACAAGAATTGAAATTGAAATAGGAGTAGTATGTAATTTGACAAATATTATTATGAACACACATATATTATTAAACACAAAGAGGGCATAAAAATATCCCTCTCAAAGCCGCAAAGAATCTCTCTCTCTCTTGCGATCATTAAATAGATAGATAGATAGATTAACTCTTTATTGGGCAAAGTATACAAGGTACAACAAATAAAAAGTAACAACATAAAACAAAATAAACAATATAAATACCATTATAAAAACCAAAATAAATGTTATGTTTTATCACACCACCCTAGTGTGATTTCATAGCTTCCAAACGTAGCCCAAACTTATACTACTAGTTGATTGATGATGCGCCAGTATCATGACTGCAATACTTGGAGTCATTAGACGGAACTTAATTGAAATAATAATGATGTTCAATGAACGTTTCACTTTTCTTATTTTGGTGAATGGAAACACATTAAAAGATAGCTCATTCATTCATCAACTTCAAATATTATTATGTAATGGTTTATTCATATTAATACCACTATTGCTCTTTTACTTCCCATAACGCCTTGTAAATGAATAACAAAATCTAAATTATAAATATTTATTTGCAAACTTATTACTATATTACATTTTATCTTATGACTACTTAACTAGGCAAGGCCTGAATCTAAGTAATCCTATATAATTTACAATTTTATATAAACTTAACCCCTACCAAGACGATATAACCATACAAACAAATCAATTATTAATAATAGCGATAAAGTTATATACTAATATACTACTTATTTAATCATTTTTAGATTTCAGTACCCACGTATGACAGTGTTATCAACCAAGACTGTAGTATCATTTGGCATCCAGCATTTTTTTATTTTTATGGTCACAAACTTTGAAAACGTTACTGAATTAAATCATAAATCAAATTTTTACCCATTCCCATTAGCCCTTTTAACTTCAAAGATGACAACATAAAAGCAACATTACCGTTTAGTCCTCTGACATTATCAGATCTCCTTCATTCGAATCCGTTTCGATATACATATAAAGATTTGTCATTCAGTTTGTCAGTCAATTAGTTCGTGTAACCATTATTTTTATGGTGATTTTATCACGTTTTTTACTACCGTATGGTGATAGGTGACAGGTTCTGGTAGTGTTCTTAAAAGGTCACTCGAAAGGTGTTGTGTAGGATGACATCCGCTACGATTGGCTTAGCGTTGTATCGTAGATATAAAGTATACAATATATGAGGTTTGAAGACCATTGTAAAAATCGAGTGGGGCTCGGTGGTCGACCCCTGCTTTTCAATCAGTCGGCCCTTAGTTCGATCCCGGCTATATGCCAATGACTTGTTTTTCAAGTTACGTGTGGATTTGCACTCGCTTTACGGTGAAGGAAACGGCACGTTTGTGGACTGCAATATCCGAAGACGTGTGTCATCCGTCAACCTGCACTTGGCTTTTTTATATATACAGGAAATTCTACTTGTCCTCAAGTTAGTTACCACCTAAGTTAGTAAATCACTCTCTAATTTATCAAGAGTCGTTAAATACCTTAGTTTAAAAATACCATTAATAACCTGACCAATTAAGTTGCGTTTAAGAAATAACCATAACTCACGGTTAAGTTTAACTTGGCTACTTAAAAATCGATTATATCTTTCACTGTCACATTCTTCACTTACTTCTAACTTAAAATACTTGCACCACAAACTTAATTGAAAATGTGCTTTATTCCAATTGTCATAAAGATGAAGCTAAATACCTCTGTGTTAAATTTGGAAGCTTTTACTCAAGTGAGTTTTAAGCTTATCAGGAACATGATCAAGTTAAGTTGATCGCTCAATTAAGCTAAGTCGTGCTTAACCCGGGAGCGTATCGGATCCATCTTAACTGATGCAAAACGATGTGACAAGCGGAAAGATGGAGCTTTACTGATTTCTTGATTGTAGTTGAGTGGCAGTGGGATAAAGTTAGGATTGTGTGAAGTACAAGTTATTAATCTGTGGTGGGACTAAAAATATTGAAGATAAGTATTTAAAATGGTATCAATTTTCAAGGCGCGGTAATACCCAAGCCGAACCATGGATAAAAGTTATATTTTGTCAGGGATTTGATTACTAGAGAAGATTGCTGATTCCCATACAATAAAGCGTGGCGCGGAAGTTTGCCATCATTACCGATGAAACCTAGATGGCGCTGCAAATCGAGCGTTCATCCTAGCTGCCGCTAAATCCTGCAACGCGCTGCAGTCACATAGTGATATTACGATAGTAGAAAATTTCAAACTAGCATGATACTTTCTTTACATAAAATTAAGGGGAATTTTTATTTTTACTACGAGTAAAATAAAGTTGGACTCATTCCAATTTTTAATATCTAATAATGTAAGTGTGACCGTTTTCTACGCGGATAATAATATATTAAGATGCCTTACGTGAACAGTTTACAATGTCTAAACATACTCTCGACTAACACAAATTAAAAATGACTTTATCAAAATTGGTTCATCTTTTCGGGAGTTACGATACCACAGACACAGATATCCCGCCGTTTTTACGTAGGGGTTAAAAAGAGAAGATATTTTAACTTACTGACTCAACTTTGCGGAAATCCTTTGTAGATGTTATAGATAGAATAAAAAAATAAATATTTAGTGTAATTCCGCTGTGATCTGAAACTAACTTAAGATACGCAAAGGATAAATAAAATGTTTTAAAAAAATTGTGTGTTCCTCCAACCGACCACCACACCTCCACTACAACTCACACCAGTATAACTAATCTGCCCTCCTAACACAACGAAGTTTCTTTCCCCTGGGCTAGAATCCTCACACGCCGTACCGAGCTGAAACTAAAGAAGAAATGTTTGCAACCCCAATTCTTAATATCTAATTTAATTCAAATTCAAAATTGTCTTTATTCAGACTACAGAAGGGGTCCATGGGTTAGTAATTACAACTTAAAAATAATGTTAGTATCTAGTGAAAAATAAAAATTGTTAATGTGAAACCAAATCTGTCCTGTACAAAAGCATCTCTGAGATGATTCTGAGTCATCAGAAGGATGCTCGAGTTACTCGCTCATCACTCTCAGATAATGCTTCTGCACAGGAGAGCTCAGGCCCTCCGCCACAACTTTAAATGTTATTTAAAATAATCTCCTTATTAATCTAAGTCTGCATATTTACTTAACAGACTAAAACCGTAGCTAAATATGCAAATTCAATTAATTATTGGCCCGTAAATTATTTTTATTGCTTTCTCTATAAAGTGGAACCATTTACGGTAAACTAATATTTATCGTTATACATATATTGACACCTGAACATATATTATCAATAGGAAACCAATGAATATGCAAACCAATGAATATATACATAGATTCTTCGTCTCATGAAATCGATAGAATGTTTAGTACCTAATGTATTTCCGAAACTAGTAAATTATTTTTAATATATTGTATTTTTGGACAGTCTTCGTAAAATGCTGAATCATAGACATTGTTCTATTTTTTTAAATTATATTGTCTATAATTTGAATTTTATTACTATCTCAAAATAAATTTATTATTAATAATAATTGTAGTTATTAATTCTTCGATCAAATATGTTTGATTTTAATAATGATAAAAAGAAAATTCAATTTAGCGTGTTAGTTTAGTTGTACTGTAGCATTATTAATTGAATCGTTTATAATTTTTATTTGTCATTTTTGTTCAATAAATATTTTTTTAATTTCTTTTTCGTTTAAAGTTTTGCAATTAATATAAATAAATTACATTATATGTTTTAACAAATTGAAAATGAATTATTATAAACCCCTTGTTTTAATAAGATTAAAAAAAACATATTTTTTATAATAATTGTGGTATATAAAAAATTAAGTTCTATATTCACACATATAACTGTAATTTAAAGGATTTACCAAAAATAACTATACCTAAGTTTAAAAGACAATTCAAGACCTCTCTGTGCATTATCTACTCTAGGATTTCAAATCAAGTAATTAAACATTCAAATTTCTCTGTCCAACGTTTGATGAAGCTATTTGATTTGCAAATTATTTCTAATAAACAAATTAACAAATGTATTAATTCCACGAATTTAACGCTACGGTTCCGATATCAATATTCATGATCGTCGATAATTTAAACTGGTTTGTAAAAGTATCTACAATAATTCGGTGTTCCAGAGTATCTATTGATTTTATTTAGTATATAAAAAATGGTTGCCTGTAAAGTCGGTTTTACGGGCGAAGATTTTACGTGACAACGTCTGCCGCGTGCTGCGCGCGCGGCAGACCGATCATAGTTGAGTGGGAGAGAGACGCAAGGCATTCGGCGGGCCTCTCTCTCGTTCGGTGACTCATCGTAACGTTACCGGGCGTTACACTTTTTCATAAGTGACTCCCAGCCGCAACCTAATTTAAGACGTTGTCACGTCAAAAATATTCTTCTTCGTTGGGACCGTGGGGACCGGCCGCCTTGCAGCTGTATGGGTATGGAGGACTCGCCAAGCGGTTGGTGGAGGTTTCAGGTATCTCAAATGCTGGTTTTTGTTTTATTTATTTTATTTTATTCGATATAGGTACAAAAGTACACTTATGAATGTCAATTTACAATATTAAAATGTCAATATACAATACTAATATGTCAATTTATTTTCAATTTAATAGTTTAAAGTCAATTTAGTTTCGATCAGAAACTAAGCATTTCCATCCAACGTGGCAATGCTGCTAGCAATTTAAGCACCTTTGTCCCCTTTGTGTGTTTTTTATGTTTAAGTCTGTTTTTGTGTGAGTTTTAGTTTAATTTTTTTATGTTTTAATATAATAAATAAAATTGTTAATGTATAAAATATAAAGAATTACTAAAAATAAATAAATATTTATGCAAATGGCCAACTGCACATATCAATAATATGAAACTAATTATACAAAATTTACAAATAGTCATTTACTGCTGTCAAATGTTAAAATACTTTGCCTATCACAAATAGATACGTATGTGTATGACTGACGTCAGTAAAGAAAACGTTTAATAGTTTCTGTCCTCTCACTTGAACAACTAAATGGCTGCTATAAAGAATACACTTTCAAAAGCTCATTCTTTATTGCACATTCAGGAAACAATTTAACGTTTCCTTAATTAAAATGTACGTACAATTTTTCAGTCCTGTTATTCAGCTGAAATACTTATCCACATTTAGCTTTCATCGTATTTAAAAACGCAGCATTTTTCCAGGACCATATTTTTTTACAAAATAAGGCTCTGTACACACTTTGCCGGCGAGATGTAATCAGATCGCGTGCACATGTTGCGGTGCGTGTGTAATCGGCCGACTAAAAGCGTGTACTCTTTAACTGTAAGATAATTATCACAAAATTGTTATTTTATAGACTGAAATATTACTACATCACTTATCTGATTATTTTATTTTTATTTATTTATTTATTATCACAAACAGAATACTTAATATAATTACAGAATTTTACCTAAAAAACTGGGTTTATCCAAGGTAAAAGGTTCTCACTACTTTATATAACAAATAAAAGACGCGTTACAAAGGTACATAGACAATAACTAGAACAAAAGAGCTCGGCACTCGCTCGCAGGCCGCGTTGCGCCGGCGCAAGCAGGGCAGCAGTAAACAACGTATTGTTCTAATAGTATTATCTATTAATTAACTCGTGTGGTTACGTGCCCTGACGGTCAAATGCCTTGCTGTAAAAAATGCTAGAAATCTAAACAAGCTGATGCTTTTTCATCTTTATAAATATATATAAAATAACTAGCTGACCCGGCAAACGTTGTTTTGCCTTAAAAAATAGATAGTAGCCGATTCTCGGACCTACTGAATACGTATATAGGTTTGGCAAAAATCGGTCAAGCCGTTTCGGAGTAGCACGGTAACTAACATTGTGACATGGACATTTTATATATATAAGAAGATAAAAAAAACATGTAATGTAAGATTTTGTTTTAAGAAACGTCTTAAAACAACTAAAACCATATTTTTACTACTGTGGAACCAATCAAAATTGAAACTTAAAATAAAAACAAGTGAACGTCGTATTCATTTTTTTTTCAGAAGCCTCTTGATTTAGAATTTGACAAGTTTCAGATAAGATGTCCTCAAAAGACAAAATATTGTAAATAACAAATTGTCAACGTCACACCTTCTGATATAAGGAGTTTGCTGTTTTTGACGTGACAACGTCTTAAATTAGGTTGCGGCTGGGAGTCACTTATGAAAAAGTGTAACGCCCGGTAACGTTACGATGAGTCACCGAACGAGAGAGAGGCCCGCCGAATGCCTTGCGTCTCTCTCCCACTCAACTATGATCGGTCTGCCGCGCGCGCAGCACGCGGCAGACGTTGTCACGTAAAATCTTCGCCCGTAAAACCGACTTTACAGGCAACCATTTTTTTTTAAGCGTTCAGTTATCATTTTGACAGATATAATATTGTCATGTTACACAGGCTTTAACGATACGGCCTTCTCCGTCGTCGAAACATTTAATTCTTGCGATAATAACTGTGCAAATAAAAGATTAAGTTATTACGTCCTTTCAAGTTTTATGTTAGTAACTTTACGCTGCATTTACGTTATATCTTTACCCTTCTATTTTTATTCATTTTTATTATCTCTCGGTTATCTTAGCCCATTAATAAACGCGACGTTTGCTTGATATTTTGCGGTGAAATATTTTCAAAATGCTAAAGATAAAGTATAAAGCTTAATGTGGTATTAAATAAGTAATGGTTTTGCATGTGACTAGAATTTTACCCACTAATATTTAAAGGCAAAAGTTTGTATGTAAGTGTGAACGTGTGTGTGTGTATGTTTGTTACTGGAGCCATGTCTACATACTCATACAACGCTGTACAAACACGTATCATGTCAAATTATTTTTTGAAAACATTGAATACGATATTTTTTTATATTATCTTAATATTTTTTAATTATTATTTAACTTTTTTTTTTCAATATTTTTCATATTTAGTAGGCTCCATACGATTATAATTATTTATTTTATTTTCATATTTATTAATAAATATTTATCAGGTATTTTTTTATTATATTAATTCATAATTAGCTTCATACCGTAGCTCGACTAGCTGAGGTGATCTGACGAGATCATCGAAGCTAAGCAACGGTCGATGCGGACAGTGTTTGGATGGGTGACCATGCACAAGACTGTCGTTTTAAAAGTGGCATTTTCATTTCGGGTCGGATGACACGTTAAATCGTAAGTCCCGGCTGTTAGTCTTAGTACAGACGTTAAGCCAAGTCAAAGGCCTTCGGGCGGTTTGAAAACTCTCGACACCAGAGCTTGCCGCTTAGCTCATACGAAGAACTCTAAAATTAATGAAAAATAAATTTTGTTTAATAATATGAGTATCTTCACAGCACAAACCTGCTAATTCAACACACAATTTCTCAAAAATAGTTTAAACAATATTCTAGACAATATATCATGTCCAACCCTTATCCATGTACCTCATCCGTGCGTAGGCGGGCTACTCACGGAGCGACTATCTGTCGCACGGCATCGCGACGCGACGCGACGTGACGCATGGCGACAGCTCTATGGGGAAACGCCGGGGAAAGTTAGCAAGCAAATCATTGAGCGAGACACGACGCCGGATGGAAATATCGACTTTCCATTGTGGTTATTGTTTTATTACTTGCGGTTTCCTGTCTAAGTAAGTTGCTAGGAAACGGTAGTTTTACAGAATATACTCGTAAGTACTTACCTACTTTTAATTGAAAGATTGTGAATAAAACAACATTCGTTTTTTCATTGGTATTATTAGTATTTTAATAGTAGTTCTCTGAATGACTTTGTAAACAAAATTTCTTTAAATATTATTAAAACGTCATAGCATGACCTTATATCAATCAAATATCATGTTGCGGCAGAAAATTTTCTCCTTCATTCTAGGTACCAACCCCTCCAAAATTATCGACGAGTGAAACCAAAGTTTTGCTAAGTAGCATTACCCGTAACGGTACAACCGTTACTCGAAATTGGTTCAAAATTACAGCCTCTACACAACTACCAACATTTAAACATACAGACAGGCAAAAGCTAATTTTGCTGCGTATGTTTGCTTGTTCGGTCAGTAAACAGTTCTTTATTTCTATAATTTAAACTACTATGACGCTTTTTATAATCAAAATGAAGTCCGGACATCATAAAACTCTTTGAACCAGCTACAAATCAGAAGCTGTTCGCATTACAGATACACTTGTCACGATACATCAAACGCCTCTTCAGGTCCGAGCTCTGCCTATCAGTGCTAGTATTTTTAAACAGGGTTACTGGTAATTTTACTCATACTCTCGAAGAGTATATTATTTTAACTTGATAAAAACAAAACTAAAAATACAAGTAGGTATATATACGTATCTCTTGATATAGACCGTCATTTTGAACCAATCTCGACATAACTTGGTATACATACTCGTATACTAACTAAAAACTTTCAAATCAAGTTCTTTATTTATACGGTAAATATTTTAATTGCTACAAAATGCCTTATATTATCTTACTTTATCTGCTTATTCTTCTATATAATAAATCTTCTTCTTCTTCTAATATTTAAAATTTCCATGTCATAATGTTACGAAAGTTACCGTACTCCTCCGAAACAAATCAACCGATTTTTACCAAATATTGTATGTGTATTTAGTAGGTCTGAGAATCGGCTACTGTCTATTTTCCATACTACTAAGTGGTGTGGAAAAGTAATTAAAGATGGACAAGCAAAATTCTTCACAAAAATGTGAAATAAAGACGGCATTCCCAATGAATATTGTTTGGAGAACTGCTAGTCTATGTCCAATAAACGTATTTTGTTTTTTTAGCACAATAGGTATTTTAAGTGATTGGTATTTCTTCTCCAAGGAGCCTGTATGTCTGGAAGGCAGTGTGGAGACGATGTGTCGTGCGATAGAGCGTACTCCCACTAATACGACACAAGTAGCTTTATCCTCTCTTCTCAGATATACGCTGATAGCGTAGCCAGCTTTAATTCTCTCTTTCTGGACTTTTCTTCAATCGTTTTTATGTATAATTTTAGAGTAGAATAACAAAATAAGATTTACTTATTTAAAAATAGTAAATTGAATTATTTTTTTAGTAACAGTATTTTATTTCATCTTGTATGCGAGTTTTGATGTTAAACATTATTTTTTATATTTCTATCTAATTTAAAAAAAGCAGTTGTTATTAACATTGTTTACATATTACATATAACATTGTTTATATAATATTATATCTGAGGGGCCAGGAAATTATTTTTTTTATTACATTCGGCCAGTAGGGTGCGTTCCACGCGACACTCTGGCCTCGTGTGAAGCATGCCTAGTCTGGAATAACTTGCTCTCTAAGAGACTGCCCAGACGCACTGTTAAGTGCTTGGCGGCAGATATTTCAATTTGAGGGTGGTTGCTAGCCAGGCGAGCACTAGCAAATGCTCCAACACTATGCTATGTGCTTTCCTTCACCGAAACGCTCGAGATCATTGGCGGGTATCGAACCCATACAACCTACGGGATATCGCCGAATCGCATGCCCGACTGAAGTGCCATCGCTTCTAAAAAACAAAAAAAAAACTAATAATATGAAGGCTATGTCTGTTTGGAATTCACATAATTCACAACTAAAATAATTACAGGACATTTATTCATGTTGCCTTATTATTATTCCATCCGTGTAAAACCGCAGGGCATTGGGAGCCTCATGTCATATTAAAGCCTAGACCAAACCAACGCGTTCTGCGGTGACGTGTACCGCACCCGAAAATTCTAAAACCTTCGACGTCATTTTGTTGTGGTGGCCATCTTGAATTTGATACACGGAAAACACAAAGGAAAGCCTATGCTCAGCAGCCGATGAATGGCTGAAAATAATTATGATTATGATTAAATAATTAGATAGATTGAGAAAGTAAACCCAATAAATATGTTTGCTGATACAAAAGTGTATAACATAGAGGCGTGCACCAGGCAGCGGTCAAAACACTCCTTACTAATACACCTTTTCAAAATGAATGCAATAAGTTTCAAATGAGCAAACGAGCTTGCGAAACATTTTATCAATAATTATGATGTAATATGTTAGGTTAGGTTTATACCTAACAGTACAGTAAAGTACCCTAACATTGTTCCTCCAAATATGCATAAGTATATAAATAAAGATTTTTTTAAACTGAAACTGCATACACATTTCGTATAAAAAAACTGATATACAAACTCAGTTCAGCCGTTTATTTTCTTGATACCATTTTATGTCTTTTTATGTAATGTAACGTTAAATTTATTTGTAATTTTGCTATCTTGCGAATAATAAAACTGTTTCATGAGTTACGTCATCACCAGTCCTAACGGAAGACCAGGGCTGGTTGCTGCAACCAGCATTATGCTGAGTTATGTACATACATATATGCAACACTAATGTTTAAAAAAGTTTTTTCAGTGGCAAATAAATATTTCATTATTTATTTTATTTAGTTAGGGCTGGTTTTTGGCAGTATGACCTGCATTTTTTCTAGTTTTAACTACCACTAAGCTTTCATTATTGTACTGCCATGAATAAACGTATTTTCTTTCTTTCTTTCATCCGTTAGGAACTACAATAACGTAAACATAGGACACCTCGTCGTGACTTTTTTGTGTAAGGGATTAAACACTGATCGCAACCGCTAGCGTGACCTAAACGCGTTGCTTTGATCTAAACTTAATTTGTTTCTCTCGTGCATGCATATTTGCGGTCCCTTTACATTCAAGCCCGGGAGCGATTCCACCAAAAAAGAGGCTTAATGACGACACAATGGAAACCTGATAACCCGGTTTGTTGAAAAAATTGGGCGCATCCAATATCATGTTCCATTTTACGTGAGAAATCAAGAAAAATGAACAGTTTTTGTGTTACTCAAAGAGGGAGTAGCTCGGCTAACAAAGGTGATCTGACGCGATCATCGAGGTTAAGCAACGGTCAGTGGCGGTGGTCTTTGGATGGGTGCCCAAGCACAAAAGTGGCATTTTTATCTGAGCGCGACTGTGGCTCGGGTGATACGTTAAATTGTAGGTCCCAGTCGTTAGTCTTAATATTTACTAGCAGTCGTTAAGCCAACTCACAAGCCTTCAGGTTTAAACACACAACACCGTATAGAAAAAATCATTGATCTCTCGAAACGTGTATCTATTTTCTTCAGTTTGTTATTATCGACATATTAAAAAGGAAAAAAATGTTTTGCTCTACAATGAAATCCATTAACAAAATCGTTGTGATGCAACCCTAATTTTCTTTCTTACCATAAATAAAATGCAGTTATCTAGCTCTTAAATCATTAAAGATAAGACTTATTTTCGTTTAAACATCACGTATTTTAAGTTGGCATTAAATAAGGTAGTTGTTAAGATCGACATGGAGATAGGTCCTTTACAAAGATGCGCTGATAAAAGGACCTTAAGCCTTATTAAGCGGGGTTTAAAAAGTTGTGTGCTTTTAAAGTTGGTATGTAAGATTATACTCTCTTACGTGATGATTGGTGCTTTTATATTATTTAAAGTATTTAATTTGTTAGTAAGGCTTTTGGTATCGGATTATCTAGTTACAATGCACAATATTACGAGTAGCATTAATAAGCATTATAAAAATGTTCAAATATTTAAAAAAAATGAATCCAAGAACCCAGCGTGGGTTGATTCCGGTTTGAAGATTAGTAAAGTCGAACTTTTGGCGAAGAAAAGATCGGGATGAAACTAAAGCATAGTGCTAGGGTATTTTCTAATGTAACCGACTTAGCTCAACGCATCAGTAAGTTGAAGTGGCAATGGGCTGGTCACATCTGCCGTAGAACCGATAACCGCTGGGTTAGACGAGTTCTGGAGTGGAGACCGCGTACCGGCACACCTAGTGTGGGACGTCCTGCAACGAGGTGGAGCGATGATGTACGCAAAAAAGCGGGCAGTGGATGGAGACGATATGCTCAGGATAGGGTCGCGTGGCGTGCCTTGGGAGAGGCCTATGTCCAGCAGTGGACGCAGACAGGCTGAGCCGCCATATACTAAACCATTTCTAGTTCGTATAGATACATACTTTATATAGATACATATTTAACACCCAGACCGACAGCCAACAAATTTAGTTTAGCACAAAGATGTTGGCCTCGCCACAAATTGAACCCGGAACCTTCTGATTGGCAGTCCGGCATGGTAACCAATACGCCAACGAGATCGTCATGACTTATCAGTAACACTATAAATATACATGTATATGTGTAGCATAAGCAGCCCACTATATGTTCCCACTGCTGAGCCTCGGGGCCTTCTCTCACGCGGAGAAGGATATAGGCCACAATCGACCACGTTGGCCAAGTGTGGGTTGGCGGATGACACACGTGTCCGGATATTGTGGTCCTCAAACATGCCGGTTTCCTCGCGATGTTTGCCTTCACCATAAAGCGAGTGCAAATCCACTCATGACTTGAAAATAAAGTCATTTGTGTAGGTCCGGGATCGAAACAGAGGCCGTGATGGAAAAGCAGACGTTTTTTTACCACCGAGCCACACTCGCTTTTTTATGTATAACAGTATACAATATTATAAATATGTATCTATGTAAAATATGTATGTATGTACAAACACGTAGTATATCAGTTGTGTTAGCTACCATAACACGAACTAGAAATGGTTCAGTATGGGGTTAACCAGCCGTGTGTGATATGTGTCTATAAAAAAATATATTGTATAACAGGAACAGGCGTATTCTCCACGCTTGTCATAACGCCTCACTCATCACTCAGTGAATGGAAGTGTAATAAAAGTATTTCGATAAATAATTCATCCACCAGCGCGGCTCATCGAGCGTGCCTTGACGCCTTCTCTGCTTGCTGTGACGGTGACCACACGGTTGGACAAATGGAAGATAATCTTTACCAATATTATGAAGAGATTTATTTATTTATTCGGATACTTTACAACTTACAGATATATGTACATCCAACGCATTATATAGGCAAAAAACTGAATCCGCATAATAAAACTATATGCTTGTTAAATCGACTAGTTAGTTAGTTAGCTAGTTCTCTAGATTTGACAGTTTGGTTGCTAGGTTCAATGCAAAGACGCCAAAAGGTGCCAAATTTTATATTGCACATAGATACTAGAGATAAAAACGATAACTTTCAAGCTGTTTATAATATTCAATACAATATGAAAAAAAATAAAAACTGTTAAAACATTTCATTGATTCTTCTATAAAAATAGCATGTTTCGGCATGTGGCCCTTTTGTATTTAAAGAGCGATATATAATATTATGTCAGTATGTGGTCACCGTACTAGATAGATACACAAGCGAGGTAACTCTACCCGAAGTTTCACAGTTGACGCGTGTCGCCTGTCTGTCCCTCTCTCTCCGTCTGTCTATCTGTAGTGTTAAGTTACGTGGTTACATGCTCTACTTAACCTCGTTTTGTTTGTTTAATGTACTTACTTTGTTATACATTATGTGGAGGCAGAGTATAATTTAAAATTATAAAAAAAAAATTGAAAGTTCGCTACCAAAAAGGTACACTTAATAGGCTTGCGCTTGCCCACAACTTAACCGATGTTAAGTGACACTGCAAACTAAGATGAATCAAATACAAATACAAATATTTATTAAAACATCATTAGTTACACGTCAAAACATATTATGATAAGTGAATCAATTATAAGTGAATATGTTAAATGTCAATAAATTGCTATGTCAAAATTAGGTCTACACAATTCTCATTACGTTATTTAACATTATTGTTATAGCGCGCTTGCCTAGAAGAAATCGGTTCACTCTCGCCTTGAAGACAGCAAGGTACCTCCGTATTGCACTCATCATGAAATGGACATCGACTTTTAAATATTTTCTTTACTGTAAATAGGGATTGGAAGAGTTATACTAATGTGTTTATTTCTACAATTATGGTACGGAACCTTAAAAATTACGAAAAAGAATTTAGTCACGGAATCCGAAATGGTTTATCGTTGTTTTTAAATAGGAAAAAACATTTATTAGAAACAGGTTCTGACCAAACTGAATGTAAAGAAGCTTTCACCCTCTATAGAGCTAGTTAACGCGAAGATCATAATCTTTAATTTTCAGTTTTTTTGCAATAAAATCGTAATCAGTAAAAATATCAAAAAAATAGCTTAAAGATCGTCTAAAGAACCACTCTATGAAATGAGGAATGAATAAGTCAGGACAAAGATTCTTATACCTAGTATAGTATATAGATACTAGGCTCATATCATCGCCCTATATGTTTATTTCTACATCTATGTCACGGAATCCTACAATAACAAGGAAAAACATTTTATATCAGAATCAGGTTCTGCATAAACTAAGGTAAAGAAGCTTTCACCCTTTATAGACCTAGTTAAGCAAGGCTTAGGTAATGAGTTAGTTAATTACCGTGCTCAAGTTAACTAGGCAGTTATCTTTCTATCCACCTGTGGAGAAACTTTCCCTTGTATAATCGATCTTCCCACCTCATTTCACTACTTGAACTACCCCTCTCTTGTTTTATTATAACTGTCCTTCCTGTGGTTGCCTGGAAGGGATCTCTTTTAGCGATAAAGCATTTAGGATAAGCCATTTTCGGCAGTAGTTTGAAGTTTCTTATGTAAACTTATTTATTGTAATACGAGTAGGTGTGTGAAAATAGAATTAATCTATCTATCTATCTCAAACTGTAATTTGTAACCATTTAACCCCTGAGCGCCTATAGCTCGGCTAGGTGATCTGACGCGATCATCGAAGCTAAGCCACGGTCAAGCAGTGTATGGATTAGGGTTTCTCATTTCTCGACCTTTTTTATTTCCCGGAGCACGAGAATTCTCGACCACTTTTTCCCGGGAATTCCCGGGTTGCCGAGAAATACGATTTGTTTTAAATATGTGTGATTTAGCAATAAAACTACGTTTTTTATGTTATAATCAACAATATTTATATTTATTTTCACGTCGTGTGACTTGAAAATTTTAAATAAGCGAATTAAACTCTAGCGAGATCTTTTTAATCAATATTTCTACAAACAATAAGGATTAGACTTTTTCTTTGGAAAATTAAATAAAATATCTTCTAAAAACAAAATCTTCATGTGACCACAATAAAATTTAGTACCTTACACACTCTTCTTCTTCTTCTCCTTTACCATTTCCCACTAGGTGGGGTCGGCACAGCCTGTTTTTCTCTTCCACGCCACTCTATCAGCCGTCATCTCCACATTCACTCCCTTCTCATTCATATCCTCCTTCACACAATTCATCCACGTCTTCTTTGGTCTACCTCTCCTTCCGCTACTTCTTACAATCATATCCATACTTCTCCTAGTCACATGCATCTCCTCTCTACGCATTACATGTCCGTACCACGCTAACCGTCCACTCTTCACTTTCTCTGAAACAGGCGCCACTTTCAAACTTCCTCTAATATACTCATTTCTTACCGTGTCCATTCTTGTTACTCCACACATCCATCGCAACATTCGCATCTCTGCCGCATGCAATCCTCTCTCATGCACTACTTTCGTCGCCCAACACTCGGATCCATACAATACGACAGGTCTAATGATCAGTAGGTCTAGTACCTTACACACTAAGTAAATTATATAGTGTGTAAACCTTACACTAAGTTTATCTTTACAATTATGCAACATAAGACGACAGTATTTAAATTGTATATAAAAATAACAATCAGACTAGCTTAATAATTACGAGTTAAGTAGGTACTTTAGTTTAGTCTTTGTATATACTATTTAATATTTGTTATAAATGGACAGTCTACGAACGAAACGGGAAGGGAGCGGGGGCACTGTCGGTCACTCGCACACCGCGTGTTAGAGCCAGGCGCGAGCGCAGGCGCGTTATTATGTTTTTGAAATTTTTGACTGAATTTCTCGATTTCTCGATTTCTCGACCACTTTTTTCTCGTCTCGAGTAAAGCAAAATTTCCCGGGAATACTCGGTTCGAGAATTCTCGTAGAGAAACTCTAGTATGGATGGGTGACCATGCACAAGACTGCCTTTTAAAAAGTGGCATTTTTATTTGGGTGCTACCATGGGTCAGATGACACGTTAAATTGTAAGTCCCAGCTGTTAGTCTTAATACAAGCAGTCGTTAAGCCAAGTCAGAGTCACTCAGGTGGCTTTGAAAACTGAGCTACCAACCTCTGGTTTCGAAAGTTTTCAATTTTCACTTACCTCATACGAATGGGATGCTGCATTAGGGTTCCGTTGGTACCCTTAAGGAACGGAACCTTTAAAATGTTAACTCTGTCTATATACATAGATTAGTCATGTATGACTAGAAGCATACACAACCTCTTCAAAGCGGAAATAGCAGAGTAATCACACTGAATAATGCGTGTAGCCACGTTAATCGGTAACGGTTTACGTAATTATTGCTATTTAGCAGTTTCACATAAAACTGCTACTCTGATATATAACTGGTTTTTAGAACTCTAGGAATGCGGTACAGCGCAGACCGTGTCGGAAACTGTTGTGGTCATTTTAATTGCGAATTATTACGAAATAGCAAGATGCTATTTTATTTAACTGTGAGACGTATGATTACTTATAATTGTTTTAATGGGGTTTAAGATGTGCGAATCATTTTTAAATTTTTGTTGCAAGCCTTTTAAAACGGATAGCTTGAAAAAAAATCCGAAATATATGGTCCGTAAAGAAAAAATAAATATTACTAGCTACGCCCCGCGATGTTACTCACATTGATCCGGGACAAAAGAAGTTAATCCAGGATAAAAAACAGCATATGGGTTAATTCAATTCCTAACCTATCTTCACACCAAATTTCATCAATACCGGTTCTGTCGCTTAAGAGTGAAGCGAATAATATTAGTAGGATATTGACTTAATTGAAATACAACGACCATAACGCTTTCATACGCAAATTTTTGCTCACGCGTTATAAACCAAGTTATGCATGAGCCACGTAACAAAACATGTTTTTTTTTATTGTGACATCAGTTAATTTGTACAAAGATAAAAATCAAAGGAAAAAATAATGTATACAAAAAAAGAGTAGGTACATTTGTATTTTTTGAACAGTTGCATCTACAGCTGTCTAAGCTAGGCTGTACTTCCCCTAAATTACATTCATAATATGTACCTGACAAAATTGTATTTCAAAATATTTTATACATTTTATTTAGATTTGATGAAAAAATTAATCGAATCAAACAAGATAATCTCGAATCGAGACAAACCAAAACGTAATAACAAACTTACAGACGGACTCTCTCCAAATCTATGTATATACAGTGAAACTCTTTATAACGACACTGAAGTGACTGTGCATTTTATGGCGTTATAGAGAGTAGTCGTTAAATGGAGATAATGTATCATTGTATGGAATACAAGCTAAACCAACTAAAGCCAATTGATTTCGACGCATTAGAGAGTTTGTCGTTAAATCGAGTGACGTTACATGGAGTTAACACTGTATTAAAAAAATGCGTTTATAATATTAGTAGGTTAAAATAATTGATGTTCTAGTTCTTCGATAGAAATGTCCCATAGTTTCCGGTCAGCTAGACCTGTGTCATAGTAACTGCTACATATTCTGTGGTAGAGGTTATTGCCTCTGTTATTAAGATTGGACAGGCTCAGACTAATTATCTGGATCACTCGCCGTGGATCCATTTCACGGTGAACAACTAGTTTTGGAGGTTAGATCTGGCTAAATCAAAGGCTGTGGCGAATTACTTCGATCGTTCTTCTGTTAAGGCGAATAAGACAAAAGCAGAATCTTGATTTTACAGTTTTTTGCTAAAAAACCTAAATGAAAAAACTTTTTTTTAATATTAGGACACTTTTACACACGGCTGGTTAGCCCCATACTGAACCATTTCTAGCTCGTATTATGGTTGCTAACACAACTGATATACTACATATACATACATACATACTTAGTCAGGTCATAAGTTCTGTCACATGTGTAATATGAGATAATTTAGACATGTTTAATATTTATGTAATCATTTATATATCAAAATGAACTTAATAAAACATAGATTCTTATGGTAATAAAGTTTATTCAAAATGACCCCCGCGATTACGAATACAGGCCTTCAATCTGCGCGGCCAGTCATCTATTGCGGCACGAACGAGGTCCATGTCAATATCGGCGGCTGCCTTAATCAAGGATGCTTTGAGTGACTCCAAAGCAGGAGGAGGCTTTCAGCAGACTTTTTCCTTCAAGTGTTGCTATATCTTGTAATCTAACAGACTCAAATCTGGACTGGAGGAGGGCCAGTCTTCGTGCCGGATGAAGGCGATTTCACGCGCCGCCAGCCAGTCTTGTGTGCTTTTCGCTCTATGGGCTGGCGCAGAATCTTTTTGGAATACCCAGGGCCTGTTATTGATCATGGTATGAGTAACAGGTTCCACAAGGTTCTTGAGGACTGTATTTTGATACACAACTGCATTCGTTTTTACGCCTTTCTCACAAAAATGTACCTCAGTTAAGCCCCAATAAGAGACTCCCAGCCAAACCATGATCGAGAATGGAAAATTACCTCGTTGGACACGCGGAATACGGTTGCTCGCTTCTTCACTGCTGTGTGTGTACACCTTATCATTTTGTTTGTTGTAGCTCTCTTCAATGGTGAAAATTTTTTCATCCGAAAAAAGAATTTCCCGACGTTTTTTTCCTGCGTACCGCTTCAACAAAGCGCGGCATCTCTTCAGTATCAGGTCCATTAAACGAGCGTCCAAACGATGTTTTATTTTTCTTCGATATGCCCTAAGCCCTAAGTCTTCATTTAACACCCTTTTCACCATGGTTCTGCTTAACCCCATCTGAAGGGCCAACAGTTTCTGCTTACGTATGGGATTTCTGTGAATTCGCGCCTTCACGGCTTTTATCACTGCTGGAGTCCTAACAGAGCGAGGTCGACCACTTCTTGATCTGTCATCTACACTAGAGTCTTCATTGTATCGATTTATGGTACGATAAATGAATCTTTTGGTTATATTCAAATTTTTCAGTAAGTCGAAAATCTGAATTGGCGCGTAACCGCAACGATGCAATGCAATAACCCCGACTCGGTCTTCTTTAAGTGTCCATTCCATATTTAAAAATGAGGAAAATTCTAAAAAGTACATATTTTTATTTTCATGAAAAATTGGGAATTCAAATTCAATAAAAAAAATTGTGGCCAGCAATGAAAATTAAAAAGTTTTTATTGTGTGACAGAACTTATGACCTGACTAAGTACATACATATTATATATAAATACATATTTAACACCCAGACCCACAGCCAACAAATTTAGTTAAGCACAAAAATGTTGACCGGGCCGGGAATCGAACCCGGAACCTTCTGATTAGTAGACCGGCATGGTAACCTTTACGCCAACGAGGTCGTCAATTGCTTAAACGCCGTCCAAAGAACCACTCTAAGAATATTTATGTACCAATTAGAAATAAAACTGGTTCAAAAACTTATATTATTTTTCATATTGATAAGTCTTTTTATTCTTTCCATTCTTCAAGATGAATGGAAAGGATAAGTTGGAAAGAAAAGAAAACGAATGAAGAGGTACTCTGCCTAGTACAAGTACCAAGAACCATATTAAATACAATAGACAACAGAAGAGGAAATATCGTAGAAGGAAAGATAGAAGAGGAAGACCTAGAAGATCATATTTAGACCAAATTAAGGAGAAGGCGAAAGTCATGTCGTATATGGAGGTCAAGGATTTGGCCGAAGATAGAACTACCTGGAAAAAACTCCATGGACAATTTGAATGACAATATTGAATGAATGAAGTCTTTTCATATTGATAAGTCTGATTGGTATCAAAATAAGTATGAATATTCTTAAAGTGGTTCTTTAGACGGCCTTTAAGCTATTTATAGATATTTTTACCGTTTAAGATTTATAGGAAACATCAGTAAAATTAAAATTTTTCTCTTATCTTCGCCTTAAAAGCCAGTGACTTGCTGTTTTGGTATTATTAGTAAAAAAAAATCCGTTCTAAATTTAAATTATTGTTTTTTGTAAAATTGTACTAAGTTTAGAGGAAAGATTAATGTCAAAACTTTGTTTTTCATTTGTTTCACCATCGAGTGAAACAAACTGTTTTGTTTTCGGATTTGTCTAAGGTTTTCAAGTTGGGTAATAGTTTAGGTCACACTAACAGCTAACCAACCAACAAAGCATAAATAAAGTAGTAGTAGTAATAAAAGCTTTAATACTATTCATAAATTTTCCAAGCTAGTAATGGGTAATTTTACAGATAGAATAAAAACGTAATGTGTACATAAACGGTTTATAGGTAAAAATTGTAAAAAAATGTGTAAAATATATTTTTATTTTCATTCAGGCCAATCGCCTTATGATGCAAATACTGAATACTCCAATATGTAATATGCCTTATGGTACTTAAATACTATCAATATTTTTATTTTTGTTAAGAAAAATATATAATAAATCAATACTGCACTTTGTTATAAAGAAATCCACTAGTCTGAGGGATTTTTTATCATTTTATAACTGTATATTCTTATTTTTATTATGAACCAGCGTGTTCAAGACTATTTACTTCTATTATGTTTTCATGTCATAGAATTTAAACACAAAAATAATAATCCTAATTATCATTGAACCAATTTATAAATAATAATCATACGAAATAATAAATTAAAATAGTAAATTTCGTCTATCTATACAAATAATAAAGTAGTAAGAAAGTCTATAATCTTATCACAAAAGATATTCCAGTAGTCGTACCGAGTACAATAAACGCAAGTGAAGGAGCTATTTAATATTAGTGTCGGACACTCGCAGTTAGTGTCCCGACATTCCCACGTAGTGTACAGAGCTACTTGCAATTAATGAAGGAAAAATTCAAATTGAAGTGCTCTTCAGGTGGTCGTATTTTTTTCTCGATTTTTAAGCCACGTTTTCAATACAAGGGGATGTTATAAGTTTTGACGATCTCGTTGGCCTAAAAGCTACCATGCCGGACTGCCAATAAGAAGGTTCCGGGTTCGATTCCCATCCCGCTCCACATCTTTGTGCTTAACTAAATTTATTGGCTGTGAGTCTGGGTGTCAAATATATGTATCTATATAAAAAATGTATGTATGAATGTAGTAAGTATATCAGTTGTTGTGAGAAACAAAATTTAAACCTATGTTATTCAGGGATAATGTAGCTTTCCATCGGTGAAAGAATTTTACAAACCAGTCCTATAGTTTCGGAGCCTATTTGCGTCAAACAAAAAAACAAAAAAAACTTTTCCACTTTATATATTGGCATAGATATAGATTACAAAACTATAATATGTTTGGAATGTTCCAAGGGTTGTTTCTTAGAATGTTTACAGATTATTTTATTCAATGACTAAAGCTTATTACGATAAAACAGTAAATTCAAGAGTTTAGCAGTTCCATTATTACTCGTATTTAGAATATAATATCGTATTTAGATATTTAACACCCAGACAAACAGTTAACAAAAAAAGATCATCATAAAAGGTTGGCCGTGCTGGGAATTCGAGACTCTCTGGTTGGTAGTCCAGCATGGTAGCCATTACGGCTTTCTGCGGTAAGGAATAAGCCTGTATAGTTGTGTATTCCGTATGACCGCCGCAGGGTCGTTTCGGAGGCGAGCCGCATGCTAACTGCGGACCTGAGACCCCATGGTTATTTCTGAACTAATAGTTTTGTTGCTACCCTGAGCATTCACTGAATGAAGAAGTCATAATCAGATTTTCTATGGAGCGACATGTTTCATCCGCCTATTTGGTAATAGATCTAAATTTAGATACTACAGTGTAAATTCTTTATAACGACACTGAAAGGATTGTGCATTTTATGTAATGGTTATTTCTGAAGTAATAGTTTTGTTGCTATCCTGAGCTGAATGAAGAAATCTTAAACCGATTTTCTATGGAGCGACATAATTCATCCACCTCTTCGGAAATAATCTTAAATTAGATACAGTGTAAACTCTATATATAGCGACATTGAAGGGACTGTGCGTTTTATGGTGTTATAGAGAGTGGTCGTTAAATGGAGAGAATGTATCATTGTATGGAATACAAGCTAAACCAACTAAATCCAATTGATTTCGACGCTTTAAAGAGTTTGTCGTTAAATCGAGTGACGTTACATGGAGTTTACACGTAGATATAAAATTAAAATGCCACTTTTTCACCGTAAGGAGAAAAAGTACTCGTATTTAGAATGTGGAACATAGATGTTGTAAATTGTTGCCACTTAGGTGTTTCTTGACTTGACTCGGATATTAGAAAAAAGTGGTATTTTAACCACTCAGTCAGAAAAAAGGTTGGTCGGTTACCTACATACCACTCAGTTGGTTTTTTATTAGCTTTAAGTTTTTTTACCTAGACAGCTAATGGTTTCAGACGTTGACCACACGATCCAGTCACAATCTGGCCTTTAGTGGAGCATGCGTAGTCTGGAAAAGCTAGCTCTTAAGGAGGCTGTTGGAATAGGTACACCATTAGGTGCTTGGTGACAGATGTTTCTACTTTACGGTGGTTGCTAGCTTGAAAACGTACTATCCCCATGCTATGTATGGTTTCCTCATAATGTATTTCTTCACCGAAAATTCAAACCCAATGGCAGCTATCGAACTTACCCCCTTCAGGATGTAAAGCGACCAAACGCCCAACTGAGCTGCCATAGCTTCAGTTTTTGTCAAAAACCATTATAAATAGCTAAACAGCAGTGAGATTCAGTGAAGTGTAAATCAAGTTTGACAAAGCTGCAGGCACCTGCGGGTAAATATTTGACCCCGGGGTCTACACACTTTACTATGTGCCTCTAAATAAACATTTCACTTTGAAATTCAATGGCTTTGAATAAATGCTTGGGAAATGCTGAAGAATTCCCTAGGCAGGTCGGTAGTTAAATCGATAATGTAATGTACTCAATTGTGAATTAAAACTAGAATTTAAAGAAAAGTGAAAAATATTTAATTACCAAAAAACATATGACAAAATTGAATATATCTTGTGGTTGCATCACTAGGCGGTTGGTCTACATCGAAGCACTAGCTTACCCGGCAAACGTTGTTTTGCCTCACTTAAGGGTATGAAAAATAGATAGTGTAGCTTATATGACACGTTCGTAGATTTACCATAGCCACCTTTCGACTGGGTTGAGACATCTGTTAGAATCATTTGGAGTTAACAGATAATTGTGATTGTCAAATAATAACAGACAATAGTTAGCAATAAATTAAAATTGCGACTATAATTTGAGATTTAAACTATCCCATCTCTCAAGTTGGATCGAACTGCACATGGTGTGCGAATTTTATTATAATCGGTTAAGTGGTTTAGTAGTCCATTGAGGACAAACATTGTGACACGAGATTTATAAAATATTCCAAACTTGATGTCTTCTCGATAACGAATGCGAACAAGACGAAGCCAATATATAAATATACGATTTCTGGTTAAAGTGGTTAATCTGCGCTGACAAAAGATAACATAAGTCGACCATAGCTTAGTGGCTAGAGCATTCGGCCTGACTTGCCAGATACGCGGGTTCGGATCACGCTGGTGGCTACCTACCTTTCTTGTGAGGACTGCAAAATTTTGGAATTCTCTTCCTGAGTCTCTGTTTCCTGAGAAGTACCACCTGGGGAGTTAATAGGTATTACCTAGGTAAGCGTGTAACATAGCAGGCCATAGTATTGTTTAACACCAGGCAAGCTGTGGTCAAACGCAAACCTATAAGTTATAAACAAAAAAAAAACTATGAACATTCAAATGTTTTCTTTATCGAATCGAGTTACAGCCTTGCTCGTATTTAGCCTGACTAATGAATAGGCTGCAATCAAAACATACAAGATATAGTAAAGAAGCTGGTAATAGAATGAGTGACTGACTAAACAATGCTACCGCGCTTTGTTGTTACTTTCACAAGCACACACGCTGCAATGCCACAGATCATATACTGCTGTTGATAACTGTTTATGAGGTTCATGATATACCACTAATGCTGAAGTTACCGGAATGCACTGGTCAGGTTAACAAAGAAATAGATTTTAACTTGATTGTGGTATATTTCCACGAAACAAACGATCAAACTTACTTAAAAAAAAGAAAAAAAAAAAAACTTTGGATATATTATTTGATTTGATTGTGGTAGCTCGTCGTAATGGTTACCATGCCGGACTGCCAATCAGAAGGTTCCGAGTTCGATCAACATCTTTGTGCTTAACCAAATTTGTTGGCTGGATGTTAAATATACAAATAAATACAAATAGTTTATTCAGCACAAATATAAATAAATAAATAAACAAATACTAGGACTTATTTCACACACGGCTGGTTAGCCCCATACTGAACCATTTCTAATTCGTATTATGGTTGCTAACACAACTGATATACTACATGTAACTTACATACATACATATTTTATACATATTTAACACCCAGACCGACAGCCAACAAATTAGTTCAGCACAAAGATGTTGGCCGTGCCGGGAATCGAACCCGGAACCTTCTGATTGGCAGGCCGGCATGGTAACCATTACGCCAACGGGGTCGTCTAGGGGTGAAACGTACTATAACGAGCTTAAGCCACTCAGGTTTGAGCAGTCAACAAGATATAAAGACTCCGGTTGTCGAATGAGTTAATAGCAGTGAATACAGTCCCATGACACGAGCATGATACCGTTGTTAGAGCTGAGTTACGTGTAACTAACTTCACTATGTGGGACTGCTTTTTAATTAATAAGGTAGGAATTCTTCATCTTCGTATGAGCTAAGATGTCGAGAGTTTTCAAGCCGCCCGAAGGCCTCTGACTTGGCTTAACGACTGCTTGTACTAAGACTAACAGCCGGGACCTGCAATTTAACGTGTCATCCGACACACGGTAGATGAAAATGACACTTAAAACGACAGTCTTGTGCATGCATACAAACACTGTCCGTATCGACCGTTGTTTAGCTTCGATGATCGCGTCTGATCACTTTAGTTAGCCGAGCTACAGGCGCTACGTAGCTAGGCTCCACACTTACATTATGACTTAGTTTCTAGAATTAGTATTAATTAGTTAAGGTACCTATACTTAATGTTAGTTTGTTTAGAATGTAAGTTGGCCTAATAAATTATTTGTATTTGTATTTGTACTAAGGTAGAAATGAAGATTAGAATTACGAGTATTATAAAATGATCAATGGGTTTTCTGTATTTAGTAGGTCAAATATTTAACAAAATCTAAGACTGACTACTATTGCTCATCTAAGAGAAGAAATTTTAACGATATTTTATTCTCAAAATAATTGATTTATAAAGTGTTTTATGTATTAGTAATAGTCATAAAACATTGCGACTGTAAACTGATGCTATTGACACGTAGCACAATGGATCGAGCTATAAAAGGTCTTTAAATGTCCAATTTTAACAATTTACGCGTATCTATCGAGTTTCATTGCATATGAAACTAGGAATAGGAGTTTGTAATAATTAACAAATAATCAAATAATTGTAGCTAAAGGCGAAGATAAGAGATAAGATTAAATCTTGATTTAACATTTTTTTTTTGCTATAATTCGTAAACGGAAAAAAATATTGAAAAGTAGCTTAAAGGCTGTCTAAAGAACCACCATAAGAATATTTATATTTATCTAGGTACCAATC
The DNA here is from genome assembly GCA_035578125.1 of Mellilla xanthometata. Lineage (NCBI taxonomy): Eukaryota > Metazoa > Arthropoda > Insecta > Lepidoptera > Geometridae > Mellilla > Mellilla xanthometata. The sequence goes on from JAPUBQ010000001.1 coordinate 419,746, forward strand.
AGACTTATAAATAAGAAATAAAATTAGTCTAAAATTGTGTTTTTTTGATCAAGATTTTTTTAAATATTGGTTCAAATCAAAATGAGTATAAATATTCTTATAGTGGTTCTTTAGACGGCCTTTAAGCTATATTTTTTTACTTCTTTTTGCGTTTACGATTTTTAGCAAAAAAACTATAAAGTCAAACTTTTGCCTTTATCTTTGCCTTAAACTGAACTAAATCATAGGCCACCTAAAGAACCACTAAGAATATTTACACTTATTATGGTTCCAATCAGACTTATCAATGTGGAAAAAAAACTGATTCAAAAAACTTTATTTTAGACCAGTTATAATTGCAAGCACCTTACGGTGTGTTCCAGCCTCTCTGAGAGCCAGTTATACCAAACTAGGCATGCTCCGTATTCGGCCGGAGTATCACTGACTCGCGGGGTCTAATTAACTGAAGTATTGTGTATAAAGGCTTTTGATATATTGATACATCAATATCACATAATCTTTCGAAGCAGATCGATCGATCCGATATCTGCCGATTTGATGGGCCTTACAGACCGACAACCCGAACGTATATGTGTATGTATATACCTAAATAAGTTCTAAGAGACCGACCGAGGTCTCCGGGACCTCCCGCGGCCGCTGAGTCACGCTGCGTAGGGTTAAGTACAGGTTTGGAACAACTTAAGCGATAAAGGAAGTTAATTCTATCCATTAATTTGATTACTATCGCGCGAAAAGATAAGGAAAGCTTATTTTATCAATTGATTGATTTATTAAGGCGTAATTTTTGACAGTGAATATAATCTAAAGCTTATTTTTTTTTGCCCGTGTAGATCGGCTAGCTAATCATAATATAGCATAAGCCCACTATACGTTCCCACTGCTGGGACTCTGGGCCTTCTCTCACGAGGAGAGAGATGTAGGCCACGCTGGCCACGTGCGGGTTGGCGGATATTAGATAAATCATATTAGTTGACGCATTAATCGAGATTAAGCAACGATCGATACAGTCTATGGTAGGGTGACCATGCACGATATTGAAGTATTTTTTATTTTCATCTATGCGCTATCGTAGGTCAGATAACGCGTTTTTTTTTTATTGATGAATAGGCTCACGTTTGACCGCAGCTAGCCTGATGTTAAGCTTGACCGTGGTCTAAGATGTATCACGCTTGCCTAGAAGGAACCTATTCACTCTAGATTTGGAGACCCCCAAATTGTACTTCTCAGGAAAAAGAGACTCAGCAAGAGAGTTCCAAAGCTTCGCAGTTCTCACAATGAAGGTCGAAGCAAAACGCTTTGTTACATTGTAGGTCCTGTACCGTCCACTGCACAAACAGTAGAGAGGTCTTTTGGGGCTTGAATACTCGACACCAGAGTTTCACGATTAATTTGAAAGGTTATATACAACTTAATATTCCGTATAAAATTGAAGCGTCTGTCTGTTCCCGTTATTGATATACAAAAAATATATATACAAAAACCTGTTAATTTTATACAATAAAATAAATGTCAAAAATAAGAGAGGTTACTTTTTTAAACCCCTTTTAGAACTCAACAAATCCAAGAAAAATCTCGTAAAAAAAATAAGCCAAAACTAAGTAACTAGATAAGTCTAAGTACTGGTACAGGCTGAAAGCTATTCTGTGTCCCGGAATATAGATGGTCTGATAAAGATAGAAACTGGGGTAATTGGGCGCGGCCAATCAGGGCTGGTCTATACAAATTACTGACTTATAAATTCTGATTTGTGGAAAAACAAGCTTTTCTAAGTTTTCTCAGTCTTCGTGAAAGCTCATCCTCTATAGCTTACCTTAAAGAAATACATAACTTTATCCTACTAATATACGAGTATATGTAAATGCGAAAATTTGTAAGTGTGTGAGTGTTTATGTTTGTTACTTCTTCACGCTCAAACGGCTTAACCAATTTTAATGATATTTACTAGGAAGATAGGTTAGATTTTGTATTAACGGCTTAGCCGATTTTAATGAGATTTACTAGGAAAGTAGGTTAGATATTGGATTAACGGCTTAGCCGATTTCAATGAGATTTACTAAGAAGGTAGGTTAGATATTGGATTAACGGCTTAGCCGATTTCAATGAGATTTACTAAGAAGGTAGGTTAGATATTGGATTAACGGCTTAGCCGATTTCAATGAGATTTACTAGGAAGGTAGGTTAGATATTGGATAAACGGCTTAGCCGATTTTAATAAGATGTATGAAGAGAGGTTAGACCTTGGATTAACGCATAGCTTACTTAGGTATTATCCTGGATTACGAGTAACTCAGTAATTCAGTAATACCAAATTGACGCGGGTAAAAACGCGGACGCGGCTAGTTAACTAATTAACTACATGACATACAGTACAGACTAGTAGGTACAAGTTTTTTAAATTAGCCCTCTACCAGAGGGCAGCATACAATATGCTGGTAGCATTACCACGTTTAACGTTTGACGACCTCTTTAGCGTAATGGTTACCATGCCGGACTGCCAACCAGAAAATTTTCGGGTTCGATTCCCGGCACGGCCAACATCTTTGTGCGGAACTAACTTTGTTGGTTGTTAGTCTGGGTGTTGATCACATATATCTTTATCTAAATATTAATGATTGTATGTATATGTAGTATATCAGTTGTATTAGGAACCATAATACAAAATAGAAATGGTTCAGTATGGGGCTAACCAGCCGTGTGTGTCAAAGTCAAAGTTCTTTATTAATAAATTCACATTTATAAGTCAATAAAATAAATAAGGAATGTCATAGAATAATAAAATTTCTGCCTTCTTCTGATTTTTAAAAACATTTCATGTGTTTTATTTAATATTTTATTTAAATAGCACTGTACTGTGTTAGTATTTTATCTCTTAAATGTATCTGCACAGCTGATATAATCAATTACCTACTCCTGCCAAGAACAAAACAATTACTAGCATGTAATGTTATTTGCCTACTATCTTACCGTAACACGATCTATAAATCACACACAGATTACTGATAATGTATCAATCAGAATCATTGATAGAAAGCAAACCTTCTCTTATAGTAAATATATGTAGGGTTCCGTACCTAAATGGTGAAAACGGGGCCCTATTACTTGGCTTCGTTGTCTGTTTGTCTGTCTATCTCCGGGCTGATAGGTACCATAATAAGTACGTATAAATGTTCTTAGAGTGGTTCTTTAGACGGTCTACAATTTTTGCATTTTTTTCCATTTATAGCGAAAAACGGTAAAATCAAGAATTTTCCTTATCTTCGACTTTTACTCAAATCGGAATGATCATAAATGTCTTGGCAGCAAACCCCTTATTCGCCTTCGGCTGGCTTAAAAACTCTCGACATCAGAGCTTGGCCACTTAGCTCATACGAAGAAGAAGAAAAGTCCCTTATTTGTGAGCTATATAATTTGCCCTCGCTTCGCTCACTCACTAGTTAACTAGTCAGTCACGAACTAACTAGCGCGGCGCTGGTATTCAGGCTATGTGGCTGATGGATGGAGGCTGTACGCGCGGCTTGCTTAAAGGAATACCTGCCCTCGCATGCTATCGACAGATTCTATCTGGCCTGAACTGGATTACATTCCTTATTGTATCTTATGGACCTTGGCTTGCTACTTAATAGCTTATAGCATTTACATATATGGTCATGCCGTAGCTCAGCTAGATAAGGTTATCTGACACGATCATCGAGGTTAAGCACACACACACACACACACACACACGTCACAGTCACAGTCGATGTGGTCAGTGTTTGGATGGGAGACCATGCACTGTCTTTAAAAAAAAGGTTGTTTCATCTGGGTCGGATGAAACGTTATATCGTAAGTTCCGGCTGATAGTCGGTAGATAGTATAAAAAGTCGTTAAGCCAAGTCAGAGGCCTTCGGCGACTTGAAAATTCTAGACACCAGAGTTTGGCTACTTAGTTCATACGAAGAAGGAAAAGAAAAAGTTAGACCAATTTAGGCTAATTTAATTTTAGTTAAACTAATTTTTAGGTACATACCAATTACACTTGAAAATGTTCAACTGCAGTGGTGGAATACTTAGCTCAAACTATTTTTTCTTACTTACTTTAATTACAACTATTATTTTTAACAATATTTTTAGATAGTATAGTTTTTTGAAATAACTTGTCTAATTGAATATTTTCCCTTTCCGCAGGCCGGTGTGCCGCAACTGCGTGGTCTCACCAACGGGCTCGTCCCCACCCCCCCTGCAGGAGCAAGCCTCATCCCCTCCTCCACCAGCTCCTTCCTCCCCGCGTCCCTCACTCCCCTCTCCCCCAACTCACTCCCCGCAGCCAAGCCGGAGCGGTTCCTCAATCCCCAGCAACTCAAACTCCCCACATCCTTATTCATACCAAAACTTCAGAAGAAGCCAACCAGTCCCCAGCCAAAACTACCCAGAGTACAACCTCCTACACAGCCATAGCGTCTCCCAGCTCAACCAGGGGAACTACCCTGGGTACCCCACTCCCTCCTACCCCCAAAGTCCCCAGTCAGCGATGTCGTTGTCTCCCCACCCGGTCCCGCAGGGGAAGTTCCGGGGGTTCCTGGAGCATGCTGAGAGGCTGATGAAGCCTGCGGACCCTCACCGGCATTCGCAGAGCGACGATGACTCGGGGTGTGCGTTGGAAGAATACACGTGGGTGCCACCGTGTTTGAGGCCGGAACAGGTGAGGGTTTTTTTTTATTAGTTATACTCGTATTAAACTTGCTTAAAGATTGATGTTAATAGGTTTTGATAAAAGAAGCATAAAGTGAAATTCGCTGTCAAAGGCTACATGTTAAATATTGAAGAACACAAGCAAAACATTTATTTTTCCAGTTTCAATGTTATAATATCGAAAGTTATTAAAGTCGTATAGAATTCCAATGTTATAATATCGAAAATTGTTTCGTTAGTAGTAGTAGTACTTAGTTACTAGTTAGTAGATAAATTGTTTCGTTTTGGTCAGCAGACATGGATTTGGAAAAATAATTGAAAACTATTCACTAGATTTATTTTCCGTTAATCCAAAGCTTAAATCCTGCAAGCGCCTAAAGATGTAGCTGATAAAACAATTTATATTTTCTTGAACCACACTACCTATTTGTTTATTTCAATGCGCTACTGGAAACATTTTTGTGTCTGACAACAATGCATAGCATTGCAGCTCATTGTTATTTCAGCAAAAAAACATTTTGTACGTTTCCATACAACAATAACTGACTGACAACCGCCGCTCGGCCAAACTCAGAATACAGAAAGTACCAGAAGCCGCGTTCATCTGTATTTGCGAGCTACACGCTGTGTCCAAAAATCAAAACAATGCCCCCCGCCCGCGTCACTTCCCACCCGCGTAATGTTCTAGCTCAGGCATTATGTGCCCGTTTTTAGGGTAAAATTTGGGAGTCCAGGAGGTGAGATACTAATAGAATAAAAATTGTCCTAATCTTTATTATAATTATGTACCTACCTAATTGTCTCAAGAAATTGATAGATTTATTGAATTTAATAAAACGCTTTAGAAAAAAATACATTTAATTTCCTTTTTGCTTAGTAAGCTTTTTATAATATTGTCTCTTAGAATTTGAACTTAGTAACAAAAATTTAAATTTAGATAAATGATGAAATCTTATGTCTAGGTATTTTTCATAGATACTAACATACTATTTAATAGGACTATTTGGTTATGTACACACAGGCTGCTCTGATGTTTTCTACTTTTTTTTTCAAGTCGGTTATTTTATATTAAATTAATTATTAATATTCTACAATGAATAAAAGCCCTCAAGAGGTAATAAAAAGAAGGGTAAATCAAAACTCTTATACTGGCAACACTAACAAGATGGATGCCTCATTATCTATGACAATTGAAAACATAGAAATTTATTCAAAGTTGATACCTAAATACGATACTTACACGTGAAATGTGATACCATCCTGTTTCTTTTATAGACCCGCTGCATTTTATAGGTAGGAACGACATAAGACGGCATAATTTAATTAAATTGGTACAGCGTCGTACGTCCCGACGGTCACAGAGTGACTGATCGGTCGCGCGTCAAACTACTCCATTTTGGAGTAGTTTTAGTAGCCTCAGTTTTAGGCGCGCTCACGGTTTCTGGTTCTTTCTGTATTCTGAGCGGCCAAAATTACCCATTCACAAGCAATCCATGGACAAACCACTGCTTTCCTACACAAAGGGTCTATTTGGCTGCGAAATATATGTACCTTTCTATCAATAGGATACGTTCTTTATACCTAGACCTCTCTGCCTATACAGGACAACTGAAAAAAGGCGAAAATACATATAGGTACTGTATTTTTTTTCTGTTACAGTTGAAACTCGTAACTGAATGTATCGTCACTCGATTTAACGACTAACTCTCCAAAGCGTCGAAATCTATTTGCATTATTTGGTTTAGCTTGAATTCCAAACAATGATACATTCTCTCTATTTAACGACCACTCTCTATCGTTATACGCCGTAAAATGCCCAATCCCTTCAGTGTTGTTATTATAGAGTTTATACTGTATATTAAAAGATACGGGAAAAATAGTTGATAATGGTACAACGAAAATCCCAACTAGAATCCATGTTCCCACTGAACTATTTAACTGTCTTCGAGGCGCGAATATATCGGTTTCTTCTAAGTAAGCGCGCTCCATATTTTACCGCAACATCACGTAACCTCAAATGAGTTATGCCTGTAACTCCGCTAGCTAAGGTGATCTGAGGCGATCATCGAAATATATACGGTTATTGCGGACAATTTTTGGATATTATTATTGTCGTTTAAAAATCTGCATTTTCATTTGGGCGCTACCGTCTGGACCGGATGACACGTTAATTGTAGGTCCCGGCTGTTAATCTTAGTACAAGCAGTAATTAACCCATGTCGAGTACAAATCCACACATTACTTGAAAAACAAGTCATTGGTGTAGGGCCGGGATCGAACCAGGGGCCGTTTGATTGAAAAACAGACTATATTAGGATGAAATATACGTGGCCCTAATTAAGTTTTGCAAGTTTCCTTGTGAGAGTCAGAACTACATACAGTCGTTTTATTACACGCTTTCTATTAGCTTCACCTGTATGTTTGTATGTTTGTAACCGACTTTTTTGGGCGCCATTTTGACCCACTACGGCCAGATTTCGTTGAAACTTAGTTAGAAACCTAGTAGATTTATTAAGGACCGATGACAATAAACTAATTTGATGAAATTATTACATTTTTTTGTATTTTTGTTTGTATGTTTGTTTGTAACCGAATTCTTTGGGCGCGATTTTGACCCACTTAAAACGGCCAGATAAGCGTGTTTTTTAGTTTTTTTAAACTGCTATTACTTATTATGTATCAAAGACCTAGTCCATTAGCATAACATAGAATTCCCAGGTAGCCTGGTACAAGTACATAGTGCCTAGACACAAATGGCCATCGCTGGTGCGTTATTGTTTGAGAGCATTGTTTTAGGACCCTTCGAAAGGCTTTTTGTACTTTTTTGGACATCACTTTTGAAAGAGCGGATTTTTGCTTTTAGGATGGATAATTCTTGTCTGGGGAGTGTTTTTTATTTATCGGAAGGTGTTGATAAAAAATAAGGGACTGCGAAATAAAATGTTAATGCTGCATATTTCTATGAGGCTCAAAAGAGTCAGATCAAATGCCTTTTATGCACAAAAATAGGTTGAATATGTTATGTATATAATTCTTTTTGTGCATAATAAAGCTGTTTTCTTTCTTTCTTTATTTGCATCTAAATAAACCGACAATACTTTCTTCTTCGTTTGAGCTAAGTTGCCAAGCCACTATTGTGACTATTTAATTTTATTTATATTGCTTGGCACCCCTTCTTTAGGGTTCCCTTAGGGTTTATCTGCTTGAAATAAAGATTTTTTATTTAATTGCTACTAGCTGCGCCTCGTGGTGATACCCGCGCTAATTCGGGACAATAAGAAGTTATCCGGGATAAAAAGTAGTTTATGCGTTAATCCAAGATCATCCTTTCTTTATAGTAATTCTCATCAAAATCGATCCAGCCGTTGGAGGGTGAAAAAGTAACATAGATTTTAAAGTTATTTGTGTTTCCGACAGAAACCAGAATTGTGTTCGGGATAAAAAGTAGCCTGTGTTAATCCAAGGTCTATGTAACATACATATCTTCACACCAAATTCCATCGGGATCGGTTTAATCGTTTGAGCGTGAAAAAGTTTCAAACATGCACACACACACAAACTTTCGCATTTATTATATTAGTAGGATTATTATGTAGTGTCGAGACAGATGTAATATAGGTTTTATTAGCAGTTGCTAAGCCAAATCAGAGGCCTTCGGTGGTAAAAACTCTCGACCCCAGAGCTAGATCACTTAGCTCATACGAAGAAGATAGTTATAAGTTACATTAGCTAGGTACGTTTCCCAGGTAAGTTACAGGCAGCGATTCTCCGTATACTATTACAACATAATGACGTTGGGTGGAGGAGATATGGCGCAACTGGCTTAATGGACTGCAAATACTTACAAACAAACATACATGTGTATATGTTGATACACATACAAATGTAAATATGTGTTGATAAGTATACATACACTACACATACAAGATTATGCTGTCTCCCTTATTATAATGTCGTTAGTAATGTTCAGATATTATCACTACAGACAGTGACCAGTGAAGTCGAGTTTTTTGTGATGACATTGTGAGAGAGGTGTTGGTTCTCTCGTTCTTTCTTTCTGTAGTGTTACGTACGTTATGATTAGTTACTTCACTTACTACTAATAAACATAAAACATGGAAAATATAAAGGAAGAAGTATCCCTTATAGGCCACCGCATATGCGATGTGCAAAATGTTAGTAAATTTATAGATTTAAAAATTAAAAAAAAATAGTTATGAAACCCTCAAAAATTGTGAATTAGCTTACAATGATTGTGTTGCTAAGAAAGACATTTGAATATATGTAAATTTGGATGTTTATTACTTATGAACGCTCTCATGGATTGGAATTAATTTTAATATACTGATAACTACTACATTAAGAGTTAGTACCGAAACAATAATTACATGTCACCTGTCTCATTATTATTTTATTTGAATAATGTTTGTATAACCGGCTATCACTGACGTTTATTGTGTCGGTATTCGCGGGACATGTTTCAGCACAATCAGTGTGCCATTCTCAAGGGCAGGGCCACAGCCAACGTTCGTCCGCGGTGACGGCTGGGCTTGCTGAGTGCAGATGCCTTACGAAAGTTTTTAATACAGTGATTATTTTATTTGTCTATTTGACGAAAATATTTTGTCTATTTGATAAGTAATAATTATATATTTGATAAGTAATAATAATTATACATTATTTATTTGTCTATTTGACGAAAATATTTTGCAACAGCAAACATTACTTATCTGATTTCATAGAAAAAAGTAATGAACACATAACTACGCAGTAATCGAGGTACAAACAGGATATAAAACCAGTTACATAAACAGTAGGTTACATATGATCATGTAGTTTATCCCCTCCCCCCCTCAGCCCCCTATAACCGCCATTTCTCAACTCCATATCATTACACGAACGAGTCAGTGAATAAGAACTTACTTTCCTCCCCGAGGCGGCAAACGTGTATAATCTTAATATATATAAATCTCGTGTCGTGTTTATCCTCAATGGAATCCTAAACCTAACCTAAATAAAATTCGCACACCATGTGCAGTTCGATCCAACTTGAGATATATGATAGTTTAAATCTCAAATTATAGTCGCAAATTTAATTTATTGCTAATTATTGTCTGTTATTATTAGACCGTCACAATTATCTGCTAACTCCAAATGATTCTAACAGATGTCGATACCTTTCGACTGGGTTGAGTAAGCAATCAATAGATGGCGCTGCTATGGTAAATCTACGAACGTGTCTTAAAAGCTACACTATCTATTTTTCATACCCCTAAGTGAGGCAAAACAACGTTTGCCGGGTCAGCTAGTATAATATATTTTCTGAGTTTAACCTCTACTTAAGCTTTTTTTTGCCTGGAATACCGAACCTCAGCCCTGAGACCCTCAGGGAAAAGGTGGTTCGGGTTTCCCTCCTACAAATATGGTGTCGCCAAGTACCTTACTCAGTATGGTAACTGTGTGTATGGCGGCCTGTTTCTGGAGTATGTGGGTGTGTATACTATAATATTATAATACAGTGTATAATATATTATTATAATATACCTACTGCCAAGCTGCGACCTTTGCGGTAACTGCGACTGCTTCTATGAAATTTTTTTTAGTAAAAAATTAGAAAATTGAGATCAAAATTACTGACTTTTTTAACAGACAGTTTTCAAGCGAACTTGAAAACTGCCGTTTTCACAGAACTCGGGGCCTTCTCTCACGCGGAAAGAGATATAAGCCATATTCCACCACACTGGCTAATTGCGGGTTGGCGGATGACACACGTCTTCGGATATTGTGGTTCTCAAACGATGTTTCACGATGTTTTCCTTCACCGTAAAGCGAGTGCAAATCCACACATTACTTGAAAAGCAAGTCATTGGTGTAGGGCCGGGATCGAAACAGGGGCCGTCTGATTGATAAGCAGACATTATTACCACTGATCCACACTCGCTTTGAATGAATGTATAAATAAATGATTAATCTTTCATTCATTCAAATAGGTACCTACTCGTAAATTAGGCTGTCATCATTGTCGTGTAAGTTTGACTCGCGTTTACGAACTTCGTCAGTGGGCAGTGAGGCAAAAAATTAAAATGGGCTCCCCTCGAGTCTTGAAAAACCTATAGATTGTACGTACTTTGTACAGGGTTAGTGATGACCAGCGTAAAACTGCGAGGATCTAACTTCAAGATATAATCTTTTGAGAAGTTCTGAAGCACGCATCTCATGATGTCATATAGTTTATTTTTCTTAAGGTACATACAAAACTTTAAATTTACTTACACTTTAGCGTTACAAACTGTAGACTCTTTTATTGATTAGTGTATTTCATATACCAAGTCCAAAAATTCAAATTAAATTTTACGCAACCCTTATCTAAGCATTATTTATCACACTCGTAACTTATTTACTAAACTTTATTAACGTAGGACGGAGACAGAGATATTTTTCAACTTTATTAGTATGATTTGTACCAAAATAGTCATAGCTACTGTAGTGATTCATCTAGAAACAATTTCTGAACCTTATTCGTTTACTTTTTAAAACTCTTAATTTCGAGGTATTGTTCCTGTACCTTTGCCTATATCTTGACTGTTTATTATTTTAGTTCTAAGCAGTGCCACTAGATGGTGCTGTAAAGGTGTAACTCCTAGACTCGAGAATTGAGTAGCCCTGTATTCAGTTATAGGTATTTCGGGAGTTCCCGCTTTTACTTTTAATGGTTGGATTGAGACGAACAAGTTTGTTTCTTTTAATTGTGATTTGGAATGAGGGAGCTTTCTTTGTCATTTCTACGGAAGTAAGTAATTAGTGAATATTTGTTCTTTTGTTATTTAGAAATAGATATTAATAAAACAGCAAATGCTCATTACAAATAGATGACAAAATTAAATATTTAGTGTACTTCCGCTGTGATCCGAAATCCAAATTAAGACAAGTAAAGGAAAAATCAACTAAGATCAATTAACCAAGCCTAATTAACTAAGATATTAATAAAAATTGAGTTATTTAGTTTTTTTTTACCTTTTTATCGATTGCAATACAACAGTAAAATTTTACTTTTGTATCCCAAATTAATTTTAATACAACTGGTAGATATAGGTTTTAAAAGTCTTTATTTAAATTTCCACTCCGTGGTTGCACTAAACACCTACATTTAAAATCAATAAGTAGCTCGTTTTATCCGTCTAAATACGACTATTTCCATTTACCTACAAGATAGATAATAACCACATTTCAAACCAAAACAAAATAAAAGTTAATTACTTGCGATCTCAATGAACTGCATATGAAATCAATTAATATGCCGGCGACCGGTCCCTGTAGCACTACACGTATTAGTGCAGAACGGTTCATAATATTAATAAAGCCTTAGGGATAGAATGTCCACGGCTAATGAAAACCGTGCGTGCTTCGAATGAACCTATGTCGTAGTGGACCGAGCGATTAGAGCGAGCGAAAAGTCTTTGCAACAACGGGACAAATATGCTATGCATTTACATTTATTTATATTATTTTACTAGCTGATGCCCACTGCTCTGCCCGCGTGTAGGTCGTTAGGTTATAATATACATAGTGGTGATTTTTATTGTTTATTTTTTTCTCTATAAAAGGGATTTTTTTCTTCGGCATCATTCACTAGTCAAAATTGATGACTTTTATCACAGTTGTTATCAAAAAAGATTTAGGGAATATAACTTGTTCGTGTGCAGCTCGTCCCCGATGATGACGCTCGTAATGCGTTGAAACTCGTTGGACGTATATCCAACGTTTTTAAGTAAGTGTGACCGTTTGTTTCATGTAAAAAATATAACTTGAGTCATAAAAAAACGAAAATTCGTCTCCTCTTGTGTGCACGATCCAATGCGTGCGAGTGAGAGGGGGCGAATTTTGTTTTTTTTTCCAAATTTTAAATATTTTCTTTATTGACTCAAGTATGTGAACGAAGTTGGTCAAGTAATTGTTAAGATATAAAAGGTCAAAGTAGTTTCGCACAAAAGTTGTTCCAAGAATGATTGCCATGAACAATAGAAAAAGTCTACTGTTCGAAGAACTTTTAGTACAATTTATACGATTAAATATGCCTTCTGTCATATTATATATCTCGCATTTATTGCATCGACTTAATTGAAGTCATTTTTGTAAAGGTATTTAAGTGTTATGCCTTCATAAAGACATCAAACGTGGTTTATGTTACGCATTGCGGGCTGAGCTTTGTATAATGATATTGATGTCATAATTTTTTTTTTCGTTGAATAAATTATTTTGTAAAAGTTGTCAATTTGATTAAAGTTTTATACCGTGTCAAAGAAACGCGAAGTTGGCAAGCAAAATTAAGGAAATTAGAAATATGTCATAATGGCATTTTTATAGAAGTTTAAATTATTTTTTTAATCTTTTGAATTCTGATATTAAAAATCCTTACATCGGCTTCATCTTGTTTGCAAATATACAGGACGATACATTTTGATTGAATAAAATACTAAGATAGCTTTATTATCAGTTATGGGATCAAAATACTCGAAAGTCAAAATCCAGTTTTTTTTTCTAACACTTACATAATATATTTGGTTTAAAAATGTTACTTCATTTGCATAAATAGATGATTATTATTACATTATTAAAATACAGTTTTAAAAATAATATATATGTTGTAAAATATTGTAAGACAAGTTTAGATTATATTTAATATTAGACTGATAATATTAATATTAGTAAGAAAACTTCAAGAAAACCATAAAACATTTTGATTACGCTATTTATTTTCTCAGATATTTAATTAGAGAATACCGTTATCAGTCGCGGGCAGCGTCCGACCAATATTTCACATCACTAATCTGTGTTATTACAGGAAAATATTGGGGCTGTGACACGACCACGTCGGTACTCATACTGGGTTATATGATATTAGCTATATTTATTTTATAGCACTTATTATAAGATCCGACATCGATTTACTAGTTACTATACTGTCGTAAAGTGATCGTTAAGCTAAGTCAGACGCCTTGGGGCGGCCTTGAAAAATCTCGACACTAGAGATCAGCCACTTAGCTCATATGGAGAAGAAGTAAAAGACTGAAGAATACGGAGTAAACAAAGAAATGATTTACTATATCTACATACATTATTTTTAACCCGCAACACAAAAACGACGTGTTTTCATAAGTTTGATGTGTGTGTTGTTAAAAATATTGTATATTTTTTATCTATGGTACCAAAATATTGTCTATGTACAACTAGCGCCACCTGTAAGCTTAAGTGAAAAATACTCTCACTGAATTAAAAGCATAAGTACGTTACGAATTATACCCGAGTTTTATTAGGTTATGGGCCCAGCCCAAATTAAGTAATTAAAAGTCTTTTTATAATAGTGCAGTTACAATGGCAGGAAATTATTCGTTGAACGTCCCGAAGCTTAAGGGAAGAGATAATTATGACGATTGGGCATTCGCCGTCGAAAATTTTTTGATTCTCGAAGGTATCGACCTCGCGAACAGCGCTACTCTCAGTGAGCAAGATGATCGGAAGGCTAAAGCAAAGATGGTGATGACTATCGACCCATCACTCTACGTTCACATCAAGAATGAAACCACCGTGCATAACTTGTGGGCAAAGTTAAAGTCGTTATTTGACGATTCCGGATTCACGCGTCGCATCAGCCTACTCAGAACCTTGATTTCCATTCGCCTAGACAGCTCGGAATCAATGACTGCGTACGTGACCCAGGTTGTAGATACGGCTCAAAAATTAAAAGGTACAGGTTTTGAGATTAATGACGAATGGGTAGGTTCACTTTTATTAGCCGGATTACCCGACAAGTTCGCGCCCATGATAATGGCCATTGAGCACTCCGGCATGAAAATAAGTGCAGATGCAATAAAGACCAAGCTGTTAGATATGAGTGCAGATATCGAAAATAAAACCGAAGGAGCATTTTTTTCAAAAGGTTCATCCAAACATCAACGGAATGGCGGGAAACGCACACAAGTGCCAACGTCAAACAAAAACGTCAGCCATTCAAGTGACGGAAAACCGGTGAAAAATATTCGGTGCTACAAATGCAAGCAACTTGGACATTTCAAAAATCAGTGTCGTTCCCCAGAAATGGACAAAGATAAACAAGTGAATGCTTTTAGTGCAATGTTCCTGACGGGTGAATTCAGTGACAAAGATTGGTATGTTGACTCGGGTGCTAGTACTCATATGATTTCGCAGTCGAGCAAAAGTTTGCTGAAGAATGTTTCATATAACCTTGAGACTCGTGATATAGTGGTGGCTAACAAGGAAACCGTGCCAGTTATATGTTCCGGTGACATAGAAATTACCACAAAAGTTCGAAATAAGGAACACAAGGTAAATGTCAACAATGTTTTATGCATAAACAACCTTACCACAAACCTTCTATCTGTAAGTAAGATAATAAATAGTGGCAACAGAGTGATTTTCGAAGAAAATGTATGCTGCATTTATAATAAACAGAAGGAATGCATTGGAGAAGCTAACCTAACAAATGGTGTATATAAGTTAAACATTGTGAAGTCAGAACAACTGTTAGCAGCATCTGCAGTGACTTCTAGTTGGACATGGCACAGACGGCTCGGCCACATAAACAGTAATGACCTTAAGATTATGAGAGATGGAGCAGTTGAAGGCTTATTATTCCAAGATAAGGCAGAAATAAGCAGAGCGAATTGTACAGTGTGCTGCGAGGGAAGGCAAACCAAACTACCCTTCCCCATTAGTTAAGTTCCCCAGTGATAATATTCTGAATTTAGTACATGCTGACCTCTGCGGGCCTATGGAGAACAAGTCGCTCGGACAGGCTAGATATTTTCTTCTATTGGTCGATGATTTCAGTCGAATGGGCTTTGTGTATTTTCTGAAATCTAAAGATGAGACTTTCTCTTATTTCAAGCAATTTAAGAACTTGGTGGAGAACCAGAAATCAACAAAAATAAAGATTTTAAGAACAGACAATGGTGGAGAATTCTGTTCAGCACAAATGGAAAATTACTTAAAGCAGACTGGAATTATACATCAGAAGACCAACCCATACACACCCCAACAGAATGGGCTTTGTGAGAGGTATAATAGGTCAGTAGTTGAAAAAGCTAAGTGTCTCTTATTTGATGCCAAGTTTGATATAACATTGTGGGCAGAGGCAGTTCAAACTGCAGTATATCTGAAGAATAGATCCCCAGCTGCGGGTCTTCAGCATTGCACCCCACTCGAACTGTGGACTGGTAAGAAACCAGATGTCAGCCATGTACGTGTCTATGGCAGTTTAGTCATGACACATATACCTAAAGAAAGGCGGCTGAAGTGGGATAAAAAAGCAAAAAAACTATTTTTGGTTGGATACTCTGAGAACGTTAAAGGGTATAGACTGTATGATCCCAAATCAAAATCTGTTTCAGTAGCAAGAGATGTTGTGGTCATGGAACCAGAGAATGACAGAATGACAACACAGATGATATTACAGGAGAGCAGTGAAGAAAAGCAGGATTCAGTGGGGAACAAACAGTCAGACAAGTCAAGTTATGATACAGAAGATGAGCAGACAAACAACCATGATGAGACTTATATACCAGAAGACTATAGTTCAGAATCGGAGGACAGTTTCCAGGAGTCAAGTTCATTGATGCCAGAAGATACAGAGATTGCTAATTTTCCTTCCAGTGGTATTGAAAATGCAGAAAAGCGTGTAAGAAAAAAAACTGAGTTCTATGGTATGGCTAATCTGTGTATTGATGATGAGGTGTCATGTGATGACATTTCCTTGAGTGATGCAATGAATGGTCCAGACTGTGCACACTGGCAGCAAGCAATCAAAGAAGAGTTGCAATCTTTTAGTGATAGAGAAGCATGGGAACTTGTAGATAGGCCAGTGAACAAAACAATAGTGAAGTGCAAGTGGGTATTTAAAATTAAATATAACAGTGAAAATAAAGTGAGATATAGAGCAAGACTTGTGGCAAAAGGTTTCACACAAAAGAAAGGTATGGACTACAAAGAAACCTTCTCACCAGTGCTCAGGTACTCTACTTTGAGACTTTTACTAGCTTTAAGTGTAGATAAGAATTTACAATGTTTACACCTTGATGTACCTACTGCATTTTTAAATGGTTCTTTAAATGAATGTATTTACATGGAAATACCAGCCTGTTCAAATATGCCTAACTGTGAAAATAAAGTACTAAAACTTAAAAGAGCTATATATGGATTAAAACAGTCGGCCAGAGCTTGGTACCAGAGAGTTGAAGTTTGTTTGTTAGAACTAGGATACACCAAGTCTCAGTATGAACCTTGTTTGTTTATGATGTGTAATAAAAATTACAGAATATATATAGCATTGTTTGTAGACGATTTTTTTGTATTTTATAACAGTAAAGAAATATGTGATAAATTAATATGTGAATTGAAGGCAAACTTCAACATAAAAAATTTAGGCCAGATGAAACATTGTTTAGGTTTAAATGTAACTGTAAAAGAAAACTCTATTACTATAGATCAGAAGGATTTTGTAGATATTATTTTAAAAAGATTTAATATGGTTAAATGTAAGAGTTCAGATACTCCAATGGAGAAGAATTTGAAATTAGATAAAGCTAAGTCTATTTGTCAATAATATATCCATAGCAGCAGTTATTAGGTGCACTGATGTATTTATGTGTTTTAACAAGACCTGATATAGCCTATGCAGTGAGTTTCCTAAGTCAATATAATAACTGTTATGATGAGACTCACTGGAAACATTTAAAAAGAGTTTTGAAATATTTAAGTAAAACTAAAGACTATGGGTTGAAATATGTAAAGGGGGATAGTTCCTTGACTGGCTTTGTGGATGCTGACTGGGCATCTTGTTCAATAGACAGGAAATCTTATACAGGGTATATTTTCAAATTGTCTGGAAGTGCAATATCATATGAATGTAGGAAACAAAAGACTGTTGCATTGTCTAGCACCGAGGCAGAGTATATGGCACTCTCTGAAGCATGTAAAGAAGCCATATATTTAAGAAATTTAATATTTGAAATAAATGGAGGCCAAATTAATAATTTACCTGTTGATTTGTTGAGTGATAACCAGAGTTCACATAAATTGGCATGTAATCCTATATTTCATAGACGAACAAAACATATAGATGTTCGACATCATTTTATCAGAGAATGTATTGTTAAAGAGTTGGTCAATATATCTTATTTACCTACAGCTGAGATGCCAGCTGACATACTTACTAAGAGTCTCTGTAGTGTCAAACATTATAAATTTATTGAGATGTTAGGGTTGTCAAAAACAGTTTAATTTGATTTTCTGTTATTGCTTTGTGTAAGCTATGTGTGGACATTATTTTGTTAAGTGGTGGTGTTAAAAATATTGTATATTTTTTATCTATGGTACCAAAATATTGTCTATGTACAACTAGCGCCACCTGTAAGCTTAAGTGAAAAATACTCTCACTGAATTAAAAGCATAAGTACGTTACGAATTATACCCGAGTTTTATTATGTGTGTGTGTCTGTGGCTCTCGAACGTATTGATTAAGTTTTGTTGTTTGAAAGGTATATTAGTGCGGAATGTTATTAATATATTATGAATGTTATTATTAGCTATGATGAAAATCGGTCCATAATGGATCTTGCAATAAAATAGTAGATTAGAAATTAAAAGAAAGAATCATTTATTTTGTGACACGAACAACAAAGAAAAAATAATACACAAAAAGCATAAAAGAAAACATTTACGTGGCACAAAACCGGTCCCAGTTCAGCGTGTGCTGACTGCAAGCAATCAGCGCTGGTCTTCCGCTGGAGCCGATTACGTATGGTATCAAATGAAAAGACTTAACTTGACTACGTATGTACGAAATAAATTTCAAATCCAAGATGGCTGCCACCAAAAAATAATTGTCAAAGGCTTTAAATATTGTTAATGTAAGTATATTTGTTTGAAAATACATACTTATGTACTTGCGAGAAGAGTTAACAAAGTGAAACAATTTGTTTATTTACTTGCAACAGTTTCGCAGTAGCTCTGTATATAATCTTTGCTATAAGTAGTAATAATATCGGCTCGTGCTGGACTGATAGCGGACATTCAGTGTAATCTACGAGCAGAGATGTGCGCGTTATGATGTAGGGTCGCGGGTTACCTTTATTAATCTCCTGACGTATAAAATGAGCTATTACTTCTGGCATTAGATGAGTAGAGACGCAACATATCCTATCATGAATCATTTTTTCTGCAAGAAGTTGTATTTGTACTTTGTGAACAAAATTATTACTTCTGCGCTATACTATTTGTATAATGTTATATAAATTTCACTGACCTGTGTGCCATCTGTAATTCAAGCTTCTTCATCTGTTATATAAGCTTCGTGGGAATCAATGGTATTATAAATTTCAAAAAAATATAATTTTTTTTATGATAGATTTTATAATTATGTGTATTTTTACTGAATATAAATGAATTTATAACAACAATAATCTTTTTCTCATTCTTTGTCTTTGTTTGTCCAATATCGAAACGTTTCATCTTAACAGCCAATTGAACGATTTCATGTATAAAACAATGCCCTAAGAATCTTAAGAATGCCCTAAGATTGAGACTATAGCGCCCCGATTCTTGAATACTGCCACTTACTATGTAAACCAATATTCTGCAAAAATCGTGATTTGCCTTTTACTTATCTTAATGTGCCCAATATGTTCAAAATCAATTAGTAAACTTTCCCTACTTTGGTAACCAAGCCCTCTAAGGCAATAAACATTTTACCTGCATACTAATTTTGTCAAGATTATTTAAAAAATACCGCCTGTGAAAACGGACATCCATACATACACACACAGACAGATGAACGCAATTTAGGTCAATAAGTTAATGCAGAAACGCTTCGCTCGATCGATCCAACAAATTCTAAAACTTTCAATATTTCTAGAGATTCTTCATCCAGAATACTTGTTCTAGAAAATAATCACCATCTTCCATGGGTTCCAGGTCCACCTGTACTTCTCCGCTCTGCCGGAAGACAAGGTTCCCTACGTGAACAGCGTGGGGGAGAAGTACCGGCTCAAGCAGCTGCTGCAGCAGCTACCTCCACAGGATAATGAGGTATTTATAGTCTTAACATTCCTAATACTGTAAGTAATCGGTGCTGCCTCACTACAGGGTAAAGTCTACATTCCTTCCATGTTTCCAGACTTTTGTGTCTATTTTTGACAAGAGAAGCATGCCTCACCTTCGACCATTGTCACTGGCACGCTCCATTACGGATCTTAAAAATGATAATCGCACTTACTTTTCAACAATTTAAATTTACTTAAAACATTTGCAAAATCGCTTCCTCTTGCTCACTTATTTGGTAAAGCAAATGAGAAGACAAGGACTTTCAAATTAATTTGGCGCCCCCTGGTTCAATCACAGCCCCTATGACCTCTTGTTTTCAAGTTATGTTTTTTTCCTGTTTTTTAATGGAGGAAAACATCTTTAGGAAACCGACATGTTTAAGGACCACAATATGTGAGAACATGCATCACCCGTGAAAGAGCTGATTGCCAACTACAAAATACATATGTACTTGCCTAAAAGAATTCTCCTAATAAATAAACTCTGCAGAAGAGTCACAACCCTCAGTAATGAGGACTACTAAGTCGTTCATTAAATGCCTATGTTATAATATGATGGGTCAGACATTACAGCCGTAGCAGGTCAAACCTGGACTAGATTGGCATGGGACCGAATCAGCATGACAGGAGAGTGGCCTGAACCTGGCAGTGGGTATAGAACAGGCTGTGGATGATGATAATGTTGGCAATATAGAGTACAACATAGTAGTTGTTCTCTATATTGCTATCAATCTATATCTATATTGCGTCGTGGGTCGGATGACACATTAGTAGGGCCCGGCTGTTAGTCTTAGTACAAGTAGTCGTTAAGCCAAGTCAGAGGCCTTGAAAGCTCTCGACGCCTTTGACACCAGAGCTTGGCCACTTAGATCATACGATGAAGAAGAAGATGAAGAAGAAGACAGTAATACCCCATGTGATCGTATAGCTGTGTGGTTTCCAGGCGCGGTACTGTCACTCGCTGTCAGATGAAGAGCGCAAGGAGCTGCGCGAGTTCAGCGTGCAGAGGAAGCGGGAGGCGCTGGGGCGGGGACAGGTTCGCCAGCTGCATGCGCCGGCGCCGTGCCACCGGGTACGTACACAGTTTTTTTTTCTTTAAATGGGCTTGTGCTTGATCGCAATTCACCTCTTGGTAAGCGATATAGTGATCTAAGGTGGAGCGCGCTTGCTCAGAAGAAACCGGTTCACTTTGGCGTTGAACATTAAGCGATTTTAGATATCGGGGAACAGGGAATTTGGCTAAGAATTCCACACCTTGGCGGTACGCATTGATGGTAAGAAGGAAGGAGGCAAATCAAACAACTAGCTGCGCCCCGCGGTGTTACCCGGGTTTAATCCGGGATATAAAGTAGCCTATGTGGTAATCCAGGATTGAACCTATCTCCTTGTCAAATTTCATCGAAATTGGTTTAGCCGTTTGATCGTAAAGAAGTAACAAACATACACACAAACTTACGCATTTATAATATTAGCTGGATATGCGCAAAATTACGACCTCGTTGGCGTAATGGTTACCATGCTGGACTGCAAACCAGAGGGTCCCATATAACCGGGTAACCGGTATGACCAACATCTTTGTGATGAACTATATTTGTTGACTGTTAGTTTGGGTGTGAAATATGTATATATACATGATATATTGATGTAGGTACGTCCTAATCTTTGATCTCTATTCGAAGCAATTGGAAAGATGCATGATTTGTACATTTAGTACATTAAATCTGAGTTTGCTTGACTACAGCTCTGAAAATCCACATCGTCGATGGTTGAAACTAATGTTGGTCATAGATTCCTTGTTACACTCAGTATGGATTTTCGCCTAAAGATCAAATCAAATCTTTTATTATTTGCAAAATAGGTAAAAATGTGGTGTAATTTAAATAAGTTGTATATTCTTACTGGGCATACATGATTACAATTGACAGTTCTAAAATATAAAATAACAATATAAATGTCCAATTAAATCCAATCATTAAATTTCAAACAATATAAAGAGATGTCATCCACTCTTAACTTTTAACATATGGTTATTAATGGTTCTTTGAAAAACTATCTACATTCACAAGGATTGCCACATCTAACAATTGACATTCATTGCGTCTCGCTTTCTGAAAATATAAACTAATTTTTCGGCTTGAGTTTTAATTAAAAGTGCATCTTAACTCGCAGTGAGGGGAGACTATTTGTATTTCTCGTCACGTTCTGAACATCTGTATTGTGTATCTCTTCATTACAACCCTCTGCTAATAAAATAGCAGTCAAAGAAATCATATTATTTCTAGTCCACTTATTAAATATCGTAATAATGTAAACGTCTGTTACTTAATCAGTCTCAAAAACTGCGTTTTAGATTAGTTGTAGTATGTTTATTTATTTATTCATATCACGTTAATAATAAATTCGAAATACAAAGTTTTTTGTTTGAATTTAAATTGCGTTCAATCATCTATTATCGTATAATATGTTCATATTTTTTTATTTGCCAAAGTTTGTTGAAAAAGCTTTAAATTTACATAATTATACTTTTTTTATTTCTATTTGATTTACTGAAAGTACACATAATGATATTTTTTTTACTTGAATCGTTAATTCTTTTGTTCATGGAACTAAATAAAATGAAACGTTTGTATTTAATTATTATCTTTCATTGATATAAATTCATCAAGTAATCTTCATTCCGAACGAGTAATCTTCATTCCGAAGTACGAGAAAGTAGTCAATATTATACATACTCGTACCTATGAAAACATATATTTATACTTTACCTTTTTATACCCCAACTTAGTCTTATAACATTTCGCTGTGTTATAAATCATACGGAACCCCTGCGCTGTCTGTTCCAATTGATACTCGACATTTTTGCGGAACCCTACTTTGCCACTTGCTTCTGTTTACACTGCTTGATTTATTACTGAGGTATGGATTTATCTAGAAAACTATGACATATATATGTATAACTTATATAGTATAGAATATAATTTGTAGGTAATTAATGACTCACTCAATGCTAATTTTTTTTATACATATCAATATCCAAGGGGGTAATGCAGCCAGTATCTTGGGCACGATACCAGACACAGAAAACTCATTTGTTTAGTCTTATTATTATTATTTAATTTGATGTCATTGTTGTTGTTAACAATCGCGCCTTTATATTTGCGCCTTTAGAGAGGAATTTCTTATTTTTGTCCCAATGTCATCTTTCAACAAATATTGTTTTTTTTTTATTGATGAATAGGCTTTCGTTTGACCGCAGCTTGCGTGCTGTTAAGCTTGACTGTGGTCTAAGATGTATCACGCCCAAATTGTACTTCTCGGGAAAAAGAGACTCAGGAAGAGAGTTCCAAAGCTTCGTAGTTCTCACAATGAAGGTCGAAGCAAAACGCTTTGTGCGAATCCTCGAAACATCGACAGTGAATCGACTATTTTCATTACAAAAACAAACCATTTAAGGAACGAGCAAAATTAAGATTTTTAGCGCAGTAAAGTTTCGAATAACAACTCAAAAAACACCTTAAAAATCTCAATGGAAATACCAAGACACCATTCTCGCAATGATAATTAAAACTTCAGTAATAAGGAATTTGTTTTAAACCGGATATTTTAATTACATTTTCGCTCCCCAAATAAAATTAAAATCTGTAATTAAGTTTACGGGTTCCAAAAGGCGGGGTCGTAGGTTCGACTCCCGTTTGTGTCTTTGGGGGCGTTTTAATTTCTTAAAGTCGGCAATTTTTCTAATTTGACGACTCTTTTAACTGGTTTGTTAATCCTGAATTTGCTTATTGAGCTCAACCCTCGTTTTATCGAGTTTTTTTATCCGAGGGGAGGTGACAATAACGTCTCAATCGGCAGAGATCGGGGGAGCCATCTCGTGAACTGGTTTATATGGATACAGTTTGATGGTGGTAAATATCACGCAAAGGCGAAGATTTTTAGAATACAGTTTTTTCACTATAAATGGTATACAGTACAAAATAGCTTAAAGACCGCCTAAAGAACCACTCTAGGAGACTTAAATATAGGAAAGAACTGAAAATAAATAAAATAAATTATGTTTTACTCGTATACGCTACCAAAAACTATTATATTAAGTAGCAAAGAAAATTAATAAGTCGTTTATTCAGGCAACAAAGAGTTAGTACATATTTCGAACTTACTACTATAAACAATCAATACTAAATTTTCGTCTTTTCTAAGCTTTGTAAATATTCTTAAGTCCTGTAAAATATAATTACTACTAATATACACGTTGTACAATAAAATAGTCGTCCCACAAGCGATAACAATTAGCAGGTATTACTATTATGGCTAGCAAATTTGTACAAACACTCTTATTAAATTGATTATATATATTTTATGTAGCTAAGTAAATGTGTTCAGTCTAAGGAACTGTAATAGAATCTAACTGCCAGCCGCACGCCCCCTGGCGGCGCGATAGATTGCACAAGTTTCTCTCTGAAAGTTCGCAGGAAAACCTCTTACAAGCTTGTATGAGATGAAAACTTTCAAGCACGTCTGTTAGGGAAAAGAAAAAAAAACTTTGCAAACAGTGAGATAGGAATTTTACTTGAAAAAGTTTTTCCTTGGACTCTAAGAACTTTTTAATTTTGCTAACTTTTTTGTAAGTTTACCTATTTAAGTAATGAATTAAAAATGATTTATGCATCACATAATGTTATATACTTACAGTTATAACTTAAATTATGTAGTGGCCAATTTTTTTCTGTTAATCAAAGTCACCACACATAATATTAATTTCAAAATTAAATACAATTTTAATGTTTTTTGTATTACATAATATTATACACATACAGATATAAATCAAATTATGCTGTTGCTTTTTAGGGTTCCGTACCTAAAAGGTAAAAACGGGATCCTATTACTAAGCCTCCCGTTGTCTGTCTGTCTCCAGGCTGTATCTCAGAAACCGTAATAGCTAGAAAGCTGAAACTTTCACAAGATATATATTTCACGTGCCGCTATAACAACAAATATTAAAAATAAAAAATATTAAGGGTCACCATACGATAAACGTGGATTTTTCGTTTTTTTTTTTACTTTAAATCAATATTCTTCATTTGAGGGTCTAATTTTTAACACAAAAGCATTTGAACTGCCATCAAATTAAAGCTTAAAATTAAATCATAGAGCCTTCAAAAGGCGGAATCTCTGTCGTTTATAAAATATGAATAGTAGAAGTCAGGAGAGGGCGCTATCATCGCGGTGTCGTTAAATGCAGTGGAGCGGTGAGAAGACGCGAAGATTGGTTGGTGGTTGGTGCGCGTTGTACTGCGGCTCAATATGCACCAATTAAAGTAACTACCATATTTTTGAAATGCTATGCGACACAGTCCTCTATATTACTCACTTATTAAATATGTAGAAATAAATTTAAATTGCTTAATTATCAATTGATCAAGGAATTACAACTAAAAATAATACTAATAAACAATGGAATAGTAAAATTAAATAATAACATAAAATAAGTATAACCAAAGTCACTGTTGTCCATTTTAAAGTCCACTGATCACAGGTTAGCAAGAGATTTTTTTAGTTTTCTGTAACCAGCTATCAAGTCGGTATTTAAAGCTGTTCACTGATGTAGCACTGACCACTTACTTCCTCAGGAAACTTATTCCAATTATGAACCACTCAGTTTCTGAGTATAATGATGCCCTGTATTAGTGTTGGCAGGATCACACTGGATTTTCTGGTTATGGTCTCTGCTATGCTCGCAACAAGTAGTTTTAAAGATATCTGCTTAATCAGGCAATCATAAATTTTAATCATTGTTTAAATTTGATACGAGTGCATTAGGTACATTAAATTAATCAGCTTGTTCTAGTATATTCATACTAAATAAATATTAGGACACATTTCACACACGGCTGGTTAACCCCATACTGAACCATTTCTAGTTCGTGTTATGGTTGCTAACACAACTGATATACTACATATACATACATTTTTATGTAGATACATATTTAACACCCAGGCCCACAGCTAACAAATTTAGTTAAGCACAAAGATGTTGGCCGGGCAGGGAATCGAACCCGGAACCTTCTGGATGGCAGTCCGGCATGGTAACCTTTACGCCAACGAAGTCGTCAACTAGAACAAGCTGATTAATTTATGTTTACCAAAATTCTTTGGTAAACTTATACGAACTGTTTCCCCGTGGCTCAATGGAAATCATCTCCATTTCCCAGTAATAAAAGAATGTCCGCAGACAAGAAGCGCGCGTTTCCGCCACATTGATCTCTAATTGCTAACTGGCGGGGGCAGGAACGTCACGAAAGGGGGCAAGAGGGCATAAAATGGGGCATAATTTTAGTCATTACACGGTGCAGAAGTCAAGACGTTATGATGGTTAGTTTCGGAGGGCTGTTTTGATGACTCATTGAACTTTGAATCTTGTAAAGTATAATTGCTAAGGATAGATATCATTTCAGCACTGTCGGTGATTTTCGCCGTTATTTATATAAAATTAATGTAATAATGTATTGTCAGATACATTTAATATAAATATTGTATGTCAACCACTGATTTCAAGATCTTATCTTTATCTTCTCTATATCTAACTCTTTAGTTAAAAAAATATGTTACTAATAATGGAAATACGAAAAAGTTAAGCTACGAGTACTTTAAACTAAGGATATTTCAGATATAATATACAAAAAACCTTTTTTTATGCGCTTGGCTACAATTTGGCTGATATTGCGGTCTAGGTCTTGCCTAGAAGAAACCGGTTCACTCTCGTCTTGAAGTCAGTAAGGTTGTATTCAGAGGGAACAGGGATTCCGGTAAGGAGCTAGTTGGTTTACCTGTTATGTGTTTCTAACTCGTTTTAATAAAGAAAACAATAGAAAGTTCGTTTCCTTTAGCTTACACTCATTAGTTATGAAAGCAAGAAGATATGGACTTCTAAATATTTTCTATATTGACTCAAATGAAACTAGAGCCATGACTACAATTTTAGCTACGAACCGTTATTTAAATAACTTAAGTAATAAATATTTATATAGGTCAGCTCGATATCTGTAATCCAGTGTAGATACAGAAATACAAAACCGTCAAAGATGACACAAAAAACAGTTGGCCGCGTAATCAAAAGAGCTAGCAATATTCTTATCTAAGGTGGAGCATGCCTAGTACTACTAACTGACTCTAAAGCAGACTGCCGGAACACACTTTTAAGTGCTTGTCGGTAGATTTTCAACTCTAGCGTATTTGCTAGCCTTGGTTTCCATTAATATCAATTCTAAAACTTTATTTTTATGTTTATTATGGAAAGTTTATTCAAAATTGTCTCTTTATATTAATGTCAGTTACAAGTAATTATGAAAATAAATAAAATTAAAATTAAGTCTTGTATCCTAAAAGACTACGTCGAAGCCCCTCGCCCAAACGTACCCATTAGGCTGGCAGCATTTCCTCGCTGAATCGCGAGAGAAATTTGCTGCCGCAAGTATTCCCCAGCCCGCGGGTCTCGCCCCCTACTGTTAATTATTAGCTTATTTTTACATTGGAAGCTTTTTACCAGCAGAGCGCTACGACACACAAGTTAACGACCCTCTGGCATAAGGTGGGGCTTGCCTAGTTAGGAATAACTGCCAAAGGAGGCTGCTGGAAGACCGTCGGGTCCAATGCCTAGCTTAAACAGCATTCTGTATAAAAATAAGCTAAAAAACAAATTATAAACTTTTTTAAGAATGTTTAAAATATATTTTACAATGGTCGATACATGTCACAATACACAATTAAAATGTCAAAATTAAATTAAATTTATTATAAATTACTTAAGTCTAACTAAGTAACCCACCCCTAATAGTTCCCGGAGCAAAGGTGCCCATCAGACTAGCAGTGTTCCTGCGCTGAATGGCAATCGCTATCCTTTGCACTAGGAAGGATCTGGAGCGGGAGTCACCGGTTGATTTGTTAAGCCTTTTCCCAATTTCTTTGAGTAGCATCGATAGAATTGATATTAATTGAAACTAAACTTGTTTCGTCTATGGTATTAGGTGTGAGTGAGTTGTTTGGAGTAACAAAGCGTGTACCTTAAACCTTATCACTCCAGACAGCACATAAATACCTTACGTCCGGCGTAAAGCCTAAATCTAGGCTGAGTGTGGTCACATCACTCACGTTAATGCTCCATTCCGCCGCCGCGGCTCGTGGCGCTACTGTCTTTGTCAACTTATGTACAGCCTCTGTGGTTGGAGGCGACAGATTTATTGGTTTAGGTTAGTTTGTATAGGAAGCTATTTAAGAAATGTCTCTAGTATTTTTTTTTTAATTGGCAAAGAGTAAACTTGCAATGTTCCCAGCCCTTTCCTCTCCGCAAAGGGTTTATAAAATTAGGGTTCTTTTTATTTTATAGCCTTATTCTAATTTTCATTAATTACTACATATTTTGTTTGTACTTATACATTACTTTCGCAATCTAGTACTAGTATAGTTTCTAAAAAAATTGTGCTGTACACTATTGTATTGCACATATTTTATGTTGTTGCTTTCAAAATTTTTGAAATAAAATGAGCCTTTAAATGCGTATATATACAATTTACTGTAAAAAGTCACTGCCTCACTTTACAGCCCGCTCTACCAATCACAACGCTCGTTTTGAATCGATCAAACGAAGTTACTAACGTGCTTGAGACCGGCCCAAGTTACATGGCATTTGGACGGCCGTCTCCGGGCGCAAAGTCTTTTTCTCACATATATCCCTTTGCTAATTAAAGGCAGACCGTCATTGCTCCACGTGTCTCAGGTTCTTTTAACTAATTATAATCGTTTGTACTTTTTTGTTTGTATTTAGCCCTTAATAACTGTGTTAGGCTATAAAGCCTTACAATGCTAAAACATCTTTAATTTTCTCTGTAGAACATACATTATCACTTACACAACAAGTATGAGTTATACTAACATACAATTCTAACACACATTACCACTTAGCAAAGTAAAACAAACACCCCAAGTAAGCACTTATCCCTATTTTACCCTAATTTTACCACTTCGCTTCTCCACCCTCGCAATAAATCTGCGGGATTCCAATAAACAACTCGCCCGCCATCTGGTGGCGACGGCACTCATTACTCGCGGCAATAAATCACATCTGTCAGTATAGATGGCGCTAAAACTAATATATTTCTGTCAGAGAAAGTTTTGGAAAAGTTGGGAAATGATGGTGTTTACGAGGGTGGGATCAGGTGTGCAGCTCAAAACTTGGTAATTTATTGGGAAACTAAGAAAATGTGAAAGGCTTGTTCAGTTAAAATGCCCGCTAATGCAAAAAAATACCAGTCATAGACGCTTGAATCTAAATCGCTGCCCCGGTGTCGCGCTTCCAGTAAACTACTTTCTTTTTACGTTCTCAAACTTAAATCATAGCATCTTATAGTATTCTACTTTCATAGTATATATATATATTTTTATAAAGTAGAATTAGCATTAGTAACTTGTACAAAGACACTAGTACTTATACAAAGTCATGTAATAATGTGATATGACGAAAGTTATTATTTGCTCGCTTTATTTGCTTGGTACACAATATATGACATTAATTCATATAAAATAATATATTGTGTTCCATTTATTGTGTATCAAGCAAAAAAAGCAAGCAACTAACAAGTTTCGTTATATCATTCAAACTTACGGCCTCTACATCGTACTATGATATGACGGATTAACTAACATACACACATACTTAATTTTTTTTATGTTTGTTGTGTATCTTTCATAGATTTTTATTATTCCTCTGTAGCACTTATTCCATACAAAATCAACCTCATCATTTCTCTACGAATGTTACAATGGTACCAAAGCGCCATCTAGCAATGCGTCTGTAAACTACTAAGCAACGTGGCTCACAAAATATAAACCCATTTCGGCCTCACCAAAAAGAAGCCACCTTTCTATCAGTTTCAGTAGCTAACTCACAGATGGCGCTGACCATTATAGTACCCGACAACGCCGCTAGATGCCGCTACCAGTTTTAAATGTAACAATAGAAAGTTTTAAAACTTTTATGAATCCATTATTATTTTTACATTCGTAATAAAACCTCGGCGGGGAGGTGTGAAAATGATTTTTGTTCTGTTAGCGTCGTGGGAACTAGCCGCAGGTAGCTGCAGATTATACGGCTGTAAAAGTTACTTCTTTACGTCTGAGGTCATTGTGTAACGTAACGCCATGCCAGCCTTATCTACGCGCACGTATAGGGTTCTACTAAAGATGCATTGACAATAGCAGGGCTTGGAACCACAGTTTCAGTTTATATAATGAAAAATCACACTTAGGTACTACTTATTCCATTTACACACAGCTAAAACTTATGAAATTTTCGAAACAGTTCCTAAGTTGTGGCAGTGTAATGGGTTTCTTTTGTCTTATTATTCTTCTTCGTATGAGCTAAGTGGCCAAGCTCTGGTGTCGAGAGTTTTTCTCTTGGCTTGGTTTCCAAGCCCGATTACAGTACACACTGATTTTTTTTTTCTTTGGACCAAGCCAGGTTTTTCTAAGAGCGGTAGGATAAACCGGTATGTATTGACTGGACCAATCAAGCCCTTCTTAAGGGTGTTAAGATAAACAAGTTTATCTAAAAGTTGTTTTCGCCTTTTTTTGACCCAGGAAAACTAGATCTAAGAGTAGATCTAGACTTTTTTTTTTATCCTTGATAGGTTAGCGTTTGACTACAGCTAGCCTGATGTTAAGCTGCACTGCAGTCTACGGTGTGGCACGCTTACCTAGAAGATACCTATTAACTCTACTTTTGAAGGCCCCCGGATGATACCTCTCAGGAAACAGAGACCCAGGTAGTGAGTTCCAAAGCTTCGCAGTCCTAACAATAAAGGTCGACGCAAAGCGTTTTGTACGAAAGTTCGGAACTTCAACAAGACTAAGGTGATCTGACGCGATCATCGAAGCTAAGCAACGGTCGATGCGGACGGTGTTTGGATGGGTGTTCATACACAAGATTGTCGTTTTAAAAAGTGAAATTTACCTCTGGGCGCTACCGAGGGTCGGATGACGTTAAATTGTTGGTCCCGGCTATTAGTCTTAGTACAAACAGTCGTTAAGCCAAGTCAGAGGCCTTCGGGCGGCTTGAAAACTCGACGCCAGAGCTTGGCCACTTAGCTCATACGAAGAAGAAGAAGTAAATACTAGCTCAGATAAAGATAAAGGAGAATAGATACAGAAATTCCACCTAGCGACAGGTTTATCATCATGACGCGACATTTACCAAAATATCCGTAAATTATCCATCGGAGCTCTACAGGGTTATGTGCTGACTAATTCTTTATCTAAACTATACTGAAATACACTTTATAGCTTTTCTTAGTAAGAAAGTAATAGAAGGATAGTAAGAAAGGGTAACTAAAGTAAAACAATAAACATCTAAGAAATTAATTCGGAATTTATTATTTTGCCTTTGGGTGGCTTGAAAATTCCTAGCACCAGAGCTAGGCCACTTATAAATAATAACAATAATTTATGATTTATTTATAATAAATCTACTTATGAAACTTAAACTAGTAATAAGCGTCATATTTCCGATCAATAAAAGCCTCAAATGAAGATCAACTCAACTGGCAACATTTGCTTGCAAAAACGCACAAACATCCCGAACATTTTAAGTCATACAATAATTGTGTAGCTGATAAAGATATTTGATTTGATTTCGATTAACAAATGTAACAAAAACCTTCTTCTTCGTATGACTAAGGGGCCGAGCTCTGGTGTCGAGGGTTTTTCTAGCCGCCTTAAGGCCTCTGACTTGGCTTAACGACTGTTTGTACTAAGACTAACAGATTGGACCTACAATTTAACGTGTCATCTGACTCACGGTGGCGCCTAGATGAAACTGCCACTTTTTGAAAGACAGTTTTGTGCATGGTCACCCATCCAAAAACTGTCCGCATCGACCGTTTCTTAACCTCGATGATCGCGTCAGATCACCCCAGTTAGCCGAGCTACAGGACTAGGTAATAGTGAGCACTAGATGTTAACAATGTCAGCTAACCCTGTAGAGGCAGGTCCGCGTGATTTCCCACGGTCACAGACATCCGTGAAGTAATAAACCCTCTCCCGACGTAAATACATAAAACCTGTCCGTTTGTCTGTCCGGCACACAAAGGATGCGCGCTCTTCAATGGACAGACTTATTTTTACATCAAATCTTCAATGGAGGAATGTTTACAGGCTTTTTCTTAAAATAGGTGTCGTGTTTTTAGTCTTAGTTGTTTTTAAAGTTTAGTGTCTGAATTGAAAGTTTTCAAAGCTTGAAAAGTATATAATTTAAATCTTGATGGGAAAGTAGTATAACATTTGGTCTGTGGTTCCAAACGTAAGTTCCAATTCCAAACTGTCGTTCAAAGAATAATATTAAAAACGACCAGTATCGGTCAGTTGCCAGTTGATGGGATAATGTAAAGGCACAGTTATTTAAATAGATTTTTAATCTATAATAGAAAATATTGTTTTATTTTAAGGTTCTAGTTATTATGTAACGATCTATTTATTAAGGCAATACATTACCTATGAGTTTAATTTATTCAAATAAATATACAAAGGATTATTTTATATAATACTTAAATTAAAAACTACACAATAATTAAAAATTTCAAACCTAAATTACAAATTATAAATTATGCCTAAGTCTGAGTCAGCGGGTAAGGTGCCTAACATGCAGGCGGCATTACCTCGCTGTAACGATCTTTATGTATATCATTTAGGTATTTTTAGATAACTAAAACCTTTTTTTTTTCATTTTGTCACCAAGTTTCTGACATTTTTTTCCGCGTAGAAAACGGTCACACTTACTTACGGAAAGCACCGAAACTGTAGGACTCAGTCCAACTTTTAATAATAAGTAAGTGAGACCGTTTTCTACGCGAAAATATTATCAGATGCCTTACGTGAACAGTTTACAATGTTTCTGTCATTTTTTTTTTTCGAAAAACTTTAAGCCGTATAAAGTGACGAAATGACGCCGCAATGCGGTCACCTCAATTTATTTTATCAGGTACAGTTTATATAACTTAGAAACCCTGAAATTAGCCTGTAACAGATTCATATCGCAACACCTAGCCACTAAACTAAGCTCTGATACGGTGGCAGGTTTAATGGAAAAAGGTTTTTTCTATTAAACCTTTTTTCATAGCGTGTTTACAAAATTCAGATTACTCACCTAAAAACCTTGAAAATTTACTTGGAATTTTGTAATCTTCACGACTGCCTTACTTAGGCTTGTAATATTTTCTCTCTGATTGATATTCTTAGAATTAAGACACATTATCATGTCTCGCTCCGGATCGTTCCTGGTGCAGAGGTTGGCTATAGCTATTCAGCGCGGTAATGCAGCGAGCGTGATGGGCAACTTTGCACCAGGGGCGAGCAGAGGCGGGTAATTTGATAAATTTTTAATATTTTGACATGTTCATTTTAAATCATTTAAATTTAAATCACATTCATTCTAACAATACATATATGAAATTAATATTAAAATTATAAAACCTTAGCTTAGCCAAGTAATATATAATGGTACGCTTTATCCGAAATCCAAGAAATCGATGTCTTCTGTAGTGCCGTCACTTGCATTATGTGTGCATTCAGGAGTGTAGTTTTTAAGTCTAAATTAGTTAGCGCCTTTGTGCAAAAACTGTTGTAGCTATTTAGTTGAATAAATGAATAATTATATAGTAATACATTTAATTACTCTGGAACCTACATATTGGCACCAATTTTGCGCCAAGACTGACAACACACGTTCGATCATAAATCATGCATACTGTAACATATATATAGGTATACAAATATATGAGCGTGAAACCATGAATGAAGCTGAACCATGCGCCGGCGCCGGAATCCCGCGATATGCCGCTAAATATAGCCGTCATTCATAAATGAAGCGCTTTGTATCATCACACCAACGCGCGGCCAACGTCAGCCAATATGACGCTTGTTATTAAGCATTGTAGCGCCCGTAGCTCGGCTAGCTAAGGTGATCTGACGCGATCATCGAAGCTAAGCAACGGTCGATGCGGATGGTGATCGGATGGGTGACCATGCACAAGATTTTCGTTTTTCCAGTGGCGTTTTCTTCTGGGCTACCGTGTGTCGAAAGACACGTTAAATTGTAGGACCCGGCTGTTAGTCTTGGTACAAGCAGAGTTAAGCCAAGTCAGAGGCCTGAGGGCGGAATGCGAAAGTTTGTATTCGTGTGTGTGTGTGTGTGCGAACCAAATTTCATGAAATTTGGTGTAAAGATAGTTTAGACCCTGGATTAACACATAGACTACTTTTAATCCCGAGATAACGCGGGTAAGACCGCGGTGCAGTGAGTAAGGACATAATTGTTTTAAGTCTTTGTTCTCTAAGTTAAAACGAACTCTGTTAAGTTTAAACAAGTCCGTGTACAACTTACACCACCCCTCGGTTCGGGAGGTGGGATATAGAAAAACAATGACTCTGGTAAGCCTGGCCACAAAAAAGAGGGCTCGTGTCCTCAACAGCCTGTACTTGTCAAAAAAATCGTATTCAAATCCTGAGGGAGGGAGTTTTTGTCCTCACCTCGCACCTGCCGACTCACGGACAGACTGTATTTTCTTTTATATACTTACTTAGCTAGGTATATCCTGGAGTTATTTTATAATAAATAATAGCACTAGTTTATACTTTGTGAATGAATGATTTAGACTATTTACAACTAAAAAGAGGTTAAAATTAAAACATAACCTAAGAATAATTTTTATAAACCTATTTTTTTTTACTCAGAATAGGTCAGCGCTTGACCACAATTCACCCGATGGTAAGTGATATTGTGGTCTACGGTGAATCGCGCTTACCTAGAAGGAACCGGTTCACTCTCGCCTTGAAAATCGCTAGAAGATGTCAGAACAAGACTTAGTTTGATCTTTGAAACTTACCGGCAAGACACTTCTACACATACATACAAGCACACAAAACATGGCATTAAACTAAGCTGAACCTTGGCAGCACCAACGCAAATCTTTTCAAAATAATCTCTCAAAGAAACACCGCCCTTCAAATTAGGGTCAATTTATATGTAGGGCCTTACTTCGGCAGACCAATTTAGGGAACTTGCACGCAAAAATTATATATACACCTTACATACTACGAGGGTGAATCAAAAAATTCTTGGAATCAATATTAAAAAATGCAAAGATTTAAATAATAATATTTTATTTTTCTACATAATCTCCCTGCAATGCAATGCATTTAGAATAACGCGTTTCTAACTTCCTTATTCCTTGTGAAAAAAAATATTTTCTTGACTCTCGAAAAAGTCCTCTACGGCAGCTATAACCGCGTCATTATCGTGAAATTTTGTTCCACGAATTTCCTCTTTTAATTTTGGAAATAAGTGAAAATTACTTGGGGCTAAATCCGGAGAATATGGTGGGTGGTCAAGGAGATTGAAGCCAGCACAGCGGATTGCGTTGAGCGCAACTTCCGATCGATGAGCAGGAGCGTTATCTTGAAGGAACAACACGCCCAACGACAGTTTTCCACGACGTTTTTCTTTAATCGCTTCACGCACTTTCGGGATTAAATTTGCATAATAAGGTCCAGTAATTGCCTGGCCTTTTAGCATGTAATCAATAAAAAGGATTCCTTCACTATCCCAGAACACAGAGGCCATAACTTTGCCAGCGGTAGGAGCAACTCGAAATTTCTTAATGGATGGAGAGGATGGTCGTTTCCAAGACATGCTTTGTCTTTTAGTTTCAGGATCAAAATGGTGGACCCACGTTTCATCCATGGTGACAAGACGACGGCAAAAAATATCCGAATCACGCTGGAACATTTCGAGATTACGCTTGGAAATTTCCAAACGTCGCTTTTTGTTTTCGTCGGTTAACATTCGTGGCACCCATCTTGCAGACACTTTTTTGAACCCCAGTGAATCAATTAAAATTGGTTGAACGCTACCAAAAGGTATCTTTAGGATCTCAGCTTTATGTTTTATAGTCATTCTTCTGTCTTCCAAAACCAGATTCTCAACCTTTTTGACATTTTCTTCTGTAACGGAGGTTGAAGGCCGCCCAGAACGCGGGTCATATTTACAGCTTGATCTACCTCTTTTAAATTCATCCACCCAGTACGCAACCGTAGAATAGGGTACAGCATCACCCCCTAATGTCTGCTGAATGTCCAAAAAAAATTCCTTCGTAGACATTTTTTTTCAAACTGAGATATTTTATCACCGCATGTAACTCACTTTTATCCATAATTTTAACTTTTTAGCAACTCGTTGCACAAAAAAATTTATTACATGCGAACGAACTGACAAAAACAAGTGACAGTCTGCATAAATATAGTGTGATAGACACTCTTTAATTTGAATATCGAACTTGATCCAAAAAGGTTTCATATATATGCACTTCTAAGAACTTTTTGATTCACCCTCGTATGTCTTATGTTGAAATACATAGTTATCTGTATCGGTAAATAGGTAAATTATAATAATACACTTTCTGTGAAGTCCAACACGCTTTGCAGACTTTAAACACTGGAATTTTGTTGATTTTGTGTGTAAGTTTATTTAGATTGTTATTGATACCGCTTAAATTCATACTCAAACTAAGGCTCCAAGAATATGTGTTCAATCCGAAGGTATAGCAAAGTTAGAGCGTGCTATATAAAATATACCTCATGCCTTATAGAACTTCTTTATAGCCTTAAGATCTGTTATAGGTTTGTTATAACTCTTATTCTTAGCGTCTAATGTTAGTTGGGTGAAAACGGTATCCGTAAATTGCCTCGATATATATAGTAATTTATAAATTTTGCATAATACTCGTAAATTAAGGAAAAATTGCCTACTGCTGGACATAAGACTCGTTAAAAACAAATTTATTGTCTTTATTTTTCTAGCTTGACTTAATAATCGCAAATCAGTGGTACAACATTATTTGAAACTCGTTTAAGATTTATCGCCATTTTTAAATCCAAATCTGGAATGATGAACTACTATTGCGACAGATGTCCTGCGTCGGCGCGTTGCTTATTCCTTAGGGTTGCCTAAACTAATTTCGCAAAGTAGGATTTACAGTATCTTTTCAGATCTATGTATTATAGAACTTTTATTTTTATCTTAGAATAAGAATAAATTCAAATTGCAGTGTGAACTCTATATAATGACACTGAAGAGACTGTGCATTTTATGGCGTTATAGAGATGTGGTCGTTAAATGGAGAAAATTTAACATTTTATGGAATACAAGCTAAACCAACTAAAGCCAATTGATTTCGACGCTTTAGAGAGTTTGTCGTTAAATCGAGTGACGTTACATGGAGTTTACACTGTATACATATGTAGCAAATAGTAAACCCGTTAAACATATATACTCGTAGATCAAAAATGTGCAAAGGATGTTTTGATGCGGTACTCATAGCCAACTCTGTGTTTCCTAAAAAATATTATTCAATTTTCAAGGCGCTATCTTGACCGCTGCTCTGACGTGTGTATTGATTTCTTTGCACGAGCATGCGATTTTGTCATCTTTGAATCACAAGCAATTTTTATATTGCTTGCCCTTGATCGTAACTCGGCTGTTGGAAAGCAATATTTTGCTTCGAATATAACAAAATAGCACAATCGTCCATAGAAATCAATTCACACTTAGTTTATGTTGCGAAAAAAATTACAATAAAAAATATAATAGTTAGTTGACACCCCTAGCGCAGTCCGTAGCGCCTAGCATCCTCTATTTAACCTCAAAATGAGTGCGTCTCTTTTTGCCCGAGTTTTTATTTATATCTTCTACTATTATGCTTATGTTACCATTTTTTTCACATGCTCTATCTCCCTGCGGGTGTTTAATGAATAAAAAAAGTTTTTTTTTCTTTCTCTGGTCGACATATGGCGCGGCGCGTGCTATAGCACATTGCGTCGGATTTTTTTCGCATCCGATTCGAAATTCAAATATGGGAGCGCATGTGCGCGGGCGCAGAGATCGCCGCGGTTTTTGTTTGTATTTTTTTTTATTTGTTGCCGATAAAAGCGGCTCGCTGCCAGTCTGCTCGCACTAATGAAAAGGCAATATTCAAATAAAATGCTGTTTTATTGACCTTTGTTTTTTGTTTGGGCTCAGAGAAGGTGACTAGAACGGCAAAAAGTTCTGCTTTCTTCTTCTTTTTCTCTCCCTTACGGTAGAACGTAGACCGTAAATGCTTTCTAGGTGATATAGAAAAGTTTTAGTCCACAAGATGTTTTTTTTAATAGAAATACTATTTACATTTTAAGAAATAATAATCATATATCGTGTATAATTTTAATGTAATTGAATCAAAGACTCATTTGTTGTATCAACATTGTCATAATGTTTTGTGTGTGTAGTTATACTATTAAAACATATGTATATGAATGCGTCTCTGACACTGAATATAGACAGCTGTAGATCAACTGTTCTAAAAATACAAATGTACTCTTTTTTTGTATACATTCTCTTTTTTCCATTAATTTGTATCTTTGTACCAAAAATACTGATGTGCCAATAAAACAATTTGAATTTGAACTGAATCTACTTATGTCATCTTTGATCAAACCATGCTACGAGGGTACAGAACTGGCAGTCGTTTTTTGTCCACCATTTTTATTTGGACCGTCTGTCGCTATGCTTTTTCAGTCCTTACCCTGACGGGTGTTTAGAAACATATTTTATGGCAACCCCAACACGGGCGTCGATTAAATTAAGCACTTTCTTAAAGGGGTTCCTAATTTGTGGCTCAGCGGGATTAGCACTTTCATATTTGTTAATTTTAATTTATAACCCGTTGAGAATGTTTCGGGGAGGAAGGTAAACAGTTTTTTTAACTGGCAACACAATATCGATGCGTAACCGTTTGTTTCGAAAAAAGGTGTCTGAATATTGAATTAGACACGTTTTATTGTGAGGAAATGTTTGTTTAATTAATTATCATGCAAATAAATTCGATCCGTGTACAAGCGGGCATTTCAAAGGCTTTTTACGATAAATTTAATAATTGGGCAAGTGCGAGTTGAGCTCACGCATGAAGAGCCCGTCTTAAGTATTTTTTATTATTATTTTAATTGAATTGGGTCTAATTTATTTTCATTCATTTTTTTTAATTCAATATTCTGTGAATATATAGAGAGTCTACTAAAGATCAATTAAATCACTTCTTAAAAATGATGTTCGTTGTATAGGAAATATTTATAAATATATATTTTATTTAAATTTTATAAGTAACATTTCTCGTAATTTGGTGAAATTTTTTTAAGTGTTTAGCTGCTTGGGTATGGGAAGCCCCCTTGATATATATATATATATATATTTTAATTTTTAGTATTTGTTGTAATAGCGGCACGGGAAATACATATCTTGTGAAAGTTTCAGCTTTGTAGCTATGATTTCTGAGTATATTATATGGTTTCTGAGATACAGCTTGGAGACAAACAGACATACAGCGGAGGCTTAGTAATAGGGTCCCGTTTTTACCTTTTAGGTACGGAATCCTAATAATACGTAATAGGTTAAGTTACCAAGTGTGCTTAGGGTTGCCACCCGTCGCCCGAGGACACTTATTAGTGCATAATCAATTTAACGGAGCAATAATGAATTAGTTTAGCGTTATGACACCTGTCGCGGCTTACGTGGCTATCTGTTGGTTTTTGATATGGTTTTTTGATCCGATCCGCTACGGGCTGTGCTAGTTTAAATAACGTAAAGATGTTTTTTTTTAACGGTGATTCCACACTGACTGTTAAACATATTTGTTTATTTTTTTACATTTTTCAAACAACATTTATTGCAGCGTTAGGTTAGTTTTTTTAGTTATTATTTTTTATAAGCAAAACGAAGTTTTACTGGAATAAGTCTTGCTTATCTTCTGTATTTATTTTATACCTGCAACTAAGATTTTGACGACCTCGTTGGCGTAAAGGTTACCATGCCGGTCTGCTAATCAGAAGGTTCCGGGTTCGATTCCCGGCTCGGTCAACATCTTTGTGCTTAACTAAATTTGTTGGCTGTGGGTCTGGGTGTTAAATATGTAACTAAATAAAATATGTGTGCATGTATATGTAGTATATAAGTTGTGTTAGCAACCATAATACGAGCTAGAAATGGTTCAGTATGGGGCTAACCAGCCGTGTGTGAATGTGTCCTAATATTTATTTATTATTTTATAGCCCGTGCGAAGCCGGGTCGACCTGCTAGTGAACCATAAATTATAATCAAACAACTATTGTGGTAATAAAACCGAATGAAGACGTCAACCGATGATGGAATCGTGTGTAGGTATGGTCGCCCACCCATCCTGCGAGCGGTGAACCTGCCGGCTGCCTTCAACTGATCACATTTTATTACTATTATAGTTTTATTTTTTAGTTCAATCAATCAGTATTTAAGAGTTGGGCTCTTGTCCGTGGAGATTTTCCAGATACTGGCTCTGTTATACCGAATTTAATCGCGACATACCTGTTTTATATATTTTTGATTGAAGCGCCAAAACTCGGCAGTGGATATTTCACGAAATAAATTCATCTAATATTAAAAATTAGCAACATTTAAATTATAAGCTCTAAGAGTTCTAGATAATTTCATTATCTATAAAATTGTTTAAATTATTTTATAATTTTCAGAAGAATAAACATACAATTTTAAAACTACTATTGTTTATTATAACTAATTATATAAATAATAACACACACACATACACACACACAAAACCTTAAAAATAGTAGGTTAAATCTAAGTCAGTGTCCGCGGGTAAGGGCCTAAGATGCTGGCGGCATTACCTCGCTGGATCGCCAAGGTTATACGTTGTTTTAAAATAATCCTCCTCTGATTGTTGCGCCACCTGGTTACAGGGCGTCCTAAACTATGTCTGACCACGAGTAAATGTTAAATACATACATGTTTGCTATATGTCTATCGAATCCCAAGAATCTACACATTGTAGTTTCTTGATATCTAATCAAAGCTTCTGCAAATAAACGAATTTAATCATTAATAATTTTGAAACCCTTATAAACTCCACTATTATTATTAAAAGCCTGTTTAGTCCCATTGTTGGGAAAAGGCCTCCCTACCCTCTTTCCATGTGTCCCTATCTAACGCTATAACGAACCAATCTTCAGGTGTTTGTCAAGCTCGTCCCTCCATCGCTTTTTTGGTCTCCCGGAAGACTGACTGTACGAGACATCCATAAACTAAAAGAACAAACTTGTCTACTGTACTTTATTTAAGCTCAATAGGCAACATTTTATCCCGATATTGTGTAATATCGTCGCTTTCCCAAGGCTTTCCCATTTTCTTTTCTTGGGGTCAATGTCCAATTCCTTATGTACAAAGCACAGACTATCTGCTATGGATAGGACGTAAAAACCGTACGTAAGTTGATCCGGGATAAAAAGTAGGCTATGAGTTATTACCAGGTCTAAGCTATCTGTGTACTGAATTTAATTTTATGTGAAAGAGACAGGTGAAGTTGGCACAGTCAATTTTTATTTTTATAAAACTCATGCACATTCGTTCAGTCTCACGTACTGCGTCTATTATATTAGTTCGGAATAAAAAGGAGCATAATTATATTTACACCAATACTAGCTGACCCGGAAAACGTTGTTGTGCCTCACTTAGGGGTATGGAAAAATAGATAGGTAGTAGCCGATTCTCAGACCTACTGAATACGCATATAAAAATTGGTAAATATCGGTCAAACCGTTTCGGAAGAGTACGGTAACTAATATTGTGACATGGAAATTTTATATATTAGAAGAAGAAGATTATAAAGAGGAAAAGTTTGATTGCTTGTTTGACACGAATAGGCTCTGAACCGATTTGTAAAATTCTTTCACCGTTGGAAAGCTACATTATCCCTGAGTAACATGGCTATATTTTGTTACTCTTTGTTAATTATTTTAGAGCCCGTGCGAAGTCGGACGGGATGCTAGTTTTGTATAAATTTAAGATCTAAACTATGTACCTTTATATAAGTTTGTTAGCGTGATAAAGTACCAAATATACATCTAACATCACATCCATCTATCATCGAAATGAAAACACTAATTAAGCCTCGTTGTATTATATACGTTAATCCTGGATGAATTAGTCTAGTAACATTAGAAGTTTTATTCAAATCGTTTTTTTAAATCATTTGTCAAATACAGTCCTTACAATCCAAAATTTTTGCCATCATAATATTAGTTTGAGTTTTTTTTACACTTAATAGGCTTGCGCTTGACTACAACTCACATGATGCTAAGTGATATTGCAGTCTAAGATGAAGCGCGCTTGCCTAGAAGAAACCGGTGCACTCTCGCCTTGAAGACAGTAAGATTGTAGTTCAGTGGGAACAGGGATTCCGGCAAGGAGTTCCACAGTTTGGCCGTCCGTACTATAAACGTGGAAGCGAATCGCTTAGTACGCATTTTCGGCATTTCCACTATATAGCGGTGTCTCCTAGCAGTCTCCCTGCTCGTTCGGTAATGGAGGAGTGAGATAGGACAGCAGGACATGCGGTATCTAGGCGGGGTAGCCCGCGGCTCCGGCACACAATAGCTCGGTGTATTGTGTAAGCGAACATAACGTATGCCTTTTGGCAGCCTCGCCGCCTGACTACACTACGCGCGACTGTTTTTTATCTAGCCCTTGTAAATTACAACCAATGGCGTAGGCGAGATACGCTAGTGATGGGACCCTTGCCCTCGTT
This sequence comes from Mellilla xanthometata, assembly GCA_035578125.1. Taxonomy (NCBI): domain Eukaryota; kingdom Metazoa; phylum Arthropoda; class Insecta; order Lepidoptera; family Geometridae; genus Mellilla; species Mellilla xanthometata. The sequence goes on from JAPUBQ010000001.1 coordinate 462,236, forward strand.
TTTGTCGACAATTTATTTATTTATTTCATGGTCGCCTAACAGCTATTTATAAAGTAATGAGAAACGTTAAGTAACAATGGAAAACAACTTAAAGGGTAACATGAATAGTTCGTTGAATGGAATACAAACTATGATCTTAGACACAAACACACCAACAAGAAAACACAAAACTCACAAAAACGTATCACAATATTATAGAAGTAAAAACTTAATTATTATTAACTTAATTATTTAAGCATTATTCAGGGGCATTATTAATAGTCCTGGATTCGATTCCCGGAACGTTCAAAATTTGTTGGCTGTCGGTCTGGGTGTTATGTATGAATAAATAAAGTGTTTATTGTATGTAATAGATAAATCAGTTGTGTTAGCAACCATAATACAAACTAGAATTGGTTTAGTATGCGTTCAATCAGTCGTGTGTGAAATTTGCCTTAGTAGAAGAAACTATCAGTTATTTACCTTATTATTTAGTTAGGTACGAGTATAAACAAACAATCCTAACTTTTTTACTTAAATGACCACTTTTCATCACAAAACTATAGCGCTTGATTTCTAACACGATCGACAAGTCTCACCAACCGATCCCAACACTATCGCTGCATCGCTGTAGTGTTGGATTGCTCCCAAATGTCCAAGGTCAGGGACCGCGATACTGGCTCGCACAGAATATTACATACTTAGTATAGATCTGGGAAGCAAGTCGGTAGTTCACGATTGGGGTAGGGTCTACGATCAAAATTGTGGAAAAGTGGAGATTATTAAAAAAGTTTTTACTTATTGAAAAGCGCTAAGACGTGCGTACGACTAAATGTAACGAAACGCTAAAATTGTACAAGATATGCACTAAATTTACAATCTTATCAATTTATTATCATGCCATCGACCTATCCTTTCTGAAAGAATCTGAAGTAAATCTGTAAATTGCGTGGAATTACCACATTATCCATTCGGGTGTCATGAACCTCCCCATTCTAAGTAAAGCAAGAGACTGAAATTGGCGTGGAATCAGCACGTAGTCTACTTTGCTTAGCAACAACGAAAAATGTAAAGAAACGCTAAAATTACACAAGATATGCGCTAAATTTACTTGCGACGGCAAATCAGGGCGTGTCTGGGTATTTCGGGCTCGCGTCTGGTCTCGCGACACCCCTGATGGATGCTTCGACACCGCGGATTTACGACGTGACAACCCTAATGCGAATTTAATAACGGATTCTTTGTTTGCTCGATCGGGTAAGAGCTTTTTGGCAAGTGCGGAATGTGTCTTCCAAACTGAAAAGAAGAAAAAACGTTTTGAATTAATGCCTTAATGCACTGGTTGGACAGTTTTCTAAATAATCTATCCTTTGATTTTTCTTAGAATTAAAAACAAAGTACTACAAGCTTAAGCGTTAAAGTAGCGCATGTAGCTCGGCTATCTAAGGTGATCTAACGCGATCATCGAGACTTAGCAACGGTCTATGCGGACAGTCTTTGGATGGGAGACCATGCACAAGCCAATCTTTTAAAAAACATTATTATTCGGGCTCTACCGTAAGTTAGAAGACAAGTCTTAGTACAAGCATGCTTTAAACTTATTTAGCCTTCGGATGGCTTGAAAACTTTTGATACCAGAACCTGGCACTTGTTCATATAAAGAAGAAGAAGAAGGGAATACAGACCTTGAAATACAATGGCATAGTTTTTGTTGCAAGGTCTGTGTATGCCTAATTTTAGAAACTTCTAGGTGTGTACGTTAAATATATACTAAAACTATGAAAGATATCGATCACGATCGATAAAATTGGTCAAGTGATTGTTGTAACATTAATTGATAAAGTTTTGATAAAATTACAAACGATGTTCCAAAAGTTCGCTGACTAGCGCTAGTATAAAGTCAGACACTTAATGCAGTTCCCATACAATAACTTACGTTAAAAATTGAAAATAATTAATTACGTACTAATTATTTAATGGCTATCAAGCTTCATTTAGATAAGGCCAAGATACGAGCCATACACGCATTTCCCTCCCAAGCCACATAAATTCATACAAAAACTGTCTCTACGTTTATTAATTCCACAATAATTGTGTGAAAAGATGTGTATCGCGTTTTAAAAGAACTGTTTTCATCAAAATGTCGTTTAAAATAAATAACGTTGCCATATTTAAAGCTAAATTGTTTCTTTTGCAAGGGTTATTAATTTTAATGTTGCTTTTTATAGCAGGTTGTAATTGAAAGGGTGGCGCTGATTGCAATCTGGGAATCATTTTGATGGGGGTTTAATAAAGTTGTGTCGTTATTGTAATTACTTTGTTTGCTCGATTTATTGCTTTATGCAACGAGGATAATACTAATTATTCGGTTTGGACTGAGTTGCTCAATTTTAACGTTGGATAGGGTAAAGTAAAATTATGTTAGCAAACACAAATTCAACTTTTTAAAGGAATGAATGAATGAATTATTTATTGTCTATGAAAACTAGGTACAATAGGTGTTATATTAATTGTCATAAAAGGATCTGTACCTACCACCAAAATAGTACAATTAAAACCCTATTACTGATACTCCACTGTCCGTCTGTCTGTTAAGTTTACTAATTTAAATAACTAAATTTTTTCACATGTACCTATACATTTCAGCTCTCACAGCTTCAGCTTCAGAAGGTGAAGCATACTTAGACTGGCATTACTGGTTCTCAAAGAGGCTACCAGAACACACTGTACCTATAATGTGTTACGCGAGCACTTGCTTGGCGACAGATTTTTCAACTTGAATGATGACTATGATGAATCAGACAATGGCTAGAAAATACTACCACCACGTTTCTCGAAGCTTTTCGTCACCGAAAGCATACGGTCATTGGCGGGGGACTGAACCCTCTCCCTGCGAGAAAAAAGACGATTGCACTCCCTTCTGTTCTGTCATCGCTTCTTTCAACTAATTGTCTCGAAATGGAATAGAGTGATTCTTTACATTGTGTCCAGCATGTAGACTAGTGATTGTCCCGGCTATTCTGGTCCCGTCCCCTATTTCCGTCCAAGTGGCGTTTAACTTTAGTCCCAGTACAGAATACATTAAGAGTAGCGGTGGGCCCAGTGCGGCGCCTCCGGTAACTCCGCAAATACTCTGTCGTGTAGATTAGGTGGCAGTTAGTATGACGCGGCCCCCTATAGACTGTTGAGGGCTGGGACAGGAATGTATGTAGATCTGCACTTTCATTTTTTCATCTATGCCAAAATTATAACGAGGAAAAGTTTTATTGTTTGTTTGACGCGAAAAGGGTCTGAAACTCTTTTTTTTTTAACCTTTTCCCTCTAGATGGGATCAACACAGCATGTTTTCCTCTTCCAATTCTGTCAGCTGTCATATCTAAATTCACTCTCTTTTCTTTCATGTCATTCCTGAAGCGCATATCATATATAATATCATACCTTAAGCAAATGCCTTTTGTCTAAGGGCGCATAACTGAGAACTCGTAAGACGAAAACATATAAAACATAAAAGCTTTAATAATAATTCAGTAATCCATAATTACCAGTTATAGGATTCATCAATCCATAATAATTGGTAATTAGCAGTATAGGACTCATCAATTTACTAACATTATTTAAAATATTAAAAAGGCTCCATAATTCGGTTTTGAAAAGTTCAAGTCTTCTCTAAATTGAGTACAATGTACCGATTTAATAGTTAAGCACTTTAATAATCAGATTACCCTCACCTACGCTTAAAAATCCACACCACCCAAACGTACTCCCCCCTATTCCCGCGAAGTGTACCCGGTTGGTAGACGTAAGATCAAAGGTGTCGGCGGGATGCGCAGACGCAGACGCGGCCGACGAGACGTTTACCTCACCCCCCGCCGCCCGCGTGCCTCGCCCCTTGCCTGTGCTGGCGCCCGCCCGCAATGCTCTTCATTGGCATTCCCTTCAGTGTCTTTCTTCTTCTTCCCCCCCTTTATTGAGGAGGTTGGATAATGCCCTCAAGGATCCCGTCTATGGCAAGCTTCAGTGTTATCATTGTTTGATGAAGGCTCTTTATTTATTTATTTAATACACTTATAATAAGCCTTACAGATATAATCCAATTCGCTTATTTAAGTTCATATGGATGTTAATATTTATTTTGGTTCGTTTTTAGTATGTGTTTTTATAGCGGCTACAGAAACACGCGTTCTGTGGAAATTTCAACTCTCTATTTATAACAATTCATGAGATACGGCCTGATCGCTGATGGACAGGCGGATGGACAACAATCTTTGTGATGGGGTCCAGTTTGTACCCCTCAAAAGGCGAAGGAAATCAACGTGAGAAATTGCTTTGAGCACCACCAAATCTGAAAACGTATAGTCATCTAAAAACTTGCGATTGATCAGCTTGAAAGGTCGTAACGGCATATCTTTATCCTTGTGAGAAAAGACCCCAAGTTCCAGCATTGGGAATGTGTAGTGGGTCGTTTATGCTATTTACACGTAAACACCAAAGATGTGGAATTCTTTGCTAAATGTCCTATTCCCCGATAACTATAATCTAGCGATTTTCAAGGCAAGAGTGAACCGGTTTCTGGGCTCCACCTTAGGTCACTTGCTATCAGGGGAATTAGGATCAAGCGCAAGCGTATTCAATGTAAATAAAGAACGCAAATGATCTAGACTAGACACAAAGTTATAGATTTTCTTTCACAGAACTCCAATGAGAAAAGTGGTTCTATTATATTACTAGACTATTTAAAATGGTATTAATATACATATTTTCTGTCACTGCTTCCCACTTACTTAATGACTTGTGTAACGAATGACTAGCTGTATTTTTACAAAAAGTTTTTGCGAAACGGTACGTGTAGGCGGAAAATGTAATTATGTTTAGTATTTTTAGGTTTTCCAGCTATTTAGAGCGTCCCATTCATTTATTCTATTCATAACTTATTTCAGAGGAAATTGCGATGGGGGTAAAAACTTGCGTAGGCGGAGAGATCCAGTTTTTTCTTGAATGTAAAATTTCATAAGGATAGAAAAATTAATGTTTAATGTCATACGGAAAGAAAGGTAATGTAAGCTGTAAGTCTTGGTATAAAAATATTAACCTATTAACTTTTGATGAATCGTTATTTTGGAAATACTTTGTAGATGGAAGAAAATTTCTACTTATGAGCTACGTGGCCAAGCTTTGTATTGGAACTTTTTGCTGTATTGGAACTAACAGCTGCAGTGTATATAATATAGATACATATTACCTTTTACCTATTGTATCCCAAATCTCTCAAACAAATTTTGTATATCTCTTCTCGAATATAATAAATAAATATTAATTAAATTTGACATACGACTGGTTAGCCCCATACTAAACGATTTCTAGTTTGTATTATGGTTGATAACACAACTAATATACTACATATACATACATTAATACTTTATATCGTTATACATATTTAACACCCAGTCCGACAGCCAACAAATTTAGTTTAGCACAAAGATGTTGGCTGTGCCGGGAATCGAACCCAGAACCTTCTGATTGGTGGTCCGGCATGGTTACTATTACGCCAACGAGGTCGACGAATTACGACAGCATTTGTGTATAACAAAGTCAAATAATTTATTGCAGTTTCAGAGTGTTTCTATGTTGTACTTTATAAAAAACTAGCTGACCCGGCAAATTTTGTTTTGCCTTAAGCACAGTTAAAACACTATAATTGATAATCAATTAATCACTTATGGGTATGGAAAATAGATCAGACCTACTTACTCGTATATACCTAATATGATAAAAATCGGTCAAGCCGTTTCGGAGGAGTACGGTAACTAACATTGTGACATGGAAAATTTACATCTTATCTTATATATAAAATTTCCGTGTCACAGTGTTTGTTACCGTACTCCTCCGAAACGGCTTGACCGATTTTTTCCAAATTTCATATGCGTATTCAGTAGGTCTGAGAATCGGCTACTGTATATTTAGTTTTTTTTTTTATTAAGGCAAAACAACGTTTGCCGGGTCAGCTAGTATTAGATAAATTGAAATGTCCTAACTGAAACCTACCAGCATTGATAACAGCAGAGGTATATTATGATTGGATAACAGCACATAGTATGTTGGTGTAACAGGATCGCGACGACACATTGCCTCGACAAAAACCTGGCGTCTGCGACATCTCGTCTCTAGCATCTGGCGAAATATGCATGTGCTTTCTGCCCAGATGACTCCGCTACCAGCCCCTTTGCGAGCACAATGAAATACCAACCTTATTCCGTACTCGCTACAACTCAAAATGGAACAGAGAATATAATAGATAATTTTTAAAAATATGTCATGAATTTTAAGATTTCGATTTATTTTATGTCTTATACCGGCTTAAGGTAGGTTTTGGCATGTACGGGTCCCGTGAATATTTTTTTCGGAAGTAGTATAAGTCGTAATGTAAGGAGAGTATCAGGTTACGCGGCAGATGCGCGGCTTTAATTCTGCGCACGCGTCCAATTTGAAGCTCGACTTGGTTTTACTGTTTTCTTTTATTACGTTTTATATTTATTTGCTTAGTATTTGTTTTTTAAACACAATCGTGAATATTCGAGAAGTATGAATTTAATTATGCGGCAGGTCTTACACATAGGTACTCGTGATAAAATAATTGAAAAACTTTTCAAGTAAAATTCTTGTTCTGAAACTTGAAGACCTCGTTAGCGCAATGGTTACCATGTCTACCAGAGGGTCACGGATTCGATTATAGGTACCGCTAATATCTTTGTGATGAGCCTAATTTGTTGTCTGTCGGTCTGGGTGTTGAGTATGTATCGATGTAAAGCATTTATGTATGTATTGTGTTAGCAACCATAATACAAACTGGAAATGGTTTAGTATGGGGCTAACCAGCTGTGGGTAAAAAGTGTCCTAATATTTATTTATCAGTTATTATTTAAGACCCTATGGAAGGAAAATAAATTAACATTTTTACCACTAATTTACGGTTTAATCAATTTATTACTACTATACTCGTATCTTAGAAACCTTCGATTTTAAATACACCTCACTTATTTTTATGACCATCAATATGAGTGCTTGCTTACATTAAAGATTTAGACCAATATCGGCAAATACGTAGAACACCAGACAACTTTGCATCCGAGTCAAAAACACATGGGTTTTTATATATAATTCAAGTACAGTGTAAACTCTATATAACGACACTGAAGGGAATGAGTATTTAATGGCGTTATTGAGAGTGGTCGTTAAATGGAGAGAATGTATCATTGAATACAAGCTAAGCCAACTAAAGCCAATTGATTTCGACGCTTTAGAGAGTTTGTCGTTAAATCGAGCGACGTTACATGGAGTTTACACTGTATTTACGTCCTCTATGCTCTACGTGTGTCCGTAGCACCGCTACGCATTACATCTGCTAACGTTATTAAGCACAGACACGAAATAGTGGTACACTAGAGTACAGGTACACAGTTAGAGCCAGGTAGGTACAGACAGCACGTGTATAGCCATCTGCGGAGCAGCTGTGTGTCTAACTGTACCTCCACCTACTGGTGCATATACTGTGGCATTCCTTGCCAGCTTTTATACTGACTATTACTACATACAATGTAAACTCTATATAACGACACTGAAGGGACTGTGCATTTTATGGTAGTTAAATGTAAGGAATGTATCATTGTATATAACCCCCGCATAACAGGATCATATGATACTTATCGCGGGGCGCAGTGGATATGGCAAAACGTACACTAAAACTTAGCTATAATTTAGTATTTAATTACTCATAGTACGTTTCACCCCTGTATTTTGTACTACATAAACTATTTGATTTGGTTTGATTGTATGGAATACAAGCTAAACCAACTAAAGCCAATTGATTTCGATGCTTTAGAGATTTTGTTGTTAAATCGAGTGACGTTACATGGAGTTTACACTGTATTTATCACTAATCTACACAAGACAAAAACGTACACAAATACATTATCTCATGTATATATTTCACTTTCATTACATCTCATAATTATATAAAAATTCTATGTCACAATGTTAGTAACCGTACTCCTCCGAAACGGCTTGACCGATTTTTATCAATTTTTATATTTGTATTCAGTAGGTCTAAGAATCGGCTAATATCTATTTTTCATACACCTAAGTGAGGCAAAACAACGTTTGCCGGGTCAGTTAGTATATATACATATATGTTAAAGGAAATTGAATTTCAACACAAAAAGCTTTAGTTTAAAATTGTTATAAATGAAAGGCTTATTGTAAAGTATAATGACGTATCAGTTCACGCTATGTTTGGCCGCGGGATGTTGTTCTCGTATTTTCTTGGAAACGTCAGTTTCGGAGATTTACATATTATTAAGAACTATTTTTAGCACCAATAATGGCAATTTATGTAATCAGCTGCAGGCTAAAAGAAATGGTAAATAACTTGCTATTTTTTATCAAAACAGAAACCTTTCACATATTTTAAAAGAGTTAATTTATTTTTAATATTGTTTATTTTTAACACAAGGTGGACTCCTTAACAAAAAATATGTCGAGGAATTTCTACATTTTGAATGAATTTGTAGCTCTATATAATCCTAGGTGTATCATGGTTGCTAACACAACTAATATACCACATATACATACATAAATACTTTATATAGATACATATTTACCACCCAAACCGACAGCCAACAAATTCAATTCAACACAAAGACGTTGGCCGTGCCAGGAATCTAACCCGGGACCCTTTGGAGGCAGTCCGGCATGGTAACCTAACGGTTGGTGTAATCACTAATCACTAAAGAGGTCATCAATCAATATACAAGAGCAAACAAAAATAAGAAAAAATGCAAACCAAATTAGAGTAAACTACCTATATTTTTTTTACATAGTATATATATAAAAGTCTAGGTTTTGACACGAATCCTAGACTTGCCTAAAGCTAGAATCGTTTATTTGATTGTGATGCATTAAAATGAATTGGTTCAGGGCCGGCGCTAGGCTTCCACGTAGTCCACCCGGAACTTCCTCGACACTCGACCGTATCCAACTATTAGGATTCTAAAATCACACGCAGCGGTTTTAAACAAATAATTGGTCAAGTGAGAGTCGGGCTCGCTTATGAAGGGTTCCGTACCGTACGTAGGTTGTTGTATGGGAGACCCCCTAAGATATTAATTTTATTATATAATTTGAAAAGTAATATACAGTTATGTTTACTGTGATTTTTTAAGTGTCTACCAGCTACTGTTATAAGATAAATGACAAAAATTACGAAAAAATCCCGTTTATTGTATGGGAACCCTATGCAGTTTATGATGTAGCACGCTCATTTTCAAAGCTTAGGAAACCGCACAATTAAGTTTGACAGACTCCTAGTTAACCTTTATGCTTATAAGAATAAAAGATTAAAGCTCTTCAGGGTGTTTTTTGGAGCAATAACAGCACTGTCATAAGACCGCCTTGCGTTACCAAGGTCTTGGGTTTGATTCACACCAATGATCTCGAGTTATGGGTATATGAAACTTCGTGAGAAAACCATAACATGGTGGATAGGGCATTTTTAGGCAGCCTTCTTGAAAGCCAGATATTCCAGACTAGGCATGATCCACCAGAGTGTCAATCACTTGTGTAGTTACGCGCCCTGCCCAGTCTTTCATTGGCTCATTAAGTTTGAACCCTTTGCCCAATTTCCTCCCAAAGGTCCGACAAGTAATTTCTCTAACAACGGTAAAAAGAGGATGTTTCGCGTGAAGGTAAGTACCGCAGGTGATCTCTGCCGGCGCCGGCGCAGCGTACCGGCCGTACCGTACAATTACCGCGCACGCGCCGCGCTCCATTCTATTTTTGAAATTTGAACTTTGCGTTCGATAACCGTTGATTATGACTTCTTTTGTTTTTGTTTTTTCTTTGCGGCCAGTTCTGCACTGAGCTTTTTACTTTTTTTACTGGTACTTGACTATTAGTACTAGTAGGTCTAGTAATAAGTAGGTTAAGTGACAGATGTTTGTTTCTAGTCTAGCTAATTGTAGACAAAGTGACTTTATACAATAGTTTTTTTTTTTTACATTGTAAGTGTTTAGACTAAACGGAGAGAGAAAGACTCTGTTCACGTATCGTTTTAATCAATAAAACTATTTGAGAATTTCGGATCAGTTCTTAAGGTAATTAGTTCATATTTATATTATTTTTTCTGTATTATCATCCCATTTGCCAAATTCTGATACTACACATTCAAATATCTTAAATGTTGAATGAATTGCATTTGATTAGTAGTAGTTAAACATAATAACCGATTAGCTTTTACAAAAAACAATCCACCCTAATAAGCCTATTAACTTTCTCGAAAAACAATGTAAAAAAGCCAATAAAACGACTCCTGCGCAGTTTTGCAGAAAATCGTTCACCACAATGGATCTACTTAAACTACATCAAAAGCTGTTGCGTTTAATTTTAAAACCGCACTTAAGGGGTCGCGATTTCAAAAAAGTGAAGAAAAAAACGTATTTAAGGAGTCGATGCCCTTCGCGCCAGACGCCATCTGGTGCGCGCGGGATTCTTTAAAAACACCCCCTCTTGACTACTTTACATGGTTTGCTCCATGTTAAACTTCAACCAACAATTACCTTTTATTTATTATATATTTCTATATAAATAAAGTTAATATTAACTAAGCTTTATTTATATATTTTTTTAATTGAACTAGGTTAATACGAAATTCCATATATATATTGCAGGCGAAGAGTGTGAGGGACATAAAATAATTATCTAACCTTACCAGTTCTGCAATAAATGATTTGAATTGAATTAAATAGTTCCGATTAGCTAGAAGTGCAAAACTTTCAGTGTGTACATGTATAACTATCACTAATAGTGTGTGCACAAAAAGGAGCAATTTCAGCATCATCATTTACCGACCATTCCAATAAAAGTAAACTGTGTAAGCAATATGTTTGGTCTAACAATGTCTCTGACAACTATGGTCAGAGGAAGTATAGACGGAACAAAAAAAAAGCAATTTCAGCATAATGCTGAGAACACTAAGTACTCCTAATTTGGTTGGTTAGACCTTAGATTAACACATAGGCTACTTTTTGTCCCGTATAAATGCGGGTAACACCGCGGAGCACCGCTAGTGGTGGCAATTCGGCGACATCCGCACTAAACTAAAATTAGTCGCACTAATTTTTATAGTTTAGTGCAAAACTAGTCAAAAGCTATTCGGTGTTTTCCTCGAACTAAATTTAGTTCGATTTTAGTCGTAAGCTTTATCCGCCATCTAATGCATGACGGCGCAATATTTTTTTTGTCTTATTTTATCTATGACCTCTCCTAACTAATTGCCATGTTGATAAAATGGTTACAGTTGTGTTTTTTTCGATGTTTAGTTTCATGACATGTATTTGAATTAACGTAAAATTAGTGTAATCGTGTAGCCACCCGAATACCAAAGCCTAGTTTGACAGGACTAAACTTATTTTAGTGAAAACTAAACTAAAATGTGTGCCGCCGAATTGCCACCAGTGGTTAAATAATAAGAATCTTGTTAGGGAATGGTATTTATCATCGCTGCCCTGAAACTATTTACCTTCTTAACTTTTTGAACTGTTGTTTATTTGTAATATTTTATATAATTTGGTACTTTATGTATTAGTATATAATTTATAATTTATGTTAGTATTTTATTATCTTCTTTATTGTACACTACGTCCTTGTTCAGTTGTTTATAAACTCCTCTCCATCCAAAGGTTGCCTGGAAGAGATCGCTTTAAGCGATAAGGCTGCCAATTGTGGCACACTTATTTGTAAGGTCTTTCTTTTTCTTTTTTGTATGTAAGAATTAATGTGTCCAATAAAGAATTTTCTATCTATCTATCTATCTAAATATGTGTGACTGTGACCGCTAATACTAGTCCCGCAGGGCGAGGCGAGGTAACGCCCCGCTGGAGGGTAGATGGAACCAGGCCTCGTGTCGTGCACGCCGACATTTGTCAACCCACGGATACGCCGCGACGTGTAGCGCACAATGCGAGCATTGGTCTATTTGACAGATCTCTATAATTCTTGACAGTGACAGCTTATGTGGCTTGACAAGTGCCATTTAGCCACAAGCTTCGTTTGTTTTCTTATCGTTTGTATTAAAAATGACGACTAGTTTTGTCGTAAATCATTTTAGTTCTAGTTGGAGACTTCAGGGACTTTTTAGTGCCCGCTAGCGCAATATTGGTATTGAGATAAAAGTAAGCATTAGGTTATAACTCAGATCAGCATCTTATGATTTCAGGTATTTAGCTGCGTCGATTCAGCTAAGGAGTTTATTGGCTTATTTAATCTCGATTTGCAAATAGTAAAGCAAAAAAATCATCTAATTTTATCATAAAAGCCAATAAAACGTAAATAAATTGTTGTACACAATTGTTTTCTTCGACAATAGTACATCTATTGCTACTTTCTACATAGTTCATACTTTCTATTTGTAAGACACATAAATTATGACTCTTAAGTATATTATTTGCCAGCGATACCAATATCTTCTCACTACACTACAACGATCCGCTATCAAAAGATCTGGCTAGTTCACCCATAAATCCGCCGTGAGCTACGCTATAAACTGGCTTTACTACTATATCATTGATCGCAGGTTTTGACAACCCCCTCCCACTGCATTCCCCACTTTCCCCTTCTTAACCCCTTGAGTAATTCCATCGATTTCACATAAAAATGGTTGCACGCGACCGATTACGAGCATTAAAACGCTCGCGAGGTTAATCTCTAGCATCAGAATACGTCCGCGGCACGAGGCGACAAGGCGCGACGCGCGTTGCGTGCACAAACGTGCTTGTTTACTCAGGCGGGGGTGATTTCCCCGCTGATTACAGATTGAGGACAAGCTTGACCCTATTTGAGACAAATTGCCTTTCACGAGCTAATGACTTGTTATTAATTCTTGGAATTTTTTGGGGGGTTTCTACGGAAAAGTCAAGGGAAAATAATTAAAGGCTTTCGCTCACGGTGTCGTATCGGTTAGTAATATGTGTAAAACGAAAGCGCTACGAGATCGTACGAGTTCAAACAAGCCAATATACACGCACGGCGCATTACTATTATTTGCTGAAGTGATACGCATTGCGATAGAATACGACCTAACCTAGACAATCCGTATTCAAAGGCCCTTAATTTTGCTTATAATTGGTAGAAAAGTACAAAAGCAAATCATTACAAATAAGAAGGTTTGAGACACTTGGCATTAATTAGTTCACCTGGCCAACAAATGGGCCAAAAGCCTACCATCTACAACGCTATAGCAATCGGGGCAAAATTAGGCGTAAAATCCCCTATTTAACTAAACATTGCCCACAATAGTTATTTAGCAAACACTCTCCATTAGCCAGCCCACTGACCCTCGAGTTTGGCGGCACTCGAGAGCCTGGCAACACCGGAAAAACATTATACACGTCTGATTCTGTTTATGTTTGTGCGTTACGGAAGTCGAGAGCCGAAAGCTGCGTTTTTCTGCGCACACCCCTCGCCACGTGTCTCGAGATTGTGAATCTATTCTAAGGCCGCGGGCCGAGGAACGACCCTTGCGGCACACCTGCCTTCAAACGACAACACGGACCATTTTTATCAAGCAACTTTCGCCTTTATGCTTTACGTCGTAAAGGCCTGTCCAACTGCATAGGTGTTTGGTAAATTTAGAGCACATATTTGGCAGGAAGAGGGAGTACATCGAGTATATTTAGTCGAAAGCCCCCTTATGGTCGATGATGGAACAAACGATAGCGGCAAGGTGTGCGAGACACGCTTCTGGATGTTTTGATAATATTTCCATTATGAACTTTATCCGTATTTACTCAGGATAAGGAGGGTTTGTTTGATCATACATTTTATTATTAGGGATAAGAGTGTTTTTATACGTGTTACGACGATATAACAATATCTTATCGGTAATTTAATTATAGTATTATTATACTATAAATAGAAAAATATTATAATATAGTAATAAAAAAGCAACGCAACGAAAACTAAATTTAGGTTTATTTGTTACTAGTTGGTAGTTAGAAAAATCAGAATACTCCTATAATTGTGTACCATAATTTTCGTAAGTTACTATAATTTTTCCTAAATTTTTTTATAGCTTTTATCGTTTCTTCAATGATTTCTTCAAAGAGAGGCCAAAAATTTATTTCAAATCTCCGCACACGTCTGCCCCAAAACTGTATCCTATATTTGTGATTGTAGCATCTATCACAAAAAGCGACACCTGAATTATTTTTGTATCGACACGTATTTCCCTTTAAAATTTGACATCTTGCATTACTATTACTACCGTTAACCATCTGTTGCCACCTTCAGTATCTCCACAATTTACTGCAGCTTTTATTACCATTGCTATAAGGCTTATATTGGTCTAACTTCCAATCTGATTGGCGAATATAAGAATGTAATCGAATGATACAGTTGCCGTTTCCCTTTCAATCGATTTTGCACCTTTTATATCAAAAACCAATTTTATAAATCAACCATCTGGTGGTAGGTGGTCGACCTTTTCTATACTTGTATTCAATTTATGTCTAATAGCATTTTTTTCTTTTCAGGTAAGTGTTTGCAAGGTTTGGCCGAACTGAGGGTGAGCTTTGAAGACACAAAGCGTAGTGAGGTGATAGATCTACGAGTAGTTTACGGTATAGATATTATTTTGTTGGTATTTTATTTCCAATTACCAGCGTAATCGGCTCCTCTGGCCCTCGAGCCCGACATACTCCGCCCGCCTCCCTTGGCTTGCGGCGGGAGATGCGTGAATGGATTTCCTAGATCAAAAAATGCTGATGATGATGATGATGAGTGAAATAGCCAAGCCAAGCTCAGTCCCGAGGTAGGTGCGGCACAGACCGTAACGCAGGTGTCAGCAATCACTGCACCGCCACTCGACTGTGACTTGCACCTGGGATAGAGGCTTTGAACTCTTCCCACAAGGAAGGGTCAATCTTTATGATCTAACTTTACTAGGCATGCTCCATCTTCGGCCAGTCTCTTACTCGTGTGACTGTAGGCGCCATACTGGTCAAATAATTCAGTATTGTGCGAAAAAAACTCAGTACCAATCGTTTCAAATACCATGCGACTTGGGAACTGACATTTGGTACAATTTTCAAACAATTAAGCTAAATTTGAATAGTTTTTGTATCCTACATTATCTTTATATATAAAATTTCCGTGTCACGGTGACAAATTTCAGTGTTTGTCACCGTACTCCTCCGAAACGGCTTGACCGATTTTTACCAAATTTTATATGCGATCCAGTAGGTCTGAGCATCGGCTACTATCTATTTTCCATACCCCTAAGTGATAAGGTTTGTTCACCTTTATAGTTTTTTTTTTTTCAATTATCTTTTTTTTTATAATGTGACATAAAAAATACATACAACCCTAAATGTTTACTTTTTTATCACCAACCCATTTTGTTTATGGGCATTATAGTAAAAAGGCATAACAATGTTTGCCGTGTCAGCTAGTCTTTATATAATTATCATTACGAAGTAGTTTTTAATTTTCAAGTATTCGACATTTTCATGTGAAATATTTTTTGCGACAAAATATATTCTCGGTGGAGCGTGGCAGGAAGTCGCTAATTACATCAAATAACTGTCAAGTTAACTGTTGTGATACCCGTATTATATATGTACAGTATAAACTCTGTATAACGACACTGAAGGGACTGTGCATTTTATGGCGTTATAGAGAGTGGTCGTTAAGCGATCGAATGTATCATTGTATGGAATACAAGCTAAAGCCAATTGATTTCGACGCTCTAGAGAGTTTGTCGTTAAATCGAGTGACGTTACATGGAGTTTACACTGTATACAAATTTAGTTTTCAGATCAAGCTCCCCAATGTATTTGTAAGCACAGTCAAATTTAAATCCTATCCTGCTAATATAATAAAAGCGAAAGTTTGTGTGTGTATGATTGTTACTTCTTCAGCCTCAAACGGGTTAACCGATTCTGATGAAATTTCGGGGCGCAGCTAGTTAATAATAAAGTTAATGGATCCATGTCTTCTGTTGATGAATATTTGTTTTTTTTTACAGTTAGGCATATGACCAGCAGGGTTCGTCACCACACTAGTTAGTGCTACTCTGGCCTAAAGTAGCATGCCTACTCTAGAATAACAGGCTCTCAAGGAGGCAGTTATTCTAGACTTGGAATGTTTATATTAGAAATAGCTATAACCAAAATGGTGCGACGCTTTTAGGTCTACTAGCCACGTATAGTTTTGCGTATGATAAATTTACCACGGTCAATTTTACCAGATTCAATAAAGGAAGCATTTCAAAGTTGTCTATCTCTTTCTCACACTCAATTGTCTTGCAAGCGAGAGAAAATGAACTTTTAAACATTTTCTTTATTGGCTCGCGTCATAGTAATATCATTGACACTGTGTCCTCTAGACTAGCAATCTAGCTGGAATAAATCCTAAACCATATCTTTACCGTGAGCACAGACATAACAACAACAAGCTTATTTAGTGCTCGCGATAAAAACGTCTGGCTCAGCCCGAAATAATAAGGTTCAGCCAAATTATACCGCTGAGGGCAAAACGCGAAGGTCAATACTCTACATCATGCAGCGGGGCTGGCACAGCGCGAGGACTTATAGTCTTTCCACCATTTTTTCCACCTCTCAGTAAACATCCATCGTTAGAACATGGTATCAAGGTACAGTTTCCCTTTTTCCACTTGACGTTAATCATGGATATTTTATGTCGCTATTCCTCAAATATGGCAGGGGAAAAACTATCGGCTAATCTGGAGGTGGAAAAAAAATATACGTAATCATTTAAGTTTCCATTTTTTTTTATCATCATCATCATCATTATCAGCCTGTAGTCGCCCACTGCTGAGCATAGGCCTCTCTTCTTGTACGCCAGTCATCTCGGTTTTGCGCTGCTCTCATCCATGTCCTTTTTTTTATAAAAATTATAAATCTTATATATAAAATTTCCATGTCACAATGTTAGTTACCGTACTCCTCCGAAACAGCTTGACCGATTTTTACCAAATTTTATATGCGTATTCAGTAGGTCTGAGAATCGGCTACTATCTATGTTTTAAGGCAAAACAATGTTTGCCGGGTCAGCTAGTATTAGTATAAGATAGCTTTAATATACTGTCACTGACTTAGATTTAATCTACTATTTGTAAGGTTTTTCTTTTAATGTGTTTTTTTCTTGTAATATTAGTTGTGTTGCAAAGATTTTGATTAAAAAGAAGTCTAAAAATGTTTTCGACAGTCACCACTAATCTAGTATATCGATGTAGGTTTATACCTACAGGCGTTGGGGCCGCTAGGTAATTACTTACAGCCTAGGTCCTAGGCACGCTAACGCCAAGCCCAAAAAATCAAGGTCGTCTACAGAACTGCGACTTTCAATTTTGTTTCTGTACGGAAATATAACAACAGAAGAACTGGGTAAATTGTTGCACCTTATTCATAGAACGTTAAAGTCTAGATATAATATTTATTATGTGCATATATTTATTATCCTACTAATATAATAAATGCGTAATTTTGTGTGTGTGTGTGTGTGTGTATGTTTGTTACTTCTACACACTCAAACATCTTAACCGATTTTGAAGAAATAGATAGGTGTGGATAAAGGTTAGGCTTTGAAATAACACATAGGCTATCCCAAAAACAACTGTGGTTCTCGTGGGATACGCAAATAACTACAAAATCTATGTTACTCTTTCACGCTCCACCGGCTGGACCGATTTTGATGAGATTTACTATAAAGATAGATTTGACCCTGGATTAACACATAGGCTATTTTTTTCCCGGATTAACTTATTTTTATCCCGGATTAACGCAGGTAACACCGCAGGACAGAGCTAGTATAAAATTAAGGCAATCATTATAACAATTATGATTTATCAGTAATCCGTAACCTAAGGCGTAGGTAAAAACGTTTTTGATTATTCAGGTCTTTTAGGTTAGCGCTAGGCCGTAGCTTACCTGGAGTTACGTAAAGTTGCGCTCTAGGATGAAGCGCGCTTGCCTAGAAGAAACCCGCCCACTCTCGCCTTGAAGATAGTTAGTAGTTCAATCAGAACAGGGTTTTTTATGTTGATCGGCAAATTCATTAAAACCCACCGTTCTCTTCTTGAGACCACCTGGGTAGACCATGATACATTTATTCCCGACGATTCACCACTAAGAAGCACTGTAGCTCGGCTAACCAAGGTGATCGGACGCGATCATTGAGGTTAAGCAATACGCGTCAAAAAAAACAAACAAACAATTTTTTTTAAGAATTAAAAAATAATTATATTTTCAGGACTTAAGAATATTTACAAAGCTTATAAAAGACGAAAATTTAGTAAACTAAAAAAATAATAAAAACAAAATAACAATTTATTGCAATATTATGTCACTTTACAGTTAAATACTTACCCATAAGGCATTGCAATTATTTACTGGAGATTAACGTACCACAAGGCGTAACCACAAGACTATGCAAAGACTGTTCGTATCGACTATTCTCTAGCTATACTGTTTTTAAATAATAATAGTTAAAAAAAAAACTAAAAAACACGCTTATCTGGCCGTTTTAAGTGGGTCAAAATCGCGCCCAAAGAAGTCGGTTACAAACAAACATACAAACAAAAATACAAAAAAAATGAATAATTTTATCATTTTAGTGTATTCTCATCGGTCCTCAATAAATCTACAAAGTTTGAACGAAATCTGGCCGTTTAAAGTGGGTCAAAATCGCGCCCAAAGAAGTCGGTTACAAACAAACATACAGGTGAAGCTAATATAAAGCGTGTAAAAATAGTAGTCCCTCTGTAGTGACCCTTAAAATATAAAAGTTAAATGTCACGCACTAAAGTTTAATCGCTTTTAGCGTAATTTTGTTGTTTCTTATTATATTGTATTATTACGGCGTAAGTGGTAATTTTCGTAGACGAAGCCCGCCGAAGGAGGGGGGTTGTTACAATAATTATTATAATAGAAATTTATGAGGCTAATAATGCTTGCTATAGTCCCTGATTTCGTTTTGTCGCGTGAGGTACTGGTAAACTAAATGTTTCTGAAATATATATATTAAGGTCTATAATGCTCTAGCAAAAGGAGAATGGGTCAAAACTATAATTTACCATAACAAGACGTGGGATACTAATTAACTCTTCACAAACCACAATTACTAGCGCCTGTAGCTCGGCTAGCGAAGGTGATCTGACGCGATCATCGAAGCTAAGCAACCGTCGTAGCGGACGGTGTTTGGATGGGTGACCATGCACAAAACTGTCGTTTTTCAAGTGGCATTTTCATCTGGGCGCTACCGTGGTTCGGATGACACGTTAAATTGTAGGTCCCGGCTGTGTCTTAGTACAAGCAGTCGTTAAGCCAAGTCAGAGGATTTCGGGTGGCTTGAAAACTCTACTCTAAATAATATATTGTTTGTTTATTTAAAAAGCAAAGGTCAAAAATCAAGTGAACAACTCATGCAGGAAAACCTTCGAAAAAAAAAATTACAACAAATCCAAAAACTTGACATACAAAACAGCACCGTGTTGCCGGAATACCTGAATTTATTATTATTATGGATCATTTTAGGGTGTTATTTCTAAAACAGACGGAAAAATCGAAGGACCTCTGAAGTGTCAAGTGCAAACTTATATTTGCGGCTTATTCCAAAGTAAACCAGAAGAAAACTGATGGAGTGGGCTGTTTAAGAGCTGCCCAGGTAAGTTTGTGTATCATTAAATGATTCACACGCTAAATGGGTCAATCCATTATCTGCGTCGATCTGATAAGGGATCGTTATATATCTGCTTTTATTTGTTTTGTTCGGGGATGGCGCATTCCGAGCGATCTTGCCGTGGAGCGAGAAACCTTTTGCTTTGGATGCGGCATTTAACTGTAGATTAATATAGGTTAGCTGGAGGAATAGGAATACTTTTTTGCAATTACAGAAAATCAAGTATTGATTTTGATCGAATGTAGAGAAGGTCATGACGATAAGTATCTACTTTGTATGTATTATTTACTATAAAAAGAGGCATTGAGCAGAAAAGTCATTGAACTTAGAGTCAAGAACGATAATTTTTTACGTAATTAAATTCTTAAAATTAGGAGCGATGACAGTTCTGTTATGAATTTACTTACTTACTGTGACCTTTCAATCCCTGTCAATGATCATGAGCTTTCAGTGAAGGAAAGCCTAGAAAGGAAACCATAGTGTAGTAGTGGTAGAAAGAAAATTTAGCCAAGCAACCAATAGTCTGGTTCTTTGAAACTTATTAGATCCAGACTAGGCATGCTCCTAATAATCAGAGTGTAACTTACTCTTCTGGTTAAGAGAACTGCGACTTGGTTTCAGTAGTACCATTGTTGTTTCAAGTGATATAACATTGTTCCCTTAATACCATTCAATAAATTGTTATATTCCTCCTTAATGTTAATCTAGTGAATACAACTTTTTAATTATCTATCAAGAAAATTAAACACATAATGCATAACTGATATTTCTTTTTTTTACATATTTTGCACACGGCTGGATAGCCCCTTACTAAACTATTGCTAGTTAGTGTTATGGTTGCTAACACAACTTATATATATAATACTTTATATCGATACATATAGTATTTAACAGTCAGGCCGACAACCATCAAATTTAGTACATCACTAAGATCCTCCCGGTTGGCCGTGGCGGGAATCGAAGTCAGGCATAGTGACCATTACGCAAACGAGGTCGTCAATTATAATATACTTACATCCTGTCCCAGCTTCGCACGGGCCCTACAGTAATCTGTGTAGCAAAGAGAAACAAAATATAGCCTACGTTACTCGGGGATAATATAGCTTCTCAACGGTGAAATAATTTTTCAAATCAGTCCAGTAGTTTCGGAGTCTATTCGCGTCAAACAAACAAACACACAATCAAACTTAAATACAAGACAAAATTAAATATTTGGTGTATTTCCGCTGTGATACACAAAATATTTAATTTTGTCTTGTATTTACAAAGTAACGCCTGAGTCAATAGGTAATTTACAATCATACTTTTCCTCTTTATAATATTGGTATAGCTAATTCATTTATTCCATAAAATAGTCACTAATCAATAGTTTTGCACCAAAGCGCTAACTATTTCAGATTTAAACACTAAAAGCGTGAATGTAGATATACGAGTATATTCTTATAGATAGTGTAAAAAACAGTGGAAAAGTCTCATCCAATTCATCGTACCTCCGCTCAGACCTGTTTCCGAGAACACAATACATCGGTTCTCGCTTAACACTGGCCACCCGACCTAACGCAGGCGCCAGTATACCACACACCTATTAGTATCATCATCATCATTATCAGCCCGTAGACGCCCACTGCTGAGCATAGGCCTCTCTTCTTGTACGCCAGTTATCTCGGTTTTGCGCTGCTCTCATCCATGTTTTGCCTTTATTTATTTTTTTCGTGAGGAAATGCATTTACGCTTCTCCCGCTACAAGCCTGGGGGAGGCGAGCGGGGTATGTCGGGCTCGACGGCCAGAAGGGCCGTCACTACCGACTAAAACCTCACGGTGTCCCATCTCACGACGGGGGCAGGGAAGCAGGACCGCTTCGCGTATTATCCATGTTTTGCCTGTGATGTTCTTGATGTCGTCGACCCAGCGTGTTAATGGTCGACCGACGCTTCTTTTGCCTGTCTAAGGCCTCCTCCACCTATATGTATATACACTGTAAACTCCATGTAACGTCACTCGATTTAACGACAAACTCTCTAAAGCGTCGAAATCAATTGGCTTTAGTTAGTTTAACTTGTATAACATACAATGATACATTTTCTCCGTTTAACGACCACTCTCTATAACGCCATAAAATGCACTGTCCCTGCAGTGTCGTTATATTATTCCTCATTACTGAAGATACAATCCTACTAGTATAATAAATGCGAAAGTTTGTGCGCGAATGTGTGTATGTTAGTTACTTCTTCAGGCATAAACGGCTGAACCGATTTTGGTTAAATTCGGGGTGATGATAGGTAAGACCTTGGATTAACACAAAGGCTAATTTTGATCCCGGACTAACTTCTTGTAATTAACGTGAGTAACACCAGGATGCGTCTATATACTATACTATAAACCTAGGTACTTTTGGGTAAGATGGTAAGACACTTGATTAATAACAATAGACGTTTAAAAACAACAGTTTACGTTACGAATATAAATAGAATTACTTATCTCCATTCTTCAGATAATCTCCTTTTGTAATCATCACAATGCATTGTTTAATATAGTATTCTAATCGCATGCCAACAACAATATTAATCCATTGTTTTCTCAAACTAATCTAAAACCGTCTGGCTTCTGTCTGGTATTTCTATCACCTATTAATAGTAGGTACATCATCAACAGTCCTTTTATCCCTCTGCTGGGGATAAGCCATCCTCTGTATATAAATAATAATAATAAATAAATATTAGGAAACATTTCACACACAGCTGGTTAACCCCATACTGAACCATTTCTAGTTCGTATTATGGTTGCTAACACAAGGCAAAAAATAACAAGACTAGTATTTATACGAGACAAAACAATTTATACAAGTAGTATTCTACACGGGTTCTTTTTTGTCTTGGAATGCGCGTTTACTATATTCTTAGTTATTTTCTCTACAGCATTCGATTTTGTAACTACTATATTCTTCTTCTTCTTCTTATTCACCCTTTTCCCACTAGGTGTGGTTGGCACAGCAAGTTTTCCTCTGCCACACGATTCTGTCAGCTGTCATATCCACATTCACTCCCTTGTATATATTGTACTATATTGTATAATATATATGTAATCTATATGTAAAAAACCATAGTATAAGAAACATTCTTGCTACCAATTGTATAAAATTGTGTATAAATAAATAAATTTGATTTGATTTGATTAAACCAATCCAATGCAAATACTTTAATTTTTAGTATATTACTCTTACGTATCTTATGATTAAGTAATAATTAGCGGGTTACGCGGCTAATATTTTAGATTATTCCTTTTATGGAAGTATTTTCGACTTTTTCAAATGTCAGTGGAAAGAAGATATGTATAAGCAGAAGTAGCGAGGTATGAATACGAGCTCGTCCATCCGGAATGTCGTCATCTTGTAGGATGTGGGAGATGACTGCCAATGTGCTGCTTCCGGCAGACTGGAGCCGGCAGGTACCGCTCTCTACAGGGGTATACTGCACACACCTGGACTCATCGGAACCAAGTATCTTGATCTGAAATCCAAGATATTGACGTATTTTGTAGTGCTATCACTAATATTATATAAAAAATAAAATAAAAAAGCCTTTATTCAACTGCACATATTTACATAGCTTGTAATTTTTTCATATTATTATTTCAAATGTCATATTATTCGTCAATAAATGTTTAAATCGGAATGTCAAAAAATAATTGTAAATGTTGCTTATTATACTATCGCATGTCAAACTAAATAGGTAATTAATGTCAAAAAAAATTATAAAGCAAATCCATGTCATTGGAATAAGCGACTGCTTGTAAGACTAATAGCCGGGACCTACAATGTAACGTGTCCGACCCACGGTAGCGCCCAGATGAAAATGCCACTTTTAAAAAAACAGTCTTGTCATTGGCATTGCCTAAAAATATCGATTGTTTAACAAATTTCGTCTCTATTTTGTATTAAAATTATCTAGTAACAGTAGTTAAAAATTAGATATGTATGTACTACATACATTTTGAACCTCTCTGTTCTGCATATCCTATTTCGTATACCCGTGTACTGTATGTATCTTGTATCTTGTCGGATGAATCAGCGGCGCGGATGCGATCTAGCGATAACTGGCTAGCCTGTACTGGATAACTTGTTAAATAATTACACAGCAAACCCATTGGGTCAGACATTAAATTACAGAAATCCATAGTAGCTGTAAGAAAGTTTGAAATATTTAGTGTACTCGGAAACCAAAATAAGATAAATCTAGAATAAACAGGATCCTTCTAAGCAAGCCTGTTACATTTTAGACCACAGTAAAGCTTAACATCTGGCAAACTGCGGTCAAACGTGAGCTTTCATTAATTCTTCATTCATCATTTTAAAAAAACGCAAATAAAACAAAAATATTAAAGTAGTGTTTGGTGTATTATGGAAACAGAAACCAAAATGCTAGGTCCTTTTTGTGCTTTATTACAAATAGGACCTTCCTCATCATCATCATCATCCACAGCCGATTCCATCTCACTGCTGGGTATAGGCCTCTCTCCTGTCATGCCATCAGTCTCGGTCCTGTGCCAATCTGGTCCAGGTTCGACCCGCGACAGGTGTTATGTCGTCGACCCATCTTGCTGCTGGACGACCGACACTTCTCTTCCATAGCCTCGACCTAGGACTTTAGGTAAATTTAATCATATATTTCTTTTTATTTTAAATTTTATGAGTTAAAGAATGAATATCCCTGCAGATCATATCCCCATAGTTCCAACCAGGTGGATGTCTCTCGTGACGGAAACCCATGGTAACGACCGTGCGGCGCGCGCGGACCACGCGTGACCACACTACCTGATCACTTTAGTACGTCACTAGAGGATCCGGGGGGTAACTACCGCCTCTTAAGCCAGATCACCTAGATATACTAAAACTTAACCCTTAAATGGACGACTTTTGTTTCACGTTTTAAAAAATATATTTGTGTAATAGACATGTATTAACTGTCTAGGAAAAAATAGTAAAAAAATCTAGACATTAATTTACTATACCTTTTTGCAATAATGTGTTGTTTATAAACTACATTGCGCAAAATTAAAAAAAAATGAAGGTCAATTTTATGTGTGATTTTTAGTATGTCGTTTAAAAAACAATATTGTCCATTTAAGGGTTAACACTACTCAACTCAAACTGGCGGTTTTCAAAGCAAGCATGAACCAGTTTTTTTCTGAGTAAGCGCGCTTCTTCTTAGATTTCTTCGGATGAATTGTGATTTAGTGCAAGCCCATTTATTGTGCTAGCAGCCAGTCCCGGCTTTGCACGGGCTATAAAATTATTCAAGTTGTAAAGAGAAACATAGTATGGCCTATGTTACTCAAGGATAATGTAGCTTCCTACCGGTGATAGAATTTTTCAAATCGGCCCAGTGGTTTCGGAGCCTATTCGCATCAAACTCAAAACTTTTCCTCTCAATAATATTGATATAGAAAAAAATATAAAACATGTGAATGTATAAACCATGTTACGTGGCAAATAATAACTTCCATAACAGCTAGGTCACAACTAATATTTTATTGGATATTTTAAGTTTGGTGGTACAAAACACGGCGCAAGAGACCCTGCTTTAGTACGCAATCCGAACGTATTCCGGCTGAATTGATTTCAATGATTTTTGGTATGGTAGTAGCTTATACATTGGACAAACATATAAACTACATTTTTGATCCCGGATTAACGCAGGTAACATCGTTGAAGCCTTTATGTCATGAATGTTATACATTTTTTTTTAGCCTATGCTGTCCCTCTGCTGGGCAAAGGTCTCCTCCAACTCCCTCCACGAATCCCGGTCGATAGCTTCCTCTCGCCAGGCATTCGAAAACTGGTCAAGATCGTCACGCCAGCGGGTCCTCGGTCTTCCTACCTATACATTTATTGATATAAATTAAAAATTTCTTACAAAAAATATTTTAAAAATACGCATCAAGATCTCCCTACAATGGACCTTCCAACGAGACCTATCAACATAACAATAATAATAATATGTATATCCGAGTGCAGCAAGCACCATTGTCGCAGAGATCGCCAGAAATAAAACAACTAAATATCAAGTTGAAACCTCTCACCAAAGATAATATCCCACTTGATGGGCGATGTAAGCAATGTCCCATATTAGCACTGTTCACTGCTGCGGTCGGGGTGCTAGCAAAGAACAGAGCTATACTCGTAATGTGCTCTGTATTTGCTTATAAGGAAAAAAAGGAATATGTAAAAAAACATAAAAAGGAATATTTAATGTGTATATTATTTAGGCTATCCATCGCTATACAACGCAGCAATGCCACGAGCGTTATGGGTACCTCTCCGGCTGGTTTTGTCCGGTGTGGTCTTTTTGTGGTTCTATTTTAATTTTATAATTTATTTCAAATTGCATGTATAATAATTGTATGTGTTCTATTTCTACAAGTATATGTAAGTAATTATAATGTGTCCGTATGCTAGAGCAGGACAGACTGAAGAGTGAGAAAGATCCACGGAGTGTCAGTGTTTTAATTTTCGCGTATGCTCCTGTTAATTTTTGTATTTTGAGTTTGAGTAATTAACGGATTTCTGAGAAATTTAAGCAGACGTAATAATTTTATTTAGACGTAAAACAAGTGCACACATGAAAGTATTAGTGATGAATCACTTAGATGTTTCGGAAGAAGGATAAAACTATGTGCTATCAAGTGGAGTTTTATCATTGCCTCCCACAAAACACTGGCACAGGACCTGTTAAATGGCGGCGTAAAAATAAAATTAATTTATTCGAGACCCTTCGCCGAGGCGTCATAATCCCTTACATCTGAGAACAGACTTAAAAACACCGGCCAAGTGCGAGTTCAACGCGCGCACGAAGGATTCCGTATCTTTTTTTTACAACTTATAGGTTTGCGCTTGACCACAGCTTGCCTGGTGTTAAACAATACTATGGTCTACGATGCTACACGCTTATCTAGAAAATACCTATTAACTCTAGATTTGAAGACCCCAGGTGGTACTTCTCAGGAAACAGAGACTCAGGAAGAGAATTTAAAGTTTTGCAGTCTTCACAAGGAAGGTCGAAGCAAATCGGCTTGTGCGATACATATGGATTTCGACCTATCTCTCTTTGTTGAGTTTTTATGGTTTTTTCTTTGTCTTCGCCTTTTGTCACTACTCGTATGTGGGATCGGCGCCATATCAAACAAACATTTCGATAAGATTGCTTCGCACGCGCACTAGCCACAGAATATTGTCTAGTTACTTATTAATCGACATAGATTAGCCATGAGTTAGTATGTGTTAAAGAAGCCGTACCACCATCAGCCTGTCATTCGCGGAGCTCAAATTGATAATACTGATTTTGTGTGCTTAAACTTTGTAACAACTACAAATTCCCAAAAAAAATGTAGTACAATATTGTATAACTTGTGTAATTTGTAGTAAAATGTAGTAAAATATAACATTTAAAAGTTGATATCCTCTTGTTTTCATGACCCAATGAAAGCTAAATTTCAAGAACCTATTTTCTTTATTGATTCGAAATATACCCGGGCTTTATAAAAGCGCATAACACTAGTTGGCTGAATACGGCCACGTTCGGTATTGACATACTGCATCATCACAATATTTCTCAGCAATGAGTATATCAATATCTAAATATAGCACGTTAGGGGAGTCGAGGACTATTATCAAAATACACACGTGTATTATACGGCGTTATTCATTGTGTGTTATTTCTACAATAATAAAGAATAAATAAAATGTTTTCCAGAAAAGACATTTATGCGTACAATTGTGTGACCATGAACAAAACTCGTTTTTCAAGTGGAATTTTCATCTGGGCGCTACCGTGTGTCGCATAAGACATGGTTAAATTGTAGGTCCCGGCTGTTAGTCTTAGTACAAGCAGTCGTTAGGTTTGAAAATTCTCGGCAGCAGAGCTTGGCTACTTACTCGTTGCTCATACGAAGAAGAATAGGATTTTTCAAAACAAGCTTTTTTGCTTCCATACCGCAGTGTATCAGTCGGTGATGCTACAGATAATGGTAAGGCCCTGACGGCACAAGCTGCATCGGAGTAATATCGTGATTAGAATGACAAATATTGGTTTCCGCGTAAAATACAAAATACAAAGATTTTTTGTTGCGCTGATAAGACGCAGGTGGAGTCGATGTGTGTGTTTGGTTATTTCATTCGGAGGTAGCGGGACATCGGTAGTTAAATATTTAATGGCATTCGATAGCAGTGTTTTTTTTCTAATAAGATTGTTAAATGTGGTCCAAATCAATTGCATATACATTTGTATTTGCAAGTTTTTGGATTGAATGACCTTCGATAGAAATGTTTATTTTCTAATTAGATTTTTTAATACGTTCCAAAAATTGCAGTAACTTTTAACAACCTATTTTTCTCAAAAAAATTATAACTCCTTTTTGACTCAGGCGCTACTTTGCGGAAGTCCATTGTATTCATTGTATTAAAAAAAATGGTGTGTTTCTCCGAGGAAAACACCTATTTTTTTATAATTTTATTTTGCCTTTTAAATATTTAAATTTTTTAATATTTTAATTTGGTTTCAAATCACATCTACAATTATAACTCGATAAAAAAAAAACATTTGAAAATTCGTTCCCTCTCGCTCTAGCAAGCGAGAAGTCATGCACTTTTAAATGATTTATTTATTCATGCTAGTTATTACATTGAGAGCATTTGTATTCTCTTTGTAATTAGATTCTATGTAATTCTATGTAATTTTTTTTATCTAAAATTGTAATTCAATTCATCATTACTTAAATGGTTTTGCTCTAAGAAAAGAAGATTAATTAATCATTATTACGTAGTTAATATTATTTTACTTTCTGTTCATAGACCGAGTTACATAGATAACCCGACCGAATTACATACATTCATATGAATTGCAAGCTTACATGACTGTATCTGCGTACTAAAATCTACAAAACAGCCGCCATTGTTACCCATCCACAATCTATTTAATCTATTGTGTCCATACAATAATTGCTAGCACACACAAGCGCAAAAGAGAAACCACAATTTGTAGAAATCAATTGAAAAACGTTCCAAAAATCTTTTCATTTGCGAGCTTCCTTCCCACGCCGAATGGCAACAAGACAATCTCACCTAAACAAATAGAACGGACATGATGTTACTCCGCCGTACCAAATATTTAACGGTATATAAATTAGTAGAATATTTTGCGTGCGCAGACGCCCCGGTGGGCTGAGCCACTGATAATATCCTACTTGGTAGCGCATAGCTTTAACCCTCTTCCGAAAAAAGTATGTGATTCATCACTAACACTTTGCGTGCAGTGTCGTACGGACTTAATTTAAGCCGAAAAAAATGAATCCGTCTGAATGCTTGAATTGCCTTCCAGCTTAATTTTTCAGTAAATTGTATTGTACTTTATGCGAAATTACGGGCCACCACCGCTCTAAAAATTATACTTAATTTAGTACCAATTAGACAATATGAAAAAAAGCTGGTTCAAAAACTTAATTTTAGATTTATCGAATCAGTTTTATTTGTAATACCAGATTTTGCCATTATCATCGCCTTATACAGATAAAACATAAAAACATTTTATTTTTAATTTGTCAATAATAGGTCAGTTAACATTACGATTAAAATAAAAGAAACAATGCATTCACAATGTCAAATATATAAATAATTAATAATTAATTACAGAAATAATTACCAACAAGCCAAACACCGACACCCCCTTGAACTCTGTACTCTGTCCTGCTCTACCGTACACATATATATATATATATATAGTTTTATCCTTTTAACACCCCGTCCCGCGACCGCAGAGGCGAGCAGCGCTAGCATGAGACAAATCTTACATTGGCCATCAAAAGGAATGTTATCATTGGTCGAGTCGGCCACAAAAACCCACTGGACTGACAAAACCCATTGTGTTTTTGAGTTATTATTGAATTTACACCTCCAGTGTGGCAACAGTAGAATGGCGAGGTGCAAAAAATATAGCTAAAGCAAGATAATCGGAAGTGATGTGCGGTCGGAGGATAGTGCAATTGTCTGGAGTATTAAATATACAACGCTGTTAAAACGCTATGCGACTTGGGCAGTGACGTCACTAGTAGCGTTTTGAAATGTAAAAAGATACGCCGAAACATAAAATGTTTCGTATTAAATTGTCACTAAAATTTCTTACTATATTTTACAACAGCAGAGAGACCATATACATATTATTAACACTATTTCTTTGATATTTTATTTCTTACATATTATTTAATCAACATTAAAATAATATTTTTGTCCATATAAGTAACAAGATAAATTAAATTAAAAACTACGTAATAATTTAATAAAATAATAATATAATGAATAACTTTATTAGCAATGTTATATTTTAGCGTATTTGTGTGCAATTTGCACCACGTGTAACTGTAAATCCTTGTCCCAGGTAACAAAGCATTTGAAATAACAGTCAGAAAAAAGCTTATCTCTAAATGAAACTGATTATGACGCGTAGATCAATTTTGATACGATGTCGCATGCTTTTGTGTAAATTCTATTGTAACTATTTTCTTAATTTAAATAAAACCCAAACGTATAAGTTCAACTTTCTTATATATTTTAATTATTACCTGTTTAATAATAGGTCCCAGATTTCCACAGTCAAAACCATCATGTCCGATCAAACAACAAACGCAGTTGTCGATCAATTCGTAAACGCATAATGTCTGCGCCAAACAAGTACCAAACAAGTTACCCCAGTTATTAACGGACCAAATTTTCCACTCCAGCGCACCTAAAGCCTTCGCAAATATTAATTTCGCTGAACGCACCCTAATATATACCTTGACATAATTACACATAATTCTCGGCTCTATTGAGATGTATCGATGGAATTTTCTGCCCATTTCACGATAATGGGGGTATGCTAAGCCCCTGACAAACGGCCGTGATGGATGCGATGCGGCGGTCACAAAGACCCCATTGACAATCCGAGCCCAATTATGTATACACACAAATACGGGATCCTGTCCATCCGCGTCGACGAAACGACCGCTATGCAGGAGAAAAAAAAATTGCCAAGGTCGAGTCCGGCGCGCCATACGTTCCGTACCATTTCATCAAAAAAAATCCAAAAAAAGAAATAGTTTGTTTATGGGAGCTCTTTATGTCTTGTGCCAAGGAAAATAGTTCTTCAACCCTGGCAATTCCTGTCCAAACTTATGATTGTACGCATCTTGCCTTATTTTAAGCTTTACTGTGGTCTAAGATTTATCACGCTTGCCTAGAAGGAACCTATTTACTCTAGATTTGAAGGCCCCCAAATTGTACTTCTCGGGAAAAAGAGACTCAGGGAGAGTTCCAAAGCTTCACAGTTCTCACAATGAAGGTCGAAGCAAAACGCTTTGTGCGAATCCTAGGAACTTCGTCTAAAACTCTCGTATGTTCCGTAAGCACGGCTCCTTACGTCTCACGCGTTGGTTTTCTTGTTTTTGGGGTGCTTGTGTCTAGCTGAGCAGCATGAGGCTGGGCTTGCGGCGGGAGCCGGCCAGGGGGCAGGACTGCTCGTGCAGCTCGCGACAGTAGGCTCGCGTGAACACCTGGCCGCAGTGCGCGCAAGCAAACATTCCAGACCGCGCCCGGAGCCGGTCCAGGACGTGGCGGCAAACGCAGCAGTTCCTATAAAAGACAATATTAAAAAAAAAAAATTACATATGCGAGTCTTGAGTCTCAATATTTATTATTATTATTACTGTGTGTGGTGTGCAATAAAGAGTTTTTGTACTGTATTATAAAGAGGAAAAGTTAGATTGTTTATTTGACGCAACTCCGAAACTACTGGACCGATTTGAAACGGGACGGGATGCTAGTCCTTAAGTAATTTCCCGAGTTTGTGGACATCTCACTGCTATCTGTCGCGTGGAATGAAGCTGGTGATAGTCATCACTTACTTGGCAGTAGGCAGGTCGTGTGTGTGGATGTGGTCGCTGAGCTGCGCGGGCCGCGAGAAGGCCGAGCCGCAGATGTTGCACACGTAGCTTGCCACCGGCCTCGCCTGCGCCAGCTGCCGCCTCGCCAGCCACGACACGTAGTCTAGCTGCGGCACGTACGATAGGATCTACAACGAATATACATACTTTATTACCTTAAACAGTTTTAATTTATATATTATATAGCTAAGTTTTTTTTTTCTTGTAGACCTGCATCTCGCATAACCACAGAAGCCAGCTAAACTCTGGCTGTGCCTGGTGACGGTTTTTTAACTTATGGGTGGTCGCGTCCGTGCGTGCACTATAAAATACTCTACCACCATTCTATAATTTCCACACAATGTTATTCTTCACCGGAAGCGCAATATCACGGGGAGCTAATGTCTTGCGGGACACAAGCGACTGCCCGCCTGACTGATCTATCATCGCTTCAAATATCATCATCTTAAAAGATATGAATCGCTTCTGGGTATAAATGTGTCGTTTTCAAGCTCTTTGCCAATCTTCTTTACCTAACTAACAAACATTTTTTTATTGATTTTACAAGTTCTGTTAAACTTCACCTGCTTTACCGACTCAGCAGACACCCTGAAAAGCGCCAGAAGCCCGAGTGGATCTGTGTTGACGGCTATTGTCATGTTGTTATTATCTGGAACATTGCACAACATCTTTTCTTCCTCACGTTCTACAGGCTCAGCCTCTTCGACGATCGTCTCTTCTTGTGTTGAGTAAAAAGATCGCGTCACTTCAGTAGAGTGTTCTTTTGTAGGAATATCAATCATAATTTTAACGGCACATTGGCCGTCGGTGTTTAATATTCTCTCAATGTCTCTTTTGACTCTGTCACTTTTATCTCTCTCTTCAATCATTATTTCATCTATAGTGTGCTTCCGTGGGCATGGAGGGAACCCGATAGTGCTACGCGGATGATGTTGCGCCCTCTCACAAATAATGCTACGTCCTTTGTTGAATAAACTATACGTATCACTCTTAACTCTTTGCACATCTTCGTATTTATTCAGTGAAGTGCATGATACGCCAGCATTTTTCACATCACTTGAAACTTTTTTAGCTTTCATTTCTCTCATAAAACCATTAAAAGATTGAATCAACACATCCAGTTTTTCTTCTATATTGTTTAAACAATCTTCATTATTGTTACTCCGAGATGATCTTAATCTATTTCTAAGTTGATCTGCAAAGCTTGTTATTCTTTGTATCTTTGAATTTTTCTCAGAGATTTGGCATTCCTTGCTCTTTTTACTAATGTAGAGATGTTTTCCTGTTTGTATCGACCTACACTCCCATAGCTCCGACTCTTGTGGTGACGTTCCGCATTCTTCATTGGACTCCAATCGATATTTTCCATCATTAGATAAATCTTTCTCTACAATAATAGCAGAACCTCTGTAGTACTTCCCTATTGGTCGACAACTAGTATGTCTACATCTACCTCTTTTCATTGCAATAAGGCGTGCTTGGGAAGACATAGGTAAGCAATAGCTGTTATTCTTATACTTGTAAGCATTATGAGTAATAGGCTCACACATCGATCGGCGCTGGAAACTATTGTCAGGACGAATACTGCTCGATGCTCCGTACAAATCATTAAAAAGAATCTCCCGTAGACTCGGTCGTCGATGAGGCTGTCTACTGCAATTATGCCCATCATCAGTGATATCAGGTTGTTCGTCTTCTCTATGAAACATTCTCGGCGTCCGTGTAGGTACAAATTCACAGTACCCGTGTTTATTTTTGAGCTCATTAATGTAATTATTCCAAGCCTCGGCTTGTTTTTCTTTTTCGCGAGCTTCCACCAGTTTTTTGACCAACAGCTGCAGCTTCGCGTTTCTCTCTGCAGCTTTGATTGCATCGTCTTCGTTGTTGACTGGTCGACAGTAAGTAGTTTTTTCTGCACGCTGTGTGTTTTGATTGGTATAACTGTTGAGCAGATCATAGTTGTTCTTCTCTATCACAAAAGTCTGTTTCTCTTCAACAGACCTTTTTGGAGAATGTACGCTTATCGCGATAGAGTCAGGAGAAGGCGATGTATGGTATGAGTCTTGGACGATGCGCGTCAAGCTGTCAATGAACTTTTTGTATGCTGTAAGTTTTGTATCGACTGGTATCATTTCGCTATCATTTTCAAATGATTCAACATTTGCTATTCTACTGCTGCTATCACTTATGCTGACAGATTTTACAAGTTGTCCGTGTGGATATTTAAACTTGTTTGTTTTTGGAGATGTTTTAATTCGAAGAGGATCGTATTTTTTCGCTTGCTTGGCATCATTGATGCTTAAAGAACGGCCGCGATATTGAGGGCTTATAGTGTTAATACTTATCTTCTTGAGAGAGGATTTTTTAACCTTTTTATTCCTTGCGCTAGAGAGGAGGCTCTCGAGCTGCTGCCTTATTTCTTGTATTTTGACGGCAGTGCTCGACGTTTGCAGGTTGCGATCTAGTTCATCGACGTACATTTTATATCTCTTACTATTGCTTCTTGTTAAATCCATATTTTACTGCAAGTGATTTTTTGCAAAACACGAAATTTTCCAAGGGCCGAAATAAAACTTGAATTTGACATTTTGTTTTTTTTACCAAAATATTGTGACGTTTGAAGACAGCGATCAAACTGGCGCGACATAAAGAGCCGAGTTGTAAAAAAGTATGCAAACAATTATTTATTTACGAGCAAAAAGTTTCGGTTTAAAAACTTTCCGACCGTGTTATGGTTCAGTTTGCGATCATTATCTGTATTTTGCCTCATCACCTAAGCAGCGGTTATCGCAATATCTGTAAAAGTAAAACCATAAAAAATAAACATTTATAAGGCCAAACAACAGCTAATCATAAACATGCGAAACCGAGAGAATCCCAAAAATTCCGAATTTTAAAACTACACGCTTGTAATCCGCTATAAACTTACGAATTTAATGCTCGCCGAAAATGTAAATGAAGTCATTTAAGAGGTTAATAACTAAAAAATAAGGAAAACAATGTTTGAATAAGATACAAAGTAACGGGTGGAGGACCCTCGCGAGCAGAGGTGTGTGGCCGCGCACAATGAGATCCATTCCGTATCAGCAAGACCACCCAATATGGAGGAAAATACGGACCTAAGAGAAGTATAAAAGTTTAATAACATTTTTAGCATCAAAACCTACCAGCGAAACGAAATAACGTTCCAAAATTATTTTAAGTGATTAAATTAAGAAGAAGGCACTTCAATATCTTAAAACGGCTATAAAATACCTAACCCAGTAGCAAAAGTCGCGTGAGTAGCAACTTTTTACGACCACTCTAAATCCTATAAAATGCGAAATAGCTTAAACTTTGGCCATAATACATTAATAAACACTTAACATAGATTAGTGTACTACAGACCATTTGACAAAATTCTTACCACAAATTAGAATACCTTTTGAATGTTAACTGCGTTTTAATTCTCTAGAAGTTAAATTAGAACCCAAATAATCTATCCATACATGGTTACCCTAGTACGTCTAACATTTCGTGTATTGGCACTTAGCCTTGACCACTTTTTTAGGAATAGAAAGGGCTGCTAACTGAATAACAGAATTAGCGACACTATAGCTTTAGGTATAGCATATCTAGTCTGGAATAACTGGCTCCTAAGAAAGCTCAATTTTTAGGTGCTTGTCATATTGTTCAACTTGAGGGTGGTTGCTAGCCAGGCGAGCCTTACATAATACTCTACCACCATGCTATGGTTTTATCACGACGTTTTCGGTTGTTCGTTCAAGTTTTATATGTAATCGTTATAGTTTCGTTTAAGTTCGTTTAAGACAAATGATCTCACAACATATTTGGTAGAACCTTAGATCCTTTATCATCCTTTATAGTTACATGTCAATGGGTAGAAGAAATTAATATTGAATTAAGTATATTTAGTCTAGGTTAGAACTCACTGAAACTAAAACCATAATGTGCTTTACCGCTCTAGAAAAAACTGGCACCAGCCCTAGAGAACAATATTATAACAAACGATTTAGATAACACACCGTCGTCGCATTTCAACCACTTTTTCATCTATTTTCGAGTGTTGTTTGCATTTTGATTAGTTTCCAACTAGCGCCACGCCCCGGCCGCGTTCTCAGCTTGTCGCCGATTATGGTAATGTGTTTAATAGAATATTCATCGACAAGCCACCCTTAAACTATCCTCGGAACTGTACCACGGTCGATTGATTTTGATGAACAAATTAAATTTGTAACCTATAAATATGTAATTAGTACACTAATACCCAACTTTAATTTCTACGCAATTGATACGAAGGTGTGTTGCGTCTGCTTGAGGTAAAACTACGCTGTAAAGGTCTACACTGATGCAGTTAATCTATTAAACGGCAGATGGTAGAGCATGCCAAGTCTGGTATAACTAGAAAGGAGGCTAGCGGAACACATTTTTACAATTTGAGACGACAGGTTTTTCAATTTGAGGGTAGTTGTTGTTAGCTAGGAAAAAATGCTCTTCCACCGTTCCGAATTTGGTAGTATTGGTTGGCCGTTTATGTTTGCTGTTTCTTAAGAATCGTATGTTTCTATAAAACTATGTATCTCACAACTTATCGATGTTTTGTGATCGTCATCAAGCTATCGACATACAATAGTATCGTGTTTAGTGTGGTGCCCAGCACTCGTCAGGTCGACATGCGTGAAGCGTGCCCGCTGTCTGGCGACATACACGACGTACTGCCTTTTATTTTATCTTCCCTTGTTTATGAATAATAAAATAGAATACCTCGATATATGTCTATCAAATCACCCTCTTCTTCTTTATTGTTATTGTCAATCGTAAACTACATACTCGTATTATTTTAGCCCTCTATCTTGTGTTTTTTTTACCTTTCCCAATAATTCTGCAAATTACTCAAACAAATCTTATAATGAAATGAAATGTGGACCCAGATATGAAATACCATAATTTCGCTAAATTATTCTAATATATGAAAATTGTTCCAATCAACCAATTTGTGTATTCATCTAGGTTTCTTTTATTCAATTTGTATGAGAAAAAATCTTTTCATTACACAAATTAGAGAGTCAATAGTCGATCCCCGGCAACGGTTCCCTTTTAGAATCTGTACAATAATAATTGGGTTGCTCTGCTACTACGCAGAAGAGTAAATAACGGGTAAATTACAAAGAATGCCCTTCCAGAGGTCACAAACAGGAGCGGCCCAAGGATGGCTCCTTGGGGGACGCCGCACCGTTTTTATTCCGTAACCATTTCATATACCTATGAGAGTTTGCAATCACGTTTGATATCCATTGCGTTACTCGTTAGCTTTGTAAATGAACATGTTTGGTATTAATTTGCAATGGATATGTGAAAAATAATCTTGGTCAACCGTGTCTGAAGTTGTATTCGGGGTAAATACCAGGCGACACCATTAAAGCAAGGTGAAGGTCAGGGCTTCCAGCTGGGTTTCTGTGGGGATGAATACGGTACATTACCAATCAACGACTATTGAGAAACCACTTTAACGGTAATTGAATATAACTAGAGGCTCGTTTGACCTATTATGTTGTTAGTAGAAATGTATGAGTACTACGACGTATTTATCAGTACGAGCCAAATTATTGGTTTCTTAGATGGGAAAATTATACTGTAGGTACCTTGAATTATTTTTCCAAGTCCTTATATTCAAAGGTAATTTTCCTGCGTCATACAAAACTCAAATACTACTTTTAAAGATTAAGAGAATCTCAAACATCATAATATTTTATTTGATCCTATTATAGACGAGATTGTATATTAAAACATAATAAGACTCTAGTGTCTAGAAAACTTCAACTTAATAATGTCGTCCAAATATCATTTATCTCATCATCAGAAGGTACTATCACAATCGCAGCCTCTTTGACAACAATCATAACGAACTAATTCGTTGGAACAAGACGAAAGATCATTGCTTTTGTAAATATTTAATGCGCGACAGAGACAGGAGACAGCATTGTGTTCACATAATAGTTTGTCTACATGCTTGTTCGATTGTGCTTCAGTCGCACGAAAGGTTTTTTATTTTATTTGATCTTATTATTCATAGGTAAGCATAAGCTTTATTATACCTCCGCCAGTTTTGGTACCGCGGGGCGGGATATTAGGGTTCTGTCGACGTCATTGTGGACACCCAGATTTCCACGGAATACTTAAACAAAACAACATAAAGTTACAATAATCGTAACTAATCGATTAACATGATTTTGAACGCTTAACTTTTGTTTCTACTACCTAAATAATAGATGACAACCATTATAACAGCGTTTATCGCTGATTCAGCCTAAATTCTCTTTATTTAGCATTTTATGGGCTCTTAACCTAATCTATTGTTGTGGACACGATATAACTCCACCGCACGAAATAGTTACGATCGTATCAACCCACGTTCACTAAACGCAAAATCATCTTAAACAGACCATAAAAATATTTGCGAAGATTCACGACATCGCTTTATAGGTCCCTTAATTTGTAATGGTCCAGAAATTTGGCAATCGCTAACCCATTATTCAAAGTTATGAGCCGAAATGCAATTGTAGTTTGTCGTTTGTTAAAGATAATGTTATTCGCATCAGAAGACTATTGTAGCAATCTTGGGGAGACAAAAACAAATCTGAATAAATTAAAAAAATATATATTTGGTCGTATAAACAATTTGGCAGTGAAGGAGTCTAGAAGCTTTAGGAGATACGAGTAAATGAAAGAGTCATGTTGAATGGAAACGTAAAACTGTAAGTGTATATTCTACGGGACCCTTAAAATCCTCCGTCGTCCCACATTTTTTTCACACCACAGTATTGTGTGAGGAATGCGCGTTTCTGGAGATTACGTCTCGGACAGTGCATTGTGGCATTGCCGCCATTGATGCCTGTCATTGTAGCTCTGCCGCCATTCAAGCTGCAGGCACGGCACGACGCTGCCACATCTACATTATTCAAGTCTACTCTTCTTTCATGGTTCCAACATTTGTAGAACTTCAGCGGCAGTACATGCCGCAAAGTTCATGTTTTGGTCCTAATAACCGTAAGGTTGGTGGGACCATGGGAGGTGGTGGGAGTGTCTTCTTTCGTGGTTGCTAAGTGGACAAGCTCTGATGTTAAGAGTTTTCAAGCCATATAAGCCCTACTGTCAGAAATGTTTCTCTAATTTATTCCAGTAGCCGTGTTTAAAATTAACTCAAAATATCTCCACGATTAATATGTTTTACCAAGTTTTTTGCCTGATTTTTGACGCAACTTGGGTGATCAATAATTGGCTATTGTTCTCCGAAATAGTATTAATTTTACAGTATAACAAAAGAGTATACTTACTATAGTAATCATTGTTTTATACAACAAATTATTATAACAAAAAGAAACTGCTTTGCATACAGCTTATTTTTTCATGATTATGTATGCAAATCTTTATAAAACTATAGCTTTTATCTTGATATAAGTATTCTATTCTTCCTTAATTTGACAGGCCTTGTGTATAAAGTGTATTTAAAGTCAGTGCAATGACTTCAAGTCGTGTCATTTTATCTTCTATTCAAATACAATATGATATTGTTTCGGGCTGAGTCGTCACACCGTGGGAATATACAGTGGATTCCGTTACTTGTTATCTCGCGTTGATAACTGCTACACTAAGCCTGGCCTTTTGTTTTAACTCTTCGGGTTGGGAAACGTGTTTCTAGATTTCAGTGGAATGCTTCTTATCTTTGAAAAGAAAAATTTGGACTATTTTCGTTAATTTGGTGCCAATTCGGTGGTAAAGTATGTGCGAAGTAGTTGTGAAATAACTAAGAAATATTAATGACAAAGGATTCTATGGCCAAGGCTTCTCATCACGATTGCAAAATTTGTTTGAGTTGTTTGTATTTGTTGTACTAGCCCCTAAAATTAATGTTCCTTATGTTTCAATTCCATATTTTAATAGTTACTCCCCTATTTTAGCAGTATGTGATACACGCAATAATTTATGGCAGGTTCACAAAACTCCATCAAAAATCTGATCATAACAATTAAAATTCCTCAACCAAGGCAGCGGTACATACCGAAAATGCCTCAGAAATCGAATTTAAATTAAAAATACCGAACACGAAGAGTGTTTTAAGATAAATAACAAAAAGGTATAATTAAAGGGCTGCGGTTTCGCCACGCCCTTATATGGATGCCAGCATAGGATTATGGATTAGACATTTAAAGGTCTTGTTATATTTATGTGCTTCTTTAATTTGGATCGGATGAGTGAGATGCGCGATAAGCCAGATATGCTAATTAAATGTATTTTTGATTTTAAATGCTTTACAAAAAAATTAACGTCTTTCGATTAAAGTGCTCCAAAAATAATTGAATTGCGCTAATATTTGTTTAGATTGAGATTAAATTTCAACAAAATAATAACGTAGATAACTAAACCACCCAAACTGTGGTCGAAGTCAAACTTTATCTTCACCAATTTTGTCAAAACACTCAACTGTCCAGTTTCCACACATTTTATCGAGAAGAGATAAGACAAAAATAAATAGAAAAGCAATCAATTAGTCAGAGGCTCTCGGGCCGATTGGATTAGATGCCTTCGGACAAAAAATAAACTTAATAAAAGAAAGAGAGAAGACCAAACAGAAAAAAGGTTAGAAAAAGGTGATGGACCCTCCACTTTTAATTATCGTTTGCCGCCGCATTGTTTCTCATAAAAGGGATAAAAAGTTGAAGGTCTGTATAGAGTTGTCGACGCGATACTTGCACGATCCATTTTGTGTCCGATGTGGCTCCAACCTGTTCACAAGGCTCCGTGGAGGTTGTATATTGGACTGATATACATTTTTTCTATACTCTACCCTAACTGCCAGGAGCAGGTTAGGAGTTTCATTTTGATTTAGATACAACCCTCGAAAAAACTTCTTATCTATGTTAACCAATTACTTTTGAAGAAAGAAAATCTTTGTTTATTTGAGCCATTAAAAGTTCTTCTTTTATTTTTTTAATATACACGACTAGGTACATAAATATATATTTTTAGATCTTTTTAGACAAGTTATAAAGAAACTTACATGCTTATATTTTCACATGTAAACAAGCTTTGTTAAACTCAAAAGTAATAGGGTCGTATCCATAGATAAGAGGAGTTTTTTTCTGGTGTTGTATATTATATATACAACTCGTCAATAATTATACATATATACACAATATATAGAAGATACACGCAAAAACGTTACCTTTACCGACCTGTCTGTTTATAAAAAGTTCTCCTAAGTAACACAATTGAGAATCCCTTGCCGGAATCCCTGTTCCCACTGAACTACAACCTTACTGTCATCAAGGCGAGAGTGAACCGGTTTCTCCTAGGCAAGCGTGCTATCTTAGACTGCAATGTCACTTAACATCAGGTGAGTTGTGGTCAAGCGCAAGCCTATTAAGCGTAAAAACAAAAAAAAAGAAAAGAGAAGTCCAGGCAAAAATAAAGTGGTAAGGTCTCGGCTGGCGGCTCGCATGGCGTGCTATCTATGGTGTTGTGGAGCTGAGAGCAAACACGCTCCACTCCCACACTACCCCCCGGCAAACAGCGGACAGAGGTGGCCAGGAATGAACCAAGATCTTATTGTTTTCTACAGATGTCAAATACAGTGTAAACTCCATGTTACGTACGTTACTCGGTTGAATATCAAACTCTCTTAAGTATCGAAATCAAGGCTTTAGT
The DNA here is from genome assembly GCA_035578125.1 of Mellilla xanthometata. Taxonomy (NCBI): domain Eukaryota; kingdom Metazoa; phylum Arthropoda; class Insecta; order Lepidoptera; family Geometridae; genus Mellilla; species Mellilla xanthometata. Next base: position 503,634 of record JAPUBQ010000001.1, read on the forward strand.
TGGTTTAGCTTGTATTCCATACAATAATACATTTTCTCCATTTAACGACCACTCTCTATAACGCCATAAAATGTACAGTCCCTTCAGGCTCGTAATATAAAGTTTACACTTTATATACAAGTTTGAACAAAACTAAAGTATTACGGAAGGAATATTCTAAGGGAATGTATTTTATTCAAAAAAATATGATCCTTTCTAGTAGGTTTGAATTTGAGGCTTATACTGTGGTTCATTAACTTCATATATCTTCATATTCGTTATTGGTATTCGTGCATTCGAGTACTTGAGACGATGACCGGTCAGTCGGCGTGTGTCCGCCTTACGTCTCACAGATAGGAGGTACGATCCCTGGCAATGAGCAAGGGGTTTGGGTTTTTATAATTGAGGGTATAGGAACTACCCTTAAGTTGAAAATTCTATCGCCAAGAACCTAACAGTGTGTTCCGGGTGCCTTTTTGAGTGCCAGTCAGTCCAGACTAAGCATGCTCCACCTAAGGCTAAAATGTCGCTGACTCGTGTGGTTACGTGCTTCTCATAATGCCATTATAATCGTAGACATTACTTTAGTTTAGTATATGTCCAGGAATGTTTACTGGATAGCCTTTGTATGAAGCCATCCCTGTATAGAAGTTTGGTAAACACTATCAATAACAAAGTGTTTCGGAACAACAAAAATGTTTTTGTAGTGAAATGCTTTCTCACTAGCCTTCCATAATACTTGTCTAGTGTTGAATGTTTTTTAGAAGAATACTTAAGAAATTTTATTCCATGGGAATGGCATAGTGAGTGATTTGTAACGGTTAACTATTACAGAACATATTTATACAATATAAACATAAACTGCATATAATATACGAATGAAATATTTTTCAAGTTAAAGCAGTCTTCTTGTTCGTATGAACTAAGTGACCAAGATCTGGTGTCGCCTTTTCAAGCCGAACGAAGACCTCTGAATTTGGTTTAAAGTAGTATTTTATTGTAATTAGAAATTAAGTTAAATAAATACTTACACAAGCTTATGATATAAATAATTTAGTATGTTACATAGATACAGTAGCATAAAAAAAAACATAACATATATTAATTACTCAGTCCATAATCGTGAATCACAATTTCAAATTTAATATTTTAAGCGAATGTGTGAATATATAGCTTGTAGAATCGTTATTCATGTGTAAAAAGTGGTAGAGTTATTTTAAATTTAATAGATGTTTACATATTGCTTTTGTGTGTAGTATTCAATAGTGTAGAATATTTAATGAAATTTATAAGTTTAATTTATCTAACTAGCCTTTTTAAGTATTAAAGTAATGCTTGTAGAGTGACTTGCCTTTTACTTATGTTATTTATAGCCAATAAAGTTCTGTGTTTTTTATATCTTTATGAATATCTATAATTCTATCCTTTACTGGTGGTTTTGGTACTTCAGAATTGTTTTTTCCACTCTCCTCTATCAGCCGTCATCTCTACACTTACTCCTTTCTCTCTCATGTCCTCATTCACACACTACATCCATGTCTTCTTGAGTTAACTTCTTCACTCTCTACCATCTCCATCTGTTGAAGAATGTCTATCATTACAAATAACAAACATAGAAATGATGTAATGTTCAGTAAAAAGTGTCCGGGGCACGGCCGGGTCGTGGCGTTAAAATATCTGTCCGGGGGTCCGCAGGTATACACAAAAAACGCATAACTGCTTTACGCGTTCCTCACAAACCGACGAAAAAAAGGGAAGTAATGAAACGAGCTTCTAAAGTATTGAATGAGCATCGTCGTTATTCTCTTTGACTTTCCCACCAGTTGGGTTGCTACAGCATATTTTTCGTTGTTATTTAAGTTTAATAGATATCGTACGCTAATAATTCTGCCTTCATAATCTCCTTTTATTGTATGTCGTTTTTATATAGAAGTTGTAAATTGTAAAGAAACTAAGCTAAAAAAAGGTTTGACTAAAATTAATAATATATAGAACCCAACTATTAATGTACCTTAAGAATTTATCAGTTTTGCTAACTAACATGGGATTTTTTAATAATTTTATTTTTAAATTATTACACAATTAAATGTTATATGATAGTTTAGATGGTCTATTACCTAAATGTCGTCTTACAGATCAAGCAAAAATAGCTTAAGCATTACGTTTGTTGTTTGGGATCCCCCTATAACTGTAAAATCATATAATATTTACATTTATTATATTTACTACATTAATTTCATTTATTAACTTTTTTATTTTTTATATTCACTATTTATTTTGTACATACTATATTTTTAACATGATTAAGTAATCTTTATCCATCTCTGGTAATGTTTTAAGATAGATATGACCATTTCTGGTTCGAGAACCCAAACGCACAGTTCAATTGAGATTTAGTTGCCTGAATAGTATTTCTGGTGCTCGTTTAAGTAGTCTCGTTGAAAAAACAGGTCCAAGCGGACAAGTGCGTGACGCGCGCCGGTGGGAAACTCTCTGTTTTCCTACGAGTACATTATATTCATCTTTTTATCCACGTTCATGGACTGAGCTTGTCCCATTGATAGCGAACAGGCTCAATGTAGGCATACGCTGTAGGTCAATGCCTTGATAGAATCAGGCTTTCGTCCCAATTTAGTGGCATTAGGCATTAGATTAGGTTTCATAGGTTTTTAAAGTTATATTTGATTACAATTTCTGCAAGGTATATTGGAAGAATTTTTGTATAACCGGCTATGACTTACGTTTATTTTAACGGTATTATACCAATTTTTTTCTTTCTCTTTATGGTACATCATTTGTGTGTACTATGTTTAGTTTATGTATACGTATACTATGAATGCTACGTTTTATTATTTACTTAATTATAATTACAATTCACTATTACTTGCATCTGTAGCTATTTTATCTAAATTCGTCTTAACTCTGTTGCTTTATTACCTAGTTCAACTTTTTTAAACTTTATTTATAGTCTATGCTATACGTATTAATTTCTCTAAAAAAAGAAATATTCTTTGGGATTAAAACAATCCTCAGAGTAACGACTAAAGCATAGAGGGAGCGTACAAATTAGGGACAAATTACGATATATCCAAGCTCTTCTCTCATATGATGCAGATTGTACATTTAAAAGAGACAAACACATATGTATTTATCTATGCTTAAAGCTAAATGGACATACCGAAATTGTCAAACGGTCACACTTGGTCTCTTATTATACGATCAATTAAAAAAGCACAATTGATGCTTAGAATTAATTTTCAAAAAAGTGATTTGGTAATTTGTGAGATTATGTTAAGCTAGTGATGTAGATACTTTTTATCGATACGATAATTTTATGCCCATAAATTGGAGAAGATATCATTTTCTTTTTTCAGTATGCCTCCAAATGAGAAAAACAATTGGTGTAAAGCGAACACGAATTAAATGTCGCACACGTGTTCAGAAGCCCACATAGATTAACATATATAGTGCAATTCCAACAATATTACATACATACATTTTGAATTGATAATCTTTTTTTATAAGTCGGTAAAAAGAAAAGTAAGATGATTTCATGCTTTGGAAGGAAAGATAAGCTGCGAACTAATGATCATTATTTATATTGGAGCTTGGAAAGCGGTTAAAAAATCTGACAAATCAGTGTTTGGTTAAACATTGCAGCTAACACGACAAGAAGAAGAATAGGATTATCATGTAAAAGCCTGTTGGAACCAGAGCAAGGTTTTTTAACAAACAATGTATTCTTTATTTTCATCATCCATGGAATTTATGACATGACAATAATGTATATACATTCCAATACGTAAAAAAATAAATTTATATCGATACCTCTGCAAAATACGGCACATCACTACCGAGACAAAAAATGTGGACAGCATTGCCATAAGCAACCCTTATAACTACATACCTATCCTTGTTTTTCACACTGAATGTGTCATAAGTATAAAGAGTACAACTAGACTGAAATTTCACGCTCTCTCTATGCTTTAGTCGTTACTCTGAGAAACAATCCATCACTAAGAGTGTTGTATCAATAAGAAACTATTTCTGAAAGATTTCGTGCAGTCTTTATTAAAAACTTCTGCAGGTTCTAATTCTGACGTAAGATACTTGACGTTACAGTTTTGTCCCCGCTACGTAATTTATTCTACCAAAGTAAAATTGATCATACGAATAATCTAATCAAATTTTTATATCATAAATGAATTTATTTTAGTGGCTTTTTTAGCAATATCTCTTTTGGTTCTGACTCTGACGCTAAAACTTGTTTAAGTTTTAATCTGTCCTTAGGTAGGTATTAAATTCTAGCAATGTAAATTACTATGCACAAAAGTAAACCCCGCCTCTGAAATTTTGAGAAACACTGAAAATAGTTATGTGCAATGTTTTTTGCAGTTTAGTCAGGTGTGGTCGCAGTCTATTAAAACTTATATCCAAAAAAACTAAAAGTCCACAACAATTTCGCAAACTGTTTATCTTCCTAATAACAAGACGAGACTACCCAAAATATTTCCTAATGTTTCTTTAATTCGGCGGCAAATCAAACACAATGCTGGTGGTCCACACTGACACTGTTTAGCGCAATTCCCTCATCATTCATATTGCGCCTTCTTATTATAATGTCAACTTTTGGTAAATTTGTTGTTTTTGCTACAATTTTAACAGCTTTGTTTCAAATATAGTCTTTACGACTTAAAATATAAGATTCAATATGAGACAGCATTTTTAATTTATTGTTTTAGTTGTTAATAATTGGAAGTCGGTGTCGTTTCAAGTCGGAATCGTTTTGAAAACCTCAGGGCGTGTCGATTTCGTTTGTTGGAGGTTGCCGCTCGTGATTTTCAACAAATTAGCGATGATGTGTTCTCTGGCACTGAATGATGGCGTGATGATTGAGATGTGGAGCTAGTTTCTGGCGAGATGTGTTGTGTGGTCCTTTCGATGATATATTTAGTGCTCTATAATTTTACGCTTGCCGTCTCGGGGCGGCTTTTGTTTGTTATTCTATCAAATCACAGCTGGATTGGTTTTTTTATTTAACCTGATCACGTAGGTTAAGACCTTAGCTGATGATGAAGTGAAATGTGAAGTGTATATAATAAGAAAGCTTAGTATGCCAGTAAGTTTTGACGCACTCCATTCATTACTTAACCTAGAACACACAAGCATTACAATAAATATTTTAAAAAATATATTATACATATCTATCATATCTATGGCTTTCGGACGCATTGAAAACTTTCGATACTATAGTTGTTAAGCAGATGGAGCAAAAAGTTATTCTTGTCATGAATACATTGTAAATAAAATCTTTTTGCGTAAAGATTCACAAGGACTTCAGCAGCTAGCATTATACTAAGGTCTTTGCAATTCGCATTTCAATGAAAAATAAAAATATCTGATTTCCAACAGAAAAAGACGAATATCTACGAACAAAATATGAATGAACGATTTATGTCAATGAATCTAAGTTGGTAACTTTGATATTTTCCCCAAAAGCCTTCATCAAACACCAAGAGCTAGAAACCAATAGATTTTCTCCCATAAACTAGTATAAGTTAGAGTCTGAGGAAGGGCGGTGTTATGGTGTCTGATGGAGCTATAACTCACTGCTCTCTGGACGGCAGCCAAGTTAATCCGGCGAGAGAACAGAACTTGGATTAAAGCGTTTGCGACTGCGATAAATTAAATGACTTAATTCTTATTCGTACTACGAGACTTGTATTACAAATACTCTGGGTATAACTAGTAATGAAGTTCAAAGGAAGTTATTTATTGATTGATTGCTACATTAACTATATCTATACTAGCTGACCCGGCAAACGTTGTTTTGCCTTATAAAAAAGATAGTAGCCGATTCTCAGACCTAGTGAATACGCATATAAAATTTGTTAAAAATCAAGCCGTTTCAGAGGAGTACGGTAACTAACATTGTGACGTGGAAATTTTATATATTTGAAAATTACATATACCAATATATAAAGAGGAAAAGTTTGAGTTTTTGTTTGTTTGACGCAAATAGGTTCCGAAACTACTGGACCGATTAGAAAAATTTTTTCACTCTTGGGAAGCTACATTATCCCTGAGTAACAGGCTATATTTTGTTTTTCTTTGCAACTTACATTATTTTATAGCCAGTGCGAAACCGGGACGATCTGCTAGTAATTTATAATTACATTGCATAAGCATAAGTATAAGTCCACTATACTTTCCCACTTCTGGGACTCGGGGCATTCTCTCACGAGGAGAGAGATATAGGCCATAATCCACCACGCCGGCCCTTTGTGGGTTGGTGGATGACACACGTCTTCTGATATTGCAGTCCTCAAGCATGTCGGTTTCCTCGCGATGTTTTCCTTCACTGTAAAGCGAGTGCAAATCCACACATGAAAACCAGTAATTTGTGTAGGTCCAGGATCGAACTATGAGCCGCCTGATTGAAAAGCAGACGTTATTACCACCGAGCCACACTTTGATTACTGTGAACAAAGCTGGCTGTAGATGATGATGGTGGTAGGACATTAGTATGCGAGTGGCTCAAACATCTGTACTGGTCGTCTCCGCTATTCCAAGTCGCGTACAGCCTAGAGACATCCCGTGACGTCACGTCCGGTTCCGCCAGCTGATGTCTGTCTGTCTGTCACGTACTAGCACAATGTCAGTGAAAGTCGGAACGTTACTCATAGCTCGATAGGATATTATTCATATTAGCGTATGTAGCGCCTGTAGCTCGGCTAGCTAAAGTGATCTGACGCGATCATCGATGCTAAGCAACGGTCGATGCGGACGGTGTTTCGATGGGTGACTATACAAGACTGTCGTTTTTCAAGTGGCATTTTCACCTGGGTGCTACCGTGGGTCGGATGACACGTTAAATTGTAGGTCCCTGCTGTTAGCCTTAGTACAAACAGTCGTAAAGCCAAGTCAGAGGCCTTCGGGCGGATTGAAAACTCTCGACATTAAGTTTGCATCAAATCAATGAAACCTTGATAATGACACGGCTATATTTAACTTGGACTTCGATTCTAGAAAGTTCTAAGAATATCTAATTACGAGTATAATTGATATTATCATGAAAAACCTTAGTACTAGAGAAAATATCAGCTGTTATATACAATATGAGGCATTAATATTACAAAATAATTATTATATTTATGATTTATCATTACAATTATGAGATGGAAAACAGGCTTATTTTTTTTTATATTAGCACACATTTCACACAAGCCCCATACGCATAAGCATTTCTAGTATGTATAATGGTTGCTAACACAACTGATATACTACATACACATACATATATACTTTATATCGATTTATATATAAACAACACTAAATTAAATTTATATTTTTCTTAAAGGGTTCTTGAATTTAGAGTTTTATCGTTAAAAATCATAAACGGTTAATGTTATTAAAAAAATAACTTAAAGACCGTGTGAAAAACAACCTTTAAGAATATTTATTGCAATTTTGGTACCAATCAAATTTACGAGTGAAACAATGTAAAAAAAAACTTACCGTTTTTTATTTTATTTGAACTAGTTTCTTTACCCTTTTTGAATGGTACCAAAATTGCTATAAATTTATAGCTTAGAGTTGTTCTACTGGCGGTATTTAAGCTAGTGTTTTATTACTGTAACAATTTAAGATTATAATAGTAATTAAATACTCGTACATTAAGAAAAAAATTGGTTCAAAAATTTAAGTTCAGATTTTATAACCAGTTTTCTACCTAATTTATAAGTCTGATTTGCTTTTATGATACTCGTATATAGCGAAAAATCTATATAAATTCCAGATTTTTCCCTTTTCGCCTTAACCTTATACTTAACCGTTTAACCTGTGAATGGTGTTGACCTCTAGAGCCACTCGGGCAGCCTACATGGGTACTCAGCTTGGGTATTCAATGCACACGCGTATCTACAGATGCTTACAGGGTTACAAGTAACGAATGCAAAAACTTTTACGGGCAGTATTATGTCTATTAACAAGCAATTGAGAAAGAAAAAAAAAGAAATTCATTTAATTATTTTAGTCTTGTGATGGGTGGCGAAAAATCTTTTTTCCATATAATATTTTTTATACATGAACAGCTCGGCATTTGACCAGCCAGTGCATGTAAGTTTACAGGTTAGCGACATTCTGATCTAAGGAGGAGCATGCCTTGTCTGAGAAAACTTTGGCTTTCTCAAACTCAAGCTCATTGGTGGGTCACGAACCCAGGTATTTCAGGAGCAGAGCGTTAGGCCGAAAGCCTGACAGAACCGTCATCGCTTTAAAATATAACAGACGCATGTCAAAATGTATGAATAAACTCTATTTTCCATAATATAAAAATATGAAATGATGCTTTTAATAAACGGACTAAAGCTATTTTATTCGGACTAATTCTGATTGTTGTTATATTTTTAATTAGAGTTGTAACATCATTTGTTTCTAATTTTTCAGAATGAGACCTGGTCCTCAAGTAAATTAATTTGAATTTTAAACCCTGAAAAATGTTTTGCTATAGTTACCAGTAGTCCTGTATATCATACATACATATATGTGTGTAGTAGGTTTGTACGTGCATAGTTTGTACGTCTGTTCCCGGCTAAGACGAGTCCTGACTCATACTCGGGGAAACGCGTATTCAAATAGCTTCGTTAATAGTTTCACTTACTTAGTCCATTGCTAAGTTTGGTTAGCCACCGGTTGGTTAGCCGTCTGAGAACTTTAGGCCTGACTAACTTAACAGCTATATTATAATTGCTTTTATGCCGGACTGAACCAGACAAATAAAAATACTGGATCTTGATTATAGATTGCTACTTTTGTTATTTTACCGGGGAAATACACACCACTTGAAATGATTCTTCTGCCAAGCTATTGATAAGGCTATTAATTCTGTCATTATACTGGGTGATGAGGATTAAGATATCAAGGTGACAAGCATAATTCAGTGACGCACCGAGTTTAGTAATCCAACACACGGAGTGCCAATACCTATCGTAGATTACTATCAGACTAGTAATTAAATCATTATGTCACTATTACTATAAAAATCATATGCAATTTGCAGAATTGGTATTGAGATATTATTTTTCATAACTGTGCCTTATTTACCGTGGTATGAGCATGTAATGCGTAGAGAGGAGATGAATGGAAATGGAAGTGCAAGGAAGAAGAGCAAGAGGCCGACCGAAGAAGACATGGATGGAGTGTGTGAATGAGGACATGAGAGAGAAAGGAGTAAATGTAGAGACCACGGCTGATAGAGGAGAGTGGAAGAGGAAAATTTGCTGCCGAACCCATCTAGTGGGATAAGGCAGGAAGTAGAAGAAGATTGTACACTGTGCTTTTTGAAGTAGAATACTGTAATAATTTAAATCAAAACTGACAAGACTTTTAAAAAAGGCGGTGAATTGCATAGCCCATAGAGCTGAATAAGCATCAAATATTTGTCACCCTCATAGCTATAGAAAGAGCATTAAACAGTACCCTATAGAGGTATGGAGATCAGAGAGGCCGTCCCAGCATACCCTTCCCAGAAGGTGTGGTATAAAAGACCCGTACGTGCCTACCGCAGGGTTGAGACGTGCTTGGCGAATCATTTACGAAGAAAAATATATTATGTTGGACAATTGGATAGGAATAGCTTTTTTTGCAGATAAAAAAAAACTGTATTGAATTAAAGCATTCGTTTATTTTGTAATATTGATGCCTGGAATTTCGCTTGGTATTTTAATGGGCAAATATTGCCGTTTGCGAGGTAAGAATGTGTAAGACGCATTGTGATATTTTTAGCAGAATTATCAGGTTGGAGACGAAAAAAGTAGAGAAAAAAATGTCTGCAACTGGCGATGATAAATAAAGGTTTATACTGTAACAAACAAATTATTATTATAATCATTTGCTATTCGAGACTAGGCAAGTAAAGGCCTTAGGCCAGAGAGTGTCTCTAAGTCGATCTATGCTGCCCACTTTTGCCAAATAAAGAAACAATGACTGAGTACAATGCTGTTCGAATGCTATGCCACTTGGGCCGTGACGATATTTGTATTGTTTAGTATCATCATCATCATCATCAGCCTTTGATCGTCCACTGCTGGACATAGGCCTCTCCCAAGGCACGCCACTTGTCCCTATCCTGTGCTTCTCTTCGCCATCCACTACCCGCTACCTTCTTCAGATCATCGCTCCACCTGGTTGTAGGGCGTCCTACACTACGTTTGCCGAGACGCGGTCTCCACTCTAGAACTCGTCTACCATAACGGTCATTGGTTCTTCGGCATTTGCATTATTTAATATAATATGCAAAAATAAGATAATAATATGATGCATTTATAAAATCCGCTTCTTGTTGTACCGAATGCCAGTAGTAACGTGAAAATCTAGGTCGCATGGCATTTGAAACGTATTGTAGAAGCAAGTAGATTACCTGCTCACAGCCCCGCGAGCCGCGGCCGGAATGCATGAATCAGTTGCTTCTAAAACAATCGATGAAAGGGATTCTTCTGGCATGAGTCTGCTGCACTATTCTACATCCACTGCTATACTTGCACAAGTATATATAATAGAGATTTAATTAATGTGTTTAAATCTAGTTTGTAAAACAGGACCGATGCTAGCCGAAACGATGCCAGCTCAGTCGGTCGTGTGGGCTGCCTTGCGCTCCGAATGTCGTGGGTTCGTTCCCCGTCAATGAGATGTAGCATTTGATGAAGGAAAACATCGAAAAGAAACCATAGCAAGGTGATAGGGCATTTTCTAAAGCTCGCCTGGCTAGCAACCACCCTCAAGTTGTAAACATAAATTAACATCTTCTTCTTCTTCTTAACCTTATCCCATTTAGATGGGGTCGGCACAGCAAATCTTCTTCTTCCACTCTCCTCTATCAGACGTCATCTCAAACAGAAATTAACATAAAATCATTTAAACTAAGATATAAAAAATCTGTAAAATCTGTCGCCAAGCACCTAAAGTGTATTCCGACAACCTCCTTGCGAGTCAGTTTTCCGCACTAAGTATGCTCGACCTAAGGCTAGTAGCTAACTCATGTGGTTACGCGCCCTTCTGGTCAAATGCTAGCTATAAGGAGTAATAAATAATAGTAGTTTAAAAAAAACTAAAAAAACACGCTTATCTGGCCGTTTAAGTGGGTCAAAATCGCGCCCAAAGAAGTCGGTCACAAACAAACATACAAACAAAAATACAAGAAAATGTAATAATTTTATCAAATTAGTGTATTGTCATCGGTCCTCAATAAATCTAAAAAGTTTCAACGAAATCTGGCCGCTTAAAGTGGGTCAAAATCGCGCCCAAAGAAGTCGGTTACAAACATACAGGTGAAGCTAATATAAAGCGTGTAAAAAGAAATGATCCAAGAAATCTTGTTCACGAGGTCTATTTCTCGGAGAAGTATTATTAGTATTTATCTGCATATGACTGTATATCCTCCTGTGAAACATCCACCTACACATAATGCTTACCTCGCGGTGATTAACATGTGCTCAATATGGATTTTGGTCTAGTTTCACAGTTGCGTCATATTTTTAAGATTGTGAAATTAGACGCATGATCTAATGGTAGATATACGAGTACGTAGAAATATTTAAGAGAAATCTATAAAACCCAACGTTTTTTAGTCTTTAGAATACGAAAAACTATAGTTGTCTGTGTCCAGTAGTTCCCAAGAGAATCCACCTAGACTCCCAGGGGTCCACGGGAGACTCAAAAGGGGTCTATTACAAGGGGGTCCACCGAACCAGCAAAATGTATATGGTGGTCCATGAAAAAGTATGTTCTCCAGGGTATACGCACCAGTAGTTACTAAAACCGACCTTGAAAGGTTACGGAACTTTTTTTTTAGTTTTTATTAACAAAATACGAAACTTTCTAGGAACTAGGAAGTTTTAAATAAAGCAACAAAACAGAACTTTTTTTTAATTTAGCAAGCGTCATCATCGCCATTTTAGTGCTCAGAAGAAACTGACAGAATTTATATGACAGTAGTTTACATGGTCATTGGTCACCCATCTAAAGATTGTCCACATCGCTCGTTGCTTAACTTGGATGACCACGTCAGATCTCCTTAATTAGCCAAGCTACAGACACTACAATTAAATTAATGAAAAATGTCAAAGTACTAAACCAAAACACTGCTTGTGCTTGCTTTCAACGTGCCATAAACTATCATAGATCGATACAGTACCAGGAAGAACCTCCGTCCTTGCGTCGAAGGTCGAGACCTGCTCTCCTAGAATACTGATCGACATGTCATCGCACTCTCTGGACTTAGCTACAAACCCATCAGCCTTACGCTTGAACTACCATACTAACTGTTACCTAATCTTTGGTAAGTTGCATAGAAACTGTTGTTGAATCTGTGTGCAGAGCCTTGCAGTGATTAGCAGTTTTATGAATGGAGGACGCGAGTGGAATGCCAAATGTAAAGGATAATGGAGTCGATTGTTGTGGCGTGATTAGATGGTCAGGTGTTCGGTCCATCGGGGCTTGTGAATCTATCAAAGTGTACCCTAAACCTATAATGAAAACTCGCAGGGAATACAATGGTGTTTAAATATGATTGTTTTAGCTGACAAATCTGATAAGAGTAGCTTTCCTATCGCATCAATGAATTTGACTATTTATTGAATAAACATTTATTTTCATGAAACACAAAAATTTACGAAATTATTACAAATCGTGATTACTTAATTCGTTTAATCAGTGACTTCTGTAATTTTTTTTATGCATTTTAGATTTAATGAAACTAAAGTAACACACTACAAAGCTCACCCTTACACATTAGAATTTCATGGTGGTTGAACATTTCTTAGTTCTCGTCGACCATCCTTTAGTTGAAAATGTAGCCACAAAGACACTTACTAGTATGTTCTAGCAGTCTCCTTAAGAACCAGTTAGTTATTATAGATTAGGTAAGCCCAACCTTCGCTGGCTCTTGTGGTTACGCGTGCAATGCTGGGTAACGCCATTGCTATGTACTTAAAAACATAATTCTATTCATCAGCATAAAATTATTTTAAATGAAGAACGTAAATTATCACGTTTTTTAATTTTTCTCTTCTTTTCTTTTATACGCGTAAATCCTTTTATTACGAAAACCCTTTTTTATGAAAATTGTACCTACTCTTGAAATTTTTGACGTGTAAATCTATATCTTATATATAAAATTTCCGTGTCACAGTGTTTGTTACCGTACTCCTCCGAAACGGCTTGACCGATTTTTTCCAAATTTTATATGCGTATTCAGAAGGTCTGAGAATCGGCTACTGTATATTTAGATTTTATTTTTTTATTAAGGTAAAAAAACGTTTGCCGGGTCAGCTAGTATCTATCTATAATATAGCTATCGGCCGGAATTTGTGGAGGGAGTTGGGGAAGACCTTTGCCCAGCAGTGAGACAGTATAGGTTAGGAAAAAAAATGAGTCCTTATCAATATAGTTTTTATATATAAACAAGTTGTTTACCCCCTAAGCCCCTTAGGGGTGGAATTTCCAAAAAAAAAAACCCGTTCTTAGTACGCGTCTACATACTAAAACAAATACACCTTCCAAATTTCATACCCCTAGGACCAGCCGTTTGGGCTCTGCGTTGCCTAGGTATAAGATGAAATTCAAAGTTCCGGCCCAAACGCTATGGCGATTAAAATATATAATAAACTACCTGATAGCTTAAAAAATATAGAAAATGATAATAAATTCGAAAAATGTCTTAAAAATCTTTTATTATATAAATGTTATTATGACGTAAAAGAATATATAAATGACAATAATTTAAATGACGTAAACATAGAATAATTAATAATACGTAATGATAATTATATAAATCGGCCCGCTCCAAATTTACATTGCTACACCCTGACCATGTATATTAAGTGTTATTTAAGCAAAGATTGTGACTTTGACTTTGAATGAGTCAGGACAAAGATTCTTATAGCATAGATGATTATGAAAACCTAACATTCAAAGAAGCAGTTCCTTTAAATAGGGTCCTAAATGTGTGTATTGTGTTTGTTGGCAGTGCGAGGAGTCGATGTCTGCGGGAGACATGTGCGTGTCAGCAGGCCGCGCCGGGCCGGCCGCCCGCTGGCACCCGGCCTGCTTCGTCTGCTCCACCTGCCTCGAGCTGCTGGTGGACCTCGTCTACTTCTGGAAGGACGGCCGGCTCTACTGCGGCCGGCACCACGCCGAGACCATGAAGCCCAGGTGTTCCGCTTGTGATGAGGTAACGTATTTTTTACTTCTACATTTTTGACGTGACAACGTCTTAAATTAGGTTGCGGCGGGGAGTCACTTATGAAAAAGTGTAACGCCCGGTAACGTTACAATGAGTCACCGAACGAAAGAGAGGCCCGCCGAATGCCTTGCGTCTCTCTCCCACTCAACTATGATCGGTCTGCCGCGCGCGCAGCACGCGGCAGACGTTGTCACGTAAAATCTTCGCCCGTAAAACCGACTTTACAGGCAACCATTTTTTTTATCCTTGATAGGTTAGCGTTTGACTACAGCTAGCCTGATGTTAAGCCACACTGCAGTCTACGATGTGGCACGCTTACCTAGAAGATTATGTTAACTCTACTTTTGAAGGCCCCCGAATGATACCTCTCAGGAAACAGAGTCAGGTAGTGAGCTGCCCTTTGTGTTACCCCAACGTTGATGATATAATAAATTAGTGCATTATCATCTGAACCAATCACCTGGAATCCACGGTAGCGGATCGGATGATACTTTAAATTGTAGATCCCGGCTGTTTGTCTTAGTACAAGCCGTTGGGCCTAGTCAGAGGCCTTTGGGCGGCTTGAAAACTCTCCACACCAGAGCTTGGCCCCCCATACGAAGTATGTGTAGCGTGGATTTTATTCCTGCCAATGGGCTTCAGTTCTCGGTGCAGAAAACATTATGAAGAAAACAAAACATGGTGGTAGAGCATTATCTAGTGCTCTTCTTGCTAGTTCAGTAGCTAGCTTTTATATTTAAATCTATCGCTAAGCATCTTCGTCCGGCAGAGTCCTTAGAAGCTATTAATTCCAGAATAGGTATAATCCACATTCGTCAAGATTATCGCTGATTCATATGGTTACGCGTTCTGTTAGTCTAAAGTCTAGATGTATTGAGTTAAAAGAAACTGGTGTGAAAACCTGCTTACGTCGTAAGATGGCAGCTCCCTCGTTCCCTTCTTTTCAGAAGGTCAGACACTTGCCTGCAGTAAGTACCTAGTTCGAACCTGTTCTGTTTGAGATCTGGTACGTTTAATTTTAGGTATATCCATTGATTTATTTGCTGTGTATGTGATTTAAACATAAATAAATAAAATCATTTCTTACCATACACATTAATTACATGATTTAGCAATGAGCTCCAAACTCGGCTCGGCCAGTATCTTGGCCTCCCTTGAACCTCCGTTAACTTGTCTACAGTTTAAAGAACAACAAACATGTTACATACATAATTATGTATTGCAAGCAGAAATGCAGTGCTCAGACCCACATTCAATGGCTATTAAAATATTTAACAAGTTACAAGACGACCTAAACTGTATCGATAATATTAAAACTTTCCTGGCAAACTTAAAAAAAAATTACTCATAACAAAATTTAGTATAAAATAGAAGACTACTTAAATGACGGAACATTAAAAAATCTAATTAATTAACATAGTTGCTAATCTTCAGTAAATAATTGCAATGCCTTATGGGTAATTATTATTGTGTAACTGTAATGTGACATAATATTGCAATAAATTATTTGACTTTGACTTTGACATTAATTTCGTCCAAGATACTTTAACCAGCAAGCTTGTACTGTCGGTGTTAAAATCATGAGGCGAGAATATCATTTATATTATTTTGCACATATTTTTATCTAGGGCTAAGAAATACAGACTGACATATTATGTACATTGTAAACTCCATGTAACGTCACTCGATTTAAAGACAAACTCTGTAAAGCGTCGAAATCAATTGGCTTTAGTTGGTTTAGCTTGTATATCATACAATGATACATTCTCTCCATTTAACTACCACTCTCTATAACGCCATAAAATGCACAGTCCCTTCAGTGTCATTATATATGTTTTCGCTCCTATACAGCGCCTATGTTTAAGTTTAATGTTATTTTTTGACAAATTGTAACAATGTACACATTTACGCGCTTACAATAAGTAAGCGCCACCATGTTGTTATTTTTTTTTCAATAAATCGATCCATCTATCTGTAGAGTTTACACTGTATTTCTGTAAACCGGTCCCTTCGGTTATTAAGGCAAATGATAGCGTACCACAACAAGATGTATATATCATCAGGAAACCGTTAGCCATTACTCACGAGCGTCTTGACAAGGCATGTTAACGTCTGCCCCCAGTCTGCCCTCCGAAATTTGCATCTCACGGCTCGCGAGCCCTCGACCTGTATTGTACTCACCCCCCATTTCCTAAACCAAGGGCTGTTTACTCACTGTATTTCTTTATTTTTTCACTAGCATCCTGTCCTGGCTTCGCACGGGCTCGAAAATAAAAATACAAAACATAATAATCAAGACAATTATATTTGATACAGTTTAACTTGTGTAGTTATCTAATATGACATGTAAATATGATATTACTAGCAGCCAGTCCCGGTTTTGCATGGGCTCTGGCTGCAAATAATCTGAGTAGCAAAGAGAAACAAAATGTAGTATATGTTACTCGGAGATAATGTAGCTTCTCAACGGCGAAAGAATTTTTCGAATCGGCCCATTAGTTTCGGAGCCTATTCGCGTCAAACAAACAACCAAAGTTTATAAAATTTCCATGTCACAATGTTAGTTACCGTACTCCTCCGAAACGGCTTTACCGATTTAACCAAATTTTATATGCGTATTCAGCAGGTCTGAGAATCGGCTACTATCTATTTTCCTTACCCCTAAGTGATAAGGCAAAACAACGTTTAACGGGTCAGATAGTATTGGTATAGATTATTTTATTTTCTATTAGATCCTTTTTCTCAATTTAATGGTGGTTGAAAAGACTATTGCCAAGCACCTCACAGTGGGTTCCGGCAGCCTACTGGAAAGCCAGTAATTCCACACTAAGCTTGCTCCACTTTAGACCAGTATCGCTAACCCGTGTAGTGACGCGCTTTTCTGGTCAAACGCCTAGCTGTAACAAGTGAAACAAAAAAAAAATGGTTGCCTGTAAAGTCGGTTTTACGGGCGAAGATTTTACGTGACAACGTCTGCCGCGTGCTGCGCGCGCGGCAGACCGATCATAGTTGAGTGGGAGAGAGACGCAAGGCATTCGGCGGGCCTCTCTCTCGTTCGGTGACTCATCGTAACGTTACCGGGCGTTACACTTTTTCATAAGTGACTCCCAGCCGCAACCTAATTTAAGACGTTGTCACGTCAAAAATCAATCTCCGTAAAATTTTCCTCTAAACTTAATTGAATTAGCGAAGTATTTGCGTGTAAGGACGTCAAAATGAGATCGGTCACGGTATTGTATCTGTGGATTACATTATAATGGTAGCATCCGCCGCTAGATCCTGCTACCAATTTCCACGGCTCGTGACGTGGTGGGTAATTACCCCTAGTTTTACCTACTTATACTTAACTTATATAAGGGATTCGGTTCAACGCTCGAACATATTTGACCGAATCAATTTGAAAGCCATATCTAGTTGATATCAGATAGAAAATAAAACTTTATACCATCCTCATGTTGAAATTCTGTCGCTCTCATTTTTTTTTTTGAGATTTTTGTTTGTTTCAGAGGTGTGTTAGTCGAGTGTTCTTAGCAATAAAATTGACCAAGTGCGAGTTAGGCTCGCCCATGAAGGGTTCCGTACCTTTGTTGAATGGGAGCCC
Source organism: Mellilla xanthometata (assembly GCA_035578125.1). NCBI lineage: Eukaryota > Metazoa > Arthropoda > Insecta > Lepidoptera > Geometridae > Mellilla > Mellilla xanthometata. The sequence goes on from JAPUBQ010000001.1 coordinate 521,456, forward strand.
CCTACAATATTTTTTTTTATTTAATTTATATTTTATCATTTAATTGGATAACTAATATACATTTATATATTTTGTGGACATTTTAAGTGTCTAGCAGCTACCGTTATTGATATACAGGAAAAAAATACGAATCAAACACGTTTATTGTATGGGGACCAACTAAATATTTTTTAATTACATATCTTGTAAGTGTTTCAGCTTCCTATCTGTTACGGTTTCTGAGATACAGCCTGGAGACAGACAGAAAAACAGACAGCAGACAGTTTTTCACGAATAACACATGTAAAATACATACGCTATGATAAATTTCAAACTCAATATGACCGCCTCGACCTCGATGTTTTTTAATTAAGGTTATACACATAGGTCTAAAATTGTCTTTTTCTTATTATTCTTACTTTATAAGTAAAAGTATAAATATTATATACTCTTCTTCGTATGAATATAATTTTAAAGCCACCCAAAGACTTAGCTACTTCGCTAGTAAGACTTACAGAGTACAGATCGTTTTTATCTCATCATTTAGAATCACAAATAGCTTTGTGCATGGTCACCCATCCAAAGACTGTCCGCAACGATCGTTGCTTAACCTCAGTGATCGCGTCGGATCACCTTAGCCGAGTTACAGGCAATCTTGCGACAACCCTAAAGATAATAAGTCTTAACATGTTGCCACCCTATAAATTGTTGCCGCTCGGCAAATGGCCCTCCACGGCAATTATCCGGGCATCCGGCGCCGGGCCGGAACCGGCGATCATATCTAAAGGTACGCCGGTTATCAGGAACCGGTGCCGATACAAGGGGTGGCCTGTGATGTTCATAACGATGTGCAATTTGTGAAATAATTAATATTGATGACCTCGTTGGCGTAATGGTTACCATGCCGGCCTGCCAATCAGAAGGTTCCGGGTTCAATTCCCGGCACGGCCAACATCTTTGTCCGGAACTAAATTTGTTGGCTGTCGGTCTGGGTGTTAAATATGTATCTATATAAAATATGTATGTATGTATATGTAGTATCATATCAGTTGTGTTAGAAACCATAATACGAACTAGAAATGGTTCAGTATGGGGTTAATCTGCCGTGTAATTTAAAACGATACGCCAAAATAATAATCCTAATAATATTATAAATGCAAATGTTTGAACAATTATAATATGTTTCTTACTTCTTCACTCTACCGGCCGACCCCACCTAGTGGGATAAGGCAAGGATGAAGAAGAAGACTTCTTCACGCTTGAATGGCAGAACCGATTATGATGAAATTTGGTGTGAAAATAGGTTAGGTCTTGGCCTAGCACATAGGCTAGTTTTTGTCCCGAATTAACTTTTTGTCTCGGATACAAGAGGGTAACACCGCGGGGCGCAGCTAGTAATGAACAAATGGAAACTTTCGTTAACTGATTTTACCAGCAGCCTTTTTGTGAGACAGTTATTCCAGACACACACACATGCTCCTTAAGCGAGAGTGTCTTCTAATTACACGCCCTTCTGGTCAAATATTCAGCTTATATTGAATTATGTCTAAAATAATAATAGTTAAAAAAAAAACTAAATAACACGCTTATCTGGCCGTTTAAAGTGGGTCAAAATCACGCCCAAAGAAGTCGGTTACAAACAAACATACAAACAAAAATACAAAAAAATGGAATAATTTTATCAAATAAGTGTATTGTCATCGGTCCTCAATAAATCTACAAAGTTTCAACGAAATCTGGCCGTTTAAAGTGGGTCAAAATCGCACCCAAAGAAGTCGGTTTCAAACAAACATACAAGTGAAGCTAATATAAAGCGTGTAAAAAGGTAAAAGTTAGATAGATTTAAGAAAGAAAAATATTTATTGCAACAAGTTACTACGATATCACGATATGACTACACAAGACAAGATATAATATTTAAAAAGTACACATAACAAATTTTAATTAGTCACAACACAGCCTCAACTCAGCATAATGCTGGTTGCTGGAGAGCAAACAACGCTGGTTTGTTTTGTTTTTGTTGCAACAATTTGTTTGACGGACTTTGACAATCAAAACAGAATGAAATAAATATAAAAAATCATTTACAAAAACCGTAATATCTTCTTTTAGATTAGCGTTTATAAAACAGTCGTGCAAAATTAAACACAAGATAAAATCGTCCCGCTGTGACCGCGGCCATCTTGTGATGTGTTGATAAAAGCACTCGAATTTTACGACAGCGTGACACGCGACGATTTCTAATGATGCAAGTTAAATACTTTATTAATTTCCAATATTTTAAGCCTAATTAGGAAGTTTTATGGCTGTTTAATGTTTCATAACAAGTTACGAGGGCGAGTGTTTTAACAGTTTCTTTTTAAACGGCTTTTGTGATGAATAAAGTTTTTTTTACTTTGTAATGTGTGAGTGTGTGAAACGCCCAATTTATTAAAAAGATGAAAAAAAATGTGATCAAAGAAAAAAGGGAATAGCTTTTATGCAAATATAATGATCATCAACTTAACAAAAGGCGCGATGTTATTATAATAATATAGTTTATGATAATTTACCTATTGACTCAGGCATTACTTTGCGCAAATCCATGGTAGATAAATGACTTTAGACCTTCTTTTATTTATGATAATTGTTTTTTAGAAAAGATGCCTTTTCCTAGTAGTGTGAGAGAACCGGCTATGGATTATGATGACGTTTATAATATCCAGGTAATCTTTCTTATATATAAAAATTCCGTGTCACAGTGTTTGTTACCGTACTCCTCCGAAACGGCTTGACCGATTTTTTCCAAATTTTATATGCGTATTCAGAAGGTCTGAAAATCGGCTACTGTATATTTAGATTTTATTTTTTTATTAAGGTAAAAAAACGTTTGCCGGGTCAGCTAGTTATGCTATAAATTAAAGCAAATGCAACGTTTAACATCAATCAGTTAACACACTGATTAGTTCGTAATTATAGACATCGATTCACTGTCGAAGTTCCAAGGATTCACACAAAGCGTTTTGCTTCGACCTGTATTGTGAGAACTGCGAAGCTTTGGAACTCTCTCCCTGAGTCTCTTTTTCCCGAGAAGTACAATTTGGGGGTGTTCAAATCTAGAGTAAATAGGCTTCTTCTAGGCAAGCGTGATACATCTTTGACCACAGTAAAGCTTAATATCAGGCAAGCTACGGTCAAATGTGAGCTTATTCCTTAACTTAACTTATGCATACAGTATGTACGAGTAAGTACAAAATAAGTTACTCCATTCAGCAAAATGTTTAGGTATTAGGTGATAAGAAACAGAAAATAATGAAAAAAGGTCGCAAAATTTCGTTATTCGTGTCATAACTAAAGCTTACTTTTACCTCTAACGTCTAAACTTTCGCAGTTTCCTCAACTCTCTTAGGGAAACTTGGCAAGTCCTTGAAACTTAGCTTTTCCATTTTACGACAATCGTCTGACAAAGACATTTGTTTTTTTGCTATGAAGACAGGTCACGAGTGAGAATCTAGGTTAGCTATACCTATCTGACAAGCTAATCTTAGGTAGTCTAATCCCGTTGGTACTCTTTGATACGGAACCCTAAAATATTGGCCAAGTGCAAGTAGGGCTATGCAAGAAAGGTTCCGTACAATTATTAAAAAAAAATGGCAAAAACACGTTTGTTGTATGGGACCCTTTTATATTTACTTGAAAAGAAATAATTTTATTTGCGTATCCACAGGTAATATAAAAACATGGAAAATAATATAAAATGTCCCTTGTTACCGCTTATGCGCTTAATTACTTACTTTGAAAGATATATACTACATATACTGTGAAAATGTTTAAGCTATGTACCTGTAACCGTTATTAATAAAAAGATATACGAAAAAAAAAACACGTTTATTGCACTTATGTCCCATATTTTCGTTTTATTATCATTCGTATTTGATGTTGTAGTGGCAACGGAAATACATAACTTGGGAACATTTCAGCTTTCTAGCTATCGCGGTTTATTAGATAGACTAAACACAGATAGACAGACATCGGAAGCTTAGTAATAAGACTTCGTTTTAACCTTTTACGTAAGGAACTCTAAAAGGGCAGGTTTCACTTAACCAAAACAAACAGTTTGGTTTAAAATAGGTAAATGTCAAGGTATCAGCAATGCAGACCGGCCTGCAGTGTCGGATGCGTGAAACTTGGCATGCGCTTTTGAAACCTAAACTAGAACCTACTTGTGGCTTTACTTCTCTTAAGATGGTTTTTTAAACATAAATACATTGTTTTATTTATCGTTACATAAAGTTCGTCAGAGGCAAATTGCACAAAATACTTAATATCTTCAAAGTGCAAACATAGTAAACAATTTAATAAAGCTCATATCGATTCACAAAGTAAATATGAGAAATAAAATAAGTTCATTAGATTAAGAGGTAGGAATGCGATTGATTGATTAAGATATATTCATTAAATTAAAGTAATTATTTAAGATGGAAGAAAACCTGACATATTTAATGTAGGTACTTCTGCTGTGATCTAAAATCAAATTTATATAAGCTAAAAAAACGTCAAAATATAAGAAAAAAAACTCTTTGGAGTGTTCCTCCGACCGACCACCACACCTCCACTACAACTCACACCAGTATATATAATCTACATTCCTACACACAAAAAAGTTTCTCTTTCTTCGGCTGGAATCCTCACTCGCCGGACTGAGCTGATGCAGAAACCTAATGTAGCTGTTCCATTCCACGTGGCTGGAACCTTCCAAATACTTGAGACATAAGCAAACAGACAGACCAGTAAAATTCTTAATTTCGTAATGGCGGACTGCAGATGGCAAAAAAAGCAAAAAAAAAAACAGACAGACCAGTTTCCTATTGCAGTTAAATTAAATACTAGCGGGTGGTAGGTGCTATATAGAACAAGGCCTATGTCAAGAAATGCACGCGATCTCTCTTCATAATTTTAAACCCCTGCAGTATACATATAATATGGAAATTAGAGAATTCGGCTCAGTCCTGCAATCTTGAAAACTTTCAAAATATAATATTTTGCTATCGATATTCGTTCTAAATTAGACATGATTAAACTAATAAATATTAAGTTGCTTACAATTTTTAAACGGTTCTTAAACACCGATTTAAACACTGATTAAAAATGGTTCTTTAAACAGGTAGTAAGTACCAAAGGGATCCTATTACTTATAGGCGCTATAACAACAAACACTAACAACTGAATAAAATTTATATTTAAGCAAGGCTTTCATATAACAAACGTTGTTTGACTACCACTTTTAGTAAGAGGAAAAGTTTGATTGTTTGTTTGACGCGATTAAGCTCCGAAACTACTGGACCGATTTGAAAAATTCTTTCACCGTTGGGAAGCTACATTATCTCCGAGTAATATAGGCTATATTTTGTTTCTCTTTGCAACTCAGATTATTTTAGAACCTGTGCCAAAGCCGTATTTTTTTTATATATTAGGACACATTCCACACACGGCTGGTTAACCCTATACTGAACCATTTCTAGCTCGTGTTATGGTTGCTAACACAACTGATATACTACATATACATACATACATATTTTTTTTACATAGATACATATTAACACCCAGACCCACAGCCAACAAATTTAGTTTAGCACAAAGATGTTGGCCGGGCCGGGAATCGAACCCGGAACCTTCTGATTGACAGGCCGGCATGGTAACTTTTACGCCAACGAGGTCGTCAAATTACATTATTACTAAGCAGTGTTAACATAATATTTTGCAATATTCAATGTTGTATATATAAATATAGCATCTTCACTCTAGTAAGTTCGTGTATGTTGTAACATGTAGTCAGAAGTGAGTCATTGTATTTACAAAACAGATTTTCTTGACTCGTGTCACATGGATTCTGTAATCTAGTAAATATTGTGAAATACACATTTATTAAATAAATTTGTAATGAGTCATTGCGGTCTTTGTAAGAAATATTGTTTAGAAACCAATACTGGGGCAAAGGAACAATCATCGAAGATAAGCAACGATCGATGTGTTAGACTACTGGGGTGACCATAAGTATTTATTTATTTGATTTATAGGTGAGCAGAATTATGCTCATGTGCCTATATCACACTGAGTTGAAATTGTCACAAAATGCCCAATGTCCAGGTCAATAGCAAAAAGTAGCCTTATTTTTTTTAAAAGCCATTAGGTATTTCGTCAAAGTCAAAATCAAAGTCAAAGTAATTTATTGATAACAATACAGTTACAAGTCACACAATCACATTAAATATATTATAATTAATACAAATGTCATTAAATTTCAAATATAAATGTCAAATATAAATCAATAATTTATAATTAACCTTATATATATAGTGTACTACGAACGTAGTGTCAAGCCAATTTTAATCGTTAGTTACCATTTACCATATATACGAGTAACTAAATATTGATAAAATAATGTCGTTGAAATTTTATTGTCTACGTTCATAAGTTTTCTATCGACATCGTTTGCATAATGGTTTCAAGCTGGACTGCTTACCAGAGGGGCCCGGGTTCGATTCCCGGCAAGGCCAACATCTCGGTGATGAACTAAATTTGTAGGCTGTCGATCTGGGTGTTATATATGTATCGATATTTAGTATTTATAAATGTATATGTAGTATATCAATTGTGTTTGCAGCCATTATACAAAATAGAAAAGGTTTAGTATGGGGCTAACCAGCCGTGTGTGAAATGTGTCCTAAATAAATGCTAGTAATTTTGAAGCCATGATAGTTTCAGCCAGTGTTAGCCCCCGGAAGCCTAATCTCAGCCTAGGTCTCGCAACAATATGTTGCGCAAGAGATAATGAGGCAGATAGCTTTGCTCCCATGCAATTGAAATCTCCTGCCTGGGAGCATGCCCCGGGGCTATCCCGGGGGCACGGTGGGCTAGAAGAAAGTGGGGCAGACCACAGATAAGAGGAAAAAGTGGATGTCTTACTCTTGAAAAACTTTATCTTTGATCTTGCCAGTACTGGCATAACTGAAATACAACAACCATACTCGTAAATCTGTGCTAGGCCAATTTCGCTTTTTTGCTAAAGATCTGATTGTATATAAGCCTTTTCACTCGACATCTAATTTTGAACATTGGAATTAGGTTGTTTAGTAAATGACTATGTCAATTTTACTTTAAAAATTTTTCGAGTTCATAACATAGACCGACACATTGACGAACGATTGGCTCCATCGGATTATACAGAAAAGCTTAACAGATATAGAGTATAACTTAAGCGTAGTGAACACCGGTTATGATAATGACTAATATACGCTTTGATGACCAGATTTAATTAATAATTCGGATCTAAGCTAATCTTAGCTTTATTCTTCAGCTATATTTCTCTGTTTCCTGAGTCTTTTGAAAAATATGAGTAGGTACCAACTTACGATTTGGTGGTCTTCATATCTGGTACAAATAGAATATTTATAGGCAAGCCTGCTACATCTAAGACCATAGTAAAGCTTAACATCAAGTAAGCTGCGGTCAAAACTGGACCTATTCAACACAAAAAATCTACAAACCCATTTTGACTATCTCAAAATCACAATATACCATAAAATCATAGCAAATCCAAAAGCACCGTAGAGCTAAACTCGTGAAGCGAAACTAGAGCAGTGAGCGCGACCAATCAAAGCGTCGCGTCTCCAGACGAACAACTTGACACAAAATACCGTTTCTCAAAATATTAATAATGAGCGAAGAGTTCTCTAATGAACGGACAAACCGCGGCGGCGGCCGTGGGAGCGGTCCCAGGCATTGTGTCCGCGCTCCTCCTCGCCCGATACCGCCGTCAGCTGAATATGCATGCCTAATTAACCCGTGTTTATGCTGATAATTAATTTTAACCCAACCGGTTCGCCTTTATGATGTAATTGAGCCATTTCGTAGTTCAAAGACGTCAAAAAACCCATTGCGATTGTGCATTTTCAGTCGGTCCGAGATGTTTTTGTGTTTTTACGTAAGAGGGTCGACGACAGTTCAGCACGAGCCGCGATTTGATTTGAATTAACTAGAGGCTTTCTCTTTTTATCGCGCACGGATAGCTTATCACCCGTATACTAATTGTTTACGCGTAGCTCTTTGATAACTATATAACAGTAATATCAAGGCTACTAGCGAGACAGCGTTTTGGTGTTCTAGATTTGCGCGTAACCACACGAATTAACGATATTCTGGCTGGAGCATACCCAGTTGGGAATTTCTGCCTCTCGTGGAGTCTACCGGAAAACACTGTTAGGTGCTCGGCGACAGATTTATATCTGAAGTTAGCTAGCTAGCGAGCACTATGGCTTTCTCCCGATTTATTCCTTTTGGAAGCACTAGTTCATTGACGGGGATTGACCCCCCGTCCTGTGGGACGTGAGCCTGAGTTATCATCTCTTCAGACCCTAACATACCTATCCTGAAGATTTTATTAGTTTGTAATGTATCCTGGTTGTCGGCAGATAATCCTGGCGGACGAGTGCACGGAGGCGGAGGGGCGCGCGTGGCACATGAAGCACTTCGCGTGCGCCGAGTGCGCTCGCCAGCTGGGCGGGCAGCGCTACATCATGCGGGACGCGCGCCCCTACTGCCTGCCCTGCTTCGACGGCTGCTTCGCCGAGTACTGCGACGCGTGCGGCGAGCCCGTCGGCGTGGACCAAGCGCAGATGACGCACGAGGGCCAGCACTGGCACGCCAGCGAGCGCTGCTTCGCGTGCCACGCGTGCCGCGCCAGCCTGCTGGGCCGCCCCTTCCTGCCGCGCCGCGGCGCCATCTTCTGCTCCATAGCGTGCTCCAAGGGCGAGCCGCCCACGCCGTCCGACTCCTCCGGCCCGGGGCCCTCGGGGCTCGGCCGGCCGGCACGCGCGCCGCGCCCCCGCCGGCTGCCCTCGCCCCGCTCCCCCGTCCACTCGCCCCAGAGAGAGCCCTCGCCGCACGTAGACGCGGACTCGGAGCCCAGCGGCTCGCTGTGCCCGGAGTCCCCGCCCCCGCACCCGCCGCCGCCCCCGCCGCACGCCTGCCTCAGCCTCGACCGAGCGCTAGCCGACCTGCGCCTCGACCAGTCCCTCACGGAACGCCAAACACAGCCCACACCCACCTCCGAGAGGAAGGAGGAGACGCCCGAGGACTGGAGACCGCCGCCTCCAGTGGAGGCGCAAGCGGTGGTGACTCCGGGGCACTCGTCGTCGATGCCGGAGCTGACGCTGGTGGGCGGCCAGTCCCCGCGGAAGGCTCGCGGCGGGCGCACCGTGAGGTTCTGCGGGGACGAGAACGAGGCGTTCGAGCCGGACGAGCCGAGCCGGGCGCGCGACGAGGACGCCAGCAGCTACTGCAGCACGTGCTCCTCCTCCTCGTCGTCCGCGGAGTCGTACACCGTGCCGGCTCGGCGCGCGTACGGCGGAGTGCGCATCACGTACGTGCCCAACGACGCGCTGGCGTGCGCGCGCCGCGAGCGCCGCCGCCGGAACCAGCCCAGCGACAAGAACTGCATCATCTCGTGATGCTAGCTCCCAGTGACGTCACCTCCGATAACAAGACTGACTTGTTCTTAGTTGTAGTAGCCCCGCGCCATACTACTGTAAGCTGTTACTCTGAGTCTTCCTCGGGAGCCTTGTATCTTGCCAGCTTCCATTTTACCATTGAGTTAGTGAAGCGCACTAAACCAGATGCCGGAATGACACATGTGTCACGTAGAAATAGTTATCGATATAAAAGGTTTACGGAATTCAAAAGGATTTGGACAAATTTATACTTATACGATAGTAATTCGGGATTAATCGATTCTTTGTATAAACGTGTCGCTCATTCGTCGAGGACACCTTTGCCTCGCCTAAAGGGTTGTAATAGATACGCTGTTGTTTATTGTAAACGGAGATTTGTCTCACAAAAGCAATAATAAGTATTTGTACGCTCGCGTGCGATATATTTTTGTAATAAATGGGGCTTTACGAGTCATCAATACATTGTATTCGTAACCAGCTTTAACTTATAACGAAATGTATAATTGTATTTGCTAAGTAGACACAACATATCTACGCTTTTGTATTGTATTTCTCATTAAATGATTGATTATGACATATCCCACTTTGCCACTTAGCTATATATGCTTAATGTAAGTTATTGTAATAATTACCTTCATCATTTAAGATCATGTTAATAAATAATTTTAATTGTATATTAAATTAAACAAGTACAAAATGTTCTATACACAGCCTTGTATTTTCTTAATTCAATTTTGGTTATGAAATGAAATTAATTCGTAAAATTGTATAGGTATGAAATTATTGTTATTTTCAGTTTTTTGTTTATTTGTAAACTCTAAGTCTACAGGAATCAGGATCCCATTCATTTCTTTTTAATGATTGACTATTTATTTTAGTGTCTTTGTGAAATACAAATTATTATTTTTTTTAATTCAATTTCGCAAACACTCATGCCAAAACAGATAACATATACAGTACAGTTTATTTAAAGCACTTAAATTCGTAAAGTAAAACAAACACCTGCAAGCCAAATTGTCCGAGAGGTTTTATTTGATACAGTTTTAAATATATTTTATTCAAATAACGGTATCTTTATAAAAACATTCTAATTCGCGCAAAAATCTTTTTCACCTGTTCTTCTGATTAACATACGAAACACTTACTTCTTATTTTTTCGTTAATTTTATTTAAATATTTACTTGTACGTGTATTATTTTTTATATTATTTATACAACTTGTAACAAATGTATTATTTAGTAATGTTGCCACAATGATTGTACAAATAAATGTATTAATAATAATATTGGTAAGGTAATGTAAGATTTTTTAAGTTATTTGTAACGGAAAGAGATGAAATAAACATGTTTTTGCAAGAATTTTGTTTTAATGTATACATCGTTCTTACTAACACAACTGATATAAGCTAAGTGGCCAAGCTCTGGTGTCGAAATATTTTCAAGCTGCCCGAAGGCCTCTGACTTGGCTTAACGACTGCTTGTACTAATACTAACATTCGAGACCTACAATGTAACGTGTCATCCGACCCACGGTAGCGCCATGATGAAAATAGCACTTGAAAAACGACAGTATTGTGTATGGTCACCCATCCACCGTCCGCATTGACCGTAGCTTAGTTTTGATGATCGCGTCAGATCACCTTAGCTAGCCGAGCAACAGGCGCTACAATCTATTCTTTATATCGATACTTATTTAATCACTTTTCAAACAATATATGTAACTAAAAACTAAATTCAAATCGCTGCATTTGGGAGCTACGATACTATAGACAGACACAGACATGTCAAAATTATAACAATACTCCGTCATTTTAGATCTGAGGGTAAAAAAAATTACAATGGCCAGTAAAATTATACAGAGCGAAATATTTCATCACACTTTCTTTACAACAATTTGAAGAATCTCATAGTGACGTAGCATCCATCACGCGGGGGGTATTCTGGTGCACGATATCTGAATATCAGTGAAAGTGGTACATATATCGACGCGGTGCTATGTTTGTGGGAAATATATCAGAATCGTACTCGCGTAGATAGTGGGGTATTATTTTTCATAGAGATTTATTTTGATTAGTATTTACTGTGTTTCTTTGTAGAGTTCCGTACCTAAGAGGTAAAACGGGACCCTATTACTAAGCTTCCACTGTCTCCAGGCTGTATCTCAGAGACCAGCATAGCGCATACCACTCGACAGTGACACTCTGACTGAAAGTGGAGCATGCCTAGTCTTAGCATTTAGAACTTACTGTCTCTCAAGGAGGCTGCCAGAACAAATGCTGTGCTTGACAACAGATTTTCTTTGATTTAAATTTTACAAATACCTATAAAAACCAATAAAAGTTACAAATGCCTATGATCTGTTTCAAGGTATTCTGTGGTAAAATTTTAGGTTGATCTTATTTTTTGTTTACCTATGATGAAATAATAATTAGACACACATATTTTTATACATTTTTAAAAATAAGGATTATATAGTACTCTAAGGATAATGATGCATCAACAAGATTTCCTAATTATTACTTATTAGATCGACACTTAATATTAACTAGCTGTAGTACTTTAACTATTACACGTCAGTAAATATAACAAACAAGAAGCACGCAAATGAGAGTGAAAGGAGAGAGTGTAGAGACGACGGCTGATAGAGGAGAGTGGAAGAGGAAAATTTGCTGCCGACCCCACCTAGTGGGATAAGGCAAGGAAGAAGAAGAAGAACAACTTTTTCCGAAACAAAGAGCGGTAAAATTGTTTTCGGATAAACCTAGACTGCGAAACAACAGTTAGGGAACTACAGTTGAGACCAAAAACTAACTAAAGTTGTACAATAACAATACTAGTTTACTTACTGTGGTAGATGGTCTGTCTGGAGGTAGGGTTGTCACGAGGGATGAGGCACACGTTAGGTACTACTTAAGGTGTTATGGTACCATCAGCCACCCATTCATTCGATGAGCGAAACGGGACTGTGCGTTTTTCACGAAATAAATTCATATTATAGAAAAATTAACAATTAAATAACACCCACATTAATAGAATATTATAATAATAACTATTATTGCACTAACATTTTACAGAATTATTAATTTAACAATTAATATTTATATTCTGTAAAAAAAGTGTCTACCTGTTACATTATAAATGCGAGTATATATACAAGAAATAAAATAAAAACACGTTTATTGTACGGGAACCTATACCTATAAAACTTGTGAAAATGTCAGCATTCTAACTATCAGGGTTTCTGAGATACAGCCTGGAGACAGACAGCGGAGGCTTAGTAATAGGGTCCCGTTTTTACCTTATAGGTTAAAACTTATAACTCTTCTTCTTCTTCACCTTATCCCACTTCGTGTGGGGTCGGTACAGTATGTACGCTTTATCCATACATCTCTGTCATTCGTCATCTCTGTATTCACTCCCCTCCTGGTCATATCGTCATTCACACAATCCATCCATACTTTCTTAGGCCGCCCCCTTCCTATCTGTCCTTCCACACTCATACTCATTGTTTTCCTTGTGATATGGTTCTTCACGTCGCATAATATTTACCGTATGGGTACGGAACCCAAAAATATATTTCCAATTATTTGCGATAAAGATTAACAAGTTGTATTCCCTATTCTGCATGATTTTAGTCAGCCCATAGCTGACGATTAAGAGTAAATCTTCCATGGCACAATTACACCAGTTTGCCAAGAGTCGGCGCTCCACTACAGACGTGCCAGACATGAAAGGAAAAATAGAAGATACGCTAAAACCATAGATTTGTAAGGCTAGAACATAATAACAGACGCCTAGTAACGTTTTAATGATACAAATCCTTGTGAATAAAATGGCATGTTTTCTGAACTTTGACGTACATATTTGAAACAATTTGACTTAGATATAAAAAAAAAAAATATAGTCCGATATAGAATTAGCCTAAAATAAATAAGCAATATGTAAATAAAGCATATGTAAATATGCTTACCAGAGCATATGTAAAGTGGACTAAGGTCCCCAAAAAAAATATAATCAATAAATGAATAAAAAGTTTATTCACAAAAATTATTATTATGCTATGCTATTTTCATAGTCACAACAAACTTTTTTTATTTTTTAATCAAATCCATTTACAATTATATTATTATAATTTTTTTAAGACTAAAATTTATACAATTCTAAATTTATTTGTAATGTTTTTGTAATGTAATGTAAAATTTTCTTTTCTACTATCCTTTGTAAATAATTTTCACTTTATTATTCTTAAGTCATGTTTAAATTTATTTTTATCATTACTACTAGTTTTGTTTTCACTATATTACTGTTAAAGTATTTTGTTTTTTTGGTGAACGAATTTAGGTATATAATATACCTAAATTTATCCACCATTGGTTATTTAGTTTAGTTTATAATATTACTTTTTTAATTCTTCTTAAAACTTCACGGTTTGGCAATATCAGAGTTAAGCGTATTCAAACTTTCATTCTAACTTTGTAAGTATATATATATATATCTCAATAATGACTCTAATAGTCTAGTCAACAAGTGCCTTTTTGGTCAACTTTTTTCAGCAGTCTCCGAAAATTATGATTGAGGTGTCATTCGATTCGGAATGGCATCTAGATAGACCAAAAAGGCACTTGTTGACTAGACTATAAGTAGTAGGAAAAATAAAAAATCCCACGTTCTTTTCTTCCCAGGTTTCGAGTGCTACGTCTAGGTCTCGGCCACAGAGACGGCTAGACATCATTAGGCCTGCTGTAGCCTAGACTTGGGAAAGGCCCCAGCTTGCCAAACAACACTGGAGAGCAACGCCCGGCACTCGTCATATATCTACACATCCTTAATTAGCTTCCATTATCTCTACATGTAACTGAACAAGTCGAAAATAAATTTTTTGAAATCTCCTAACAATATATTTATTTATTTAATAAGGTACAAAAAACAGAATACAACCTTAAATGACTTAACATTTATACACACATTGTATCGTTCTAGGTTATATTCTTATCAAATGTGTACACATCATGATCTAAGTAAATATTTACATAAAATACAAAAAATATTAGTAAGTACCTATACTAAATATACCAACAAATTATTTTCAAGCACAATGTATCTTATCCCTTTCAAATGACACTCCCGTTGCAACACAATGTATAATGTATACAATTTTTATACATTACGAGTATGTCACAACAAAATAATCATCTAAAAGGGATAAGATTTTACGTTTAAATTTAGGTATTATATTTTGTGCCGGCGACCATATTAAGTTTGATTCTTTTTTTGGAGGCATGTTCTTCTTCCTTGCCTTATCCCACTTTGCTGGGGTCGGTATAGCATTTTTTTTTCTTCCCCTCTCTTCTATCAGACGTCATCTCCATATTCAATCCTTTCTCTCTCATGTCCTCGTTCACACACTCCATCCATGTCTTATTCGGTCTGCCTCTTGCTCTTCTTCCTTGCGCTACCATTTCTATACATCTCCTAGTGGCATGCATCTCCTGTTTGCGCATCACATGCCCAGTACTTATGAATATGACTAAGTATATTGAACAGAAAATTCCCACACTATTTTCAAATATTGAACGATAATAAAAAGTTGTACCAAAAAAAACACCATGAAATAGAAAACCGTAAAAATGACACCTGTGCCCAAAATTTTGACATTTCTTTAGTTACGCCACTTTGCCCGTAGCGGTAGAACGAAAAAACTGCCCCTAACGAATATCAATTAAAAATATCAACCCTTTGGGTGCTACGTGTGATATTATAAGGGTGGTTAGAAACTACCCCCGCTCGAGAGGCTATTAAGTCATTAGGGGTTTATTACTGAGTGATTAATGATGGGACGTGACAGCCCTAGAGAAAGGGTTGAAATTGTCACAGTGTAAGGGTGAAAAGTAGAGAAAGTTGATAGAGAAAGTATGTACTGTTTTTTTTGTGAAATTGTTTAAAATGTATAAATTATTTTTTTGATGGTAAACATAAAAAAAATGATTATTTAAATTTATTCTAACTACGAGTTTTTTTTGTAATCGTGTTAGTTAATTTTATTGTTTTTTTTTTAATTAAACTAAAATTTGCCTTTATTTTACGTTTATCACAGTAATTAGGTACATAAAGCCAAGTCAGAGGCCTTCAGGCGGCTTGACAACTCTCGACACCAAAGCTTGGCAAATTAGCTCATACGAAAAAGAAAAAGGACATAAAAGTGGCCAAGCTCTGTAGAGATTTTAAGCCGCCCGAAAGCCTCTGGCTTAACGACTACTACTCTGTACTAAGACTAACAGCCGGGATCTACAATTTAACGTGTCATCCGACTCACGGTAGCACCCAGATGAAAATGCCAATTGAAAAACGACAGTCTTGTGCATGGTCAAACACATCCAAAAACGGTCCGCATCGACCGTTGCTCAGCATCGATGATCGCGTCAGATCACTTTAGCTAGCCGAGCTACAGGCTCTATTTACATTACAACATTGCAATAACTAATCACATCCTTCTTTAATGTATTCTGAGTAACCTCAAACTAAGAAAAATATAAATTTATTTATATTTTAATACTGATATGACATTTTTCTTAGTTTTATTCTACCCAGTCTTCACTATAACAAAGCGGGGGTGAGTACAGGGGGTTACTATTAGGCGGTCCACTCGTGCATTAACCGTTCAATGCTCGACCATGATTGCTCCTTTCAAACTCACTGCTCGGGACATAATTACCCCCGACTCAAGCGGTCAGGCTTGTTCTAATAACTAGCTTCATTTATACTATATTATTGTTACCTAAGCAAGAATAACTGTTTGGTTTTTAAGGCATTATAGAGCAAAATAACATGTTTTGAAAAATCATATAAAATCCTGCCTAAATTATAAGACCATGATTTTTTGTCGTTTTTTTAACTTTAGTTCAGTGTTAAGAATCGTTAGAGTTCGAAAATACGCACACATCACACTAGCATCACTACACAGTAAGTTTACACATTGAAGAGACCTAACTCCCACAAACACAGGGTATCCTACTGTGGGAGCTAGGGCACCCAAGTGCTAAAAGCGCATTCCATATTGTCTAATATAATAATTTCTAGTTTGTATCTATTGTAATGTTATCTAGTTGTAATTATGTTAATTAGCATTAAGCACTATTGAATGCATTAATAAATATATTTATTATTATTAATACAATTCGATTCGTCAGAGTCGTTAGGGTTTCTAAATGCGATTATTTAAAATTACCTAGATAGTTTTGATACAAACTCTTTCTAGAAATTTAAGGTTCTTTGATAAAAACTTTAGCTTGACTTTTTTTGTTCCTTCTAGGTAATCCTGCTACATGGAAGGCAGCGCAACACATAACATCAGGTGTAACCAAACGCAAATCTAAAACTCTATTTATTAGCTCCATTTATTAAGTACACATACGAATTTAAATTAATTAGGTCAGATTTTCAGAGTTACTAAAAATAGCGCATTATTATGTACAGGTATATCTAAACTAACAACAAAACAGGCAAACTCCTCATTGAAAACCTCGACGACCTCATTGGCGTACCTAGTGCCGAACTGCCGATCAGATGGTTCTGGGTTCGATTCCCGGCATGGCCAACATCTTTGTGCTGAACTAAATTTGTTGGCTGTCGGTCTGGGTGTTAAATATGTAACTAAATAAAATATGTGTGTATGCATATGTAGTATATCAGTTGTGTTAGAAACCATAATACGAACTAGAAATGGTTCAGTATAGGGTTAACCAGCCGTGTGTGAAAAAAAAAACTAAACAAACAAGAGAACGTATACATACAAGCAAGTATATAATCAGAATGGATGATAAATAGCTACAAACGTTGATGATAATGATTAAAATGACTTGATGAGCGTGAAAGTGGTGAATGCAACTGCGTCTTGGAATAGGCAGGCTGCGCGTGCGCAAGTCTGCCAGCGATGATTATTCAGCAATTGAGGACGCGGCCGGCGTGAAGCACAGGTGGCTTCACGGACCGTGCGCACCTCTCCGGGGGTTGACTGGGATTTGCTTGGGAACAAGTATTGTCGGAAAAGATTTATTTTCAAGAGGAAATACAGACAAATCCGATTGAATTTGAATATGAATAAAAGCCTGTAACTACCTATGCGCGCTTTCAGCCGTAAAGAAAATTAGATATATTTTATATATTTCATATCTATAATCAAAGCATATATATGGTGGAAATAATCTATTTCCACTTTTGGAAATACTGACAAATCGGTAGGCTTTTACAGGAAGGAAGTTTCAGGGACACGTACTCGTATCGTATCGAAAACATCGTTAGCTTGGTACCTCAATTCAATTTGAATTCAATTAATATTTTGTATGGCTAGTTTATAAGTATAATCATTATGTTTGTAATATTGAGAAGATAGATAAGATAAAGATAAATTTATTTGTAAAATTAAAAATAGTGTACGTACAAAGTTCTTACGTCTACATGATACCTTTAAGATTACCTGGTACGCTGTAGGGAGCACTACGCCCTGCTATAGGACTGCCAGGAGCCTGTATCACAGGGCCGTAGGAATTGCCGCTTCATTTGAGAACGAGAATACACACATACACTTTAATAATGAATCTTATTTACCTATATGAGGGAAACATGTCTATTTAAACTATTAACTTAAATTAGTACTGAAGGCACTGGCTTCTGTAACACAGTGCATATTAGCACAGAAGCCAGGGCTACCTTTTAAAATGTTACTGTAAATTTGTTTGCTTCAATAAATATATGTTTGTTTGTTTATTTGTTTGAATTAAACTAACAGACAGACAGCGGTGTCTTAGTAATTGGGTCCTGTTTTTAGGTACAGAACCTAGAAAAATTAACCTGTAGTATATTTGCAGCAGACACGCCACGACAGCCTTGTTTCGGGGTCACACGAGCAATATACTCGTTTATTGATATTTCAGCAGTTACGGAAGCGAGTTACGGGGCCGTGGGTCAATATTGACCAATAAAATATTAGTTAGTAGTTTAATGGGCAGTTAATGGTACGACGCCCATAAAATGTTGGTAAATATCTGTTAATAAGAATATCTATTTCGTTTTCAGTGTTCGCAGACTGTTTTTTTGTTTTTGTTTTTACATGTTTGATTTGCCTTGAACACTCTAAATTACGTTTTCAATAAATGCCTTTGTTAAAACTAGAATTAACTGATGTTCAAAATTGAATATCAGTTAAAACTAGTTGTTACTAGAAAACACGCGTTTTTCCGAAGTGATAACCTTATCTAATCGGCTCGGCTAGAATCTTCACTCGCCGGACTGAGCAAAAAGCTGAAACAAATTTTTGTAATTATTTTATTTTTTGGGGGCAAAGGCCTCTCTACTCTCTTTCCATTTGTCCCTATCTAGCGCTATTGCGGACCAATCCTCCAGGTGTTTGTCAAGCTCGTCCCTCCAGGCCTTTGCCCAACAATGGGATCAAACAAGCTTTTAATAAATAAATAAATAATTTTAATTCTGCCTTTACTTCTCTTAATTTGGTTTCAGGTCGCTGCGGAAGTACACATTTTTTTCTTCTATCAAAGGGTTTTAATTGTAACTTCTTATCCCTTAGAAAGTCCTTGGGCGATATGAATTCAGATTTTGACATTCACATACCCTGAAATAGAATGTTTGATGTTTCGGCAGTGGCGATGCGATAAGGGCGCAGATTTACGGTTTGCGTCCTCTACAAACTGCTGTCAGTCACGAACGTGTCTTAATGTGACAAGATTATGTATACATACTGCAGTGTAGGGGTTTTATTTCAAAAGTCAAGTTTTTATGTAAAAGTTTTGATAACAGAAACACAAAAAAATAAATAAAATAAAATACTTATTTACTTAATTCTTCTTTCGAAATAATTTAAACATTGTCTCAATGATTTCCACACCTTAGTCGTTCGCACAAAGATCGCGCCTTCATTATGAGAACTGCGAAGGTGTGGAATGAAAGAAACTACGGAACCCTAAAAACAATATAATATATACATACTAGCTGACCCGGCAAACATTGTTTTGCCTTAAGTACAGTTAAAAACACTATACCTAATTGATCAATAACGAGCAGGATGAAAAATTATTAAATTACTAAAATGGCCATAAAAATATGGGTTGGTGATAAAAAAGTAAAAACTTAGGGTTGTATGTATTTTAATGCCACATTATAAAAAAATTAAAACATAAAAATTCGTCAAAAATTTTTAAAAATATAGTGGAAAACTCTTATCACTTATGGGTATGAAAGTAGCCGATTCCCAAACTTACTGATACGCATATAAAATTTGGTAAAAATCGTTCAAACCGTTTCGGAGGAGTACGGTAACTAACATTGTGACATGGAAATTTTATATATTAGAAAGTAGGTAAAGGTAGTTAGGTCCGTTTTGAAGTTATGGACAAGGGTATAACCGCATGTGATCGGGTTACTCAGGGTAATGCCTTATCGATCACCATTGTTATAATCTTACTTTACGTTGTTCAACTCACACTTTCCTATAAAACAGCACCTTGCGCTGGGGTTTTACTATCAATATTATCTTTTTTAGGGTTCCGTAACTAAAAGGTTTAAACACAGACCCTATTACTAATTCTGTTTGTCTGTCTGTCTCCAGGCTGTATCTCAGAAACCGTGATAGCTAGGAATCTGAAACTTTAACAAGATATATGATTATGCCGTATATCCGTATGTCCGTGCCGCTATAATAACAACTAAAAAAATATTAACGGCGGTCCCTATACAATAAACGGTTCTTTTTTCGTATTCTTTTGTAGCTAGGAGACACTTAAAAATTTCACAGAATACTCGCATATACGGAAATGCAAGGAAAACCATAAAAATCTAGATGACGAACCTAGAAGAATTTATTAGCTAAAAGTAAAAATATTATTTATTTTTAATTTGGTTAATGTAAATCATAGATAAATAATTGTTAAATATATGTTTAACTAATTTAATCAATGTTTAACTAATGTATGTTTGCTTATAGCTACATATGTTGTTCGCTAAGAGGATGGGAGTCTAATTTACGGGGCAATATTAACAGTAGCTAGCCTTTACAAATATGATAAAACACGAAACAAGCTCGGCCTGATCCCTGTCCTAAACCAGTAAATATAGTTTCTATACATACCTACTTATCAACAATAAACAAACATTAACAATTAATGAAATATTAGATCTTGTAAACAGCAGAGCCCTGACACAGCCGGCCGACGCACGCAAGGACGTTCGGAAATGACTCAACAAACATCTCGTCGGCTGCGCGTTCGCAGACTTCGCGGGAAAATTCGCGCCAATACCACGAAAACTAACATGTGACTCACTTCATTCATGCGCGTCCGTAGTCTGGACACAAAACTATTTAATAAACCTCATTGGTTTGGAACTCGTTCAAAAAAGGAAATACTTTTTTCTTCTCTGTTTTTTTTTTATTTTTTGGCTTTGCAAATGACTTTTATAAGGCTGCGTGCGTCAGTTAAAAGGAATTTGGGGGAAAATTACTCATTTTCTCAGTAATCCGCATTGTTGCAAGATCCGCAAGCTAATAGATAAGAAAGAATGAACGTTTTGCGGACGCGGGTTTTCCTTGACACGTAATTCTTACACGGTAATGTTAATTTATTCTCGATCACCAACTTTATTTATCGAAGGTATAATATCTAAACCTACATATGTATATGATAAAGTATAATATAATAACAGAACATTCGCATACTTTACAGTTGAGTAATGAAGAGTTAACCGTTCCGGTTCCTACTTGTGCAGAGAAAAAACATTACTAAGCAGCGTGGAAATGCAGCCAGCGTTATGGGCACTCTTGCGCTATGTACCTACTGGCTAATCAGGGGCAGGTTAAACTGACTAATGTAATTTTACATTTGACTCATTTTGACTAATTTAATTAATGTTATTTTCTATCACTGTTTTATGTACCGAAATATTTTAAACAAATTTTGGTTAAATTCAACTGTTTATCACATTGTACGTATGATTAGAGATTTGGAGTAGATTTTGTACGATTTTAGTTTGATTTGCACGTTACTTCGGTGGTGTTGGTGCAGAGCTGCTGCTGCACATCCCGGTGGCTTCGTCACATTTTTTTTTATGAAAAGTCGCTAGATGGCGGGCGTGTGTCACATAACGAAGAGCTCCGATTGGATTAGCACGCCCCACATACATGATGTTGGCTATCATGGCGCTTAGCCGCGAAATTCAATTATGACTTTACTGTGAGACGATACACACCTTTCGAAAAGGTGCAAAATAGATCTACGTATACATTAGCATAGTTCAAGTGTCGATGATATGATTATAGAACAGTGGAGGCTTGCTACCTAATTATGAAAATGGCAAAAATAATCGCAAAGCTAGCACGCGACAGGGCGGGACCACATAGGCTGACATCTGCCTAAAGCGGAGAGCTTGTACCTCAGACTTTATAGTCTGTGGTTCAACGCAATAGAGAAATAATATTCCTTTCTTTTTCTAAGTTTACACCAAAAAGGCCGTCTATGTTTCTACGAATATCAAAACTATACTTAGTATATTATTATGTATATTTTTATGAAATTCTTACATATAATATTAATTAACAATAAATTACCAGTTACATAACTGTTAATTTATTGTGACATGTAATGATATATATATTCCTGACGTTTATTTATTAATCTTTTTCGGACTTGTAATTAAAATTACCTATAAATGAGTTTATTTGTTTCGTTTTGGTTTCTATTCGTAAACATATTTTGATCACTTTTGTATACTTATTTTTAGAACCAATGAAATAGATTTGGCCTGTCTAAGGATAGTGCTTTACCGAAAAGGAAACTAGTGTTGTACCACGCATTACAAAAATATAATGCTTCGTTGCTAAAATTCACAACCCTCGACGTAGTATAAAAATATTAAATTTGTGTTAATTGAAACTTTTTTAAACACCTGACGGTCTGGTCCAGCCTTCTTTGAGAGCCAGGAATGCCAGACTTATACATGCTTCACCTTCGGTTAGATTTTCACTGATTCTGTGGTTACGTGACTTATTGCTCAAATGCCTAAGCTGTTTACAAATGTTTTAATGACTAAACAATAATAATTAAATCTACTTTGTATATTCAAGGTGAAAAATGAAAGGAGGTGCTAGTACAGCCCCAGGCAAGTAGTTCACTCCAGTAGCTAGCTCCAGCTACTGTGTTCTTGTCATAATTATTACTTTGTGTCCTGTGACCTATATTGATAGCTGTGTATAAGTCATCTATTATCATGGATGCTATCTTTATGATAATTCTCAAATGAGACGCACGTAAAAGGTTAAGGTTATATGAGAAGTCACTTTAGTTGCCAATGTTGGTAAAATTAACTTTTAATTCTATTAAATTTCTATAATATTAAAGGAGATTGCACAAAAAACAAGGAGATCTTAGAAAAATGTGTCACTAAAATTAGTCACCATTTCAATATTTTCATTTTTTTTTTTTTATTGATGAGTAGGCTTACGTTTGACCGCAGCTTGCCTGATGTTAAGCTTAACTGTGGTCTAAGATGTATCACGCTTGCCTAGAAGGAACCTATTTACTCTAGATTTGAAGACCCCCTAATTGTACTTCTCGGGAAAAAGAGACTCAGGAAGAGAGTTCCAAAGATTCGCAGTTCTCACAATTACTGCTGCAAGCTGCTTCCACCAGAAATTGTTATTTCACGGGTTACCGATACTCTGGCCTTAGATGGAACATGCCTAGTCTTAAAATACTGATAATACTAATACTGGCTCTAAACAAGTCCACCGGTACACACAGTTACATTTTTTGCGACAGATTTTTCAACTTGAAGGTAGTAGCCAGGCGAGCACTAGAAAATGCTATACCATGCAAAATTCTCAATATCTTGTGTTTTTTAGTTGGTACCTATTATATTAGCAGGGACTAGAATACTAAAGAGGATTACTGATTCCCATACAAAAGCATGGTGCGGAAGTTTGGCATCATTACCGATGAAACCTAGATGGCGCTGCAAATCGAGCATGCTGCCTAGCTGCCGCCAAATTCCGCAACGCGCTGCAGTCGCATAGTGATATAGCGATAGGAGACTGCGTGAACCGAGTGAAGTCGTTTCAAGATATTACAAATACATGGCGCTACGTGTATCGTCGAATTATACACGTAGTACTGAATAATATATAATACACCAGTATTATATTATATTCATGTGAATTGCGATCAAGCTTGATACCCATTAGAAGTAAAAAAGGTCGTTTCTCAATAAGAGTTTGAGCGTCTATTATATTTATTAGTCTATATGATATTACTTACGTACCTATAGATACTAATAATAATATAAAATCGAATAAGGAAATACCTTAATACGCAGTATAATAAAACGTGCCTCGAGTGACGCAGCTACCTATCTGTCACAGAATACTAGACAGTGCAAACTACTTTGTCAATGTAAACAAATAAATGAATATACGTATTTAACAAGTTGCATACCGAAGACAAAGGAAAATCAAAGATTTCAAGCCGTAAATTTTAACACCCGAGTAAAGATTTTTTTTAACTTTAAGGGTTCTGTACCTAAAGGTACCTAACAAGACCCTATTATGACATTGCTGTTCGTCTGTCTATCTGTCACCAGGCTGTATCTCATGAACCGAGATAGCTAGAGAGTTGTCATTTTCAAAAAAAGTTTTTGCTGTATTATCGGATCGTAACAAATTAAAATTCAAAATGTCTTTATTAGCAACACAAATATACAGAAAATGTGCACCCTGTGCTTCGTTATTAGGGCATAGCTAAAGCCCGCTGCACACGACGCTTGTTTTGCTGCTGGATTGCTTGCGGGGCCCTCTGCTGGCTACTCTGCTGGCATCGCTGCGAGAAAGTGACGTCACTGCTGGCTCTGCAGCGTGGTTGCGTGCTGGCTGTCGATGATAGAACGTGTGCTATTTTTCGTGACGGCTTGCTTGCGTGTTCTCTTTTTTTCGTGCTCTGTTGTTGAAAAAATATGTCGCAAAGGTGGTCTCCGGAGCAAATTAATGCTTTAATTGACGCATACAAAGAAGAACCGTGTTTGTATGCAACAAATACTCCGAATTACCACAACAAGCGTCTTATTATTTATTTATTATTTATTATTATTATTATTTATTTTATTTATTTCATTATTTCAGCCGCAATAGTTTGTTGTACTTGAGCGTCCATGATACTGTTTACTGTTGGGTACTGTAGAGGTTAGAAACACTCGTCTCTTTAATGGGTGCGTCACTTCGATGCACGCCTAGCGACAAGCACCGTGTGAAGCCAACCTACCAAGGGAGCCATCAGCGCACCCAGCGCCACAGCCAACTTCGAACCCAGCGGCAAATTCTAGCAAGCTATCTAGCAGCAAAACAAGCGTCGTGTGCGTTGGGCTTAAGACTACTTAAAATTACTTATTACTATATTTAAATCTAGTTATTAACATTTATTATTAATTTATCTTCAAATTACTGACATGAGTATTAAAATACACTCCCCTTTTGTGTATTCAAGGTGAAAAATGAAAGGAGGTACTAGTACAGGCCCAGGCAAGTAGTGCGTATTATAACAATCCATGAGTATTAAAAACACGACTTTTCATCACGTGTGTGAACTTAGAACTTTTTTTACCAGCTGGAAAAGAGTAGAGAAGCTTCGTTGTGTATATAGACTGCCTAATAGGTAGGTACTTAATGGGGACTTCAACAAAAACCCTTGAATTTTAGTCAGTACTTCTTATATTTCCACTTCTTGTCTTTACAGTATAGTATTCCGACCAAGACTGCCGTCTCACACCAGCCCCTCTTTCAACGTCGCCTCGCAAAACGCGTCACTCGATCCTTTTCCCCGATTCGTCACAAATCCACCAATCGAAGAAAAGGGTTTACCGTTAAAATAAAAACAAAATCGCCGTGCTTGAAAATAATAATCGAGTAAAAGATTAAACCGACTAAATTAAATCGAATAAGAAAAAGAGAAACCTTACATGTGTAAGAAGGTTGATTAGTAGTAGTTAGGTAACAGTGCGTCAGCGAGTTGATAAGGATGTGGTATCAAAGACGCGGTCATCAAGCAATCAGCCGCAATCATGCAATCACCTGTACCGGCCTTACTAGCTTAGTGCCTTATACATCGTATGGCTGACATTTCACACACGTCTGGTTAGCCCCATACTGAACCATTTCTAGTTTGTATTATGGTTGCTAACACAACTGATATACGTATACATACATACGGTTTTGTGCCACGTAAATGTTTTTTATTGGTTTTCTTTGTGTCACAAAATAAATGTTTCTTTCTTTCTTTCTTTCTTACATACTTTATGTGAATTAATATTTGACACCCACACCGACAGCCAATTTAGTTTAGTACGAATTTAGTCAAGTGATCCAGCGAGATAATGCTGCCAGCATATTAGGCACCTTACCCGCGGACACAGACTTAGGCACTTATTTGTAATTTAGTTTTTTAATTTTGAATTATTATGGTTTTTATTTTAATTAAATATAACATATGTATCTTGTTATAAGCAGTATCATTAAGCACAAAGATGATGCACAGAATTTGAGTTACGAGAATTTGATTACCATTTATTAATTTTATCTCTCTAATTTGAATGTTATAGTTCTGGGATAGCAAAATGATATCCAAGAACTAAGTAAAAAATTAGGAAATTCGGCATTTCAATTAACCAAGGAGGTTCCTTAAGTTTCGTTACAAAAGTTGTTGAGACGACATGCAAAATCTTAATTTATCTTCGCCTTAAGAAAAAAGTTCCTTGATTTTATTTTATGCCCTGCTCGTTTTAAGATTCATTACAACAGGTCCTACATCCCGCACCTTAATTCGTCATCAGATCTCAGTATTTCTAACTCCAAAGTTTCATTCCACGGCTCTCGTCTGTCTTTTCAAAAGCCCTAACAAACAAAAGGATTTAATATCTAAGGTTAGAACATCTGGCGCTTAGATATAATGTTATCTTATCTTAATGCGGTGCAATATCTTAACAACGGTGTTGTATCGGCACAATAACCAGACCCATGATCTTACCTGGATAAGAACAGAGTTCGTTTATCCAAAACAGATGTTTTACCTCATTATTGCAACTAAAAACCCAAAGCTGGTTAAACTTGATAAGAAGAATAAAGGGAGAATGCACCGCGGCAAAATGAATTTGTTAATCTTTGAAGAACGTAGCATTAACTTACTCTCTAAGTTTTTAATTAAGACGAAAAGAAATGTAGTCTTAAGGTTATGATAAATAGATGTATGACTATTATTATAAAAGTTTTGTGATCTTTAATGTTGCTAAGTCGTACTGAACTCTTTTTTCTTTACTGACGCGAGTCAAATCAAGTTTTTACAGGTAAAACTATATACACTATGTATAACACGAGATATGTCGAGGATGCCGTCGACAATATGTATGTGTTATACGTGTTTTGATATTATTTGTCACAATAAAGATCATTATTTCTTTTCTTTCTTTTTATCTTTATCTCTCTCTCTCTTTCTTATTTTCGTTCGTTTTTCTTTCTTTCCTTACTTCTTCCCTTTTCTTTCTTTTTCCTTGCTTTTTTTCTATTTCCTTCCTTACTTTTCCTTTTTCTTTCTTTTTTACTTGCTCTCTTTCTTTCCTTACCTTGTACGGTTTCTTTCTTTCTTCCTAGCTCTCTTTTTTTCTCTCTTTCTTTCCTTATTTCTTTAATAATTACAATAAAGTTGCGGAGCGGGTTGTGTAGACAGATAAAGTCAAAGCTAGTGACACATATCAGACCGATTACCTCAAGTGGTAGTGTTTGTTGTGGCCGCGGGACTGGCCCCAGATAAAGCCACTGACGTGGACTCCAACCGTGGGAAAAATGGCGGCTAGGTGTGTCTTACACACGTCAATACACCTCACATATGCTTATAACTATTTACTAGCTGCGCCCCTCGTTGTCACCCGCCTTAATCAGGGATATAAAGTCTTCTTCTTCCTTGCCTTATCAAACTACGTGGGGTCGGCAGCAAATCTTCTTCTTCCACTCTCCTCTATCAGCCGTCGTTTCTACACTCACTCCTTTCTCTCTCATGTCCTCATTCACACACTCCATCCATGTCTTCTTCCACTCTCCTCTATCAGCCGTCGTCTCTACACTCACTCCTTTCTCTCTCATGTCCTCATTCACACACTCCATCCATGTCTTCTTCCACTCTCCTCTATCAGCCGTCGTCTCTACACTCACTCCTTTCTCTCTCATGCCCTCATTCACACACTCCATCCATGTCTTCTTCGGTCGGCCTCTTGCTCTTCTCATCTTATCTGGGATATAAAGTAGGCTGTTTTAATCCAGGTATAAGCCACCTCCGTACTATTTTTCATCTGAATTGATTAAGCCGTTTGAGCGTGAAAGAGTTACAAATACGAGTACATAAATATAAACTTTCTCCTTCATCTCACTTAGTTTAGATACTTCTTCTTCTCCTTTACCATTTCCCACTAGGTGGGGTCGGCACAGCCTGTTTTTCTCTTCCACGCCACTCTATCAGCCGTCATCTCCACATTCACTCCCTTCTCATTCATATCCTCCTTCACACAATTCATCCACGTCTTCTTTGGTCTTAGTTTAGATACATTAGTTACTTAGTTTAGATACATTCCTACTTATATTAAATCCACTTATACATAGGTCTAATGATTTAACTTAATTATCCGATTGTTTCATTCTGTTATTTTTCCATCGGTACTTGAAACGTGCCAAGTACCGTTGGAAAAATCAGTTGGAGGAAGCCCTACTCCGACTTTAGGCTATCTAGTGGCAGGATTTGTATTGTACACCTGACAAACTGACAAACAAGGCAAACTGTAAACATCACTTATACACAGATTTAGAGTACTTAAGGCTCGGTGGGATAACGTCTGCTTGTCTACCAGACGGCCACTGGTTCGATCCTGGCCCTACACCAATGACTTGTTTTTCATGTGTCTTAACGGTGAAGGAAAAAATGGCGAGGAAAACGATATGTTTGAGCATCACAAATACGATAATATGTGTCATCCACCAACCTGCACTTGGCTAGCGTAGTGGCTTTAAGCCTATATCTCTCTCTTAGTGAGCGAAAGCCCTGAGTCCCAGCAATGGAAACGTATAGTGGGCTGCTTTTACTATATTCATGTTTCTAGTGACAACTTTAGACTAGCTCAAACTGAGAACTGAAAATTTCACTAGAATTATTAGTTATCAGTGTTTCTTCATAACTACATAGTAAACAAGAGCGATTGGACTTTGGAAGTAGATTAGCAGCTCGATTTACGTAAAACGTTTTCTTTGAAATTTAGAGCTAGCTAACTCACCTAGTTTCACTCCACTTTGTTTACGATCATCGTGATTCATAATTGATTTACAAACTGACAAAATAAATCGAAAATACTTCCTACTAATATACTCGTATTTCTCGCTTTTTCTCACATAGTTACCTGTGTCTAAAGGAAGCAAGAGTTTGTGACAAAATAAACCTTGGGTCACTATTAGACTATTTATTTGGTTGAATGAATTATTAATTAATGGTGGTTTATTGATTGGAAGTATACATACAGATGGTTATAAAATGTCTAGTTGCAACTAAATTTGTAGGCTGTGGGTCTGGGTATTAAATATGTATCTATATAAAATATATGTGTATGTATATGTAGTATATCAGTTGTGTTAGCTACCATAACACGAACTAAAAATGGTTCAGTATGGGGTTAACCAGCCGTGTGTGAAATGAGTCCATCTAAAAATAAACAAAACTAAATGAATCATATATTTACC
Source organism: Mellilla xanthometata (assembly GCA_035578125.1). Lineage (NCBI taxonomy): Eukaryota > Metazoa > Arthropoda > Insecta > Lepidoptera > Geometridae > Mellilla > Mellilla xanthometata. The sequence goes on from JAPUBQ010000001.1 coordinate 550,738, forward strand.
TTTTTAAAGATTTTTTTTTTCGTATCTACTAATATTATAAATGCGAAAGTTTGTGTGTAAGCGAGTAAATGTGTATGTCATCACGCTTAAACGGCTGAATCAATTTTAATGAAATTTGGTGTGAAGTCAGTATTTTATTCATTATACGTGGATGTAGCAAAAGCGCGAACCGCTAAGGTGTGGAATTCTTTGTCTAGTTCCCTGTTCCCTGAAAGCTACAATCTGGCGGTTTTCATATCAAGAGTGAATCGGTTTCTTCTGGGTAAGCGCTCTTCACCTTTGATCATAATACTACAATACAATACAAAAACTCTTTATTGCACAACAAAAACACAGTTATAATAGATTTACCTCATATTCAGCCTATGCTCGTCCACTGCTGGACATAGGCCTCTCCCAAGGCTTGGGATAGATTTACCTATTCATAAATAAAAGATACAAAAAGTTTCACAATAGTCGGCCTTATTATCTATAGCGATTTCTTCCAGGCAACCGTTGTATGGAAAAGTGAGAAAAGAAGAAGGTAATAATATTGCTTACTATTAGCTGAATTATGATCAAGCAAAAGCCAAATCTTAATTGTTATCGTTGTGTGAGTTTACAACCTTAGCGTACAATTTCATTGACTGCACCAACCATTCAGAGCTAACAATGAAACATAGTATACTCATTGAAACGAACTAAACCATTTTACGGACTCTTTAATTGTTCCATGAATTACAATACACCCTGACCAATATGCGAAAGTGCATTAACAACTAAAAATAAATAACCGGTCAAGTGCAAGACGGACTTGCGATAGAAGGGTTCTGTGCTAACTATAAAAAAACATGCTTGGTGTTTCGGATCCTTCATGAAATGTTATTTTTTTCATTGCAAAAATGACGGGGTATTATAAAAATTCCTTGTCTGTTTGTGGTATTGTAGTTTGTAAACTACAATACCACAAACAGACAGATGAAACAAATTGAATTTCGTTTAATTAGTTTGATAGGTAACTATCCAACAAAAATCTAAGAAAAAAATATCATTCGAGAATAAAGGTCCGTCATGCTTAGATAAAGATTCTGAAAGGTAACCTCATATAATCATTTTGTGCACAAACTTATTACTGTATATGTATGTATAGTTTAAATAATTGTGTACACAATAAACTATTTTTCTTTCTTTCTATATGTTCATTTTATGCACAAAGGTTTAAAAACGGTTTGCCACAAAAAGTTTTACAATTTTCTTTTAAATGTGTGAAAAAAGGTAGGTCTGTCATACTTTTTTGGTCTTAACGTATTAATGGAGAAATTTCTAGTTATCACGATTCATGAATTACAGCGGCCAGAAGGACGGACAGTGTAGTCAATAAACAATAAATAAATAAATATTAGGACACATTTCACACACGGCTGGCTAAACCCATACTGAACCATTTCTAGTTTGTATTATGGGAGCTAACACAACTGATATACTACACATACATACATACCTATATTATATAGACACATATTTAACACCCAGACGCACAGCCAACAAATTTAGTTAAGCACAAAGATGTTGGCCGTGCCGGGAATCTAATCCGGAACCATCTGATTGGCAGTTCGGCATGGTAACCTTTACGCCAATGTGGTCGTCAATAAGACTAAGATGTCCATCCGTCCGGTTTCCTCTTAAAGGGTTCCTTTTGTTCCTTTTTGGCACGGAACCCTCAAAGGAAGGATTCCAGGGTTTTACTTTTTAACAATAGTATTGAATGGATTTTGACACCTGATTCAGTTTTAGAGCTCCGGAGACGCCACGTTGAGTAATTCATTGTTTGAGCTTTACCTGTGAATCTTTTATTGTCTAGACATTTTTGCAAAACAATGCGTTCAGGATAAATGCGTTCCCGTGGGAAAAGGCGTAATTGATTGTTTCAGTGGTTTGTAATAGTTTACGATGTTTTAAGATTTCTGTACCTAAAAGATATAAACGGGACCCTATTACTAAGCCTCCGATGTCTGTGTCTCTGTCTGTTTTTAGGCTGTATCTCAGAAACCATGATAGCTGATGATAGAGAGCTGAAATTTTCACAGATTGGGTATTTCCCGTGCCGCTATAACAACAAGTACCTACTAAAAAAATATTTACGGGGTCCTTATACATTGAACGAGTTTTTTTTTTCAACAGCTTATATGTATATCAAGAGGCAGACGCTTAAAATGTTCACAGAATATAAATACATATAATCTTTCAAATAATAAATAATTAAATGAAAATAAAATTTATATTTATAGTTGTGGCTCCCATACAACAAACGTAATTTTTATATAGTTTTACTCGATCATTATAACGATATTTGGTAGACCCTCTGTACATTCACAGAATATTGAAACATGTATTAATTGAAAAAGTAAAGCATAAAATAATTAAAAAAAATAATATTTAAGGGGCCCATTAAATATATTTTTTATAATACAAGTACAACATACAACAATGGTACGGAACCCTACATACGCGAGCTCAACTCACACTTGGCATAATATTTTTTCAGTTAACATACAACAATAACCGGCACAGCAAGTACCTAAAGATAATGTAGGTCTAACCTAGATAGCCTAGGCTCACTCAGCTCCAACTAGGACCTCCCACACCTTCCTTGCCGACGACAGGAAGTGACGTCATCCGGCTCAAGATCTACAGTACTCTTAGTATGAAGAAGGTAAATATATGAGTTGATATATGATCCCAATTACAGTGTAAACTCAATGTAACGTCACTCGATTTAACGACAAACTCTCTAAAGCGTCGACATAAATTGCCTTTAGTTGGTTTAGCTAGAATTCCATACAATGATACATTCTCTCCATTTAAGTTGTTTTGTCTGTGGTTCAGAACGTGCCGTCTCTTTCTGACCACCTAAGATGAAAAGAGGCGGGGCTTCTTTAAATTTAGTTTAGTCGTGTGTGCCGCTGAATCGCCACCACTGGTAAGATACGAGTATAAAAAACCCTGCATTTGACAAGAACGGTGTTGTAAGTACATAAGTACTTATCACAATTGTAGTAAGCAGGAAGCTACCGATTCCCCACCGACTGAAGACGCCGCTGAATCACGCGCCGGGTTTTGGCACGAGTACTCCTGGCCTAATTGAAACCGGTATGCTGAACATGTCACCAGTTTTACCATTATCTTATTTAAGTAGATTGTTTTATTTGGGATTCTTCCTCTCCTCGTATGTATGGGGAGGTAGAGTTTCCGCCTCGAGGTACATAACTCTCTTTGCCGAGGCTGGGCTTCCGATAACTATAATCTAGCGGTTTTCAAGGCAAGAGAGAACCGGTTTCTTCTGGGCAAGCGCGCTCCTTAGATCGCATTATCGCTTACCATCACGTACCAGGTGAATTGCGATCAAGTGCAAGCCCATTAAAAGTAAAATAAAAAATAAAAAATCCTCGCCAATAAACTCAATAACAGCTTGAACAATTAACTCATAAGAAGAAAAAAATATTATGATTATAATGCAACATTATTTTAAACCCATCCGTTAACTAAAACTAAACTAACTGGGTTGATGCGGCGACCCAAATCGGATCCTGGCCTCCGATACCAGGAGACGCCACTGTTCTCGGTCCTGTGCCTTCTCCTGCCACTGCGTGACCTGAAGATTGCGCAGGTTCTCCTCTACCGTTAAATTCAAATTCAAATTCAAATTTTTCTTTATTCAGACTACAGAAGGGGTCCATGGGTTAGTAATTACAACTTAAAAATAATTAGTATCTAGTGAAAAATAAAAATTGGAAATGTGAAACAAAATCTGTCCAATACAAAAGCATCTCTGAGATGATTCTGAGTCATCATAAGGATGCTCGAGTTACTCGCTCATCACTCTCAGATAACGCTTCTGAATTAAATCAACATATTTTGTACTAATACTAAATGTGATGTTTAGTCCGAGGCCACTGGTATAACCAGATAATGGTGGCGATTCAGCGGCACACACGACTTAACTAAATTTAAAGAAGCCCTGTCTCTTTTCATCTTAGATGGCCAGAAAGAGACGGGACGTTCGGAACCACAGACAAAACGTCGTGTGTGCCGCTGAATCGCCACAATTGGGTAATGGTGGCGATTTAGCGGCACACACGACTTAACTAAATTTAAAGAAGCCCTGTCTCTTTTCATCTTAGATGGCCAGAAAGAGACGGGACGTTCGGAACCACAGACAAAACGTCGTGTGTGCCGCTGAATCGCCACAATTGGGTAATGGTGGCGATTTAGCGGCACACACGACTTAACTAAATTTAAAGAAGCCCCGTCTCTTTTCATCTTAGGTGGCCAGAAAGAGACGACACGTTCCGCACCATAGTCAAACCAACTAAAATCACGTCAAATGTAGAAAATATAAGCGACTTTAGTCCGCACTCACTTGTATCACCTCTAAAACTACCTACATTTTCCATATTTGACGTGATTTTAGTTGTTTTGTTTGTGGTTCAGAACGTGCCGTCTCTTTCTGGCCACCTAAGATGAAAAGAGACGGGGCTTCTTTAAATTTAGTTAAGTCGTGTGTGCCGCTGAATCGCCAGGGTTGCCAACTCAATGGCTCGGTTGAGTGCTAGGTAATATCTTAAATTGTGCTAAATTGCTAGAAATTTCCAAAAATAGTGCCAAATATATGAAATTATTAAAAATATGACACATAACAGAATATGTTTTAATTTTTGGCTGTTTTTTGGTATCTTCTAAAGTTAGGATAGCGTTCTCAAAACTGTCTCCAAGATAAGGAGACGGATCAAGATCATTGAGGACAACAAAACAAGTTTGACAAATAATGAATTATCTTAGAGAATAGGATAAACATATGACTGTTAACATATCCCCACCAAAATGCAGCGGACTACAGATAAACTTGCTTGCGCTATGTTACAAAATACAGCTGCATTTTGAGCAAACAGACTACTTCAAAATAGTGCTAGATGAAGTGCTGGGTGCTGTTTCTTAAATTTCAGTGCTAGGCACATAAAAATAGTGCTGAATCTAGCACTAAAAGTGCTGAGTTGGCAACCCTGTGAATCGCCACCAATGTGTGTATTATGGTAAACCCCGCCAACGTGCGGCCTAATGTAGCTCACATCGTGTGGTCAGGCAGTCTGGCTTCTCACAATGGTCATTAAAGAGATTAGGTCATAATATCCGCGGAGACACGTATGGACGTTTTAATTGAGATGGAATGAGAGGACGCCTATTTTTAGATCGAACTTAGTTTTGTTGATAAGCGGAGTTTAAGATTAGCATTTAATAGCTTGTGTTACCTTTGATAATCCGGGATAAAGAGCCGGTAAGTAAGGTAAAAGTATTTTCAAGGTCCACTGTACTCCTTAAAGGAATTTATTATTATGCATCTAATGGAATCGTTATTTATGATGACTGAATAGATTTTAATTAGTTACATTTAATTTAATTGTAATATAAGTAATAATGTAGTGTTCTAATTAACATCCAATGTAAATCTGAATGTAATGAATGACTTGCCAAATGCGACGAGATGTTGTAAGGCCAATGAATTATTTATCTTTATCTATCTTTAAAAAGTAGTTATGTGTTAATCCAAGGTCTAACCTACCTATCTTCATAGTAAATCTCGTCAAAAAAGGTCCAATCGTTGGAGCGTGAAGAAGTAACACATCTATCAACAAATCTAGTGTTATCAAACACTAGATTTGTTGATGATGTTTTAGTATAACAATTTCTGTGTTTTCTGTTTTTTTTTACTATTAAAAATTGAAATATTGATCCGTTAAATTGTATGTCCCGGCTGTTACTCTTAGTACAAGCAGTCGATAAGCCAAGTCAGAGGCCTTCGGGCGGCTTGAAAACTCTCGACGCCAGAGCTCAGCCACTTAGCTCATACGAAGAAGACAAGTAGCCCAGTATATCTGTACACAAATGTTCACTCCCCGCTGTGCAAGCCTCGCGGCGTGGGCTGTACTGCCCTATATGTGGCGATGACGTCATAACTCCAACGATGACGTTGTCAGAACATGGCTTTTATGTCACTCACATTTTTAGGAAGTTTGCACAGTGATGGCCGTTTTAGGATTAGATTTTTTTTTACCTACATACATTATGTATAAGACATTTTTTTCATATGACACATTTCACACACGGCTGGTCAACCCCATACTGGACCATTTCTAGTTGCACACCGCATATGCGGTAGCCTACCAGGGACATTTTATATTATTTTCCATGTTTTTATATTACCTGTGGCTACGCAAATAAATTATTTCATTTCATTTCATATTATGGTAGCTAACACAACTGATATACTACATATACAAACATACATATTTTATTTAGATACATATTTAACACCCAGACCGTCAGCCAACTAATTCAGTTTAGCACCAAGATGTTGGCCGCGCCGGGAAGGGAACCCGGAACATTCTGATTGGCAGTCCGGCATAGTAAACATTACGCCGGTCGTTAAGTCGAGTTTAGTATGCAAATACAAATACAAATCTGCCACAAATGCGCACTAAGCGTTTTGCCTCCACCTTCATTGTACCTACTGCCAAGGTGTGGAACTCCTTGCCAAATGTCCTGTTCCCCGAACCACAGAATAATAACTTGTACTTCGTACCCGAATACTATAATTTTGCTGTTTTCAAGGCACGAGTGAACCGGTTTCTTCTGGGTAAGCGCGTTCCACCTTAGATCACAATGTCGCTTACGATCAGGTGAATTCTGATCAAGCGCAAACCCATCATAGTATAAAAAAAAAAAAATATAAAAAAGTCTAGTGTTAAAGCTGGCGGTGGAAGGTGCATCCCGGACAGTCGCGAGTACGCTGGGTATAAGCCACTGACCGCTTGGTCTTATTTGTTTCCCACACTAATGTTTACGTTCGCACTATTGTTCCAATATGGTAAACATACATCTTCTCTCCACCGGGTAGGGATGCGCACAGAGATACCTTATTCTATTCTTCTACTCGTAATTGACAATTGAAAATCGTATCGATTCACTTTTTACCACGCCAACAAAAGGATCCCGGGATCGATTCCTGGCACGGGTAACATCTTTGTGACGAACTAAATAAAACCCCGTCGTTTGGTCAAAAATAAGCAAAATATCGGAAGTTACGAACTTAAAAATTAAGAAGATAGATAGATAGATAAAACATTCTTTAATGGGCACAAACATGAAATTTAAAAGAAAAGTAAAAGAAAAGGCTTATTAATAAGTGTGCCGCAATTGGCAGCCTTAGCGATTGAAGCGATTTCTTCCAGACAACCAACAAGTTCAGTTCATGATGATGGCCGTGCCGGGAATTGAAACCGGGGCTGTCTGTTTGGCAGTCCGGCACGGTAACCCTTACGCCAACGAGGTCGTCAATTGTGCGAATAAGGATTTGAAGAACAAGAGACAGAATTTAAAGATGACGGCTGATAGATTAGTGTAGAAATAAAAATAAACTGCACCTATTTCTGAGAAATCTTAAGGCGAGCTTAGTTTGACACTTTAGGCAAATAGCGCTCGATACGAACAAAGTCGCTACGCACAGAAGCGCGCGCGGCGAACTCGCGATCTAAGACTGGGTGGTTGTCCCGGCGACCAGTCGTTCCGGCGCCACAGTGTAAAAAATAAGTTGACAGAGTGAGCAAACGTATTATTTTATATTTTTATCTTTTTACAGTGTCATTCTAGACATTGTCAATGCAGTTACTAAGGTAACTAAGGCTAGCACAACGTTAGTTTTCTTTATTCATTATTTGTATAATTTCTCTAAATAGTATGATACTGTAACAACTTGTGAAATATCAGGTACAAATGAAATAATATTTTGAAGTGAAAAATTCTTTAGCATCGTTGTGATTTGAAAGTCGATGAAACGAAAAAGCGACTGTATTGTGCGCGCATGCGTAGAACAAAGTTTTAGAAAAGGCATCACAACAACAACAATGGTGTTTTGTATACGTGAACGTATTATACGTTTATTTTTAGAGCTTTTTCATCGTATTTTTGAAGGTTTCACTCTACCAGGTGTGAATAACACACATGATTTTTTTTTTATCTTGTTGGATTACCTATTTATCTAATTATTTGTATAAACAATACCTTTTTATCTACACTTATATTATAAAGAGGAAAACTTTGTTTGTTTGGTTGTTACGAATAGGCTCAAAAACTACTGGACCGATTTTATAAATTCTTTCACCATACGAAAGCTACATTATCCACGAGTAACATAGGCTATATTTTATTTTGGAAAAAAATAGGGTTCCGTAAGATATTTGGATTTTTCGGACACAAACTGAAAAAAATCAACCCAAGAAGTTACTTATTTTGCGTACGCTGCCTAAACTACAAAAGATAGAAATGTTGTAATTAATTGTAGATCTAATAAATATCTACAAAAAAGTGCGCAACACACTATACCTATCTATGTCGAGTGAGGCACAACAACCACATTTTTATTGAAAATTCTTGAATTTTTTTTTATCCTGTATTCTTGGAGTCGGTGCCATATAAGAAGAACAAATAAAATATGTTTGTTAAATAAAACACTATAACATTATCTTTCTTTGCTGGCACTGATTATGTCTAGAAACTAGAAAAAAAATAATTATTAGGCAAAACAACGTTTGCCGGGTCAGCTAGTATTGCATAAAGGGGCGTTTTGATTTTATAAGATGATGACTTAAATTTCAAATTTCAATCACAATTATCATATTCAAAGTCACACAAACAACAAAGTTAAGTTATAAATTATAAATTTAAAATAACTATTAGATTGTTTATGTCATGAAACCTCTAGTGGAGAGGGTTGAATAAAACAATAGAGGAAAACTTCAGGAAAACCTTTACTTCTAACCTCCTTATCTTCCCTAAATTGCAAAAGTAAATTAAGTAGTTTTATTCTTACATTTTTGTTGTAAACAGTAAAGACTTATCTATAGTATATCACAACTGAATTTTGTTACCTATGTGCTGTTAAATTAATACGATGATTGATGTTTGACATCGATGTCAAACGGATATAAGCACTGCCACAAATGCGACAAAATATTATCATAATTTTTATTTCCGAACTTGACGCTTTGACATCAGAAATAATTAAATCACGCACCAATTAGTTCGTGAGTATTGCCTCGAAATTCTAAGATTATTTAGTTAACTTTAACGTAAACAAATATTGGAAATTTCAATATGGTTTCACATACATATTCTGCGAACGAACGAAACGATTGCGCGAATTAAAGCGTCGCCTTGCCATCTAGTTAATTTTCACATAAACAAAAAACCCCGCAATTACAATATAATTTCGTATACATATTCTGCGAAAGAAACAATTGTGCGAGTTAAGGCGTCATCAGCGCCATCTAGTTAATTTTCACGTAAAGATCAATCTCCTTCAAGCTATGGGTCGAAAATCATCGCTTTCACTGACTTTTTCAACAGTAATTTCTGGCAATTCTGTTTCAACACTGAAACAGAATATTACATCATATTTAAACACAAACAATCAGTAAGAGTTTAAGTTTCGTTTATTTTAAATAGGAATATATATATATATAAATACTTTATGTAACGTAATAATACTCACTCGACGCTCGAAACAGATCCCATTTCGACGTTGGATAATGTGGCAAAAGGTTTGGTCACAAAGGTCTTCGTGATCGCTGCTGGTTGTATGGTCCGTTGCAACTAGTTCCCTAAAAATTACACCGTATTTAAACACATACAATCAGTAAGAGTTTAAATTTCGTTTATTTTAAATAGAAATATATAAAAATACTTTATATAATGTAATAATAATACTCACTCGACGCTCGAAACAGATCCAATTTCGACGTTGGATTTTTGTTTCCGCTTTGTCATTGCAGCACTGCAACAAGCACATAATAAATCTTAGGTACATGTTAAATTAACTCAATTCATAAAATATTTTGCGAGCCACTTCTACGTCTTTTAAATTTTGTGTGACGTCATATATATCTTATAGCGTAAAAGCGGGGAGCGTAAAGACGCGTCTGTTGATAGGTACCTCGATTGCCAAATTATGATTACTACTTAGTTGAGGAGATATGGTGGCACAGATGAACATACACTACGTACAAACGTACATATGCTGTTAAAATCATAACCCTCCTTTTGTCTTAGTCGGTTAAAAAGATAGGTACAAGTATCGTAATAAAATATATTATAAATAAACCTGTGTTCAAAAAAGATAAACCTTGATACCTAATTCTGATTTCATTTTTTCATTCTGTTTATTTTTGACTGTGGCATGATTGTTTTCATACGAAGTGGTCTACAATCTACAACAAGGAATAAGGTGGAAGGTACTTACCATTTTCCGATATGCCTTTGGAGTCATTTTCTTTTTATTTTTTTCTGTCCATATTTATGATGAAAATCACCGCGACAAAAATTCGGAATTTCTGACAATTCGGATCAACGAGCGATACGTCCACTCTCTGAGACGCCTCGGCGGGTACTGGCCGGCGAGCGCGAGCGCCTCTATGACGTGGATCGGTTTCATTTATTAGGGTTTTATTTTTTCCTGGTTAATTTTTGTATGGCAAGATATAAAAGTATCTCTACAAAAACCTTGTTAATTTTGTGCTTTATCTGTTGATATTTTTTTGACATCATTTTAGTGATAGGATCTCTCACCAATCCAAAAATATATAAAGGAAAATACCCAATTTATGGTAAATTAGACCTTTTTTCAAAACAAAATTCTATCGAGCGAATTGTTACTAATCGTGTTTCTGTTTCTTGTGATCACTAGATATTATGTTAAATTTTGATATGAGACTAGTTTTATATTTTTTAGTTTATCAAGGAAGTAAATAAACGTCACTTAAAACAGCAAAAAGTTGAATAAGACCGCCTTAAAGAAAGATAAGAAAAAATACTCCTTTTAACTAAAATCTCAGTTAATAAACAAAATTTAATGAGTTACAGTTAGCAAACAACTCCTACCTTTTTTGCGAATAGCAGAAAAAAGTAAAATCAAATTGAGACAGATTACATGCGGTTACAGAATTAGTCACGCGAGCTGCAATAACATATTGACATGGTTTTACAACCAAACCCGCGATATTTCGAAAGTTATCTCTGCTGACTTAATCTGCCGATTTGACATCTATTTATTACAGAATAATAATTTCTATTATTGTAAATGTTTTATTATGAACAAAGTGCACAAAATATTTACCGATATTTTTTTTTTATTCCATCATAATAATTTCTATTTATGTTTAAGACTGGGGGAGACCTACGCCAAGGTTGGCTTTACGCAAGGAAGGGAAAAGTAACTATCAAAGATTTATTTATTTATTTATTTATTCATATATTTAAATATAAACATAAACCTACAGCATTCCAGCCAAACCGCCTATGTTTATTATATTATTAACTTAAAAACTAGTAAATGCATTTATTACAATTAACAAAACAGTAAAAAAAAATATTAAATAAAAATCAAGACAATAATTAAAAAATATATATATATATTACATAAATCCCATTCATCCCTCTTTCACTCATTCATCACCTTTCAACCACTTACAGACTGTTATTTTTTCTACATATTTTAGGGTAATTCTTTCTATCTTCTTCCACTCGTCAGCAAAGAGGTAAAGATACCACACATACAATAGATATAAAACTGAACAATCATCTTAATTATATTTTATATAATTTTAATTCCAATGAGACTTGTAAATTTGATATTATGAACCTATTTAATACAATATTTACTAGCTGATTCGGTAAACGTAATTTTGCCTTATCACTTAGGGGTATGAAAAATAGATGGTAGCTGAATCTCAGACCTACTGAATACGCATATAGCATTTGGTAAAAATCAGTCAAGCCGTTTCGGAGGACTACGGTAACTAACATTATGACATGGAAATTTTATATATATTAGCAGAAGATAATTATTATTTAATATATTATAATAGTTTTGTTTTAGTAAATATGAAATTAATTGTGAAGTGTTATTCTTTGTAAAATTAAAATGTGTAATTAAACAAATGTTTTTTTAATTATATTTATTAATTTATATTCTAAATGTTTTATTATGCCCTAATGCACAAAGCGCACAAAATATTTACTATCACAAAGTCACTATCCTATCCTAATTCTATCTTATACTCATAAGATTTATTTAAATAAATGCGATAGTTTGCCAATTTGCGTGAGAGCGTGCATGTTTGTCACTAAACGACTGAACAGATTTCAGTGTAAATTTGGTAAGGAGATAGTTCAGAATCTGGAAACACATAGGCTACTTTTTGTCCGGAATTAAAGTAGTAGCAGTAAGTTACTAAAATAATCTTAGTTGAAAAGAGAAACAGACAATAGTCTACGTTACTATAAGATGTATGTTATTAATATTTAATTAAAGTTATTGGTCTATGTACCGTTTTAATTAAAATAAATAAATAAATACTCAAAGATAATGTACATAGCTTTATTAAGAATTTTTCAAATCGGCCCAGTAGTGTCGGAGCCTATTCACGTCAAACAAGAAACAATCAAACTTTTCCTCTTAATAATATTAGTTGATTAACATCTAGTAAAAATATATTCTTATTAATGTATTTTAATTTACTGGCCACACAGATATTATGTTACGCAATGAGGCTTTAGGAGAACTGTCGCCAAAATCATCATCATCATCAACTCCCTCTGAGTGTCCAGAGAGCAGCTAGCAGCTAGCCGGAGCGAGCATGTCGAGTCGCGGTATAACAATTACACGGTAAATAGCCGCCCGAGCCGCGCGGCTTCCGCGCGTTGAGGTACTAATATAACTAGAATGAAAGATTCGACAGGTCCTGGCCACTCACTCATATGTGACCTTTGTACAGTCAAATAAAGTTTATTTTTAATTGTAATTATTTTGACTTGTAATTTTGGTGTTACCAATAAATGATTTGTTTTTGTATTTTACAGTTCAGCTAGAAACTTTGATCACATGAGTTAGTATCAGATTCAGAGACATTTATTGTCAAACTGTACATATTATGGTGTTACAATAAGGTAAATTTAGTCCCAACAGTTTCGTCCTTACGAACATACAATATTATTTTCGGCAGTTGTATAAAAACCTGCCAATTATCGATTTTCTAAGAAATTTTGTTTGCAAGTGCTACTGTTCGGAGAGCTCATCATCCTCAGCCAGTGTGCGTCCACTGCTGGACATAAGCCTGTCCCAAGGCACGCCACGTGACTCTGTCCTGAGCATATCGTCTCCATCCACTGCCCGCTAGTTTGCGTACATCATCGCTCCACCTCGTTGCAGGACGTCCTACACTACGTGTGCCGGTACGCGGTCTCCACTCCAGAACTCGTCTACCCCAGCGGTTATCGGTTCTGCGGCAGATGTGACCTTCAACACTTCAATTTACTAACGTTCGTAGAACTGCTAGTCACTAATCCATCCAGCAAAGAAGAGATTGTAAAAATTCTCTCCCCAGGGGAAAAGTTGTACAGTAGACATCGCCAGATCAACTTTATCAGTAATTTATTTATCTATCTTATCTATCGTAAATTTAAAGACTTTTTTTGCTAAATTTTAATTTTCTTTTTTCTCATTCATAAACACTTAAAAAAAGTCTGACAGCGGCTTACATAGTATAAAATATGTTTAAGTCAAAATATGTTATTATTAACAAATTGTTGCTCAAAACTCGAACATAATTATGTCAAAATATGTTATTATTAACAAATTGTTGCTCAAAACTCGAACATAATTATGTTTAAGAAATATTGATCCAAGTGTTTGTCAGGCGAGTTAGTAAGTTCCCTGGCGCGGCGCACAATGGCTCCCACGGGGGCCGCTGTGGAAACGTTACATGTTTTCTAGAGAAATTGTTTTATATTGGCGTTATTCTTCATTCTTACTCCATGCGCTGGAGTTACGAGTATGAATGCTTATAATTCGTGCTCTAATTACCTCCACTTGCTTCACCACGCCGAGCTTTGTGAAATACAACTTGGGCTTTTTGAGCTTTACGAATGAAACTAGACAAGAGAACTTAAACTTCGTAAGTTCTTTTCTGCTTAGTAATATGTAAGTTATTTATACTATTTAACTTATTTACAGACGATTTTTATCTTACATTTTCGACGACCTCGTTGGCGTAAAGGTTACCATGCCGGTCTGCTAATCAGAAGGTTCCAGGTTCGATTCCCGGCCCGGTCAACATCTTTGTGCGCTGTGGGTCTAGGTGTTAAATATGTATTTATATATAATATGAATGTATGTATATGTAGTATATCAGTTGTGTTAGCAACCATAATACGAGCTAGAAATGGTTCAGTATGGGGCTAACCAGCCGTGTGTAAATGTGTAAAAAAAAAAACTGCAGATTTCAGCTGTTAAATTTTTAATCTATATATGGTAATTAAGTTATTAAAGAATGAAATTAAACGCGTAAAAACCAATGTGTGAGACACAAGTTCTCATCTTAATATAACTAAAAATCAAGAAACTTTGATCATCTTTTGTGACCTAAGCTCTGGATTCGAGAGTTTTTAAGCTGCTCCAAGGCCTATGACTTGGCTTAACGACTAAAAGCCCGGACCTACAATTTAACGTGTAATCCGACTCACGATAGCGTTTAGATTAAAATGACAAACTCGTGCATCGTGTGACTGTTCGCATCGACCGTTGCTTAACCTCGATGATCGCGTCAGATCACCTTAACTAGCCGAACTACATACCTACGCTACATTACAAACGAAGGTGATAAAAAAAAATAACCCGAACGATACCAGAGTACTTACCTACCTAATTATATCAGTTGTGTTAGCTACCATGACACGAACTAGAAATGGTTCAGTATGGGGTTAACCAGCAGTGTGTGAAATGTATTCTAATATTTATTTATTTATTTTATTTATATGTATAACTAGCTAAGCCCCGCGGTGTTACCCGCGTTAATCCAGGATAAAAAATAGTCTACATTTTAATCCAGGGTCTTACCCATCTCCATACCAAATTTCATCGAAATCGGTTCAGCCGATTTGAACGTGAAGAAGTAACAAACATACATACTACACGGCAGTTAATAGGATAGCAAACCCCGAATGAAAAATACGGGTATCTTTGCAAATCAATATCCCCTTAGAACAATAGGTCCTCACTCGGCCCCTTAAAGGCTCGATTAGCCGATAAAGCTCATTAGATCGATAGTTTATAACAAGACTACCCTCCTATCTACTCCATCGACTCGAGAGCTAACTTTTTTCGTCACATATGGCTTTTGACGCGATGTCACAAAGCCTATAGCACGCCTGTTATGTTTTTTTTTATGAGAAAATTTGTTGGAAAAAGAAATGACAGAGGTAGCATTCTTAAATGGCGAAGCCGTGTTCAGATAATACAGATTTTTTTAAACTTTATTTATATCGTTTATTTATTCAATTCTACCAACACACTTATCGCACAAAAACAAATGAAGTCAAAATTTGTTTATCCGTTGGGGAGCCCGGAAGAAGCCAGAGTCCTAAGTTAAGCACATAGGCAGGTTATCAGGGTTTTAGTGGGTACAAATCCCACATAACCTGACTGCGCCCCATCGTGACCAGGTATTTTGTTGATGATTTCCCCCTTTCCCCTTCGTTAACAAGAAAAAAAAGGATAGGGTCGCATGGCCTGCCTTGGGAGAGGCCTATGTCCAGCAGTGGACGCAGACGGGCTAATTGACGATGATGATATGATGACACTTACATAATACATATAGCGTCAACTAACAACCTAAGAAATCCAACACCACATATTTAGTTGAAATTCGGCGTCTTCTCTTGTTGTTTTTTATGATTCTTTGAGATCATGCGGAACAACAACTTCCGTACTCCACTTTTGATAACTTTTTAATTTTTCGCTGAGCAAATAGTGCTTAACAAAATCATAACAACACGCCATCTTGTTTTGGATATTGACGTTGACATTATTATAGCGTTGCCATATAAAAAGTTTGCAAATAATTCGAGCTTGAGGCGATCGGGGCATCTATCACTTACAAATGAGACACCACAATGCCTTTTTATAAATAGTTTATTCAGTTATCACATTGTTAGTTAAATACACAGTCACAGTTAACCTCACAAGTTCCCAGTCTCGTGGTCGAGTTAAGATGTAGTCTCTAATGGCGCCACTGTGCACCGACGCTACCGGCGCGGGCGCTCATTGGCTGTGTTGCCAGTTTCGCGCAGCAGCGAAGGTTGGATTGACGCCACAAGCTCATCTTTCGTTTGCCAGACTATATATGCAAGTGACTTATCCTCGGTCTACTAAACGTTCCCTCCTCTGATGTAAGCGTGGTACGGTCCCCGTGCGGAGAGCGGCGCGCGCGCAGGTGTCACGTGCGAGGTTTTTGCGCGCCCACCCGCCTGGCAGCTCCCGTACACTCGCCGGCCAGGATGTCGCTCTTACTAGTACTTGCGTTCACCACACCGACATTGACAACTGAGATCTTTGATAAAAATAATAGTAGTTAAAAAACACGCTTATCTGGCCATTTTAAGTGGATCAAAATCGCGCCCAAAGAAGTCGGTTACAAACAAACATACAAAACATATAGGTGAAGCTAATATAAAGCGTGTAAAATATAAATCTATACTAAATTAAAGAGGTGTTGGAGAAGAATGGAAAGGATTAGTTGGACAGAAAAGAAAACGAATGAAGAGGTATTATGCCTAGTACAGGAACAAAGAACCTAAATACAATAGAGAACAGAAGTTTTATTAACCACAGATAATGTATAATGTTTGTGTAACCGGCTATTACTTACTTACTTACTTTTACATTAGTGTTAGATCCAACATAAATTTGAACACCCTAACGGGTTTAGTATAGAGTACATTAAATTTTAATACCTATGTAACACCTTTCGACCTATACTTCGCAAATAAAAACATATGATTTGATTTGAAGAGGAAAGATGGTAGGCTACCTTATACGACATGACAATTTCATTAAAAATATCATAGAAGGAAAGATAGAAGCCAAAAGAGGAAAAGGAAGGTCCAGACGATCATTTTTAGACCAAATTAAGGAGAAGGCGAAATTCATATCGTATTGGGAGGTCAAGTTTTACCTAGCTCTTTAATATTGAATGAATGAATGAACTAAATTAAACAGCTGACTCGTTCAAAATACGTTCTATATTGACGATTTTTTTACTAACTAAATGAAAACATCGTTTCACACAAGAGTAATATTTACATAAATGTAATTACCTTTATTAATATTTATAACACAATTTTTATAATTATAATAATACAACAATGACATATAATAACTGACTTGTAATTTTGTACATTTTGCCAATATTTTTTATCTGTTACCAATATTATAAAGAAGATAGGTTTGATTTTTGTTTGTTTGTTTGACATAAATACGCTCCTAATAAACTGGACCGATTTGAAAAATTCTTTCACGTAGGGCTATATTTTGTTTAGTTTTTTTGTTTGTTCTTCTTTTCGTTTTTTTTTAGTTTCTTAGATTATATTATAGTCCGTGCGAAGCCTCGACCAACAGCGAGAACCTCGCGAGATGTTGGTCGAGGCTCTTCGCTTGAGGCAGTTTCATCTATTCTACTTCGTAGTCGATCTCTACTTCTTACAATCATATCCATACTTCTCCTAATCACATGCATAGATTAAATATGTACATATTACTCGTAAATCGAGGCGTAATAAATTTATTTAAACTTTGTGAGAGGAATCTGGTCTCGTTCAGTTCAGTTTAAGGACTAGCACGAGATCAGAAGCTTCGTATTTATTATTGTGTATTTGTACGTTAATACATATTTTTTGTATTTGTATTCTTTCTTTCTTTCTACGAGTAAATGTAGAAGCAGTGGAGCGCTGCGCACGCGCCGCTTTGCACCATCTGGCACAGGAAGCGCGCTCGCCTGGAAGATAGGCTTCGGCCAGCCTGCTCCAGCGCAGGTGACATATACTTGTTTACAACGGTGCTCAAATGCTATGCGACTTGCGCCGGGACGTCATTGTCACGTGTTGCACATTCTCAAAAAATCGAAGAAATTTTACGCTTCGTGTTAAATTGTAATTATAATTATAATTTAACACGAAGGCCATATTATAAGGCCATTAATATGCCGCATGCATTACGCCAGCGAGGCCATCAATACATTGATTATAATCAATGTATTGATGGCCTCGCTGGCGTAATGGTTACCATACCGGACTGCCAGCCAGAGGGTCACGGGTTTCATTCCCGGCACGGCCGACATCATCTTTGTGATGAATTAAGTTTGTTGGCTGTCGGTTTGGATTTTTAATATGCATCGATATCAAGTATTTATGCATGTACATATGTGTAGTATATCAGTTGTGTTCGCAACCATAATACAAACTGGTTTAGTATAGGATACCCCTGAATGTGTCCAAATATTTATTTATTTAATGAAAAATTATAATAAATTAAGTATGAAATTTAGCGTATTTCTTTGCAAATTGTTCCATATATAAGTGTACGACCCAGGTGACATAGCATTTGAAGCGGATTGTACACAGGCCATCGTGGCGCGCAATCCACAAGTTTACGGTTTATCAGGACACCTTAGGAATCGTGACGTAGCATGATCAGTTGTAACCACTCTGCTGCCAGTGGCAATAGATACAATAATAACTATGCTGAATGACGCGACAGTAGTCTACATCTTATATATTCTGACAGTCTGTTTTATATTAATACAGTCATGGTTAATAACACTGTCTTACGTAGCAACAGAAAATCTTTTTAAAATTATTAGATAAGTCTTAGTTTGTAATATTTTCGTAATGATTGTTTTATTTGTATTATGTTTTATTTGTTTTACTGTCTTGTTAGAGGTTAAGTTTATTTTAAAATGCAAACAGGTTGTATTGGACTACTTAGATTCAGGCCTTGCCTAGTTAAGTAGTCACAAGAAAATATGTAATCTAGTAATACGTTAGTTAATAAATATTTTTCATTTTTCATTTTTTCATTTTTCATATACTATATTCCCGGTACATAACTCATCTCGACTTACGTGTCTATCATTTTCGTGCATTTCCCTCTTCCTACGACTTTCCTCACCGTTTCCAACTCATCCTGTTACTCATAAAACAAACAGAACAATAAAGGCGCTGGCTCGGAACGTTACTCGCCCAAAAAACCGTCAATTTAGCAGAAAACATGGCGATTATCCGGCACATAGAGGTCCATACATGTCGCAGGGAGATTTCGCGGTGTAATGACAAGTGGGATGTGGCACGTAGGCATCTTAATTGGCAGCGGTGACCACCGGCCCCTGGCCATATGCAGCGGGCGTGGGTCGCAGACGCTACGTCTCTCGCGCGACCAGCAGCCTGGCCCCTCCGCGCGCTCCCGGAGCCCCGCGCTCGCCTGCACTCGGCAGGTCTCGGGGGGGCGAGGCAGGTCTAGCTACGCCGGTCGCCGCCGGCGCAGCCTCGTGGCTCCGAACCATTGTCTCGACAGTTTTCATTCACAGTGTTTTGCTGACGTCTCATACTTTCGTTTCGTGATTGTATGATATCCGATGTTCATTAGTTTTAGCGAACATTGGCGGCTGGTCTAGGCTCGCCCACTACATGTCTGCTAACGATTTCTCGGAAGCTTCTTGGAACTTGACATGTTCCATTGCTTCCGATGCATGGCTCTCTGTAATGGATTCATACGTACGCTTATCCATATTTTGGTAGTTACGACCTACTTATGGTAGGTAAACTCATATTAGTGAATGTTCGATACAAAATGAGTGGACTGTATGCAAGTTCTGATTCTCACAAGGAAATTGGGACCTTTCATCCACGACGCCACTCCCCGGGACAACTCCTCGCGTCTAGCGGCAGCCCGGTGGGTAACGATCGTCAAGCTCCTTGTTGAAATGCAGAACAGTATTGATACACGGCACAGAAAAATATCCTTGTCGGTGAAGCGACGCGCGACACGATTTAGGATATATTATAGAGTAACTCTGTACTACGGCGCGGCGATGAGAAGCGCAGGTTGTCTCCCATACGATTCCAGAGTCACTGCCTCAGGCCGCGACGCGCGGACTGCAGGTTTTGTAGTTCTACCCTCATTTCACAATA
This sequence comes from Mellilla xanthometata, assembly GCA_035578125.1. Classification (NCBI taxonomy): domain Eukaryota; kingdom Metazoa; phylum Arthropoda; class Insecta; order Lepidoptera; family Geometridae; genus Mellilla; species Mellilla xanthometata. Next base: position 570,847 of record JAPUBQ010000001.1, read on the forward strand.
ATACCTTTATTAGAATCGAACAGTGAAGGAAGAGTTATTTTCTTTTCGAGAAAAGTTCATGAGTCCAGTCTGAGTTACCTAGTTATGATTATGAAGATATTATGCCTGGAGCAATATATCTAATTAGCAGGCATCTAAATACCTTCTTACGTAGTTACTTTCTTTGATTTGTGTGTATTTAGACAAGTGGAGCAAACGAAATGAAGACACATGACTAACCACGTCTACTACGAGGAATGCCACATTATGTTATAGGCGAGGTAATCCTCCGACTTCCTGCCAGCGATCTAGGCGCAGAGAGCCGCCGCCGAAAACGGCATATAATTGAGTATCGTGAGCGGCGTCTATTTCTGTCGAATGTCCATCCATCCATAGGGAGCTATTCCGGGCGGGCAGGTTTTCGGGGAATGTCAACAAACGAACGCAGCGGGCTCTCATTCAATGAACCCGCGCCGCCGGTGGCGCGCCGGCCGCTCGCCGGAGCCGCGATCCGATCACGTACATTATTTTTTGTCCGATTTCCAAACGTGATGAAACAAAACCTACTTATTTCGGTGTCGTTACCGAGAAATGCGAGCTCGACGCGTCGCCTCACGACACCGCGTCGCTCTAATCGGACAATTAGACGATTTCACAGCATTTGAATATCGATTTATGATTGGTAATGTGGCGGCAGGCGCGGCTTGCACAAGTGGAAGGTGGGCGGGCTGTGACGTAGCGTTGCACAACCGGCCGCCGCGCGCCGCTCACCCACAGCTTACTCTGCTCTAGCTGCTCCTAAACTAGTTCAAGATTATACTCATTATCGGCGAGGTGCGGTCCTCTCCTAGCGGTCGCTACCTGACAGGGTTCCGATGGTTCCAATGAAAGAGATCTTGTAAGGATTTAGTTTCTTATAATTTTCTTTTAACAAATTATATTATCAATAGAAAACTGTATAATTAACAAGTAGCGTCTTAACAGATACTCAAAATTATTAGGGTTGTGGATACCTAATATTTTACAAATACTTTGGAATGTTTATATAAACAATCTCATAAATGAATCAATGTACAACATTTCAACTGTGACCCTGGCGGGTGCTCCGGCGCGACGAGCCGGCTGCGGGCGCTGCGCCCCGGCCGAGCGCGGGGCGGAGCGCCCGCCGCCGCCGCTTCTCTTCCATCACAGCCTTTTAACATATTTACTATTTTTTTGCGCCCCTCAACAGTAACATGGGCAGGTGAACTCTGCAGGCTGCCCCGAGCTTCACATGATGCAGGGACAGCTCGCGGGAGCTCTGCGAGGGGCGGTCGCCACCGTCCAATGTTTACAATGTTTACAAATATTAGAGTATATAGAGGAGATTCACAATGAGATTACAATGAATATAGAGTAGCGAGGCCATGCTTAGCAGGTGAGAATCGTTAACCGCTGGGTGGCGTCACGCCTGCGCATGCGCATTATCTTCGAGAAGCAGTCAATAAATAAACGATTATAAATATGTAATAAATACCTACTATATGTACAAAAAGAAGCCTCCGTCGGGGGACGGCGCTCGCTCAGCCTTTAAACAAATATATTACAGCACTATCCCGGCGGGATAAACAGTTATAAATTAAAAATAAAGCTGCCGCTTAAGACTCGTATTACGAAATAATACTGACACCAGTAAATTACTCTATCCACGATGGAATGTGCAGCGTCGACCGCGCTGAGGCCAGGCTGCGAGCTCGTGCCCTGGCAGCGTACAGTCCGCGGGCCGGCGCCCGCGCCCCGGCCCGCACCGGGCCCGGCCGCCGGCCCGCCTCGCAGCCCCACCACACACAACAATTGTATAACATATAACAGCACTACTAGAAGCGAGTAGCGTTAGGTACACAGTGTTCCTTCTTCACGTCCACACACACTCCGCATCCCGCTCGCACACTGGGGGCTGGACGACACATTCTGAGAGGAACCACACGGCTTCACATATTTACAATATAAATTCCTTCTCAATAAATTATGATTCGTAAAATAATTATCACATAGAATTTGCGGGCGCGGGCTGCGTGCGCACGCCGCGCGGCGCCGCCAGCGCCACCAGCTGCACCTGCCCGCGCTCGGCGGCGCCGGCGCGTGCCAGCTTGCCGCCGCGCTGCAGCCGCACCCACGCGCCGAAGCACACCAGCAGCGCCAGGAACACGGCCACGGTGGCGCCGCCCGCGATGGACGCCGTCTCCATCATGAGCTGGTGGCTGGCCAGCACGTACGAGTCGTCCAGGTCCTTGAACTCGCAGCGCGGGCCCACGAAGCCGCTGCGGCACTCGCAGTTGTAGATGGTGCTCTCGGAGATGAGCACGGTGAAGCAGTCGCCGCCGTTGAGGCAGTAGTACTGCTGGTAGTGCGGCTCGCACGGGAACGTGGGGAAGGTGACGTTGAGGCGCGGCGCGGGCGCGGGCGGGGCGCGGGGCCGCGCGGGCCGCGCCGGCCGCTTGCTGATGGACGACGAGCAGGCGCCGGCCAGCGCCCAGGCCGCCGACACCACCGCCCACCACACTACCAACGACTGCATTTTCCGCACGATCCGGAGGGTCGGCGCTCGCGGGACGTGCACGATTTTGACATTGGACGGTGACTTATGAGAAATCCGAGGGGCGATGACATGACCGCATTCGAATTTCGAACTGGAACCCTTCGCTCGCATCCGCGTCGGCGGTCCGCCCGGACATGTTTCCTGTGTTCGCTTTTTTACGTCGACGATCACTCGCTCATGACGGAGGCGCGGTTTCTACGGGCGCTCGAGATATCGCATCGATCCCTCGCATGTCGAGACCGAGAAGGCACTCGAAAAACAATCGGCGAACTTTGAAATGCAAGTCCACGAAGTTTTATCACGGAGCACAAACACACAATGTCCCGTTCGAAGCGATACACACAAAATGGTGCTGAGCGAAACGAAAGCACAATACGCTCGGTGAGTTGTCTATGCGCGACTGACGGCGGGCGAGCGGGCGACTACTGCATCTGCCATCTGCCGACGAGAATGAATGCGGGAACTGGTCGAGCAACTCGCCCGGCGCCGCGCGCCTGTGTGCGACACACGTGTGCGTGTATGGGGAAATTACACTCGTATGCGTCATGTTTACATTGGTGTGCGTGACTATATCTTTTTTTTCTTTGTATGGGATTATGAACAAGGTATTTCTTTTTCTCAGCGATCCAATCCTCAAGGTAGGTAGGTTTACTTACCATTATTGTTTGCTTTTGAATGAAATCATTGAAATATTTTTTGTCCTTGATGTCATATTACTTAGCTAGATAACTAATACTTAACTTAATAAAAGAATTAAATAAAATTAATCTAATTCTATTTTAAAGCTTTATTTTTGTGAGGTAATTAATTAACTTAAGACTTTGTCACAATGGAAATATTTAAAAAGTTGGATGCACTTTATTGTACCTTCTTATGATACAGGTTATTTATTCTTTCGCACTATTATATTTATTGCCCTTTTATTAGCCTTAGGATCTAAAGCGGAGATGAGAGAGAGATGGGAATAAGTTTTGAGTAGGTATGTACAAGGTAGGTATGTTTTTTTTTGTAGCTAATTATCGTCATTGAAGTACAAGGTATCATTTAAGTATCGCATAAAGATAAAACTTTACCAAATAATTTAAAAATGACGAAATTTTATTTAATTTTGCTAATCATTTTTCCGGGTGATTTCTTAACTTAATACGTGTAATATATATTGATTGTTGTAAATAAGTTTTGTATTGTGAGAATCGGTGTCTAATAAAAGTTCGAACTAGGAAAGTTTTATAATTAGAATCAACAGATAATTTTGTCCGGTAAAAACTAATGCACATCTCGTTCATATCAAACAAAATCATAGTTAGACGAGATCAAAAATAAATAATAGATACCAAAATCTTATAACCAACACCACCATAAACGATAAAATTATCATTGGTACAATTAATATACTTCTGGAAGACGTATTTTTTTACAATTCGATTCAATTGCTAAACGACTTGGGCTATTCATTTTTCCGTTTGATACAATTTCTAAAACAATCAATGAAATATATCATATTTCGTGTTGAATTGTTATGATATTGTTATCATTACAATAAACATTTAATAATATGAAAAACAATGTGATGGTTTGGTGTATTTTATCATTTTTTAATCTCTCTAGTAAGTTACTGGAATATTATAAATGTGCTACTGGAATACAAAGAAAGGTAAAAGTAATTCGTAAAAGGCTGTGGTAAATAAAGGAGCAAAACGTTGAAAAAGACATTATCTGTGACTTTTTGTTGAGGATACTGTCACTGTCCATAACTGAGCTGAGCTCATGTCTCTGTCAAAAGGTCATTAAACTTATTTGTGTAATGTTTATTAAATCGAAAAGGGGCTATTTAAAAGTGTTTTTTATTTAAAATTTTAGATATTTCCATGTATATTTCGCGACTTACAGATGGCGAAAAGTTCTGAAGCGTCGTCTTCTAAATCCAAGTCACTAAATTTAAACGCTTCACCTACGTTACAATGCAAAGATCTTCATGAGTATTTGAAAAGCAGATCTCCACAGTTTTTGGAGACATTATACAATTATCCCACGATATGTTTAGCCGTTTACAGGTAAAATGCGTCTTTTACTTACTGCAAAAGCCAATAGGGCTTTTGCATCAATTGTAATTAGAAATGTTGGAGGTTATGTTTATGAACTATGTTAAAATACAAATTCCGTTTATTGTTAAAAAATACCCATTCTGGTTAACCAAACGTATCATTTACACATAACAATCTAGAAATATGTTCAAGTGCCTACTCAACTGGTACTTGTTTGATTCTGTCAATATAAACAAAATTAAAACGTAGTATTATTATATTGTTTTTTATTTCCAGAGAACTGCCGGAGCTGGCTCGACACTTTGTGATAAGACTTCTCTTTGTCGAGCAGCCGGTACCACAAGCAGTCGTCACCTCGTGGGTGTCACAAACATATGCCAAGTAAGATGCTGATACTATAATTCACTTCGTCATATTAAAATAATGATTCCAATTAACCTTTATGTCAACGACCTCGTTGGCGTAAAGGTTACCATGCCAGTCTGCTAATCAGAAGGTTCCGGGTTCGATTCCCGGCCCGGTCAACATCTTTGTGCTTAACTAAATTTGTTGGCTGTGGGTCTGGGTGTTAAATATGTAATATGTATTTATATATAATATGTATGTATGTATATGTAGTATATCAGTTGTGTTAGGAACCATAATACGAGCTAGAAATGGTTCAGTATGGGGCTAACCGACCGTGTGTGAATGTGTAATTTTATTTATTTAATTGCTTGACTTACTTTTTTTTTACACATTTCTAGTTTGTGTTATGGTAACTAACAGAACTGCTACAGTTATGCATAAAGATGTTGACCATGCTGGGAATCGAACCCGGAACTTTCTGATTGGCAAATTAAAAAAAGCACTGTGTATTTATATTTTTTTCCTATGCTCTTATCAGAATGTCCTGAAAAAGGGTCTGTGAATAATGTGATTTGATTTTTAAAGTTTTTTATTTAACATACAAATAATTTACACAAAATACAAAGTTAAGCATAGACTAAAATTTGTACAATCATAATTTGTTTTATACATATCAGGCTAAATACCTCCTTTAAGCTATTAATAACTTAGTCTTGGTTATAGAAGTCGATTATATCTTATATTTATTCGGTACTACTGCACGCAGCATACATCATTTCTATAATCAACATCATTATCATCATTATTATTATTAAGATCATCATCATCAGCCTGTATCTACCCACTGCTGGGTAAAGGCCTCCTCTCTCTCATGTCAATTTGTGCGACCTTCTGCTCCACGGCCCCAGAGTGTGCCCTCAATGGACCGGATGATCCATCGGGCTGGTGGTCTGCCAATAGGTACAAATACAAATACAAATCATTTATTGATAACACCAAAATTACAAGTCAAATAATATGATATCATTACAAAAGTATATGATATGTATCCATGTCAATTTTCAATTATATTCTAGTACTATAATATCATTACAATAGTATATGATATTAATCATAATGTCAATTTTCACTACTAATTCTAGTATCTAATATAATATCAATACAAAAGTATATGATATGAATCAAATGTCAATTAGTCAATTTAAATGTCAATTTTCAAATTTATATAATCATTTATATTGTATAAAGTTTTATCTAATAGGTCAATGCTGTGGAAGCCATCAGTGGTTGTATAAGACCATTCAGTGGCCAACATATTGTACCAAATTCATTTTAAAAAAGATACTCTAAAAAATTGGTTTAGATTGCGGATGAAATTCGTGAGTAATTAATTATGAACTACCTGTATTTATTTTAGGTTTAAGAACTAGCGGTTTGTGATTGAGCTGTGAATAATGTCTTCTTCTTCAAGTGCCTCTCCACTACTGGAGGTTGCCCGTCAGCTTACTGAAGTTCCTTTTATCCTTTTATCATGTGTGAATGTGAATAATGTGAACCTGGTGAAATATGAGTGTTCCTACTATTCCAGAGAGCAGAGTAAGGCGTGCGAGGCTCTGTCGGAGCTAGCAGTGTGGCAGGAGGCGGCTATCCCGGGGGGCATGCCGGGCTGGATCCTCGCACATTCCTTCAAGAAGAACCTCAAGGTTGCTCTCTTGGGAGGGTCAGTAATAAAATTAGTTTTTTTATGATGTACTCATATTGACACTATGTTAGTTATAAAATTTTAATTATATTTTATATCTCAATTCTTTGACATTGCGTGGAGTGATTTTGTTTTGGACACAATTGCATGGCGATTATTCGCCAAATATAGAGAAACATAACACCGACGATGTACCTATATTTATCCAAATAAATATTTATATATATTTTTTTTTATTGATGAATAGGCTGATGTTTGTCCGCAGTTTGCCTGATGTTAAGTTTGACTGTGGTCTAAGATGTAACACGCTTGCCTAGAAGGAACCTTTTTATTTACCATACTATAATCATTTACTCTATATTTGAAGACCTCCAAATTGTACTTCTCGGGAAAAATGGACTCAGGAAGAGAGTTCCAAAGCTTCGCAGTTCTCATAATGAAGGTCGAAGCAAAACGCTTTGTGCGAATTCTCGGAACTTTGACAGTGAATCGATGTCTCTTCCCTGCTCGATGCTACGATGGAATAATGTTCGTGTTGTAGCGGTCGCCCGTGGAGCATGTCGTCGTCGCTGGAGCCGGACGGCAAGGCGCGCGACGTGGCGTTCCTGGACGCGTACGCGCTGGAGCGCTGGGAGTGCGTGCTGCACTACATGGTGGGCAGCGCGCACACCGACGGGATCAGCGCTGATGCCGTGCGGATACTGCTGCATGCTGGGCTCATGACCAGGTCTTACTTGCATATCTATTTTTTTTATTGATGAATAGGCTCACGTTTGACCGCAGCTAGCCTGATGTTAAGCTTGACCGTGTTCTAAGATGTAACACGCTGGCCTAGAAGGAACTTTACTCTTGATTTGAAGACCCTCAAATTGTACTTCTCGGGAAAAAGAGACTCAGGAAAAGAGTTCCAAAGCTTCGCAGTTCTCACAATGAAGGTCGAAGCAAAACGCTTTGTGCGAATCCTCGGAACTTCGACAGTGAATCGATGTTTCTTCGCTGTGCTCCTGCGCGTTCTGTAGTGGAATGGAGAAGCGGGAATTGAATTGTGCAGCTCCATTGCACACTCTTTAAAATGTATCCGATAAATTACAGACAGAATGGCAACCTTGCGCCTATCTAATTCTAATTTGAAGTGGGGGTGATGAGACCTGCACTGACATCCCGCTAGGGGCGTATTGTGCATTCCCCCCTTACCAGCCTACACAAGCCAACCGAGCTCCTTGAAATAACAAAGCACAGCCGTGTGTGAAATGTGTAGAGTTTGGATGTGGGCTATATTATGGTCTATATAACATACTAGCTGACCCGGCAAATGTTGTTTTGCCTCACTTAGGGGTATGAAAAAATGGATAGTGTAGCTTATATGACACGTAGATTTACCATAGCAGCGCCATCTATTGATTACTTACTCAACCCAGTCGAAAGGTAATCGACATCTGTCATTTGGAGTTAACAGATAATTGTGACTGTCCAATAATAACAGGCAATAATTAGCAATAAATTAAAATTGCGACTATAATTTGAGATTTAAACTATCCTATCTCTCAAGTTGGATCGAACTGCACATGGTGTGCGAATTTTATTATAATCGGATAAGTGGTTTAGGAGTCCATTGAGGACAATCATTGTGACACGAGATTTATATATATTAAGATAATGTATACATATAATGGGCTATACAATATGTATATGTGTGTGCTACTCTCCTCACCAAGGCAATACACCTGCCATAAATGTGACCGCATCTGCGGCTCTCGCATCGGCTTGTTCAGCCACGAGCGCAGATGCAATAACCATCCGGACGCTACATGAAAACATCTTTCGTAGATGAAATGGGCCAATGATGATGATAATGATGTGTGTATGTTCCAGGGATGCAGAAGACGGGTCCGCTGTGATAACGCGCGCTGGATTCCAGTTCCTTCTACTCAGCACCGCCAAACAGGTGTGCATATATTAAAATAATAATTTTTATATAAGAGTGCAAAGTTGCTTTTTAACCGCGTGCTCAACTTTGTTGATCGAGCAAGCGAATTCTCAGACCTACTGAATACGCATATAAAATTTGGTAAAAATCGGTCAAGCCGTTTCGGAGGAGTACGGTAACTAACATTGTGACATGGAAATTTTATATATTAGAAGATATCAAGAGTTGAAAAGAGTAGTAGTAGAGAAGAGGACACTCCCATCAACCTTTCGGTTATTTAGGACCGAAACATGAACTTTGCGGCATGTACTGCCGCTGAAGTTCTACAAATTTTGGCCCCGTTCTCCCCCATCTGGGGCGTTGGAACGTCACAGACGGACTTCGGAGTAGAGTAAGAGGAGTAGAGAGTGAGCAGGGAGCTTGTGCCGCAGGTGTGGGTGTTCCTGCAGCACTACCTGCACACGGCGGAGAAGCGCAGCCTGAGCGCCGCCGAGTGTCTCGCCTTCCTCTACCAGCTCAGCTTCAGCTCGCTCGGGAAGGTACACCAGACATTTATTATTATCCTACTAATATTATTCGTCTTTAAACGCTGGTTGGATGAAATGGCGACAGGTCTCTGGAACAATTCGCGATCGGAGAATTCCCCTTAAACTGAAGGGGAAAATGTACAAAACGATCAAGGATTCCATGCGGCAGAGATGCGAATGTTGCGATGAATGTGTGGAGTAACAAGAATGGACAAGGTAAGAAATGAGTATATTAGAGTAAGTTTGAAAGTGGCACCTGTGTCAGAGAAAGTGAAGAGTGGACGGCTAGCGTGGTACGGACATGTAATGCGTAGAGAGGAGATGCATGTGACTAGGAGAAGTATGGATATGATTGTAAGAAGTAGCGGAAGTAGAGATCGACCAAAGAAGACGGATAAGTTGTGTGAAGGAGGATATGAATGAGAAGGGAGTGAATGTGGAGATGGCGGCTGATAGATAGTGGCGTGGAAGCGAAAAACAGGTAACTATATTACAACACTAGGGTTGCTATATAGTTCAAAATATATTATTAATGTAAATATTTGTGATTCCCAGGATTACAGCACGGAAGGCATGAGTAACAACATGCTGGTGTTCCTCCAGCACCTGAGGGAGTTCGGTCTCGTCTACCAGAGGAAGGTAAGCTTCAGCATGGAGAACTGATTCATACGTGCCATTTGCGGGGTTCAGAGCGACGTCTTCTGCGTTGAACTCTTTCCACACCTTGATATATTGCCTCTTCCATGTGAATTTATATATCAAGTTTTTCGTATATATCAAAATTATATATCAAGTTCTTTTCACACACACGCACCTTGAATTATTTCAACGCAGGGGTGCTAGTAAAACGTGGGATTTACATAGCAACGTGAAGATGCAACTGAAAACGCCGGTACTTAGAGTTGTTCTAGGTGTTAGAAGGTTCCGGGTTCGATTCTCAGCGCTGCCAACATCTTTGTGCTAAACTAAAATTGTTGGTTGTTGGTCTGGATGTTAAATATATACATATTTAACATCATGTATATGTAGTATATCAGTTGTATCAGCAACCATAAAACGAACTAGAAATGGTTCTGTATGCGGCTAATCAGCCGTGTGTGAAATGTGTCCTAGTATTATTTTATTAATTTATATAAAGACTAGCTGACCCGGCAAACGTTGTTTTGCCTTAATAATTATTTCTAAATATACAGTAGCCGAATCTCAGACCTAATGAATACGCATATAAAATTTGGAAAAAATCGGTCAAGCCGTTTCGGAGGAGTACGGTAACAAACACTGTGACACGGAAATTTTATATATAAGATTAAGCTCTTAACCGTCATTAGTGGAGTCGAACACACTTCAACAACTTCGGGCCGCTCTGTCGACTGCGTCATGTCATCGCTTAGTACCAGAATTTACTATAAAAGAAAATAATTATCTTCTGTCTGCATTCCAGCGTAAAGCGGGTCGCTTCTACCCGACGCGCCTGGCGCTGAACATAGCGTGCGTGCGGAGCGGAGGCCCGGAGCCCGCCGCCGCGGCCGGCCCCGAGGGCGGAGCGCCCGCGCCGGCCGGGCACATCGTGGTGGAGACCAACTACCGCGTGTACGCCTACACCTGCACCAACCTGCAGGTCGCTCTGCTCGGGCTCTTCACTGAGCTGGTATACAGGTAGGTGTCAAAACTCAAGATTCTTCTTAACCAAATTAAACAAAAAAGTAACAAATAATTTACTAAAACTCACAAGAGGGGATCTACGTATGATGGTCGGCATCATTACCGGCCACTGTGATCTCAACTACCACCAACATAAAATAGGGGCGACGGACAGCCCTCTATGTAGGGGCTGTCTAGAAGAAGATGAAACGGTGCTACTGCACTGTGAGGCTACTAAACAAACCAGAGAGAGTTACGGCCTGATGATAGCAGCTCAAGATGAAAGTTCGCTTTCCATTGTTAATCCTCAGACAAACAGACCATCTGACGCAACAGGGGTGGAACAGGTATACCAGCGAGCCAGGGCTGTGCTCCGTTACTTCAAGGAGCTCGGTTGGCTTGGGTAGGCTGGTAAGGGGGGAATGCACAATACGCCCCTAGCGGGATGTTAGTGCAGGTCTCATCACCCCCACTTCAAATTAGAATTAGACAGGTAGGTATCTTGTGATCAGCGCACCAGTGGACTACCAGAATTAGTAAAAACTCTAAAAAATTAAAAAAAAATCGTAAGGTGTACAAAAATTCTATTGCTCGACAAGACACTGTACACGGTTAAAGAGTATTTGGAAAATGACTATAGTCACTTGGCTTTTGGAGATGGTCCTGTGTGTGTACACGCCAAATAATTTTACTTTTTAATGTTTTTTTTGTTTTCAATGTTATATAATGTTTATCATTTTTTTTTTCGCCCCTATACAGCGCTTCCTATGTTTAATTGATGTTATTTTGAGGAATCGTTAAAAAATACACATGTTTACGAAGTAAATTAAAAAATAAATCGTCGAAACCCGTTGACGTATATCCAACGTTTTTTTTTTTTTTCAAAGTTTGTTTAGTGCATGCTCGTAAGCTGCGGCAGCCTTGTATCCGTGGTCTCCGTGTGCAGGTTCCCCAACCTGGTGGTGGGCGTGCTGACCCGCGAGTCGGTGCGCGCGGCGCTGCGCGGCGGCATCACGGCCGACCAGATCATACACTACCTGGAGCAGCACTCGCATCCACAGGTGACAAACACACAAAGAAAGGAAATAGTTTTTTTATGAACTAGCAGATCGTTCCGCCTTCGGACGAGCTATAAAATAATTTAAGTTGTAAAGAGGAAAAAAAAATACAGTGTAAACTTTATATAACGACACTGAAAGGACTCTGCATTTTAGGGCATTATAGAGAGTGGTCGCCAAATGGAGAGAATGTATCATTGGTGGCGATGCAGCGGTACACACGACTAAACTAAATATAAAGAAGCCCGTCTCTTTTCATCTTAGGTCCAGAAAGAGACGGCACGTTCTGCACCATAGTCAAAACAACTAAAATAACGTCAAATGTAGAAAATATAGGCGACTTTAGAACGCACTCACTTGTATCACCTCTAAAACTGCCTGCGCGTTCCATATTTGACGTGATTTTAGTTGTTTTGTGTGTGGTTCAGAACGCGCCGCCTCTTTCTGGCCACCTAAGATGAAAAGAGACGGGGCTTCTTTAAATTTAGTTTAGTCGTGTGTGCCGCTGAATCGCCACCATTGTATGGAATACAAGCTAAACCAACTAAAGCCAATTGATTTCGACGCTTTAGAGAGTATATCGTTAAATCGAGTGACGTCACATGAAGTTTTCACTGTAGTTAATTTATATTATTTTGCACTGAAACTAGTGTAAAGGTTTCTAGAATTCCGATTCGTTTATGTAAATACATAAACGAACCTCACTCAAATAGACCCTAGCTTCACTCGAGCCTCAGCATGACGCAGCAGTGCTGGCCGGCTGTGACCCCTGCCTGTGGTCCGCAGATGCTGAAGTCGGAGACAGGCGGTATCCGCGCGAGCTCGACGCTCCCGCCCACCGTGGTGGACCAGGTGCGGCTGTGGGAGAGCGAGCGGAACCGCTTCACGTACACCGAGGGCGTCGTCTACAACCAGTTCCTCTCGCAGGTACACACATTCACACACATACAACTTTTTTTTTACTGGTAATGGGTTTGCGCTTGAACGCAATTCACCTGATGGTAAGCGATATTGCAATCTAAGGTTGAGCGCGCTTGCCCAGAAGAAACGCCGCTAGATTATATAGTTATCGGGGAACAGGGAATTTGGCAAAGAATTCCACACCTTGGCGGTACGCACAATGAAGGTGGAGGCAAACCGCTTAGTTCGCGACTTAGGCACCTCCACGGTATAACGATGCCGCCTTGGTGTTTCCCTACTCGTCCGATGGTGGAATGGGGCGGGGGGGATCAAATCATGCAATCCCAGTGCACATTCACTGCATCTTTTTTTCATACATGTAGTTTGTAAACATTGTTTATATAGATAAGAGTCAAAAGCGCGAGAAACACTTTTTAAAAAATAAATTTAAAACTAATGAACTATAATTAAACTACGTCTAACGTATCGAAGAGTAACGTAACATATTAGCGTGATGTGATTAGCCTTCCGCGATAAATAGTCTATTCAACACAAAAATATTTTTTCAATTTGCACCATTAGTTCCAGAGATTAGCGCGTTCAAACAAACAAACTCTTCATCTATATAATATTAGTACAGTAATACCCCGGACTTACGCGATAGGTGGGACCGAGCGCTATCCGCGTAAGTCGAATTCGCGTAAGTCGGGGTACAATTTTGCATATACATACCTATAAAGTCATACAAAGTATGTTTAATTGGGACCGGAGACTATAATTTAGGAAATATAAAACAATAATTTAGGAAATAAATTTTAATTTAATTCTAGATAATATGACAAACTATATTAATAAAATGTATAAACACAATCTGAAGTGCGCGGCTTTCAAACAAAAAACGTTAAAATAGAGGAGAAAATTAAATCTCGTAACTCCGAATTAGCGTAAGTCGGGGTATTACTGTATAGATTTGTACCGTACACGTTTTGCTGAATGAACGATAATGATAATAATTGACCTATTTTCATCAAACATAGCTAAGAACACTCCCACCCATTTTTTTAATAAATATATTTTGACTTATCTTTAAGAAAAATAGAACAGTATTTTTTCTTAATTTTTATTTACTTTTTTTTTATTGCAGGCTGACTTCGTGGTGTTGCGCGACCACGCGAAGCAGCAAGGCGTGTTGACGTGGCAGAGCGAGCGTGCGCGCACCATGGTGGTCACCCGCACCGGACACGACGATGTTAAGCGCTTCTGGAAGCGTTACTCCAAGAACTCTAACAGTTAGAACTAACTATCATTTGTAAGGCGATACATAGAGCAAAGTCTGGAATTTACAATTTATTCGTTACTAGTTGACCCGGCAAACGTTGTTTTGCCTTAATAATTATTTCTAAATATACCGTAGCCGATTCTCAGACCTACTGAATACGCATATAAAATTTGAAAAAAATCGGCCAAGCCGTTTCAGAGGAGTACGGTAACAAACACTGTGACACGGAAATTTTATATAAGAAGATAATGTGTAAACAGTAAAAAAAATTGCTTAAAGAGGGTCTAAAGAACAACTCTAAGAATATTTATATGTCGCAGATGGAACTAGATTACTCACGGCAACCAAATCGCCGTCTTCCGCCATCACGATTTATTTTGTCAGGGCAGAATGCATCCAGATCATTCACTCCTGCGATGACCGAACCACTCACTTCATTCGCGAATGAAACCATTAACCCGTTCGCTAGACTCGTTCCTTCGTTCGATACATCATAGCGTCTTAAATCTACGTTCAGCGCCATCTACTATTAATGTAACAAAAACGATGGCGATGGCGTTAGTAGTACTAACTACTAAAATATCACATATACTTATTTTGGTACCAATCAGATTAGTCAATATGATAAAAAACTGGTTAAGAAAATATTTAAAAAAATTTAAACTGCATCTCAGTACAGTAATTAAATCTATATCTATGAAGAAAAAAAATCTTTTGATATTTTTTGCTGGTAGTACTATTTTGACAGTTATCGTGTGAAGTTGGAAGCAAGCGCGATCCTATTCTTAGTTAGCACGCATAGTACATATCTTATTTTTCTGCTATCCTGTGTTAATACTGCGTGAAATAGAATTTGTATTCGTCTATTAACTAAGAGATATTATTAGAATAGTTTTTTTTGTTTTAGTATTTAAGAGATACTACCGTTTCGACGCTGTGCGTTGATATTATAAGACTTGTAAATATTAATTTGGAATAAAAAGTTATTTTATAATTATGTATATGGTGGTTTCATTAAAATATCAAAAATATAGTTCATTAATGTAATCCATAATATAAAAATAAGTCGGGTTTTCCTTCCTGCCGCTATAACTCCAGAACGCACGAACCGATTTCCACGGTACAGCATTCGTTGGAAATGTCTCAGGCTCCGTGAGGGCAGTAGCAAACATAATTTAGGGAAAATATCATCTTTGTGGCGAAACGGAGTTCGCTATGTTTGCTGGTACGATCTATAAATACGATAGGATGTCTTACATAAGTCTTGTTTAATTTTGACAGCGGTTTCGAATTATAATAGATGTATTCTATCATTATAATTAAAAAAAAAGAGTGATTTACCAAAATCATCATCATCAGTCTGTATCATTGCACTGCTGGGTATAGGCCTCCTTTCCAACACGCCATATAACATGGTCTTCATAAGTACTCTATATACCAATTTGGAGCATTTAAAAGAACTAGCATAAGCAGTTCACAATACATTCCCACTGCTGGGGCTTTGGACCATCTCTCACAAGGAGAGATATGTACCATATTCCACCACGCTGGCCAATTGCGGGTTGCGGATGACGCATCTCGGCTATTGTGGTCTTGAAACGTGTAGATTTCCTCAAAAGGTTTTCCTTCACCGTAAACTAAAAAAAAACTAATCAACCTCCAAACTGAGTATAATATGCTCAGTTTAGCATATTATACTCAGTTTGGAGGAGATTGTATACACTCGAGGAGCTACGAGTAAGTCCGCTCCGTGGTAAAGGTTGACTAATGTGCATGCATGCATAAGCAGCTCACTATACGTTCGCACTGCTGGGACTCGGGGCCTTCTCTCACGAGGAGAGAGATATAGGCCATAATCCACCACGCTGGCCAAGTGCGGGTTGGCGGATGACACACGTCTTCGGATATTGTGGTCTTCAAACGCGCCGGTTTCCTCACGATGTTTTTTCCTTCACCGTAAAGCGAGTGCAAATCCACACATCACTTGAAAAACAAGTCATTAGTGTAGGGCTGGGATTGAACCAGGGGCCGTCTGACTACTGTACTAAGGTGTAACTTGATTCAGTCAAAAAAACATTTGTAAGTAATATTTTTTTGTTGACACAATATTATCAGTCCCTTTAAGGTAGTTAACACGGTGTTTATCTCTAGACACAATCCGCAACTACTATAATATACTAGAAACGGCAGGCCAACTGGTATAAAAAAATTAAAAATATTTATGTAAGAAACATATTTTTATTTTCACAGTATCTTACACAAACTCTTACTTATTTTAACTGACAATGTCCATTCACAAACGTATCACATATATTTACACAGCAGTCTTACATCTAATACTTGACATGCCAACAATTACAAGTACTCAAATAATAAAATAATATTTTCGCGTAGAAAACGGTCACACTTACTTATTATTGAAAATTGGAATGAGTCCAACAGTTTCGGTGCTTTCCGAGCACCATCTTCAGGGGCGAGTGTTACACGGACCGCCGCCGACGAGATCCGCGCGTGCACTCATTGGAAACTGTTGGACTCATTCCAACTTTTAATAATAAGTGAGTGTGACCCTTTTCTACGCGAAATTATTAAGATGCCTTACGTGAACAGTTTACAATGTTTAATAAAATAATAAACCTGCGACACTTAACTAGCCGCGCCTTACGACCCTGCCTGCGTTGATCCGGGATTAAAAGTAGTCTATGCAAGGTCGAAACTCTTTAGCTGCGACTTCATTTTATACAGACTATTGCATTGATTGAAGTTGATACTTTGGTCACTGAGTCACATTTAATTCTTGCATTCAGGCTGAGCCACTATCCGACGAAGCCAGGATGTTATACAAATACGTATGAGTCGTAGAAATTAATCATATACCTATAATAGAGGTGACATGACTGCAATTGACCACATTCTTTGTGTATTTAATAAACTTGACGTAACAAAAATACGTGTTCTTTATTTTTGTCGATCGACATGGATGAAGTAAAAAAGGTTCTGTAAATTTGAAGTTATCGAGGCTATCTATAATCTAAAAATAAGTGGGCTTTTCCTCCCTGACGCTATAACTTCAGAACGCACGAACCGATTTCCACGGTACAGCATTCGTTGGAAAGGTCTCGGGCTCCGTAAGGTTTGTAGCAAACAACATTCTAGGAAAATTTCAACAGAAAAGGAGGAAAACGGGGAAAATCTTTTTTCACATACAGCGCCATCTCTGATACGTAGCATGTACTACAAACCATGGTTTTGCATGTTTTTTGTTTACTAGTAATGGGCTTGCGCTTGACCGCAATTCACCTGATGGTAAGCGATATTGCAATCTAAGGTGGAGCGCGCTTGCCCAGAAGAAACCGGTTCACTCTTGCCTTGAAAACCGCTAGATTATAGTTATCGGGGAACAGGGAATTTGGCAAAGAATTCCACACTTTGGTGGTGGAGCAGACGCGAAAAGCGAGCTACACGCGGGCGGGGCAGCGGCAGGCTGGGAATCATATAAATAACAACTGCTAGTAAATAGAAGACAAAATTAAATATTTAGTGTACTTCCGCTGTGATTCGAAATCCAAATTAAGACAAGTAAAGGAACAATCAACTAAGATCAATTAACCAAGCTTAATCAATTAAGATTAATTAACTAAGATTAATTAAGATTAACGTTACCTATCACAATTCGGAAATTCTTAACTCTACACGTGTTTCGCCTCGAGAGTACTCTCGACTTGTCGTTCGAAGAGTCAACATCTCCTGATGATGCCTTGTGGTTAGGCGAAACACATGTAGAGTTAAGAATTTCCGAATTGTGATAGGTAACGTTAATCTTAATTAATCTTAGTTAATTAAGCTTGGTTAATTGATCTTAGTTGATTGTTCCTTTACTTGTCTTAATTTGGATTTCGGATCACAGCGGAAGTACACTAAATATTTAATTTTATCTTCTATTTACAATGGATTTCCGCAAAGTAACGCCTGAGTCAATAAGTTATTTACAACTGCTAGTTATTTATATGAGTCCCAGTGTGGTGAGACGTGCGCGGAGCGTCAGGCGCTGGCCATGGCGGTGGGCTTGACGGGCGCGAGCGCCGCGTACAGCTTGCTGATGGCGCCGTGCACGGAGCGCTCCAGCGACTCGTCCTCCGGGCACATCACCTCCTGGACCACACGTAACACATATTATTATATTACTACGCATACTGGTGGCGATTCAGCGGCACACACGACTAAACTAAATTTAAAGAAGCCCCGTCTCTTTTCATCTTAGGTGGCCAGAAAGAGACGGCACGTTCTGCACCACACACAAAATAACTAAAATCACGCAAATTTGAAAAATGTAAGCGATTTTAGAGCGCACCCAATTGTATCAGCTCTAAATCTGACGTGATTGACGTGATTTTAGATGTTTTGTCTATGGTTTAGATCGTACCATCTCTTTTTGGTCATTTATGACGAAAAGAGGCAGAGCTACTTTAAATTTAGTTTAGTCGTGTGTGCCACTGAATCGCCCCCACTGTTCTTCTTCTTTTGTTTATGGCTTTCTTCGGTCGGTCTAAGCCACAACTTTGTCAACCACACATACTGTTATATGTGGGTCGAGTGTTTCCGTATATAAAAAAGTACTCTGTGGTCGAGTGTTAGTCTATGATGACATAAAAATCGGTAAGTCAGTGTCACTGTCAAAAAGACAGAATTGTCGATCTCACTCATAGAGAAAGGAAATGAAAGGAGATGCTGTTAGCTACTTTTTTACACAGAAAACTGTACCCAAATATGGTATAATTTTTCTTACAAACGCTATCTAATTTCCCAAGAAAGTACGCTTTAAATGTCGAACTCATTTGTAGTAAAAAGTTTCTGCCCACCATCTCAGTTTCTCTCTCCCTCCATCTTTTTTTTACAACTCTAAGTGTGAAATTGAGCATTGGTTGCCTGGTGTTAAACTACTATGGTCTACTATGTTACACGTTTACATAGAAAATAGCTATTAACTCTAGATAGGAAGACCCCCAGGTGGTACTTACTTCTCAGTAAACAGAAACTCAGGAAGAAAATTCCAAAGTTTTGCAGACCTCACAAGAAAGGTCGAAGCGAATCGGCTCGTGCGATACTTAGGGACTTCGACTGTAAACCTATGTCTCTTCGCTGAGTTACTGCTTGTTCTGTAATGGAACGTACATCACTCTCTGCTTCCATTTATTTCTTTCTCACTCTCATTCACTTTATTCCTCCATCTCTCTCTATCTCTCCCCCCCTCTAGCTGGTAGTAGCGGAGTGTTGTATATTGTGTGTATTACCATATTGAGCAGGTCGATGTGCGCGCGCTTGCCGTCCACCGTGACATGCAGCTTGTCCCCCTTGAACATCTTGGGCACCGACTGCTCGCCGAACATCTCCTGCAGCATCTCGATCACACACTCCTGACAACACACACGGTTTGTTAATGTAACCTTCTAGCAGACCGTCTCGGCTTCGCATGGGTTATATAAGGGTTTTTGATACACATATTATTAAGGCTCTCTCATATTTTTGGATACAAAATGTAGCCAATGTTACTCGGGGATAATGTAGCTATTCAACAGTGAAAGAATTTTTCAAATCGGTCCAGTTGTTTCGGAGCCTATTCGAGTCAAACAAATAAACAAAAATTAAACTTTTCCTCTTTATAATGTTGGTATAGATGTAAGAGCCCAACGTACGTGCACTTTTGTTTTAGGGCGAATATATGGTCAAAATTTTGATTTCACAGTGTTTTCGCAAAAAATCGCTATCAGGAAAACAAATAAAAAGACTGCTTCAAAAATCTTTTAGATTTTGACGTGACAACGTCTTAAATTAGGTTGCGGCTGGGAGTCACTTATGAAAAAGTGTAACGCCCGGTAACGTTACGATGAGTCACCGAACGAGAGAGAGGCCCGCCGAATGCCTTGCGTCTCTCTCCCACTCAACTATGATCGGTCTGCCGCGCGCGCAGCACGCGGCAGACCATATATTCGCCCTAAAACAAACCGACTTTACAGGCAACCATTTTTTTTGAACCAGTTTTATTTCCAATTCATAAGTGTGATTGGTACCAATAAATAAGTATAAATATTCTTAATGTGGTCCTTTAGATGGCTATTTTTCCATATTTTCTTTACGTTTACAATTTTTACCGAAAAAATCGTAGCACTTGTAAACAATGCACGTGATGGTAAGAGTGACAGTGAGGTGGGTTACCTTGAAGTGCATGCGGTCGAGTTTGGGCGCGAGCGGCAGGTGGGAGGGCGCGGGGAGCGCGGCGGCCGACAGGATGCCCGCCACCAGCGCGTCCGCGAACATGTCCGCCACCGGGGACGCGCTCCACTGGCAACGCAACATTATTATCAATACATAATACAACACATTTTCAAGAATTATGGACTACAATATGTACTTTTCTAAAGTCTCATTAACATGATTATTACGCGGTCCAGGCCAGATTTCACGACAGGTAGTTATTTCAATTGATGTAGAGTGAGACAAGTCTGGCATTTAACTGTTTAATGAGATAGGGGCAGTTTTCTAATTGTAAATCTATTTTTTCAGTTTGCTACCACTACTAAATATAAATATTTTCTAAATGATGATGATTTGCGTATTGTGCTTGTCTTGTCTCAGTTTATTTGGGTGTTTATAGAGTCATATTATTATTTTATAGTTTGCAACAATATAAAATAAGTTATATATAATACTACAAGATCGCCCCGCATTCGCCTATAAAATAATCTAAGTTGCAAAGAGAAACAAACTATAGCCTACAATACATATCATACTAGCAGATCGTCCCGGCTTTGCACGGGCTATATAAATAATCTAAATTACAAAGAGAAACAAAATATAGCCTAAGTTACTCATGGATAATGTAGCTTCCCAACGGTGACAGAATTTTTCAAATCGGTCTTGTAGTTTCGGAGCCTATTTGCGTCAAACAAATAAATCAAACTTTTACTCTTTAAAATATTAGTATAGACGTCAGTAAAAGACATTTCGGAGAGTGTGCAACGAAATTGCAAGATTTGATCCCCCCCGCCCGTTCCTCCATCTGACGAGCAGGGAAACACCAAGGCGGCATCGTTATACCGTGGAGATACCTAAGTCACGTACTATGGGGTTTGCCTCCACCTTCATTGCGCATACCGCCAAAGTGTGAAAATCTTTGCCAAATTCCCTGTTCCCCGATAGCTATAATCTAGCGGTTTTGAAGGCAAGAGTTCGGAACCGGTTCCTTCTGGGCAAGCATTTCGTACTGACGACCGTACCGTCTTTTGTCACTACATAAGTCAAATCGGATTAAGGAGCTAAGAATAAGACTATGTTGATAAATCAATTGCATTTAATTAAATAATTTTCGATCTAACGTTGAAACGCCGCCGAGATCGTCTTTTGTTTTTTGTGTAGACCATTTTGCAATTCGCTAAAATGAACTTTATACTTAAGAACTCAGAGTGTAGTGTAGTATACTGTAGTGGCCTACATATTATATTTAATATCGAGCTGAATACACGTGTGCTACTGCCGTTATTCATCGCTAAGGCGCGAATCAAATTTGTTTTAAATAAACAGATGTTATTTAATAAATTATGTTCCTGTAATCGCTGTTTCAATTACCACCATTAGTCTAAGCAATAAGTAGCCAAACTAGTACTAGCCAACATAGTTAAAGTACCTCGAGCGTGATGCACTCGTTGTCGAGGGAGAGGTCGATGCACCCGTAGAGCCGCCAGCGCGTGTCTGCCAGGAAGGTGATGTTCCCGGCCAGCTGCATCACCACGTGCCGCAGCAGCGCCGGCGAGCCCGCGTAGTGGATCGACTGCCGCTGCGTCACCTCCGACTGCGTCAGCTCCGTGTACTCTGCGGACATTGTACTTATTCATGTGTTATCATTGTAATTATTCATGTATAATTATAGTTCTTTCTTCTTTGTTTTCACCTTTTCCGACTATGTGGACTATCGGCACAGCCCGTTTTTTGCTTCCACACTCTTCTGTCAGCCGTCATATCTATCATTCACTCCTTTCTCTTTTATATCCTCTTTCACACATTTTTTTTTACACGGGTGGTTAACCCCATACTGAACCATTTCTAGTTCGTAATATATTTGCTAACACAACTGATATACTACATATACATACATACATATTTTATATAGATACATATTTAACACCCAGACCGACAGTCAACAAATTTAGTTCAGCACAAATATGTTGGCCGTTCCAGGAATCGAACCCGGAACCTTCTGATTGCCAGTCCGGCATGGTAACCTTTACCAACGAGGTCGTCAAATAAATATTTATAATAATTAGTAGGAAGTAGGATACTCTAAAAAAGTTAATTAATACATTACTACTAAAAACTTGTATAAGAGCAAGATAAAGCTGTGGACTCACTGTTGAGGTCCTCAGGTGCCAGGATGTGGTAGTTGAAGTTCCTCTTCACCAGGATACCCTGGAGGTGCATCCCCGGCGTCGGCGGCTCCATTGCTAGCGAACCCATTACCTGCAATGTTCCAGGTAACATATCTTTCATTTATTTTATTTATTTATTTAATAAGGTACACAAAACAGAATACAACCTTAAATTACTAAACATTTATACATTGTTTCGTTCTAGGTTATATCCTTATCAAATATGTACACATCATGATCTAAGTAAATATTTACATAAAATACAAAAATATTAGTAAGTACCTATACAAAATTTACCAACAAATTATTTTCAAGCAGAATATATCTTAAATTTTCAAGTGTTACTTAGTAAGAATCAAATTATATAGGTAATATTATTTTAAATTAATTGATTTATTAAAAGTATTAGTAACAATTTTTAAGCTAGATTAAAAAATAATAAACAGTCCATCTTTTATAATGTATTCGAAAAAGA
Organism: Mellilla xanthometata; assembly: GCA_035578125.1. NCBI lineage: Eukaryota > Metazoa > Arthropoda > Insecta > Lepidoptera > Geometridae > Mellilla > Mellilla xanthometata. The sequence continues at coordinate 593,726 of JAPUBQ010000001.1, forward strand.
TATTAAATAAATCTGTTTCTTCGATACCAATATTATAACGAGGAAAAGTTTGATTGTATGTTTGTTTGTTTGACGCGAATAGGCTCCGAAACTACTGGACCGATTTGAAAAATCTTTTACTGTTGGGAAGCTACATTATCCCCGAGTAACAAAAGCTATATTTTGTTTCTCTGTACAACTTGGATTATTTTATAGCCCGTGCGAAGCCGGGACTGGTTGCTAGTTTGCTATACAGATGACAGTCAGACCGGGTGATCAGGTGTGTGGCCGGCTCACATCCCGATGGTCGTGTGTTCGATACCCGCCAATGAGCTCGAGCTTAGTGAAGGAAAACATAGTGAGGAAATCATAGCATGGGGGTAGCGCATTTTCTAGTGCTTGCCTGGTTAGCAACCGATTTAAAGTTGAAAAGTCTTTCGCCAAGCACTTAACAGTGTATTCCGGCAGCCTCCTTGAGAGCCAGTTATTCTAGACTAACCATGCTCCGCTTTTCCGGAGTGTCACGGTGTCGTTCGGTTACGCGTTCTAGTTTGAAGTTTTAAAATACACCCGGTCCAAATTACATGAATATCAAAAGAATTCCCTTTCCAAGACTAGAGCTGGTAAACGATTCCAATTATTAAAACCAATTACACATAGATTGGCAATGTTTGAAAAGATCCCTAAGCTTATGGGTCAGAAACTATATACAACAAAATACCCGAACATATTCAATGTATTGAAAATGATGTGAAATTTCAGTATTGCGCTTAAGAACTTCCTTTGTCAAAAACGGTGTATAAAATATCAGAGTTTTTACAAAATTATTATTCTAATTTTAATACTGACAAATAACTAAATTTTTTAGCACATTTTACTTTTTCTTGACATGGCAACTTTATAGCCTAATTGTTTTTGACATAAGTCGATATAATTTATTATTTTTATCTATGACGAAGCTCCTTTACAGCTGACATGAATTGTATTTTTATTTTAGATTTTAATATTAAATTTCCAAGGTTATGTGTTTATTATGCGATTAATATTAATATTGACATTTTAAGTGAAGTGAAACTTGTTAATGTAATAATGAATAATGTATGAATGTGAAATTGACGAGAACGTATTGCATCCTTTTATTTAAACCTATAAATTGTTTATATTACAAATACAAATCATTTATTGATAACACCAAAGTTACAAGTCAAATAATATGATATCATTACTAAAGTATATGATATGTATCCATGTCAATTTTCAATTATATTCTAGTACTATAATATCATTACAATAGTATATGATATTAATCATAATGTCAATTTTCACTACTAATTCTAGTATCTAATATAATATCAATACCAATATCAATTAGGATACGTTATGACGAATAAATGATATTCTATTCTATTTTAGTTGTAAAGAGCAATAAAAAAATACCTATGCTCGAGCTTAGAATTAAATCCTTGTCGTACACTGTAAGCGGACTCACCTTGGCGGTCTTGTCCCCGCGGAAGGTAAGCGCAAGCAGCTGCGTGTTGCGCGGCGTGTGGATCGCTATCTTGCCGCGGTGCTCGCGCTGCAGCGCCGCCTTCAGACGAGACATTTCGTTCTGCTCGCCGTGCACTAGCACCTTCAAACATTGTTCCTTATTTTATTTAAACATCATTTAATTAAGTTGGAATATATTCAGTGTTTATGGATTTTACCTCTCCATTTTTTTTTCTTTATTTATGAAAGGGTTTCTGTCACACAGTGACAGCGCCATTCCCATTGTACTATTCACTATGTGCAAAACACAAAAAAAAACTAAACCTAATATGAACTTATACAGTTTCAACAGCACTTTGGCCTCAGCCAACATCGGGGAGGCCAAAATGCTGTTGCACAAACCTACGTGGTGACAATTCTCCATAAAACTAGAAACTCCTTAAGACTAAAAAAGTGATTAAAATAGAAAGGGTAAATAAAACTTTCTCAGCGCTTCGTTCCGGACACATTCCATCAAGACGTGAAAAGCACATCTTCGTCTGTATGGCAGACTGGATAAATCGGAGAGTCCGTTAGTCCTATAAGTTGCTTATATTTGTTTGATGGAATGTGTCCAGAACGGACTCTCATCATAGCTACAATGTCTTTTCCACTAATGTTAGCCTCATCGAACCATGGGCAACGAGGGAAGATTAGACTGTCAGTTTATTATTTTTTTCTCTGTTTGAGTTTGGTTTGTTATTATTTTTATAACCTAGTTCGATTAGTGTATTTCCTTCATTTAAAGTATGTAATAGTAAGTGTATTAACAAAATCTTCTAATGGCTCGGCGCGGATGAAACTATTGCACAGTCAGTTACTCAGTCTTTGCAATTATTATTACATGTACAATATTAAAAAAAAATATTTAAAAAAATGTACGTACACAATTTAAAAACAAAAAAAATGTTTTGCATAGCACCTGTTTGTAGTGTACTGTTTACGTATGTATAGTATGTGGCCTAGGTATGATGTGGCTTAGTCTATACACAATAGCCTCAGTCTGTGGCATATCTATTGGCGTGTGTAGGACATAGGCGGGGCAGTCGCATACGGATCGCCAAGCTATATATATATATATATGTATGTGTAACATGTTTTAAGTGCACCCAGACACGGGGACTGAATGTGCGAAGATGTGTGTCATCCGCCAACACGCACTTGGCCAGCGTGGTGGATTATGGCCTGTAACTCTCTCCTAGTACGAGAAAGGCCCGAGACCGAGCATGAACGAGCGAGAATGAGCGAGTGGGAACGTATAGTGGGCTGCTTATGCTGAATGATTTGATTGTACTGCCCTGCATCAGTGAGAGTAGTGACGTTAGAGTGAACCGGTTACCACGTGCGGCGGCTTGAGTATGTTGATGAACTCGCTGGTCTGCTGGTAGTCGGTGTGCGCGGAGAAGGAGATGTAGTCGACGGACATCTTGAGCGGCAGCTTCTGGCCCGACATGGTGGAGATCTCGTCCGGCTCCGACAGGATCGTCTTGGCCAGCGTGCCCTCCACGCAGTAACCTGCGCACACCATCACATTATAGCGCCTGTAGCTCGGCTAGCTGACGTGATCTGACGCGGTCGGCGAAGCTTAGCAGTAAGTAAGTGGGCATGTATGTGAGTAGGTGGGCAAATACGTGAGTAAATGAGTAATTGGGCAAGTAAATGAGTAAGTAACTGGACAAGTAAGTAAGTAATTGGGCAAGTAAGTGAGTAAGTAAGTGGACAATTAAGTGAGTAAATAAATGGGTAAGTGGACAAGTAAGTGAGTAAATAAGTGGGTAAGTAAGTGGACAAGTAAGTGAGTAGGCAAGTAAGAAAGTAAGTAGACAAGTAAGTGAGTAAGTAAGTGGACAATTAAGTGAGTAAATAAGTGGGTAAGTAAGTAAATAAGTGGGTAAGTAAGTGGACAAGTAAGTGAGTAAGTAAGTAGGCAAGTAAGAAAGTAATTGGGCAAGTAAGTGAGTTAGTAAGTGGACAATTAAGTGAGTAAATAAGTGGTAAAGTAAATGGACAACTGTGTGAGTAAGTAAGTAATGCGCGAGACCTGCGATGATGACCCCGTTCTTGGGGTCGGTGCACCACGACTCGAACAGCTCGCGCGAGAGCCCCGACTGCATCATGCCGGGCGACGCCATGATCACACACGGCCCTATGTCCTCGAAATGGTCTATGCCCTGGAAACAATACAATTAAACGTTTCACTCGTTTTATAATAGCATAGACTAACTAATATCATAGACAAAGTATACTAAAGTAGACAGACAACTCCAATACAAAGCACCATACAACGATTTGGTTTCCATTCAAGCACACTAGCTGTCACTACTTGTACCGAATTGAGGCAAAATACAAAATTATAGTGTCGGCTGGTTATCCCTTACATCTCAGATAAATCTTAACCTCATTGCAGTACAGAGAAAAACTAACAGATGGCGCCAGTATAAATAACTATGGCCACGTTGAACAGACAAAGATATTTTGTGACATAAGAATGTTACGTTGCCAGCTCGTGCAGCTCAGTCTTAGATATGAAAGAAACTTGTAGTCTTTGAGAGGCGTTGCCACTCTTACTCGTGCTTTGTTGCGTCGTGTTAGATTGCGATAATTGCGATGCGCCGGGAGCGTACAGTGCCGGGCAGGAGTATTGAAACTAGTGCTGCCATAACAAGAAAAAAGTGAAAAACAATGGACTTATCTTGATAGCTACAATTAAAAGCTTCAAATACAAACTACATTTATCATTTTTTCTGTTAGTAGACTTCCAACGAATATTTTGGTAACTGACAGCTAAACACTGTGGAGCTTAACAAACAGCAACCGTATGTAAACTTATTATACAATAAGGTTACATACGGTTGCATAGTTTTTATTACATAAATATTAATATAATCTAAATGTAGTAGAATCACAATATTTTAATAAACCTTTAATGAAAATGCGGAAATAATGACATTGTTCTAACACTAATATAGTAGGACTGGAAAATCTGGAATAGGACTGGCAACACTAACACTGGTAATCAGTCAGTGATCACTTGTTACGTCAGTTGCTCCCGAGTTGCTCCTGAGTTCGTAATTTCGTTTGTTTTCGCTACTTTTATTCTTTTATTCAATTCCTGCTCTCTTACCGGACTTTGATTATCTCGCCTAAACGATTGACCTCCGCATGTTTATTGGACTCCGATTTGGCCTACGTTTCGACAGGATATCTAATATTCAGTGTGATGCCGACACCTTACGAAACGTTGCCGAGTACATCTAGACAAACCTATTGATGGTTGTTTACTGTTAGTTGGCTGTTGATGTTGACTTTTTTGTTGAACGAGACCCTATTTATCACGAAGATTAAAACGCCGACCGGAAACAAAAGAAGGATTAGTTTTCTATTGTTTTATCGGTTATCTTAAAAGGTGCCGACAAGCCAAAGTTCTGAGAAAGAGAAGCGATGTCGAGCAACTGCTTTATTTTTGTAATTATTTTTGAACAAGGTATACCGTGGTCCTGCAATTAGTGTCTATCTCATAATAATGTATGGAATGACGTGTATACCAATAAAGAAGTATTATGAGTGTATTATTATTATTATGAGTGTATTACTTTTTAGGTACGGAAACCTACTTACTTTCTTGTTTTAGACGCTTAAATAAACATGTAAAAACGTACTTAGTGTTATTATTTTCCAAGAACATATGTAGGCATGTATATTCAATTTGGTATGTACTTCTTGTTTTATCACGAAATAATGTTAATAATGTTGTATGTTCACGTTACCTATCATATTCATCTAAGTTGCTACATTATGTTATCTTCGTAAAAAAAACATATTATATTTTCGCTCTTTTTGCAAACTGTACCGCGCCAAGACTCATAGCTTTTGAACGGGTTGCCTAGAGTTTGTTTAGGCAGTTTAGGTATTTAGAGATTTAAAAAAATGAGGATATTATCAGTTAGGCCTTTGTGCGAGTATGTGGCATCGTAACTCGAACGGATTAAGAATTAACCAATCGTGATTGAATAAGTCGAGCTTTACTAAAAATTCGTTCAAAATTACCATCGCTGCAAATGATTGATGATGTATGAAAGATTTTGTAGGTTATATTTAAATTAAAAAATCTATTGCTTTTATAAAATCTTGCCATGTTTTCTTGCAAATCGAAGAATGGTATGTAACTCTGTGTAGAATTTCATAGGCTATAGAAAAGGTGAAGGATTTAGTGAAGTTTAATGGGCACAACTACCAAAGCCAATAAACAAAATGGTATAAGCTGTCAATGTCATCAAGAAAATAATTCACAATTTAAGATGTTGAAAGAATTTCACAGAGTTTTACACACGAATTACTGGAATATTTAATATAAATATTCAAAATTATCACAAAGTATGTTTGGTATAAATAATAATTATTCAATACTTATCATACCATTGTCTCGTCAATGCTTGGCTTAACTTTATTATAGAGCTCCATCTAGCGTACAGCGGACGCGTTAGTTCGAATTCTATCTTTCAATCGATCGTAACGCCATCTCTCAATAGCCTGGGGAAACTTAATAAAACTTTAAAATTATTTCGAAATAAATTTAATAGGTTTTGACCAATATTATAATATTTAAAAAATACCATAGGGCTTTTGAGCTTAAATAGCATAATTATAATTTAGTTTTATCCTTGTTCTGTTGAGATATCCATGTCACCGGGCTATTTAGCAGCGCCCCCTGGTAATAATACGTAATTCCGAGCTTTTTGCGATGTTCGATTTTTTGTTCGTGATTAGCGGTCTTCTTTAGTATACTTTGTCTATGCTAATATAATAGACGCTCAATCTCTTGATGAAAATCGTACTATGTGAATCATTCGATTGATATTCGTAGCTATCTATTCATATTTTCTTGAAACGACTTCACTCGGGTCACGCACTCTACTATCGTTATATCACTATGCGGCTGCAGCGTGTTTCAGAATTTGGCAAAATATACATAAATATTTTATATAGATCTAGATTCCTTGTTCAGTCGTTTATAAACTCCTCTCCATCCAAAGGTTGCCTAAAAGAGATCGCTTTAAGCAATAAGGCCGCCAATTGTGACACACTTATTAGTGAGCCCTTTCTTTTTCTTTTTTAAATTTCATGTATGTGTCCAATAAAGAATTTTCTATATATCTATAGATACATATTTAACATCCAGACTGACATCCAACAAATTTAGTTCAGCACAAAGAAGAAAGTTGGCCGTGCCGGGAATCGAACCCGGAACCTTTTGGTTGGCAGTCCCGTATGGTAACCATTACGCCAACGAGGTTGTCTCCTACTTTTTACTTGCGGAGCATTAGGCTTATTGTGATGATTTAATTATTTATACATTCTTTATAAAACTTGTATATATTTCCTATCAAACAAAGTTTAACAAAAACCGACCCATTTATTCTGTTTCGACAAGGCGTTACTCTCTGGATACTCAATTATACACAAAATCAATGATACATCCCAATTAATATTAAACTTTATCTCAATACAAATAACGCTTGAATCCCAAGACTGGTTGTTACGACATTTTGGCAGACGCTCTTATCGTATTGGAGCTATGATATCACGTTCATATCATGCGTTTAACCCGAGCCAAGGCCACGGTCAATGTGGTTCACAAGTTTTTAGACACCGGCCGCGATTTTAGTCAGAGAGTTACAAAATAATACTATCTCATAAACATTTAGGTACATTAGAAGTATATGAGTATTTAAGTGATTCATTTAGGTAGATTAGAAGTATATAAGTGGTTTGTGTTTGGCAAAATTGTTGCCGCAACGACGAAGTGGTTTTTGTGTGAGGAAGTCTGGACATGACAGTAGAAACATCGATTTAGAAGGTACGCGATGAAGAACAAAAGACCATAAAAAGAGTCCGTAGCAATTAAGGCTGTTCGTTAGCATGCCACAAGTGCTCAGATGCCGCTAGATGGCGTTAAATTTTCATAAGTATGTTTTCTTTATCCTAGCGGCTCAAATTATCCCTTTCAGAACTTCTGAATCGTTACGCGAAATCTATTGTTAATGTATTATTTTTAGGGCTCATCACAAAACACCATCTACTAAGGCGTCGGTAGCAAAAGTCAAATAAACCCATATCTACTATCATCTATTCTGTGACGATGCGGCTACACTCACACTAGCATTGACAATTTTTTTTGTCACTTGAACTTCAGCATATTTGAATATGCATGCCAATTTCGAACGCTCAATTGTCGATTATATGGCTCGTTCGTAGAGGAAGCATTTTTGGAACAGGAAATATTTTTATGATTTGAATTGACTATGGTTCAAATCTCATGAATTATTAATTTTGCTATTTTATTTTGTTCGAAACTCTTTTTTTTTAAAGGAATATTATGGGAAAGTCAATATTTTCAATAGGTTTCGTTTTCGTGTATGTTAATATTCATAGTGCATACCTTAAAACCTCAAATGAAATTAAAAAATAAATCTATTGGGTGCATGATACGAGTAACAAGAAAAAACTTTTCTCACGAATCATCTAACATATTGCATGAAACAGTTGTATTTTTCGCATGATTCCAAAATGTAAGCCATTTCATTTGGGAAAGTTGCGAATAATATCATATCCGCTATTTTGGGACATCCGAATATCATCAAACATAGCTAAGAACATCAAAATCGGTTCATCCGGAATAACAGCTTCAAGTCTAATGATTAGAAAAGTAAATAATTACATATTATCAGGGAATTTATATATAATAGACTATGGATATTATTTTAGCTTCATTTGAAATAAAAAAAAACTATTATTATTATTCTAAGGTAAGAGGCCTGTCGAAATCTTAGTTATTATAAATATACACCTGGCAGTTTACATGTATTGTTGATATAATTATACACTAGTGGCCCGTCCCGGCTTAGCACGGGCATAAAAAAAAAACAATTCTAGGAGATATGTTTGAAAGTCGTTCAGAAGTGTAATATTTTATTCGTTACGAACAAACATTTAAACTTTATCGCATTATAATTTTGACATAGATTAAAGTTTTTTTTTGTATATATGGGTTCCGCTGCTCTCAAGACATACTAAACGACACCCGCCACAACTAACTTTTCTTAGCGCATGCGATGAAACAAATTTTTTACTCTTTTTTATACCTTGTGTTACATTACTGGAGTCTTAATAAGAATTTCTTACCCTTTGCAACAAAATATAATGCCTATGTCATTTGGGGATAATGTAACTTCCCAACGGTGTAAGAATTTTTAATTTTAGTCCAATAGTTTCGGAGCCTATTCGCGTCAAAAAAACATAAAAACATCCAAACAAACAAACAAACAAGCCTTTTGTAATTATGAGATTGTTAAAGATATTGATAGGTAAACAAAAGACGTAGGTATAAAAATTTGATATAATTGGCCAAGTACGAACCGGGCTCGCGCGTAAGGGTTCCGTACCATTATTAAAATATGGCGAAAAAACATGTTTTTTGTATGGGAACCCCATATCAAACATTCATTTTATTTTGAAAGAAAGAAAGAGAGAAATCATGAAAGAATCTACCAAGTGTCATTGTAAAGATAGAGTAAAAAGAGGTAATACGTAGCTTAATATTCTGTAGAATTCTTTAGTGTCCTGTTATCGTTTTTGATATTGAGCAAAAATACAAAATATAACACGTCTTTTAAGGTACACTTTAAAAACGTGTCATCCACCCTTTATATTTGTATATTTTCTGTTTTTAGTATTTGTTGTTATAGCGTATCTAGTACTTGTATACTCTTGGGTTATAGCGGCATCGGAAACAAATAATTTGTGAAATTTTCAGCTATCAAAGTGTATAAGAAACAGCCTGGTGACAGAAAGACAGACAACGAATATTTTGTAAAAGGCATTCGTTTTTATCTTTTAAGTACAGAAAAGATCGCAGTAGTATATTAATTTCATTCTTAGGGTACCTAACCCTAAAAATTATTGCTGCAATATAAATACGTTTTTTTAAGTATGTCAAACATGACAAACTGACATTGACATAACTAAATTTCATTCAAATAATCAAACAAAATTATACATATTTTAAATTTTGAATTCTATTACGATACTTAATATAAAAATAGCAATAATTTATTTAAAAATAATAAATAAATTTCATCAAACTCTTTAACAATACTGTTTTTGATCCTGCCATCTATCGGAATTTTGTTGATTTATTACTACGGATGGTAAGCTTGGGTTCATGTTTGGCAGAGAGAATGACACTAACGGAAACGGAAACTAACAATGTATACGTATACATGTCACCAACTTAGCTGTTCAGGTGGCCAAAATTGGAATTACAAGTTCGACAGCACTCTTAGGTGGCAACAAATCTCCACTAGCGACACTGTCAACTGAACAGCTAAGTTGTTGCACTGCACTCATACATGTGTATTTTGCTGGAAAAAATCACGCTGATATATCTGTTTTGCGATAAAAAATGTATAATATTACCTATTTCGCGCCCCAATTAGACCATTTTAAGTTTATGTTAAGTGATTACTATTTAAAAATCTTAGAGGAAATGGTTGCCAGTCTGAGAAGCATTTAGTATGGGGCTCGGAAAGTAATAAGTTTTTTTCGCGTAGAAAGTGGTCACACTTACATTATCATTAAAAGTTGGAATGAAATTATTAAATTGCCTTACGTGAACAGTTTACAAAGTTTAGTGAATACGTTACTAAATAATCTCATTAATTTTTAAGCGTCTACAAATAGTTGCTTAGGGGTTTTCTAAACAAATTTACAATTTAGTCCCAAATCGTGAATTAGCATTTTGAATATTAATTATTATTTATTATTAATTTATGGAGCGTGTAATGTGCAGTTCTAAAAAATCCGAATTTTGGTATTAAGAAGATGTGAAATACATTGATAAAATAAATTAAGTCACTTAATTAACATTTTTGAACAAGTTTTTTTTTTTCATGTTAATAATAGTGTGATTGGCACCGTCAGGTGAATTTAGGCCAAGCGCAAATCTATGTATTCTTTTTGCATGGTAACATTTTAGGAAGTTTACAGTTTATCCTAAATGAAGAATTCCCGGTTGTATCTGATATGCAGGTGTTCACAATTAATACCTAATTAGTAAAGATAAGATATAACAGAGCGCGATACCAACCAGTGAGTTATACGCGGTAAACCGAAACGCAGGTGTGTGGCATATTCGATAGCTTTATATTTTCTAACCTATTTTTGACGCCCGTCGATCAATCGGGTGTTATTATAATATAAGTTTGACGTGTGTGTGTGTGTGTGTGTGTGAGTCTGTCTGTAGCGTCGTAACTCTTGAACGGATGGACAGATTTGGAAATAGTTTTTTTTTCTGTTTGAAAGGTGTGTCAGCCGAGTGTTCTGAGCTACCTTTGATGAAAATCGGCTAGGATGGAAGGATATATGTTATTTCACAACTAACTCAAAATGGGTATCAAATAAATGGACTTGCCTAGTAGAATACATACACTAACTAGTCTAGAGTCACGCGTTTACAACATTTTAATTTACACTTGTTTTACAATATGGACAACAAATATAACGGATTGATTAGTAGAAAACATACATATACTCTTATAAATTTTAAATACAGGTAGCCGCTACTAAAAAAATGATTGGGGCGTTCCTATTTTTATTTTAAAAACTGAGTAATTTAATCAATTTAATTTCCAAAATAAATGTTCAATTTGTAATTAATAATATTTGTATTATACTATTTCAAACTAGTATTTATCTAAACTACCATAAATAACTTTCATACATACACTTTTTATGTACTATATTAATTGTGTTGCTCATAAATATTAATTAAAAATATGTATGAATGTGAATTGACCTGTAAAATATTGTTTTACCAATAAAGATAATTATGATATATTCGAATTTTAATTTGAACTTCAGTCTTTCAGTCAGTCAGTCAAAAAAAATAGTTAAATAAGACTTACTTACTTGTGAGAAATCAGATTCATAGTACATTTAGTATGTGTTGTCTTGTTTAGAGGATAAGTTTATTGGTAACTGGAGAAGGTTGCTTCGACACAGACCAACCGCCTAGTGAAGCAACCACTACATATACAATAGTGTTAAAATATGTTTTTTTTTTGTATTTTTTTTTTCATCCCATTATCAGGCCAATCGCCTAGAGAAGCAACCACTACATATACAATAGTGTTAAAATATGTTTTTTTTTTGTATTTTTTTTTTCATCCCATTATCAGGCCAATCGCCTAGAGAAGCAACCTCTACTTATACACAATAGTATTACAATATGTTTTTTTTTTTTGTAATTTTTTTTTCATCCCTTTAGCAGGCCAATCGCCTAGAGAAGCAACCACTACATATATACAAAAGTGTTACAATATGGTTTTTTTGTATTTTTTTTTTCATCCCATTAGCAGGCCAATCGCCTAGAGAAGCAACCACTACATATATACAATAGTGTTACAATATGTTTTTTTTTGTAATTTTTTTTCATCCCATTAGCAGGCCAATCGCCTAAAGAAGCAACCACTACATATATACAATAGTGTTACAATATGTTTTTTTTTGTAATTTTTTTTTCATCCCATTAGCAGGCCAATCGCCTAAAGAAGCAACCACTACGTATACAATAGTGTTACAAATGTTTTTTTTTTGTAATTTTTTTTTCATCCCATTAGCAGGCCAATCGCCTAAAGAAGCAACCACTACGTATACAATAGTGTTACAATATGTTTTTTTTTTGTAATTTTTTTTTCATCCCATTAGCAGGCCAATCGCCTAGAGAAGCAACCACTACGTACACAATAGTGTTACAATATGTTTTTTTTTGTAATTTTTTTTTCATCCCATTAGCAGGCCAATCGCCTAAAGAAGCAACCACTACATATATACAAAAGTGTTACAATATGTTTTTTTTTTTGTAATTTTTTTTTCATCCCATTAGCAGGCCAATCGCCTAGAGAAGCAACTACTTCATATATACAATAATGTTACAATATGTTTTTTTTTGCAATTTTTTTTTCATCCCATTCGGCCAATCGCCTAGAAAAGCAACCACTTCATATATACAATAATGTTACAATATGATTTTTTTTGCAATTTTTTTTTCATCCCACTAGCAACAATGTTACCGCAGTCTGCAAAAGACCGGCTAGTCCGGTGGCTAGAAGACCACCGCGAGTTCGTGGTGGCCGTGTTCTGCCTGCCCGCCAGCTTCTTCTTCACGGTGTTCCTCAGGGTACGAGCCTGGCTGCGGAGGAAGAACCCGCGGCCTCATGGCGAGGCTGTCGCTGAGATACAGGCCAGGGTGAGTACGGTCCCGAGGAGACGATGCTTTTGGTTGTCCCGGGGCATCGCTCGCGCCGTAGAGGGGGGCGTCGCCCTCCTTGAAGTGGGTCCGCTCGGACTGCGGACAGCGGCCTGGGTGGGGAGAGCAGCGGCAATGCGCTACGCGGTCCGTCATCCCCGCCCCCTCGTGAGATGGGACACCGTGAGATTGTAGTCGGTAGTGACGGCCCGTATGGCTCTCGAGTCCGACATACCCCGTCCGCCTCGTCCAGGCCTGTGGCGGGAGATGCGTAAGTATTTCCTCACGAAAAAAAAGGATAAGTACGGTACCGAAACAAGGACTGGTTTTTTTTTACTCCTTACAGTTAGACATTTGACCAACATGGCTCGTGACCACACGAGTTGGGGACACTCTGGCGGAGCATGCGTAGTCTGGAAATCTTCTTCTTCTTCGTATGAGCTACGTAGCCAGCTCTGGTGTCGAGAGTTTTCAAGCCACCCGAAGGCCTCCGCCTTAGTTTAACGACTGCTTGTACTAAGGCAACAGCCGGGATCTACAATTTAACGTGTCATCCGATCCACGGTAGCGCTGAGATGAAAATGTCATTTGAAAAACAACCAATTGAAGACCCTAAATGACTTTTCCAGGTGCAGCAATGGAACAAGCTGGCGGAGAAGGGCCGCCGCCTGCTGTGCACCTCCCGCCCGAACTGGCTCTCACTCTCTACCACCTTCTTCCAGAAACATCTCCATCATCAGGTAAAATGTAGCTACTTCTTGGTTACCCCAATTAGGTGGGTACAGAAAATCTTCTTCCACTGTCTTCTATCAGACGTCATCTCTACACTACCTCCTTTCTCTCACAAGTCCTCATTCACACACTCCATCCATATCTTCTTCGGTCGGCCTCTTGCTCTTTTTACTTGCCATAATGCTCTTTTTAATGCCACCATATCAATACATTTCATCATCAGGTAAAATAAAGCGTTGGAGTACTTAGTGCTCTCAGCATTATGCTTCATAAAATGTGTTTTTTTTTTTGTGCACAATAAATGTTTTTCTTACTTTCAAATTCACCGAAAACAACTCCAACGAAATTAAACTACCTATAATTTCAAGCGTTAATTTATGGCGATACATTGTAGATGGAAGACATCTTTAAAATCTAGTGCTTTGCTACTGAAAACTGTAACCAAATTGTGACAAATCCAAAGAAAAAATAAGGTACTTGGAAACTTTGCTCTGTACATTCCAGGTCCCAATACCTCTGTACGACATCCTGGAGCTGGACGAGCGAGCCATGACGGTGCGAGTGGAGCCCATGGTGACCATAGGAGACATCACCGAGTACCTCATACCTAGAGGCTACTCGCTAGCCGTGTGTATCGAGCTTAATGACGCCACTCTGGGAGGTGGGTTCCATTCACAAGTCCATTTGCGAGATTCAGGATCTGAGCTGTGATTGGTTTAGAAAAACTTAGGTCGATTGGTAGTGTCAATTTGTGAACCATCGTGTTAACAAATTGAACTCGCGTCAATAAAGAAAATGTTTGGAAGTGTGCTGCCTCTTGTTTTAACTTTAAATGTTTTCTTTATTATGTCGAGTTATAATCCATGATATGCGTCAGTTACTCTTAATCAATGAGAATTATTGCTTTGAAAATTCATTTTTCCAATAAAATAGCTACAACCGTTACTAAAACAAAACGCTGACAACTTAAATCCAAAAACTAAAAACAAGAATGCGCTCACAATATTATAGTTGGCACTACAAAAGATATTAATCAATACCTTGGATTTAAGATAGCTTTAAGCCATTGACAATACTGGCTTTGCCCTGCGGCGTTGCAAGAGCTAAATTCAGATTAAAAGTATATTACATATTAATCCAGAGCTCCATATTAATTTTTATATAAATCGGTACAGCCGTTTGATTGCAAAGTAGTGAGATTACACCACTGTTAAACAAATTTCCTTATTCCCCAGGTCTAGCCTTTGGCACAGGCATGTCGACCCACTCGCACAAAGTGGGCCTCTACCACGAAACGATCACCAGCTACGAGGTGGTCCTCTCTGACGGCTCCTTGGTAACGGCCACCGCTGACAACGAGCACGCAAACCTGTTCAAAGCCCTGCCCTGGTGCCACGGGAGCTTAGGGTTCCTAGTCGCTCTAACTCTCAAAATAGTCAAGATCAAACCCTACATCAAGATCAAATACACCCCAGTCAGAGGGCAGAAGAACTACTGCGACAAAATGAGAGAACTATCCGGCACTTACGAAGCCACTCCTAAAGAGTTCCCAGACTATATCGAAGGGACGATCTTCAGCAAAGACGAAGCAGTCATCATGACCGGTGACTACGCTGATTACGACCCGAAAGTTACGGTAAATAATTGCTCCAGGTGGTACAAACCCTGGTTCTACAAACACGTGGAGACTTTCCTGGAAAAAGGCGAGGCAGTTGAGCTGATACCCCTGAGAGACTACCTTCTAAGGCACAACAGGGCAATCTTTTGGGTCGTCGAAGACATGTTATCCTTCGGCAACGACACATTGTTCAGATACTTATTCGGATGGCTTCTGCCGCCAAAACCGGCATTCTTAAAGTTCACAACCACACCAGGAGTCCGCGCTTATACGTTCACCAAACAAGTCTTCCAAGACATCGTCTTGCCAATTATAGAGCTGGAAAAACAGATCGAAATCGCCAGCCAGTTATTTGAGAAGTTTCCTCTGCTCGTATACCCTTGCAAGATCATTGATCACGGTCCAATGGGTGGTCAGTTGAAGAGACCAGACCCTAAATACCTGGTCCCCGGAACCAACTACGCGATGTACAACGATTTAGGGGTGTACGGTGTCCCGGGGAAGGTTAAGGAGAAGAAACCATACAACCCTGTGACGGCGATGAGGAAGATGGAAGAGTTCACGAGGGACGTTGGAGGGTACTCGTTTCTTTACGCGGATATCTTCATGACGCGCGAGGAGTTTGAGGTTATGTTTGATCTGTCTCTGTACGAGGTGGTCAGGAAGAAGTATAAGGCGGAAGGTGCATTCCCACATCTGTATGATAAGGTCAAGCCTGAGCTGGACGTGTTTGCTGTCGGAGAACAGAATGTTATCCAATGATTGTAATGTACTTGGTGTCAGTATGTATTGTGTTTAGGATAATAAAATGTGTACTTTTGTAAATTGTTTTTCAATAAAACATTTTACAGGTTAGCAAAGGCAAAACCTTTCAAAGGCCGATTATATCAAGTCAAATTTCATATTCAAATTATTAATTGTATCTAAAAATAACGACTCATAAAAATATTGGCTCACAGCACTACACACACGTTTTTTGTACTGTAGGTGCAACAAATTCGGTCATACACGACAAATTCGCGAAATCCATTTCCACAGACAGACAGACTGACACACACACACACGCACGTTATTCATACAAAACACCTAACCTTCGTTTACGGTGTTAAAATACATTTTAACTGACTTTAATAAAGAAGGAAGTTCACATCGCGCCTCAACATATTTTTATATTTTTGAAGTCAGTTTTTAACTTGTTATAATGGTCTTAGATAATAAGTGAAATATTTTTCCTTAAATAAATATTATTATTATTTTCTTCACCTTTTACGACATTTTTCATCCTAAAGATTTTTTTGAGCTGTTTAGTATTTTTAAAGACTTAAATTAGTTTTTATTTGTACACTTGTTCTAATGCGCTTAGACATCACTGTAAATTATTATTCCTTAAATAATTATTATTTTCTCCGCCTTTTACAATAAGTTTCATCCTTAAGTTTTTTATAAGTGACAAAATTAAATATTTAGTGTACTTCTGCTGTGATCCGAAATCCAAATTAACACAAGTAAAGGAAAAATTAACTAAGATTAATTAACTAAGCTTAATTAAGATTAACGTTACCTATCACAATTCGGAAATTCTTAACTCTACACGTGTTTCGACTAACCACAAGGCATCATCAGGAGATGCTGACTCTTCGAACGACAAGTCGAGAGATCACAGCGGAAGTAGACTAAATATTTAATTTGTTATCTATTTACAATGGATTTCCGCAAAGTAACGCCTGAGTCAATAAGTTATTTTTTATAAGTATTTTTAAAGCGTTCTGCTCTAGCCAAGTTTGATGTAATATTACCTTTAAGTTGGATATGTGCCTGAAGACGAACGGGTTGTTGATGGCGATCTGGCGGCGGATGCGGTCGTTCATGGCGTTGATGTATGTCTGGTACACCGCCATGCACTTCTTGGCGAGAGACGACGCGTAGTAGATGGGGATATCTTGCAGCTCCGGGTGGAGGGACCAGTACTCGTCTGCAGGATACAAATGATAAAGAATTATAAATTTAAAATATTTTTATTTAAAATATGCAAATATTTTTTATTTCCTTTTAAGTTGTGTAAATACATTTTAAAATTGACGACCTCGTTAGCGTAATGGTTACCATGCCGGATTGGCAATCAGAAGGTTCCGGGTTTAGCCCGGAACGGCCAACATCTTTGTGCTGAACTAAATTTGTTGGCTGTGAGTCTAAGTGTTAAATATGTATCTAATATGTATGTATGTATATGTAGTATATCAGTTGTGTTATAGTGGCCGGCAAATAACTTGAGCAAAAGTCGACGTAGAGGGGGTAAGTCCGCGCATGTACACTTCCGGACATATTTTATTGGTCATTGTTGATACCAATAGAAACATAAAAAAAAAATATTGTGAAACATTATTCGTAAAAACAAAATTTATATGCAAAAAATATTAATTTTACAACATGAAATTATTAAACAATTACAATTTGTTGTCTTTGCTTTCTTTTACTATTCGTTTTACGGTACTAACAGACGTTTTAGTTGCTTCTGCAGTCTTTTTTATAGCTTCCATTTGTTTTGTAGATTCCTGTTTAAGGAAGCAATACACATCATACACCATTTTTCTAGCTTGTCTCTTCAGAACTTTGTTATGTTTTCGCGGCATAGTCAGAAAAGTTTTATGGTATAGGTATAAACACAATATAACAAAAAACAAAGTAACAATAATATAAATTAATATAAAACTTTAAGAACAAAACTTCTTAACTCGAAATAGGCTATTCAAACTGCACGCAAGTAATCGATGCCAGTACAGATGCTAGCGGGACGTATGTTCGGCGCGGGGGACAGCGGCAAACTGATCGGCCAATCGCGGGGCCGCGTGCCGACAGAATGCCCCGCGCACCTCTCCTACCACCAATGATACCTTAAAATCGTCTACTGCGCACTCAAGGTCATTGCTCAAGATGTTTGCCGAATATTATAGCAACCATAACACGAACTAGGATATTCGATTAGGAGCAACGAACTAGTTCTAGCAAGCAGTCGTTAGGCCAAGTCTGAGTCCTTCGGGCGGCTTGAAAACTCGACAACAGAGATTGGCCACGTAGCTCATACGAAGAAGAAGCAATCCTCTGTAGTATTAGGATCCCTGGCGGAACTGACCCAGGATGAGGAGCAGCTCCTGCGCGCGGCCGAGCGCGAACACGGGGATGAGGCAGCGACCGCCGCGCTGCACGATCTCCGACACCAGCCCCGTGAAGCGAGCCTCGCGCTCCTCGCGCTTCTCGTGGATGTGCGTGCCGTACGTCGACTCCTGCAACACACACCAAGCATATACATAAAATAAATGATATTTTTATTTAAAAATATCGATATATCGGTGTGATAAGAAAAATAAATATTTGGCCTTATCTACTAAAGACACTGACACTGAAGTCTGAAATGACATTGACAGACAGAGTTGCCAACTTAAAAGTCAACTTAAGTACCAAATTAAAACGCAATAAATCGAGTCGACCAAAGACAAAAAAAATGTAATTTGTTAAAAATTGTTAGTAAAAAAAAAGTATTCTTTTTTAGGATTTTTTAATTATAAAAAATATCGATTTTTATACCTTTTTAATACTTGTTATTTTATATCGATACATCGAAACATTAAATATCGCGCAAAAATATCGATAAATTGAAAAAATAATATCGATGTATCGATATTTTTTCGACGAGCCTATGCTACGGTGAAAGTCATAAAAAATAATAATAATAATTGGCCAAGTGTGAGTTGGTGGAAGTACACTAAATATTTCTATTTTCTATCTAAAGTGTACTTCCACTATGTTCTGAAACCAATGAAACCAAATTAAGACGAAAACATTTGATGTTTTCGTCGCAAAATATGCCTCCTGCGGGTCGTCAGTGCAGGTGTGATCGCCTCTGTCATAGAATAAGAATAATAGAAGGAGAGCATTACCGTGATGAGCACGTCGGGGTTGACGGTGGGTATCTCAGCGGCCATCAGATGTCGGTCCTCCTGCCTGGAGAAGTCCCCGGTGTACAGCACCTTCACACCAGCGATCTCTATCATAAACATGGCAGCACCCAGCACGTGTCCCGCGTTGTACGCCCAGAACCTGACCCCTCGGACGTCTTTTTCTTCATGGAAGTTGATAGTTTCAATACGGTCCATGGAGCCTTCCAAGTCAGATTCTGTGTACAGCATCTGCTCTGTTGATATGTTACTGTAAAACAAATGAAGAAACCTTGAGAAAACATTTACACTTATCACTCAGGGTGTTAAACTGGTTTTTTTTTTTATGTGATATAGTGCGCACGATGATTAACCACAAACTGATTTTTTTTTATGTGATATAGTGCGCACGATGATTAACCACAAATTGTTTTTTTTTTGTGTGATATAGTGCGCACGATGATTAACCACAAACTGTTTTTTTTTATGTGATATAGTGCGCACGATGATTAACCACAAACTGTTTTTTTTTTGTGTGATATAGTGCGCACGATGATTAACCACAAACTGTTTTTTTTTATGTGATATAGTGCGCACGATGATTAACCACAAACTGTTTTTTTTTTATGTGATATAGTGCGCACGATGATTAACCACAAACTGTTTTTTTTTATGTGATATAGTGCGCACGATGATTAACCACAAACTGTTTTTTTTTATGTGATATAGTGCGCACGATGATTAACCACAAACTGTTTTTTTTTATGTGATATAGTGCGCACGATGATTAACCACAAACTGTTTTTTTATGTGATATAGTGCGCACGATGATTAACCACAAACTGTTTTTTTTTATGTGATATAGTGCGCACGATGATTAACCACAAACTGTTTTTTTTTTTAAAGTGATATAGTGCGCACGATGATTAACCACAAACTGTTTTTTTTATGTGATATAGTGCGCACGATGATTAACCACAAACTGTTTTTTTTTTATGTGATATAGTGCGCACGATGATTAACCACAAACTGTTTTTTTTTATGTGATATAGTGCGCACGATGATTAACCACAAACTGTTTTTTTTTATGTGATATAGTGCGCACGATGATTAACCACAAACTGTTTTTTTTATGTGATATAGTGCGCACGATGATTAACCACAAACTGTTTTTTTTTATGTGATATAGTGCGTACGATGATTAACCACAAACTGTTTTTTTTTATGTGATATAGTGCGCACGATGATTAACCACAAACTGTTTTTTTTATGTGATATAGTGCGCACGATGATTAACCACAAACTGTTTTTTTTTATGTGATATAGTGCGTACGATGATTAACCACAAACTGTTTTTTTTTTATGTGATATAGTGCGCACGATGATTAACCACACCACACAAATCAGCAACATTCTGCCTAAGATAGATCATGCCTCGTGAATAACTGGCTCTTAGTAAGAAATATATTATTCCTATATCTATGGTGCCTAACAGACTGTTACATGCTTGGCAATAAACTTTTCAACATGAAGGTGGTTACTAACTAGTGAAGCTAGCACATCCTAGGAGCCTAACAAATGTAGGCAACTACTATGCGTGCCAACTAAGAATAGGACTGTCAAACCGCCATCTTGCATAATAATACGCGCAAACATCATCACCAAAGTAAATAGATGACAAAATTAAATATTTAGTGTACTTCTGCTGTGATCCGAAATCCAAATTAAGAAAAGTAAAGGAAAAATGAACTAAGACAAATTAACTAAATTAATATTAATCTTAATTAATCTTAGTTAATTTATTGATTAAATTAACTGATAATTTACTGATTTTAATTAACATTAATCTTAATTTATCTTAGTTAATTAATCTTAGTTATTTTTTCCTTTAATTGTCTTAATTTGGATTTCGGATCACAGTGGAAGTACACTAAATATTTAATTTTGTCATCTATTTACAATGGATTTCCGCAAAGTAACGCCTGAGTCAATAAGTTAGTCATCACCAAAGTGTATGGTCAAATGTAATATAAATCAAATAAATAAATTTTGAGCAAGATAATAACATACCTGACTTTAATATAATCGGAGACGAGCCACCTGTAGATGGCTTTATTTACCATGTTAAAGTCTTGAAATTATTCTAGTAGTTAACTAAATGATTAAATTAAAATTATGAATACATTCACCCGGAGTGCATTAAGGGGGGTGGCATTAGGGTCGAAAGTTTAAAGGTTACGCGAAAACCTACACGCGGGCGGCGCCGCGGGCAACTGCTAGTAAGAAATAAAGACAAGACAAAGAGATGATTGAAATCTATTTAGACTTTTTTATGTACCCATACAAGCCTGCCACATTGGCCGAAGTGACCCATGCCTGGTCTGGAGTTACTGGCTCTCATAGAGGTTGCTAAACACACTAGGTGCTTAGCAGGCGATTGAGTAATTCAAACCAAAAAGTCTTTACATTTTGAGCAAGATAATAACATACCTGACTTTAATATAATCGGAGACGAGCCACCTGTAGATGGCTTTAGTGGCGTGTGTCATGAATACTCTTCCTTTAAACGAAGTCTTTGTGAGGAACCAGGGTAGTGCTCCACTGTGGTCCAGGTGGAAACTGGAAATTGATATAAAGTCAATAAGTTGGAATTTGTATAAAGAATTATTTTTTAAACTCATGCCTTAGGATTGGCGCCACTTAGGATTTACATTATTTAGAGGAGATACCATAGACAATATAGGATAATTTCACAGGAATCAGCTTGTCAAACAATAATTTATCAAAATATATACAAACAAAAAGCAAATGCAATATTAATACATATTAAGAGTAGCATAAATTACTCTATGGCAACATTATCTGCAAATAAATCATAGAAATCATAGAACTTTATTAACCTTATAACTTTGCGTTATACTAGGCATGTCAAATTTACATATTACATATATTCATCAACAATCAATTAATGAATAAGTCAATATATTAATATTATAATTAGTCATACAATGTCATAATAATAAAATAAAAAATAACAACAATTTACATATAATTCATGTCACTTTACAGTCCGTCATACTTAAATAGAGATTCTGAAAGAGGCAACTTCATATAGGTATTCATTTAAAGCATAAAAAGGGTTTTCCACAAAGAAGTTTTTCAATTTTCTTTTAAATGTGTGAAAAGGTAGGTCTGTCATACTTTGAGGCAGTTTGTTAAACATACATATTTTGTTGTAGATCCCTTGCTTTTGCACTTTAAGTAACCTATTGTTTGATTTTCTTAATCCTCTTGGTTTTCTTACAGAATTCAGTACTTTTAATGCCTTGCTGATTATTTTTTTATCAACTTCAAAAAAGGAGGAGGTTATATATTCTACTGTATGTATTCATTTAATATGACTTAACTATCCATACGTTCGGAACAATAAAATAGAAATAGGTACTTACTGTGATATAAGAAGTAAATCTACTTCATCTGCCTCTATCAAGTCTACAAAAGGCAGAGCATCCATTCCTGAGAGCCCTGGGTGGATTCCACAATCTAACTGTAATTAAAGATACCATACATTTTACATCCCAAAATAAGTAACTACTATAATCCAACAAAATTGATCTTTTTTGTAAAAAATTTGCAAAATATGTATTTAGTTCTGTCCATACCATAATTTTCTTTCCTTTGAACTCCAGCATGATGCATGACCGACCTACTTCTTGTCCTGCTCCTCTGTAAAGCAAAATTAAGCATATTACGAAATTAGGCCATCAAAGCAAAAACATTACTTGATAACCCTAGAAATCTGATTTTAATTATAGTTCTGATAATTTTGATTTTAGAATTTTCATAAAATGTGCCTTAGCTTTGTGCATCTGTTTCTTGTCTACTATGTCAGAAATTTCCGAGATAATCGAGGTTATTGTTTCCGATAAACAAAAATATTTACGTACAAAGGTCTTATAGTAAGTTGGTCACTTTCCTCAACAGGAACCGGATCGGTTCCTTTTCTAGGGTTTGTTGTCATCTTGTTAAAACTTTTATGTCATTTATAATTAAAATCAACGTGAGCTTCCCTGTTTCGCAGACTTCAAATTTCAGAGAAATTACTTTTATTGAAAACCGAAAAAAACAATCAACGCAACCGGCCAACGAGGTTAGAATTATATTGCCAGAATCAAAGATAATAAGCTCTACCGCATCCATTACCATTGTAAAAATAAAAAAATATCTAAAGATTATCATTATCACTATCGTTTATTCAGCATGACATGTACAGTACACAAATAAATACAGTAACAGAGTACACCCTGTAAGTATGTTACATTACGGTGTTGCTTATCTTATTACATACACCTGCGTATTTTTTTAAAGAATAAAACATTCATTGGTCTGTTTTTAAATGGTCTCTAGATTTCTAGAAATCATTCATAACGGGATTTTTCAGTATTAGCTATTTAGCTTTTATATTATCATCCCGAGAACTACCATTTCAGTGTTTTATAGAATAACAGCAATTATTTCCAGATAAAAAGCTAGTTTGATTGAAATTGAAAATGACATTTCACAAAATTTTCAGAAATGTCATAACATGAGCAGAGCATGTTATCGTTGGTAGCTCATATTATAGGTTATTTGTAATGAAAATCTATTAATAGTTGTGTTCTAAAATGCCTAAACAGAAACTGTTTGACGAGGATTCAGAAGAAGAAGTTACTCTCAAGACAGAAAATGAATACGCCAAGAAATATGACACGTGGCGGGAGAAAGAAGAGATCCACAAATGTATGTCCAATGTTATCATTATATTTTTCGATATATCAGCTATATTTACACCAAAATCAGTCTTATTAATATCCGAATCAGTCTAATAATTGTATTGGTAAAATTTTTAAAGCATAATTATTGTTTTTATAGTGGAACAAAAGTATGGTACAAAACCCCTCAACTCGGACGCCTCAGTTTCTTCCGACAGCGAAGATGAAAGTGATGAGCCTCCAGAGATTCCAGAGGAAGTCGAGGAGCAGTTCCTGAAGACCCTCTCGCTGTTGAAGACCAAGGATCCCAGGATATATGACCCTGGTTACAAGTTCTTTGAAGAGAAACAGAAGGAGGAAGGTAGGTACTAAATTTTTTTTTGTTACTGTAAATAAGTCCGCGCTTGACCACAATTCACCTGATGGTAAGTTAAGTAATAATAATACTATTATATAATAATACTAATAAGCCTGCATACAATTTCGCCCGTGGTTTGTCAGTGCAGTACCTACAGATATCACTCACTCTGCAAAGAATTGATATTTGTTTTAACTATTTATTGCATTGACCATACCTATATGTGGATAAATTTACTGCAGTCCTAGTAAAGTAGCAAAACAAAAAATTATAAATCTATAAGTATACTATTTTTAACACTTTTTCTTCAACAAGCAGGTTGACCAGGATGATTCTCACATTGACCTTTTTATGATTGCTACTTTATTCCTCATTATTTAGTAATTTGTCAATTAACTTTATTAAAAATTGTAATTGGATGTTTTATGTTTCAGTAAAAGAGGATAAGAAAAAGAGCCTCACGTTTGCAGACAGTGATGATGATGATGGGAATATATTCAGCATTGAGAAGAAAGCTGAGATTGTTGAGGAAAAGAAACCTGTGGAGAAAGACAGAAGTGTGTCAAGTAAAGTAGGCAAGGTAATAATCTTCTTATATATAAAATTTCCATGTTACAATGTTAGTTACCTACTACTCCTCCGAAACAGCTTGACTGATTTTTACTAAATTTTATAATATGCATATTCAGTAGATCTGAGAATCGACTATTATCTGTTTTTCATACCCCTAAGTGAAATGGGTTGTTCACCCATTTATTTATATCCTATCTTGTAGTTTTACAGTGCAAACTCCATGTAACATCACTTGTCTTGATTTAGGGCGATTCTGCGAGAGACGATTTTTGACATCAATTTTTAAATCACATTATTTGTTACTTTTTTTTATACCAATACAAAGAGAAAGATATAAATTTAATAAAAAACTTTTAAAAACTTAAGTTATCATTTTAATTTTTTGGCACACTCAGAAATGGTGCTGCCTGAAGACTTGATGCAAACCATTCATCAACACTTGATAATTTTTTCACGAAATCGCTATTGCCAGTGGATTGAGGTTATATTTCACTGATGAATATTGAAGTCCTAACATTTGTTTATTGCCTCATATAAAAAAATAAATATTTATTATTATTTTTCTAACAATATTGATTAAATAAGAAACCATTATTGGTCAGTTGCACCCGCGATATAAAAGAAGTGAAAGTTTGGTTTTCTTGAAGATATAAATTGGTAATTTTTTGAAACTTTGTTAAAGTAAGGAGAAATAAAAGAAAAACTTGATCCAGTCGCAATAAAAGGTATGTTGTCACTATTATTAAAATTAATGTTGACTAAATTGTGTTTCACCCGCGATCATAATATTAGAATCGCGGGTGCAACAGTTGACTCTTATGATAACATTGTTATTTGTCATTTATTTTTATTTATCAAGTTTTTGATAACTTCATATATTATTTATAATTACGGATTCCTATTTAATAACAATTAATTATTTTTTTTACGTCTTTTGTATAAATAGATCAAATAAAATGGCAGAAAAACAGCAAGAAGAAACTGAATCTCAAAAATATCGGCGAAAACTAAAGGAAATTCCTAAACTTAATAAAATAAAATTAAAACTTAAAACTCAGTAAAAAAACATACGCAAAAGTTACGCGTTTCTGATGTTTACAGCGATTCTGAAGATGAACCTTAAAGCTGATAAATTGCCGACTATTCCAAAGAAATAATTTATTGAAGTTACATAGGAAAGTGCTAATTAGTGATACAGCAAGTTCATAATTAGTTTGTTTTGTATTCTTTTCAATAATGTAAAAATCATTTAATAAATCTTCCATAACTAACAGACTTTTTTCATTGTAGCTTTATGGCCTTTAATGGTGGGCCGATTTGGTTGCACCCGCGATAGCACTTTGGACCTCTCCTGTGTCTATTTATAAATGTTATTAAATGCTTTTTATATTATTTTTTGTAAAACAGATTACAATGTAATCCTGCGACCAGTCATTTCTTTAAAAAGAGTTTTTATTTTCATATTAAGAAGCCTTGAGTGAGTCAAAATGTTGCACCCGCGAGTACGGAATCGCCCTTTAATGACAAACTTTCTATAATGTCGAAATCATTGGCTTTAGTTGGTTTAGCTTGTATTCCATACAATTATACACTCTCTCCATTTAAAGACCACTCTCTATAACACCATAAAATGCACAGTCCCTTCAGTGTCGTTATATAGAGTTTATTCGGCAGATGCATTTAACCGCCTGCTTGACAGGCTAAAGCAGGTTACCTCGAGACACATGTTCCAATTTAAAACAAAAAAAATAGATTTTCAAGAAGGCATTCTACAATGTATCGGAATATATTAATATTTTAGTATATATTTGTTTTTTTTTTAATGACGATTATTAAATACATAGACATATTATAAGAATATTATTTTATATTGAATAATTTTGATTATTTAATAATTAATTGAAAATGTATGATGTGTAACTTTTGTTATCAATAAAGAACTATGAACTATTATTACACTGTATTTAGAATCACATTTGTTTAACACTATCATGTTAGACTTCTCAGCAAAACTGGCATTGCATGATGGAGTCAGGGTGGACTTCCTCTTTCTTCACCAACCAAGTACATTTATTAAAAGAAAACATTTGTAACTTATTTTCGTAATATTTCAATCAGTATTCTAGAGATAAGGCTATCTAGTACAGAAAAAAAAACGAGTGTGGCTCGGTGGTAATATCGACTGCTTTTCAATCAGACAGCCCCTGGTTCTATCCCGCCCTACACCAATGACTTGTTTTTCAAGTTATGTGTGGATTTGCACTCGCTTTACGGTGAATATATGCTTTATTTTAATGCTTATATGCATTTTGCTTGTACAGAACTATCTGACCAAATGCCTTAAAAAAACACCTTGATATAAACTCCACTCTTTCAAGGACCAATATTGTAACTTCCTTGAGGATGCGGTCTGGGCAGATGCCATGTAACAAGTTTTACCACATAATTAAAACAGTACATTCTCCTCTGTGCAACAGTTGTGAGGTCACTGATGACCTGTATCACTAGCTCATAGAACATGCCCAGAACGCAAACTCAAGAGAATTACCTAACCTAGAGGTGGGATATCGTTACAGTGTTCTAGAAGAACCCAACTTGGATTCTGTTGAAACACTGTACCACACAGATTAATTAATACAATATAAGATTAGACCGTATAAATTTAGTAGTCTTATCAGGCAACATATTTTTCTTTAAATAAAATTAAAAAAAACTAAAAAACACGCTTATCTGGCCGTTTTAAGTGGGTCAAAATCGCGCCCAAAGAAGTCGGTTACAAACATACAGGTGAAGCTAATATAAAGCGTGTAAAAAAAAATAGCCCTTCTCTAGATTAAAAAAAAGACCACCATAATATTATGTTGTATTCAGCAAAGCATTGTTAATTCCAGGATGGCAAACTCAAGGCGTTCCTAACTGGGCAGGTGGAACATATAGATGACCCAGTGGAAAAGGACCTGGCGCCGCTAAAGGCTCTGTGGTCAGACCCTGCCCTCAATGAAGGAGAGGCTTTTTTGAGAGACTACATTTTAAACAAACGGTAAAAAGAAACCTGCCTTAATATTTAATGTTCTGTACTTAAAAGAAAAAATCGGGACCCTATTACTAAGCCTCCGCTGTCTGTCTGTCTCCAGGCTGTATCTCAGAAACCGTTATAGGTAGAAAGCTGAAACTTTCACAAGAATTGTATTTCCATGCCGCTATAGCAACAAATACTAAAAAAAAAATATTAAGGTGGTCCCCATACAATAATGGTTTATACATTTTCATAAAATGCATCACAATAGTATATTGACTGTCAAATTTAATTATAAAATTGAAATAAAATAAATATTTAAGGAGGGCTCCCATATGGAACCCTTCAAGCGCAAACCCAACTCACACTTGGCCAATTATTTTTTCTCTGTCTCTATCTGCGATCAGCTCCTATATCACTATAAGCCAGCTAACTAGAATAAATGGAACAGTAACTTCATTCATTTGCCGCTTAGAATTTGAATCCATCTACGGTCCAAAATGACCCAAATTTCGCAAATGTCCCAATTATACTAATTAATACTTTTTATTTGATATCCATTCTAATAAAATGTCTTGACTAGTTGAATACTCACATCATGATAAATTTTAAACTCAAGATGGCTGCCTCCAAAAAATTCTTCAGGATTCTTTTAAAACCTTTAATTTAAACTTGTATTAATCATCTTAAATGTACACTAGTATAGTGTGGTTACGTGTTTATTGTACTGTAATCTTCATATTAATAAAGATATTTTGAAATTGACATTGAAAATCATCATCATCATCCACAGCCTGTTCTATCCCACTGCTGGCCTCTCTCCTGTCATGCCATTTATCTCGGTCCTGTGCTAATCTAATCCAGGTTCTCGCGACAGCTGTAATGTCGTCGACCCATCTTGCCGCTGGACGACCGACGCTCCTCTTCCCTAGCCTATACCTTGTATTTTTTTTTGTTTTTTACACCTTCACACACGGTTGGTTAGCTCCATACTGAACCATTTCTAGCTCATATTATGGTTGCTAACACAACTGATATACTACATATACATACATACATATTATACATAAATACATATTTAACACCCAGACCCACAGCCAACAAATTTAGTTAAGCACAAAGATGTTGACCGGACGGGAATCGAACCCGGAACCTTCTGATTAGCAGTCCGGCATGGTAACCTTTACGCCAACGAGGTCGTCAAATATTAAGCAATAAGGAAAAATTTATGTAAACTGGTATGTGCGCTGCTAATATGTATGAAATAACATTATTCTATTCTATTCTATTAATATCAGTGAATAATAGAATTGCCCTCCCTCAGGTACCTGGAGGGTGACGCAGGCGCGGCGGGCGACAAGCTGCGGGACGACGACGAGCTGGAGGCAGACGAGAGGACGGTGGAGGAACAGGGGAAGTTCGAGCGCGCCTACAACTTCCGCTTCGAGGAGCCCGACCAAGAATATGTGAGATCATCTTCCACACTCGCTTCTCTCCCACTAATTATAGGAATAGGTCTCTCTTCTGACATGCCATTTACCTCGGTCCTGTGCCAATCGAACCCGGATTCTAATTCAAATTCAAAAAATTCAATTTGAATTTGAATCATTTATTCACAGAATACAGCAATTAAAAGATGTTACATGTAATAAAAATATATAAAGTCAGCTATATATTTTTACCCGTAAGGCGCGTGAAATTGAAAAAAATTGTTGGCTTTCGATCTGGGTAAATATGTATCTATAATAAAAATGTATGTATGTATATGTAGTATATCAATTGCGTTAGCAATCATAATACGAACTAGAAATGGTTCAGTATGGGGTTAACCAGCAGTGTGTGAAATGTGTCATAATATTTATTTATTTATTTTAATTAAATAATGACCTTACGTATTTTTGTTACCCTAAAAATTAAATACCCATTAACATTGAACAGTGGACATTATGTGAACTATTAAAAAAATAATTTCAACTCAGTGTGATATAGGTACATCAGCATAATGCTGCTCGCCTATAAATAAAATAAATAAATAAAAAGTAAAAAAGAATTATTATTATTATGAGCCTGTTTTGTCCCATTGAAGAGCAAAGGCCTCTCTACCCTATATATATATAATACCAGTTTTTGCAGTGTTTATCCAGTTCGTCCCGCCATCTCCGTCTGGGCCTGCCGCGACGTCGGACGCTCTGTGGTACCCACTGGGTGGTGCGTTTAGCCCACAGATCCTCCGACATCCGGCTGATGTGCCCAGCCCCAAAAAAGAAACGCTGCAATATATGTTATTGTGTCCCCAGCTGAAACGCTTCCCCCGCACCATGAGCAGTATCCGGCCTAAGGACGAGCGGCGCGCGCGCAAGCGAGCCGAGGTGCGCACGCGCAAGGAGGAGGAGAAGCAGCGCAAGATGGAGGAGATAGCGCGACTCAAGGCGCTCAAACTGAAAGAGATACAGGAGAAGATTGCCAAGATTAAGGAGGTTACGGGGAATGAGGAGTTGGCTTTTAAAGTGAGTTCTTATTTATCGTTTGATTTTGAAAGTACTTTATTGACATGTAATTATTGTAACATGTATATACAGCGTGATTATTCTGCACAACATATACTTAAATATACTATGCGTGCCAACTGAGAATAGGATCGCGCTTGCTTCAACTTCACACGATAACTGTCAAAATAGTACTGCCAGCAAAGAAAGCGTAAAAAATATATTTTTTTTTGTTCATAGATATAAATTTAATTATTGTATAATTATTATATTCATATAAAAAAACTATTCTTGAATTTTATTACTCTATAATTTTGGATTAATTAATTCTATAGGTAAGAACAAATACGTAGTTAATGCTACTTTTGGTACAAAAAGATGTGCCAACAATAAAAAATATATATTTCTACTAGCTGACCCGGCAAACGTTGTTTTGCCTTATTAATTATTTTTATTCTAGTTTCTAGACAAATTCTAGTGTAATAAAAATGTTACCTACTTATTATAAGTGTTTATGGTATATGCGTGAAATGGGTATGGAGCGCCATGAACAAACGTTAAGGGATTATAAAAATAACAAACGCCAAAAAATATGATGTTTAAGTTATATATATATAAGTTATATTACCTGAAATTAAATATCACATATTAATTACGACAGCAACAATAACAAACAACATCAATATTTTAATGCTATAGCGTGAACCTTATCCATAGCACCAATTACCTCTTTTAAATGAGCATTATATTCAATACTGAGCTCATACTGGAATAAAAGACGCAATAAAATTGTATTAAAAAACAAATAACCGACTCCAAAACCATATCCATTTAATAGTGTTTATTTTAACAAACATTAATTTGTTCTTCTTAGATGGCACCGACGCCAAGAAAACAGGATAAATAAAAATTGAAAATAGCATGTTTATAAGTAAATCAAATAAAGTCTTCGATGGTATGAAGGTATGATTTTGAAGTCTGTTATTTGTATAATACAATTTCATTGTAAAATTTTTAAGGTTGGCAGGTAATGATATTTTTAAAGTTATAGGTATTCAAAATTTTTTAGCGATTCCGTTCGTGCCGTTACCAAACAAATTACATAATATTTGTAGTGTCATAAGCTATGACCCAAAACGTCATAGGACCAATCGCGAGCGGAGCGAGTTGGATGCGAGCGCAGCGAGTTATGCGCGAGCGAAGCGAGCGCGAAAATTTTTAGCATATTTGTTCGAACCGTTTGAGCATAAAGAAGTACAAAACAGAACAAATTACATAATATTTGTAGTGTCGTAAGCTATGACCCAAAACGTCCTAGGACCAATGGCGAGCGAAGCGAGCCGAATGCGAGCGCGAAAATTTTTTGCATATTTGTTCGAGCCGCTTGAGCGTAATGATGTCCAAAGCTGAACAAATTACATAATATTTGTAGTGTCGTAAGCTATGACCCAAAAGTCCTAGGACCAAACGCGAGCAAAGCGAGCCGGATGCGAGCGCAGCAAGCTAAAATTTTTTAGCATATACGTTCGAGCCGTTTGAGCATAAAGAAGTCCAAAACAGAACAAATTACATAATATTTGTAGTGTCGTAAGCTATGACCCAAAACGTCCTAGGACCAATGGCGAGCGAAGCGAGCCGAATGCGAACGCGAAAATTTTTTGCATATTTGTTCGAGCCGCTTGAGCGTAATGATGTCCAAAGCTGAACAAATTACATAATATTTGTAGTGTCGTAAGCTATGACCCAAAAGTCCTAGGACCAAACGCGAGCAAAGCGAGCCGGATGCGAGCGCAGCAAGCTAAAATTTTTTAGCATATACGTTCGAGCCGTTTGAGCATAAAGAAGTCCAAAGCAGAACAAATTACATAATATTTGTAGTGTCATAAGCTATGACCCAAAACGTCATAGGACCAATCGCGAGCGAAGCGAGCTGGATGCGAGCGCAGCGAGCTATGCGCTAGCGAAGCGAGCTATGCGCGAGCGAAGCGAGCGCGAAAATTTTTTGCATATTTGTTCGAGCCGTTTGAGCATAAAGAAGTCCAAAGCAAAACAAATTACATAATATTTGTAGTGTCGTAAGCTGTGACCCAAAAGTCCTAGGACAAATCGCGAGCGAAGCGAGCTGGACGCGAGCGCAGCGAGCTTTGCGCGAGCGAAGCGAGCGCGAAAATTTTTAGCATATTTGTTTGAGCCGTTTGAGCATATAGAAGTCCAAAGCAGAACAAATTACATAATATTTGTAGTGTCATCATCATATTTGTTGAAAAATTTTAACTCATACGTTCGGGGTCTAGTTTATTAGTACATCAAATTTTATAGCTTCTTCTACGTAAGAACTAAGTGATCAAGTTATGTTGTCGAGAGTTTTTCAAGCCCCTACTTAATTTAACGACTGTTTGTGCTAAGAGGACCTACAATTTAACGTATAATCCGATCAACAGTAGCGCACAGATGAAAATACATATTTTTACAACAGTCATGTGCAGGAGAGGTTATGCAATAAAGCGACTTACACGCGGGTGGAGCCGCGGACAACAGCTAGTAGTTAATAAGAGAGTTGCATTGATATAGCAAAATGATAATAGTTAACAGTACTACTACATACGATACATAAACAATAACGAAGGTCGAAATTTGTGTAAACAGTGGGAGAAGTCTGTGAAGAAGAATTTTGTGAGTGAAACAGGACACCGACTTTCTATGGCATTTTGGCATTTCACTCACCAGTAAAGTAAAGGCGCGGCAAATTTTTAATATTTAAGATTGGTAATAATACTAAGCATATGTATATCAGGTTAAATTTTGTTAGTTATTTTCTTCAAAAAATTTTTACTCGAAGTACAGTTAGACACTATATTTGATCAGTTATCAAGCGAGATGAAAAATGAATAAAATACTAAAATGGCCATAAAAAATGGGGAATGATGATAAGAAAGTAAAAAAAATTAGGGTTGTATGTATTTTTTCATGCCACTTAATACAAAAATAAAATGAAAAAATTCGTCGAAAAATGAAAAAAAAATGTTTAAGGGTGATCAACCCTTATCACTTATGGGTATAAAAAATAGATAGTAGCCGATTCTCTCACCTACTGAATACGTATATAAAATTTGGTAAAGATCAGTCAAACCGTTTCGGAGGAGTACGGTAACAAACACTGTGACACGGAAATTTACTAAAATGGCCATAAAAAATAGGGGTTGATGATAAAAAAAATAAAATTAGAGTTGTATGTATTTTTTAGTGCCACTTAATATAAAATTCTAATAAAAAAAATTCGTCGAAAAAATAAAAAAATATATTTAAGGGTTAACAACCCTTATCACTTAGGGGTAAAAACGTTACACAGTTAGCCGATTCACATACCTACTGAATACGAATATGAAATTTGGTAAAGATCAGTCAATCCGTTTCGGAGGAGTACGGTAACAAACACTGTGACACGAAATTTTACTAAAATGGCCATAAAAAAATAGGGGTTGATGATAAAAAAGTAAAAATTAAGGGTTGTATGTATTTTTTATTGCCACTTTATATAAAATTCAAATAAAAAAAATTCGTCGAAAAAATAAAAAAATATATTTAAGGGTGAACAACCCTTATCACTTAGGGGTAAAAACGTTTCACGTTGGCTTATTCTCATACCTCCTGAATACGCATATGAAATTTGGTAAAGATCAGTCAAGCCGTTTCGGAGGAGTTCGGTAACAAACACTGTGACACGGAAATTTTATATATAAGATAAATATGCTTTTTCTTTGAAATCATACCATTTATAATTAATTTGCCGTAAAATATATAAGAAATAGCAAAACAGTGTACATTAAACATATAAACTGAATATAATTTGTTTACAGTTTTTTTTTGGACACCATACACTTTGGTAATGACGTTAGCGCGTACTAGATTTTTTTTTTAATTTACAGCGCTTTTTGTGCTACTTATGGCTACTAACTCCCGGTTATAATATTGCACAGGAAGAAGACATTGAAGGGGACTTCGACCCGGAGGAGCACGACCGGCGCATGAAAGCGATATTCGACGAGCAGTACTACGGAGAAGCGGACGATGAGAAACCTGTGTTCCCTGACCTGGACGAGGAGCTGGAGATCGGTGAGCCACTGACAAATATATCATATTTATATTTATTTTTTAAATTTCAAATTTGTTTTAGGTCGGATTTATATTATATATAAACTTTTTTTTTTCAAAAGATGTTGACTAAAGTCGTATTGTAAAACTGACATATGTATGTGGATAGTTTAATTTTTTTGGGAGAAGACATTGGCTTCCAATATACAGTTTATACAAATAGTTTAGAAGCCTTTGGATTTCATATTTCATATTTTGTTGATTTTTATTTACTATGTCAAATAAAGATATTTTGTATTTTGTTTTGTAGATAAGCCTGGTATACTGGCCTTCTTTTTAGGGTTCCGTACCTGAAAGGTAAAAACTGGACTCTATTTTAAGCCTGTGCTGTCTGTCTGTCTGTCTCCAGACTGTATCTCTGAAACCGTTATTTATAAGTCGTTTTTCAATGGCATTTTCATCTGGGTGCTAACACAGTACGGATTTCACGTTAAATTGTAGGTCCCGGTTGTTAGTATTAGTACAAGCTTCGGGTGGCTTGAAAAGTCTTGACACTAGAGCTTGGCCAGTTAACTCATACGAAGAAGAAGGAGAACATTGTCTTCAAATGAGATTTAATTTGTAGCTAGCATAGTTAAATTTGTGTTCACCTTGTATACTGCAGAGAACTGGGACAACTTTGAGCCGGAGAGTGGAGAAGGCATACAAGGTGGAAACGAAGACGGGCTACACTGCGAGGACGCGGACTTTAACGTAAGTCAATTATTTAGCTTAGCGCCTGCAGGTCGGTTAATTAAGGTGATCGGACGCGATCATCGAGGTTAAGCAACGGTCGATGCGGACAGTATTTGGATGGGTGACCATGTACTAGAATGAGATGTTAAATTGTAGGTCTCGGCTGTTAGTCTTAGTACAAGCATTTGGTAAGCCAAAGAGGCCTTTGGGCGGATTGAAAACTCAAGACATCAGAGCTTGGGCACTTAGCTCATACTAAGCAAAAGTATTGCCCCCGAGATGACAGATTGAACAAAAAAGTTTGATCAGTCTGTTTGTGATATTTTTAACTTCATTCACCTCCCTAAAGTTTAATCTGTTCCCCTTTCAGCTTTAGGGGGAGATATAAGCCTATAAATATTAGGACACATTTGACACTCGGCTGGTTAGCCTCATACTAAAACATTTCTAGTTTGTATTATGGTTGCTAACAAAACCAATATACTACATATAGGTATTTACATAAATACTTTATATCGACACATATTCAACACCCAGACTGACAGCCAACAAATTTAGTTCACCACAAATATGTTGGCCGTGCCGGGACCTTCTGATTGGTAGTGCAACTTGATTACCATTATGCCAACGAAATCGTCAATGTATCTCTGTCTGCGCGATAATGTAGAGTCTAAACTATGATACATATATAAATACTTTATATCAACACATATTCAACACCCAGACCGACAGCCAACAAATTTAGTTCATCACAAATATGTTGGCCGGGGACTCTCTGATTGGTAATCCAACTTGGTTACCATTATGCCAACGATTGTTGACGTTGTCAACGTGTCTCCGTTTATGTGTTATGTAGAGCCTAATGTCAAAGTCTATGTTTAATATATCTTATCTTAATATATACAAATCTCGTGTCACAATATGTGTCCTCAATGGACACCTAAACCACTTAACCGATTATTATAAAATTCGCACACTATGTGCAGTTCGATCCAACTCGAGAGATAGGATAGTTTAAATCTCAAATTATAGTCGCAATTTTAATTTATTGCTAATTATTGTCTGTTATTATTTGACAGTCACAATATCTGTTAACTCCAAATGATTCTAACAGATGTCGATACCTTTCGACTGGGTTGAGTAAGTAATCAATAGATGGCGCTGTTATGGTAAATCTACGAACGTGTCATATAAGCTACACTATCTATTTTTCATACCCCTAAGTGAGGCAAAACAATGTTTGCCGGGGCAGCTAGTGCTTAATATATGTAAGTATACATACATAATATACGTAAGTCTATGTTTAATATATAGCCTATGTTTAATCCAGATGGACGCAGAGTACGACCCGAAGCGCGCCCGCGCCAACTTGCTGCAAGAGATCCAGTCCACGCTGGGCAAGAAGCGACGCAACAGGAAGAAGAAGTCCAAGCTCGCTAAGCTGCTGGCCTCAGACAAACCTAAATACATACCCGATGCGGTCAGTGTCCACTGTTGTCTGTACTATAATTTACACATGGATAACTTAAAAACCATGCAAATGTGAGCCATGTGTGCTATGCAAATTATAACATACTCTGAAAGTAAGTCTGAAGTTGCCTGAGGAGCGGGATAAAAGTAATACATTGCATCCCTAGGGAGAATCGCTTTGCAACTGACAGCTGTCAGATTATTTAAAAAATAGTACAGTAAATAACTTATTGACTCAGGCGTTACTTTGCGGAAATCCATTGTAAATAGATGACAAAATTAAATATTTAGTGTATTTCCGCTGTGATCTGAAATCCACATTAAGACAAGTAAAGGAAAAATCAACTAAGATCAATTAACTAAGCTTAATTAACTAAGATCTCTTCTCATCTTTCTTTTCGAACTTCTCTCTCGACTTGTCGTTCGAAGAGTCAGCATCTCCTGATGATGCCTTGTGGTTAGGCGAAACACGTGTAGAGTTAAGAATTTCCGAATTGTGATAGGTAACATTAATCTTAATTAAGTGATCTTAGTTAATTAATCTTAGTTAATTAAGCTTAGTTAATTGATCTTAGTTGATTTTTCCTTTACTTGTCTTAATGTGGATTTCGGATCACAGCGGAAGTACACTAAATATTTAATTTTGTTATTTATTTAGTACAGTAAAGAAAAGGTTTTACTTTGAATGACGATTATATGAAATGGCGCGCTGAGAAAGTAAGAAAATAAATTTCTTTGCAATTTTTTTTTACTTTCCTTGTATTTGTATTGAAAAGCACAGTGTTTACTTCGAGTTAAAGACTTATTTAGTCCCTCGAACTATTAAACCCATTCTCGGGACTAAATATTCTACTTTCATCTCTTGGGTAACAATGTACTATTAACATTTAGCTACTAAAGATGATTTAGTAGCACGATCAATCCAAGCTTTAGGCTTATGATGCACCTCTCTTGTTCTAATTTTTGGTCCATGAAAATGTAAAAAATATTTTTTCGTAGTAAATATAATTAAAATATGCATCATACATTAATACAAGTATACACATTGATAAAACTATGCAATTTTTGATAAACTTTTTCTTCTGATGTTGTAACTTAAAATTGTCGTTGGTGTACCGATTATTTGAAAAGCAACATGTTTTGTTGTTATTATTTTTTTTAATTAGGACACATTTCACACATGTCTGGTTAACCCCATACTGAACCATTTCTAGTTCGTATTATGGTTGCTAACACAACTGATATACTACATATACATACATACATATTTTATATAGATACATATTTATTCTTCAACCAATGTGTCTTGCCCACAATGAAATACGGAGCCGAAACATGGACCCTTACTGAGGAATCCATGCACAAAATAAAAGTTGCGCAGCGGGCAATGGAAAGGGTCATGTTAGGCATCAGCCTGAAACATCGAGTCCGTAACACGGAAATCCGAAGCAGGACGAAAGTTACTGACGTAGTGGCGCTGGGCAGGACACGTTGCCAGACGTCATGACAATAGATGGAGCAAAATAACCACTGAATGGCTTCCACGGGATAGAAAGCGACCTATAGGCAGACCACCAGCCCGATGGGTCAACGACATCCGATCCATTGAGGGCACACTCTGGGGCTGTGGAGCACAAGATCGTAGATACTGGCATAAGAGGGAGGAGGCCTATACCCAGCAGTGGGTAGATATAGGCTGATGATGATGATGATGATACATATTTGTTTGCAGATGGACAAAACGTATGCGGAGTACATGGAGGAGTACTATAAGATGGACTGCGAGGATGTTATCGGCGGTGATCTGCCCACGAGATTCAAGTACAGGGAGGTCGTGCCGAACGATTATGGACTTACTGTCGAGGAGGTGAGGACTATAACTCCTCTTAGAAAGAAAAGTTGACTTAAGCATCCCAAATTAATGTTTACATTAATCCAGTCCAGTGATTCAGCGAGAATCCAGTCCTGCTGGACTGGATATATAATCTATACTTTCACCAAATTCGATGTGTGAGCAATTGAACATTAGAAAAAAGTTATTTACCACTGCTGTCAGGGGTTGCTAGGCAACGCTTTGTTGGTAAACATTTCACATCGAATTTGGCGGAAGTATAGATATATAGTCTAGATTAATTAAAAATAATAAAAAAGTTTATTGTTTAACTGTGTTACAAGATTCAAACATGATAATTATGTAAAGCGCTGTCTTTTCTCTTTTAGCCTTGCGTTAAAAAAAAACTATTACAACTAATTTGGTACAAAACGGATTGGTGTTCAAAATCACTCGAGTGAAGAAGTTTGGCTGTAATCTGTTAATTGATTTTAAAAATATATTGTATTTCCATAGGACACTTGATCAGCTTTTTAGTGTGAATAGATTTTTGATTATTTTTGTTTATATGTATAGATTTTTTGTTTATTAAGTGATTTTATTAATTATTATACATTTAACAAAGGTCTGTCAGATCAATATATTTTTACATTTCATCACATTAAAGGGCTTGAGAAGAAGCCCATAATCATATTTATTGTTTATAAGTATTTAACAAGTCAAAAAACTAAACTATACACTATGAAAACGTTAAATCTACATCAAATGTGTTAATTTGCCATTTTTTTTGTAATGGTACGTTAACTTCAGCGATGGTGGCATTGAAAGGGATGTAAGTAATAGAATGAATGTGGGATGGATGAAAAGGCGACAGGTCACAGCAACAACTTGCGATCCGCACATGCCCCATAAACTTAAGGGGCAAATTTACAAATCAGTAATAAGGCCTGTTGTGTTGTATGGTTCAGAGTGTTGGGCAATGAAAGGGTCGGATGAAAGAAGGTTGCATGTAGCGGAAATGCGAATGCTAAGATGGATGTGTGGTGTGACGCGAATGGATAAAATAAGGAATGAGTACGTTAGAGGAAGCCTGAAAGTAGCGCCTATTACTGACAAACTAATAAGTAATAGGCTGTCGTGGTATGGTCATATTATGCGACGTGAGGAAGACCATATCACGAGGAAGACAATGAGTATGAGTGTGGACGGACAGATAGGAAGGGGGCGGCCTAAGAAAGTGTGGATGGATTGTGTGAATGACGATATGACCAGGAAGGGTGTGAATACAGAGATGACGAATGACAGAGATGTATGGAAGAAGCGTACATACTGTACCGACCCCACATGAAGT
Source organism: Mellilla xanthometata (assembly GCA_035578125.1). Classification (NCBI taxonomy): domain Eukaryota; kingdom Metazoa; phylum Arthropoda; class Insecta; order Lepidoptera; family Geometridae; genus Mellilla; species Mellilla xanthometata. Next base: position 633,482 of record JAPUBQ010000001.1, read on the forward strand.
GGGATAAGGTAAAGAAGAAGAAGAATGGTACGTTCACTTGAGTCCGACTTGCGCTTTATTTTTATTTTTACCTAATTCTTTGCATTGTTATTGTCAGATCCTGGTAGCGGACGACAAGGAGCTGGCGCAGTGGGTGCCGCTGAAGCGCGTGGTGCGCCACAAGCCGGAGAGCGCCGCGCGCAGCGAGGTGGCCGCCTACAGGCAGAAGGCGCACGACTCTGCTCTCAAGAAGAAGGTGCTGCCTAGCCTGTTCCGACACCTGCCACCGTGAGTCCTATTCTTTTTCTACTTCTTCGTATGAGTTAAGTGGCGCAACTCTAGTGCCGCGAGTTTTCAAACCGCCTGAAGGCCTCTGATTTGGCTAAAGGCGATTACGAGTTTTTTTTTATGGAGAGTCTTTTCGTTATAAATAGTAAAAAAAATAAGCTCAAAGAACAACTCCGAGAATATATTATGTACTTATTTTGGTACCAATCAGACTTATGGATGTGAATAAAAGTGGTTATAAAAGTTTTTGATTTAGTTTTTTCCATATTGATAAGTCTGATTGGTACCAAAATAAGTAGAAATATTCTTGGGTGGTTCTTTAGATGACCTTTAAGCTATTTTTTTTTACCGCTTAAGATTTATAGTGTAAAACTGTAAAATCAAGATTTTGCCCTTTGTTAACTCTACATAGGTCAGCGCTTGGCCACAATTCACCCTTATTTTCGCCTTAACAACTGCTTGCAATACTAAGACTTGTACTTAACAATTTTGTTTCTTTCAATACTTTTTTGCCTAAGTTATGTACCACATAATTAGGAAAAAATCTAGTAACGATCCTGGTAATTTATTTTCATTTGTTTATGGTTTTGATTGTTTCCTGTTTTGTGGACCATGATAATATAAAAATAAAATAAAATAATATCAGAAAAAAACATCTATATTTATGTCAAGATTTGTAAACTGAATTACAATTACTAAACTGAACTCTGCAATTAGTAAATGTGATTAACATTTCTACATCTTGTTCCAGAGAACCTGAGCTGGTTGTGCCCATCGAAGCTGCTGAGCAACAGAAGAAGAAGAAGAAGAAGAAAAAGAAGAATAAAAGCAAGGACACAGATACTACTGCTGAAGCAGAAACGGTGGAGGAAAATGAACTTGACGCCAATGAAAATAATGACAACAATAGTGAAACACGTGTAGAAAGAAAAAAGAAGAATAAGAAGCATAAAGAATTTATAGACACAGATAATGTTGCAGGCGATAGCAAACTTTCTGCTGGTGAAAATAAAGCTCAAAATACTGAATCAGCTGTTGAAAGCAAAAAGAAGAAAAGAAAAAACAAACCTGTTGACAATACAAGTTTAGTTCAGGACGCGAGCATAGATAATGAAGGCTGTAATGAGACAGAAGACACTGCTAAAAGGAAAAAGAAACAGAAAATAAAAAATTTAGAAACTAATCTAAATAAAGAAGATAATGTTACTACAAATGGCGACACTATCAACACTGAAAAACAAAATGGCGACACAGAAAAGAGCAAGAGCAAAAAAAAGAAAAAGAACAAAGACTTCCAAGTAGAAAATGTATTGAATGTAACACCTAGTCAAGAAAATACAAAAAGTTTGAAAAGAAAACTGGATGATGGCAATACTCAGGTCCCCAACAAAAAGAAGAAAAATAAGAACGCACAAAACATGCAAGGAAAGAAAAATAAAGATTTTAAGAACTTCAAAAAGGATAAGGATAAGTTTAAGAGCAATAAAGATGGAGGAAACCCTACAGATCCGCTTAGCAAGCTGTCTGATGAAAGATTGAAAGCATATGGATTAAATCCCAAGAAGTATAAGAACTTCTTGAAATACAAGAAGTTCTAGTGCTATTTGTCTACATTATAGTTGTGAAGTATACTATATTGAATATGTAATAAAATATACTGTTTTAAGTTTATGTTGATTTTACTGTGTTTACTGACCCAGGTATCCAAAGGCATTAAAAATAAAGCAACAATACCCATACGTCGTCAGGGAAATCATCAATTAATAGCACCACGTACTCCCCGTCGTGCTACCCGCGGTAATCCGGGATCAAAATTTTCTTCATTCAGGGTTTAAGCTACTATATCCATTACCAAATTGTATCGATCGGTACTACTATTTGAACCGTAACAAACGCGTTTTATAATATTTGTAGGAATACGTATTCATAGATAGAACTATTTGTTTTTGAGAGTATACGGAGATTTCATAAGACGGTAGACCTTAAACAGATTAATAGCAATATTAACAGAAGGAGATATCCTAAGCAGTCCATACCTTTTGTTAAATCTCAGTATGCAAAAAAGCAATATATGACGTTAGTGCCTCTTATATACAATTTGATAAATAAAGATGGCAAGATTGATAAGTTAACTGACAGGGAACTCAAAAAATACATGTACAACTGGCTTAAATCACTAGACTACGAACAGCTTGAGAAAACTATTGAAAGCCTCTATAAATAAGTATAAACAAACAACTTGTCATATTACTAGATTTTATTCAAGCCAACCTGTATACTCATATTTTATATTTTATAAACTCGTAATGTATCTCCATCTAATTTCTTTTTGCGCTTATTCATGACTCCTTTAGGATTAAGGGTTAAGCTGAGACACTAAACTTACATACACTTTACAACTTACACACAAACATACACACAAAGTCACACACACACTAGCACACACACTAACACACACATACACAACACACACAAACATATATATACACGCGCACGTACACAAATACACGCACTGTGTGGAGGACTGTCACACCTGCTTTGTCTGGTCGTATTCAGTCCTACTATTATGTATATGTACTTACACATTGGCACTTACTATTACAAACACAACATATGCGTGCATATTATTATCTGTAACCTATGTTTAGCATATCATTAATATTTTTATATTAATTAATATTTTCATTAATATTTTTATATTAATTAATATTTTCATTAATATTTTTATATTTTTTCTTTTAATTTAAAACTTGTTTTAGTTTGGATTTATATATAAACAATTATTGGTCTTTTTTCAAAAATGTTGACTTAAGTTTCAAACAACTATGTTTGCAAAACTAAATATAACTTACTAGTACTTTGATGAATAGATTTATATAAACTAACTTTGTATTTCCAATTTTCAAAATTTTATCGTTTAATTTCCAAACAACTTGTAAATTTATTAATTATATTTTAGTTTTTAAATACATCATATGTATATGGATAGATTAATTTTTTTTGGGAGAAGACATTGGCTTCCAATATACAGTTCTTACAACTAGTTTGGAAGCCTTTGGATTCCTTAAATTTTATTGATTTAAATTTTACTTACCATGTCAAATAAAGTTTTGTTTGTTTGTTTGTTTGTTATAGATATAAAATATAATCTGGTATCCATGCCTGACACAATAAGCATAAACATTATGTAATAAAATAAATATTATGTTTGATAGCTTGTGTTCATGTTACTTTAAAAAATAATATAAAATATGGAACCACTTTTTCTTTGTTTCGTATTTTCCTGCATATTAGCAAAGTAGCCAAGCTATGGTGTTTTGAAGTCGCTTGAGGGACATAGCTTAATGACTATCTGATATTGCTACATAATGATATACTCATAAATATCAAGTTCGTAGAGATTAAATGCCTATATATATAAGTAGTAAAGCCAATTAACAAAAAGTTTTTTTTTTTATTCTGTAGCGCTACTGGCTTTTTTTACTTCAACGTCAACGTTTGTTCACTCAACACTGACACTACTGTTTGACGTAATTGACGTCGCATTATAACGTTCGTTCTTTTTCATCAAGTTCCTTTTCCCGGCGGGCCGTCTTTACGGAAAGGTGATTGCAATTTTAATAGTTTTTCATTGATATTTTGTGAAATATTTACTAAAGCTAGTGTAAAACTAACTGATAAACAATATATAAAAGGTGAACCGTGAAAATATTTGTGAATTTCTTTGATGAATCTAGATTATTGGGAGATAACCTCGAAATTGTTGCCTTCAAGTAGATCAGCCGCTGTTTTTTGATAAAGCGGTCTGAGTGGACAACAAGGCAAAATTACAGTCCAGAACTCGGATTTACAGACGCAGTTTTTGCTGCGTTTGCAATAGTTTTCGACGACAGTTTAATCAAACTTAACCTCTCTGTGTCAATGTGGTTGTCAATATATTGACGTAAATTATTAATTTATAGCTCGCCAAGATGGTGAACAACCGAGTGCCGTCGGTGTTCTCTAAAACCTACGTGACGCCGCGCCGTCCCTTCGAGAAGGCGCGTCTCGACCAGGAGTTGAAGATCATCGGAGAGTACGGTCTCCGCAACAAGCGTGAAGTGTGGCGCGTCAAGTACACGCTCGCCAGGATCCGTAAGGCTGCCCGAGAGCTGCTCACGCTTGAGGAGAAGGACCCCAAAAGACTGTTCGAAGGTGAGATATACCTAGTGTGAAAGTAATTTCTCGAGTTCTTTGATTTAATTCTAGTAGTGAGAAAGTCAAGTCATTTTGGGTTTCTATTACTGAGTCACAATTGTTCACGAACTCTCTGTTTGATCTTTTCTACGTGACACTGGCAGAATCGCAAAGTTTATCCTTAGCCCGAAGCCAACAAATACAAGTTGAATTTGACCTAGAGGCCTTATAAGACCAAATAATTCGCTCAAAAACCGATACTATGCCAATGCTACGCAAAAAGCGCACGTGTTTATGTTTGTATGCATTGCACATGTCTTAACCTAAAAAAATATCTGATATATGTAATTATTATTACCTACTTCTGCATACTCTTAAATATATATAGGTACCTAAATGATGAAATTATACATGACACCTCTTGTCTGATAAAAGCCATGGTGACATATTCTTCCTGAACATACTTAATAATTAACCAAACTGTTATCATCATTGCAACAAAACTTAATATTACTCAATAAATATTTGCAGGTAATGCACTCCTGCGTCGTCTGGTGAGGATCGGAGTGCTGGATGAGAAGCAGATGAAGCTGGATTACGTGCTCGGTCTGAAGATTGAGGACTTCTTGGAGCGCCGCCTCCAGACCCAGGTGTTCAAGGCTGGTCTCGCCAAGTCCATCCATCACGCCCGTATCTTGATCAGACAGAGGCACATCCGGTGAGAAACGTTAATACCTTATTTATCTTTCAACATACATTTAATCTTAATGTATCTTATTATTATATTTCTTTGTACAAGAAGGCTTTTACCAAACCAAAATGTAGAGTTATTTATTTATTACTGAAAACATATTATGTGTGACTGAAAATTATTAAAATATAACTAGATCAGGCTTAATGCAGCCTTTCTATTAAAGCAAGATTAATATTCACCCGAAGTTGTATAGATTAGATACCAATGAAGATGGACTTACCAAATCTAACCAGCAGTTTCACAGCTTTCATCAAAATGTCATGTCTACAATCTGGTTTCCAAATACTTATTAAACTGGCATGCAGGTGAAGATTGCTGCATCGGCACAGCGGTAGCCGAGCTGTGATGGATTTGCCCCTTTGAAATGTATTCTTAAAGACCACTTGAACCTCCTAGTTGGGGTCAATGTCTTGAAATGTGTATGCTCATTTGAGCTGATGAGAGGTAAGGTATTTAAACTTTCAAATTAGTTATTGCAGAAAATAGTTGACTTGACTTTTCGTCAGCAATATAGTGTATGCATGTGTAAACCAGTCTAAACTGTGAAAGAGGCTATGGTGAAATCTATGTTTTAAATGTAGTTGAATCTCTGTGAGCATAAACTCACATGTATTTTACAGTTCGTGCACTCTTTTAGTCCTCAAAACTCTTTTTACAAAAAAAAATAAGCCTAAAGTAATTTGTATCTTTACCAAACCAGTTTTGTGCACTAATACTAAATGAATCATTTTAAGTCATATTGTAAGAAATAAATTGATAATAATACAAGTATATGTTTAGTATTATAAATATCTGTAGGCAACATGCTTTATAAGAAAAAGTTTGAATCCAAATAGTTTTTTTGTGAATAATTAAAATTTACAACACTACAAACTAAATTTCAAGCAAAGGTTACTTTTTCTATGATTGTACATTAAGAAGTATGCTCTGCGCCCTGCGCTGACTATCTCTGGATACTGTTATGCAGGGCAACAGTATAAAACAGATGTCATTAGACTATTTATGTAAATTAGAAACTATTTTCTAGAATCACAACATACTTATCATATGACATCTAAGAACTGTATTAAAACTTTCGTAAGGCATATTTGAATAATGTTTGTGTACCCGGCTATCAGTTATGTTTATTTGTCTGTATTAGCCTGACATGTTTCAGCACAATCAGTGTGCCATACTGTCCCTAGAGAATAAAATGATAACTGCCACATTATCTTCATTTTAGTGTTATTCCATTTTTGATATCTGTGGGTGCTGATACATCTGCTCAATTTTGTTGGTATTAGCGGGACATGTTTCAGCACAATCAGTGTGCCATTCTCAAGGGCGCAGGATGTTGACATCGCGAGCGTCTGTTGGCTGTGTTCCTGCCCATAGAACTTTTCTCATGCAATAATGTTCTCTCCATTGCTGTTGCAGTGTGCGCAAGCAGGTGGTGAACATCCCCTCGTTCATCGTCCGCCTGGACTCTGGCAAGCACATTGACTTCTCCCTGAAGTCGCCGTTCGGTGGCGGCCGCCCCGGACGCGTCAAGAGGAAGAACCTGCGCAAGGGACAGGGCGGCGGTGCTGCCAACGATGAGGAAGAAGATTAGACAATAAAGAGGAAAATTATTACTTATTTTTGTGTTTTATTTGGTTGTAGTATAAGACTGTATAGAGGGTAGGAATAGGAGCCGTATTTTTTTCTTATACAATATACAGCTAGGCATTTTACCAACTGAGCGCGTATCAGATGAATCAGTAATACTAGCTAAAAGCAGAGCAGTTCAGTCTAGTCAGTTGGGAATTACTGACTCTGAAGCGGATAAATGTTAGGTGCTTGCTGATGAGATTTTCAACTTAGGGTGGTGCGTCAGAAAACGCTCACCAATCTATACTTAACCCTTATTAAAATAAAGGTAGAATGCTTACCACTTGAATTTTTTGTAAAAACAGGACTTTTTTTTTCACCGAATTTAATCGAATTGAATAGCAAGTAAAACGTTGTGTTTTTTTTTATCCAACTACTGGCAACATTTCACTAATAAACGTCACCCGTCCTTATAAGTCAATGTCAAAGAGGGCAAGTCGGCAGTTTGGCGAAAAAAAATTGAAATTTGTGCGTCACTCCCACAAAAAATTGAGTTTTGTTCTACGAAAAATCTGGTAAGTGGTTTTTGCGTCCAGATTCATAAACTAGGTTATATTTTTGTTGTTTTTCATCCATTTGGTTGAAAATTCTGGTAATCTATGCATGGTTTTCGATCATGTGAAGTTATGGGTGATTGTGGTAAATTATCTACCATTGTTGATTCGGGCCTTACTGTTATTGGATTTACTAATATAGAAAACGGTTTGTATTTTTGTGTGAATGGTGCATATTTTTCTTTACTAATATAAAAACGATATGTTTTATTGGTTTGTGAATTGTGCATATTTTTTAATTTGCTCAGCTTTGTTTATTTCGCTTATTTCAGTGGTCTACTCACAATGTCGGAAAAGAAAAAGAAACGAAGAAACGTTTGAAACATGACTCGTGATCGCACTTTATCCTTTAAGTCTAAAAATAAGTGTCCACTCTTATATATAAGTAATTAATAAAAGTCTTACATAGAAAACAACTAAGTATTTTTATTTACCTACTAAGATAGACCATAAAACCATTAGACTCCTTCTATGTCGAATCCTTTAGAAGAAATATAATGTATTGAACAAAAGAAATGTGAATATGTATATATTTTTTAAATTACCTAAATTAGACAAGCAAACCCAGAGAAAACAACTAGTATAGATTTTTTTTCAAACCTGATTGGATAATGGTAACTATTTTACCACAATCGTAAAATTTTACAAGTCGGTAATGGATAATGGTAGGTTATTTACCACACAAAAAACACCCCTTCCCTCCCCCTTTTTTATATTTTTTTCATCAGAAATGAAATCAGCGGCCCCTAATTACCCAGAAAACCCCCTCGCTTTTTCTTAAACAGCCACAAGGGCTCTTGTTTGTTTAAGGGTTAAGTAGCTACCTACATGCTAACCAGTCTTTCGTTTTTATCTGTATAAAACTTAATGGTTGCCTAGCGAAACATTAATCTATTTTTCATGTTTCGTAAAATTGTAACAATAGATAGGTACCTAATTGATTGTTGAAAACTATTTATCCTCCTTAAATAGGAGGATAAATTATTAAGAGATGTTTATGCTTGTGCATTTGAATCCACAATGCATAGGATAAGATAACTGCTCTAGGAAATCTAACATAGGAAATATCTAACGCCCTATCTACATATAATGGTATCTATATTATATCAAACTACTAGAGGATTGCTGATTCCCATACAATAAAGCGTGGAGCGGGTATCTATATTATATCAAAATACTAGAGGATTGCTGATTCCCATACAATAAAGCGTGGAGCGGAAGTTTGTCATAATTACCGATGATCAAGGTGGCGCTGCAAATCGAGCGTGCAGTCTAATTCTGCAACGCGCTGCAGTCATATAATGATACTATAGAAGATTGCGTGACCCGAGTGAAGTCGTTTCAAGAAAATAAGATTAGATGGCAACGTCTCAACGATCATAGTATGATTTTCAACATGAGATTGTCTATTATATTTATTCTTCTCTTTTTATTAACATTATGACACATTTTACACATGGCTGGTTAGCCCCATACTAAACCATTTCTAGTTTGTATTATGGTTGGTAACGCAACTGATATACTACATATATACTTTATAAAGTTACATAATTCAATAATTGTCCCTATTATGATGATTATACTACAGGTATATCAGTAAAAGAATATTTTATCTTAACTGTACAATCATATATTTACACATAGTCAACAATGAACACTTAAAGGTATAAACATTAAATAACATAGCGGTGTTACATAATTCATCACTAAAATATATTAGTTAAGTTTCTTGAGAACACAGATATAGTGCCGGCACTTTCTCTTTATACAACTATTACAATAACATTCAATACAGTTTGCATAGGGGTGCCAGTCAATATAAAAAACAATATTTCTTTTATAAAAACTAGCACTCCTATACATATGTGCCTAAAATATTTTTTTATGTATCTACTATGATGCCTATAGGTCTAGTATAGGACCTAACATATATTGGCCCCTATGTCTATCCTATGGAGGAAGTTCCAATGACTTCAGTTTTTGCTTTCTCTACAATTTTCTTCCATCTTATACATAGCACAGCCCAGTCATGGGAGAGTTGTGCTTGGAAGAAAAGCCTTATTTCTACTTCAGAAATTTGATATAAACAATTTTTCTATCTAATCTATCTATCTTCTAACTAATTTTTCATGACCAAATTGTACTAACAATTTTCTTACAAGATAACAATAACATTTCTGCTTATAAACTATTAATTGGCCAGTTTTTTTAATAATAATGCATTTATTCCATACTTACTTCATCCCACAGTAACACTAACTGCTTTAGTCCAGGTTAGAATGTGGTTTATAAGTTCAATCAGGATCTTAATCTCTCTTTTTAACTTCATCTCAGTTCAGCCATTGCAGCGTGAAAGAGGAACAAACATCCACAGTTTTGTTTGCAGTTTAATTTTTTTTTCTCTTTTAGTCTTAAACCTCATTATTTATTTCCTCATCCAGGTTAGCATTCTTCATCTTGTCAGTAACCTCTTTAGAGTCATCATTCTCTTTGATCTGTTCGAGGCAGAGTTCTAGAATCTTCTCCAGACTTCTAGCTGTGTCTGCAGAGGAGTATACAGGGAAGTCAGGAACATGCACAAAGAGAGTACGAGTGTTATCCACACTTAGTGATGTGTAGTAGATGTATTCACATAGGTATCTGGAAATTATAAAGTGTACACATCTGTGAGAAACTTGTAGGTAATCTTTTACGAGTATAATATAACTAGTGTTGGCATTCTTTTTAAAAAATTCTTAGTCTATCTAATATATAAAATTTCCATGTTACAATGTTAGTTACCATACTCCTCTGAAACAGCTTGACCGAATTTTACCAAATTTTATATTTTATGCATATTCAGTAAGTCTGAGAATCGGCTACTATTTATTTTTCATACCCCTAAGTGTTAAGGGCTGTTCACCTTTAAATTTTTACTTAAGGCAAAACAATGTTTGATGGGTCAGCTAGTATCTTATAACTCTTGTGGTTTAGCTGGTAAAAAAGGAAGATGGTATGTGCGATGGCAAGAATTGAAAATATTGATATTCAAAACACTTTCAATTTCTTTCTAATAGTTAACTCATTAAATCATGAAATTAAAGAAATATTATTTGAAACATTAAATCTATTTTAAAATCATAATATATTAAAATTTTAATAAGATTTGTAGTGAAATAAAATAGCACAACAACAAGACCCGGAAACCAGCAACATACCAAAAATACAACACAATTTAAAATACAACCCAGCAACACTACCCAGCCAGTGAGGACACAAACTTTGCTGCCGGTCCCAAGCCCGGATAAAAGAGGAGGGTTCATCGGCGGGCCAACCACCTGTCATGGTGAAAAGAATCCGGTTCAGAAATCCTTTACTACCAAAAATTTCAAATTAAAGACAAACACAATTAAAATTGGCACATGGAATGTGCAGACAATGCTACAAGCAGGAAAACTGGAAGAAATCTCACAAATTTTGTTATCATATAGACTAGACTTAATAGCAGTACAAGAAATAAGATGGGAAGGGTCAGGCTCTATTCACGAAGATAACTTCAGCCTTTATTATAGTGGAGCAACTAAACAAGGTCACCTCGGCACTGGTTTTATCATAAGCAAGAAGCTGAGGCAGAGCATACTGGGCTTCGAGGATGTCAGTGACCGCATATCAAAACTGAGGGTAAGAGGAAAGCTCTATAACACAACATTTATCACTGTATATGCCCCTACTGAGGATGCTGATGAAGAAGCCAAAGATAAGTTTTATGATTCTCTCCTCAAAGCAAGTGAGTCAGTAGCAAAATATGATCAACTCATAATCCTAGGTGACTTTAACGCTCAAATAGGAAAAGAAGACATATTTGGGGATGTTATCGGCAATGAGTCACTACACAACTATACTAATAACAATGGAGAGAAACTGTGCTACTTTGCTTCCGCAAATAATTTATTTATTGCCAGTACAAAATTCCCCCACAAAAATGTGCATAAAGCAACGTGGAAAATCCCAGGCAAGCTCCTATTCACCCAAATTGACCATGTGCTTATCAGTAGACGGCGGCTTACAAACCTACAAGATGTGAGATCATATAGAGGTGCCAACTGTGATACAGACCATTTTCTAGTGGTGGCAACATTGAAGTACAAAACTTGTCGGGTACAGAAAGCCAAAGGTGAGAAAAGAATAAAGTGGGACACAGAAAAACTGAAAGAAAAACATATAAGTACCAGCTATAAAAACAAAATAGCCCAGCAACTTTTGGAAACTTCACTGGTTGATAACATTGACAAAGATTGGCTGGCCATCAAGGAAGCAATAGTTAAAAGTGCCACAAATGTAATAGGCGAAAGGTCGAAATCGAAAAGAGAACCCTGGTATGACAGAGAGTGCGAAGAGCTGCTTACAGCAAAAAATAAGGCAAGATTGCTACTCTTACAAATCAACAACGAGGAAAATAAGCAAAACTATAGATTGGCTCGAAACAAGAGTAGGAAAACAGCAAGGCGAAAAAAGCGAGCTCTGGAAAACCAACGGATTTCCGAAATGGAGGAGATGAGGAAGCAACACCGTTCAAAGGCCTTTTACAAAAGGGTCAATGAATTCCGCAAGGGGTATCAACCACGGACATGCACCTGCAAAGATAGTACCGGCAAGACCCTTACGGATAAGGAGGACATCATACGCAGATGGCAAGAGCATTTCCAGCAATTACTTAATACCAGCCAAGTACCCAGTGAACAACCTCCTTTATATTATGATGTGGAAGAACAGCTGCCAACGCCAACTATTGCAGAAATACACAGATGCATCAAATTCTTGAAAAACAACAAATCCCCAGGCTTAGACACAATAACAGCTGAGCTCCTGAAGCATGGTGGACCGGCGCTGGAAGAAAGGTTGTACCTGCTCATAACTAAAATCTGGGAGCGCGAAGTGTTACCACAGGATTGGCAATTAGGAACCATAATACCAATTTTTAAGAAAGGTGACAAATCTATATGCTCAAATTATAGAGGTATCACAATCCTATCAGCTGCATACAAAGTATTTTCTGGTTTGCTATATTCCAGGTTAAGCCAATACTCTGAGTGCATTCTGGGTGAATACCAGTGCGGCTTCCGTCCCAACCGCTCAACAGCTGACCAAATACACCTTATGAGACAAATGTTGGAGAAAGCACATGAGTACGGCATGAACCTGCATCACATGTTTGTGGACTTCAAACAAGCATTTGACAGTGTCAATAGGAGGAGCATTCTCAACAGTATGCTCACTTTGGGTGTGCCAAGTAAACTAGTGCGCTTGACAGAGGCTACACTTAGAGACTCAAAGAGCATAGTTTCCATACAAAATGACATGTCAGAGCCATTCTCGATTCACACCGGAGTAAAGCAAGGTGATGCACTTTCTACCTTAATCTTCAACTTAGTATTGGAGGCTGTTGCACAAGAGCTCAACATAGGAGGCCAGATTGACTATAACACAACACAAATGGCTGCTTACGCAGATGATATTGTAATATCAAGTAGGTCCTTTCATAGTATGGTGACTCATGCTAGCAAACTTGGCACAGCAGCAGCTAAGTATGGTCTACAGATCAACACAAGCAAGACGCATTACATGGCGACTGGTCGACACCCTGCCTCTATTAATAACGCGAGGATAGGGGACAGTACCGTCATGGGAGTGGCTAATTTTAGATACCTAGGTTCTAATCTTAACACCCACAATGTAATTGAAGATGAAATAAAGACCAGGATCACCGCGGGAAACAAATGCTATTACGCTTGTAAACAGCTCCTGAGCAGCAAACTTCTCACCAAAGCATCAAAATTAGCTGTATACAAGACAATTATCCGACCCGTAGTGACCTATGCCTGCGAAACTTGGACGCTCACTCAAAAAGACGAACAAAAGCTGGCTGTGTTTGAAAGGAAGATTCTCCGCAAGATCTTTGGACCTGTTCGTGACGAGGATGGTGAATACCGCACGCGAATGAATCACGAGCTGGAGCTGCTGATTGAGAAGGAGACAATCGTCAGATTCATCAAAGCACAGCGTCTTAGATGGGCAGGCCACCTTGTGCGGATGGACAACACAAGGGCCGTAAAAACCATTACCAACTGGATCCCACAGCAGAAACGACCCAGAGGCAGACCACGTAAGACGTGGATAGCGAATGTGGAGGAAGATCTGCTGGTACTGGGAAATCGGGAAGGATGGAAAAACCTGGCCCTAAACCGCATAAAGTGGCACAGACTGGTAGAGGAGGCCAAGACCCACCCAGGGTTGTAGAGCCACAGGAAGTAAGTAAGAAGTAAGTAAGTGAAATAAAATACTAATATTACATGATTTATAGTTAAAGAGATTAACTGTTCATCATTTGAATTGAATATGTGTTATTTGCAATCTCATTACTGAAACAGTCATGTGTCATACACAATAATATGTTGTAAAGAAGTGCAGTGGCACATATTCATACTAAGTTATCAGGGAAAACCTATCAAGATAAGAAATGATTGAGTTTGTTCACAGTTGTTTTCAAACAAAGAAGAACAATAGAAATCAATATTAACACAACCTAAACAAATACAATAGCAGTAAACACTTGATCTAATCAAAAACATAATTATTACTGTAGTACAGCCCCTCTCATTGATATTATAAAGACAAAAGTTTGCATGTATGTTTATTTTAATTCACACTTTAACCAAATAGAATGAAGTTTTGCACAAAGATAGCTTAGACACTGATTTAATATGAAGGCTATTTTTAATATAGACCGACATCATGCAGTTAATTAAAATGTCATATTATTATTTAGTATATCTACATGACCTCTCTTCTTCTTCCTTGCTTTATCCCACTAAGTGGGGTCGGCATGTATCTACATGACCATATTTCGAAAACCCATATCAATTGACATAGCATACGCAGCCCACTAAACATTCCCACTTCGGGGACTCGGGGCCTACTAGGAAAGAGATTAATGTTATACCTATATTAAACATACATGCATGCAAACATTGGAATTGACATAATCTAGCCCAAACCCAAACAATGTAGAAAAGCAGATAAAAGGTAGATGAAAATATAGTACCTACCTTCCAGCATCCTTAGAGGAGACAGCCTTTATCTTTTCTTCCTCTAGAAAGCTATTGTTGAACTCGCTGCATATCCTCTCCACATTGAACTGTGTGTGGAGTCTCATAGCGCCCTCTCCAGGATGCGTGAAGTCCACCGGGCACTGGTTCAGGTAGTCCTTACGCTGGTAGCCCTTCTTGTGAGCCTGCGTCTCTATGGTGATCTGCCGGGCTATGTTGGACACTCCCACGTGGATTGTCAGCTGGAATCAGACAAACAGTACAACATTAAGGTTGCGATGTAGTGATTTAATTATTTTTCTTTGTGAAAAACATATAGTTGCTGTATTATTTACGGTAGCCTGTTTCTTTGTACTATAACGTTTATTTAAGTTTTTCGTACCTTCGGAGTGTGTGTTTCCCACAGGGCAGGCACAAATTCGTCCACATTTTCGTACGTCACCGGGATTTCAAGTAGCACCAGGTCAATGTTGTGTTTTTTCTCAAGTTCTACTTTGTTCATCACCTTTATTCCTTCCCAGCTCGCGTTCTCCGGGTGATTAATAAAAGGACCGAACCCGGTAACAAGAACTAAGGGCTTAAACATCCAGTCCAAATCGTTGTCCATGTTAGGGCAGTACTGTACTTATTGAGTAAAATATTGTTTTGTGGAATTATTTTGAAGAATGCATTCGTTGCAAGCACTTTGAAAGTGCGGTCAGCTGATTTTTATGATTAAGTTGGTAGTACTGACTGTCACTGGTTGACGTAGAAGCATTCCAATAGTTGGTCCAGTAATTTGGTCTAGAGCAGATTCATTTTTATTATCTGTTTTCATTTTGCTATGCTATATCAATATCAAAGTCTGGTCGATCCATTTGTCAAATAAGTCAATGTGACAATTGTCGACTGACAAACGACAAGTTCGTTCCATGGCGCGTTTTAATTTCTGTTTTAATTCGTGTTTAATTTATTATTTTACTGCTTTTGCTTAAATTTATAACAACAGAAATAAAACATCCAGTTTATACCACTGCTACGAGTATAGTTTGGTAACTTTGTGTGACCTAAGTGTTATCACGGTGATATAGGTTATGTTCTTTATTGCTCCATAATTTAGTTAAATTAGTTAAGATGACTGAAGGAGAGTTAAGTAACAATACTCGAGCGGTGGCGATACCTTGGCCGTCGCTGAAGAGGACGGTGGAGTGCGCTGGCGCCGCGTTTCTTAGATATCACAATATCAAATGTCACGGAGGCGATGCCTCGTTTCAGGAGTCGGAAACCAACGAGAAGGCTGAGGAGGTTACTTTTGACGATGATGTAGAATACCTTAGAAGTCTAGATCCCAAGGAGTGGAAGAACCAGGACCACTATGCCGTGCTAGGTATGAAAAATCTCCGTTACAAGGCGACGGACGACGATATCAAGCGCGCGTACCGGCAGAAAGTGCTCAAACACCACCCCGACAAGCGCAAGGCGCAGGGCGAGGAGGTGCGGAGCGACGACGACTACTTCACGTGTATCACTAAAGCTTACGAGATACTCGGCACACCGGTAAAGAGGAGGTCGTATGACTCAATCGATCCTACAGTCGAGGACAGTATACCCACACAGACCGAGATCAAGAAAGACTTCTACAAGGCATTCACTAAGACATTTGAGATCAACTCTCGCTGGTCCGAGAAGAAACATGTGCCTTTATTGGGAGATGATAACAGCTCCAGGGAACAAGTGGAAAGGTTTTATGCGTTTTGGTATGAGTTCGAGTCCTGGAGAGAGTTCTCTTACCTTGATGAGGAGGAGAAAGAGAGAGGAGCGGATAGGGAAGAGAGGAGATGGATAGAGAAGCAAAACAAGGCTGCGAGAGCCAAGCTAAAGAAGGAAGAGATGGCTAGAATCAGGACACTGGTTGATCTCGCTTATTCTAACGATCCTCGCATTCAGCGCTTCAAGCAAGAGGATAAAGACAAGAAACTTGCTGCTAAGAGAGCTAGACAGGTACTGTATCTCATTATTGTATTATCCTATTGTCCACTATATACAAACTGAAGTCTATAAGATGAGTGTGCCCACTCATACATTAACTATATAAAATTTACTTAATTATTATAATATTTAACCGATAATCTGATTTGTAAATCCTATATAATTGTTTGTTAACTTTATAATTTTATATATATTTTTTTTTTCTTTTCCTATTACTTACACTAAATTTTAGCAATAACAATATTTTTAATTAAGTATCTATAATGTTTATAACGTTATAATTGCAGCATGCAATGCAAATTATTGCAGTCATGTCCAATGGGGAGTATGCATCTCTAATATACAAGCTTCCATGCTTAGTTTAGAGATGCAGGCTCACTACTTGTAGCTTATAATACAAAAAAAATAAAAAATATAGGTATAAGAAACATTTTTGCTCTGAATTGTAAAAATAGTTTATTTGTACAGTACAAATAAATTATTTGATTTGATTGACTGTGTTATTCCATGAAGGAACTGAAGAACATTTTATAAATTATCATGTTTTTATTACTAAACAATGCTATTAGTACTATACAATCACAATGTAGTAGTTTTAGATAAGTGCTCTCAATTTAATTAGACAACAAAATGGAATAAAATTGTTGAGGTTAGGTTAATTAGCTTATGATCTTGTTTAGTTCTGGTCCGGTCTGGAGTTACATGATAGCCAGAGACTCATGATGGAGTAGGGAGTTGGCTACACTTCTAAATAAAATAAAACTATTGAGTATGTTCATCTGAAAAGGTTAGTTGAAATGATAGCTGTGGCCATATATATTCATTTTTTTTTTGGCAAGCAGCATTATGATGATGTGCCTATATCACATTAGGGAAGATTATATTTCATTTTTTTTACTGGTGATGGGCTTGCGCTTGATCACAATCCACCTGATGGTAAGCAATATTGCAATCTAAGATGGAGCTCGCTTGCCCAGAAGAAGAAACCAGTATACTGGTATACTTCTGATATTGTTGCATGCTTCAAGCTGTATCTTACTAGATTTTATCAATTCCAGGATGCAGTGCAAGCCAAGAAAGCAGAAGAGGAGCGCATCATAAAGGAAGCTCTTCTTGCTAAGCAGAAGTTAGAAGAAGCTGAGAGAGCGCGCATTGAGGCAGCCAGAGCGGAACGAGAACAACAGAAGAAATATCTACGTAAAGAGAGGAAAGCTCTCCGAGACATGTGCAAGGCTAACAATTATTATGCACAGAATGATGAAGAAAATGTGTCTCATCTTGCTGCAGTAGAAAAAATATGCGAAATGATGAAAGTTATAGAGCTACAAGACTTCATGAAAAAGCTAGACACAAATGGAAGAGCCGCTTTCCTTGAAACTGTAAAAGAAACCGAAGATAAGTTAGAAGAGGAGAGAAAAGCACTATTTGATAATAAAAGAGCAGAAGAACAAAAAGTCAAGAAAGATGCAGGGTTCAAAGCACCAATAGAATGGACTGTAGAAATGACTCAGCTTCTCATAAAAGCTGTGAACCTATTCCCTGCTGGAACGAATCAAAGGTGGGAAGTTGTAGCGAACTTCCTCAACCAACACAGTACATTCACAGATGAAAGAAGATTCTCAGCTAAAGAGGTCTTAAATAAGGCTAAAGACCTACAGAGCTCAGACTTCTCTAAAAGCAGTCTCAAAAAAGCAGCCAACGAAGAAGCGTTTGACCAATTTGAGAAGGAAAAGAAAAAGGTTGCAAACCATGTTGATGATACAGGCATATCAAAGAGTGATCCAGTGAAATCGGCTAAGTTGACCAATGGGACGGCGACACCAAAGGAGGAAAAAACCGAAGACAGGCCATGGACGAAAACCGAGCAAGAATTATTAGAACAGGCAATAAAAACGTTCCCAGCAAGCACTTCAGAAAGATGGGACAAAATAGCAGATTGTATACCGAACCGAAGCAAGAAGGATTGCATGAAACGGTACAAGGAACTCGTAGAGTTAGTTAAAGCGAAAAAACAAGCAGCCAACCTCGCTAAATAGCATACAATTATATCTAGACTAATAACAAATTACATAATGACTAGCTGACTGTAACATGATGGATGATACACTGGCCTTACAGAATCTTAAACACTTAGTTTGTGAAGGTGTTTTTTTAATTGAATAAGCTTAAGTTTGACTGCAACTTATCTGGTAACTCACTTGTAACTTATCTGATAACTCACTTGTAACTTATCTGATAACTCACTTGTAACTTATCTGATAACTCACTTGTAACTTATCTGATAACTCACTTGTCACAAGCTCTTAAAATTATGAGTATTTGGTAGCATGACTATTTTCTTAAACATGTCATGGAAGAACTTAGATAATTTCTTCTTTCACATGTTTGTCAAAGAACTCAATTAAGTTGGTCCTTCACTTGTTTGCTTAAGAACTCAATTAAGTTGGTCATTCATTTGTTTGTCAAAGAACTTAATTAAGTTCTTCGCATGATGACTAATTTATCAAGTTTGTAAAAGACTTGTAAGCCGGTTGTGTTATCCATCATCTGTTTATATAACCCTGCACTATTTTATTTATCTATTTGAACACATAAACCTTTTTTGTGAGCTTCCACACTCTAAAATAAAATAGAGTTTAACCGTTCTAAAACTAAATGAAGGAAGTGACATTATTTCAATGTATGACAATGGTGGCGATTCAGCGGCACACACGACTAAACTAAATTTAAAGTAGCTCGGTCTCTTTTCGTCATAAATAACCAAAAAGAGATGGTACGATCTAAACCACATCTAAAATCACGTCAAACACGTCAGATTTAGAGCTGATACAATTGGGTGCGCTCTAAAATCGCTTACATTTTTCATATTTGACGTCATTTTAGTTGTTTTGTGTGTGGTTCAGAACGTGCCGTCTCTTTCTGGCCACCTAAGATGAAAAGAGACTTCTTTAAATTTAGGTTAGTCGTGTGTGCCGCTGAATCGCCACCATTAAAACATTCTTACTAGAGTTATCTCTTAATTTAATTGACTAAACTTAAATTATTCTTAATGTAACTGAATGTCAAATGAGGTATACAGGGGGCGTGTTTAATTTTAGAATGGTTGAACTGCACAAGCTGGTTCAAATGCTATAAGACCTGGGCCTTGATGTCGCTTTAATATAACATATTTCGTATTAAATTATAGCCAATAATAATTCAATGAAATTTTAAATAATAAAAAAATCTATTGACTCGGACTTTACTTTGAGGAAATCCTTTATTCATTCATTTAATATTTAAGAGCTGGGCTCTTGTCCATGGAGTTTTCCAGGTAGTTCTTCGGCCAAATCCTTGACCTTCCTATACGACACGACTTTCGCCTTCTCCTTAATTTGGTCTAAAAATGTTTGTCTATTGCTCTTCCTCTCCTGGCTTCTATCTTTCTTTCTATGAAATTCTTTGTAGAAGAAATTAATAATTACTGACCCATGCCAAGGGGAGAGAAACTTCGTTGTGTGCAGAAAGATAGATATACTGGTGTGAGTTGTAGTGGAGGTGTGGTGGTCAGTTGGAGGAACACCAAATTTCATTTTCATATTTTGATGTTTTCTTTGCTTATCTTAGTTTCGTTTTATAACATAGCGGAAGTACACTACATATTTCAGATTTTCTTCTGTCTAATTCGTAGCGGTTTTTATTTGCAATTTTTACCAAACATCACTAATGACGTCACAACCCAGGTGGCTTGGCAATTGAATCAGCTTGAATGTATTTTACATTCACATTTCTCAGCCCAAAGACTATCAGATTTTTAATTTGTAAATAGGTAATGAAATAGCTAAAATTGTGTGCGTATGAAGTATTGTATAGGGTAACCTATCCTTGTGATTTGCTTAAAATGAAATGCAAACATTAAGTTTTACTACTAGCTGTGCCTCGCGTTAATCCGGAATAAAAGTTAGTTAATCCAGCGTTTGAGCAATTTGTATGTATATTATTAATTTCTTCTAAGGGTAATTAAAGATAGGATCACGTCTTTCTCGAGTCAATAAAGAAAATGTTTGAAAGTTCGCTTCGTCTTGCTCACACTCATCATTCATCATCACAGTTACGCAAACGAGAGGACTTGAATTTACAAATGATTTCTTTTTTGACTTGAGTCAATACTCCTTCAAGTAATTGCAAACACAGTCAATTATAATCAATTTTGTGATTTTCAGATTTTTGCCAAAAAAAATCCTAAAGATATGATCTGCAAGTAAAAAATATATGTATCAGCTTTTTCTTATTAATAACATGTTTTAATTTAACATGAAAAGCAATACTTGCACCTAAATGTTAGTTTTGCTATATAGATGTAGTATATACATACGAGTAGGTGCAGTAGATGCATTATATACATAGGTGCAGTATTAAGAATTTGCTAGAAGATTATGCAGTAAGTACATTGCCACGTTTATGGTACATATAAATATCAAATAAAATCATTTATTTCTTTCAAATAGGTACATTGTGGTGTTATGAAATAAGTTTGAAGTTTGTATGGTTCTCTTTGATTTTACCATCAGGCATGCAAGATTATATTTGTCAGTACTTAATTAAATTTTAAAGTACAAATGTGTTATTCACATAAAATGTCCAGTCCAATCATTAAATTACAAACAATATTATTATTAAAATAAATTATTGCATCTAATCTTTGCTATGTTAGTTGAAATGCAGTAATTAACAATTTACCGACATATAAAAAAAGCTGTCATTCGAAAGCTGATGAAAGATGAACTAGCTTTCGAATGAAAGCTTTTTTTTATTTTTCAGTTACACTTCGAAAGTTAAACAGAGATTTCTTGCTCAAATATCAAGAAATATGTTTTTCACGTTTATCTAAAAACAATCACTGTTTTGCTAAATACTGCTTTTGCAATTACGAAGGTCGTGTACATACATACTGTATACACTACTGCTTGGCAATGGAAAAACTATTTTTGATTAACCGCGGGGCGCAACAGTATTACCATGTATTTTAGAATGAAATTGTTTTTGTTTTTTATAATGAAAACTCCACATTAGCTTCCTCTCGGCTGAGCGTTGACAATGCCGTGTCATATTTTTATATTTATTTTTCTTTATCGTAATAATAAATAGTCGATTTGAAATTTTAATCTTCTTGTTTTATTGCCTCTGTTAGTTTTATTTTTCAATAATTGTATTACCCCGTGGCAGACCAAAAAAAGCGATGGAGGGACGAGCTTGATAAACACCTGAAAATTGGTCCGTAATAGCGCTAGATAGGGACAAATGGAAAGAGGGTAGGGAGGCCCAACAATGGGATCAAACCGGCTTTTAATGATAATAATTAGTTTTATTTGTAATATAAAAATAAGTCGGGTTTTCCTTCCTGACAATATAACTCCAGAACGCACGAACCGATTTCCACAGTATTGCATTCGTTGGAAAGGTCTCGAACTCCGTGAGGTTTGTAGCAAACAAAATTCAGGGAAACAGGGTAAATCATTTTTCACATACAGCGCCATCTCTGATACATAGCATGTACTACAAACCAATATGGTTTAGCATGGTGGTGGAGCAGACGCGAAAATGAAGCGGCTCGCTCCGCTTCATTTTAGTTTTCCACTTTCAGTTTAGCCCAATATGTGTTCCCACTACTGGCACTCTGAGCCTTCTCTCACGAGGAGAGAGTTATAGGCCATAATCCACCACTCTAGTCAAGTACAAGTTGGCGGATGACACACGTCTTCGGATATAATAGTCCTCAAACATGCCGGTTTTATCACGAAATTTTCCTTCACCGTAAAGCGAGTGCAAATCCACACATAACATGAAAAACATGTCATTCGTGTAGTGCCGGGATCGAACCAGGGGTCGTCTGATGGAAAAGCAGACGTTTTTATCACCGAGGCACACTCGCTTTTTCGAATGATATGCGTCGTTAAATAATATTGGTGAAACCCTCAACTCTAAGTTGCGTTGTTAGGGTAGGGTAAGATTAAATAATCGCAAAGGTCGATAACTGATACTAAAATTGTGCAAATACCTCTCGGACACTTCGAAAAAAACCTAAATAACCAGTTATAGTTTCTTAGTGTAAATGTATTTCCGATAAATTATGATTTATTACCTAACGGTTAGTACAACTCATAGCGACATTAAGCAGTTATCATAAAACACATATTTATTCTTATATATAATATTTCCGTGTCACAGTGTTTGTTACCGTACTCCTCCGAAATGGCTTGACTGATCATTACCAAATTTTATATGCGTATTCATTAGGTCTGAGAATCGGCTACTGTATATTTAGAAATAATTATTAAGGCAAAACAAAGTTTGCCGGGTCAGCTAGTATTTATCTATTATTTATCGCTAGCGACCCGCCCCGGCTTCGCACGGGTGCAATGCTGATACTAAATACACTACAGAAAAACATATACATCGCGGAGTTTTCTGTAGACCATTTCAATGTGTACAAATAATTAATTTGCAATGTACGCGGAAAAAATATATAATTAACGACATCACATGAGAATCCTCAAAAAAGCGACTTTGTACCTAGTGATGTCTACTTAAAATTAAATTGGATGAGGTCAAATTTTATACATAAAAGAAAAAAAAAATAATAATAATAAATATTAGGACACTTTCACACACGGCTGGTTAGCCCCACACTGAACCATTTCTAGCTCGTATTATGGTTGCTAACACAGCTGATATACTACATACATACATACATATTATATATAAATAAATATTTAACACCCAGACCCACAGCCAACAAATTTAGTTAAGCACAAAGATGTTGACCGGGCCGGGAATCGAACCCGGAACCTTCTGATTAGCAGACCGGCATGGTAACCTTTACGCCAACGAGGTCGTCATAAAAGTCGACATAAAAGAAAAGATTTTTAAAAGTTATAAACATTGAGTGATATAAAACGTTTGAATAATCATACGCAAGAAAAGCCACAGAAACAGCTAAGTAGTTATTTCTATAAGTATCTTCCTCAAAAACCACAAATTCAATAGCTAATACACATTAAAATGTATTAGAACATTAAACGTGTTTTGGGATATGCGTATTATGGATATTACTGGATTTACACTTTACAGCGTTATTGTAAATATTATATGAGTGCGCTTTTATAATAGAGTAGCTACTATTTAATTTTAAACAATAATTCACAATCTACTTGGCGAAGATAAGGGCAAAATCTTGATTTTACAGTTTATACCTACGCTAGGTATAAATCCTAAATGATAATAAAATTGTTTTAAAAAACAAACAACCGACTTCAAAAACACAACTAAAAAGGGAAAAATAATTTTAAGCCTAAATCAAATCAAGAATATATAAATAGAATAGGAGAGTTTATTTCATGTACTTATAAAAAACTATTTGCAATTTTTACTAATCCTGTATTCTTGGAGTCGGTGCCAGCAAAGAAAGACAACCGAAAACAGTTTTTTTTAACAAACATTAATTTGTTCTTATTAGATGGCACCGACTTCAAGAATACAGGATTACTAAAAATTGCAAATAGTTTTTTAAAAGTACATGAAATAAACTCTCCTATTCTATTTATATATTCTTGATTTGATTTAGGCTTAAAATTATTTTTCCCTTTTTAGTTGTGTTTTTGAAGTCGGTTGTTTGTTTTTTAAAACAATTTTATTTTTACATTTTTAGTGGTTGGTAATGATATTTTGTTTAAGTTTTAGCTATGGAGAGCCAAATAAACTTCACGATGAAAAAATTTGGCGTGTGCCAGGCAGGCAACCAATTGGGAGCAAATCGAGCTATACGCGAGCGAAGCGAGCGCGAAAATGTTCACCGTATTTGTTCCAACCGTTTGAGCATAAAGAAGTCCAAAGCAGCACAAATTACATAATGTTTGTTGTGTCAAAACGTACTAGAACCAATCGCGAGCGAAGCGAGCTGGATGCGAGCGAAGCGAGCTATGCGCGAGCGAAGCGAGCGCGAATATATTCACCGTATTTGTTCGAACCGTTTGAGCATAAAGAAGTCCAAAGCAGCACAAATTACATAATGTTTGTTGTGTCAAAACGTACTAGAACCAATCGCGAGCGAAGCGAGCTGGATGCGAGCGAAGCGAGCTATGCGTTAGTGAAGCGAGCGCGAAAATTTTCACCGTATTTGTTCCAACCGTTTGAGCATAAAGAAGTCCAAAGCAGCACAAATTACATAATGTTTGTTGTGTCAAAACGTACTAGAACCAATCGCGAGCGAAGCGAGCTGGATGCGAGCGAAGCGAGCTATGCGCGAGCGAAGCGAGCGCGAAAATTTTCACCGTATTTGTTCGAACCGTTTGAGCATAAAGAAGTCCAAAGCAGCACAAATTACATAATGTTTGTTGTGTCAAAACGTACTAGAACCAATCGCGAGCGAAGCGAGCTGTATGCGAGCGAAGCGAGCTATGCGCGAGCGAAGCGAGCGCGAAAATTTTCACCGTATTTGTTCGAACCGTTTGAAGTCCAAAGCAGCACAAATTATATAATATTTGGAGTGTCATAAGCCCAGGACATCCTGGGGGAAATTCCAACGAAGCGGGATAACTCCTAGCGAAGCGAGCGCGTAAATATTTTCCTTATCCGTTCGTGGGTCTTGTCTATTAATATATCAAATTTTACAGTTCCTTCTTCCACTAAGTATGACCCAAGTGGCCAAGCTCTGGCGTCGAGAGTTTTTCAAGCCCCTGATTTAGTTTGACCACTGCTTGTACTAAGAGTAGGGGTCCAGGCCCAACAAATTAACGTGTTATCCGAAGCACAGTAACGCCCAGATGAAAATATCACATTTTTTTATGGAAGTCTTGTGCATGGTTACCCATCCAAAGACTGGCCGCATGGGCCGTTGCTTAGCGTCGATGTTCGCGTCAGATTACTTTTGTTAGCCAGGCTGCTAATTTTATGAGTGAAATCTGTATTGCCGTATGAGCGCGAAGAAGTAAAATAGGTTATCGAGTTATCTGGACTTCCCACGGGAATAGCAATGACTTTTAAAATAAAAAGTAACCTTCGTGTTAAACAAGGTCTAGTCTACCCCCTATATCAAATTTTAGCGAAATCAGTGTGTCATGTGTTATTTGGTGCATCCCACGGGAACAGTAATTATTTTCGGGATAAAAAGTAGCCTATGTGTAAACACATAGTTTATCCTATCTTCATTACAAATTTCATCAATGTCAGTACAGCCGTTCGAGCGTGAAGAAGTCAAAAAGATTTATATGTTATTTGGTGCATCCCACGGGAATAGTATTTATTTTCGGGATAAAAAGTAGCGTATGTCTTAACACATAGTCTTACCTATTTTCTTCTCAAATTTCATGAATATCAGTACAGCCAAACGAGCGTGAATCTCTCTTCATGCGTAAAAATAACCTAACTTTTTAGGTTTTTCTTCGATTTCCCTAGGAGTCCATCATCAGAACCAGTTTTGGTGACAATGGGACCAATTCAGAACCATACTCTTTCAATTAAAAAAAGAATTTTGAGAATCGATCCACAAATGGCTGAGAAATCGGTGAACATACATAAAAAAAAAAAAAATACATACACGTCGAATATATAACCTCCTCCTTTTTGAAGTCGGTTAAAAAAATTCGAAAAAAGAGCAAGCCGTCAAACGAACGACTCTAAGATTATTTTTATACTTATTTTGGTGGCTTTTTTGGTGATACTATATTTTTAAAACCCCTTTATCTATCTTTACTATATGACTCTTTGTCCT
The DNA here is from genome assembly GCA_035578125.1 of Mellilla xanthometata. NCBI lineage: Eukaryota > Metazoa > Arthropoda > Insecta > Lepidoptera > Geometridae > Mellilla > Mellilla xanthometata. The sequence continues at coordinate 659,663 of JAPUBQ010000001.1, forward strand.
GACTCATTCATTCATTCATTCATCTATAGACAACGCAGAGCCCAAACGGCTGGTCCTAGGAGTATTGGAGGGTGTATTTGTTTTAGTACGTAGACGCGTACTAAGAACGGATTTTTGGATATTCCACCCCTAAGGGGGCGAAAGGGGATAAAACATTAAGGGGGATGCCATTAGGATCCAAAGTCCTAAGTCTGGATAATCGTATTTTCCACAGGTTACGTAAAAACTACAGACGGGCGGAGCCGCGGGCAACTGCTAGTTGACAATAAAGGAGTACACTTACCGAATAACTACATAATAAAACAGGGAAGCGATTAGGATAACTTTCGATAAAACTAAAGATAATTCAAAACTGTATTTAATTACACATCTGAAAGACAAGTTTGCATATTTTTTGTTTTACCACATAACCCTGTTATTAGATGTATCATAGTGCGGAATAGAATAATAATAGTCTATCTAGCGAGATGGGATAGTCCACTAAACTTTGCACCATCAGTTGGTTTTGAATTCGCGTCGATCATAGTCGTAAAAATGGTTGCACCCCGATTGGGTTTGGAGAAATGGATGGTTGTTTTTGTTTTGTGTTTGCATTCTTGTTGTGGGGTCATTTATCATTTAAATGGTAAGTAATGTGGTCAAGCGCAAAACTGACATATACAAAAAAGTCGCGTAAAGTTGATTGTTAGTTAATAATGTGAAACCTTTTCCCGTAGAAGTTCAGTTATATATATTTGAGCGCAGCGCCTGAAGCGCAGTGTTAGGTACGTATTTCAAGAAATATGTATATTCATGTAAAATTAACAATGAACATTTTTGAAATTTGAATCTCTAAGAATTTCGATTATACAATTAGCTTGTTACAACAGAACATCATTTTTAAATTTAAAATTAAAATGCCTATAAAAAAAACTATGGAACGAAATTTACGTTTGGAACTAACCTTACGATTCTTAACTCTGAATAAGTGCACATTTTTTGTATATTTGTGTTGCTAATAAAGACATTTTAAATTTGAATTTATTTAAAGATAGTGAAAAAACGTACCTACCCCATCATTTACGAAGAAAATTTTTAGAATTTATGTTTGTATAACCGGCTATCACTTACGATTATTTTGTCGGATTAGCCTTATGAAAGATTTAATACAGTGATTTATAGAGTTTTTCAAAATATGCTATTTTGCTAGCAGTAAGAAAAACTTTACAAACTTTTCACTTTTACGAAGTTAAAAAACGGCGAAGTAAAACAAGAACATTACGACGCATTTGAATCATTAACAAGTTGCTGATTTCCATTGATAAATTTATAAATCTTACTTCCTTATAATAATATAATTAATTATAAATGCGTAAATTTACGATTTATAACTTTACATATTTTTGGAAGCATCTCCCATAAACTGTTTTTATCTGTAAGTTATTAACTTTTTTACATTTGTAATTTTTTTATTATGTGCATTTTTTTTCTTCTTACTTTCACATTTCAAAGAAGAATCAAAGAACGTTCTTATGAAATAAAAATTAACAATTTGCTTGGAAATTTAGGGGCTTTTATCCCAGATTAACGTTTAAACCGGTAAAACCGGAGGCAAACCTATTGCATAGTTAATAAGATATATCTCTAGACTAACAGATTCGCTATGTCACCACACTTTTGAAATTGAAAAATGTATGGAATAAAGTCACTCTTTGAACTATTTATTTATCTATTTATCAACTTTTTTTTTAGTTATCAATTTTATAATTTATTGTAAATTGTATGTTTTGTCTGCATAATAAATTAATAAAAAATATAAATTATGAATTTAATTATTTAATTAATTAAAACGGAACATAGACTAAATACATTAATTATACTTAGTATCCTCATGAATCTTTCCAAAAATGTTTTATTTGGTTCGTGTAGTTGGAACATAAAGGAAATACTTCTTTTACTGTGTCAGAATAGCTTGTTCATGTTGGACTAATAATTTAAATGTTAAAAACTAGATTTAAGTATAGTATTAAGTAATTATAAGTAGTCTTAGCTATGCCCTAATAACGAAGCAAAGGGAGCACATTTTCTGTATATTTGTGTTGCTAATAAAGACATTTTGAATTTGAAGAGTTGATAACTCTTTTTTTTAAATGACGACAAAATCAAATGAAGACAAAATTAAATATTAATTAATTATAATTTAGTGTACTTCCGCTGTGATCCGAAACCCAAATTAAGATAAGTAAAGGAAAAATTAACTAAGATTAATTAACTAAGATCAATTAAGATTAACGTTACCTATCACAATTCGGAAATTATTACTCAACACGTGTTTCGCCTTTCCACAAGGCATCATCAGGAGATGTTGACTCTTCGAACTTTAAATATTTAATTTTGTCTTCTATTTACAATGGATTTCCGCAAAGTAACGTCTGAGTCAATAAGTTACTCTTTTTTTTCTCAGAGTCAGAATACTTGCGCATGCCCCCACTGTATGCGCTGGACGAGTATGGTAGCTGCCTGGTGCCAGCCGGCGGCACTTACTGTGTGGTGCGCGTGGACCTCTCGCGCGGTGCGGTGGACGATGGCCTTATTCATTTGATTCATGTGAGTTCACTCTGGTCAAGTCAAAATTCAAATTCAAAAAAATTTAGAATATTTTTGACGTGACAACGTCTTAAATTAGGTTGCGGCTGGGAGTCACTTATGAAAAAGTGTAACGCCCGGTAACGTTACGATGAGTCACCGAACGAGAGAGAGGCCCGCCGAATGCCTTGCGTCTCTCTCCCACTCAACTATGATCGGCCGCGTGCTGCGCGCGCGGCAGACGTTGTCACGTAAAATCTTCGCCTGTAAAACCGACTTTACAGGCAACCATTTTTTTTTATTCATTAAATGCTGTACATAATTTATTTTCCCTAACCCTCAAACTGGACTGAGCGCCCGTGTCATGGAGGTTAGTTCCTTCCAATGACTTAAATTAGAGTGTCGTACATCATGTAAAAGGACTAAACAATTTCAAATATTTGTGACATGCTTTACCATACTTATTTTAACAAAATCAATAGTCACCTCTATAGTATGCTGGCTGCCTGGTGCCAGCCGGCGAATAAAAGTTGAAGTCATCATAAAATCATAAGCAGCCCACTGTACGTTCCCACTTCTGGGATTCAAGTTCTTCTCTCACGAGGAGAGAGATATAGGCCATAATCAACCACGCTGGCCAAGTGCGGGTTGGCAAATGACACACGTCTTCGCATATTGTGGTCCTCAAACGTGCCGGTTTCCTCACGATGTTTTCCTTCGCCGTAAAGCGAGTGCAAATCCACACATAACTTGAAAAACAAGTCATTGGTGTAGGGAGGGATCGAACCAAATATAAATTCTGTATATACTTAAGTATCTACTTTATAAGAAATATGCCATGTCTGAGGCCTTCGGGCGGCTCCAAAACTCTCCACACCAGAGCTTGGCCACTTAGCTTATGCGGAGAAGTAGAAAATACAATATCTAATATATAAAAATTCCATGTCACAATATTAGTTACCGTACTCCTCTGAAACATCTTGACCGATTTTTGCCAAATTTTATCTGCGTATTTAGTAGGTCTGAAACTCGGCTACTATCTATTTTTAAGGCAAAACTAAGTTTGCCGGGTCAGCTAGTAAAATATAATATTCTTACGAAATCATCTTTTCTAATTCCGTGCTTATGCTATCTATTGACGATATAAAAATGATTTATATCTTCTATATCCTCCGCGGGGTCAACCCACACCTCATAAGGTAACGGTTTTAATTTTTTAAGTAGTAGGTTGTATATACCATGGCAATATATTAAATTATTAATTTCCTTATGTTTTTTCAATAACGTTTAGTTGTCAACTGGTTTCTTAAAATTTCCCATAAGGTAAAATCTACCAATTTATCCTATAAGTTACCTAAGTACATGATTGAATGGGGTTTCGCACAAATTAATTTAAAATTGATCAACCGTAAACATTTCGTATATATAATTTCAATCGAAAATTTAAAACCGAGCGTGTCTTGGTGGGAAAAAATCAGCTTATAGGGCCGAAGCCCGGCTGGTTCGATCCTGGCTTGGCGATGACGTGATTTTGAAGGTGTGTGTGGATTTGCACTCGCTTCATGGTGGAGTAAAACATAGTGAGGATTTTCTTTAAACGTATCTAAGAATAGTCACGACAATACACCTTTCAAACAAAAAAAAACTAAATCAAAATCGGTTCATTCGTTTCACATACCCACTCAAATTCATACAAATTCACACTCACATAAAAACTTGCGTATGTTTTTAGGGTGATAACATTAATAAAGCCCTTGTCAAGCCGCACCTACAGGAAAAAGATTTAAATAAACATTCAATAAGTAATATCCATAAATTATGACAAAAATTCTTTGTGACGCTAGAGACTCTATGGTGATTGTATGGAAATTCTTTATTAACTCGTTTGATCAGGTTTTAGCTGTTTATATCGGCACAAGGTCAGAAAGTAGGTTTACAGCAACCAGTTCCAAGATTGTTGCAAGCTTTCTTTTTTGAACTAGGAGTAAAATACCAGTTTTATTTCCAGTTACTGAAAGAAAAATAGCAAATTGATATTAAAATTACATCAATTTGCTATTTTTCTTACAAGTACAGATACATTATATCAATAAGTAACGCAAGGTTTGTATATATAACTGTTTGTTATTTATTTTGTGAAATGATTTGAATTGTTCTCTGAGGCCTGCTTCCCCAACACAATATCTTCGAATATCGTTTGTACTCGTACTAACGCTTTATGACCTCATTTCGGCAATCACTTGACCAATTTTATTTATAATCTCAATATCTTTCAAATGTTTAATCGCTCTTCCAAATATTATTGAAGTCTACCAGTAATAGTGTTGTCTTTCCTAATTTCGGCATCACCAAGTTAATTATACCTTATTCACATCTTATATTTATTTCCAGGAATATTCAGCGAATACTCTCAAGCACTACAACCACACTTACATTCAGAAAGGTGTATGTGTTACAAACACTTGTAAACATTACATCAGAAACAATACACTTTTAACAAACGAGGGCCTAAAACGTATCCTTGGGCCATGCCTCAACGAATCTATCTACAATGGCTACGGCCTTCAAGGGGAGTTGAAACAAATCTACTATTGCGAGAGGAAAAACCAAGAAATAGACGTAGACTTAGTAGATTGGATAGTGATGGGGATTTACATAGCTATTCTGATGGTTAATATCGTCGGAACCCTGTACGATGTCATAATTGGTAGAACCACATCTGCTGTTAAAGGTTTGTAAAGCTGTTATCTTTATACTTAACTGAGGTAGTGTAAGCGAGTGAAGTGAATCTGCATGTATTGACTAAAAGTGAATTTGTCTGTCCGTACGTATGTTTGGATTTTGGTTCTTGCCTAGGAGCCGTGGTTTTGAATCAATCTTGATGGAAAAAATACTTGATATCAGGTTCTTATGTTATTCTTTTGTTGTTGTTTATTTGATTAGGTTCATCATTCATTATTCACACAAAAAGCGTAAAAATTTGCTGTAGCGTTTTCGTAATAATTATTTTTAGCACAAGAATTAAATATCCAATTAAAAAAAATATAAAAGATTACGCGTACTTGTATATGAGCCAAACAAAGGAGAATTACATTACATTTGTATATGTATATACTCATATTTTATGTTGATTAACGAAACGTTCTATTATTTCTAGGTAATAAATACATTCTAAGTTTCTCAGTGCTCCAAAATTGGAATAGATTGGTGTCTGCGGAGCCTGAAGAATTAAGACTTAGGAGACTTGGTGGACTTCACGGTGTAAGGTACGATATTACATTGACATAAGATGGTTTATTATGATGATGGTTTATTATTAATGATCTTCCCAAACCCTTACAAGTCTGTGTTTCTAGCTTGGATCATTTTGGAAATTATCATACTGTTTTATTTTCAGGGTTCTAACAATATTCCTCATGTTCGCGGCTCACATCATGTGGGTCAACTCCCTGGGCTTCAATGATAACATTCAGGAGTTTGAAGAGGTTAGTTTGAATTCCTTTCTTTATTATTTGATTTAGTTAATATGTCCCCGTTCGTCAAAATCCGCTACTTGGTCACATAGCATTAAATGCTATGTGACCAAGTAACGGTCACACAGATACAATTTGCAAACAAATACGCTAAAATATAATATTTTATTGTTCGGAATGCTGGGTTTACATTTCAGCCAGAAATTGAGCATTGCCAGTATAAGGGTTATGTTACGCTACGTAACGATTTATTTAAAAAAATAGTTAAATTATCCGTGGAGGCATCCAAAATGATAATTAAAAGTGGCCCGAAAACTACAATCTGGCGGTTTTCAAAGCAAAAGTGTATCGGGTTTTTCTAGGTGAGCACGCTACACCTTAGATCATAATGTCGCTTACCATAAGGTGAATTGTGATCAAGCGCAAGTCCGTTTATTGTAAAGAAAAATACTCAAACAAACGAAATGTCATCTCTCTTTTTGCTATTAGTGTGAAAGACTTTTACAACTAGTATGATTTTCCCTAGATGTACGATAACGCGTACTACCAAATGGTCTTCAACGGGCTGGTGGTGGTGCAGGTGTTCTTCGTCATATCAGGCTTCCTCCTGGTCTATAACCTGGAGATGCACGCAGAGAAGCACCAGATTACCTGGTTCCTGGCTGCCAAGGTCTGGGTCATGAGATGGTGGAGGTACGTATTCTACACAATGTGTTTCAATCGGATACCGTTACTATTGGCTCGAACGTTCCCCGTCTTATGCTTCCAAGTTGAGACAAAGAGAAAAGAAGAAATTCTTTCACTCCACTTGGCTGGACTTGCCATATACGGGATGATTTGAACCTAAATATTTTAAAAACGTTTGCTTTTCAATCTGACGGACTCTGTTTCGATCTCGGCCCTACATCAGTGTCTTTGATTTTTTGTATGTGATTTTGCTCTCGTTTTACGGCGAAGAAAATATCGTGACGAATTCGATATTTTTGAGGACCGAGACAAAATCGAAAGACATGGCTTCAGTGGATGGACCCGGGCGCCATTAATTCGTCATCAATTCTATCGCTGCTGAAAGTTTATGATGAAACTCCTCGTGTTGTCCAGACTGACTCCAGCGTACGCCGCCGTGCTGTTGTTCATGACGACGTGGCTGCGGCACCTGGGCTCCGGCCCGCTGTGGAAGCTCTACGTCACCAACTCGGTGGTGGGCGACTGCCGCCGCTACTGGTGGGCTCATCTCCTCTACATCAACAACTACATTGCAGACGGAAACAACTGCGCTCTGCACACCTGGTCAGTCTCTAGAGATTCACTGTTAAACTTAATATAATATCGCAGTCTATCTATAACAAGGAGGTTTAGTAAGGGGCCCTTATATAATCTATGATTTATAACTGTAGTATCTGTAATTCAGTGTCACTGTCACTGTGACAGTAGCATTATAGCCAGCTCGATGGCAATCGACACTTCGGATATTGAGGGTAGTCTATCCGGTAGAGTAGATTTTTTCCATCAGTCTACCATGGATTGACAAGTGAGCAACACTTTTCCTCAAGTGTTTTTCTAGATTATATAACACATGTAACTGCATAAACATAGTGCACGAGTACATTGATCACACACTTCGCAAGATTGCGATGCTGTGAGTATTCTAGGCACTTTGTTCTCCACAAAAAGCCTCTGGTAGTTTTCTTTTTTGTTTAATTTTAAGTAATTTATTATATTTTATTTTGCTTAGTTTTGTTCAAATCAATACATTATCTTGTGTGTTTGGTTGTAGGCATATAGCAACAGACACGCAGCTGTTCTGTCTAGGCCTCCCGGTGTACGTGTTGATTCGGGCCTTCGGTGGCCGCCGCTTGGCGATGGCCTTACTGCTGGTTCTGGGCGTGGTCCTCCCTGCCGCCCACGTGTGGGCCTTGGACCTGGATGCGCTCGTTCTCATGACGCCTGAGTGAGTGGGTTTGGAATCCTTTTTTAGTACCCGCCTGGTTCACCTCCCTTTTATTTGGCTTTGGTGGCCCAGTTTATGTCATGTTCGTCTAGATCGTGACGCTACCTTTGTCTGGGTCGACCCCAAAGTCGTTTCGCGTTCGGTATTCAAGTTGTAGAGACCTTCGCCCAGGAGTCAGCTGACATTCGGCAGACATGTGCCGCTCAATCCCATTTCAACCGTGCAGACTTTTGGGTTACGTCGGTTTTTTTTTTGCCTGACCTCTCTATGTTGGTATATTCCAGGTTCTACCGCACGATGCTGAACGACACGTTTCACTACATGCACGTGTACGGGCACAACAACATTGCGTGCTACGTGCTCGGCATGGCTGCCGGCTACTTCGTGTACAGCCTTCAGGCGCGGCGACATAGCCTCGCTGACAATAAGGTCTCTTCTTCTTATTCGTCTTCTTCTTCACCTGTCCCACTTAATGTGTGTCCGCCTCTTTCATTCATCTCTATCATTCGTCATCCAGGCGCAGCGTCTCCACCTCGCCGACAATAAGGTCTCTTCTTTTTCTTCTTCTTCATCTGTCCCACTTCATGTAGGGTCGGTACAGTATGTTCGCCTCTTTCATACATCTCTATCATTTATCATCCATTTATTTTTTTATTTATTGTCGTTAATCGTATTTAATCGGTCGGTAATTTAATGTATAACGCTTTGATAATGGTGGAATTGGGCTGGTCACGTCTGCCGCAGATGATCTGAAGGCAAAAATTACCACCCAATGGATGCCGGCCTGTACAAGACCTCGCGGCAGACCAAGAGAGCGATGGCTTAACAAACACATGAAGGATTGGTCCATATTAGCGCTAGATAGGCCTTTGCCTAACAATGGGATTAGACGTGCTTTTAATTTTTTAATAAATCACTCTGTCGAATATCACTAAAATCGAACTGTAAATAACACTGTAGCAAACTTTCCCTTTTTTGTGGAAACTATCACCCGAATCAAAAATCGCCGGCGACTAAAAAAAAAACAATTGAATAATGCTACTAATTGTGTACAAAGTTTCTTCAAGTATTTGATGGTCCGATATTACGGCCTCTAATACGTGAGAACGAATATATATACAGACAGGCGATTGTTTTTAACGGCCAGTTAATGTCAGAGACTTCGATAAAATCAGCATTTTCCAAACCACCACGTGTTGTAAGTTGTTGACCTGTTTATTATCATCACGTTTACATTCCTTGTAATAAAATAAACATTATTATTCACGAATATTCAATTAAGAATAACATTAACGTGGTCTACCCATCGAATAATAATCGATTTATTTAACTCTACTACCGGATACTACCCGCTTTACTTTGATGAAAAAAAAAACTATTCGGAAAGGATCATTTTGATCGTACAGGTACATACAAGTGGAAGCAAAATGGTACTTTCAGAGTGATTATATAGTTTTATGTACTTGAATACGTATGTATGTATTCGATTTAGGTTTTTCGAAAGTGGAACACAGATTCTTTGATATTTTTCCACAAAGGTATACCTTACCTGCTCGCCGGCCCAATCATACGAGTATGTCATCAATCTATAATCAAAACAATGTCAAAAACTAGTACTTATATCTCAATCCGGGATAAAAAAATAGCCCATGTGTTAATGCAGACTCGAACCTATCTCCACGCCAAAATATTTTTCTTCCGAATAAATCTTTAGAGTAAAAAGTAGTAGCAAAGAAACATACAAAAATACTCTTGTCTAAATTATTAGTGAGATGAGAGGCGAAATAATTACTATTAGCAATAGTCTAAGAGCCCGTGAAGATCGTCCTTCACCGATCTGATAACCAGATGCGACGTATTTTTTATGAAGTATTTTTTATCAACAAATAAGCCTAAAATTGCTTGCCTATCGAATAGTGCTCATGGCTTTTTTTTTGCGCATGCTCGTGTATAGGCAAATGATAATTTAGCTACAATTATCAAAAATAAAAATAACATTCTAACTGTTCAGAATCGTTGTTACTCCTATGAAGCGCATCAAAATCGAATGAGTCACCTATTTTGACTTACCTGTTTACACCTGCTTGCCAGGTAGTTATACACTGAAATGAGTAGGCAAGCATACCGAGGCATATTCTGTGTATTAAAAACTATCAGTGAAATAAATTTCATTTGGTTATCAAAAGTATGAAGGTGATGAAAAAAAAATCAATAAAAGTTTATTTAATTAAAAATAGCCATGAGCACTTTTCGATGGGCAAGCAATTTTAGGCACATTTGTTTATAAAAAATATTTAATTAAAAATACGTCTCATCTGGTTATCAGATCGGTGAAGGACGATCTTCACGGGCTCTTCTACTATAAGTGTCTGGTTATTGACTGAATACTTAATTTCTCTCGGAATCAGAATGGCTCTCTATAAAACATTAAGGCGGATAGGCAGCGTTGGGCAGAAGAAAATAAATTTAAATAGTTTTAAGTTTTTATTTTAACGTGTTTACTAAAAAAAAATTATAACTTCTTGTTTTTCTTCTCCTTCGTCTTCGCTTTCTTTTATTTAATTCCTCTTCCATATCTTAATTTACACAATTCATCCACGTCTTCATATGTCGGTATCGGTAGTAAAACCTCTAATTCCTACTCTATTATCTATGTAATTTTTACTAATTTTCATACATTGCAAGCAATGTACCTTTTGAATTTGTTAATTAAATATTTTAAAAAGTCTCTACTCAACATTTTGTGTATTCGGCCATTTTGGATTTCCTCACAGTGTATGAATAAAATATTTCAGTTGTATAAAATATGTAATCCGCCGTTATGTGGTAGCAGCCATCCTGGTTTTAAAATGTATCAAACTGTACGTATTTTATTAAAAAAAAACCCTTTCATTTGATACCATATCGAGCCAGTTGAAGAGAATTATGTCATCCGCCAAACATAGTTAAGCGCTTAAGTGGTCACACAAATATAAAATTGAACAAAAAAAAAACACACATACACAGATACGTCAAACCCAAATTACGCTCCGTCGTTTTGTGTCGGGGTTAAACAAAAAACACTTTTAAAATTAGAATTTTTCAAGAATCGCTCAACACTGTCAATCCGGCTTAAGGTCTTAATTATTCACTATCAGGTTTCTGGTGGTTTATCAATATGGTCTAGATGTGGGAAACATCATTCTGATGAACCTGTTATACAAAATGTCAATGCTAATTCAGATCGCATGACAACTAGCTACACTCTAGCCGCGGGGAGCATGCCCAGTCTGGAACATTTGGCTCTCAAGGAGACTGCTACGCTAAACCGTTAGGTGTTTGGTGACAGAATTTTAACTTTAGTGTGTTATCTAGCCAGGCGAGCATTAGTTAATTCTCTACCACCCGTGATAATGTTTCCTCACGATGTTTTCCTTCACCAGAAACTCAATCTTATTGGCAGGTATCGAAATATAGAAATACAGAAATACAGAACTTTATTAGCCCTAAATAACATACGTTAAAGGCAAGTCATACTACAATAATTACTTAATACTTAAAAACATTACTTAGATAAAATTAAATAAACTTACAAATTTCATTAAATAAATATTCTACTCCATTAAATACTACACACCTTAGCACTTGTTTTCCATGTATAATGGTATGTTGTCGAACCCACAATATTCGAGACTTAAAGCGACCGCACGCATAACTGAGCTTATATTTATTATGAATTAATTAATTATTACGGTTAGCACCAATTACAATAATTAATAAACTTAAAACATATATGTAAGTCAAAAATTATTAAGAAACATCACAATATCACAACAATAATAAAATCACAATAAAAGTTAAATAAGAAATGTCAGGTAAAAAATTGCAATAAATTATATAATGATAGTAAGCATTAACCTAAGCCGTAATGTCAGCAAGTCTTAATAGAAGACTCCACATACTCTACCTTCTCACAATATTGCAAACAGACCACAAGTAACTCTGCCCACCCATCGGAGAATACGATAAGATAAGATCCACGATGGAGTTGAGCGCAGATATGACTCGCGGAATGGGAGAATCAATTCAATTTCAATTTTTAAATATCTTTATTAGCATAATTGTACAAAACAGTTACATACTATAGTGTACATGGCTCCTAGTACGTAGCAATCATAAACAAAAATAAAACGTTCTTGAGTCCAAAGTAGACTCATTAAGAACTTATAGCTTAATTTAGAATAGACACAATATTAGAGGAGCAAATATAAATGGTTAAACCATGAGACTTTGTGGGATTAGGTTCTGTTGCTGGATTTAGATATTAGTAACATTTATAAAATTATTTTTTAACATAAGTGGGTTTATATAATATGTACATAACATTTTTAACCATTTGTGGTCACTGACAGATAAATAGCGGAATGGGAGAGGTAGCGCGCGCAACACTGCGGTAACAGGATTCGTAGAGCTGTTTGTTATCTGTAGCAAGAGTTACCTTTTCTTCAGGTCCTTATCGCTCTCTGCTGGCTGATCATCCCATTCATCGGAGCGCTCTTTTACTCCGGCTGTGTATTCTACAAGGACGGCGAGCGCGCGAGCCTACCGCTGCGTGTGGTGTACGCGGCACTGCAGCGCCCGCTCGTCGGCTTGCCTGTCACTTTGGGCGTCGTTGGACTTGCCATGAACATGAATAGTAAGTTTTTTGGGCTCATTTTAAGGGTTTCATATCCAAAGGGTACCAACAGAATTTTATAATTATTTTAAGAATTACTTATAATGTGCAATGACAAAAACCTTGAAGAGGTTTATCCTCCATTGAAAGAAAGAAAGAAAGAACACATTTATTTCAGACACAGAAGACACATATACATACATACATTGCAGTGATCTCAAAAATAACATTAAATATAATATAATCTTAAGTATGTATAACATATAATTAGAAAGAAAGAAAGAGAGAAAGAATCATTTATTTTGTGACACGAAATAAAAACGACAAAAAATAATACACAAGAAACATAAAAAAAAATTACGTGGCACAAAACCGGCCTCAGCTCAGCGTGTGCTGACTGCAAGCAATCAGCGCTGGTCTTCCGCTGGAGCCGACCGGTGACGACACATACGAAATTACAGAAAGCTCCTTAATTAAAAGAAAATTATGAATAACAAACAATAATTTAAACTTAAACCATTAATCCCGATGGACGGAAGTCCCATTCTAACACAGGATCTGCAGTGCGAATTAGTGACATGGAATATTTTAAAGTGACTTTTTGAACGCCTCAAACGTATAATCTGTTCCAGCATCCCTCCGTAGATTTTTCGAGAGCCGCGTGTGGGTGGTGCCGAGCCGGCTCTCGTACTCCGTGTACCTGCTGCACCTGTTCCTCATCCACGCGCACGTCGGCCTCAAGCACCAGCTCGGGCACGCCTCCACCTTCAACATGGTCAGTTACAGCAGGGTCCGGGGCTTGACTACACGAGCCAGTGACACTGGTGGCGATTCTGCCGGACACACGACTAAACTAAATTTTAAGAAAACGGTCAAACTTACTTATCATTAAAAGTTGGAATGAGTCCAACAGTTTCGGTGCTTTCCGAGCACCATCTTCAGGGGCGAGTGTTACACGGACCGCCGCCGACGAGATCCGACTGTGGGACTCATTCCAACTTTTAATAATAAGTAAGTGTGACCGTTTTCTACGCGGAAACATTGAGATGCCATACGTGAACAGTTTACAATGTTTAATAGGTATTCTCCACCTCATAGTGGTCATAATGGTGGCAATTACACACACGACTAAACTAAATTTAAAGAAGCCCCGTCTCTTTTCATCTTAGGTGGTCAGAAAGAGACTGCACGTTCTGAACCACAGACAAGTTAAGTATCCTAATAAACTTTAATAAGCGAATTGGATTATATCTGTAAAGCTTATTATAAGTGTATTAAATAAATAAATAAAAAAATAAAAAGACAACTAAAATCACGTCAAATATGAATGTGCGCATTCTGTAGTGCTGCACATTCCATATTTGACGTGATTTTAGTTGTTTTGACTATGGTGCAGAACGTGCCGTCTCTTTCTGGCCACCTAAGATGAAAAGAGACGGGACTTCTTTTTATTTTTTTAATTTGGTCGTGTGTACGGCAGAATTGCCACCATTATGACCACTATGAGGTGGAGAATACCTATTAAACATTGTAAACTGTTCACGTATGGCATCTCAATGTTTTCGCGTAGAAAACGGTCACACTTACTTATTATTAAAAGTTGGAATGAGTCCCACAGTCGGACCTCGTCGGCGGCGGTCCGTGTAACACTCGCCCCTGATGATGGTGCTCGGAAAGCACCGAAACTGTTGGACTCATTCCAACTTTTAATAATAAGTAAGTGTGACCGTTTTCTACGCGGAAATATGGAGAATAGCTAGTCTGGAATTACTGGCTTTCAAGAAAGCGGCCGGAACTTTTTTCTTAGCGATAGGTTTCAGCTTGATGGTGGAAGCTAATCAGACGAGCATTAGGTAATGCTTTACAACCTTGCAGCTTGCAGTTTTTGCGTCAGGCATAAACTTATAAAAATAAGTTTATTTATGTGTCTGTCGGATGAACTGATTTTATTTAGTATTTTTTTGTGTGAAAGGTGTGTTAGTCGGGACTGTTCTTAGCTGTTTGATGAAAATCGGTCCATGATGTCTGCTGCAAAATATACCTACTTATTTAAGGATTACATATTTTTACCAACTCCCTCAATATAGACGTCAAATGAAAGGGTTTACCTAGTAGAGCACATACATTATGATATCTATATCATTATCTTTGTACCTCTGAAAGAGCCATGATTGTTGAGTGCTGGGTGTGTTGTCTCCAGATCCTGATGCACTTCGGCGTGATGCTGTTCACATTCCTGGTGGCTCTCCCATTCAGCCTGCTCGTGGAGGCGCCGCTCATGCGCCTCATGAAGGTGCTCTTCATGCGGGAGCGAGACGAACAGATCAAAGAGAACACGAAGTTCTGAACCTGATTTATAATTATAAGTACTTGGAGGAAAATAAGATCAAGACGTTTGATCTAACTAATGTATACAGAGAAGTCTTTTGATGTTAGGCTCGAAACTAATCCATTCAATTTTAAAGTGTCTTCATGAAACACTAGCAGATCGTCTTGGCTTCGTACGGGCCATAAATACCTAATCTAAGTTGCAAATATAATCAAAATATAGCTTTTGCTACTCGGTGATAATGTAGTTTCGAATTTTTTGAATCGGTCCAGTAGTTCCAGAGTCTATTTGCGTCAAACAAACAAAAATCAATCATTTTCTCTTTCTAATATTGATGATGATGAAAATCTTAAGCTACGTGAAATGTCCGTTTTAATATCCTAGCTACTATGAGTACATAAACCCCTTGAAAAGAAATATTGTACTGATTGAGAAGCTTGATGAAAACTTATTACATCTATCTATTTGGTACTTAAAGATAAATAAATATGATAATTTAAGTAAAACTATATCAAGCTAAATAAAATTTAGAAAGCATTACATATTTAAAACTAAAACAGAAAGAAACCGCATTATCAAAACATAAACATTACCGATATTGCTACTCGTATATAATAATAATTGTAAGTGAAAGAAGTCTAACTAGTAAGTATTTGCCTAATTATGTAACATAGACTACAGTAAAATTGTTAAAAATGAGTTTTAAATATAATAAGTCGAATAAAGAAATTATTTATTTAGTTCCTGATGTTTTATTACTATCCAAAAGTTTAACGAGACTCAACGTCACATCACGAACAATTCAGGCGTCAGTAAGAATTTAAAATCTTAATATATATAAATCTCGTGTCACAATGTTTGTCACGATTATAATAAAATTCGCACACCATGTGCAGTTCGATCCAACTTGAGAGATAGGATAGTTTAAATCTCAAATTATAGTCGCAATTTTGATTTATTGCTAATTATTATTTGTTCTTATTTGACAGTCACAATTATCTGTTCACTCCAAATGATTCTAACAGATGTCGATACCTTTCGACTGGGTTGAGTAAGTAATCAATTGATGGCGCTGTAGCCCTAAATGAGGCAAAACAACGTTTGCCGGGTCAGCTAGTTACTTAATGGTTTATACCAACCGCGTGGTACTGCAGAAGCCGAAATAGCCATATTAACACTATGTTTTGCCTTAGGAAAATAAATTTATAACCTATTGTTTCAGGCGATACATTTCGGAAGTCCAGAAAAATTGTGATGTTTCCTTTCCTTTATTACGAGTAATTTGATTGTAGATCACAGCGGAAATACACTATTTCATTATTTCTTCATAGTAATTTAATACGGTACGTTATCATTAAAATGTCTAAAATCATTCATTGTCCGAAAGAGTTAGTTCTAATGTTTAAAACTAGATGTCGTGTGAGAAAGCATACACTTTGACAGATTATTCTTGTGATATAGAATTAGCGTACCAGAACGTAATGGTTTATATGCACAATTTCGACTTTTATATCTCAAGAATAATGATGGTCTGTCATTTTGTAAGTTTTCTCACAAGACATCTAGTTTTGTATGGGTTTGTACCCATACAAAACTAACTTCCTACTGCTGGGACTCGGGGCCTTCTCACATCAGGAGAGACATATAAGCCTTAATGCACCACGCTGGCCAAGTGCGGATTGGCGGGTGACACACCCCTTTGGATATTGTGGTCCTCAAGCATGTCGGTTTCCTCACGATGTTCCTTCACCGTAAAGCGAGTGCAAATCCACACGTTACTTGAACAATATGTCATTGCTCTAAGATCGAACCAGGGGCCGTTTGATTGAAAAGCAGACGTTTTTACCACCAAGCCATACTCGCTTTTTAATACAAACCATTACAACATACAAAATATATGTAGTTTATACCCTATTTACATATTCAGAGCCAAAGTAAACATGTTTCTTTCATACGAGATCTAACAATAACCTCATGAATATTTCAATGTTTAATTATGATTGTAATATGTAGGTATTTTTATTTACTTATTGTACAAACTTGTCTTATAAATACTAATGAGAGAATATTATATCCAATACCTAGTTGATATTTAAGTGATACCCGGTTTTCCAATCGAATTAGTTTATTACGAAAAAATCTAAAATGTTCTTGATTTTTCCAACGCTTTTGTTGATGTGCACGCAAAGCTTCGCAATGGAAAACAAATTAAATGGTACGACATCTTGTGTCTTTTGTAAAACTAAAATTTATATTAAATTATTGTGTTGTATAGTCAAGTAATTGTAATGTCTTTGTTTATTCTAAAAATGTGTTCAGTGTGTATTCTAACGGAGCGGGAAAAACTGCGGCTCGGTAAACAGGCTCCAAGGAGACCTAGCACGAGACGCAGTTTCTCCCACAACGTACATCAAACTATTTTAATACCTAGCGCTAAGCTATCATGCACGTACACCTAAGGTACGTACGTACACCACAAATAAAATTTATCTTTGTCTTTATTATTTGAATTGTAAACCTATATAATTCAGTTCTGCTTGGTAACTCAATTCAAATGAAATAATTTATTTTGCATGGCCACAGTTAATTAGAAGCATGTACATATTAAGTATTGTCCCTTGTAATCAAGTTTCGTTCATACGCACACTTTTTGTCACCGAAGATATTCCTCAACAACACAACATGCGTATTTAATCTTTTAATACGTTGTTATAAAGCAACAAAGTAATGACGGTTCCTTCATATCTTTGAAGGTACGGAACCCTAAACATATTTTTTGCTCCGCAGCCTTGCAATACAAGCGGTTCCCCCCGGTGTTCCTCTCGGATCCATTCGCAGCGTGCATGGAGGACCCCGCCGGGGTGTATTGTGCCGTTGAAGCAGCGCTCGTGGCTGACGGTCCCAGTTCTCTGCTGCAAGACATAAAGGCATTTTTTTTCTTTTGGATATTTTATAATATGTAGGCAATATAGATACTATGCAAGGTCTTTTGTTCTCTCAACCAAAGACATTCGTACCGAAACTTTAAAGTCTCAAATTTGTATGCCAATTTCTACCCTATTTATATAATATTCCTTTTAAGCGCTCGTATTTCTTTCAGGAGCATTCCGCACATACTATCAGTCGCTACAACCATTCTCTGCTAAGATATAATATATGTATCACAAGCAATTGCAAAGAATTCTTAAATTCTACAACATGGGACCCAGCGCACACCCTTGAGGCATGCCTGAACAAAACCATGCATATAAACTATGGACTTAAAACAAAAGTGTTGAAAAAGGACGTCCATTGTCAAAAACCTAGCGATAAGATTCCATTGGATTTTGCAGATATATGTATGTTTGGGATTTTGATAGGAATCCTTTTGATCAATCTAGTCGGAAGCCTTTACGACATCTTTTACCCAGATGGAACTAATCAAGGTTTGAAATCACACATAAATATTTGAATTATAAAAAAGCCAAATACTCGTATAACTACCCAAATATTAAAATAATATTCACAGGAAAAATATTAAGATGCTTTTCAATACGCCGTAACTGGATTAAGTTGATTACTTATGAAAAGCCACAGCCTGTTAGTGAACGACTTCAATGCATCAACGGTATAAAGTGAGTAAGGTTTTAAATATGTTAATCTATGCTATCAATAAATAAATATATTAAAATCCATTTATTTCGAGTAAGAAGATAAAATGCCTTATCACATTAGTCATATACCAAAAAATAATATTTAATACACAAAAAAATGACCTTCCATTTTAAAATACAAAACAACGGCGTTCAATTGTAGATACTCAAAACCATCTTTACAAACCAAATTTCATCTAAATCGGTCCAGCAGTTTGTGTGTAAAGAAGTAACAAACACACACACACACTTACATACAAACTTTTGCCCTCATAATATTAAAGTATTTACTTAATAGCTTTTATTCCGTTTCAGGGGTTTTGGTAGTGTGTGCGTAATTATTATACATTGCTTCATTCCTATTATGACTTTAATAGATAATACAGAGCAGATTGAAAGAGTGAGTACCTATATTGCAATTATTTATACGAGTATATCTACATGTTTTGTTGGTGATTCTTTATACTATAAGCTTTCTTTGAGAGAGCCATTTATCCTAAACTACTTAGTAGGCTTAGGCTAGGTTGCTAAATCATGTAGATACACGCATGCTGGTCAAATGCTTAAGCAAAACTAAGATTTAGCGACGTAGCCTACGTAGTTTGGGATAAATGGGTCGTAAAGAGGCTGCTTCAACCCACTGTTAGGTGCTTGGTGACAGATTTTTCAACTTGAGAGTGCTAGACGAGCACTAGAAAATGCTCTACCACCATGCATATAACCATGCGCCTTGATTGCAAGGTTCGTAATTATGGTGCTGATATACGAATTAGAAATTTGCTCTTTAACTTATTTCGGGCTTTGTTATCAGTATTGATTTTATTATTATTTTCAGTTGTACAGTATACCATTCATACAGCTTATATTGAGCGGCGCAGTTAGTGTGCAAAGTTTCTTCGTAATGTCCGGATTCCTGCTGATCTTCTGCCTTGAGACGAAGAGAGAGACTCCTGACTTCAGCAGCGATTGGACACTTCTCCCTAAAGCAGTTCTCAGGCGCTGGCTTAGGTACTAAGTATTTTAAATTAAAGTTCTTTTGGATGTTTAAATTATATTTGTTTAACTTAGTAACTCAGGCGTTACTTTGCGGAAATTCACTGTAGATGGAAGATAAAATGTGAAATATTTCATATCAAGGATCGATAAGGCAAGGAAGAGGAAAAAGAATAAGTTTATTCGAAAACATGACTGCATTTAGTATCTATGAACTTACTGATTATTTAACAATTTTATAGCAATGTGTACTTTACTATTTATGATATTATTGAATAATAATTATTTCAGATTAACACCTACGTACACATTTGTGATGATATACGTAATGTCTATACACAAATATTTAGTTACCGGACCTCATACGTATGTGAGTATGCATTTTTTTTTTGTTTTGGAATATATTTGTATGTATACTAGCTGACCCGGCAAACATTGTTTTGCCTTATAAATTATTTCTATAAAAAGAAAACGAGTATGGTAAATAGATAGTAGCCGATTCTCAGAACTACTGATTACGTATATAAAATTTGCTAAAAATCGTTCAAGCCGTTTCGGAGGAGTACGGTAACTAACATTGTGATATGGAAATTTTGGGTTCGTATCGAAAGGACATTTAAGCAGAACGCCCTATTAGCAGATCGTCCTAAAAGCAAAACGACATATTAGCATAACGTCCTACTAGCAACATGACCTAGTAGTACGTTTGCTAATATCACTAACATTGTGACATAGAACTTTTATATATAAGATTTTAAAATAGTCTAGACATCTAGATCAAATATAATGAATCTTTTTCAAAGTAATAGTGATATCTATGTATTAAAAATATTATAACCGATTAAAAAAAGAGGAAATGAGTTAAGGGATTCCTCTTTTTTTTTACTCTCAACTTTTGAATTTAAATGTTTGCTACCTCGACAGTCCGTCGTATATAGAGATTAGAACATTCTCGATAAATTGGAAAGGATAGTAAATGTTTGTAAACTCAAATTGGGGTCAAACATATAAGTAAAGTTAGATGAAATTTGTTTAATATAATGTAAAAAGAAGTTTTTTTTTTAATTTTTCAATTGTGCGAATCCTTTCATTTGGTATCGAAAGTTAAAATTGAAAATTCGCCATTTAGGGGCAAGGGCCATCTTGACCTGATTTATATCAAATATACTAATAATACTCTCTAATAATATTCTCAACTAAATCTACTTTCAAACATAAAAACTAGGAGAATCGATCCGGATGCGAAAAGATATTATTCCTACAAACTGATTTGTTTTTTGCCAACAGAGAATGATAACTTTAGAAGTGGAGAGCTGTAGAGCGGCCTGGTGGAGACATCTACTCTATATCAACAACTACTACAATGATCATGTTGACTGCATGCTTCACACTTGGTAAATGTATTTAAATATGTTTAGTGGCTATTTTCATTGGGAGTGGTGACTTTTGCTAGTGGCTAAGCCACCGCAGATTAACGGACCGAGAGGAAAGCAGTCTTATTGTACCCGTGTATTTGTAAGTATATAAGTTTGTCTACTGTGTGAGAAGAAGTGTTAAGTAGTTTGTTGTGTATATTTATGAGTATTTTCCGCAGGTACTTAGCATCAGACATGCAGCTGTATGTCCTCGGGCTGGTTTTTTTCATAGTGTGCAGAACCAGCTCCTCTCGGAAGCTGGTCCTTCCAATCCTGGCAGTGGTCGGTGTTGTCCTTCCTATGGCACACACATACTTCCAAGACTTGCATGGCATGCTTATTGGTTCTCCTGAGTAAGTAGCATCTAGTTTAAGAAATCTGTCGACCATAGACGAACTAATATGAAAGAACGAATGTATAATAATTTATCTAGTTTTTTAACCCTTGACATATACATTTCACGTGTCGATGTGTGTGTGTTCGAAAGATGAGTTAGTGAAGAGTGTGTATAGCTATATTTGATGAAAATGTATCTAAGAAGACTAACGGATGACGTATTTTTTTACAACTACCTCAATATGGATGGTTATCAAATGAAAGGGCTTGACTTTGTTAAATTTAAAGATTTTTTGAGATAAAAAAATCTTGGATAGAGACAATCGGCTAGCTTTGGCTTCGTAGAGCTTTTCTCTGTTGCACACTATCTATATGATGTTCTGTTAGTCGTTTTTCAAGTGCAATTGGTTAAATATTTTTTATTAAATTTTTAATTTATACTTGCAATTAATGAGATTAATATACGAGTATATGTAGAAAAGTTTACTATTCAACATATTGAGAGTTTTCAGGCCTTCGGGCGGCTTAAAAACTCTCGATACCAGAGCTTGGCCACTTTGCTCATATGAAGAAGATCCAACATATTTATCCTATACTAAATTGAATCCGGTAGTTTTGTGTAGTCGGCTTATCTTACTTCCGTAAAAGAGTTTATGAGCTTCATTCCTTGGTTCCCGGTTGACAAGCAATTGAATTAGGAGCTGGACGTAACAACTTACTTAGGGATATTGAAGAATACATAGACTATTAAAATGATTGTTTTCAGATTAGCGATAGGTTTTGTCTCAACAGACCGCACGTTCAACCTGGATTACAAGCGAGGACACAACCAGATTTGTAGCTATGTAGTGGGCATGATCACTGGGTACCTCGTACATAGGGGGTTGAAGAATAACTTCGATGGACACAAACACAGGGTAAGGTACAGATAGGTTGAAGAGTACAAACATGTTCCAGCCCCCGGATTTAAGGCGCAGCGAGGGAACACCGTGGAGGTTTTAGTCGGTAGTGGTCGCCATTTTGGCACCGAGCCCGACATACCCCGCCGCCTCCCCCGAGGATTGGCAGGCATGCGTAAAAGCATTTCCTCTCATGTCAAAGAAAAAAAAAGGGTAAGGTACAGATCGAACCACGGGTAACAGAAAAAAGGATACGGTAAGTCTAAAAAAGACGGTCTATAGCTGAACCGCACAAACACAAGGTAAGGTATAGATCAAACCACGGATAACAGGAAAAAAGGATACATAACACACAATAAAGGATTTTTCTAAGGAATTGAGATCTGTCAATGTATATGTCTTCGCGCGTAACATCTAATATTAAACATTAGAACTAGCTTGACAATTAAATATTCTGTCAATGTTTAGAGGGTCTAAGAATTCTAAGATCAACTAAAGATCGAGTAAAAAATTGCTTAAAATTATGTTTGTTTTATGGAAGCTCCCTTTGAATATTTATTTTATAATTTACTTTGTAAGGTACAGAAAAAAAACTAAATATTCTATGAACATTTTGTACGGTTTAAAAAAGAAACATATTGGATGTCGGGTGAGCATCGTTGTTTCTTTTTAGTGTGCCAAGTTGTATATATGCAGATGACGTTGCAGTGCATAACCATCCTGTACCGCGTGATTTGGTTCTCTGGTTTCCTGGCCGGGGGGATAGGCACCTGCCTACTGCAACCTGGGCCACCACCTTCGATGACGCTCAGGGTGCTGGTCGCAGCCTGCCAGCGACCCATCTGGGCGATATTTATAGCCGACTGGATCTTCGGCTGCGTCTTTAAGCTTGATTGTTAGTATATATTACTAGTGACTATGCTGGAGGTTAAAACCTCTGAGTAACGCGGTTACATTTATGTAACCTTTGTGTTTATCTAGAGTCTAATACCCGTACCAAATTTCATTGAAATCAGTTCAGCCGTTTGAGCGTGAAGAAGTAACCAAAGTACTTTCACAAACACACACAAACTTTTAGTTTATTTTATTTATAGTTTGTTCTTATACGTTTAAGTAAAGCGTTCACGTCTGTTTAAATTTTGAAGCAGTGCTTGAACCTCGTTTAAGTTTTGTACAGTGCTTGAACTAAATTTTCAACGGACCACACTTACTGAACCGATTTTGACGAAACAATATTTCGTCGCCGTAGTTGGAAAATTAAATAACTAACCAATTTCGTGAAATCGACTTTTTTGCATTATCATAAAGTCCAATTCAAGCGGCATCTTTCTGTCTCACTAAAATTGTAATATCTTAATTAATCACAAAATAAACTACACATAAACATTACAACGCACTCTAGTTGGAAAAATAAATATCGAATATAAGAGAATAATTTAGCGAAGGAAAAGAAGCTAACTCTGCAATAATTAGCTAACTACACCCCTGCGTCAATTCAAGAGCGAATAAAGTGCATAAAGTCTTTTGTTTAATTTTCCCTCGACACATTTATTCTCTATTGGACCAATACGGTCTCGAAAAAAGTTATTAAAGGCAGTTATGTAATATTTCGTGTCTCATGAAATGTGATGGTTATACAATTATGTAATTGTTGTGTGATCCACAGTAGCACACAGATGAAAATACCACATTTTCAAATGACAGTATTGTGCAGTATTGTTACCCATCCAAAAACTGGCCGCATGGACCGTTGCTTAGCCTCGATGTTCGCGTCAGATTACCTTTGTTAGCCAGACTAAGGGCTGCTAGGAGGAGCTAACGGGAAGAAGTAGAATAGGTTTTTGAGTTATTTGGACATTCCAATGGAACATCAATTACTTTTAAGATAAAAAGTAACCTTCAAGATCTAGTCTACCTCCATATTAAATTTTAGGAAAATCGGTACAGCTAGAGGAAGTAAAAGAGATGTGTTATCCGGTGCATCCCACGGGAACAGTAATTATTTTCGGAATATAAAGTAGCCTATGTAGCACATAGTCTAACCTATCTTCATCCCAAATTTCATCAATATCTATTGATGAAATTTAGACAGTACAGCCGTTCGAGCGTGAATCTGTTCAGGCGTATAATTAACCTAACTTTTTATAGTTTCCTTCGGTTTCCCTGGGATGCCATCATCAGATCTTAACTTGGTGCCAATGGGACCATTTCAGGACTATACTCATTCAATTAAAAGAATAATTTTGAGGATCGGTTCACAAATGACTGGGAAATGGGTGAACATACATAAACAAATATATGCAGTCGAATATAATATAACTTCCTTCTTTTTGAAGTCTGTTAAATATACTACAAATTACTTTTTCGGAATCATTTCATTCCATAGTTCATCATTACATTCCATTTCATACTTCATTCATATAAATACATTACTAAATACATTATTAATAACATTACTCATGGTTTTATTTAAAAAACTTCAATACAGTTATAGGTCTTTCATTCCTGGGCTAAAAATCCTATCTCGCATGTCTTTTTCCATCTCGGTTCGCCCATTTTTGAGCAGGGCTTGCGGGATAGCTAGAAAAAACAGATTCTGATCTCACGGGCTGATCAGTTCCAACACCTGCCGGCACACGTTTCTATGGTTCTCACGCGGGTCTGCTTCGGGATGCCCAACTTGACTTATGTCATGCGTACGGCGCCAACATGGAAGCTCCCGAAGGAGGTCCTTCAATTTGATGGCAGTTTGAAACGTGTGATCGAGGATCGGCTCAATATCAGTCTTAGTGAGGAGCAATGGTGCCAGGCTAATCTGCCTGTCCAATTCAAAGGTCTGGGTGTTAGGTGCCTACAGGAATGCGGTACCATTGCTTTCCTGGTTGGGCATATTCTGCCTGAATGTGGGGACTCGTTCACCACCCCTTTTGCATCAGAGACGCACGATGTCTAGGTAGCGATGCATCCTGGTGCAGCTTTGCCAACGAAGCCCAACTCACAAAGGTGTTGAGATGATTTATCAAGCTCCTACATCCTGTCTCGCATGCGCGTGGGGGTCTCAGGAATCGAGTTGGCTCGCCTCAATGCCGCTATTAATCCGGAGTCTCGGAGCCTGGCTGCATTCACCTCATCTGGACACACTGCTGGACGACGACTCTTTTAGGGTTGGCTGCAGGAAACCGACTCGGTTGTGTGGTTTGTGAACCCCACGTTTGCATCTGTGGCGTGAGAGTAGAGGCGAATGGCTTACATGCTCTTAATTGTTCCCGGTATGCAAGACGCAGACCTAGGTATTGTGCCATTAATGAAATTTTAAGGAGGGCTCTGGTGCTAGCCGAAGTTCTGTGCGTGTTGGAACCTCCCGGTCTATCGCGCTCCGACGGTAAACGGGCGGATAGACTAAAGTTGATTCCTTGCCAGAAAGAATGCTGTCTTATCTGGGCATGCTAGGTAATCAAGGTACTCACGAAAGTAGCATTTGCGTGAGTACCTTCGCATCTTGCCATCTTCCAGCTACTCAAAGCGTGGCTGGTGAAGGTGTGGAGGCGGCTGCGCTCAGTAATCACCAGAAGTATTCTGCCCTGGAATCAGCGTATGAGTTTGTGCCTTTTGCTGTCGAAATAGTGGGGCAGTGGGGTGAAGAGGCAAAAAAATCTGCCGTAGACATTGGGCGTCGTTTGCGTGAGAAAGGGTGGGACCCGGGGGCTGGGCAGTACCTAAAGACAGCAACGTTCCCTTGCCATACAGCGGGGAAACGCTGCGAGTCTGATGGGCACGTTTGGGCGAAGGACTTTTTTTTTTTTATATACTGCGCACCATAGACACCTGGGTCCATGCCTTTTGTTATCGTTAACATTAATTATTTACTTATTTCTTACTATTGCAACAAATTATTTTCACAAATACAGGAGATTTTACTTAACGCTATTTCTAATTAATTAATACAAGTTAAAATCTAATACATTTTGTCAAATTTTTACAAAGAATAAGTCAAATGGCGAAGGACTTGGATGATCTTATGTTTGAATATTTTCTTTTATATGTTGAAGTTATATGTAAGATATTATTAATAGTAAAAAAAATAAGAATTTGTTAAAACTTAATTAGTAATCAAAAATCAATACTTACAATTGGGTTGGAAAGCCTTAGTAATAAATAAATAATAGATCAATTATAAACTTTCCCGTTGGAGGAAAATTAAATAAGTGCTTTTATTATGGGATTTTTATATTTTTATGAAAGATATTGGCGAAGGAGAACTAAATAACTAACATGCAAAACTAAATAATTACATAAAATATTAAAATTTTGGACGAGGGAGAAATACATAGTGCCTATTTTTTGCTTTTCTCACAAACGAATCAATTAAAATAAAATTTCTTTGAATAAATAACTAGATGCTTTATCAATCTTTAACATATTAAAATTTGGACAGCAAAATTGTTTTTCAAAAAAAAGTTATCATCATTTTTGTTGCAAAAAAACAGTAAATCGCGTTTTTCTCGCAATTTTGATTTTGTTAGTTATTTAATTTTCCAACTACGGCGACGATTTATTAACATTAACTTATTAAAACTAACTTTATCAACGCTTCTAATTAAATGTAATCCGCATTTGAAACCGCGCGAATACAGACAGACAAAAATGCCAAAAATTGTTTTTTTTTGTTTCTGTTACTCTTCTTCAACCGCCCCCTATCAGATTTTTTCAAAAATATTTAATGTATTCATATTACATTCATAATTATGAATGGAGATATACTTTTCAATCTAAGAGTGGTTGCTACTGGCGAGCACTAAAAATGCCCTACCTAATAATATTTTCTATACTATGACTTTCTATAACGAGGGATTTTGTCACAAAAACTTCGAGCTGGGAATTCATTCAGTCGGCCTCTTGCCCTTCTTCCTTGTACTACCAACTCTAAACGTTTTTATCAATACATATAATGAGACGTATGTAAAATCGAGTGTCTGTCCATTAAATATTTTTGAAAGTGATCCGGCAGCCCCCCTGAGAGCCAGTTATTACATATTAGGTGTGCTCCAACTTAGACCAGAGTCACTAACTTAACTACTACCGACACTAAAAGACGCCACTCTTTTCTATTTTATACTGCCCCTTACCAGTTACTAACTGAATCACTAACTCGTATGGTCTAACGCCCAGCTGTTATAAGTTTTCAACTCATTTCATCTCATTCAGTTTCATCCTGTTTCATTTGATTTAATGACTGGACTTGATGGTTGTCCTTTGTCTCCCATTGCAGGTGATGGGCTCCGGTTCCTGCAGTGGGCTGGATGGAGGCCAGTGGCGCGCCTCTCCTACTGCGCTTACCTACTACACTTTATTGTACTCAAGTACTACGTCGCCATCAGAATTACAGGCCACGCTTCTTTATTTGCATATGTAAGGGTTTTTTTTACATTTAATGGGTTTGCGCTTGATTACTCATTACCTGATGGTGAGCGATATTGTGGTCTGAGGTGGAGCGCGTTTGCCCAAAAGAAACCTGTTCTACTCTGCCTTTACAACAGGTAGATAGATATTTCTATATATATTTTAGTAATTCAGGTAAATAAGCGAGAGGACATGCAGTTTGCAATGTTTTTTTTTTATTGAAACGTCATATGCTTTCATGTTAATTATATTTAATTCTTCTCTTTGCTTGATTTTGGTAAATGGGTATTATATAACACTTAATATTGCAGGGCTAGTGAATTATTCCATATTCAAAATCACGATTTGAAACTACGAAACTACCTTAGTGAGATTCCTCTTTTTCAGGTTCAGACATTTGCGCTGGTTCTAAGCATCTCATATTTAGCAGCTATTCTAACATGGCTTCTGGTGGAACAGCCGATGAAGCTTTTCTTCACCGCAATTTTCAGTAAGGAGGATATACACACTCACAAAGGTATAGTACCGATACCGATAGTACCGCTCCAAACCAAACTGTCCGTTTAATGATAATGAATCCTGCCTTAAACATGTCTTACCCTCCACCGGCTAGTAGTAATCGGACATGGTTTTTTATTCCAAGATTTTGCTATCTAACAATTTTCGTGCGTTTCATGTAGGTATGTGTGTATTTATTATAGTAATTTCTTACCTTAATAATAGCAGGATTTATTTCGAAAATTATGTTTCGTTAAATTAGTTTCATTACATTTTCTTTGTTTATCTGTGTATTTTTATTAAGGTTTTATTTTTACCATACTCTTTGTATACTTTCTCTAGCTTACCCATAGCACACAATCATCCAGGTAAGCAGGTGCGTTTACATCTTCACGTATTTTTTCATGATTGCAGCACCTCATTCAAACTCATCTGATCTTAATAAATGCGCGGGAACATTTTTGTTGATAGAGATTATCAAACCTATTTCTTATGCCATAGTAAAAGTGATTTTAAGAATCAACTAAGACGTGGCCTTAAATTAAATCAATCGCCTTCAGATTCATAACCACCATTAAGTTAAGGTGATTAAGGGATATCGCAAACCTTGTTATTAGCGAAGTCCCATTAAATTAAAATTAAATCCCACTAAATTAGCGAAGTCCCATTAAAAGTTTTTCAGGTCATGACGCTGATCTTAAAGTATTGCTTTTTGTTCTTCGTCAACGGATCACTTTGATTTTTAAGATTTTCATAACATTTATTTGTAAACTATATTTTTCACTTTTCTGTCTGAAGGCACTAATATGACCAGCGGATCTGACTCGAGAGCACGCTACATAAAATTGCCCGGGTGAAAGACAAATTTCTCTCAAATCCATTCCAGCGTATTGTGACTGCCCTTGGAACTTATTGATAGTCATAGTGAAGCAGGTTTTGATTGGAAATTGCAGGCGCTTAAATTGAAATGGCAGGTCAGTCGGTATAAAAGGGATGCGCGGTATTAAAACGGTTTAGCCTCGGGAACAGCCGGTTAAAATGATTGCTTTTATTACGTTTGGTCGGAGAGATTTTAAGTATAGTGCCGTTACAAGCTTTGGTGGTTTAAGAGCTCTTTTTGAGGATAAGCCTATCATATAGTAGCCCTGCGGGTTTTAATTAATTAAAACAATTCTATTGGGTAATTTACTGCATTCTCATCGCATACAGTATCTATAGGTCTATAAATTATTTCTTCCTCATTGGCCGACATCAGAAATGTTTTATTTATATTTGCAGCATGATCATTTTTGGGAGTCAAATGGCTTTTTCATAAAACCAGTACAATAATTGTTTGTCGTGATTGTGCTATATCTGGATAAATGTGGTCTTAAAGGTCTTGAACAGTGATCTCAATTTTATACAACGAATCCGCAATAATAATCTTATCATCTATGGCTGGATATGTACCGTTGCATATTTCAAGAAGATGTGAAATTTGTCCGGCTCTTAAGCTGCCTTCCAAATGGGCTTTTATGTTTTAGTAAGTCTTAGGAGTTTTACCGTGGGCTACAAAACGGATTTTTTAAGACACGCCTTATTTTCATCGACTCGGGTGCCTCTGTGTGATTGCCGGAAATCACCTGTCAATACTTTTGCAAAACTACTTTGTTTTAAAATATTACATGCAGGGGTCTCACACCATGTTAGATTGAGCGGCAGTTTAAACATTGCGTGTGCTGTGCGAACTGTTTCTAATAATGTGGCCGCTATACCAGAAGACGCTACAGGCAATGCTCTTATTGCTTTATACTTTTACCATTAATAAATTTACTAAGTATGTTTTCCCTGTACCACCCGGGGCATCTAAAAAGAACAGATTTCCCGCGTTTGTATCAATACTTGTCATTTTTTTGTCATAAACATTACTTTCTTTTTGGGTCAAGGGCGTAATATTGACATGCAGAAGTTTATCAAATGATAATACATCATAATTAGTTTCTCTCAAATATTCTCTGTTTCCTGTATGCTGCGGTCTTCGCGGTTCTGGTACAACGTAATCTTTCAGAATATGGTTACATTGTTGTTATTGTACTTATTCTATATTGTGCTTGTTTTGTCAATGTATAGATGTTTTACTGTAAATAAAGATTTAGATTTCTCGATATTGAATTTAGTAAGGTTAGAAGCTGCTAACTTTTGGCTGGCAACTTCACACCGGTTTCTGATCGTGGAAGTTTTTTTTATAGTTGACAAGTTAAACTGTAGGTCCCGGCTGTTAGCTTCAGAACAAATAGTTGTTAAGCCAAGTCAGAGGCCATACGGTGGCTTGAAAACTCTCGACACCAGAGCTTGGTCACTTAGCAGGTACGAAGAAGAAGATTCACCCTGTATTGATGACTCGGATGGCCGGAATATTTAATTAAACGAAATCTAAATACATGATAAGTACATACTTGTATACTTCAGGAAGTCTGAATTAAACTGTTTGTATACATCACTTTGCTCTGCCGAAGGAACCTTCTGGAAAAGTCCTAATATAATATTATGATAATATACTAATATTTTGAAAACATCCGACTAAACTTTAATTAAATTATCTTTATCTTCATTTAGAGTGATGTCCAATTCGATTTAAAATTAGTTACAATGTTTACAGTTGTAAATAAATACGTCATCCGCCATCTTAGATCATATTTGCTCAATCATAGCTAATGCTAACATGCATCTTCAAAACTTAACGATTTTCTTTGACGTGTTTAGGTTTGATATTTGCATGTTCTGAAATAGATGTTACGGTGACGGATCACCAGAGGACGCTGTAGTAAACATTTGTTTCAAGCAGTTTACATAAATTTAGTTTATAATTTGGATCTACGCACTTAATTTATTTTATAATTGACTTTTAATGAACAATAAATTATATTTATTTGAAGATTTATTCGTGATATTTTTTTTACAGATGCAGCAAAAAATGAAAAAAGGAAGTGAATTACACTTAAGAATTAATGTATAATTACAATAATAAAAAAATGCGGTGGGAATGACGTTATCTTCGACTCTTTTAATAGAAATAAATAAAGATATAAAAAACAATAATTATATTATTTTACAAGCTTATATTTAATTTGATCGTTAGTACCTAATTAACCATGAACCTAGTTCCTTATCACGCGTTGTGAAAGGGGGCTAGACGGAAAAAAATCTTACAAAAAGTTGTCACGACACTTTTTGCGCACGGTATGGCAACGTCGCATCTTCAAAATTTGTTCGGAAGTCAAATACGGCTATCTATGAAAGTATTCACTAATTGACAACAGCGCCTTTCGTTTCAGGTGGAGTTGCGATTGAGCATACTGATTAAGTTTATATTACATTATATTTGTTAATAATAATAACAAAAAAAAATATTACTAAAAAAACATAAAAAATATGACAATTCCTTCACTAATTAATCGAAAAGAACTTCTTTCCATCCGGGTGTCCTTTGACACCTCTCAAGATTTTTTTTTCATACAAAGGTTACCTGGAAGAAATTGCTACAAGTGATAAGGCCGCTTATTGTGCAACAGAACTGCTGTAACTGTGTTTTTTTTCACTTATGGTTTTTGTATGTTTTTGGTGTACAATAAAGGATTATTGTATTGTAAAAACATGCTACGCAAATAAATACCTTCTTTGAAAAGGTTTGACCAACCACTATTGTTATAATGTAACGTAATACTTTATTAATTACTTGTAATTTAATATTGCTGAGACACTCAAATTTGTTGGTATTTGACTACCATGATATTAATTTACTGTTGCTTAGGTAATTGCTAGCCGAGCGAATGAAGTAAGCGAAGAGTGTCGAAATGTTTTACTCATCAATAATCTTGCATTCTCAAATTCTTGTCAAAACTTGCGTTGGTTGCTATTTTCTAGTGCTCATAAGCATAAGCACAAGCACTGTACGTTCCCACTGCTGGGACTCGAGGCCTTTTCTCACGAGGAGAGAGATATAGGCCATAATACGCCACGCTGGCCAAGTGCGGGTGACACACGTCTTCGGATATTGTGGTCTTCAAACATGCCGGTTTCCTCACGATGTTTTCCTTCACCGTAAAGCGAGTGCAAATAAAGTCATTTGTGTAGGGCCGGGATCGAACCAGAGGCCGTCTGATTGAAAAGCAGACGTTATTACCACGAAGCCACTCGCTTCGGCTTTATTTTTATAAATTTCAAATTCAAGATGGCCGCCAAAATAGTATGTCGGGGATTTTAAGTTTATTTTAATTTAAACTTGTTAGTATTATACTTTTGCTTTAGCGACAACAGCTAAACTCCATCTGTGAAAAAAAGCTATGTCATCATGGACAGTGAGACGGAAGTTATAGTAATAGAGTTTCGCCCAGGAACGGAACCCTAAAAATACACTCGAATTTTCTTCTCGCCCTCAAAAGAAGGCAGTAAAAAAACGCGTTTTCTATCTTTCGCAGAATAACTAAAAAGTGTTATTATCTTTGCAGTCGGTCAAACAAGTCAGCGTAAATTGATAAATAGCAGACCGAATGTTCCACATACTACTTCCACTAGTGTAGGTATAATTTTTTATCGCTTAAAACATCACGGATGACAGAAAAATGTGGATGTGCATAGGACAAAACATACATCATCATCAGCCTGTATCTTCCCACTGCTGGGTATAGGCCTCCTCTCCAAAACGCCATACAGTACGGTGTTGAGCCGGCTCCACAGCTTACAGGTTTCCACCAGCTCTTTCCAGCTTGACTAAGCTAAGCTTATCTTTCGTAATAAAGTTTCCCTAATTTCTTTACTGGTAGTATTTAATTTATGCATGTTTTTTTTATAATAACAAATAACCGCTTCAGTGCAGGCTGCTAGTAAAAGACAGGAAAGTCCGTAGGGTAGAGCCAGGTGGACATAGAATATCTTATATTATTTATGAAACTCTAAAGTGGTGGGTTCAAAGGTTAAAATTACCCGTGCACCGACTGGTGGGTGATATTGATTGAATATGATGTCATATTGTTATATCAAATATGGCTAGTTGCCATTCTATACCATTTATAGTTTGAATTCTGGTTGCTAACACAATACATTCATAAATACTTTATAACAATACATAATTAACACTCAGACCGACAGCCAACTTATTTAGTTTTTCAAGTCTCTGATTGGCATTCCGGCAAGGTATCCATATTGAACTAGCTAGGAAACCTTTGAGCTCCTGAATATTTAAGTGTTATTTATTGTGTCAAATAAAATAATGTTGCATTTATGTATTGTGAAAAAGGATACGAAAGAAGAGTGGAAGAGCAGCTGATAGAATAGTGTGCATATTAAAAAAAGCTGTACCGATGCCTGTTCGGGTAAGAGCGAAATCAGACAAAAAAGAATATTTATGTTACACCCGTTAGTCCCACTGTGGGTTTTAGTGGGTCACAGAGTCAACTAGCGCTAAACGGAACAACCCTAAATCCGAGTGCCATTTTTTTGTTTAAACAGTAAAGTGCAGAGTGACAAAGATATACAATTTAATTGTACTCTCGGTGTATGTGAGTGATGGATGTGTTATCGGTGCTAGTGCTATGCTGCGTGCTTCCACGTATGTATTATATGCATACACATACACATCGATACCCTGATTTGAAAAGCTACTAACTCCTCTGCGGGTTTTTTACGGGAGAGGCTCGAAACTTCATCGTATTATTTATTTTATGCAATAAAGAAAAACCAATATCCCGTGAAAAACTATGCTTTATTTTTATTATAAAAATAAAGTTATATTACTTTTTATTTATCTAAATAAAATACAATGACGTTTTGAGCCTCTCCCGTAAAAAGTCTACAGAGGAGTTAGTAGGTTTGCAAATTAGGGTATCGATATGTTTTTATAATGTTGCCGTATAGCTAATTATTCTTGTTATCCGCACCTCAATTTATATCTACAGGTAACGATGTCTGTCGTGAGCGTCTAGTGTAGGGCTCACTAGAATACTTACTTGAACCGAAGTACTAGTTATTATTCTGTGCTTGAACCTTCGTATATGTAGTATGTGAATTGATTTAGTAACCATAATAAAAATTAGAAATGGTTCAGTATGGGGTAGTGAGTAAAATGTGTCACATACACATTTTCGCATTTATTAGCGTGTAACAACGCTACCACGGATCTAAAAAAAGCGCTAAAAAGAAAAAAAAACATATACATATTATTGTTAAAATAAACAAAACATACACATATTATTGTTAAAATAAACAAAACATATACATACACATATTATTGTTAAAATTTAAAACGCAATATATGTTTGGCCTTGAATTTGAATATTGTTAGAATTATTATTCTTCACACGGATTTTTTTAAATAATGTTAACCGTACATTATTAATAATGAAGATAATAATGTAAATGCAAGATGTTTTCCACGTCATCGCGTTTACAATAAGTCTGCTCCACAGACCAACCAAGCGATAAGAGAATTCGGTGATAATAAAGCTCACTGCTGGGTCAATGATAATAAAAGTAGCAACAAATACTTTATTTTTAACTTTTATCAAATTGTTATTAAATAATAGTAATTAAACCATACAAGCTAGTATGACTCGGAGCGAAAACGTCAGCTTTGCAATCAGACAAGCCCTGCTTCGATTCCAGCCCATATACCAATGATAGATGAAAAAAATAGATAATGTAGCTTATATGACACGTTCGTGGATTTACCATAGCAGCGCCATCTATTGATTACTTACTCAACCCAGTCGAAAGGTATCGACATCTGTTAGAATCATTTGGAGTTAACAGATAATTGTGACTGTCAAATAATAACAGACAATAATTATAAATAAATTAAAATTGCGACTATAATTTGAGATTTAAACTATCCTATCTCTCAAGTTGGATCGAACTGCACATGGTGTGCGAATTTTATTATAATCGGTTAAGTGGTTTAGGAGTCCATTGCGGACAAACATTGTGACACGAGATTTATATATATTAAGATTAATTTATCTAAAAAATATACAGTGCCAAGCATAAGACTTGTTGTTAAGTGAGTAAATGCGAGTTTTCGGATAACATGTGGATCATGTGGACCTATTTATTTAAACATAAACTACATATTATATTGTTACAGATGAGGAGTACGGCCGCATGCCCCCGCTGATGTGTCTGGAGGAGTACCACGGCTGCGTGCGCCGCCTCGGGGGGCGGTACTGCTCCGCCTACGGCACCTACGTGGCTGACGGAGACAGCACGCTGCTTACCATCATGCAGGTAATGACGTTACCACTTATTTAGTACAAGAATTCGCGTTCCAAAGAATGATCTAATATATTTATTATCATCTAATGTTTCAAACTTGAAACATATTCTCTTGGTTAAACTGATATAAATAAAACAATGGTGATTAATGTTTTACTAATGCTTCCGTTTGTACTATGGCCATTTATACATATCCTATGTCGTAGTATATATCCAATCATGTCACTATATGGTATATTTCCGCGTAGAAAACGGTCACACTTACATAATTATTAAAAGTTGGAATGAGTCCAGTTTCAGTGCGCGCGCGGATCTCGTCGGCGACGGTCCGTGTAACACTCGCCCCTGAAGATGGTGCTCGGAAAGCATAGAAACTGTTAGACTCATTCCAACTTTTAATAATAATGTAAGTGTGACCGTTTTCTACGCGGAAATATCAAGATGCCTTACGTGAACAGTTTACAGTGTTAACTACTTATATAGTACTCTATACTACGTTTATACAGTCCATCACCAGATTTTAGAGTTTAATTTTGAGTGATGCTTTAATTGTTTCAGAAATATTCAGAATTTAGCTGTTCGCGATTCAATCACACTCGGGCGTTTTTTGGTCGATGTGTCTCTCATAATTGCAAAATTGAAGATAAAACATCGGACCCAAACCGCCTCCTTGAGGAATGCCTGAACCGTACTGTATGGGACCAGTACAGGTTGAAGGTGAAATTAGATAGTAAAGTCCACTGCGATGAGCATGGTGAAAAGAAACCAGATATGAGAACAGCAGACATAGTAGTAGCTGCGATCATAATAGGACTAGTCATATGTAATGCTGTCGGAAGCCTGGTCGATGTCTATTATCAAGAAATGTGGAACGATACATTTGGTAATAAGCATTCTTTATTATAAAATTGATATAATTGTATAATGTCTTCTGTGGAGTGCTTACCTAGTAAGAACAGGTTCACTCTAGCCTTAAGCAAAAAAAAGAACGAATTGGATCGTTAAATTGATTATGAAGCGACGAGAGATCATCGTTACGTCCTTAGTGTGTGGGTTTAATCCTCTCCAACGAACTTGAGCTTCTGACGAAAAAAATACTTCGTGAGGAAACCATAGCATGATGATACAGCAATTTTCAGTGCTCGCCTAGTTAGCTAAGCCTTAAATTGAAAATCTGTCACCAAGCACTGCGTTCCGGCAACTTCCTTGAGAATCGTAATTCTAGATTTGTGTGCTCCATCTTTGGTTAGAGATTCGTGTAGACACGATCTTCTGCTCAAATGCCTAGTTGTAGACGAAAAATAAATAATTTGGAAGTTGGAAGGAAAAAATATACTTTTAGGTATATTTCGTTATACGAGTATACCTGCGATTTGAAAATTGAATACAGGAGTTTACAAATTTTCAAGTTCCTCTCTCCTTCCTTTACACGGTTTTTATTTTTTAGTTGGTAATTTACTTCTAAGTTTCTCCGTACCTCGAAATTGGCGTAAATTAACTGCACCGCCAGATCCTGAAATGGATAGCCTCAAAGGAATTTATGGAATCAGGTGAGTGAGAGATGAACTGCGCAATATTATTGTTCACTTAGAATAATAATCACAAGAATTAGTTAATAAGTTTATACATACAAATTTTAGGTCGTAAAAATACTCATTCAAATATAACGTAAAATTTTTAAAAAGCCATGATGATAAAATTAATACCATTAAAATTGTAACCTAAATGTCTGAAGTCAAATTTTTTATACATTATAATACTTAAACAATTAAGTAATGTAAACACTAAAATATTACGCCATTTCTAGTGCTTGGTTGGAATTCGATCACCCTTTTTTTTAATAACTGGGCTTGCGTTTGTTCATTATTCAACCAATTCTGTCGTCAAGCACTTAACACTGTGTTCTAGCTGTCTCTATGAGAGTTATTCCACACTAGTCATGCTAGTTCCCACCTTAAGCCAGTGTGTGATTTACTCTAGTGGTTACGTGCTCTGCTAGTCAAATACCAACCTATATTGTGTTTAAAACAAAAGATAATGCATGAGTTTTAATCACTGGCGATTTTCCATTATTTTTTCTCTACAGATACTCGTACATTTTTAGTCTGATGTAAAAATACTTACGCTTTATACTTACACTAATATACTCTTACTTGTTAAAAAAACTGACTAACCAACGTTTCTATATTATTCTTTTATATTAATAGTTTTTAAATGTTAATAATTAAGTACTACAGTAATAACGTGATCTTACCCGACCATCACATAGATACAATAGATAGATAAATCAAACAGATGACCATGCAGAATGTTGTCATTTAAAAGCGGACTTTTCACCTGGGCTAAATAAAGCCCGTGGGTCAAAGACACGCTATTGTTAAACTCTAGTGTCGCGAGTTTTCAAGGCATCCACGACTGTTTGTATAAATAATCTTAAAACTAACCAGCCCGAACATAATATATAACGTGTCCTTAACCCACGGGGTTTATTAAGTCCAGATGGAAATTCCTCATATGAAGAAAAAGTTAACATTACGTTTTATGTTGTGAAGGGCTATGTCAACGGTTTTGGTGGTCGTCGCACACGCGCTGGTGCCAGCCATGGTGGGCCCTGACAACCCCAAGTTCGTTGAAGATGTATGTACATATAATACTTCGAAAACTTCACGTAAGGCATCTTAATAATTTTCGTGTTTTACAAATATTTTTCCATCAATAACCAGGATCCCTTATAATGTTAAAGTAAAATAGGCTACTCATAGAATTAGAAGAAAGGAAGAAAGGCGACGGATAAAAGAAAGACAAAGTATAAAGAATGAATGCGCGAGAGGCATAAAAGCAAGAACTGGTATGGAAGGTTTAAGCGTAGATCAGACCTTAGACACTCAATGTCGGGGTACGATTATAAAAAAAAAACGCGTAGAAAACGGTCACACTGACATTATTATAAGATAATATATTTTTATTGTACAACCACAAATTAAAATACATAAAATTAAAGTCTTAAAAGTAGAGTACAATGGCGGCCTTTGGATTTTTACTATGTCGCGCACAGTGAATACTGTTCTGAATTTAGTACAAGGAGCTTAGGCTACGTCGACGATCGTTACCCACCAAGCTGCCACCAGACGCGAGGAGTTGTCCTAGGGAGTGGCGTTGAGGATGAAAGGAACGTAGTCCTATCTTAGTTTCGCATTTTCCTTGTGAGAGTTCTGACTCTAATACAGTCCACTCACATTTCACATCTAACATTTAACATCACATTTAAGATAGCCGCTTTCACAAAATGTTGAGTCGAAGGCTTTTTAAGTTTTGTATATATACTAGTTAAATTTATCTACTAACGTCGCCTTGTTGATTTCATTCCAGCTGTATGGCTCGTCGATTTTCCACATCTTGCTGAACGGTACCTTGATCATGCAGACGTTCTTCTTCCTCTCAGCATTCCTGATGATGTACCACATGCAGCGTCAAGGAGGTGACCTTACCTGGAAGTCCCTGCCGATGGGACTGGTCAAGAGATGGCTAAGGTATGGCGAAGAGAGATAAAGTGATAATTTAGAATGATTTCAATTCTTCGTAGCGAAATATACATTTTTTAAATGCCACTTAATACATACAGCGTAATTGATAACTAGAGCAAAAACTTTAAGGACGGCATAGTATCAACTTTAAACTAGGGAATTGGCAGAACATAAAATAGCGACATACATACGTAGCCCGTCGGCTTTGTATGGATAAACTTATATTAAATTTTCGCGAATTTCCAAAAGTTGTAAAATAATACTTGTTTGTGTAAACGTACAAAACCCGCCCTTAAAATGTGGAGCTGACGCTGGAGCTACTTTTATACGGTGCTCCAAATGCCTATTGAACTTGATGTTATTTATTAGGTGTTTCATGCAAATATAATTAAGCTATCGTCCTCTTCAATAAGTTACTTCAGAAATAATTGTGCTCGTCGTAGAAATAATAATCATAATCATCTCATAAAGGTAAAAATATTTACAGAAATTGAATATGCCCACGTGCAAAACTGTATCATATTATATTTAAGATCCTATGTCCTCTAGATGGGGCAGAGGGCGTCCACAGTGCGTCGCCATCCCGGTTTGTCTTGAGCGCTGTACCATACTTCTAATTATTTCTTTTCTGTATTCAGGTTGACCCCATCATATATGGTGGTGCTAGCAGTGACATCAACATGGCTACCGTATATGGGCTCTGGCCCCATGTGGAGCGTAAGTTTGGTGTAATATTTTCTAAGCTAATAGTTCTCTTCTCTCGACTCATCGAGTATTTGCTATTATTTAATTTTTAGCGCTTATTATTGACTAGGAAAAATATACATCTACCAGGTTTCATACCAAATCGTATTTAAAATACATGTGTGGTCACTAGAAATTTCAAATTAAGCAACAATAATTATACTTAAATACTAAAGGGCACATAAATAAAATATATAAAATAAAAGCAAACATTTTTTTAATCCCTAAAAGTAGAGATGTTCCGCCTTTGTTTGATTTCAGCAGAAAAACTACGTAGTACGAATATCTGCGTTGGTCAATTTGCCTAAAAT
Source organism: Mellilla xanthometata (assembly GCA_035578125.1). Taxonomy (NCBI): domain Eukaryota; kingdom Metazoa; phylum Arthropoda; class Insecta; order Lepidoptera; family Geometridae; genus Mellilla; species Mellilla xanthometata. Next base: position 699,632 of record JAPUBQ010000001.1, read on the forward strand.
AATGTTATATTTTACTAAGTCAAATGCATAACGCAAGTCCAAAATAGCTTACATATTACAGCTGTTCCCAGTGAAGTAGATTGATAAAGTTTTAGTAATCATTAAATTAAACTTTGTTGTTATTATCAGGTAGCTCAATTGTGTAAAGAAGAAAATAGCTTTTATGAAAGAGAAAAAATATAAAGATAATTTTATTTGTGAAGTTGTATTATTTATAGGTGTACGTACATACTTAGCGCTAGTTATAGTCTATTTAATGAAGAAATTTGAGTTACGTTGTGGGAGAAACTGCGTCTCGTGCTGGCTCTCCTTGAAGCCTGTTTAGCGAGACACAGTTTGTAACGAATGTTGTGTTCCAGTTGATGGTAGAAGAGGAGAGCGCCAGCTGCCGCCACAACTGGTGGCAACATCCGCTCTACATCAACAACTACTTCGACGACACGTTGTGCATGCGACAGACGTGGTAACTGTTCTTTAAATCACAAACACTTAGAATTCCTAATAGCTACTTTGCACACAACATTTAATTTTTTTTTCATACAGTGCAGCTATTTATTACACTAGCGAGACGCGCAACCACACACAAAGATAAAGATAAACTTATTCTGGTTAAAACAAAGGTGCTCGTATATGGGGTCGTCTTATATTTGAATTAATCGGTACGTTGTAGGGAGTTCGCCCTGCTGTAGTACTAATGTATAGCGACACTCTGGTGTTAGGCCTTGCCTTGTCCGGAATTACTGGCTATTAAAGAGGCTGTGGGATATACCGTTAGGTGCTTTGGCGACAGATTTTACCACCGTGAGGGCGGTTACTATCAAGCAGTAGAAAGTGTTCCACCACCATGCAAATATAAAATTGGTTAAAAGTATTAGTAATTAGCCCGGTCTTCATTTTCCGAGTAATGTTATGTTGTATCAGGTACGTGTCGGCCGACCTGCAGCTGTACTGTGTGGGCGCGCTAGTGCTCGCGTCGTGCCGCTCGCCCCGCAGCCGGCGGCTGCTGCTCTCAGCGCTGCTGCTCCTCGCGCTGCTCGTGCCGGCTCTGCACACTTACTGCCAGGACCTGGACGGGCTACTGCTGGTTTCACCTGCGTGAGTTGAGGTTTCTCTTTATTTTATTCGTTGCGTGACATACGGTTGTGTAAAAATCTTAGAGTTAGGTATATGAAAAGTGTATAATTGAGGTTAAATGAGTGGAGGGCTGTTTTGTACCTCATAAGGCCTGCGATTCAGAGCAGCAGAGAGATCTCGAGAGAGAAAAAGAAATGAGAATAAGTAAGCTATCCCCATCAGTTTCTTCTTCGGTTCTTTGAAGAAGTCGCAAAGGTAAATATGATGATTAGGTTGAAGCACGTTTTAAGGTTTCCAGATGCGTTTATGAAATCTTTTTATTTGTCTTTTGCTTTCAGCGCAGGCGCAGTGCTGTTCTTTACGGATCGCACCTTCAACATCATCTACAAGCGAGGCCACACCAACCTCGCCAGCTACATACTTGGCCTCGCTGCCGGGGACATGGTGCACCATCTGCAGAGAAACAACTTCGATATAAATAAAAATAAGGTAGAAGGACAGATAAGGCATAAACGATAACGTTTCTGGAAGAAACTACAAATACTCGTTAAGATTAATTTCCTTTCATTTTATCTTGCATTTTACGTTTAGCTTTTACTTCACATGCACTCTTCTCTCTTTTATACAACTATGAATGTGAAATTATTATTTAATGAGAATTACCTTACCAAACTTGTAGGTTTCGGCATTTCATTCCCGTGTTCGGTTTAGTAGCTGTCATCCACACACAAACTTCTATCATTCGCATGTATTCATAATTAAACCATTCCATTAATCTATGTTTTCTTCAATCAGCGTCGTACATTTCCTCTCAGACTATGCCGCCTCTCTTTAATTTCTTACATACTGCATGCTTCTTCTATTGTTTATGGGAATCTGTTGTATGCATTATTTTCATTGTATATTTTGAGAAGAGTTTTCAAAATTATTGACCCTAAAAACAACCAAATACTTACAGATGTGGCGTCTCCTTTACTGGTTGGTGATTCCAGTGAGCGTGGTCATCCCGATTTCCTGTCAGGTGAAATATTTTGCCACTTGTCGTTTTTGTTGTACACTTATACTATGAAAAATAAGGGAATTGTTCACCCTTCAGTCTTATTCACCCAACGAGAAAATATTGTTTGTCACTAAATCTACTCGTAGTTATGCCAAATATTTAAAATTTGCCGACAATTTCGTAACTGATAGACGTATAACTAGAAATTGAAAGTTTAATAACTAAAAAGATTAACTGCTTGTACTACAATTTGACGTGTAATCCGACCGATGGTAATGCCCAGACGATAATGCCACTTTTCAAATGAAAATCTTTGAATGGGCATCCTCTGAGATATCTAATTTATTTATTGGTCATAATTAGCATCGCTTACGAATTACACCAATGATATAAATAGATAAAATATAGAAAGCAGTCAAAATCAAAATAAGAAAAACCAACATTACTAATGTTTAGTATTGTTTTACAATATTATACATTGCTAATGTATAACATTGTTTTTACTTGTCACTCACAGTTATCATAGAATCAATTCAAGATGTCATTAGTCATACATTTAAACAAATTTAAAAAATGTGTAATTAATTATTATTTTCAATGTCATACTAAAGAAATGCGTGGTCAATAAGCCTGTTATTGCAAGTGCTAACATTTGTAATAATGGCAACTGTATTGTAGATGCTGTACGCATTCCCTCGACCCAGTTTATTGTACCGAGTGCTAGCGGCGGTGCTGGTGCCTCCAGCGTTCGGGCTGCTCATGGGGGCATTCGTGCTGGGACTTGTATTCAAAATCGAATGTAAGTGTAATATTTCAGAATACTTTAATTTGTATTTTTAGAAATGCCGTCTATTATAGTTCTTCTTTGGTAGAGTCTTTTTTTGTATGTATGATAAAATATATATGGCTGGCGCTTCACCTCAACTCACTTGATGTTAAGTGATATTGCAGTCCAGGATGAAGCGCGCTTGTCTAGAAAAAACCGGTTCGCCTTGAAGACAGTAAAGTTGTGGTTCAGTGTCATTAATTTCTTTACAACTAAGCTGAATATCTTTATTCAATTCGGTTCTGTATCTTAAAATATCAAGTCCACCTCTACAATGTTTCCAGTCGTAAATATTTTGCACAATCATATATACAAAGCTTGGCATAGAGATTATACAGCTAAAATCCTTATAACCAGAATGTTAGATAACGCGAGATGGACCAAGAAAGCAACAGAGTGGATACCACTGGACGTAACACGAACCCGGGGGAGCCCGCAGAAAAGATGGCATGGATGACAAGGATGAGGAACAGAGAAGAATAGAGGTATAGATGCCAAGAGCGAGGGACAGAGTAGAATGGAGACATAGATGATAAGAGCGAGGGACAGAGTAGAATGGAGACATAGATGATAAGAGCGAGGGACAGAGAAGAATGGAGCCATAGACTTCAAGGGCGAGGGGCAGAGAATAATGAAGGCATAGATGATAAGAGCGAGAGACAGAAAAGAAGGCTCACAGGGGAGGCCTATCTCGCTAAAGCAACTTCGGCATGAATAGCGAAGAGTGACTAAAAAATATTTGTTGCTTGTAGGTGTATACCGTCGCGTGTTGGAGTGTCGTGTGTGGGTGCCGCTGGCGCGCGTCTCCTACAGTGCCTACCTGCTGCACGTCGCCTACATCCGTGTCACCTTCGGCTCGCTCGACCGCCCGATACACATGACTTTGCTGCGCGGGGTGAGACACAGTCATTCTTCTTTATTTAATACTTCTCTTTCTTACTTTTTGTGCAGCATCTTGTATAAACGCCACCTTTAGATCACCCATTTAAAACATGACGCATTAATGTTCCATTTTAGCTTCATATCACTCCCTATTAAAAAGTATTTGTACCAAATAATATTATTTCTAGATTTCTATAGGTACTATGTCTATGACTTATCTTTCTACAACTATGAATATGCTTGTTGCCGCTGTGCTCGCTCTGCGTATGGAAGACCCCACACTTCATTAGTATAATAGTTATAGTAGTAGAATAGTTGTTATTTGCCAGACGGGGCTGACGTAGTGCGTAGCGATTTAAGTCCCTTAAAAATTAAGAATAAATAAAAAAAACCTATGAATATACTTAAGTGTGGTGTAGAACAATTACCGTGCCATTGACTTTTGGCTACTTATTTTAAATGTTTTCTTGTTTTAATTTGATTTTTCATTTCCTATTTCCAGAATGAGATGGCGCTGTTCGCCGTAGTGGTAGTTAACGTGCTCGCCACCGTGTTCTGGTTAACAGTGGAGGCGCCACTGTCGCACGTCGTCAACTCGCGCCTACAACCAAATTTGAAAATCATATCTAAAGTAGAGAATAAAAATCAATAATAACAAAAATACATCGATTTATTTATTTCTATACCTACATATTCCTTGCCGAAATAACAATTAAAATACTATATACAAACTTAATAATAATACATAGATTAGTTGACATAAATAATTTGTATTAATTTTGATACACACCTACTGATATTTGGTAGAAAACAAAATTACAAAAATTGACCAAGTGCGACTCACATGAACCATTTGGTTGGAACCATCAGATTTTTTTAAGATAATGGTTCCGTACCATTATCTCCTCCTACAAATGGAGTTTGTTGTAAGGGGGATCCCCCTTACAACAAACTACATTTATGCCATATTTAGGGTTCCGTGTCTGAAAAGTAAAACAGGACCCTATTACTAAGCCTCCACTGTCTAGAAAGCTGAAATATTCACAAATGATGTATTCTTGTTGCAGCTTTAATAACAAATACTAAAAATAAAATATTAAGAGTGGTCCCCATACCATAAACGTGTTTTATTAGTTTTTTGCTGAATATTATTAACGGTAACAGGTAAACGGTACATTTTAACTGAATATTCATTTATATATGAAATTTCAATATTAATAAAAACAAAGAAATGATAAATGTGGGCTCCCATAAAACAAACGCAAATTTTAGCAATCTTGTATTCAATCTATAACATTTGGTTGATCCACTAAACAGTTACAGAATACATAAATTTCAATGTTAAAATTGAAATAGGTAAATTTGACATTTTAAATTGAATAAATGTAATGTATTAATTATGTAATAACTTACAATGTATTTTAAATAAATTAATCAAATGTCATGAAATTGAGATAAATAACAACATTTTTATGAAAAAAGGATTTCTTAAAATAAAATAAACATTTGAGTGGCTCTCATAAAACAAACGGGTTTTTGCCATTTTTTTGAGATAATATAAGGTACGGAACCCTTAATTCGCGAACCCGACTTGCACTTGCATAATTATTTAAAGTAAGTATTTATATAAATAAATACTAGGACTCATTTCACACAAGGCTGGTTAACCCCATACTGAACCATTTCTAGACTGTGTTATGGTAGCTAACACAACTGATATACTACATATACACACATACATATTTTATATAGATACATATTTAACACCCAGACCCACAGCCAACAAATTTAGTTAAGCACAAAGATGTTGGCCGTGCCGGGAATCGAACCCAGAACCTTCTGATAACCAGTCCGGTATTGTAACCTTTACGCCAACGAGGTCGTCAAGCAAATAACGTGTCATGCGAAATCTTATACGCTACATTATTATAGTATTGTTTTTGTGCGTAATAATTATAAAATAAAGATGCGTCTTAAATTAAAATATTTCCTAGTCATTGTTTCACATGATTATAGCTGAAATATAAAAAAAAACTAGTTAAACTACACGTGAATTCTGTATTAGAACAAGAGCCTGATGACAAATAGTGGATTTTTCATTGTGATTATTTCACTGAAGAAACATTGAAATAATAATAATTAAGCTGCAGCTGTATAGCTCTTACCGCCGGTAGCTTAGGCCTTGCCTCGCTGCCAGTGCCACGCTAGCTTTTAGGTTTTTTATAATATTTATAGATAATTTTATTAAAAGTTAAATGAATACGTATAAAGATTCGAATTATTTAAAAAAAGTTATCGTGACATGCAAAAAACTTTATACTATACATATATCTATTAAAACGTGTTCACAAGTTTTGATAATATAAAACAAAAAAGTTTTTAAGCACCTAGCCTACTAGAACTAACCTCACTGTCTTCAAGGCGAGAGCAATTGTTGGGTGGAGCGCGCTTGCCTAGAAGAAACCGATTCACGGTTTCTTCTAGGCAAGCGCGCTCCACCCAACAATTACTTAACATTAGGTGAGTTGCGATAAAGCGCTTGACTATCCATCATAAAAAAAAAGTATGATAACAATAAATGTTACAAATTAAAAGAGATTATATTCCATATTAGACCAGGGGCGAATAATTATTGAAACCAAAAAAAAATACAGTAGGATGAAACCCACGTCTTTTTATCCCGGAATAACGCGGGAGAGACGGCGTGGCGAGGCTAGTCAAATATATAAATAAACTAGCTGACCCGGCAAACGTTGTTTTGCCTCACTTAGGGGTATGAAAAATAGATAGTGTAGCTTATATGACACGTTCGTAGATTTACCATAGCAGCGCCATCTATTGATTACTTACTCAACCCAGTCGAAAGGTATCGACATCTGTTAGAATCATTTGGAGTTAACAGATAATTGTGACTGTCAAATAATAACAGACAATAATTAGCAATAAATTAAAATTGCGACTATAATTTGAGATTTAAACTATCCTATCTCTCAAGTTGGATGGAACTGCACATGGTGTGCGAATTTTATTATAATCGGTTAAGTGGTTTAGGAGTCCATTGAGGACAAACATTGTGACACGAGATTTGTAGATATAAGTAAGATAAAGATGCGATTGGATCCTATACTAGTCAACGTAAAAAATGTATATTACCTGTGTGACCTAGGTATATACGTCAATATATATACATATATATTAAACTAACATTATTGAGACATTTTGAAACACTTATTTGTGCTTACAGGTCGTTTTACAAATAATTTGAAACATTAGAAATGATTCGGTTGTTTTTTTTTCTTTTAAACTTTTCCTTCTGTTTCGCTGTGATATATAATTTAACCGGTAAGTCTTATTTAATTACACTACTTTACAAATTAATGAAATCTTTTTTTGTTGCCCTAGATATCATAGCAATTTCTTAGGGTTTCGTACCTAAAAGGTAATAAAAATAACCTATTATTACGTGAATGTATAGAAGGTCAATGGAGTAAAAAATGCTTAAAAATTACGTTTGTTGTATGGGGACCCCTGCTTAAAATTTTTATATTTGTTGTTACATCGGCACGAAAAATACATATAGTTAGTAATAGGGTCCTGACCCTATTACAAAGCCACAATAATTCACATATTATTCATTAAATTATGTATTAACATATAAAATGAATTAAATATATTTAAGTCATAAAACAGTGGTACGGAACCCTTCATGCGCGAGCCTCACTCGCACTAAGCCAATTATTTTTGATTCATTTTAGTATTAGTTATTATTATGGCAAGAGGAATACATGATTTGTGTTTTTTTCGTAAATTGGCCCATATTTATAATGATATCAGTAAATTACAAAATTAAAATGAAATATGTTAAGGGCTGTTTAAAATGATGCTGCTCACAGAGATATCAACTCATCATTTATCTATTTCACACTATCAGAAAAATACACATCTAACGTGTAAGTAGATCAAAGATCCAAAACATTCTTCCAGCAGTTACCTGTTTACAGATGAGGAGTACGGCCGCATGCCCCCGCTGATGTGGCTGGAGGAGTACCACGGCTGCGTGCGCCGCCCCGGGGGGCGGTACTGCTCCGCCTACGGCACCTACGTAGCTGATGGAGACAGCACGCTGCTTACCATCATGCAGGTAATGGCAAGTCTACCTTAGGTTCCGTTGTATAGTGTTAAGCCGCGCCATACTTATTAACTAATAATTACTTATTAACTTAAGTATATATTTGAGCAAAGCGCTAACCGCGCGGCGTTGGATTTTTCACGAAATATTTTTTTACAAAACCAACATCAACAATATTAAAATTTTAAGCTCTAACGATTCTACATAATAAATTTGTTATTATTATCTTTATTACTTTCAGAAGCAAAACATTTTTAAATTTTAAAACGACTATTTAAAAAAAATACTATCTTTAAATTTTACGTTATTTATTTATTTATTCAGAAACTGTACAATAACTTACAGATTTTCATGCAACTCTTTAAATGCAGAAACAGATATTATTATTATTAAACTTAACCATAGTTTGTTCTAATCGTAAATATTGAATTATTAAGACCTATATACCTTAATTATCACGGAATGTGGCAAACATATCGGATGAGTACTAGATTTAAGATGGCAAGGAAAATAAGACTACAAGTAAGAGTGTAGTCTTATTTGAGACCAATGTCTGTGGTCTAATTAGTCAAGGATGTTGTTTGGACTGAACAGTTCCTTGCGCATTTAATGTATTTTTGAAGATCGGACAATTCAGTACCTCATATAATCATAATTATATCAATCATAACATAAATATCACTTAATTTTTTTAATCCTTTTTTTTGTTTCAAACATATATATGATAAGCTTAAAGTACATAGTAATCTAGTTAAACTGGTATTATTATTATTATACTCCTATATCCGCAAATACTCGTACATATTGCTTATACTCCTATATCCGCAAATATCCGTACATATAGTTTACTAATCGAATAATTATACGTTCCTGTTTCATAAATTTGCCTCATATCTTACTATTTTTTTGTTTCAGGAATATTCAGAACTAAGTTGCTCACGATTCAATCACACTCGAGTCTATTTCGGTCGTTGCATCTCTCATAATTGCAAAATTGAAGATAAAACATCGGACCCAAAACTCCTCCTTGAGGAATGCCTGAACCGTACTGTATGGGACCAGTACAGGTTGAAGGTGAAATTAGATAGTAAAGTCCACTGCGATGAGCATGGTGAAAAGAAGCCTGATATGAGAACAGCAGACATAGTAGTAGCTGCGATCATAATAGTACTACTCATATTTAATGCTATCGGAAGCCTGGTCGATGTATATTGTCAAGAGAAGTTGAAAGATACATCAGGTAACTATGCAATTTCTCTCACACATAAGTAAATATCTATTATAAATAAATTTCATTGCTTTGATTGTAATATTGCGATACACTAATACGAGTATATTAAGTAAAGTAAAAATGTAAGTAAGCGTATAATTTGTTTTTTGACGACCTCGTTAGCGTAAAGGTTACCATGCCGGTCTGCTAATCAGAAGGTTCCGGGTTCGATTGCCGGCCCAGTTAACATCTTTGTGCTTAACTAAATTTGTTGGCTGTGGGTCTGGGTGTTAAATATTATGTATTTATATATAATATGTATGTATATGTAGTATATCAGTTGTGTTAGCAACCATAATACGAGCTAGAAATAGCTCAGTATGGGACTAACCAACCGTGTGTGAATGTGTAAAAAAAAGAAAAAAAAAAAATTTTGATACCTAAAAATCAAACTTTCTAGAGTCCTTATTTTTTCAGTCGGACGGTTTCTTCTATGTTTCTCCGTTCCTCGCAATTGGGGAAAATTGACTGCACCGCCAGATCCTAGAATGGAAAGCTTGAAAGGAATTTATGGAGTCAGGTAAATTAAATTACTGTTATTTAAATTGTGATGTTACACAGAAATACTAGTACGAAACAGTTTAGCTTATTCAAATATTTATATTTAAATATATTTATACATTTGCCCTGACATAAACACCAGTGATAAATAATAAAATTTAAATAAATATTCTGTTTGCAGTCTCACCCTACTTCCTACTAATATTATAAATGCTAAAGTTTGTGTGCAGTGTGTTTATTACATTTTCACTCTGAAACGACTGAACTGATTTCGATGAAATTTGACATGGAGATAGGTAAGATCCTGGATTAACACATAGGCTACTTTTTATCCCGGATTAACGCTGGAAACACCGCCGGGCACAGCTAGTTTTTAATAATCGTCTTATTTAAGCATTTTTGTGCACTAGCTAAGCTCCGCAGTGTCATCCGCGTTACTCCAAGGTTAAAAGTAACCTATATGTTAAATTCGAGTCTTAACTATGTCCGTGAAAAAAATCATTTGAGATTAGTCTGTTTGAGCGTAAAAAGTAATAAGTAAGTAACAAGTAAACAAACTCACACACAAACCAACTATGGCATTTATATTATTAGTTTATACTTAAATATGTTATGTAAACCGCATTTTGTTTTGAAAATTGAAGTTCTGTTTAGATTAGATTATTTCTCTATTATTAATGATCTAAAAGAGGCAAATGAAGTCGATCTACCTCGCAATCTTGCAGACTAAGATTGCGAGGTTGCGCGTTATTTTCCAGACTAAGTTGAATGAATTAATGATTGATTTGAATGAATGAATGAAATGAAAGTAAATAGCATTTCGTTGTGTTCTCAGGGCGATATCTACGAGTTTAGTCATCATGGTTCACGTTCTGCTGGGTAGTACTATGGGCCTTGAGAATCACAAGTTCATTGAAAATGTACGTATTTTACGACGAATTCCTTTTCAATGGAGACCAACGCGACGTTTCATGCATTTGTAGTTGTATAGCCCACGAAAAGAGGCTTATGCTCAGTAGGGGGAAATAGGTGGCTGAATAATGATAATGATTAAAGTCTTTAAAAAATGACGGATAAATTTGACGTGTTGTAGGTGTCACAGACACACATACGTTCAATTCAGTTGTGTATCTCTCTGTGGCTACCGATCGTAACTCCAGAACGAATCTATCGATTTCGATGTAGTTTTTTGTTTAACAGATTGTGTTTGTCAGGAGTGTTCTTAGCTAGCTATATTTGATAAAAATCTGTTCAAAATGGCCACCGCCACACAACTCCTTAAGTATATGAAATTTAAGGGCTTGACAAGTAGAATACAAAAACTATGATCAATTTCAAATCCAAGATGAATGCCATCATAAAATAATGGTGCCGATTCAGCGGCACACACGCCTAAACTATATTTAAAGAAGCCCCGTCTCTTTTCATCTTAGGTGGCCAGAAAGAGACGGCATGTTCTGCATCATAGTCAAAACAACTAAAATCATGTCAAATGTAGAAAATATAGGCGACTTTAGGGCGCACTCACTTGTATCACCTCTAAAACTGCCTGCACATTCCATATTTGTTGTGATTTTAGTTGTTTTGTCTGTGTTCAGTACGTGCCGTCTCTTTCTGGCCACCTAAGATGAAAAGAGACGGGGCTTGTTTAAATTTAGTTTAGTCGTGTGTGCCGCTGAATCGCCACCATTATCTGGGGGTTACTCAATTTTTATAAATGACACTCGTCAAGTATTTATTTAGTATCTAACACCGCCGAATTGATGTTCATTCCAGCTGTATGACTGGCCGATCGTCCACATTCTACTGAACGGCACGTTGATCATGCAGATGTTCTTCTTCCTCTCAGCATTCCTGATGGTGTACTGCTTGCGGATGTATGGAATACAACTCTCCTGGAGGACTCTGCCGATGGCACTGGCCAAGAGGTGGCTGAGGTATGCTGAAGATTAACAAACAGTAGAATGATGTCAAAGACTCCAACTTCCACTGATAAAATTGGGAGAAAAATATTTTGTATTTGCAAAATTTACGCCTATCTATAGCTCTTCTTCTATCTTACAAACAAAAAAAAAAATAACTCATCATAAAGAAGATTATTCAAATGACGGAACACTAGAAATTCGAATTAATGAACAGGGTTATTCATTTCCAGTAAAGAATTGCAATGCCTAATGGGTAGTTGTGTAATATAAAGTGACATAATATTGCAATGAATTGTTTGACTTTGACTTTGTTATTGTTTAGTTACATAACATAAATTTGTTATGGTTTCTGAGGTTTAGCAACATCTTTCGGGCATGAACAATATGAAGGGACAACGTATATTAGGCTATTTTCTAGAAGCTTATTTAAAAATGAATTGTGTATTGCCTCTTTCCAGATTAACCCCTTCATACATGGTTGTGCTAGCAGTAACAGCAACGTGGCTGCCGTATATGGGATCTGGCCCCATGTGGAATGTAAGTTTACCAACGTTTCTCTTATTTTACTTTTAGGTACTCGTATTATACAGCGAACTAGAATAAACGGAAGAGTAACTCCATACAATTGCCACTTAGAATTTGAATCCATCTACGCACACCATTATATTACTATTCCAACGAAATACACACACACAAACCTCGAACGCGATTGGTCGCATCAAGGTCACGCCACCGATACTAGCCGCGCGGATACTTGTTTGCTCCGCCCACCGCGGTGTTTTACGCGTGGACGGTGGAATAATTTTATCGGCCACGTTACTTTTCTATTTATTCTAGTTCGCTGGTATTAATAGAAAAACGTAAAGATAAGGCCTTAACAAAGTCAAAAAAAGGAAAGTTAGTGGTTCGTTAGTTTAATAAAACTGAAATAGTAGTAGACAGAAATAGTAGACAGTTCAGGCGCAGCCGTCGTCTCGTGCATATATTGGCTGTGTTCCTGCTCTTGAGAATGGCACACTGATTGTGCTGAAACATGTCGGGCTAATACCGACAAAATAAACGTAAGTGATAGCCGGTTACACAAACATTATTAAAACTGAAATATCTTACTTATCATTGTTGTGTCTCTTGGCGTAATTTTTAATGAATCTTTTTTTGTTCAGCTCATGGTGGCGGAGGAGAGCGCCAGCTGCCGCCACAACTGGTGGCAACATCTGCTCTACATCAACAACTACTTCGACGACTCTCTGTGCATGCGACAGACATGGTAACTGTTCCATACTCACAAACACCGAGAATACTTTATTGTGACATTGTTCACATCAACTTTAATAAGTAAAATAGTACATTTGATTGAATTCTCTCTTGATGGGTCTTCGTAAAGTACCACATTTGGTTCGCTGGGTGGTATCCGACAATGCCATGTTGTGTCAGGTACGTGTCGGCCGACCTGCAGCTGTACTGTGTGGGCGCGCTAGTGCTCGCGTCGTGCCGCTCGCCCCGCAGCCGGCGGCTGCTGCTCTCAGCGCTGCTGCTCCTCGCGCTACTCGTGCCGGCTCTGCACACTTACTGCCAGGACCTGGACGGGCTACTGCTGGCTTCACCTGCGTGAGAAACTATTCATTGAGTTTTTTACTAGTGGGAACACACATGCTTCGTATTACCGTAGTTTGAACTGTGATAAAATGACCAGGTGTTAGAATGTAAGCTTTTAAGTTCCTGATGCGTTTTAAGATGCTTCAAATAGCTACACTATCATTATGATAGTTCACATGTAAACAAAATAGCTCGCAACATGCACTTAATTTTACAATAGCGTAAGCGGTAGATTGGTGTAGCACTGTTAAAATTTGAGTATTAACAAAACATTAACACCATCGAAAATATATGACTCATGAGTGACTTATGACTTACTATAAATAATATCTTTGTTTGCACGAAAAAAAATCTTTGTAATCTACTAGAAATCTGCTATCATTAATGCAATATCACAATTAGTACAATGTCTTATTCTGGTCACCGCCACGTGGAATTGAGATCTGGTGATCAGGTCAAATGACATTTAAAAAATTTCATATGGATCAATGCAAAAACTCTTTGTTTTTATATCCAGCGCTGGCGCAGTGCTGTTCTTGAAAGACCGCACCTTCAACATCATCTACAAGCGAGGTCACACCAACCTCGCCAGCTACATACTCGGCCTCGCTGCCGGGGACATGGTGCACCATGTGCAGAGTAACAACTTCAGTATTGAAAAGTATAAGGTAAATGTAGAAGCTTTAAACCACTGCGATCGGAATATCTACGTACGATATTATCTGACATCTAGAATCCTGAGTAAATTGTAAATTACACAAGACGTTAGGTGCTGAGCCACCAGCGATGACAAGCGATCCACAAAGATGATGGTAAATTCACCGGACAACTACAGGCTTATCTAGTTATTGAGCGTATTATACAATGAGTCTCAAATTAAAGTCGATTAAGTGATTAAAGTCTTAGAGAAGTTGGTTGACAATAACTGGAAATATTCTATTAGGTGACCGACAGCTCGGATTTAGATGCGGCAGATCCACAAAAGATGCAGTTCAACATCTTAAAGGAACCTCTTACCTGGATAGCGGAAATGTGGTGAAACTTAGGGAATCAGAGAGTTATTTGATCTGTCCAAAGCATTTGACTATCTTTCCCACATTACCTCTGTTATAACAGGAATCATTTCGTCATAAGTAGGAACAAGGAGCTAATTCAGTGATGATAAATTTGTGTGAAACTAATGGGGTTATTTTCATGGGGTTCGTTGGATCTAGTATTAAACTTCAAAACTTATACATATTGTACATTTAGTTTAACAGTTTGTAATTCTCGCCCCACGCCGGGATAGTTGTTTGAAGTTAATAGTCGAAGGTTTAATAAAATTGGTAATGACCGAATTTGGGAATTGTATGTGTGGGCCAAATAACTTGTTAATCTACCTACCAACAACCATATTGTTACAGGCGTGGCGTCCCCTCTACTGGTCGCTGTTTCCCTTGGGAGTGGCCATCACGATCTCATGCAAGGTAATATATCTTTCCACTTGTTGGAAGAAGAAAGACCTAGTCAAAGCAACATGATAGTATTTAATTTTATTTGTCAATAAATCTATGTAGTTCATCTCATCTTGAGCTTTTATAACCAAATCGTATATGTCAGGCAGAGTACAAATTTAAAGCTTTCTTTTTTATACAACCAAAAATAATACTGTGTAATGTGTTATGATTGTCACGCGTGATCTGAGAAAGGTATAGATAATTTTCAATCACTTCATTCCTGGAATATTTGCTCATCATCATGGGCCTTGATAAATCTTAGTCAGATGGATCAAGCAGCGTCTGTAGATGAGCAGCTACGCTGATGGCTGAACAACCCATCTTGTAGCCACTGCCGCGACAGCACCGCTAGCTTGGAAATGTGCGGTATTCATTGGGTTTCTTTCGGTTTCTTCTGGGCAAGTGCGCTCCACCTTAGATCGCAATATCGTTTACCATCAGGTGAATTGCGATCAAGCGCAAGCCCATTAGTCCTTGTTATTATTAATGTAGTAATGTAAGCGTGTGTGTATTGTAGATCCTGTACGTGTCCCCGCGAGTGAGCGTGTGGTACCGAGCGCTAGCGGCGGCGCTGGTCAGGCCGGTGTTCGGGCTGGCCGTGGGAGCTATCGTGGTGGGACTCGTGCTCAACATCGAAAGTAAGTTTGTTTAAGCATTGAGCACATTTGCATGACCTAGCCTAATTATCTTTCATCTGTTCTTAGCTTATGTTGGTACTCGCAAAGAGGTCGTATTTAGAACCAATTTTGGGTATATTGGTTTTATGATTCTATACCATTTTATCAGTATATTGTGTATTGACGTCCTCGTTGGCGTAATGGTTACCATGCCGGACTGCCAATCAGAAGGTTCCGGGTTCGATTCAACACCATCTTTGTGATAAATTTGTTGGCTGTGGGTCGGGGTGTTAAATATGTTATTATTATCAAAAGCCTGTTGTGCCCACTGCTGGGCAAAAGCTCCCTTCTCTGCTTCCAGTCAGCCCGGTCTTGGGCTTTGGTAGCCCAGTCCTTATTAAATTTATATAGATCGTCGCGCCACTGTTTCCTGGGTCTTCCTCGAGGTCTAGTAATTTTTGGCACCCTTGCTGTGGTGGCCTTTGCCCAGCGGTCGTCCAGCATGCGACAAACGTGCCCAACCCAGTCCTATTTCAGTTATATATGTATCCAAATAAAATTTGTATGTATGTATATCAGTTGTGTTCGCTACCATAACATAAACTAGAAATGGTTCAGGATAGGGTTAACCAATCGTGTGTGAAATGCATCCTAATATTTATTTATTTTATTTATTTATTACAGACGTTTACCGTCGCGTGTTGGAGTGTCGTGTGTGGGTGCCGCTGGCGCGCGTCTCCTACAGTGCCTACCTGCTGCACGTCGCCTACATCCGTGTCACCTTCGGCTCGCTCGACCGCCCGATACACATGTCTTTGCTGCGCGGGGTGAGACATTCTTCTTCATCTACTCCTTATTCTTCTTCTTCCACTTCATCTATTTCCTATTATTCTTCCTTCGACGTCTATAATTATTTCGGTTAGTTTTTCTCTTTCTTATTTTTGTGTTGTATTTGTGTTTCGACAGTCACCTGCAGACGAAAAACTCTATCATTTATTCTGTATGATAGAACAGAGCTGATTATGAACATCGGTCAGCTGAGTTTTAGGCAGTACACTTGACCCAATAAATACTTGATGTATTTTGTTATATCAGTAAAACATAACTTAATTACATTTTTGTTATTTGTATTTTACTGTTAATAAAACAAAGCAAAAACATTTTGTTGTCTTGTCAATAAAGAGAAAAAGTAATATATTGTAGTAGAAATAGAAGGAAGAATAATAGGAAGTGAAAGAAAAACAATAAGAAAACGTTTTTGAACAATTAAGAATTCAAAATTGACATTTGATTCATATCATACACTATTGTATTGATAGTATATTACTATAATTAGAATTGAAAATTGACATTTGATTCATATCATACACTATTGTAAAGCTATTATAATAAGTATTTGAATTGTAACTTTGGTGTTATCAATAAATGATTTGTATTTGTATTTGAAAGTTTATGTCCTCTCGCTTTCTCAAATGATTGGGAGCAAGAGGATACCAACATTCGACTGTTTTCGTTATTAAATCGAGTTTCATAGTAATTTGATCCATGTCTCTTTAGTAAAGTTAATAATTAATTCCAATCTCTTTCTCCTCCAGAGCGAGATGGTGTTATTCACAGTGATTATAGTTCACGTGCTCGCCACCGTGTTCTGGTTGTCAGTGGAGGCGCCACTGTCGCACGTCGTCGGGTCCATCTTACAGACGTTAACGAACAAGATAAAGATAGAGAAGATGATCAAACCTGCTGATGGTGAAATAAAAAATAATGATAAAATAAAATCTGAAGTTGAAAGTAATAATGATAAAGGTTGTATGTGATACAATGATATGTTTTAATTTTTACTAGCACTTCGCACGAGCCATTATAAATGGCTCTGTTACTAAACGATATTAAATAAAATAATAATAAATATGAGGACACATTTTATACACGGCTGGTTAACCCCATACTGAACCATTCCTAGTTCGAATAATGGTTGCTAACACAACTGATATACTACATATACAGAAATATATATTTTATATAGATACATATTTAACACCCAGACCGACAGCCAACAAATTTAGTTGAGCACAAAGATGTTGGCCGTGCTGGGAATCGAACCCGGAACCTTCTGATTGGCAGTTCAGCATGGTAACCATTACGCCAACGAGGTCGTCGATTATTGCGGCAGATCTCAGTACAATAGCGGTTTACAGCGCTACAGAAGCACATTTTTAAATTTTAAAATGACTGTTTCTTTGTAATTTAGTGCGGGCAATTCTATATTAGTTATCAAGGTCTTCGTGTCTTGTTGTTGTCGAGTGTCGTCTTGTATTTCATGCAATAGGTTAATCGGTTCAATTGCGGCTTTAAATTGAAAATAGAGCGAACCTCCGAGTTGGTAAAGAAACTAACTTATATGACATACAAATCATTCTTAATGTTTTATTTCTATTCACTAATAACATACTTCATATATTTATGTCATTTCATCCACCTGGAATATTAAGGTATTGTAACAATAATGAAGATTCTGTTATTGTATGTGATATGTAGCTATTTAATAAAGGAGTAAATACGATTATTCGCAAAAAGTGTTTATTTTTTGTTTCTAGTCATTTTTATAAATGTGCATAAACAAGTTGGAAAAAACCCTTCAAAAAACTTGGTTAAATCATAATTAATCATTATAAATCTTTACAATAATATGCATGCTGTTTACCATACTACGTCAGAGATTAATAAAAACAAACGACGAGACAAGACACCAAAACAGGGTCATTATAAAAACATTTGCGCTTTGAATTCACGATCAAATTAACAAACTCAAGGACATTATCCAAATACAGGTCACATTCAACATCTACAGGGCTAGTAGGAACTAACGCAAAATCATTTAACATAAAATAAATAAATAGTAAGGGAAAATATCTTGATTTTACAGCTTTTCACTATAAACCGTAAAACCGTATTTAGGTTACATTTTCAAGTTATACAATTTACAAAATCAGATTAAAAGAAGCACAATAAAATAAGGAAAAAAAAACTTTTAACTAGATATTATTTTATGTTCGTCAGAAAGAAACTGTTGTTACCTAATCACTATTCAAGACTCATTAAACACATTCTTATTCATTTACAACAAAAAAAAAACGAAACCTTAAAAATATCTTGCCTGCTCTCGAAGTACTGCTGATGACAGCATAAGATAAAGATAAAGATAAAGATAAGATAAAGATAAATTTATTTGTGGTAAACTTAGGTACGTACATGATGACTTAGCGCTACGTTTTTAAAGAATGATTTTTGTTGTACGTTGTGGGAAAAACTGCGTCTCGTGCTGGGTCTCCTTGGAGCCTGTTTACCGAGCCGCAGTTGTCCCCGCTCCGTTAGAGTACATACTGAAACACATTTTTTAGAATACACAACACATACTTTTCATTTTTTTGGCCTTATACCACAGTAACTCTGTAGACGATTATACACAGGCAACCGCACGATGATTTTATCACACGATCCATTCATACTAATCTGTGTAGCGTCGGTCGAGCAGTGCAAGCCACACCGCGGGCCATGGCGGATGAACAAGTAATCGTGCGTACTCTGCTCGAAAACATCGCGGCGGAACTGAGTTACTCCAACCACGAGATCACACTTACTCCTATAAGCACTGGAGGAGCTAACTACACCTCCCACCTGTACCTAGCAACCATCACCGAAGCGGACAAAAGCCTTAATCTATTCGCCAAAGTAGCCGCCGTCGGTGACAAACTCCGCACCCAATTCCCCATGCAAATTTTCGACATCGAAAGATTCTTTTACACGACCCTGGCAAAAACATTCCAAAAATTAGAACAAGATAAAAATATCGCCAAAGAGCATCGTTTCAAAACACCCAAATTCTACGGCTGCAATGGGAAGCTTTACGAAGAAACGATCGTTTTGGAAAACTTGTCGGCAGCAGGATATTCGTCCTTCAACAGGTTCGAGTCAGTCACGTGGGAATACGCTGCTGCAGCCATAACGGTGCTGGCGAAATACCACGCATTGTCTGTAGCGTACCAGAACGAAGACCCGGAAAGTTTTAAAAAAGTTTACTCCGAAATGACGTTTGCTATGAATGACAATCCTCACATGAAAGCTGTTTGGGACTCGGTCATCAGCAAAGCTTTAGACGCCACGAGGGAGGAGAACAAGGGGAGGTTGAAGGAGTTCCTCGCGACCAGCTTTACGGGGAGAGATACGTTTATCAAGCTGATGGAAGCGGGGAAGCTGGGAGTCATCGGGCACGGAGATTACCGCCCGAGCAATCTTATGCATAAACAAAACGAGGTAAGTTTATCTCTAAATCTTCTCTTAAATTTATTTCAGCTGATGTTTGATCCTATGATGGTCAATTTAAAAGAGATAGATACGCTGTTGCTTGCTTAAGAGTAGTGCACTAATAATAAGGCTAGCAAAAATGTTAGTTTTACAACACTAGAATGGATAGTAGACAATATTTTTTTGTAAAAATAACTATTTTATGATTTACTAAAATACTTCATTATAGGAAATTATATAGATACCTTATTTAAAAATTGTCTACATAATAAACAAATTTCAATCTAGAAATCCAAAACCCCTTAACGTCCTCGCAGCGTTTCCCCGCTGAGATGTGAGATATTTTTTCTGCCGCAGGCACTCCCATAAAGAAATTACCCATTCATTGTTTTTTTTATATAGATGGACGATATTTTGATAAGCATAAAAAAAACATACCAAACTCTGTAACAAATAGTTCACTTAAAAAGACATAGATGGCGTTTTAAACACATCGTTTTTATAAAAAACTTCGGACAAAATAAAACAAATGGTTATCACTATTACTACTACGACCAACAAATCTTTGCTACACATATTACGTTGATAGATAAATTATTGTTAAACGCGATATACACACACGTAGTTTTAACAAACTTCAGCGCCTGTAGCTCGGCTAGCTAAAGTGATCTGACGCGATCATCAAAGCTAAACAACGGTCGATGCGAACGGTGTTTGGATGGGCGACCATGCACAAGACTGTTGTTTTTCAAATGGCATTGTTATTAGGGCGCTACCGTGAGTCGGACACGTTACATTGTAGAACTTAGCTGTTAGTCTCAGTACAAGCAGCCGTTAAGGCAAGTCAGAGGCGTTTGCGTGGCTTGAAAACCCTCGACACCAGAGCTTGGCCAGTTAGCTCATACGGAGAAGAAGACACGCTTTTTGTATAAAGCTGGAGAAGTTGACTAAGGCGTTATATACCAATAGACTCGAAACAAACAAACTTGTTAAGATACCAATTAGATAACTAAGTGCTTTTCTAGTGCAGTAGGTCTTAAGCGTTTGTTCAAGAGTTTATCTTGATCAAACACTTCCTTAGTCTGGAAGATAAGGTAAGATAACGTATCACATCATTGATGAAGTATACTCTCGATAATTGCTCTCACTACCTACGATTGTTTTTAAAATTTTAATAACTAGCTAACCGGACCTACGTTGTTTTGCCTTTTTATTTAAACTGTTCCATATATATTATTGACTAGTTGCGCCTTGCGGTGTTTCCCGCGTTAAACCATATAATAATATGTATTTTTTAGGATTCCGTTCCTAATGGGTACCTAAGACTTAAGGCTTTGGAAACTTTGTAAATGTTTGTATGTCTAATAAAAAAATTGAGAACAATCTATAGTAGAGGAGTGCCAGTCAAACATAAAGTAGGTACGATAAATGATATCAATTAATAATAAGATATCGTCAATAAACTAACACAAATTTACATATCACATTACTCATAAGCCTTGATTTAATTCAGATTTATATTAGCTGTATGGTATACTCGTATAGAAAAGTGGACTAAATTAATACAGAATGGTACTCAAGAGATGGCAAAAGAAATATAGGCAGACAAAGTAAAATATGGGAAGATGACCTCAAGAAAGTGGCTGGACCGGGATGAACCCGTTTAAGAGACAGGAATACGTGGAAATATTAAGAGAAGACTTTTGTCGACAGACAAGCTGTTATAGACAAACGAGATAGAGATATAGAGAGCATAGAATAGATTAAATCAATTAAACACTTAATTGATTTAATCTATTCTAAGCATAATAATAATAATATTTTTAAGAAAAAGCAGCAATAAAGTCTATTTTATTATATTTATTTTTATTTATACTCGTATGTCAATTTAATAGAAGGAGAGATAGAAGCCAGGAGAGGAAGACCTAGAAGATTATATTATTATTTAGACCGAATTAAGGAAAAGGCGAAAGTCATGTCGTATATGGTGGTCAAGGATTTGGCTGAAGATAGAACTACCTGGAAAATCTCCACAGACAAGAGCCCAGCTCTCAAATATTGAATGAATGAACGAATGTCAATTGAATGCTAATTATGCTTGACAAAAAAAAACATTTCAGTATACAAAATTATATGGTGCATAATTTAAAAAAATGTCAACATAATAAATAAAAAGACATAATTAAATCTAGAAATCCAAAACCCTCCCCTTAACGTGCTCGCAGCGTTCCCCCGCTGTGATGTGAGATATTTTTTTATTCCGCCGGCACTCCTATAAATAAATCCCCATTCATTGTTTTTTTTTAATAGACGGACGATATTTTGAAACGCATAAAAAACATACCAAACTCTGTAACAAATAGTTCACTTAAAAAGACATAGATGGCGTTTTAAACATATCGTTTTAATTCAAAACTTCGGAACATAATAAAACAAATGTTTATCTATTACTACTACGACCAACAAATCTATGCCACACATATTACGTTGATAATATAAATGATTCTTTAACGCGATTTATTACTTAGTAGTTTTAACATACTTTAGCGCCTGTAGCTCGGCTAGCTAAAGTGATTTGACGCGATCATCAAACAGCGGTCGATGCGAACAATGTTTGGATGGGTGACCATGCACAAGACTGTTCTTTTTCAAATGGCATTGTCATCAGGGCGCTACCGTGGATCGGATCGGATAACACGTAAAATTTTAGGTACCGGCTGTTAGTATTAGTACAAGCACCCGTTTAGGCAAGTCAGAGGCGTTCGCGTGGCTTGAAAACCCTCGACAACAGAGCTTAGCCACTTAGCTCATACGATGAAGAAGACACACTTTTTGTATAAAGCTGGCGGGGAAACTAGTGCGTTATAAACCAATAGATTCAAAACAAACAAACTTGTTAAGATACCAATTAGATAACTAAGTGCTTTTCTAGTGCAGTAGGTCTTAAGCGTGTGTTCTAGAGTTTACCAAGTTTGAACAAACGCTTCCTTGGTCTGGAAGATAAGGCAAGATAACGTATCACATCATTGATGAAGTATACTCTCAATAATTGCTCTCACTACCTACGATTGTTTTTAAAATATTAATAACTAGCTGACCCGGGTAACGTTGTTTTGCCTTTTTATTTAAACTGTTCAATATATATTATTGACTAGTTGCGCCTTGCGGTGTTTCCCGCGTTAAACCATATAATATGTATTTTTTAGGATTCCGTTCCTAATGGGTACCTAAGACTTAAGGCTTTGGAAACTTTGTAAATGTTTGTATGTCTAATAAAAAAATTGAGAACAATCTATAGTAGAGGAGTGCCAGTCAAACATAAAGTAGGTACGATAAATTATATCAATTATTTATAAGATATCGTCAATAAACAAACACAAATTTACATATCACATTAGTCATAAACCTTGATTTAGTTCAGATTTATATTAGCTGTACGGTATACTCGTATAGAAAAGTGGACTAAATTAATACCGATTAGTACTCAAGAGATAGCAAAAGAAATATAAGCAGGCAAAGTAAAATATGGGAAGATAACCTCAAGAAAGTGGCTGGACCGGGATGAACCCGTTTAAGATACAGGAATACGTGGAAATATTTAGAGAAGACTTTTGTCGACAGACAAGCTGTTATAGACAAACATCCAGTTGCCGATAGTTTAGATCATAGAATAGATTAAATCAATTAAGTGTTTAGTATAATAATAATAATATTTTTAAGAAAAAGCAGCAAAGGAGGCTATTTTATCATATTTATTTTTATTTATACTCGTAGGTCAATTTAATAGAAGGAAAGATAGAAGCTAGGAGAGGAAGAGGAAGACCTAGAAGATCATATTATTAATTAGACCAAATTAAGGAGAAGGCGAAAGTCATGTCGTATAGGGAGGTCAAGGATTTGGCCGAAGATAGGACTACCTGGAAAAAGCTCCACAGACAAGAGACCAGCTCTTAAATATTGAATGAATCAATGAATGTCAATTTAATGCTAATTAAATTTAGAGTCTAAGTTGTCTCTAGACTAAAAAATCTTCAAAATTGAGATTGAAGGCATAATAAACAAAATACACAACATATAGTTTTTAAAAAATAAGACACAAACCAATAACAAAATGTATATAGGTATAAATATAGAAGGTACTAAAACTCAACAACGCAACCTTGGATCAGTCGACGGATGTAAAGTAATGAGCGACTGAGTACATGTACTATGCTATTATACATACGAGTGACATCAGCGTTGTGCATATTCTTAGCTACAACAAGTAAAAAAATAAATTATTTGATTTGAATTGAGTTGATTTGATTTGAAGTCACAATTACACTAATAGACTTAACAAAACTGTTGCATCATTTATCACCCGACTTCGAAAGAGGGTTTAATTTTTTTAACACAGCTTTAAAAATTTAGGACACATTTCACACACGGCTGATAAGACCCACACTAAACCATTTCTAGTTTGTATTATGGTCGCTAACACAAGTGATATACTATAAAGTCATACATTTATATTTTATTTCGATACATATTTAACACCCAGACCGCCAGCCAACAATTAATGTAGTTCATCACAAAGATGTTGGCCGTGTTTCGAATCAAACCCGGAACCCTCTGGTTGGTAGTCCAGTAAGGTAACCATTACGCCTACGAGGTCGTCAAATATCTATGTAAGTCGCGTCAAGAAACAAAATATTTAAAATAAATCATTTGGTTATGCAATCGTAAGAACACGAACATTGAAACGTGTTCTTTATCGACAATCAAGTTCAAGATCAAGTTATATAAATAGTATATGTTTATCATCATCATTAAGGCGGGACTTGTAGAGCGGTAACAAAGAAAAAAAAATACAGTCGAATATATTTATAACCTCTTCCTTTTTTTAAGTCGGTTAAAAATACATCGTCTTTGTAAATTTCAACTCAGTAGCTGACACGGTGCATAAGATGCAGCCTGGTGACCCAGTGTGCGAATTCGATTCGTGCTCGGCCAAATATAATTACAGACATTATTGTTGAAAAACGTTATGCACAATGCGCAATCAGATAAAAACACCATATCTAAATATATAAGTATCTGTCATATCTCTAGAACTAAATGATAACAATAATTTCAAACACGTACGTTCATAATAACCAGGAAAATAAATGAACAACACAAAGATAAAATACAAGTATATCTATCGTCCTACAAAATCAAGTGATATAAACGCAACAGTCCTTGATGAGTGAGCCAGCACACCGCGCGTGTATTTTTAAATATCATTTTCCTCGTCCATTCAAGTTTTACTAACTGGCACTATGGCGGAAACTGAGACCAGGATTTACAACATATTGCACAAAGTTGCCAAAGACCAGGATCTTGAAGATTACAAAATTCAATTGAAACCCATCAGCAGTGGTGGGGCTAACTACACCTCTGTTCTCTACCTGGCCACCATCTCTTCAAAAAACAAAGACGATCTGGACGTCTTCGTCAAAGTAGGCGTGATGGGAGAAAAGATGCGAAACATCGCCAAGTTCAATATCTACGAGGTCGAAAACTTCATCTACACTGAACTGCAGACGAAATTCAGACGACTGGAAGACAAACACGGCATCACCGGAAACGATAGGCTGGCGATGTGTAAATTTTACGCTGCAAACACGGTTCCTAAAGAAGAGATGATTGTTCTAGAAAACTTGGTGGCGAGAGGCTTCGAAAACCAGGATCGGATGAAGTCTGTGGACTGGAAGTATGCTGTGGCCGCGACCAGGGAACTGGCCAAACTACACGCGCTCTCCATTGGACTCCAACACGAAGGTCCAGAAGAATTCAACAAACTTCTGGAGTATTTCAAATGCGCTGCGCTAGACGATCTAGAAGAAATGAACGTATTTTTGGGAGGCAGCAAAAATAGCGCCTTAAAAGCAGTCCGAGAAGACAATTATGATAGATTGAAAAGATTCTTGGAAAGCAAAAAGTATACACAATTTTGGCACAATTTTGATGCATTGAACCACGAAGTTCTGCTGCATGGAGACTTTAGACCGAGCAATATGCTGCATCGGATCAGAGATGTGAGTAATAATAATTCTTAAGTGGCAAAGCTCTAGTTTGTTTTGTAAAAAAATATTGTGTCGTCTTGTGTGTCACATATGTACTCTTTCTCTTAGCATTTTCTTTTCTGCGCATGAGCTAAGTGGCCAAGCTCTGGTGTCGAGAGTTTTCAAGCCGCTCGAAGGCCAGGTGCCTTAGCTTTATGACTGCTAACAGTCGGGACCGGTATCATACGATCCACGGACAGATGTGAGTTGAACATATCACTATCACAGGCCTTCGGGCGGCTTGAAAACTCTCGTGTGATAAGTGTTCAATTTGACTTCAGGACGGGTCAATGGAAGTAATCCCGGTGGATTACCAGACGTTGCGCGGCGGGTGTCCCGTGGTGGACCTGCTGTACTTCGTCTTCACCGGCACGGACAAGCAGTTCCGTGACCAGCACTACGAGGACCTGGTCCAGCATTACTACGCGGAGCTGCGAGCTGCCATCACCAGGCTCGGCCTCGATCCAGACGAGAAGTACTCGAAGCAAGACTTCGAGGATGAACTTCAAGAGGTGAGTTATAGACCGGGAGCGAAGTCTTCACATTTATTAATAGTAATAATAAGAATAGTTAATAAGAAATAAGACTATGAACTTATGTGAGCCGCTATAACAACAAATACTATAAACCCCCTACAATAAATTTATGACGACCCATTTCACACACGGCTGGCTAACCCCATACTGAACCATTTCTAGTTCGTTTTATGGTTGCTAACACAACTGATATATTACATATACATACATACATATTTTATATAGATATACATATATAACACCGACAAATTTAGTTAAGCACAAAGATTTTGGCTGTGCCGGGAATCGTACCCGGAACCTTCTGATTGGCAGTCCGGCATGGTAACCATTACTCCAACGAGGTCGTCAAGCAAATAAAGTAGCATGCGAAATCTACGAGTAATACGCTAGTACATTACACTGGTCTACAGTGGTTTTGTTGCCTTTGATATAATGATGATTTTGGGTCCGTTTATACACACAATTCGTGAAAATATCAATAATTTTGTAAGATTTGCTCGGATTTTTTTCACCGAATGACTGAAAAATTTAATTTTGATGATAAATCGTTCAAAATTCAATTTTTTTAATGAGCACATTTTGTACTTTTACGAATATATTCGTAATTCGTAATCTGGGCACTTGAAAACGTAACAATTTGCGATGATATCCAGGACAACAAAAAAAAAATAGATTTTTTGTAGAGCTGTGTTATTACAATGTGTAATAATTGAAATGAATGAATGAAATGAAATGAAATAATTTTATTTGCGTAGCCACAGGTAATATAAAAACATGGAAAATAATATAGAATGTCCCTTGTAGGCTACCGCATATGCGGTGTGCAAAAGGTCAATTAATTAGTTAGGTAATTTATAAGTTAATTGTACTCCACTATTATTTTACAGCTAAGCAATATTATTTAAGAGAAATGTCAAAAAATATAAAATAAAGATGCGTCTGTCAATTTTGTGGTAACATTTGTGTGTCCAGAAGCTGCCGCTCGGGCTGGCCGTGGCGGTGTTCACGCTGCCCATAGTCACGGTGGAGGCAGAGAACGCGCCCAAGGTGGACGAGGATATGGACCTCTCAGACTTCTCCATTGAGAAGACCGGCAGCCTCTACCCGGAGCGGCTGAACGGAATTGTCGACGACTTTGTTCGATGGGGCGTCATATAGAGTCGAGCACTGAGGACATTGACCAGTTCCCAATGCTGCGACGCGCCATTTATAATTATGTTACTAGCAGATCGTCCCGCCTTTTAAATAATCTAAGTTGCAAAGAGAAACAAAATATAGCTTATGTTACTCAGGGAATCAGTTCAATTTGTCTACTGATTAACATAATAAGTAACACAGGCTATATTTTGTTTCTCTTAGCAACTTAGATTATTTTATAGCCGGGACGATCAGCTAGTAACTACTGGACCGATTTGAAAAATTCTGTCACAAGTTTGTATCTCTAGGTTTCCAACGGTGACAGAATTTTTCAAATCGGTCCAGTAGTTTCGGAACCTATTTGCGTCAAACATACAAAAAAAACTAACTTTTCTTTTTATAGTATTGTATCATATATTATCTATACCAATGTATAGATAGATTATTTTTATTAATTTATATACTCGATGGGCTCTGATGCGTCATTACAATCTAAGATGGAATCTAGAAGAAACCGGTTCAATCGTGCCTTGAAAACCGCTAGATTATAATAGCCTTTAGAGAACAGAGCATTGAATTTTTAGTGTTTGTAAGTTTAAAAAATATGATTAAGTGTTAAAGTGATATTTATGACTAATTAAATAAGTACTCAAACTATGATGATAGAATTCAGAATTTGTGAAATTGCATTGTTTTAATGTTTGTTTAATTATTAAATTATTCATAGAAATAAGAAAAATGGAAATAAATAAATAACAAGATTAAGGCAAGCTGGTATTTGAAATCAGTATAATGCACAAGTATATAGAAAAAAATACATTTTTTTTTAGAAAATAAGTACCTATATTAGAATATGATGATGAATATTATTATATATGACGAATATGTCAACTAAAGAAAAAATGTAATATTTTTTTAACTATTTCTTTAGGTAACATTGAAATAATTGAATGTGTTTTTAATTATTTCTTTAGTATATAGTGGATATATTTTAGTAGTAATCAAAATGATAAACAACTATGTGTTTTCGTTGAAATATTTAAATAAGGTTTTTTTATACGTATACTTCATAAGTTTATATGGCAATAATAATTGAATAAAACTTCAAAAAACAACAAATCACGTATCGTCTTTATTATTTTCCTTTAGGAGTATGAGAATTAAAACACCATATAGGTTCTACTAATAATCTTTATTTTTTTTACTCTCAACTTTAGATTCAATTTTATCACACATCGTAGGTTTGATTGACTTCTTTGACAACGATATTAATTTCGAGTTTGTTTGTAGGCAAGAGTTGACGACGTGCGACAGTGGCGCCTCCACTGTTAACCAGAATACGGTGGCGAGCACGTTAACTACCACTACGGTGAACAGCGCCATCTCGCTCTGGAAAGAGGAAATAAGAAAAAAAAATGAAGTTGAGAAAGTAACCCAAAAAAAGTCTCAAACAGATTGTCAGGACACAATAGAGACAGATTATTGTAATTTCATCGTAACACTAGTTATCAATGTATGTGTAATTGTAATTATTGACATTGAACTGTGGACATATGTTTTGAAATAAAATTGCAACTCAGTGTGGCATAGGCACATCAGCATAATGCTACTCGTCTATAAATCAATAAACAAAAAATAAACGCCATAAATTGCAGTGGGGGACCCAAAATGGAAAAAATAAAGAAGCCGATTACAAACCCAAGACTATAAAAGTCGAGTAAGAAACTGCAATCAGTTCCCGTGTCTTATTAAAAAAAACATGTAAATATGTACACAATAAAAAATGAAAACAAGAAAGAAAACTAAAGTAAAAATGTTCTTCATACAGAATAAATAATAAAATAGAACACGTGACTGTCGAAACAAATACAACATAAAAATTAAAAAAGAGAAAAACTATTTGAAGATAACAGATGTAGAAGGAAGAACAATAGGAAGTAGATGAAGTAGTAGAAGAAGAATAAGAAGTAGATGAAGTAGTAGAAGAATAATAAGGAGTAGATGAAGTAGTAGAATAAGAATATTATGGAGTAGATGAAGAAGAACGACTCACCCCGCGCAGCAAAGTCATGTGTATCGGGCGGTCGAGCGAGCCGAAGGTGACACGGATGTAGGCGACGTGCAGCAGGTAGGCACTGTAGGAGACGCGCGCCAGCGGCACCCACACACGACACTCCAACACGCGACGGTAAACACCTGCAACCACATAACCTAATGATCAAAATATGGTAAGTATAAGAATCATTGAATTCAAATTCGAATACCATTTATTTCGACTAATGTTCAAGTCATAATATAATTACATAAACATTAATAAACAAAAAGAAAAATTAAATAAGTTAACAGATGTCACAGAATTTCAACAATAAATCTCATATAAAAAAAAATCCATGTCACAATGTTAGTTACCGTACTCCTCCGCAATGGCTTCACCGATTTTTACCAAATTTTATATGCGTATTCAGTAGGTCTGAGAATAGGCCACTATCTATTTTTGATACCCCTGAGTGAGGCAAAACAACGTTTGCAGGGTCAGCTAGTATTCATGTAAAATTTACATATTTTTACAGTACAGTACATGAGGCAGTACATGAACCATATGGTAATGGTTCATGTACTGACAGACAAAGCGATTGGCAAATACTTTCAAGATGCTGTCTAGGCTAGCCTGGACTCTGCGCTCCAGGGATCTGCATTTCTTGCGCATGGTGGCGTAAAAAGAACCGAACAAAATATTAAACCTCTGTATCAAATTTCTTCAAAACGGATTCCAAATGAACCCAACAGCAGAAGAAAGTATTGTTTGTTTTTTAATTGCTGGCTCATGCAAATATGCTTGATGTTAAAATAAACTTACTACTCCTACTTCCGATGTTGAGCACGAGTCCCACCACGATAGCTCCCATGAGCAGCCCGAACACCGGCCTGACCAGTGCCGCCGCTAGCGCTCGGTACCACACGCTCACTCGCGGGGACACGTACAGGATCTACAATACACACACGCTTACGTTACTACATTAATAATAACAAAGACTCAAATTTTTTTTACGTGACAACGTCTTAAATTAGGTTGCGGCTGGGAGTCACTTATGAAAAAGTGTAACGCCCGGTAACGTTACGATGAGTCACCGAACGAGAGAGAGGCCCGCCGAATGCCTTGCGTCTCTCTCCCACTCAACTATGATCGGTCTGCCGCGCGCGCAGCACGCGGCAGACGTTGTCACGTAAAATCTTCGCCCGTAAAACCGACTTTACAGGCAACCATTTTTTTTTTATTCATAATGGGCTTGCGCTTGATCGCAAGTCTCCTGATGGAAAGCAATATTGCGATCTAAAGTGGAGCGCGCTTGCCCAGAAGAAACCGAAAGAAACCCAATTAATACCACACATTGGTCCGGACCGGTGGTCCAGCCACCAGCGTAGCTGCTCATCTACGGACGCTGCCTGATGCATCTGACTAAGATGTATCAAGGCCAAAGTATTCAGGAATCAAAGAAGTGCAATCACTTCAAAATGATCTTATATTTTATTTTATACTACTCTCACCTTTCTCAGATCACGCGTGACAATCATAACACAGTACACAGTATTTTTGTTTTGGTTGTATTAACAAGAAAGCTTTAAATTTGTTCTCTGCCTGACATATACAATTAGGTTAGAAAGCTCAAGATGAAATGGACTAAAAAGATTTATTGTCAAATAAATACCATAGATCATTCTTCTTTCTACAACTGAAAAAAAATATTACCTTGCATGAGATCGTGATGGCTACACCCAAGGGGAACAGCGACCAGTAGAGGAGACGCAATGCCTGTAACGATATGGTGCTTCCCAGGTTAATAAATTTTTAGCCATCTCTTATGACCCTATAAGTACACCCAAAAATAAATCATACATCAGATTCCCATATAAATTGCAAAAAGTTTAAAAATACATCAAGTAAGCGAGGAATTAAAGGAGATTGGCATGGTATAGACATGTGTTGCGTAGAGAGATGGATGTCACTAGAACATGTGGAAACGGTAGTGCGAGGAAGATATGAAAGAGGCCTAACGAAAAGAACATGAATGGAGTTCGTGAATCATGATAAATGAAAAGAGTGATTGTAGAGATGACTACTGCTATAAGAATAAAATTACCTTATACTTGTTAATATTGAAGTTGTTACTCTGCAGATGAAGCACCATGGCGCCGGCAGCGAGGCCGAGTATGTAGCTGGCGAGGTTGGTGTGACCTCGCTTGTAGATGTGATCGAAGGTACGGTCGTTAAAGAATAGAACTGCGCCAGTGCTGGATATAGAAGAAAAGTTGATAACTTGATACAAATGAAAACAACACACTAGATCCTTATACTGCGCGGCTGTTACCAGAATACGATTGATTGGCGGATTTCTGGTTAACACATTATTATTTTCGATCCGCCATAGTCCATAGCCACAATAATTTGTCTAGGGCTTTAGAACTGCTACACCGAAGTGGTTACCTTGAACACATACAGGGAATGTTTGGGTTCAGGAATAATTAATTTAGTTCCGTTATGAACATAGCCAGAAAGGCATTTAAGTGGTTCATCAACGTCATTAACAGTGGTTAGTATTGTGAAATTATATGCCTTGTTCGATTTTCTAATTCTCCTACTTGGAGAACTTTTACCTACTCCACTTTGATCCTAGTTACAACGAAGCATCGTGGTTGTTTCACCGATAACAGTGAGAAAGCAAAAAAGCTTCTCACGCAGGTGAAGCCAGCAGTAGCCCGTCCAGGTCCTGGCAGTAAGTGTGCAGAGCCGGCACGAGCAGCGCGAGGAGCAGCAGCGCTGAGAGCAGCAGCCGCCGGCTGCGGGGCGAGCGGCACGACGCGAGCACTAGCGCGCCCACACAGTACAGCTGCAGGTCTGCCGACACGTACCTGACGCAACATGGCATTGTCGGATACCACCCAGCGAACCAAATGTGGTACCTTACGAAGACCCATCAAGAGAGGATTCAATCAAATGTACTATTTTCCTTATTAAAGTTGATGTGAACAATGTCACAATAAAGTATTCTCGGTGTTTGTGAGTATGGAACAGTTACCATGTCTGTCGCATGCACAGAGAGTCGTCGAAGTAGTTGTTGATGTAGAGCGGATGTTGCCACCAGTTGTGGCGGCAGCTGGCGCTCTCCTCTACCACTATCAGCTGGGAAAAGAAAACATTGATTTGATAACAAAGACAAAGACATGAAATAGAATGGTAATATAACTTCACAAGATTGTCGTACTAATTATTATCTATCCTTTTCTTTGACATAGATAAGATACATGTAGTAAGGATAAGAAAAATGTTGGCAAACTTACATTCCAGATAGGGCCAGATCCCATATACGGTAGCCACGTTGCTGTTACTGCTAGCATCAACATGTATGATGGGGTTAACCTGGAAAGTAGCAACACTATTCATTCTCAAATTATGTGTTTCAAATAACTGTCATGACAAGTTTAAGTTAAAGTTCTTAAGTTGCTTGTTTTTCAGAAATTCTGATAAGTCTATGCAATGTTTTGTTTTACTTAGGGTAGATAATCTTGAAACCAGTTAAGTCAATAGGTGAAAAAATTAGAACGTGCAGAACAACATACTTTTCTCGCATTTTTGCCTATGAACAGTCCTTAACAATACTTAATACTCTACTGTTCATTAATCTTCAAGCATACCTCAGCCACCTCTTGAGCAGCGCCATCGGCAGAATATTCCAGGAGAGGTCAATTTCGTGCAGTCCCGAGCAGTACACCATCAGGAATGCTGAGAGGAAGAGGAAGGTCTGCATAATCAATGAGCCGTTCAGTAGAATATGCGTGCTGTACCAGTCATACAGCTGGAATGAAAATCAATTCAGAGGCATTAGTAAATACATGGTATCTGTAAAAGAGACTGAAGATGGCAAAAGACACGACGAGTGGACGCTAAATAAATTTTAACATAAAACATGTACATTAAATAAAACAAATGTTTACGTACATCTTCAATGAACTTGGGGTTCTCAAGGCCAACCATGACCGGAAGCAGCCCGTGAGCCATGATCACCAAACTCGTAGATATGGCCCTTTACATTATAAAACGGAATGTTAACTTTCACTTAAATCTAAAATGAGATATCTTTTTTATACAGAAAATCATAAAGACACAAATCATAAATGTTAAATAACGTTTCGGCGTTCAAGTCATTATTATAGATATAATATAGTGTTCTATTATATACTGTAAGCTAAGAAGACAACGAGGGACATTGTTATAAACGAATTAATTAGACTTATATGATTAACATACACCTCCCTAACACTAAAAGTACTCATAAATTAGTATCATTTTTGTGTGTTAAAATTAAAATACATTTGACAAATTCATATTTCCTTAGCAATTTTCAGATTTCTTTTCATTCAGATTTCCATAACACTATCGCTCTCAATGCTAATGTCAAAAATTTTCAACGATGTCTATATGAATTTTTGTTTGTATTTCTATAGTTATTTAGAGAGTACACAATAGTTATTTAGTATTATTACAATTATTATTAAAAGCCCAAGTCCCATTTTTGGTCAAATGCCTCCCCGCCCTCTTTGCATATGTCCCTATCTAGCGTTATACTTACTTTTATTTGTGCCTGTGTAATAAGTATTTACTCGCCTGATTCCATAAATTCCTTTGAGGCTGTCCAATTTAGGATCTGGCGGTGCAGTTAATTTTCCCCAATTGCGAGGAACGGAGAAACATAGGAGAAACTGACCGACTGGAAAAATAATTAAACTTGTTAGAGAAGGCTTAATTATTTTAAAATATGATGACAGCATTGTTATCTTGGTATGATTCATGTACTCGTATTACAACAATATAATCACAGCTATGAAAATACTTCCTTTGTTGTTCAAACCACATTTTTTTTTTTAAATCTTCGCAAGATTCTCTGTGCCCAGTAAACTAGAATAAACTTAAGAGTAACTCCATACAATTGCCGCTTAGAATTTGGATCCATCTACGCACACAATACTGCTATCCCAAAGAAGCATACACACAAAGCTCGCACGCGATTGGTCGCCGCCACACCATGTGACGCCACACGGGCGCGCGGGTAGCTGTTTTGCCCCGCCCACCGCTGTATTTTACGTGTGGACGGTGGAAACATTTTATCTGCCAAGTTACTATTTTATTTATACAAATAATAATAACAATTAAGAGATTTGCAATGAGTAAGTATTATTTATATTAGTCCTTACTAGGTACGTGCAATCCCGCCGTAAATGAAGGATATCCCTTACCATCAGGTGATGTGGTATAGTGGTTAAGTGCAATATTATTTAGTGAATAAATTAGTAATTTGATGTTAACTTAACAAAAGATTTCAAATAGTACATAATTACCGAATGAATTTTTCCACTTATCTTGACAATAGACATCGAACAGGCTTCCGACAGCATTACATATGACTAGTCCTATTATGATCGCAGCTACTACTATGTCTGCTGTTCTAATATCTGGTTTCTTTTCACCATGCTCATCGCAGTGGACTTTACTATCTAATTTCACCTTCAACCTGTACTGGTCCCATACAGTACGGTTCAGGCATTCCTCAAGGAGGTGTTTTGGGTCCGATGTTTTATCTTCAACTTTGCAATTATCTAGACATCGGCCAAAAAACGCTCGAGTGTGATTGAATCGTGAGCAGCTATGTTCAGAATATTTCTGAAACAGATAATCCTAATAATAAGACCTTAAAATCTGTGTTAGTAAGTATCAATGAAAATAGTTCATTTCATGATGCCATACACGAAGTATGAGTAGCGTTACTATTAAAAACTTCTGCAAATTATTATGCAATGTTGTATTGTATTGGCGAGGAAACATTAGCCAAGACAAAAGCGAATATTAATGATTTGACACGAATGCTGCATAAACGGGGTGTAAGGTCACGAGGATGACGTAATGGTTCATCAACTCAATATATGCATTTTGCCAACAAAATAATAATGTATTTTGCGTAAGTAACCAGAAATCCAGTATACGCCATTATATACTGTTACTATACCTGCATGATGGTAAGCAGCGTGCTATCTCCGTCAGCCACGTAGGTGCCGTAGGCGGAGCAGTACCGCCCCCCGGGGCGGCGCACGCAGCCGTGGTACTCCTCCAGAGACATCAGCGGGGGCATGCGGCCGTACTCCTCATCTGTAAACAGCTGTAACGTACTATAGATTCCCTTGATATGTTTGCATGGTGGCAGAGCATTTTTTTCCGTTAAAGGCACCGTTAGCACCCTAATCGCAAACCTAATATTAGGCAAATTCATATGAAATCAACAATCAGCCTTTCAAACAAAAAATGAAAAACTGAATTGAAATCGATCCCTCTCTTTGGAAGCGCTGCCAAAAACAGATACGCACAGACAAACACACACAGACACGTCAAATTAATAACACCCAGTTTATTTCATAGGAGGTTAGACACACAGAGCCTTAGAGCCCGAGAGAGAGATACCTTAGAGCCCGCACTTGGCCAATGTTTTTCTTTTATTTCAGAAATAATTGAAAGAAAGAACACATTTATTTCAGACACACATATTCATTATTACGAATTACATAAAACAAACATGAAAAAAGAAGAAAGACAGCATAGTATGTGTTCTCTAGCGTCCGAAGGGTCATTCCTCAGTCTAAACGCTACAGAAATTACAATATTTATGATGGAATGCGTTTTGAACCCTTATAAAAGCGTAATCTAATAATCTCTTGGCCACTATTATTTTTTATTATTTACTACTCGTAACTTCCAATCGTCATATGACTTGAAATTTGGTGTTCAACAATTCTTTTACGGATTCATCATACCTCTTTATGGATTTATCACAGCTTTCATTTTTATTATGTGGTGAACAAATGAACGACGACGTTAAACGCTACAGAACAGCGATGAATTTAAAATTCTGGTAATCACTTACCGGTGAGTGTGTAGGGCTCGGCAGAGGAGCGAGGAATCACACAGTTCAGCACACAACACAGCACTAGCATCGATAACACTTCCATCCCGCACACACAGCAAGCTAGCACTACACTAAGGTAACTCATTGTGCGAGTTCGCAATCCAGGATGGCGCGAGGTACTACGCCATTGTTGTAGGATGAAAATAATGAAGTGTTGAACCTAAGGGCAGAGGAGTTTTTATGTATTCATGATGAGATCCCAGAACCCTCCTAATAGCACAAGAGATGGCAACCGAGGGGGCTTTAGTGGGTAAAATTCCCAAATACCCCGGCTGCACCCCAATGCAGTTGGGGATCTAAGAAGATTTCCCCCTCGTAAAAAAAAACACTACACTACACTACAAACTGCTCATAAACATTTTGTCAAGACAACCTGTTGACTCAAGCTTTACTTAGAAAAACCATTGGCAAGAAAAGCTTCAATATTTAAGTATATTTGAAACGATGACAGCAACGTCGGGCGTGCGGACGCCTCACGTTCCGAAGGTTGTAGGTTCTATCCCCGCCAATAAGCTCGAGTTTTTGGTAAAGGAAAACATTGTGAGAAAAGGTAGGACATTTTCTAGTGCTCGCCTGGCTAGCAATCATCCTCAAGTTGAAAATGTTTCATTCATCATCTAACAACGTGTTTCGGTCAAGCCACCTTGAGAGCAAGTTATTCCAGACTAGGAATGCTCCACCTTGGGTATTTGACAATGTTTGGCAGGGCGCATAACACACGTTTTCGGATATTGCAGTCCAGCTACACTCGCTTTAATTAGTGTATGACGCAACTAAATAAGATTCTGTTTATTAATTCAGAAGTAGCGCGTGTAGCTCGGCTAGCTAAGGTGATCTGACACGATCATCGAAGCTAAGCAACGGTCGATGCGGACGGTGTTTGGATGGGTGACCATGCACAAGACTGTCGATTTTCATGTAGCATTTTCATCTAGGTACTGGCGTGGGTCTGATGACACGTTAAATTGTAGGTCCCAGCTTAGTACAACCAGTCGTTTAGCCAAGCTGAGGCCTTCGGGTGGCTTGAAAAACTCTTGAAGCAAGAGCTTGGCCACTTAGCTCATACAAAGAAGAAGAAGAACATGAATCCAGAAAAAAATTTAAAAGATGTCTCTTGGTAGATCAACTTATTACTGACTACAATAACTATCCTTGACGAAAATGACCACGCTATAATTTAGTTAAAACCAAAGAAATACTAGTGATTATCATAACTATGACGACAACAAAAGTTTAGCAACACATTTGTTCATTTGGAGACATGGCGGTCACTACCGCGACCTCACAAACGCTAACCACATTAACACAGCTGTCGCGGTGTGGCGAGAACAATGCGTATTCAAACATAAGCGTGACCGATCGGAACCGAAAATATGAAATGAACTAAAATAGTTAATTAGTGTACGCGATGTGTGTGAAGCAGACGCCGAGTCCGCCATGCGCCGCCGCTACTTGCTCCTCCTCGCGGTGCTGAGCACAGCGCTCTGCTTCATGCTCGCTACTCGCGGCTACATCGATGTCTGGTACTTCAAGGGTACGCTTCCGAGCCGGAAAAGCAAAGGCATCATCAACACAGAAGGCTGTACTATACCCGACCTGGACCCTATGGACCCTACCATCGAGAGCTTCGTGAAATACCCTAAAGACTTACCCAAGTGTCCCGACGCAAAACTCGCTTTGTTGGAACGGAACAGAACTACTATTTGGGTTCGAGAAGAAATTTTCGAACATTATAACATCACGGCAGAGGAAGAAGTCACTTGCTGCTACCGAGTTTTCATCAGACCAGACAGGATCGAAGATGTAACAGGAAACGTTGATAACAGAGTAAAGTACGAAGATTGTATAACATTCAACGATACTATAGAGGTAGGTGCTGAACATGAGTTCGTCAGAGTCAACTGCTCTGTGAACCACAGACAGGTATATGAACAGTTTTATCTTTTTGCTCCGATGAAGAACTTCACTAAACACGGAG
This sequence comes from Mellilla xanthometata, assembly GCA_035578125.1. Classification (NCBI taxonomy): domain Eukaryota; kingdom Metazoa; phylum Arthropoda; class Insecta; order Lepidoptera; family Geometridae; genus Mellilla; species Mellilla xanthometata. The sequence goes on from JAPUBQ010000001.1 coordinate 737,998, forward strand.
ATAATAATGAAATTGTGGACAAAGCCGGCTACAATGTACTAGTTGTCGGGGTAGACTCGGTCTCCAGGCTGAATTTACTGAGGACAATGCCAAAAACGGCCAAATATCTCCAAATGAAAGGCGCTGTCGACATGCTTGGATACAATAAAGTCGGATATAACACTTTTCCTAACTTGGTACCCATGTTCTTGGGAGTGAAACATACGGAAGTAAATAAACTCTGCTTTCCACATAAAAAAGCCACTTTTGACAACTGTCCCTTCGTGTGGGAGTGGTACAAACAGGCTGGCTACTACACGGCTTTTGCTGAAGATATGACAAGATATGCAACGTTTAATTATTTGAAACGCGGGTTCATGGTTGCTCCCACGGATTATTACCCGAGGACGCTTCTGCAACAAGCTGAAATATTCGTCGGAACTGGGGAAAAAATGTGCATGAACGAAATATACTATTACAAAGTTCTCTTAAACTACATGGAGGATGTCACCAGGCAGCTGAAGTCGAAACGGCTTTTCGGCCTCTTTTGGGAGAACACCATGAGCCATGATAATCTAAACTGGCCCATGAGAATGGACGAGGACTATGTCAAGATGTTCCACAACCTGGAAGCAGCAGGTTATTTGGAAGAAAGTATCGTGTTATTCGTCAGCGATCACGGCATACGATGGGGCGATATAAGACGCACTAAACAAGGACATTTGGAAGAACTATTACCTTTCCTTTACGTTATGACTCCGTCATCCTATCGAGATAACTATACCACAGCGTACAACAATCTGAAACGCAATAGCCAGCGTTTGACCACACCTTTTGATGTATACGAGACGTTGATGGATTTAATCGACCTAAAGAATGTTAAGGATGACATTATATCACATCGCAGTCATCAAGGCTACGCTCTACAAAGAGGGATCAGTCTGTTTCTCCCCATCCCCAGCAATCGGACATGCAAAGACGCCGCTATCGACGACCAGTGGTGTACTTGCAAGAAAGAAGTGCGTTTAGACACAAGCCATCCGAAAGCAAAAGAAGCTGCTAGACTCTTAGTGAAGATGATAAACTTTAAGCTGGAAATGTATGCGTTATGTTCAGAACTGGAGCTCAGCCGAATATTGGAGGCGACTGAGATACAAGTCGGCCAGCAGAGCGAGGATAACCCGTGGAGGGAGTTCCTAGTGGTGGTGAGAACTGCTCCAAGTCACGCGATATTCGAGGGGATGCTGCGGTTCCAGGTGAAGAAGCAGGAGTGGCATCTAGCTGGTCCTCCGAGCAGGCTCAACCAGTACGGAGAGCAAGCGTGGTGTGTGGACGACTACAGCCTCAAGCCTTACTGCTACTGTTACTGATCCATACCAAAGAATGGTTTGATGAAGTTGTGTAAATATAGCGTTTAAAATACTTTTGGCAAAAATGAGAAATGTGAAGTTCAATAATTAGTTTAAAAAAAATGGTTGCCTGTAAAGTCGGTTTTACGGGCGAAGATTTTACGTGACAACGTCTGCCGCGTGCTGCGCGCGCGGCAGACCGATCATAGTTGAGTGGGAGAGAGACGCAAGGCATTCGGCGGGCCTCTCTCTCGTTCGGTGACTCATCGTAACGTTACCGGGCGTTACACTTTTTCATAAGTGACTCCCAGCCGCAACCTAATTTAAGACGTTGTCACGTCAAAAGACTTAAACTCGAATCAAAAGGATTATGTAAATCGTATCTACAAGTGTAAATTTAAAACTTAGGAAACTCCGACATAAGTCATAAACCGTATGAAGAACAACTCTAAGAATATTTATACTGCTTTTGGTACCGAGTAGACTAATCAATATGAAGTAAAACTGATAAAAAAAATGAAATATTTTTTTAAACCAGTTTTATCTCTAATTATCGCTACCAGAATAAGTGTAAATATTCTTAAAGTTGTTCTTTAGACGGCCTTTATGCTATTTTTTCGATATTTTGTACCGTTAATGATTTATAATGAAAGAACTGTAATTCAAGTTTTGCCTGAACTGAAGAACTGTAATTTAAGTTGTTCGGCGGTTTAAGTCTTACGACGGAGTTTCCTAAGTTTCAAATTTACACTTGTAGATAATAATTACATAATCATTCCGATTCGAGTTTATGTTTTTGCCCTTAACATTTTGTGGTATTGACCATGTTGGATTTGTAATTTATCACAGTGTATGTACTGTACTAATCAAGATATTTAATTTTAAACACAAAAAGGCAGTTGGGGAAAATAATGGTATGTATTTTTAGTTTTTTGTTTTTTGATATTACCCAATTAACGTACTAAATAAGTACACTTATTTAACTTTAATGCAGTCATAAACGTACTTTTATTTTATGTAATTTTAATACAAAAATTTTGACTGTGTTAAAGTTAAGTAAGCGTACTTTTAATATATATATTTGATGATATCAAAAAAATCTAAATAAACATATTTTTTCCCAACTGCTATTTGCGTTTAAAATGAAATAGCTTGATTAAAAGATTATTAAAAAAAACACACACGAACATTCATACATTCCAAATTAAATAAAGGCATGTAATGAAATATATATTGTTTTGCATTTTTATTTATTTACAGTAAGTAGTGCGAACGGTAATACCGAATCCATTCCGCTTTGCTTTGACCTTCGGCTGACAAAATTTAAGTAATTTAATATGTATATCGTATAATGACATACGTAATATTTGAATGTATGTAACAATGTTAGTGACCGTACTCCTCCGAAACGGCTTGACCGATTTTTAACAAATTTTATATGCGTATTCATTAGGTCTGAAAATCGTCTACCATAAATGTTCCATACCCTTAAGTGATAATCAATTATAGTGTTTTTAACTGTGCTTAAGGCAAAGCAACGTTTGCCGGGTCAGCTAGTCGTTAGCGTATCGGTTACCATGCCGGACTGCTAATCAGAAGGTTCCGGGTTCGATTACCAGCACCAACATCTTTGTGCTGAACTAAATTTGTTGGCTGTCGGTCTGGGTGTTAAATATATCAACCATAATACGAACTAGAAATGGTTCAGTATGGGGTTAACCAGCCGTGTGTGAAATGTATAAAAAAATGCTCTTCATCGTAACCATTACGATTTTATTTACTAATTATTTTTAACCTTAACGTAGGGGATGACGTGTGACAGTGGCGTCAATTACTTCAATATCCCCCAGGCCACGTAATCGTCAACAGCTTCGTTAAGTCTCTTAACGTAGTTGTCTCCAAGAGGCAGGTCAATCATGGAGTCCATGGAGAAGTCTTCGCCGACAGCCGGGGCCACTTCCTCGGGCATCAACACTGCTGGCAGAAACAGCAGAGACAGGTGCAGACCATATGACAGCTTCTGAGGAAGATAAAGACATGATAAGCCAGGCATAAGTACTCATCTGCCGGGGAGGTTGAAGAGTACACACATGTTCCAGCCCCCCGGCCTTAAGGCGCAGCGAGGGAACACCGTGGAGGTTTTAGTCGGTAGTGGTCGCCAGTCTGGCATCGAGCCCGACATTTTTTTTTATGATAAGTAGGCTTACGTTTGACCGCAGCTTGCCTGATATTAAGCTTGACTGTGGTCTAAGATGTATCACGCTCGCCTAGAAGGAACCTATTTACTCTAGATTTGAAGACCCCCAAATTGTACTTCTCGGAAAAAAGAGATGAAGAGAGTTCCAAAGCCTCACAGTTCTCAAGATACCCCGCCACCTCCCCCAAGGATTGGTAGGTATGTGTAAATAGGTACATTTCCTCCATGTCAAAAAAAAAGACATAGGTACTCATATATGTATGTAATATTTAAGAAGTTAGACCTCTGACCGTCGTTAAGAATGGTAATTTTTGTGTAAGTTGAGACTAAGAATGGAGGTATGAGTAATTCTTATTGTTGAATGGCATTTTTATGAATAACTGGTTCAAAAACTAAATTTTAGTTTTTTTTAAACCAGTTTTATTTCTAATTCATAAGTCTGATTTGTACCAAATTAAGTATAAATATTCTTAGAGTAGTTTTTTAGATGGCCTTATTCCAATTATTGGCCGTTTACGATTTATAGCGAACAAAACTGTAAAACCAAGATTCTGCCCTTATCTTTGCCTTAAAGAATAAATGGATTTGAATTTGAATGTACAGCTTCTAGAAGGCTCTAGACTAGGCATGTATCGCCATCAGATCAAATGCCTTACTATTTAGAGTATTATTCTAATATATAAAATCTTCATGTCACAATGGTAGTTACCGTACTCTTCCGAAACGGCTTGACCGATTTTTACCAAATTTTATATGCGTATTCAGTAGGTCTAAGAATCGTCATCTATTTTTCATACCCTTAAGTGATAAGGGTTGTTTTTTCTTAAGTTTTTAAGTCAAAACAAAATACCGGGTCAGCTAGTACTGTGCAAAAAAAAGTTAAACAAACTCTTTGCTCTAAATTGGACTTCAAAACTGACCTTTTCCAACTCCCTATCGAAATCTTCCCTCGAATATACAGTCTCCACATCAAGTCCAAGTCTTGCCAGCGCTGTTCCCAGCTCCGTATGATAGTGCTCCATCAATTACTGCTGGTAGTATCTCGCACGGAACGTCCCATCCGTAGCCATGAATATGAAGAACAAGAGGTCCACGGTGGGACAGGCGGCTTGGATAGTCTGGTAGTCCACCACTATGACTTCAAGCTTGCCTTCCTGAAATGCGATTGTAGATTTCATGGGTTATTCCAATAATACCCATTGGAAATCCCCAGTAAGTAAGTAAGATTGTACTTCCCCAGAAGTACAATCTTATTTATTATCTACTCTGATATTTACCCTGATAGACATACAGACAGAATAAATACAATTGTTGGAACGACGACGGTCTGCCTCTATCCAGTAAATGAATATACCCCGGACAGATGCTGTGTCCGGAGACGGCCGACTATAGGTCATTTATTGTAGCCAGTCGAATGCGCGTTGTAAATACCGCTTGAACGATTCAGAACGAGCGCTCTGATTGGTAGCGAGCGGTTCAGTGCGACAGAGACGCTACATATTTTATATAGTATTACCATTGATAGCACTCAGAGCAGTTACAGTTGTCATTGTCTAAAATACGTCACTTGGGTACTGTCCGGAAGGTTAACTATGCGACGTCTCTGTCGGTATACAAGTATGAAAAACGTAAAAAATAACTTACCGCGTTTAACCTATGCAGCATATTGCTAGGTCTGAAGTCACCGTGTATAATGACAGGTGTTCTCACAGCTGCATACGACTCATTAAATTCCGCAAGATTGGTCCCCTCTATGAATTTTCTCAGCTTTTCTTTGTTCTCATCCCGGACTGACGCTAGAGCGGACTTCATAGAACTGTTATAGAACACGTGATTCGCTTCGTGCTCCGTGTACAGGCCAGTCGCGAGCAAGTTGGTACTTTGCTTGAATTTAGCCGGGTCGTGGCGTTGGAAGGCAAATGAGAGTGCGTGGAATTTAGCCAGTTCAGTAAAAGCTGCGGCTGCGTACTCCCAGGATACTGTCTGCGTTCGGTCGTGGAGCACAAACCCCTGGCACGCCAGGTCCTCCAGTACTACAATTTCTTGCAGCGGAGTAGCGTCGGTGCCGTAGAACTCTGGAAGGGCCAGTTTGTTCTCAGCAGCAACGTGGTTCTTGTCTTCCAGTTCCTTGTATATCATCAGCAATTCGGAATACGCAAACCGTTCGTTGTTAAACGGCTGGATGGTGATTTGCTCTCGCGCGTTCTCGGACATAACGGCTGTTTTTGCAAAAAGTCTCAGATCCTTCTTGCCGTCGCTTCTAATTTGTATCAGGCAAAGCTTCGAGGTGTAATTTGCTCCTCCGGTTGAGACAGGCGTTATCTCAATGTCAGGGTTTATGTAGTTACGATCAGTGGCTATTTTCTGCAGCAAGGTCATGAGATTAGATGCGTTGTCTGCCATTTTTCGATATTTCTTCTTCTTCTTATCGACACTTCTCACTGCACTTCTTTAGTGACTCGATATCAATGTTTATATTTGAATCGCGCGTTAGGTGGTATGGAGTGAACTCGTTTATCTATTTATGCGGAGTTGTTATTATTATGAGTGTAGTGTCTTGACGGTATGTGCGTAGATTAGATAAATTAAAGTGCTTATTTAAAAATAGATTACGCTGTTAGTTGTTTAGTGGTGCTAGTATGAAATAATAAGTGGGTCTGCCTCGTGTTTTCAATCATAGGTTACGAAAGGTTTACGGACGTTTTAGATTATAATCCTTATATTATGTTGGAAGACTAATAAACACATTTGACATGAGTCTCAGTTTATTTATATCAAGTATTTGCTTAACTTTTCAAGTATTTGACATTTTTTTTAATTTTGAAATATAATTTTTATATAAGTAATTATATTAACTTCATACACAAGAATTATTAACGACACTAAATCTTAATTAAATATCCTACTAATATTATAAAGGCGAAAGTTTGTATGTATGGATGTATGGATGTGTGGATGTATGGATGTATGTTTGTTACTCTTTCACGTAAAAACTACTGAATGGATTTGAATGAAACTTTACCACAATATAGCTTATACATCAGAATAACACATAGGCTATAGCTTATACATCAGAATAACACATAGGCTACAATTTTTGAGGTTTTTAATGTGAGGTCGTAAAAAAAACACATTTTTTGCGCTTACATTGCAAACGCTGACTGAATCCTACAAGATAGATCAAAACAATTTACTACAGTGTTGTACTACTTAAAAAGGTCTACAAAAAAGTCCATGATGGTATATCTCTTAGGAATAACCCACAATAACCATTTTTTACCCTTTACTTTGTACGAGAAATAATGGCTTATTTACGAAGCGATTTTAAGCAATACAGTATTAATCCTTATCCAATTAAGTATCTTAAATACATTGTGCATTTAATAAAGATCAATATGGCTTTTTACAGCATGTAAATTAAATAAATATTTTCGAAGATATCACAGATTTAAAATGCAGCGGCGCCAGGCGAACGGAGCGGGGGTAGGTGCGGTGGGGAAGAAGTGGCTCAACGCTGAGTGCGCGACCCGAACGCGGGCAGACGCATGAGGGCAGACGTCGTTGACGGTTGTGTCCGTTTTGCGAATTTTCAAGGCACTAGCGATTTGATAAAAACGTATGGTCGCCTACTTTAAGTAATATAGGCCTAAGGTTAGTTATTGCCAGGTTTCTTTTTGGTTAGGAGTAACACGTACAAAAAGATACTTCATTTTTACGAATTACTTCATTGATAATTCAATTACTATATAGATAGGTTACTTACAGTTAATTATAACAAATTATATTAGCAATAAATTAAAATTGCGACTATAATTTGAGATTTAAACTATCCTATCTCTCAAGTTGGATCGAACTGCACATGGTGTGCGAATTTTATTATAATCGGTTAAGTGGTTTAGGAGTCCATTGAGGACAAACATTGTGACACGAGATTATATAAATTAAGATAAGATTATTAATACTATATGTATGTTTTTTATTATTCTTTATTGTACACTACGTCCTTCTTTAGTCGTTTATAAATTCCTTTCCATCCAAAGGTTGCCTGGAAGAGATCGCTTTAAGCGATAAGGCCGCCAATTGTGGTACACTAATTTTAAGTTAATTGTCTTTTACTGTGCCTTTTTTATTTATATGTCCAATAAAGAATTATAAAATTTCCATGACACAATGTTAGTTACCGTACTCCTCCGAAACGGCTTGACCGATTTTTACCAAATTTCATATGCGTATTCAGTAGGTCTGAGAATCTTCTACTATATATTTTTAAGGCAAAACAACGTTTGCCGGGTCAGCTAGTTAATCATAAATTATCATACAAGTGCTCCTCAACATCGTTCCCACGGCTAGGACACAGGGCCTTCTCTCACTAGGAAACAGTTACAGCCCATAATACACCACGCTGTCCAAGTGCGGGTTGGCGGATGACACACGTCTTCGGATATTGCAGTCGTCAAACGTGTCGGTTTCCTCGCGATGTTTTCCTTCGCTGTAAAGCGAGCGCAAATCCACACATAACTTAAAAAAAAAAAGTCATTGGTGATGGGCCGGAATCGAACCAGGGGCTGTCTGATTGAAAAGTAGATGTTTCCCACCGAACCACACTCGCTCTGTAAGGTGCTTCAAGGTGTTTCTCAAAGGTGTGATAAAGTCTTAATATCAGTTATGCCTCTGAAGTCATCACTGGCCGCTTAGCAGATTCCTTTCACACGAGAGTATAAGCAGACCGATATTCATAAATGCTTTTGTTATAGACCAATAACAAAAGAATTTATGAATGTTCGGCTTACGCTTGACCACAATTCACCTGATGTAAAGTGATATAGCGGTTCAAGATGAAACGTTCTAGCTTAGAAGCAACTTGAATTGTCTCGTCCTCGCTATCGATCCGCCTCAAAATGAAACACCAAACATTTTTATAATATTTTCCTTTTTATTATCTCAGGAATTGTTTGTTTTCATACGAATATAATATCATAGTTTCGTTACAGTGATTATTTATACGTGAGCGGGTTCTGACGGGCGCACGGACTAGCGTCGACCTTCCAGTGCCGCTTGAAAACCTTCTTTACGTACCTACTCAATCATCCAGCACGTATACAAGATATCGTGTAAAATACTCGAAGTATAATATTATACACACTTCACATCGTCTGGATAACCTAACACCCGCATTATTCCGAAACTACCGCGCGCAAATGACGCGAGAAACTTTTGACATTGACATTTCAAATTCCCGCGCCCTGCGACCGCGGCTATCTTGTACTGAAAGTGTTGCCAGCGAGTGAAAAACAAAAACTACCATCCGCCGCAAAAAATATACCGCAGCAAACAACGATAGAAACATTTTTTTTTATTCAATTTATTCTTAACTGTTTAACAATTAGGTAGTAATAGTGCATCTACCTTCTACTTCACAACATAGCAACCCCTTCGATACATTGGTCGTACTATATATTTAACGTAGGTACACAACTTTTACTTTTCATACATAATTAACGTTTATTAATCAATATCTTAAACGATTTCCTCCTAATATTAATAGAACATAGTGCATTGTAAACGGTTTCATAATTCAATATAATTATTTAGTTTAAAAAGCATCTTAAACGTTCCCCCAACAATATAAGTACACAGTACATTATATAAGTCTGAGTATAAAATAATAATTAGTTTAATGTAAAATTGCAGTCAACGGCTTATCGTAATTAGAATATAAATAAAAATGCGCCAAAAACAAATTACAGACACTCGATATGTGATTCATTCATGCAGTATTATACATAACGAAGAATATCTCAAACTAGTTCTAGACATCCACAGTTTAAACAAAATGTTGCCATTAAAATAAAGCTATTTTTTACCATAACATTAGCGAAGATTAAAATTTAAATATATTAAATAAAAAATTAGATGTACAATAATTAATCATAATTACAATATTCCACATCTTCTATTGATAGATGAGAAATAGTAAATCAACAGAAGTACGTACTTAAGGTAATAATCAAGTAATAAATAACCAAACAGTGTCTATTATCTATCACATAGCTTGTTATTGATTTACAACACAATTATTGTACCGTTATATATGATTATGTAGAATATTAAACATTTAAAAGTTCAAACAATGATATGAGTTTACATTGTACTTTGAACATAATATATTTTTTTAATTTATACATATTAGTTTTAACGAAAAAGAAAATATTCCGAACGAATAAATTCTACTTATTACGAAACGTTTTATTTTTTACTAAGAAATAATTTAAAAAAATACTAAAGAACAACAATAATTACTGTTGTTTCACAGAAACAAGTTTCTCAGCATATTTTGATAGAAAAGTTTGAGAATTTCGTTGCATCCATACAAATGCCAAAACATGCTCAAACAACGATAACAATGTGAATATTTATGTCGTAATTATTAAATTATGTTATGTATAAACATTTAATAGATTACATTCATTAACTTTCCGAAATGTACACTCAGTAATTATCCTAGAAACTTGAATTATCAAAAACCTGTGTCATATGACTGAAATGAAGATTTTATTTAAAGGGTCCATCTTATTTTGTCACGTCATCATATCAATATAATATATCCAAACTTAACACCTACTAGCGGCATCTGGTTTGCTTAAAGGAACTAACGCAAATAAAAAAAAATATCACGAGATCAATGGGTTTGACCAATTTATAATAGCGCCTATACGTTACTTCAATGAAAAATATCTTGAAAACATTGTAAACTGTTCACGTAAGGCATCTTAATATTTTCGCGTAGAAAACGGTCACACTAACTTATTATTAAAAGTTGGAATGAGTCCAACAGTTTGGGTGCTTTCCGAGCACCATCTTCAGGGGCGAGTGTTACACGGACCGCCGCCGACGAGATCCACGCGTGCAGGCAAGCGTTCCAACTTTGAATAATAAGTAAGTGTGACCGTTTTCTACGCGAAAATTTTAAGATGCCTTACGTGAACAGTTTATTTATAATGTTTAATATACATTTTTATTTACATTATTACAAAAAGTTGGAATGAGTCCAACAGAGAACGCGCGCGGAGCTCGTCGGCGGCGGTCCGTGTAACACTCGCCCCTGATGATGGTGCTCGGAAAGCACCGAAACTGCTGACTCATTCCCCACTTTTAATAATGATGTAAGTGTGATCGTTTTCTACGCAGAAATGCCGAATATCTCTGACGGTGTAAATATTTATACCAATTTTTGTATCAGTAAAAAATATTCGAAATAAATAATCAACTAATTGATTCATAGTTTTTTTTTCTAATTTTTTATGCTGGTATTCCCTTAGGTCGTTATTTTCAAAATAAATTGACACTGACATCGCTAAGGGTCAATATAGAACCGTACTCACACAGCCTAACCGCTTTAGCAGATTTCGCTTAACTGCTGAACGCACTGGAAATATGGTCTTTATTCCTCCGTTATACGGTTCCCTGTTGCAGCGCAACAGCTGTTGTTTTTAATCGTACTCAGAGTTACCATTGTACGTAATTAAATGTTTTGTTTTACATATACAGGTCAACGTAGAGGGATATACAATAATCTATCAGTGAAGTTACATACAATATATAGTAGGTATACTGGATAACAGGTAGGGTCAAACGGCCCGCGCGGATACAACTCAATTATAATTATTATTTATATTCATAGTGTACGTATAATATATGCATTTCATTTATAAAATTACTTTCTTCAATTTCTATATTATACTGCTCTAATAAACTACATTTAACATAGATAAAAAAGTGACGTTGAATTCCATGTCGAAGCAATTTATCGATATCGATTATTTTGACTTCGACCTACATTTTAAAGAATACGTTTATATATCTCCACGCGCACCGCCGAGCCTAATCAACAGCGCCTAAGAAAGAGTTAACAACTTTAGGATAATATACATAAACACACAGTTTATTACACGATAAGTTTACATTAATTTACTCGCCTACCTGCTAACGACTGCTTGCTGGGACACTCTGGCAACACCGAGGTGTCAAATCGAAAATATCTGTCATGTCACAGCAAGCGCGTCCAACTAGAAATATAATAAATTCTAGTTATTGTTCGGGATGCGGCGCGAAGTGCGGGCGTGCGCGAAGCGTCGCCTCACTACGCGGCTAAGTATTGCAAGCTAAGTAGAAAATCTACCATTATAGTAGTTTTTTTAACACTTACAACAATTATTGATATACCCCGCGAGAGCGTTCGTTTTATAATACTTTAGTGGAATATTTGACTAATCGTGTAAATAACAGCCCTAGAGAACCGATTTGAAACATATTGACGCACGTATAGCGTTAGAAAGGCACTACTGAAGATATTGCTACCTACCCCAGGGGCCTTACTAAGGACTTTCAGCGTTATAATGTAATCTTAACACATACATCCGCGAAGGAACCGCCTGCTTGATTCTCAGTAGTAATCGCCGCAAGTAGGAATTGAACTGAGATTAACTATCCTTGGCAAGACCCCAAAACAAAACAAAACGAAAAATAACATTTAAGCATCGTTTATTGAGCATTCGGTGGTTACATTAACAACATAATTAAAAATCACCAACGACTGATTTAATTACAAATTAAAGAGTATTTTCCTAAAATAATTTAATATTTTTTGTAGTGTTTTTGAACCGCATTAACCATTAAAATATCAAACACACTGGCAACACAATAATTTTAACGATTAAAATTAATAAATAAGTTGTACTTTAGTGAGAACGATTTCGATAATCTTTTTATTTTCGAAGAATTATTTTACCTTTAATAAATAAATTTTAAGTTTAGTAGATGGATGTTTGTATGTAATTATTTGGAGTAATATAAAATTTGTTTCTATTATGTACTAATCATAAGATAAGTTACGGTTTAACATTAAAAGCGTAAGATATTTTTTTACTTATTTGCTCTTTACTTTAAATTCGTAAATTATATTTTCTTGGCAACAAATATATAATTATTCATAATTTTAGCTAAAACATATTAAACTATTCATTTAGCTAATAAAGAGGGTATTACGAATAATTTAAATTATATTAAAACCGTTCATTTCTATCATCGTTAGATATTTAAAATGAATCAATGATAAATAAAAAACACAATAATCGACAACCGATTAATAACCCACTCAAAACGTGTAAAAACAAACAAATATACACACACACACACATACATACATAAACAATTCCGCACACAATCATACAAACATTGAAGTTATTCCAACTTCCGTATAACAATAATAATCGCAGGCGCATCCGGCAAAATAACGGCGTATAGACGTAAGAATAGAAATTCCAAATTAAAATTTTCAATCTAATTAAATATGTTTATTCCGTAATCATGACTTCCTGTTTCTCTCGAACAAACAGCTACATTGCCAGCGCGTGGTTACGATCTATCTCTATATAATTAGACTATACAAGTACAATAGTGAGGAAGCTATTAGGCCTCAGAATGCAGACAACAATATATTACACTTTTACAATACATTACAATAATCTCTATAAGTCATTTCGGCAGTCGGCCGTTTCAAACTAACATAGACTCTATACCAACGCTAATACGAATCAAAATAGAACGGCGTGAAGTAACAACGAATATACAGAAAACTTCACGCACGATATTCTGAAGCAACAAGTCTATCTCTGTCACTCTTCTTCCGATACCAGTTAAAGGGAGAAAGCTACAAAACAACAACCTCTTCTAGTTATTTAGCGAAGTGACCGAATGCCGAAACGCCCGCAACCCTATGTACACGTCCAGATCCACGAGCCGACATTTTTCAAATTGACTAGTCATAAATTTAAAAATGCTGTGAACGCGACCAATCTTTTAAACTTACACGTTTTATATTCGTTCTACCCGATACACATATTCGATATGCTAATATCATAAAAGAAAAATAAAAAATCACAGCGCGAATAATAGTAAATAACGAGTGTTCGTGGCGCCGGTATCACTGTAATGGAATGCTGAGACGATCCTTTCATATCGAAAATACGACAAATGCAGGACTCGACGCGAGACGAAACCGACCCTATTCATTGGGGTATAAGGTTCATTTTTCCTGGCGCGATATCGCTAGAGCTAGTTGTAATTCGGCATCTTCCTGCCGCCTTCGCTTTTCAGCCTCTGCCTCCAGCCGTTTGGACTCGGCGGCGGCCCAGGCCCACTGCTGCTCCTCAGTCGGCAGCACCTCGGCGCTCTTCGCTTCCAACTGCGCCGCTTTAGCCTTTTTATCCTTCTGTCTCGTCCGGCCGATGCCGCCTATCGTGTGCACCAGCGACTTGGCGTACTTCACCGGCTTCGGCGACTTCTCCTTCTTGGCAGGAAGCGTGTTTGTACTGGGCCAGGTCTCGTTCAAGTTCTTGTTCTTGTCAGCCGACCATTCGGCCGACCAGTCGTCCGGCTTACCCCAGTTGTCGGTCTTGTTGCCCCAGTTGTCCGACTTGTTGGCCCACGCGTCGGACTTGCTGGCCCAGTTGTCAGTTTTCCAGTCGGTGTTGGCGTTGTTCTTGGGCCAGGCGTCGTTCGGTTTGGCCCACGCGTCGTCCGCGGCCCAATTGTCGTCTGGCCAGGCGGGCGCGGACCAGTTCTGCGCTGGCGCAGTGGGTTTGGACGAGAAGGGGTCCAGGTTGGATACGGGCGGGGCGGACACGCGACCGCTTCGTTTCTCGGGTTGCTTGAACCCGTTCATACTGGTAGAGGCGAAGAAATCGTCCGTTTCGAAGCCAGCGACAGAGGTGGGTCGCGCGAAAGGATCGGCCGGTTTCTTAGCATCCGCGACGTCGGCGAAAGGATCTTCTATGTTGAAGGGGTCTTCGTAGCGGTAGTCCTTGAAGGGATCGTCGGCGAAGTCGACGGGTCGCGCCTGGACGCAACAGAGAGGGTAAGATAGGGGAGTGCGGGGGTGCGAGCGAGATGGGTACGCACGTGTCAGCTCCGCCGCCGCGTCCTTAGCGCTGCAAGTGGGGGGAAGCACACCGCGTGAGGTTAGCAACGTTAGTGGACTGTGGGACATGACCGGCTGCGTGGTGTGACTGAGGTAACACGGCGGAAACAATCTTGACGATTCGATACCTTTATAACTTGCGTCAATAAAAAGAAATTAATCAAAAGTTTACACATGTCTTTTCGCTTGCATTTTTCAATGATCAATAAGAAATCGAACTTTCAAATATTTTTATTATTTACGCAGTTTGTTTTATAGCTTTTATAGCTATAAAACAGCAACTTTTATAGCTTGTATTAGTAGATAAAAAAAAACAATTTCGTTCCCTCTTACTTACACACAATTATGCAAGCGACAAGCCGTGGACTTAAGAGCCTTCTTTTCTGACGCGAATAATAAATACTGATTTAAAAAAGCTTTTTTTTGCTCTCGTAGAAACCGAGAACAAAACAGTAATTTTGTTATTAAATCGCGAGTCACATCAGTCAACACGGTAACCAGAAAAATGTATATATGTATGTATGTACATAGAGATGTAGTTATTATTGTTAGAGAAGTACAAAATGATAATAAATAAGGTGAGGATATAAATAAAATAAATATCAATAAATGAAAATAAGAAAGGGAAGGGGACCCTCGACATACCGTAAAGCTAAAACGCTAAAAGCTTTATCTACTTTATGAAGCAGAAATAATCTATACTTTGGTAGTATTTTATTTATTATTTCTACTGTTCAGTGCAGTCAAGTGATTTTTAAAATGCAGCCAAAAGCCGTAACGATTCTCGTACACTCGTGATTATATTTATAGAATAGTGTTTAGGATATATATTATTGTTTAGGGATGTGATTAAGTTTTTAGTTAATATGAAAATGTTAGTAAAATAACGATTGTTCGAGAATCCGAATATAAAATTTATATTATAGTAAGCACATTCAAACTTTTTTCAACAAATGTTAGAATACTATTAGAACTGTTTCTAATATAGAATTCTTCTTTATCACTAAAAAGAAAAAATAATGACCGCTAATTTATTTTATAATTTATTTGTCATTGTATATGTACAAAATAAATTAATTTCTTTAACTCTAAAATCATTTGAACATATAATTTCTTTAAATATTTGTTATTTCACACTACAACACTGATAAATAATCGAAAAAGTATTATAAAAAGCCATGCAGATAAATAAATGTGTATGTATGAGATTTGTATGGAAAAATGTATGGGATGTGTGAAAACAAAAGGTATAGGATAGCGCATGCGGGCGGCGGAGGCAACTTAACGTTATCGACTGGCTGAGAATGGCATTCTACGTACAGAGAAAGTAAAATTACACAATTCAAACATTAAAAAATAAATATATAAAAGCATTAAAAATTAAATAAACATGTGTTTTTTTTTACAATTGACAGGTTTGCGTTTTAACTGCAGCTTGCTTGGTGTTAAACAACGCTGTGGTCTACGATGCTATATTAATAATGCTTATTTAGAAAGTATCTGTTTGAAGAGTACCCGATGGTACTTCTCAGGAAACAGAGACTCAGGAAGAGTTTTAAAGTTTTGCACTCCTCAGACGTAAGGTCGAAGTTGTGTCAAACTTTGGGATTTCAATTGTAGGTTTCTTCACAGATCTGGTCGTTCGTTCGTTCAAAATGTTTGAGTTTTAATAAATTATTATATTGATTTCATATTATATATTAGAATAAATAAAGAATTAAATTATAATTATACTGTATTTTAAAATATTATAAAAATAAAATTATAATTCTGTGTTATAAATACACATGTCTGTATAGTTTAATTAAGATAAAATAAAACATTTTTTTAAACAAAGACTTATGCCGAATTGGCACCACCAAGCAACTAAAATGCCATTCTCATAAAAAAAACATAAACTCTATGTGCTTTCTCTAAACTTTACGTACATTTTACTTTCTCTGCAGCATTAACAAAATAAAATAAATAAAATTTAGCTGTTTTTTTTTACTGCAATCCTGTGATCGCCTCATGCAAGGCGCGGGAGGTAAATCAATAAACGGGGACAAAATAATCTGAAATAAAATAATTAGCCTAGGAAACATTTCAAAACTGTTTATAATAGAACTCCGATTCGAAAACATCCAAAATATGCACCAATTATAATTAACATTATAAATTAGTTTTAATTAGTGATAACCAAGTGGCGTGCCTTGGGAGAGGCCTATGTCCAGCAGTGGACGAGCATAGGCTGATGATGATGATGATACTCTTTTATTTTACTTCCACGCTTGGTGTTTAAAATGTAGACATTTAATATTGTTTCAATAAATACCTTTATTATTATAATATTTTCTTAATATTTAACATGGAATAGAACGCTTCTACAGTCATAGCTCCTAGAGTAAAGCTATGCTTGAACATAGCTTTACTCTTTATAAAAAATAAATAGTCTCTTTTATTTTTAACAGTATTTTACTCCAGTAATATGCAGATTTTTTTAAAGATAATTTTTTCTGTTTTAGTTTTATTGGATGTTTTAGAATCGGATCCACTTTCAAATGAAAATCAACCATTAGGGTTGAAAACCAGTCTAAAGTTGTAATATAAAATCAACTATTTAGCGATTGTAAAGCGGTTGTACACGTTTTTTTACCGGTTTAATAGGTATGTGAGTTATGTATTTGATAAAGGACGCCATACTCTATGTAATAAAATATGCAGTGTCTATTGAAAGCTATTGAACCTGGAACCGGATCAAAAAAAGGCCCGTCGTCCGGTTTAAAAAACAGTCGTGTACAACCACCTTGATTGTAACGTTTTCCTAACGTTGAAAATACTGTCATTAGTAACGTTATATTGAAATGTCAAATTATCAGAGTATCATGATGCAGTGTGACTCAACTACTGAATTATATTGTGATGTATCGAGTTATCAGATTACCACGATACAGTGTGACTGAACCACTAAATTATATTGTAATATTGTTAAGTATCAATGTTTCATAATTGTCAAGTTAATAGAGTATCACAATATAGTGTGACTAAACCGTTGGTCATATTGTGAAGTGTCAAGTTATAAGAGTATCACGATACAGTGTGACTAAACCGTTGGTCATATTGTGAAGTGTCAAGTTATCAGAGTATCACGATATAGTATGACTAAACCGTTGGTCATATTTAGAAGTGTCAGTCAAGTTATCAGAGTATCACAATATAGTATGACTAAACCACTGGCCATATTGTGAAGTGTCAAGTTAACATACTATCACAATATAGTGTGACTAAGCCGTAGGTCATATTGTGAAGTGTCAAGTTATCAGTGTATCATGATATAGTGTGACTAAGCCGTTGGTCATATTGTGCAGTGTCAAGTTATCAGTATATCACAATATAGTGTAACTAACCGTTGGTCATATTGTGAAGTGTCAAGTTATCAGTGTATCACGATATAGTGTAACTAACCGTTTTGGTCATATTGTGAAGTGTCAAGTTATCAGTGTATCACGATATAGTGTAACTAACCGTTGGTCATATTGTGCAGTGTCAAGTTATCAGTATATCACAATATAGTGTAACTAACCGTTGGTCATATTGTGCAGTGTCAAGTTATCAGTATATCACAATATAGTGTAACAAACCGTTGGTCATATTGTGAAGTGTCAAGTTATCAGTGTATCACGATATAGTGTGACTAAGCCGTTGGTCATATTGTGCAGTGTCAAGTTATCAGTATATCACAATATAGTGTAACTAACCGTTGGTCATATTGTGAAGTGTCAAGTTATCAGTGTATCACGATATAGTGTAACTAACCGTTTTGGTCATATTGTGAAGTGTCAAGTTATCAGTGTATCACGATATAGTGTAACTAACCGTTGGTCATATTGTGCAGTGTCAAGTTATCAGTATATCACAATATAGTGTAACTAACCGTTGGTCATATTGTGAAGTGTCAAGTTATCAGTGTATCACGATATAGTGTAACTAACCGTTTTGGTCATATTGTGAAGTGTCAAGTTATCAGTGTATCACGATATAGTGTAACTAACCGTTGGTCATATTGTGCAGTGTCAAGTTATCAGTATATCACAATATAGTGTAACTAACCGTTGGTCATATTGTGCAGTGTCAAGTTAACACAGTATCACGATACAGTGTAACTAAACCATTGGTCATATTGTGCAGTGTCAAGTTATCAGAGTATCACGATACAGTGTGACTAAACCGTTGGTCATATTATGAAGTGTCAAGTTATCAGTGTATCACAGTGCTGTGTGACTGTACTGCCAGTCTTGTAAGGTACCTTATGTGGCGGGTTGGGTCGGGGCGGCGCGGGGCGCGGGGGCGGCGTCTTGTGGCTCTTGGGAGGCAGCGCGGGGCCCTCGCTAGCGGCACTCGCGCGGGTTGGCGCGTGCAGCACCGCGAACGGATCGCTCTCCCATTTACTCTGTAAAATAGTGATGGTTTACGTCTGTGACTGGGACAGTTTCTGGGACTGTTCGAACGAGTAGGACTCGTTGGGAGAGTTTCGAATTTTCAATTCCCGTGACATCCAAGTTCTACCCCCAACCTAACTTGTTTTCATTTATATTTGGATTTTTCGCTCGCGCATACTCGTAAAGAAACTCACATAGTCTGACACAATCCTACGACATGCGTCATCCACCAATACGCAATTAGTCAGGAAAGCCTCTAATTCCAGCAGTGGGGTTAAGTAGAAGCTGTAAGTTGAGCATGCTTTATGTTTATTCATGCGTCATGTACGGTACATACGTACGGAACAGTTATTATTTCCATTGTTTAACAAAACCACTGTCTTTTTATCAATACCGATTGAGGGTATTCAATGTCATCATTATCAGCCCGTCTGCGTCCAGTGCTGGACATAGGCCTCTCCCAAAGTACGCCACTCGACCTTATCGTGGGCATCTCGTCTCCATCCACTGCCCGCTTTTTTGCGTATCGTCGCTCCACCTAGTTGCAGGACTTCCTACACTCCTTAATGTGGTTATCATGTTACATTATTTCAGTATTCGTATATTTTGATAATGTTCGCTTTTCTATTTTGATTATATATCACTAATTCTCGTGTCTTTGCAGTATGTTTTAGCACCGATGCCGATATTCACAAGGCGGCAATGTACTCATACGCTCGATTTTGTGTTAATTTGTATTGTTTAATAATAAGTTTGTTTTTTGTTATGTTATTAATGTACTCGTATCTTTATGTGTGTTTAGGTAATCTGGGGTGGGCGATTTGGTTACAACTGTAATGCTCTCTCCATGATATGTATATATAATAAATAAATAAATAAAAATAAAAATGTTAATTGCAGTAAATCTGGGTTTTTGGCCATGATAAACTGTGCTAACAAATTAAATTGTAAAAACTTCTACCACAGTCTCTTCGGTAAAAAATAATTTGTATTCTATGTCATAGTAACTGATATGTCAATGTCATTGTCAAAGTGACACCGACACTTGGGTTGTACTAGAGGTACTACTTCATTTGTGAACTTTCTTTTAATATTTTGTATGACGCCAGATTACCCTTCCTCTGTGTGTAAAGCCTCCATAAAACTATCACCTAAGCATAATCAGCAAGCAGCTTAGTATAAGCTACGTACAAGCTAAGCAACGACTCCTTCATTAAATATGAACTATGTGTCCAGGCTCTACAAAATATCATAACGGTTTAATAACATTCGGTACCTTGAATTTAAAGCGTCACCTGACCCACGGTGGCGCTCATATGATATTTTATACACAATAGAACAAAGGTATTTGACTAGCAAGGCACGAGACGCCCTGCTAGTCAAATGGCTGGCTTTAATTTTAAATTGAAATGCCACTTTTAAAATGACAATCTTTTGCATGGTCGCGACCGTTGCTTATCTTGGGCGATCGCATCACATCACCTCAGTCAGGGGAGGCACAGGCACTACAATCTAAGCTACGTACATCGTCGTTAGCCTGGTTGTTGTTGTTCTGGTGGGCAAACGAGTCGCCAGCGAAGGGGTCCGCCGCAAACGGGTCGCCGCCGAAACCACTCTGCAAAGATACCACACTCTAGCCTACTATACAATACCAAGCACAAAACGTATACCAGTGTAAACTCTATATAACGACACTGAAGGGACTGTGCATTTGATGGCGTTATAGAGTGTGCTCGTTAAATGGATAGAATGTATCATTGTATGGCATACAAGCCAAACCAACTAAAGCCAATTGATTTTGACGCTTAAGAGAGTTTGTAGTTAAATCGAGTGACGTTACATGGAGTTTACACTGTATATAGTTCACATCACATAATACTGCGCAAATGTAACAATAAAATAGCGGTAATACTGCGTAAATGGAGCTTATTTGAAATGGACTAGAAAGGGACGGCACGATCTGGACCATAGACAAAATAAATCTTCTTCTTCATCAATTCATATCCCACTTCTTGTGGCATCAGTACAGGATGTACGCTTCTTAAATCTCTGTCATTCGTCATCTATTCATATATCATCATTCGTATTCATGTGATTTCGGGTTTTTTGCCTAGATACATACTTGTATCTGCCGTCATAAGAAAAAAAATTGCTATTGTAATTTTTTCTTGTGCATGGTCACCCCTGCAAAGACCGTCCGCATGGACCGTTACTTTACCTCAATGATCGCGTCAGATCACTATAGTTAGCCTAGCTACAGGCGCTTATGAAGCTTAAATAGTTGGATCTATTTTTCGTAGCTAATTTTTTTGCAGCAATTAAACATTTGATTTGATGATGATTTGATTTGGCTACTTCAGCTTCTACAGAAAAGTAGCAAGAACCACCCGGTTGATAACAAGCATTACCTCGGCAGTGTTGACGGCTCCGCTCGGAGCGAAGGGGTCGCCGGCGGGGGGCGCGGTGAATGCCGACTCCTTAAAGGGGTCGGAGGCAAACCCGTCGCCGTTGGAGAACCCGTTACTCTTCGTGAACGGTTGGTCCTCCTGAAATGTCAATAGAGCGATTATTTATGAAATCAAAAATAGTAGAAAAAAAGGCTTGTTATGAACTATATCTGTTTTAAAAGTGTTAATGGGTGATATCTGTACATCGCTCATTAAATGCAAAAGGGCCACATGACGAAACATGCTATTTTTACAGGAGTAGCAAATCCATTTTTTTACTGATTTTTTCACAATGTTTTTCTAGGGTTATTTCGACATGTGGCTTGCACCAAGCTGACGTGCACTCGCGCTAAAACTAACAATATAGTGTCTTTGCATTGAACTTAGCAACCAAACCGTCAAATTAAAAAAAGGAGCGTAAATGTTGGTTGTTTTAATCAGGACTATAAATATAAGTTATTTATAAAGGCATTTTTACAATAAAACGATTTGAGTATTTATTTATTAGTTATCCTTTTGCATTTAATGAGCGAAATATTAACACCATGGTTATGTATGTTTTTAGCCCCTACGCGATATACCTCGTCTAACCAGTGCTGTTTATGCTGTAAATTTTCAAGCACAATACCTCGTCTAACCAGTGCTGTTTATGCTGTAAATTTTCAAAGCACAATACCTTGTCTAACCCGTTCTGTTTATGGTGAAAATTTTCAAAGCACAATACCTCGTCTAACCAGTGCTGTTTATGCTGTACATTTTCAAAGAAAAATACCTAGTCTAACCAGTGCTGTTTATGCTGTAAATTTTCAAAGAAAAATACCTAGTCTAACCAGTGCTGTTTACGCTGTACATTTTCAAAGAAAAATACCTCGTCTAACCAGTGCTGTTTACGCTGTACATTTTCAAAGAAAAATACCTCGTCTAACCAGTGCTGTTTATGCTGTACATTTTCAAAGCACAATACCTCGGCTAACCAGTGCTGTTTATGCTGTACATTTTCAAAGCACAATACCTCGGCTAACCAGTGCTGTTTATACTGTGAATTTTCAAAGCACAATACCTCGGCTAACCAGTGCTGTTTATGCTGTACATTTTCAAAGCACAATACCTCGGCTAACCAGTGTTGTTTATGCTGTAAATTTTCAAAGCACAATACCCCGGCTAACCAGTGCTGTTTATGCTGGGAATTTTCAAAGAAAAATACCTCGTCTAACCAGTGCTGTTTATGCTGTAAATTTTCAAACCACAATACCTCGTCTAACCAGTGCTGTTTATGCTGTAAATTTTCAAAGCACAATACCTCGGCTAACCAGTGTTGTTTAAGCTGTAAATTTTCAAAGCACAATACCCCGGCTAACCAGTGCTGTTTATGCTGGGAATTTTCAAAGAAAAATACCTCGTCTAACCAGTGCTGTTTATGCTGTAAATTTTCAAACCACAATACCTCATCTAACCAGTGCTGTTTATGCTGTAAATTTTCAAAGCACAATACCTCGGCTAACCAGTGCTGTTTATGCTGTAAATTTTCAAAGCACAATACCTCGGCTAACCAGTGCTGTTTATGATGTAAATTTTCAAAGCACAATACCTCGGCTAACCAGTGCTGTTTATGATGTAAATTTTCAAAGCACAATACCTCGGCTAACCAGTGCTGTTTATGATGTAAATTTTCAAAGCACAATACCTCGGCTAACCAGTGCTGTTTATACTGTGAATTTTCAAAGAGCAATAGGTCGTGTTACCAGGTCGTCGTTGGGCGTGCAGCCGCGCACGACGGCCTCGAGGTCCGCCTGCGAGAACATGGCGGTGAGCGTGGTGTGGTGGTGCGCCGCCGCGCCGCCCGCCAGCGCCTCCGCCGCCTCCGAGATCACGCGGTGCTGCTCCTCCAGGTGGGACTTCTTTATGTTCGCCTGGGAACAAACACACCAATAACAAATCGAGTGACGTTACATGGAGTTTACACTGTATTTTAATATTGTCATTTTATATAATTTAAAGTGTAATTTTTTAAATAATTTTCTATATTTTTTGTAATGTCAAAGTCAAATAAATGTATTGCTTAATTATGGTATATACATAGGATTTTAAAAAATATTTATCAATAGTGAGAAAAGGCCCCGTCTCCCAGAAGTGGGAACATATAGTGGGCTGGTTTTGTTATACAAATCGACCGTTACTTAGCTTCAATGATCGCGTCAGATCGCCTTAGCTAGCCGCTTAGCGGTAACACTGCGGAAATGGGGCTAATTTAAAATGGACTAGAAAGAGACGGCACGATCTGAACCTTACACAAAATATATACGTTAATTTTATTTTCTTACAGTACCTAAAAACAAAGCTGAGTGCTATATGGGACTGTCACCAGACTTCACTGTTTGGTACTCAGTCCCACAGCTACATAGCTAACACAACTACATTTACGCGTTCATACATACACACTAACACAAACACACATTCAACATTCACCTGCTGTTGCTACTCTGTATTTTTACTATTATTATTATTATTTTTTATGCTATTTTGGCTAGTATCTATTTCAATTTGTTTACCTAATGGCATTAAGCGATGGCACCGCCATCACCCGTGGTAATCTAGACAATTTTGTAAGCCCTGCGAGACAGGTTTATCCTAGTGCAGAGCTTACAGTCACTCGCCAAAGCGGTTAACTACCATTTCCGTAAGTTTTTATTTTAATTTCATCTCTTCTGTAACCATATTTTTATTCATCATCATCAGCCTGTGTCTTCCCACTGGGTATAGGCCTCCTCTCCAACACTCCATACAGTACAGTCTTTCACCAGCTCTTTTCAGCGTGCCTAACGATGTCATCTGACCATCGGGCGTGTGGTCTGCCTCTCTGTCGTTTTCCGTTCCTCGGATACCACTCGGTGACTGCACTGCTCCATTTAGAGACTTCCCTACGCACCAAGTGTCCTGCCCATCTCCACTTCAACTTGGCAATCCGTATCCCTACGTCTTCGACTTTTGTACGCCGTCGAATTTCAACGTTGGGAATACGGTCTACCAAGCGTATTCCTTACATGGCCCGTTCCATTGCCCTTTGGGCTACCCGGATGTTTTTATATATGACATTTTTATTGGAAATAAATATTTTTTGTATATACAGCGCTAATAATACTGCGCAAAAGAAGGATTTCTTTAATTAATTATTAAGGCTTATAGTTAAGGCGTTGTCTACAGGCGCCACTAACCTGACTGATGGCGAGCACCGTCCGCCGCATCACGGTCGTGATGAACTCCGCCTCCGCCTCCTGCTTAGCCAGCTCCTCCTGCAGAGCCTTCTCTTTCTCCTTCAAGGAGTTGACGGCCGCTTGCCGCGCGGACACCTCCGCTTCCGTTTCCGCCGCGGCCGCCTCCTGGGCGGACACCTGGGACCGCAGCTTCTCCACCTGTACGCAAATGATCAGTGAAGGACAAGTAGCATAAGCATAGTGTTCGGTTCAATGTCATAGTAATGTAGTTCAATGTAATAGTAATTAGTTTGCGCTGGCCGTACTAGATGGCGCCACTGGTAAATTTAGATCGCGGTGACGGTTGTCTCACCGCACATATGAGCATTTTTTATTACCGTTTTCTATACAGACTCATGAGACTCATAAGAATCAATTTCGAATAGTTTCATTTCAATCCTCGGCTCCTACATGATTTTGTTAATCTTTTAACACATAGCATAAGCAGCTCACTATGCGTTCATATTAATTTGATTTAAAAGTAAATTGGACTATATTATTTGCGTCATTTCTTTACTTAAGCTGAAGTGTATCTTTATCATTATCCAACTATTAAATGACAAGCGATTACGTGAGACATATTTTTGCAACATTATGTATCAGGAACATTATGTGACGCATAAGCATCCCACAATACGTTTCCACTGCTGGAACTCGGGGCCTTCTCTCGCGAAGAGAGAGATATAGGCCATAATCCACCACGTTGGCCAAGTACGGGTCGGCGGATGACATACGTCTTTGGATATTATGATCCTCAAAACATGTCAGTTTCCTCACGATGTATTCCTTCACCATAAAGCGAGTGCAAATCCACACATAACTTGTAACACAAGTCATTGGTGTAGGGCCGGGATCGAACCAGGGGCCGTCTGATTGACAAGCAGACGTTATTACCACCGAGCCACACTGGCTTTTAAGAATGAGTGTGAACGCAGATGATTTGACGACCTCGTTGGCGTAATGGTTACCATGCCGGACTACCAACGAGACGGCACCTGGTTCGATCACTGTGCTACGTCTTACGTCTTATTTTTCATGTTACGTGACATTCGCATTCGCACTTCCTTTACGATGAAGGAAAACATCGTGCGGATACCGATATGTTAGAGGACCATTATATCCGAAAATATGAGTCATTCTTGGCCAGCGTGGTGGATTATGACTTATATCTTTCTCCTCGTGAGAGAAGGTCCCGAGTACCAGCAGTAGTATGATGACTGTAATTTACGGTTGAGTATAGATCTTGTAGAACTAACCTGTGCCTTGAGATCGTTTAACCTCTTTTGTGCTTCTCCTTTTTGGTTTTCTAACTGTTTTAACGTCGCCGACAGTGTATCCAGTTCACTCTGAAACAAGAATTAATTGAATAATATAAAAACATCATTCAAAGGGCGGCGGCCATCTTGTTTTTGAAATTTTATTCTATTATTCGATAAATCCTTATCTTCTATCGTACGATACAAGTAGTACGATTTTCAACAAGAGGTTGTCTATTATATAATATGTCAATGATATTGAGCGACTTGTAAAAAAAATTATACCGCCATTTTGTGGAGGCTATGTTTCATTTTATATATATTTTTGGACTGATTTATCATCAAACATGACAATATGTGATGGAATCCGTAAACGGACTCATTAATTATTTAGTGAAAGCAAGTATTTACTTGAACTGCACAAACAAACACACAAACATATTTAAAAATTAAAAAGCACTCGTTAAGCCAAGTCAGCTGCCTTGGGCTTGAAAACCCTCGACACCAGAGTTTGGCCACTTAGCTCATATGTAGAAGAATTTAAAAAGGGTTTTTAAATAGTCTCGAATGCCCAAGTTTTTCTTTTTCTTTTTTTTTTTATTGAACCTCTTTGGTGTATTAATCTGTACCTGTAAGCCGTCCGCCTCGCTCGAGCTGGCGGCAATCTCCCGCTCCTTGGCGGCAATGTCGGCCTCCAAGGCGACCCGTTCCCGCGCCAGCGCGTCCACCTCGCGAGCTATGGCCTCCATCTCGGGGGTCGGCTGCGGACCCAGCGTCGGCGCCGGGGTCAACTCCGCTTGTACGGGGACCTGCTAATTATATGACAACAAATATTAAATATCATTAAATGTTATATTGATCTGGATGGATGGAGAAGCCTGGCCCAAAACAGCACATAGTGGCATAGATTAGTAGTGGAGGCCAAGGCCCACCCAGGGTCGTAGAGCCACAGGAAGTAAGGGACCGTCCATTAATCACGTGTGGTTCGAAAGGGGGGGGAGGGCAGGGGGGTATATATAAAATCACGAAATATCACAGAGGGGTGGGTGGGGTGTTGTAATAATATATCACGTGTATTAATTTTTTCGAACCGGGGGGTAGCTACTCACCGGGAGCGAGTCAGCCGGCGGCAGCATGGTGGGGGGGAGAGCGGCGGGGGGCGCGTGGCCCCGCACGGCGCGCGCGATGAGCCACTGCGCCAGCGCGAACTGGTGCAGCGACAGCTTGCCCGCGTGACTCGTGTCGCACAGCGCCCTGTAACCATGTTACAAGCCATTTATTAATTACGTCACACTCATTATATAAAAGCGAGTGTGGCCCGGTGGAGATCGGAGATGAGTTGAAATGGAAGTGCAAAGAGGAGAAAAAGGCCGACCGAAGAAGATGGATGGAGCGTGTAAATGAGGACATGAGAGAGAAAGGACTGAGTGTGGAGATGACGGCTGATAGAGGAGAGTGAAAGAAGAAGATTTGTTGTGCCGACCCCACCTAAGTGAGATAAGGTAAGGAAGAAGAAAGACTCACCATATATGCGCAAGCGTGTGTTGCGGCAATCCACTCTCCAGGAAAGTATGTTTGATCTCGGCGCCCGAGACGAACCCGTCACGGTCCGCGTCGGCAGCTGCGAACGCCGCCGCCGAGTCCGCCAGCTCGGCCGGGGTCACCACCCACTGCCCGCCGCCCGCGCCCGCCGGCAGGGGGGCCCCCGGCAGGGGGGACGTAGACAACGCGGGGGACTGGGATGGGGGCTGTCGAGAGAAACATCAGGATAAAGATACATTTATTTGCTATATTGGATTGGGTGGGGAGAGCTGGGGCATTGCGCGAAGCGAACACAATTTAGTTATTGTGAAGAAACTTACTGATTTTATTTATTCATTTCTTTAATAGGTTAGCAGCATTATGCTGATGTGCCTATGAAACTGAGTAGAAATTTTATTTTTAACAGTTCACATAATGTCCACTGTTCAATGTCAATGTTTGAAGTCCACCGGTGCACTGATCACATGTTAGCAAGAGATTTTTTTGCTAGCTATCAAGCCAGTTTTAAAAACTGTTCACCGATGTAACACTTCCTCGGACAACTTCTTCCAATTGTAACAGAGTGTTCCTGTTGCAATTTTCGTCAAACATAGCTAAGGATACTCACTGGAAGTATTGTTGTGTGCAGTACAGTATAAATAAATACAAATACAAGAGAATATTACGGTGTTATAATTATTATATTATAATTATTTTTATACCTATGATATGAATTTTGACATGAATTTTATTTATTGTCGCAATAATGCATTGCTTTTACACTGTAATGACGTATAAATTACGTAATTTAGATATGTATATATTATATTCGGTCCCGGCTTCGCACGGGCTCTAAAATAATCTGAGTAGCAAATAGAAACAAAATAGACCTCTGTTACTCGGAGATAATGTAGCTTCCTAACGGTGAAAGAATATTTCAAATCGGGTCAGTAGTTTCGGAGTCTATTCGCGTCAAACAATCAAACTTATCTATCCTCTTTCCTATGTTGAATGACATTAGCCCATTTTGTATTATCTGTTAAAAAAAAGTCCAAGTTCCAAGTTTTAGTTTTACCCACACCGGCTCCCGGTATGTCAACAGTTGCGGCGAAAATGTGTTTATAACGGGAGCCGGTGCTTCAACATACAAGAGGATAATTATAATCTTGTTATAGACAGTATAGATTTGAGTACTTACACTAGACAGATCGAGCAGTGTGTCGAGCAGGGCGGCGTTGGACTGAGCAGGCGGCGGTGCGGGGCGCGGGGGCGGGCGGGGCTGCGGGGAGGGCGGGCGCGAGGGCGGGCGGGAGGCGGGGCGCGAGGGCGGGAGGCCGCGCGCGCGCAGCTCGGGCGGCAGCGTGGTCGGCACCGCGTGCTTCTCCAGCGCCTTGTACACCAGGTGCATCGCCTGCACAGACAAAAAATACACAGTTATTATTTACTTCAAATATATAAAACAGCGAGTGTGGTCCGGTGGTAAACACGCCTGCTTGTCAATCAGACGGCCCCTGGTTCGATTCCAGCCCTACACCAATGACTGGGTTTTCAAGCTATGTGGAGTTGAACTCGCTTTACGGTGAAGGAAAACATCGTGAGGAAACCGACACGTTTGATGACTGCAAAATCCGAAGACGTGTGTATTCCGGCAACCCGCACTTGGCCAGCGTGGTGGACACTGGTTAACACCCAGACCCACAGCCAACAAATTTAGTTAAGCACAAAGATGTTGACCGGGCCGGGAATCGAACCCGGAACCTTCTGATTAGCAGACCGGCATGGTAACCTTTACGCTAACGAGGTCGTCAAAGTATACGAGGGTGAATCAAAAAGTTCTTAGAAGTGCATATATATGAAACCTTTTGAAAAAGAGTAGTAGTAAGAGTGTATATCACACTATATTTATGCAGAATGTCACTTGTTTTTGTCAGTTCGTTCGCATGTAATAATTTTTTTTGTGCAACGAGTTGCTAAAAAGTTAAAATTATGGATAAAAGTGAGTTACGTGCGGTGATAAAATATCTCAGTTTGAAAAAAATGTCTACGAAGGAAATTTTTTTGGACATTCAGCAGACATTAGGGGGTGATGCTGTACCCTATTCTACGGTTGCGTACTGGGTGGATGAATTTAAAAGAGGTAGATCAAGCTGTAAAGATGACCCGCGTTCTGGGCGGCCTGCAACCTCCGTTACAGAAGAAAATGTCAAAAAGGTTGAGAATCTGGTTTTGGAAGACAGAAGAATGACTATAAAACATATAGCTGAGATCCTAAAGATATCTTTTGGTAGCGTTCAACCAATTTTAATTGATTCACTGGGGTTCAAAAAAGTGTCTGCAAGATGGGTGCCACGAATGTTAGCCGACGAAAACAAAAAGCGACATTTGGAAATTTCCAAGCGTAATCTCGAAATGTTCCAGCGTGATTCGGATAATTTTTGCCGTCGTCTTGTCACCATGGATGAAACGTGGGTCCAATCCATTTTAATCCTGAAACTAAAAGACAAAGCATGTCTTGGAAACGACCATCTTCTTCATCCATTAAGAAATTTCGAGTTGCTCCTACCGCTGGCAAAGTTATGGCCTCTGTGTTCTGGGATAGTGAAGGAATCCTTTTTATTGATTACATGCCAAAAGGCCAGACGATTACTGGACCCTATTATGCAAACTTAATCCCGAAAGTGCGTGAAGCGATTAAAGAAAAACGTCGTGGAAAACTGCCGTTGGGCGTGTTGTTCCTTCAAGATAACGCTCCTGCTCATCGATCGGAAGTTGCGCTCAACGCAATCCGCTGTGCTGGCTTCAATCTCCTTGACCACCCACCGTATTCTCCGGACTTAGCCCCAAGTGATTTTCACTCATTTCCAAAATTAAAAGAGGAAATTTGTGGAACAAAATTTCACGATAATGACGCGGTTATAGCTGCCGTAGAGGACTTTTTCGAGAGTCAAGAAAATATTTTTTTTTCACAAGGAATAAGGAAGTTAGAAACGTGTTATTCTAAATGCATTGCATTGCAGGGAGATTATGTAGAAAAATAAAATATTATTATTTAAATCTTTGCATATTTTAATATTGTTTCCAAGAATTTTTTGATTCACCCTCGTAATATAATAAGTATAATAAGTAAGTGTGACCGTTTTCTACGCGAAAACACATTGTTATAACAAATAAACTGTAAAATCAAGATTTCACCCTTGTGCCTCAACCCCCGTGTATAAAAGCGGTTAGTACTGACCACCATGAACTCGTGCCTGTCGAGCATGCCGTCCTTGTCCTGGTCGGCGAGGTCCCAGATCTTGCCGAGCGTGTCCAGCGGCAGCTTCGACTCCATCAGCACGCCCTTCACCTGGCACACACACATACACTATATAAGTACATTATATATACAAACTAGCTGTCCCGGCAAACGTTGTTTTGCCTTAATAATTATTTCTAAAGATGCAGTAGCCGATTCTCAGACCTACTGAATACGCATATAAAATTTGGTAATAATTGGTCAAGCCGTTTCGGAGGAGTACGGTAACAAACACTGTGACACGGAAATTTTG
Organism: Mellilla xanthometata; assembly: GCA_035578125.1. Lineage (NCBI taxonomy): Eukaryota > Metazoa > Arthropoda > Insecta > Lepidoptera > Geometridae > Mellilla > Mellilla xanthometata. The sequence goes on from JAPUBQ010000001.1 coordinate 768,942, forward strand.
TATATAAGATTACTAGAATAGATGACAAAATTAAATATTTAGTGTACTTCCGCTGTGATCCGAAATCCAAATTAAGACAAGTAAAGGAAAAATCAACTAAGATCAATTAACCAAGCTTAATTAACTAAGATTAATTAAGATTAACGTTACCTATCACAATTCGGAAATTCTTAACTCTACACGTGTTTCGCCTAACCACAAGGCATCATCAGGAGATGCTGACTCTTCGAACGACAAGTCGAGAGTGATGCCTTGTGGTTAGGCGAAACACGTGTAGAGTTAAGAATTTCCGAATTGTGATAGGTAACGTTAATCTTAATTAATCTTAGTTAATTAATCTTAGTTAATTAATCTTAGTTTATTAAGCTTGGTTAATTGATTTTAGTTGATTTTTCCTTTACTTGTCTTAATTTGGATTTCGGATCACAGCGGAAGTACACTAAATATTTAATTTTGTCATCTATTTACAATGGATTTCCGCAAAGTAACGCCTGAGTCAATAAGTTACATATTACTAACTGACCCGGCAAACGTTGTTTTGCCTCACTTAGGGGTATGAAAAATAGATGGTGTAGCTTATATGACACGTTCGTAGATCTACCATAGCAGCGCCATCTATTGATTACTTACTCAACCCAGTCGAAAGGTATCGACATCTGTTAGAATCATTTGGAGTTAACAGATAATTGCAACTATAATAAATAAAAATTGCGACTATAATTTGAGATTTAAACTATCCTATCTCTCAAGTTGGATCGAACTGCACATGGTGTGCGAATTGTATTATAATCGGTTAAGTGGTTTAGGAGTCCATTGAGGACAAACATTGTGACACGAGATTTATATATCGACGGTTAAAAGGCAAACTGCGTTAAGCGACAAATATTTGAGTTTTGAGTTATATACATATTTGGAATCAGCGATTTTTTCTGCGTCATCTGAACCCAGTTTTGTTCAATTCTGAGCACTTTTTTGTCGCTTGAGACCATTGCAAAAATTGGCCTATTTTTGGCTTGCATGGTTTAAAGCGACATGGAATTTGATCATTTTCGACACATATGTATTTCAGCTGTTTTAAATTGTTCTTAATTTCATATACATTGGCACTTAAGCACACTGTTTGAAAACATGAAGTCGGGTAAGATAATTGACTTCGAATTAAAATAATCAGTGATGTCGCTTGAAACATTTTTCTTTTCATTCAAATGAAAGCATCGTGTCGCTTAAACTGTTTCATTCAGAGTATGCTTTAGGACTATTTGGGACTTAAGCTGGTTTGCCGTGATGTGATATCTATGTTAAGAGTCATATGAGCCTGTTATGTAGTCATAATTTTTTTCAATATTGGTCGTTTCAAACAAAACATTAAATACATTTTAGAACTTAAAACATTTTTCAACATGTCGAAAAATGGAGCCAAGGAGGATAATCATCTCGAAATCTACTTTGGCAGCGTAAATGGTGTCGGTTCATTCAAAGAAATTTTCTCGCGCACATGTACTAACCTCCAGCGTGTAGCGAGAAACGCCATCTGCACGGGCGCTTCAGTCAGCAGTAATACATCGATGGGGACGGTTGTGTGTACAAGTTTGCTTCGAAGTAAGTATTAAACACACCACACGGAAACAGTATGCTGCTATTCTACTCAAGAAAATATACTGTGTATATAATTTTTTTATAAAAGCCATAACAAGAAACGGATTTAGTTTTACATGGGGGAAAGCTGGAGGAAAAAGAGGTGGCAATGAAATAGCCGCAATTTTACAAAATATTGCTGATGTAGATTCACGTGGTACGATCAAATCCCTGATTTTATACTCAGATTGTCCGGGTCATGTCCGGGTCAAAACGAAAATAAAATTGTGCTCGCAGCTCTTCATAATGCACTCTTGCAAACAGTGCGTTTAGAGACTATACAGGCGAACTATTTGCTCCCAGGGCATACTGAAATGACGGTAGATAGCATGCATGCTACGATCAGAAATTCAATACGAAACAACATTATATGAGCATTTTTTTTATTTAACGTGAGGAAATGCTTTTACGCATGCGGGGAGGTGGGCGGGGTGTGTCGGGCTCGATGCCAGAAGAGCATCACTGCCGACTAAAACCTCACGATGGCATCCTCACCGGAAAGCGGTGTGAGGTTCCAGTCCCCGCATTAACCCACCACCCCGCCCAACTCAGCTAGCCTGCGAGACTCCTTCTCAGGGGATGACTCCCTTTGCAGTGCACCACTTGTGCACCGCAACCACCTCGGGGACCGTGAGTGCAATGGACGCCGGACAACCCCGATCCGACGTCTTAGGTCCCCCGCAACGGGTCAGGTCTGTGGCCCCGTCACCTGCCACTACGGCCGCAGAGAATAGGGAGAGTGGTAGATAGTCACTTCCTTCTCCCTGCGCCCCCACCGCGTCCGCCATCGACCGGTGGCGACCCCGTCGAGGTCGCGGCAGGTAGGAAGAGCGGCGCATCGTAATACCGACACTTCTCTCCTGCCGCGGCCCCACACTTTCAGTTGTGGTGCCTCCATATCCACACCACAAGCCCGCCTCAGTTGCGAACCCCCCCCCCCCCCCCCGGAACGAGGTTCCGCAACATACTGGTGCCACTCCATCTAGTACTTGCATGGAGGAGTGAGTACAAGTCGGGAGTGGCCCGCCACAGGGACCCTCTTCGTTTCACCGTGGGTGACCAGGCCAAGGTTAAAGAGCGCCCCCGCCTTGACAATGCGGGGCCCCACGGGGGGCTTATATGGGCGATTAGGATTATATGGTACCTACAGTTTTTTAGCTGGCCAGTCCATCCATGCCAAGTGGAGACGCTGACTCACTGTGATTTTAAAAATTATGAAGAAATGTCAGACAAGCATTTCAAAGGAAATCTCATAGGAAAGATTAGCAAAATACGGGTAGCGTCATTTAAAAATCTCCGGGCATTATGATAATTAAAAACAGTTCGAAGGAAGACGCAAGAGCCGAGACAATCCCTATAGTTAGGCCGAAACCAATAAATGGAAAATATAAATCCATGTTGCCAATACTACCACTAAATACAACAAATTGAAAAAACTGTGTGACAATGGTGTGATTCCAAAAATATTCCAGTTGGAATAAACCAATCTGCCTCACCGAATTGGAAAAGATAAACGAATATATAACTAAAATTTAAAACTCAAATATCATACCAGGTTAATTGAGGATATAGGATATTAAGATTAAAATAATTGTTTTTTTATATTAAGTGATTAATTAAAACATTATTTTAAAATTATAACACTCATAAATGCTGTTTTAATGCTATCAGTAGTTAATTCAATCCTATTACAGGTTTATTTTTCTTATCGATTGTCATTTGGAATGAGGTTTTATCTGACAAGCTTACAAACATTATTGCATTTTAGCGAACTTAAGTCAATCTGGCTAGTATGTCCATTGTCGCGTGAGTCACTTTTCCTTTATTGTTTTTAACTCTTTCATACACTCTTGCCAATTTGACTCGTTCTATTTTTGTAATTATGTTGAGCTTAAAGCATTTTACTTCGATCTAAATATGAGGTCACCTGCACTTAAACATTTTTTGCTTCGAACTTATTTTAAATCCTGTGGCGGTTCAGTCAGTTATCCTTATCCCTAAATAATGCATTTGGGATTAAGCGACACTTATTTTTCAAAATAATGCTTGTTAGACCACGAAACTTTTGCAGTAGTAGCGTTTGACTAAATAAAAAATACGTTTTTCATCATTCTTTAATCCACCCAGTAATTTCTTGGTTATGATTTTTTTTCCGAAATTAAAAACTTTGAATGGCTCTCCTGTAAAGTTCAAAAATTGTCGCTTAACGCAGTTTGCCTTTTAACCGTCGATATATTAAGATGTACTTATTTTTCATATTGGTGTGGTATGGGTATGTGATGCGTAGAGAGGAGACGCATGTTACTAGGAAAATTATGGATATAGTAGTACAAGGAAGAAAGGCAAGAGACCGACTGAAGAAGACATGAATGGAGTGTATGAATGAGGACATGAGAGACAAATGAGTGAGTGTAGAGACGACGGCTGATAGAGGAGAGTGGAAGAAGAAAATTTGCTGTGCCGACCCCACCTAGTGGGATAAGGCAAGGATGAAGAAAATATGTAGTTATTTTTCAACATACTCGCTCATAAAGTAACTAATTTCGCTACGATTAGGCAGTGAGGCAAAACAACGTTTGCCGGGTCAGCTAGTAAATATATAAAAAAATATTAGGATACATTTCACACATGGCTAGTAAGCCTTATACAAACCATTTCTAGTTTGTATTAATGGTTGCTAACACAATTGATATACTACATATACACACACAAATACTTACAACCAGACTGACAACCAACAAATTTAGTTCATCACAACAATGTTGGCCGTGCCTGATATAAAGTGACATTGCGGTGTAGGATGGAGCGCACTTGCCTAGAAGAAACTAGTTCACACTTGCCTTGAAGACAGTAAGGTTGTAGTTCGGTGGGAACAGGGATTCCGGCATTAGGCTTGCGTTTGACCACAACTCACCTGTTGTAAAGTGATATTGCGGTGTAGAATGGAGCGCGCTTGCCTATAAGAAACCGGTTCACTCTCGTCTTGAAGACAGTAAGGTTGTTAGGGAACAGGGATTCCGGGAGTTCCACAGTTTTGTGTGTTTTCACTCTCGTCTTGAAGACAGTAAGGTTGTTAGGGAACAGGGATTCCGGCAGGAAGTTCCACAGTTCTATACCTTGTTCCCGGCGATGAGTCCATTATTGGGCTGCAGGGAGTCGAACAGCTGGCTGTACTTGTCTCGCTCGGCGGGCTTCATGCTCCAGTCACTCAGCGGCGCTAGCACGGGGGCAGGGGAGGGAGCCGCGGGCCGCCCCGGCGGGGGACCCGATGGGACTTTGGGGACCTCACCCTGCAAATGACAAAATTAGTTTTTTAGAGAATAGAATAGAATATCATATATTCTTATTATAAATTCCTACTTATTACAAATTAAGGTTTATTAATAAAAGGATAGGATATGTTCACATCAAATACACACATAGGAGTTCCGTAGGTAACAAAATACAAAATTATTTATTTCCAATAAAAATATGGTTACAGAATCGCCCCTATCATAGAATAAGCATAAGAATAAGAATGGTTACAGAAAAGATGAAACAAAATTAAAAACTTATGAAAATGGTAGGTAACCGCTTTGGCGAGTGAGTGTAAGCTCTGCACTAGGATAAACCTGTCTCACAGGGCTTTTAATTGTCTAGATTACCACGGGTGATAGCGGTGTTATCGCTTAATGCCCTTAGGTAAACAAATTAAAATAGAAACTGGTGGCGATTCAGCGGCACACACGACTAAACTAAATTTAAAGAAGCCCCGTCTCTTTTCATCTTAGGTAGCCAGAAAGAGACGGCACGTTCTGAATCACAAACAAAACAACTAAAATCACGTCAAATACAGAAAATGTAAACAATTTTAGAGCGCACCCAATTGTATCAGCTCTAAATCTGACGTGTTTGACGTGATTTTAGATGTTTTGTCTATGGTTTAGATCGTACCATCTCTTTTTGGTCATTTATGACGAAAAGAGACAGAGCTACTTTAAATTTAGTTTAGTCGTGTGTGCCGCTGAAACGCCACCAATATCTGCCAAAATAGCATTAAATAAATATTTGTAAACAGGACTCTATTAGTAAGACTTCGATAGATCTCCGATTATCACCCAGATGCATCTCCGTCTATCACCAGGATGTATCTCATAGACCGTGATGGCTAGAGAAATTACACAGATACGTTATGTCTAACGTAGGTAAATAATGTTTTTTTTTTTATTTAGGACACATTCACACACGGCTGGTTAGCCCAATACTGAATCATTTCTAGCTCGTATTATGGTTGTTAACACAGCTGATATACTACATATATATACATACATATTATATATAAATACATATTTAACACCCAGACCCACAGCCAGGCCGGGAATCGAACCCGGAACCTTCTGATTAGCAGACCGGCATGGTAACCTTTACGCCAACGAGGTCGTCAAACGAAAAAAATATATAACGCACGACTTTGGGCGGCGGCGCGTCTGAGTGTATGTTGGTCATGTTGATATCCTTGCCAGCCTGCGCCAGCGCAACCAGCTTCAGCGCCACGAACAGCCCCGCCTGGAACAACGACAACCATTCATTATGAAGCGACCACAGACAGCTCAGTGGGCCGTGAGGCCGCCTTACGTAACAAAGATCTTGGGTTCGATCCTCGCCAATGTTTTCTTTGAATGAAAAAATAGCCTGGTGCTAGAGTATTTTCTAGTCTCCATCTGGCGTTTCTCAAGTGGCATTTTCATCTGGGCGCTACCGTGGATCGGATGACATGTTAAATTGTAGGTCCCAGCTGTTTGATTTAGTACAAGCAGTTGTTAAGCCAAGTCAAGCCAAGGCCTTGATCAGGCTCTGATGGCTAATAAAAATATTTTTTTATCGTATTTCAAGGGTTCTGTATCGTAAAAAAACGAATCCGAAAGCTTCATATTCATATATTCGCTTAAATTATAAAAGGGATTACTTTCACAAAAACTCTTTATTTTCTGTTTAAACAAACTACTATTAAGATTTGTTATTTTCACTGGCAACTTGTACACTTTGCAACTGTACTTGTACTTGTATTTTTGTATAACATCCCTGTTTCTGTACTTTACCTAGTCTATTTGCTGGTAGAACTTTACCTATCTTCCTACGTAAACAATATGGAATAGCATCTTTTTTATTTTGGTACATTTTATTTTCAAGGATTTCCAGCAGGCTATTAATAATATGTATATTGAAATTACTGTCATTATCCTATCCTTTTCAAAATATTTCCGAGCTGAGCTACATTTCTTTAAACCATTTATTATTCTGATTGGCCGCCCTCTTTTCACATTTCATAATTCACATATAACGTACTCACCAATTAAAACAGATCCAAGCAACACATAAAAACTGAAACTTTCACCACACAAAATAATTAAAAAAATGTTACACCAACTACACAAATACCGACAGACAAAAAATAATTCCCGAAACTAACATAACTATTAAGTACTAATCATAAACGTATCGTAATAAAGGGATTTACGTAACTTTTTGTAAAGAAATAAATAAAGCAAGGATTTAACAAAACAATTTGGACTGTCATCCTCCCACAATACCTTATACCAAACCAACATACGTGTTATACAGTGACTGCGCATTGGAAAAGCACGCTGATAATGCACGCTCAAAACAATTGCGGCAAAAAAAAAATGTTTTTAATATCTAATCTTCTTCTAATCTAATATATAAAATTTCCATGTCACAATGTTAGTTACCGTATTCCTCCGAAACGACTTGACCGATTTTTAACAAATTTTATATGCGTATTCAGTAGGTCTGAGAATCGGCTACTATCTATTTTCCATACCCCTAATTGATAAGGGTTGTTCACCCTTAACATATATATATTTTTTTTGAAATATTTAGAGTACTTCTGCTGTGTAGATTTTTACGTTTTCAAGTGCCCAGATTACGAATGTATTCATGCAATTTCTCAACGATTCTCGGCTTGTTCAATAAATTTTAATATTTATATATTTTTTTGAAGAATTGAGCATATTTTACAAAATCATAGTTTCAAGAATGTGACTGTGTGTGAGAAATGACCCAAAATCACTATCCAGGGCCGGTTTAGTAGAACATGAAAGTTTTCTTTTATGTTTCTTATGTATTCTTTTTCTTTATTGTTCGTGTCACAATATAAATGTTTCTTTCTTCTTTCTTTCTTTCTATCATATCTCAGACAACAAAACCACTGTAGACTAGTGTAATATTAGCGGTATAGTCGAACGTGCAATAAATAAAGACAGGCACTGTACAGCGTGTGACGCCTGCCTGTTGAAGATAACGCTATCACTACTCTGCCTACACATACAAACATACATACATCCTCCACATCTCTATCAACATTAGATTGCTAAAAAATATTTACAGCGTAAACTCTATATAACGGCACTGAAGGGACTGCATTTTATGGCGTTATAGAGAGTGGTCGTTAAATGGAGTGGTCATTGTATGGAATACAGCTAATTCAACTAAAGCTAATTGACTCGACGCTTTAGAGAGTTTGTCGTTAAATCGAGTGACGTTACATGGAGTTTGCACTGTACTTACTAGACTCATAACAACTAGTTACTAGTAGTGCTGCGAACAGTAGATCTCACAAACAGTTTCTTGGAATATTGTTTCTACCTTTTTTTTTCTGATCCGTGGTTTGTACTGAATGTTTATGACTTTCATATTTTATACCAACAATTACTAGATTAATTTAAATCACATAGTAAAAAAAATAGAGTTTAAATCAATCTGCCAAATATAATTAAATCTATCGGTAATTATGTTGTATGGTAGAGGTCTGTCAAGTACAGGGTCCCAGAATAAATTCTCCGCACAGCCTCTTTGTGATGAACTAAATTTCTTGGTTGTCTGTCTGGGTGTTCAATATGTATCGATATAAAGTATTTATGTATGAACATCAGTATAGAGTACTTATATACTACATACTTGGATATATATACTTTATATCAATACATATTTAACAACCAGAGCGACAACCAACAAATTAAGCTCATCACAAAGATGCTGGCCGTGCCGGGAATCAAACCCGAAACCCTCTGGTTGGTAGTTCGGCATGCTAACCATTACGCCAAAGACCTCATCAAATAGATGTATTAATATATTAGACGAGCAAAGATACGGCTAGGAGTTATACGGTTGAAGTTTTAAAAATCCGCACGAAGCGTTTCGCTTCCACATTTATAGTCTAACAACTGAACTGTGAAACTCTTTGCCGGAATCCCTGTTCCCTCTGAACTATAACCTCACTGTCTTCAAAGCGAGAGTGTATCGATTTCTTTTAAGCAAGCGCGCTCCATTCTACACTGCAACATAACTTAACATCAAGCCAATAAAAAAAAATTATAAAGTTTTTTTTTTATATATATTAAGACACATTTCACACACGGCTGGTTAACCCCATACTGAACCATGTCTAGTTCGTGTTATGGTCGCTAACACAACTGATATACTACATATACATACATACACATGACCACAGTCAAGCTTAACATCAGGCAAGCTGCGGTCAAACGTAAACCCATTTAACATAAAAAAACATACATATTTTATATAGATACATATTTAATAACCTAACCTAACCTAACCCAAACCCACAGCCAACAAATTTAGTTAAGCACAAAGATCTTGGCCGGAATCGAATCCGGAACCTTCTGATTGGCAGTATTGACGCAAGTTAGGCGCATTGTCTGCTACAAACTAGTACGTAAGCTGCGGCGTAAGAGCGTGACTCCGGAATTATTACCTAAGACAGTCTGGAAACCAAATGTCAACTTGCCAAGTTTTATTTTTTATATTTAGCTATTACTAACTGACTCGACAGACGTCGGTCGTTTTGTCTCAAGTGTTTTAACTAACTTAACCCTTAAATGGACGATTTTTGTTTTACATTTGGAAAAAAATATATTTGTGTAATAGACATGTATTACTGTCTAGGAAAAATTAGTAAAAAAATCTAGACATTAATTTACTATACTTTTTTAGTGTTGTTAAAAACTACATTGCGCAAAATTAAAAAAAAAAAAATAAATGAAGGTCAATTTTATGTGTGATTTTTAGTATGTTGTTTAAAAACAACATTGTCCATTTAAGGGTTAAGGAGAGTGTGGCTGGATGGTAAAAACGTCTGCTTTTCAATCAGACGGTGGTTCGATCCCGACCCTACACCGGTGACTTGTTTTTCATATTATGTGTGGGATTTGCACTCGCTTTACTGTGAAGGAAAACCTCCGTCCGAAACCGACGTTTAAGGACTGCAATATCCAAAGACGTGTGTCATTCGCCAACCCGCACTTGGCCAGCGAGGTGGATTATGGCCTATATCTCTGTCCTCGTGAGAGGCTGCTTATGCTATGCAAAGCCGGTATGGAAAACAAAATAGCGTATTTTGAAAGATCCTATAAAATCTAGGGTTAATGATGATGCTACGATTTTTTACACGCTTTATATTAGCTTCACCTGTATGTTTGTTTGTTTGTTTGTAACCGACTTCTTTGGGCGCGATTTTGACCCACTTTAAACGGCCAGATTTCGTTGAAACTTTGTAGATTTATTGAGGACCGATGACAATAGGTACACTGATTTGATAAAATTATTACATTTTTTTGTATTTTTGTTTGTTTGTAACCGACTTCTTTGGACGCGATTTTGACCCACTTAAAACGGCCAGATAAGCGTGTTTTTTAGTTTTTTTTTAACTATTATTATTTACTTTTATTATCATTCATTCAGTGTTACGAGTTCTAAAGGACGATTACGTATTTAAGCTCGATAGTTTTTTTAATAGCAACTTCTGAAAGATGATCAGTTTTAGTATTGTCTATCCCAAATGCATACATCAAGTTGAAGTTTGTTATATACTAGTATAAAGAAGTCATAACATTATTCATTAATTATTTGTATTTTACCATTTTATAATAATTACTCCAATCACATAAGTAAAAATTAATTTACAAATTCAATTGAAGCCTTAAAAAATATTAGACCACATAACTAATTTGGAAGACCACTCCGTTTGTTATACAAACATACAAAACTTGTTTTTACCAAACACAAGATCTTGAGGAGATAACTTCAGGCATTCAAATGTAAATTCCTTCAGATATGAGACATTCAGCCACCGAGATAACAAACACGTGGTATCAGTTTGAGTGACAGCCTTATGAAAATCAATATGTTTGGAAACGCGAGCAATATTAGAGCAATGTCAAATTAATAATTCATCTGCATCATATTAGTTAATTGCTCAAGCTCTGGTGTCGAGTTTTCAATCCGCCCGAAGGCCTCTGACTTGGCTTAACAACTGCTTGTACTAAGACTAAGAGCTGGGACCTACTAACGTGCCATCCGACCCACTGTAGCACCCAGATGAAAATGCCACTTGAAAAACGACAGTCTTGTGCATGATCAGATCCAAACACCGTCCGCATCGACTGTTGCTTAGCTTTGATGATCGCGTCAGGTCACCTTAGACAGCCGAGATACAGGCGACTACAGTTATTCAATGTGAGTGAGATTATCACAGTGGTAGAGCATTGTCTAGAGCTTGCCTAGCTAGCAACCATTCATAGAGGAAGTACAGTAAAGTGCAGGGGTTATGGTGCAATCAAAATGACATCCCAGAGTCTCTATTTGAAAGCACGAGGGATGACAATCAAGGAGGTTTTAGTGAGTAAAAATCTCACATACCCCGGCTACACCCCAACATAACTTATTGACTCAGGCGTTACTTTGCGGAAATCCATTGTAAATAGGAGACAAAATTAAATATTTAGTGTACTTCCGCTGTAATCCGAAAAACAAATTAAGACAAGTAAAGGAAAAATCAACTAAGATCAATTAACTAAGATTAATTAACTAAGATCAATTAACTAAGATTAATTAAGATTAACGTTACCTATCACAATTCTGACTCTCGACTTGAAGAGTCAGTATCTCCTGATGATGCCTTGTGGTTAGGCGAAACACGTGTAGAGTTAAGAATTTCCGAATTGTGATAGGTAACGTTAATCTTAATTAATCTTAGTTAATTGATCTTAGTTAATTAATCTTAGTTAATTAAGCTTGGTTAATTGATCTTAGTTGATTTTTCCTTTACTTGTCTTAATTTGGATTTCGGATTACAGCGGAAGTACACTAAATATTTAATTTTATCTTCTATTTACACCCCAACATAGTCGGGGATCTATGAAGATTTCCTCCTTGTAAAAAATAAAAAAAAAAGCTAACAACCATGCTCTAGTTGAAAATTCTATCACCAAACACCTAACAGTGTGTTCTGGCAGTGTCCTTGACAGCTAGTAATTCCAGTCTAGGCATGTTTCACCTTAAGCCAGAGTGACGCAGACTCGTGTGGTTATGCCCCTTGCTAGTTAAATGCCTAAATGTATAGTGTGACAAAAAGTATCAGGCATTGAAAATTAGGAATTTTATGATAGAATAGCTGGAAAACGTTTGACTGTAATCTGTGATAGCGCAGATCAAACCAGCCCTACACCAATGACTTGTATCTCAAGTTATATGTGGAATAACCACAAAAATTTAATATCTGTGTCTTATACCAACTCTTGGCCAGAGTGGTGGATTATAGCCTATACCCTCTCTAAAGCAATAATAAATCACTAGATCGATTAGTTTATGTGTATTACTCATGGACAAAAACTATCCTTATACATACTTAATATTATTTAAAAAAAAGCTTGATATTACATACCCCATATTATATTGATAAACAAATATTTAGTTACCAAAATGTAGCTAAGTTGGTTCAGCTGTACTCAAGTAGTTCAAAGTTATTCGAAAAAACTAATAACTAATATTTTCTAAATTGCAGATTGAAGAAACTTAGTACACTTAACATTTATTTATTTATTTGATTTATAGGCGAGCAGCATTATGCTGATGTGCCTATATCACACTGAGTTGAAATTCATTTTTAACAGTTCACATAATGTCCACTGTTCAATGTCAATGTTTGAAGTTCACTAGTGCACTGATCACAGGTTAGCAAGAGATTTTTTTTGTTTTCTGCAACCAGCTATCAAGCCGGTTTTTAAAGCTGTTCACTGATGTAGCACTGACCACTGCCTCAGGGAACTTATTCCAATTATGAAACACTCTGTTTCTGAGTATATGATGCCCCATATTAGTGTTGGCAAGACCATGCTGGATTTTCTGGTTATGGCCTCTGCTATGCTCGCAGTGATTACAGTTTTTAAAGCAATCTGCTAACATTTAAATCTTTTCCAACTCATAACTAAGTGAAATCTATGAATAAGTGAATTGTAAGTAATAAGAAGACATGAGTAACTTACTTTATCTAGGTACCCTTTCCCTGTAGGATCGGACAGATCCCATATCTTGCTGAGCACCACATCACTGAGGCGAGACTTCTTGAGGAAGCGCGCTGCCTCCAGCGCAGCCACCATACCTGATCCATTTGGATCCACCTGGAAACAATTATATTAACACATTTATCTTATATCTTTAAATGAGCAATTCTTGTATATATATTATAGGATTCTTGGAATCGGCTCCAACCATTTTCATGAAATTTAGTATATAGGGGGTTTCGGGGCCGATAAATTGATTTAGCTAGGAATCATTTTTATAAAAAGTCATATTAAAAAAAACTGAGCAAAACTGGGTCAACCAGGTTTATTATATACCTAATAGATTTACTACCTCAATCATATTAACTACATCAAATTTACTACCTCAACAAAATGTTTTCATTGTTATTCTATTTGTATCTTAATAAGGTATATGTTATGACTGAGAAACTGCATTTCTAAATCCTTGAAGGTAAAAATGTAACATTAACTTACTCTATGGAACTATCTCCCTTTCAGAACTGTAATTTATTAGTGATTTTAAATACAAAATTAATTACTCTTTTGAACAGCACTCTTTTTGATGAGTTTATGTAGTGTTATTATTTATCAAAAAATACTTCATGTGTAAATGAGACATTCATCTGTTATATAAATGTGAGCAATATAATTAAATAGGTACAAGCAAATGTTGTATCAACTACATAATTTATTTATTGGTAAGTTACATACAACTCTTCATAACTAAGTACCTACTGAACATAATATAATGTGATTATAGTTAACATTTCTCCAGACAAACATAGTAAGTGTTGTGTTGACTGGAACTGTTACATTTAGTTTTATTGATCAGGCAAGCTGTGACCTCTATGCCAAACACATAAGGCTGAGTTGCCTAGAAAGACACATATCAAGCCAACAACAAACAGCCAGCATCTGCTCCAGCTCATAAATTAACATAATCGACAGCGCGATTCAAACCAATCGATCTGGACTAGGTACTCCTAACAATGATGTTTATCGTACGGTAATTATCGACAATTAACACTCACCTGGTGATAATACGCCTCGTATATAGCACAGTGGGTCCCTGCCACCTGCAACGGATCAAGCCGCATATTCAGCACGAAAGCTTCTCACAAGTATTACAAACTTATTTTGAATTGAGATGGGTGTGACATTTCAGACTCCGCGACGTATAACGTTAGCGCAATTTTGTACTTGTATTACAAGGTCAATACGTCTGATATTGATAAAAAATACTTATAGAACGCCACAATTATACGCTAGTCTAATAGTTTTACAGCACAGTTAGAGCAATTACAAGTTAACAACAGCGAAATTCAATTTATTTCGACCGATTGAATCAAACTACTGAGCACCGAACTTTGACACTGAATTATTGCAATAAATAAGGTCCGACAGAGAATGTTCACCACACAGAACTGGAAACTGATTAAATAATTGTATTTTAAAGGTAAAAATAAACTGATATATGCCACAATAACTACAGAATTTGTAAAAAATCTACCTGAGTAGGAGAAGGCAAGGCAGCCATTTTTTACATCTCCTCGTTGACCAATCAATACGCGGCCACAGACTAGATAAGGACTTGACATTTCACTAGTGTTGTGCTTGTATAACAAAATGTATGTTGCCCCTATATCACTGACCTCTATTTCTACTAGTACGCTGGACTGGCTATACGTCACATCGTTTTGTGCCTATTTGATTTTCGCCATTTTGGCGCTGACAGCGCCAGTGAACGTCCACGGAACTAATAATAGGGATGGGACAATGTAACAATGTAATATCGACAAAAATCTACTTTAAGCCTATTGGTACGTTTCTATCCTTCTAAACATTTTTTTTACGTATAATAGGCTTGTGCTTGACCACAACTCACCTCACTTACCATTGATCGCATTTTGAATATAATGTCGATATTAACACTGATAACGGACAACAAATAAAAATTATTACTAAGAGCCCTGCATGATTTGTGGTGAACTTAGGCAATTAAGTACTTTGAATAACTTAAGGGATGGTGATTACCAATAAAACGATGAATGATTTTGCTCATAAATATATAATTACAAAAACAACATGATTTAAAAATATATATAATAACTAGTAGACGCCAGCGGCTTTGCTCGCTTTATTTTGGGATAAAAAGCCTATGTATGACACTTCCGGGACGCCATACTATGATGATGATTGATGAAGATGATCATGTTTGTTGGGAAGCCGATCAACAGTTTTATCTCTTTGAGCCACAGTTTTAGTGAAGAATATTTTGGGACCTGTAATAAAAACAAAACGTTAATGGAATGATACAATATATGCCAAAAAAAACATCGACAAATATTGTCGATATGGAATATCGACCACACTATTTTGTTGTGTATGTTTATCAAAACTCGGTAATATCAAGTCAAATACGTTCTAATGGCATGTAATATTACCTATTGACGATATTATCTTTACAGAACATAGAATATAATTGTAAATTCACTTACTTGTTATCCCGCTTTTCTTCTGGATACGAGTTTTGCAAAACACAAACACTCTCATTGTTGGTAAAAATAAGTATCACGCTAGTATAAATATAAATTGAACTGTATAATACCATATTAACTACACATTAAACACTTAAAACGTTAAAAAGATCGCGGAATCGATGTAAACAACACGACAGCCATTTGCAATTGCGCAATAAATGTCAAATTTAGTTCTCTGGACGCTCAAGGAGGCGCTTCAAATCGGCACAGAAAGTTGCTGTCAGTTTGTATGGCATAGCCTGTCCAGCGTACTAGTAGAAATAGAGGTCAGTGCCCTATATACGTACCTACTTAAAAACAGAACTCCACTGCCGTAAAACACGCTTGATATTTTCACAGAATATCATACATATTTGTATACCCTTGAATATAAATAAGAAAATTAAAATAAAATAAATAGTAAGCTTACATGTTTATTGCACAATAAAATACCCGCATGCCGCCTTGGCGTCATTTACTTCTTCTGGTGATAGAATGGAAGAGAAGGAATATTTTTAGTTAGGTACCTACAAATTTGTACACTCTCTGATTAGGTAATCGGTAAAACATCAATAGTCTAGAAACATGGCGAAAACATTTAGGGAAATGTATATTTGCCTTAAAAACTGGCATTATCTATAGTCTGGCAAACGAAACATGACCCTGGAAAAGAGCGGCAAATTTAAAAAATCAGAGTATAGCAACCCCAAAACTAATATGAAATACCTGGAATAAACTAATTTGATACTTTGAAATTATTTATTTTATTTCGTCTGAATAAAAATGCTTTAACTACTTAAGGAAGTAATACTTTACAAATTATACAATCAATCTGAATAAAAAAAGCAGTATTCTATAATGTTTTATTCACTGTCATAATTAAAATGTGAATCTAAGACTTGACTTGACTTTGAAAAGATTCACCGGTGTCACTAGAATCACAGATTTTATTATTTATATTTATAAAACTTTCCCAATTATTTTCGGTGATCCTGTCCCGATCTTATTTTCATATTAATTTTCAATGTATTTTTTAATGTTACATTATCAGTCATATTATTCTTCCACTTCTCTGGAGTTGGTTGGTTTGGATGTTTCCAAATGTCTCTTTAATCACTTTTTCTGATTCAACACCGCAAGACAGACAAGGCAATATTTTCACTTGACACTTTGCGTTTACCCAAACTTCATATCAGCTCAATGGCAGAATCCAGATTAAGAAAAACCTGTTAAAGAAAAAAATGTGTTAAAATTACAATGTAACATTTTATGGTATGATAAATAACCAAAATGCATTATTTAGGAAGGTGGGAAGGTTTTGACTAATGATACAAGAATGTGAATCTAAATGGATAATTACTTTATGCAAAAAGATATATAGTAAATACGAATTAAAACAAAGTATCAACTTAGTAGCGTCATACTAACCTAAGAAATCAAACACCACATGTAAACAATCTTGTTTTCGTTGAAATTACGCCGAATTTCAATTCTTTTTCTTGTTGTTTTTTATGATACTTTGAGATCATGCGGAACAACAACTCCCGTACTCCACTTTTGATGTTTTTTTTTTCATTTTTCGCTGAGTAATTTAGTGTTTAACTAAATCATAACAACACGCCATCTTGTTTTGGATATTCACGTTGACATTATTATAGCTTTGCCATCTAAAAAGTTTGCAAATAATTCGAGTCTCATGTTTCGTTTGCCAGACTATAGTTTATAGTTTATTTATTAACTTGCAACACATGTATGACATAAGGCTATGTTGAGCCTTCTAGCGCATCGACTAAACGTCTCCAACTCCTGAAGCTGATGCTTTAGAGAATCTTATAAAATTTAGTTAACACGTTTTACCGATTTCAGCCATGCCATGTTTTATATTTTTCCACCACCTTTTTTTATTAATGAGCTTACGCTTGATCACAATTCACCATCAATATAAAAACTACCGTTTTTAAAAACTAAAACTACTGAATAAAATTTACGAGTGCATGTTTTTTAAGTGTAACGATTGACTGAATCAATAAAATATTAAAACTGAAAAAAATCGTTGCTTTTTCATTTAGGTAGGATTTTATATCAAGGTATTTTGATTCACATGCCACACTAAATACCTATAAGTGCATACTTTTTTTTAATGATTAAGATAAATATTATATTAATATGGGTTGACGACTCAAAATAGGGACGCGGCTTTTATGGCGTAAGTCCATTAAAATGATGATATTTGCTAAAGTAATCTAACAGGCAGATAGGTACCTAATTTTATCTAAGTTTTGTAAGAAACATGAAATAAAAAGTCAAATAAAAATATATTTTGAAGTTTTTATTAAGTAAGTATAATGATTTAACATTATTATGAATTGTTTGAAAAAGTACAAAAAAGATTAAACACGATTAAATTTTAAATTAAAAAAATATTTGTTGTTATTATAAACAAAGTAAAGTTAGTACAAAAATCACTTATTTTAATGTTAGAAAAACAAACGTGAAACAAGTATTTATTCATCAAAAGATTCAGGTGTAGAGTATAGCTTTTGGATATAATTAGTCAGCCGCTCGATCCCTCTTTTGTTGATGTCCGAGCAGGGAAGTTCTTCCATATTGAGCATCCATTCTTTCACTTTGGAATGTCTGTCCAACGGAGTGAACAAGATATCCATGGAAGATACAGTCATCGCGCAACAAATGTCACATAGTCGCATCTGTAATACATACATTTGTTATAATATTATTTAACATAAGCATAAGCAGCCCACTATACGTTACCACTGCTGGGACTCGGGGCCTTCTCTCACAAGGAGAGAGATACAGGCCATAATCCACCACGCTGGCCAAGTGCGGGTTGGCGGATGACACACGTTTTCAGATATTGTTACATGTTGGTTTCCTCACGATGTTTTCCTTCACCGTAAAGCGAGTGCAAATCCACACATAACTTGAAAGACAAGTCATTGGTGTAGGGCTGGGATCGAACCAGGGTCCGTCTGAATGAAAACCAGACGTTATCACCACCGAGCCACACTCGCTTTTTAATTTTTAATATTATTTACTTATTATATTTATTTATTTCAGCATAACATGTACAATACAAATTAAATGAATACAGTAATATGTGGTGACATAGGGTGTTGCTAGTCTTATGAACTACCTTTATAATTATACTAACGTAATCCTACGGATTACTTTAGATAGTATAGACTATCATATTTCTTTACTAATATTAAAAATATTAATATTTATAATAGAGGAAAAGTTTATATACATAACAATTTTTATTTTGACTACACTAAAATTAAAAATTACATGAAAAAAGTAAAAACCCACACAATAATAAAAAAAGACAAAAAAGCAAAAAAAAGAAAACAAAAAAGTCAGTGTCCGCGGGTAAGGTGCCTAAAATGCTGGCGGCATTACCTCGCTAGATTGCCAAGCTTATAGGGAAGAAAAGTATGATTCTTTCAAATTCAAATTCAAAATGTCTTTATTAAATGTATTAATTAAGACGAAGAAGTAAACCAAATTCAAAATCTAAAATTAAATTTATGATTTAGTTTTTTTTTTCATATTGTTAAGTCTGATTGGTACGACTACCAAAATAAGTATAAGTATTCTTAAAGTTTTTCTTTAGACGCTCTTTTAGCTATTTTATTTTTAATTTTATACTGTTTACGATTTATGGCGAAAAACTGTAAATTCACGATTTTGCTTAATACTAATTAGAATTAAAGTCAAAGTCAAACCATGTATTGCAATATTATGTCACTTTACAGTTACATAATTATCCATAAGGCATCGCAATTATTTACTGGAGATGAGCAACCCTGTTAATTTATTAGATTTTTTAAGTGTTCCGTCAGTTAAAAAGTCTTCTATTTTATAATAACTTTTTGTTATGAGTAAGTTTTTTAAGTATGTCAGGAAAGTTTAAATATTATCGATACGCTTTAGGTCGTCTGGTAATTTGTTAAATATTTTAATAGCCATAGAATGTGGGCCCGAGCTCTGCATTTGTAATCTACACCTTGGTACTTGCAAATTGTATTTATGTCTTAGTACGTGTTTGCGCGGTATAGATATATATTAGTTATTAGTTACGGTACAGCATTCGTTGGAAAGGTCTCGTGAGATTTGTAGCAAACAATTGAGGGAAAATTTCAACTTTATGGCGAAACGGAGTTCGACGGGTTTGCTAGTTAGTATATGTATAAATACCTTGTCTCCAGTCAGCCATTTATTCTTGCTCAGATGCATCTCCAAATGGTCAAGAGCAGAAAACCACTCGTCGAGCTTTGGTTTGTCTGCAAACCACTTTCCCGCAAAAAGATCGGTCTAAAACAAACACATAATTTAGAAAATCCGGCAAAGTGCAACTCATGTGTAACTCGCACTACGCTCCCAGCTGGTCAAATCGTCGTCTTCGTTTGAGCTAAGTGACTAAGCTCTGGTGTCGAGAGTTTTCAAGCCGCCTTAAGAAACGCCGGGACTTTCAATTTAACGTGTCATCCGACCCACGATAGCACCCAGTATAAAATGCCGTAATTTTAAATTACGACATTAAGAACGACTGAGAATGACCGAATTGTCATTGCTTAAAACTATGAAGAGTAGGTATTTCAATTAGACGGAGATAGAAGCGTTATAGACATATTATAGCCAGTTATTCAGGACTAGATTAACTCCACCTTTGGAATTAGTGTCAGTTAAGCGTGTGGTAACGCTGGTCAAGTACACAAAGCAAAAAGTAAATCGGATTCACTTACAAAAGACAAATGCCTAAAGTAAAGAGTAAAAGGAATCCCCTTACAAAAATCAAATGCCTACAGTAAAAAGTAAAAGGAATTCACTTACAAAAGTCAAATGCCTACAGTAAAGAGTAAAAGGAATTCACTTACAAAAGGCATATGTCTAAAGTAAAGAGTAAAAGGAATTCACTTACAAAAGTCAAATGCCTACAGTAAAGAGTAAAAGGAATTCACTTACAAAAGGCATATGTCTAAAGTAAAGAGTAAAAGGAATTCACTTACAAAAGTTAAATGCCTAAAACAAAGAGTAAAAGCAAGTAATAAAGGGAATTCACTTACAAAAATGAGGCTATCGATAGGGAAGAGGGTTGTAGCGTTGAAATAAAGCAGCTGGTCTACTTTAGCTCTTAGCAAATTGTCAGCAGGATACAGATCCTGGTTCTCACAAATCCTGCAGAGGTACAGCGCTATAGCGTGGCTGTCGCATATCACTTCTCCATTTATGGATAGAGCAGGCAATTTCTGCAGGGGGTTTATCTGGAAAATAAAGAAATAAAATAAACAACAACTTTTTTTTAGATTCGATGTAATTTTACATTTATTAATTTTTAATACAAAGATACAATATTGTCATAATCAAACCAATCAATTAATATAAATCTAATCTAAAATTAACTAAAGTTAAGGTTGTTCGCTAGCATGCTGCAAGTGCTCATATGCCGCTAGATGGCGTTAAATAGGTATAAGTTAGTTTAATTCATCCCAGCATCCCAAGTGATTTCTTTTGTAACTTTAGAATCGGTTCGCGGAAACTACTGTTAATGTATTATTTTTAAGGCTCATCACAAAACAACATTTATTAAGCGTTGATAGCAAATATGTACAAAAAGCCATATAAAACCCATATTTACTATCATCTATTCTGTGACGATGCGGCTACACTCACACTAGCATTGACAATTTTTTTTGTCACTTGAACTTCAGCATATTTGAATATGCATGCCAATTTCGAACGCTCAATTGTCGATTATATGGCTCGTTCGTAGAGGAAGCATTTTTGGAACAAAATAATATTTTTATGATTTGAATTGACTATGGTTCAAATCTCATGAATTATTAATTTTGCTATTTTATTTTGTTCGAAACTCTTTTTTTTTAAAGGAATATTATGGGAAAGTAAATATTTTCAATAGGTTTCGTTTTTGTGTATGTTAATATTCATAGTGCATACCTTAAAACCTCAAATGAAATTAAAAAATAAATCTATTGGGTACATGATACGAGTAACAAGAAAAAACTTTTCTCACGAATCATCTAACATATTGCATGAAACAGTTGTATTTTTCGCATGATTCCAAAATGTAAGCCATTTCATTTGGGAAAGTTGCGAATAATATCATTATCCGCTATTTTGGCGGACATCCGAATATCATCAAACATAGCTAAGAACATCAAAATCGGTTCATCCGGAATAACAGCTTCAAGTCTAATGATCAGAAAAGTAAATAATTACATATTATCAGGGAATTTATATATAATAGACTATGGATATTATTTTAGCTTCATTTGAAATAAAAAAAAAACTATTATTATTATTCTAAGGTAAGAGGCCTGTCGAAATCTTAGTTATTATAAATGTACACCTGGCAGTTTACATGTATCGTTGATATAATTATACACTAGTGGCCCGTCCTGGCTTAGCGCGGGCATAAAAAAAAAAACAATTCTAGGAGATAGGTTTGAAAGTCGTTCAGTAGTGTAATATTTTATTCGTTACGAACAAACATTTAAACTTTATCGCATTATAATTTTGACATAGATTAAAGTTTTTTTTTGTATATATGGGTTCCGCTGCTCTCAAGACATACTAAACGACACCCGCCACAACTAACTTTTCTTAGCGCATGCGATGAAACAAATTTTTTACTCATTTTTATACCTTGTGTTACATTACTGGAGTCTTAATAAGAATTTCTTACCCTTTGCAACAAAATATAATGCCTATGTCATTTGGGGATAATGTAACTTCCCAACGGTGTAAGAATTTGTAATTTTAATCCAATAGTTTCGGAGCCTATTCGCGTCAAAAAAACATAAAAACATCCAAACAAACAAACAAACAAGCCTTTTGTAATTATGAGATTGTTAAAGATATTGATAGGTAAACAAAAGACGTAGGTATAAAAATTTGATATAATTGGCCAAGTACGAACCGGGCTCGCGCGTGAAGGGTTCCGTACCATTATTAAAATATGGCGAAAAAACATGTTTTTTGTATGGGAACCCCATATCAAACATTCATTTTATTTTGAAAGAAAGAAAGAGAGAAATCATGAAAGAATCTACCAAGTGTCATTGTAAAGATAGAGTAAAAAGAGGTAATACGTAGCTTAATATTCTGTAGAATTCTTTAGTGTCCTGTTATCGTTTTTGATATTGAGCAAAAATACAAAATATAACACGTCTTTTAAGGTACACTTTAAAAACGTGTCATCCACCCTTTATATTTGTATATTTTCTGTTTTTAGTATTTGTTGTTATAGCGTATCTAGTACTTGTATACTCTTGGGTTATAACGGCAACGGAAACAAATAATTTGTGAAATTTTCAGCTATCAAAGTGTATAAGAAACAGCCTGGTGACAAAAAGACAGACAACGAATATTTTGTAAAAGGCATTCGTTTTTATCTTTTAAGTACAGAAAAGATCGCAGTAGTATATTAATTTCATTCTTAGGGTACCTAACCCTAAAAATTATTGCTGCAATATAAATACGTTTTTTTAAGTATGTCAAATATGACAAACTGACATTGACATAACTAAATTTCATTCAAATAATCAAACAAAATTATACATATTTTAATTTTTTAATTCTATTACGATACTTAATATAAAAATAGCAATAATTTATTTAAAAATAATAAATAAATTTCATCAAACTCTTTAACAATACTTTTTTTGATCCTGCCATCTATCGGAATTTTGTTGATTTATTACTACGGATGGTAAGCTTGGGTTCATGTTTGGCAGAGAGAATGACACTAACGGAAACGGAAACTAACAATGTATACGTATACATGTCACCAACTTAGCTGTTCAGGTGGCCAAAATTGGAATTACAAGTTTGACAGCACTCTTAGGTGGCAACAAATCTCCACTAGCGACACTGTCAACTGAACAGCTAAGTTGTTGCACTGCACTCATACATGTGTATTTTGCTGGAAAAAATCACGCTGATATATCTGTTTTGCGATAAAAAATGTATAATATTACCTATTTCGCGCCCCAATTAGACCATTTTAAGTTTATGTTAAGTGATTACTATTTAAACATCTTAGAGGAAATGGTTGCCAGTCTGAGAAGCATTTAGTATGGGGCTCGGAAAGCCTTAAAATAAACCTAATATAAAAAAAAACAAGTGACAGTGGCAAGAGTACCTAAAATTCCAGCCGAGTTGCCTCTTTGTATTATCCTATTTTTAATAAGTTATGGTTTTACATTAATTAACTTTAGATCAGATATAGTCTTACATTAATTATGTCATATTGTTTTTACAACAATATAATAGAATTGATTAAAACAATATAAATAGGTCACCGGCCTGTACAAGACCTCGCGGCAGGCCAAGAAAGCGATGGAGGGACGAGCTTGACATACACCTGAAGATTGGTCCGTAATAGCGCTAGATAGGGACAAATGGGAAGAGGGGAGGGAGGCCTTTGCCCAACAATGAGATAAGACAGTCTTTTAATAATTAATAATAAAATATTTAAAACAATGATAATTAATTTTACCATAAAAGTCGCTATTTGTTACAGTGGAGAAGATTATAGCTTTTTAAAAATAATAAGTTATTGACGTAGGGGACCGTGTTACGCGACTCAAGTGGCGCTGGGCAAGATACGTTGCCAGACGTTAACACAATAGATGGAGCAAAATAACCACTGAATGGCTTCCACGGGATAGAAAGCGACCTATTGGCAGAGCACCAGCCCGATGGGTCAACGACATCCGATCCATTGAGGGCACGCTCTGGGGCCGTGGAGCACAAGATCGCAGATACTGGCATAAGTGAGGGAGGAGGCCTATACCAGCAGTGGGTAGATATAGGCTGATGATGATGATGATGACTGTTTGGATATTAAATGATTGGATCTTTGAATTAGACATTTATATTTTTATTTTTTATTTTAGAACTGACTATTGTAATGTTACATGCCCAACGGTAAGAATAAAGGGGCCAACTTATTGTACTCATTTTGCAAGTAATAAATGATTTGCTTTGATTTAGACGTTTCACGAAATAAATAAATAGTTTACTGTACAAAATTTTGATTACGGCTACATTGTACATAATACAAAGACAGAATGTTTGATTACTGCGTCTAAGTTCCGGTCTAAGGTAGAGCATGCCTTGTCTGTAATAACTAGATCTCACGAGGCTGCAGAAATACACTGTCAGATGCTTGGCGACAGATTTTTCAACTTAAAGATCGTTGCTAGCCAGGCTAGCATTAGAAAATGCCCTACCACCATGTTATGGTTTCCTCACGATGTGTTTCCTTCATCGGAAGCTCGAGCTCATTGGCGGGGATCAAACCTACAATATTCGGGACGTGAGGTCCGCTCGGCCCGTCTGAGCTGTCTTCATTTTATATTTGGATGTATTTATTTATTTTTGGAGAGAAATCCCACTAATATTATAAAGGCAAAAGTTTGTGTGTATGTCTGTTACTTGTAACGATGGAAAAAATAAGATGAAATTTGGTATCAATATCATCATTATCATCATCATCCACATCCGATTCTATCCCACTGCTGGGTATAGGCCTCTCTCCTGTCATGCCATCTGTCTCAGTCCCGTGCCAATCTAGTCCAGGTTGGACCCGCGACAGCTGTAATGTCGTCGACCCATCTTGCCGCTGGACGTCCTACGTCCCGCTCCCGGTATAGTTATATTGTACTAGCAGATCGTCCCGGCTTCGCACGGGCTATAAAATAATCTAATTTGCGAAGAGAAACAAAATATAGCCTATGTTACTCAAGGGTAATGTGGCTTCCCAACGGTGAAAGAACTTTTCAAATCGGTCCAGTCGTTTTTGAGCCTATTTGCGTCAAACAAATAAAGATCAAACTTTTCCTCTTTATATTATTGGTAAAGATATAACTCCCGGTATATTGTATACAGTTTTATACTAAAAAAACAGGCTCCATTTTATTCCAGACCAACTCTGTCGCAGCGGATTACGTAATAGTTTCTACACAAAGGAAGTTTGCTTATGAATAGAAAATGTCACCTTGGTATAAAATGGAGATTTGTTTTCCCCCTTGAACAGGTCAATTGGATGTAAATGTATGTCCACGCCGAGGAGCTTGGCTGTCATCAGCACAAACCTCACTGGGGGAGACGCTTCGTCACCATACACCACGGGCTCGGGTGGCGACATCTTTGGAGAAGTTTCGGACATCTTTGGAGAAGTTTCGGACATCTTTGGAGAACTTTCGGACATCTTTGGAGAAGTATCGCCCATCTTTGGAGAAGTATCGGACATCTTTGGAGAAGTATCGGACATCTTTGAAGAAGTTTCGGCCATCTTTGAAGAAGTGTCGGACATCTTTCTAAAATAGATTCACATTATTAAAATAACCTATTGACTCGGGCGTTACTTTGCGGAAATCCTTTGTAATAGAAAACAAAATTAAATATTTAGTGTAGATATCACAGCGGAAATATACTAAATATTTAATTTTGTTTTCTATTCACATTATTATTTAAGGCGCTAAGGGAGCTAAATAGCATATTTCTTTATAATATATCTTATAATTTGACGACCTCGTTGGCGTAATGGTTACCATGCCAAACTGCCAATCAAAAGGTTCCAGGATCGATTCCCGGCACGGCCAATATCTTTGTGCTTAACTAAATTTATTGGCTGTCGGTCCGGGTGTTAAATATGTATCTATATAAAATATGTTTGTATGTTTGTAGTATATCAGTTGTGTTAGCAACCATAATACGAACGAGAAATGGTTCAGTATGGGGCTAACCAGCCGTGTGTGTAATTTAATGTGTCCTAATATTTAATATTATTAAAATATAGATATCTTTGAATTCCTGCGTAAATGATAAGGCTACGGTTTTTTCAGTTTTATTAACTTTAATTAGGTGTTAAGAATAGTTAAAGCTCCAAGACAACGATCGCTTCAAAATCACCTGGTTACTTTTATTTTTTGAAAAATAGTTGTTTTAAAATTTTAAAATGTTGTGCACTTAGGTGTACAACATTTTAAACTAGAGCGCGTATTAATATTTTGTTACTAGAACGTATAAGAGAAAACACATGTAAACACAAAATTAAGTAACCTCCGATAGAACATTGGTTCAACTCATTTAAAGGTACATTTTCAGGATACAGAAACATTTTACATTTAAAATTTATCATAATGTGCCTTACTTGTAGTCAAGACCTTTCATTTAATACCCATAATAAGAGAGATGTGAAAAAATATTTAATCCGCCATTTCGTGACGGCGCGTGGCGGCCATTTTGAATTTTCATCGAACATAATAGGTATATCACGCCCGACTACACAGCTTTCAAACAAAGAAAATAATCAATTAAAATAGGTTCACACGTTCGGGGGCTACGATGACACACACAAACATAAGCGCTCCAAACTTTAACACCCCATCTCTTTTGCGCCAAGGGTTAGAAGGTTACAAACAACCTTTACTCTACTTTAACTAAGTTTAAAGTTAAGTTACTTACCGAATCCTTAAGTTTGAATACAAATGTTGAAATCTTCTTGCAATGCGCTGCATAAAATGTAGAAAAATACTTTTTTTTTTAATATAAAAAATGATACGTCTGAAATGTTTGGTATCCAATTTAACACTGCATGGCTCATATATCCCTGCGTCCAACTGCCATGAAACTTATTATAATTTCAAATTCTTATATAAGAGGAATGGTTTTGTGATATTGAAAAATAAACCTTAATTCGATAAGATAAGAAATAATGTTCTTAAATAGTAAAATAGTTCAAAAATGGTGCAATATATTTTTGAAGCAGTGACGCAGGCTCGTGAACCCGTGCTGGCACGCGGCTGCCTCGTGTCCCGAAGTTCACTGGTTCGATCCCCAACAGTACCTAAGCGAGTTTTCAGTCAAGGAAAACATCGTGAGGACACCATAACATGGTTTTTCTTCGATTGAGCTAAGCAGCCAAGCTCTGGTGGCAAGAGTTTTCAAACCAAAAGCCGGAAGGCCTCTGACTTATCTTACATAGACTAACAGCTGGGACCTACAATATAACATGTCATCCGAACCACGGTGAAACTTATGATGACGCACTGATGAAACTGCCACTTTTTAAAAGACAGTCTTGTACATGTATTTTCACGAAAAAAACGGTAATACTTAAGAAGGGGTAAGAACGTTTTACAAGCTATGTATGGATTTGCACTCATTTTACGGTGAAGGAAAATATCGTGAGGAAACCGGCACGTTTGAGGACTACAATATCCGAAGACTTCAACCGCCAACCCGCACTTGGCCAGCGTGGTGGATTATGGCCTATATCTCTCTCCTCGAAAGTGAAGGCCCCGAGTCCCAGCAGTGGGAACGTATAGTGGGCTACTTATACATGTATGTTATGCAAGAATGTTAGATAAAAGTCCAACGGGTCCAAAGCCTGGTCTTGGTCTCCCATCCGAAGACTGTACGCGTTGACCGTGATCTAAACCTTGATGATCGCGTCAGATCACATTAGATAGCCAAGATACGAGCTACAGCGGAACAGTGCGGTGTAAACTATGATTTTGTATTTATAAAAAGAAGATGTAAGTGACCTAATATGCAAAAGAGGCCTCACTTCTTGTTTCAATGGTTTGGTTGAGAATCAAATTGGGCCGAGGTATCTTTCTATGACATCTTTGCCAACCATGCAATAAGCACTTCAATGATAAAAAATGGCCAAGTGCGATTAGGGCGCGCGCAGGAAGGGCTCAGTACCATAATGTTAAAAAAATACTAAAAATAATTTTGTTGTATGGCAGCACCCTTGAGTTTTGTTTTTTATTTTTATTTTAATATTTATTTCGAAAGATAATATACATTTAAATATAATATGTATAAATTTTAAACGTCTACTTGATACCGTTATTGATATAACTGACACATGAAAATAACACGTTTATTGTATGGAGACCCTTCTTTATTTTATTTTTAGTATTTGTCATAATAGCGGCACGGAAAAACAAAACTAGTGAAAATTTCAGCATTTTAGCTATCACGGTTTCTGAGATGGAGCTTGGTTACAGACAGACACCGGAGGCTTAGTAATAGATACGAAACCCTAAAAACTATGTCATCACAGTATTTTATGATAAAATACAGATAAACAAGGATTGAGTGTTATTGCGTTGCAAAATTCTGATAGAAATAACAAGGAAAAGTTATAATTTTACAACTTTTATTTTATACCTACCATACTTTATACTTAGTTGTTTTATTCAGATGTTACTTCCAAAAAAATTTTAATACAAGAAATTTAAAAAATATTGAAATGATAAATACAAAGTAAAGCGAATCAAAATACATTCTAAAAACTAAATAAACACAATTATTAATCACACAATTATAAATTAATTATATTATCTTATCTTAATATATATAAATCTCGTGTCACAATGTTTGTCTTCAATGGACTCCTAAACCACTTAACCGATTATAATAAAATTCGCACACCATGTGCAGTTCGATCTCACTTGAGAGATAGGATAGTAAATCGCAAATTATAGTCGCAATTTTAATTTATTGCTAATTATTGTCTGTTATTATTTGACAGTCACAATTATCTGTTAACTCCAAATGATTCTAACAGATATCGATACCTTTCGACTGGGTTGAGTAAGTAATAGATGGCGCTGCTATGGTAAATCTACGAACGTGTCATATAAGCTACACTATCTATTTTTCATACCCCTAAGTGAGGCAAAACAACGTTTGCCGGGTCAGCTAGTATTTTATAAGTTATTCTTTTAAGGAAAACACGTGTGCCTCTCTTGATTTATTTCTTGATTTAAAATAAATGATTGCAAATTATGGACTTCTTGTGACTTGCTTTGTTATTCAATTCGACCGTAAAGTGATGTGAAATAAATAAATAAAAGGTCCTCATCACGCACAGTCCATATCCCAACATAAACATTTCAAGGAATAAATAAATTTTAATTTGAAACCTTTTTAAACGTTGTCTTCTACCTCATTTACATTCACTGTTTACATTCGACAGTTTGTCATTTGGTTTGTCATAATATTTTTAGTTTATCCATTTCTATCATCAGCAAAATGATCCGTAATTTTGCCAAAAACACGTAACTTAAAAACTAATACACAAAATTACCGATTTGAATTTTAATATAAAAAAAAATTAAAAGAAACTATGAAAAATTGAACGATAGATACTAATACAGACTGGGAAACCTGAAAAAAAAAATACATAATTATAATGGGAGCTGGTAGTAGCCGATCAGTATTAACTTCAGGGTTAAAGTAAGTGTAATTATTAAGAATTCTTCTTCTTCTTCGTATAAGCTAAATGACCAAGCTCAAGTGTCTAAGGTTTTCAAGCCACCTCTGACTTTGCTTAACGACTGCTTGTACTAAGACTAACCTAGGACCTACAATTTAACGTGTCATCCGACCCACGTTAGCGCCGAAACGAAAATTCTACTTTTAAACGACAGTCTTATGCATGGTCTCCCATCCAAAGACGGTTTGCATCGACCGTTGCTTAGCTTCGATGATCGCGTCAGATCACCTTAGCTAGCCGAACTAAGGCGTCTATGAATTGATTTTAATATTAATACCTTCACTAAATATAATATTAAAATATTATAATATTTTTACCTGAATTTTTAATTTTCACTTATATAAAGTGAAAATTAAAAATTCAGGTAAAAATTCAGGTTTTATATTAGAGATAGTATTTTAGAGATATAGGCCATATTCCACGCTGGCCAAGTGAGGCTTGGCGGATGATACACGTCTTCGGATATTATGATCTTCAATGGTTAAGATTATGGTTTCCTCACGATGTTTCTCTTCACCGTAAAGCGAGTGCAAATCCACACAAGTCATTGGTCGAACTCAAACCAGGGGCCTTCTGATGGAAAAACAGACGTTATAACCACCGAGTCACACTCGCTTTTTCAGCTTAGAAACATAGTCTACTCATATTTATTCAGCTCTGAGTAACCGAATGAATAATAAATTACATATGTATAAGACCCATCTCGGCTGGCTATCAACCACTGTCAAGACAAAAAATGTGTCTCGGAACACCTAACATTGTGTTCTGGCAGCCTTAAGAGACAGTTCTTCCAGACTAGGAATGCTTCACCTTTGGGTGGGGAGAGCAGCGGCATTGCGCTGTGCGGTCCTGCATCCCTGTCCCCCTCGTGAGATGGGACACCGTGAGGTTGTAGTCGGTAGTGACGGCCCTTCTGGCCGTCGAGCCTGTTCTTTGTTTCCTGAGAAGTACCACCTGGGGTCTTCAAATCTAGTGTTAATAGGTATTTTCTAGGTAAGCGTGTAACACCGTAGACCATAATATTGTTTAACACCAGGCAAGCTGTGGTCAAGTTATAAAAAAAAAACCCGACATACACCGCTCGCCTCCTCCAGGCTTGTGGCGGGAGATGCGAAAATGCATTTCCTCACGAAAAAAAAACAGGCATGCTTCACCTTAGGCCAAAATGTCGCTAATTCATTACGCGTCCTGCTGGTCAAATGCCTTGCTGTAAGTAGTAAAAATAAGTATCATGCTACTCTTGCGCCGCTGAGTAATTATTGTATCTATTACCACTGATAGCAGTGGATGCTATCATTGGGAGTGACGCCGGTGTCTTAAACCACAGAATAATAACTTGTACTCTTAAACACGATACTTTGTGGGAACAGACACAGATTGATGATCATCTTTTTCTTAGAATGAGCTAAGTGGCCAGTCTCTGTTGTCGAGAGTTTTCAAGACAGATTTTTTTTTACCAGAGGTTTTCAAGCCCGATTTTTCAAGCTAGTGTTTCCAAGCCACAGTATTCAAGCCAGATTTTGCAAGCCAGCGTTTTTTACCAGAGCTTTTCAAGCCCGATTTTTCAAGCCAGTGTTTCCAAGCCAGATTTTTCAAGCCAGAGTTCTTTTACCAGACGTTTTCAAGTCCGATTTTTCAAGCCAGTGTTTTTAAGCCAGAGTCTTCAAACCAGTGTTTCCAAGCCAGATTGTTCAAGCCAGAGTTTTCAAGCTAGAGTTTCCAAGCCAGAGTTTTCAAACCGGAGTTTGTAAGTCAGATTATTCAAGCCAGAGTTTGCAAGCTAGATAATTCAAGCTAGAGTTTCTAAGCCAGAGGTTTTCAAGCCAAATTTTTCAAGCCGGAGTCTTCAATCCGCCCGAAGGCCTCTGACTTGTCTTAAGTTGTTAATAAAACCTCCTCGCTGTCCCCAGAGGCTGCACGCTATGGAAAGCAGACCGCAGCCCCGCGTGCCGCGCCGTCATGATGGCTCTCGATGCCATGGACCTCAGCATCACAGAGGTGGACATCAATATGGAGACATGCGACCACAAATCTCCGGAGTTGACTGCGGTACTTATTTTAAGAAGCCGAAATTAGCCGACTGTCTCTTTCTAAAAGTCGATGTGTAATATTTATCGCCGAGTACTGTATGTCGGGTCAGCTAGTTTAAGGCTATGAATTATAAAATTAATATTTGGAGGCTCTCATACAATAATCGTGGTTTCCGCTATTTTTTTTACATAATGATACGGAACCTTTCATGTCGCTATTGATAAATAATAAATAAAATAGCTTTTATTTCCCTAAAATATTATTACATTTCATTAATTAATTCTTAAGTTGTTTAAATTTCTGATTAAAATTTTAATTTATTTATTAATGTATATTAGGGCACCCAAAAGCGGGTAAAGGCCTCCTCCTTGCTGGCCCAGGCGTTGCGGTCTTGGGCTAATCTGGTCCACGTGACTCCAGCCACCTCTACGATGTCGTCCCTCCATCTCTTCTTCTGTCGGGGGCGCGTGCGCGTGGCGTCCCGCGGGCACCAGTGCACGATGCGCTCGCTCCATCTGCCGTCGGTAGAGCGGGCGAGGTGTCCCGCCCACTTCCATTATAAGCGGCACCACATCGTCACTGCGTCAATATATATAGCATCGCTATTGATATATAGCAAAATAAAACAAAAAAAAGCACGTTTTTGTATGGGGTACATATTTTTTTTTTTTATTTTTAGTATTATTTGTTTTAAACTTAATATAATTTGTTATATTTTTAGTATGTTGCACGGGAAATACATATCTTTATATCTTGTGAAAGCTTAAGCTTTTTAGCTATTAGATACGGTTTTTGAGATACAGCCTGGATACAGACAGACAGCGGAGGCTCAGTAATAGGGTCCCGTTTTTACCTTTTGGGAACGGAACCCTAAAATAACAATTGTAGCACATGTAATAGATTATTTGTGTACGCAGATGAATCCGCGGCAGACGTTACCGGTGTTCAAGGATAAGGAGATGATACTCTGCGACAGGTATGAAAAACATTTATTTCTTGAAAACCCACGACACCAGAGCTTAGCATATTTTCCGAATAATGGGACTGCCTCGATTTTGCAACGCTTCTGGCTAATAAATAAAAGACACTCAAGCTCTTGTTTGAAATCGTACTACTTAAAATAAGTACCTTCTGTTGCGTTAGATGTACCAAATTATGAAATTCAATCTTATTTGTTTGTGTTGTTGGTACTTAACAAATCCGATAGATGGAACTTATAGCGTTCAACTTAACCGCGCGCGGTCTAACCATAGAAACACTGCCCAGCTTAGCGCAAAGGCGGTATCTCAATGAACGCTAGTTTCGAGATAATTGAAGTTATGTAAAAATAGATTTTTTATATATTGTTATACTTACTTACCGCTAATCAGCTTAGAAAAAAATGTGTTCTTTTTCAAGAGTTTTGGCGGTATTCAAATATACGGCTGGTTGCCTACACAATATTGGTATACCTCTTATACCCTAAATAAGATTAGGTAAAACTGAGATAGAGAAATCTTTCTTAAGGGTTTTTTTCACATGTTTTAAACAAGATACCGCTAAAAGGCTTAGTTCATTAGATGTGTATTTTCTTAAGCTATCCAATGGCATAAAAATAAAATTTTCGATTTTTTTTGAGATACCGCTTTTGCGCTAAGCAGGGCAGAACAGATAAAATATAGACATTTATGTTTGTTTAAATCCTTTGTATCATAATTGTGTCAAACAGACTTGTTCATATTCTGTGGGAGAGGCCATCGGTGCTGAATCACAGTTCCATATTAGTTCAGCACTAATGGTTCAAATTAAATATAATATTATTTATATGTATCTTCTATGTTTTATGCTCATAAAGATATTATTATTATGAATAATAAAGATATTATTATGTTAAGCGCCATCTGTATTACTTTTGACTTCAAAAAGGAGGAGGTTATATATTCGACGTGTAGGTATGTATTTTTTTTTTTTATGTATGTTCACCGATTTCTCAGCCATTTGTGGATCGATTCTCAAAATTTTTTTTTAATTGAAAGAGTATGGTTCTGAATTGGTCCCATTGTCACCAAAACTGGTTCTGATGATGGACTCCTAGGGAAATCGAAGAAAAACCTAAAAAGTTAGGTTATTTTTACGCATGAAGAGAGATTCACGCTCGTTTGGCTGTACTGATATTCATGAAATTTGAGAAGAAAATAGGTAAGACTATGTGTTAACACATACGCTATTTTTTATTCCGAAAATAAATACTATTCCCGTGGGATGCACCAAATAACATATAAATCTTTTTAACTTCTTCACGCTCGAACGGTTGTACTGACATTGATGAAATTTGGAATGAAGATAGGTTAGACTATGTGTTTACACATAGGCTACTTTTTATCCCGAAAATAATTATTGTTCCCGTGGGATGCACAAAATAACACATGACACACTGATTTCGCAAAAATTTTATATAGGGGGTAGACTAGACCTTGTATAACACGAAGGTTACTTTTTATCTTAAAAGTCATTGCTATTCCCGTGGGATGCCCAAATAACTCGATAACCTATTTTACTTCTTCGCGCTCATACGGCAATACAGATTTCGCTCATAAAATTAGCAGCCTGGCTAACAAAAGTAATCAGACGCGAACATCGTGGCTAAGCAACGGCCCATGCGGCCAGTCTTTGGATGAGTAACCATGCACAAGACTTCCATAAAAAAATGTGATATTTTCATCTGGGCGTTACTGTGCTTCGGATAACACGTTAATTTGTTGGGCCTGGACCACTACTCTTAGTACAAGCAGGGGTCAAACTAAATCAGGGGCTTGAAAAACTCTCGACGCCAGAGCTTGGCCACTTGGGTCATACTTAGTGGAAGAAAGAACTGTAAAATTTGATATATTAATAGACAAGACCCTCGAACGGATAAGGAAAATATTTACGCGCTCGCTTCGCTAGGAGTTATCCCGCTTTGTTCGAATTTCCCCCAGGATGTTCTGGGCTTATGACACTCCAAATATTATATAATTTGTGCTGCTTTGGACTTCAAACGGTTCGAACAAATAGGGTGAAAATTTTCGCGCTCGCTTCGCTCGCGCATAGCTCGCTTCGCTCGCATCCAGCTCGCTTCGCTCGCAATTGGTTCTTGTACGTTTTGACACAACAAACATTATGTAATTTTTGCTGCTTTGGACTTCTTTATGCTCAAACGGTTGGAACAAATACGGTGAAAATTTTCGCGCTCGCTTCAAACGGTTCAAACAAATACGGTGAAAATTTTCGCGCTCGCTTCGCTCGCAATTGGTTCTAGTACGTTTTGACACAACAAACATTATGTAATTTGTGCTGCTTTGGACTTCTTTATGCTCAAACGGTTGGAACAAATACGGTGAAAATTTTCGCGCTCGCATCGCTCGCGCATAGCTCGCTTCGCTCGCATCCACCTCTTTTCGCTCGCACTTGGTTCTAGTAAGTTTTGACACAACAAACATTATGTAATTTGTGCTGCTTTGGACTTCTTTATGCTCAAACGGTTGGAACAAATGCGGTGAAAATTTTCGCGCTCGCTTCGCTCGCATCCAGCTCGATTTGCTCCCAATTGGTTGCCTGCCTGGCACACGCCAAATTTTTTCATCGTGAAGTTTATTTGGCTCTCCATAGCTAAAACTTAAACAAAATATCATTACCAACCACTAAAAATGTAAAAATAAAATTGTTTAAAAAAAACAAACAACCGACTTCAAAAACACAACTAAAAAGGGAAAAATAATTATAAGCCTAAATCAAATCAAGAATATATAAATAGAATAGGAGAGTTTATTTCATGTACTTATAAAAAACTATTTGCAATTTTTAGTAATCCTGTATTCTTGAAGTCGGTGCCATCTAATAAGAACAAATTAATGTTTGTTAAAAAAAACTATTTTCAATTGTCTTTCTTTGCTGGCACCGACTCCAAGAATACAGGATTAGTAAAAATTGCAAATAGTTTTTTATAAGTACATGAAATAAACTCTCCTATTCTATTTATATATTCTTGATTTGATTTAGGCTTATAATTATTTTTCCCTTTTTATTAGTTGTGTTTTTGAAGTCGGTTGTTTGTTTTTTTAAAACAATTTTATTTCTTGAACGTCTTCACTCGGGTCACAATTTAAGACTATCATCATAATTGTCACTAATCAACTGCAGCTCATTGCGGAATTTGGCGACAGCTAGACTGCACACTCTATTTGCAGCGCCATTTAAATTCCATAATCCCTTGCCACGCTTTAGTCTATGGAAATCAGCAATCATCTATACTACCTTGATGCCTGTCCCTAATAAGGTAATAAGTCTCATAATTTTCCAGCCACGCGATATGTGGATATTTGGCCACCCGGTACTACAAGGACGAGGGATCTCGGCTGTACCCCCTGGACCCCGGGGGCCGCGCGGTGGTCAACCAGCTCATGGCTTACAACTGCGGCGTGCTCTACCCGCGCTACCGACAAGCTGTGGTAAATAGTTTTAAAATTTTACATTTATTTTTTATTTTTTAATTGATGAGCTCATCTGATTCGGAGATTTTGTGTTTGGCTGAGGGCAGTCACGTTTATTAATGACGTCACAGGCTTTGAGTTTGCTGAACGTTGTATTTTAAACGTTGACAGACTTCTCCCTTTTCTATTTTGTTATTTCTTAGTAACACATTTCCTTCTTTCAGGATCCAATCCTATACGAGAGCTGCAATTTCATAATGCCGCAGCAAGTATCGGCGATTGAATGCGCATACGCAGATCTGGAGCACATGCTGCGAGGCCGTGATTGGTTCGGCGGCAGCTGGCCTACCCTGGGGGACATCAGCATTGGTGCCACGCTCAGCACGCTTAATGCTCTCGTTCCAGTCGACTATCAAAGGTTAAAAACAAATCATGTTCTTCAATTATTTAAATAAGTAGTTCAGAGACAGGTTTGACAGCGGATATAATTGTTCAGCGAAGCGAGAGTGTAATACGAAAATCTCAATAGAATTCGTAGATATATTTTTTTGGTACATAAAATTATAAAAATTAACAGTGTTTGAAATAAAATTGTTTTAAAAAACAAACAACCGACTTCAAAATTATGGTTTTAAACTAAAAAGGGAAAAATAATTTAAATAATTTTATGCCTACTTCAAATCAAGAATATATAAGTAAAATCGAAGAGTTTATTTCATGTACTTATACCAGCAAAGAAAGGCAAACATTTAATAGTGTTTTTTTAACAAACAATAATTTGTTCTTCTTAGATGGCACCGACTCTAAGAATACAGTATTAATACAAGTTTAAAATAGTTTTTTATAAGTGCATGAAATAAACTCTTCGATTCTACTTACCTACTTATATATTTTTGATTTGAAGAAGGCATAAAATACTGTAAGGACTATTACGCCGCAAATGTTTTTCATGTTAAAAACTTGATTTTAGTCCTATCCTTGTTTTACTGCTATCAGTGAAAAGAACGATACTAGGACTTTTGTATAATTTCAGGTATCCTCGTCTATCAACCTGGCTCGCACGATTTTCTGAACAAATATTTTACACGACGGCCAACAAAAAAGGACTCAACGAGTTCGTGCAAAGAATAGGCGAGTTATCACATATTAAAGTGAATGCATAAATGTGGTTACATTATGTATATTATTTTTCACTGCGTGTTGTTTTTGGAATAGATTCCTGTGGCGACCGTGCTAAAGACGAATTCAAATGTCCTCGAAGTTCTGACAGAAGAAGATATCTCGCCAATCCATCTGATGAATAAAAATTGTGTATCAGAACTGTGTTTTTCTATTTTACTTAGCAATAATTAATTTAAGATTAGTATTAAATACTATTATATGGGTATATTATTCATCCATAAGACTTTTGACCATTCAACTGGAACAAATATAAATCGAATAAATAATTGTTTAAAAGTTTAGGCATCACTACTGTGGAATTTCACACCTGTCCTTCTGTCAAAATTTAAATGTCAATGTCACATTGCAGTCATGCGTGTCGACCTTCTGTTTTTGTAAAATAAATTCTTCAACAAAATTCCATAATTTTCTCGCGGAGGGGGGATATATTGTACGAGAAGCGATGGCAATTCATTAATTATTAGATTATCAAACATTGCTCTCTATTGTTTACGCGGAGTTCACAGAGGAAACGTAAAAACATCATCGGATCTTCTCACGGAACGCGAAGAAAGTCTTTTGTTTCGTGTTTGTGAATGAAATCGAGCGCTCCGAAGGCGACGAGACGAGCGCCGAGCGTCGTGATGTAGTGCACTTCACATCGGCTTGTGAAATTACGTAAATCGTCCCAGTGCAAACGGATTGGGGCTCGGCAGGCGGCGGCGCGATGGCCGGGTTCCAGGCGAGCGACACCATGCCCAAGCTGGGGCGCGTGACGGATCTGCGCGAGCAGTGGCTAGTGCGCGCGGACGGCGCGCTGGCGCACCGCCTGCAGGACCGCGAGATCTCGTCGCATCTCTGCGAGAACAGGTACCGCAATCAGCAGATCCGTGAGGACTTCCCCGTGGCACTGAGCGAGCAGCGCGGGCTGGAGCACGAGGCGCGAGCGCGCGAGCTGCAGCGCCGGCGCCAGGCAGAGGTGGATGCGGAGATCGCGCGCGAGATGGCCGAGATCAACCTGCGCCGCCAGCGCCGGCGCCTTTCCGCCGACCCACTGCAGCCCGGCTCCTCGCGCGCTCCGGCGCCTGACCCGCTCCCGCCGAAGCCTCTCCCGCCTGAGCCATTACCACCATTGGCTGTAGATGTGGACCCCGAGGAGCTGGGCTTGTCTCCCACTGAGCTAGAAGAGATCAAAAAGCGCATGGAACAGGAGGAGCGAGACGCGCGGCTGGCTCGCGAGCTCATGAGTGAAGTACAAGATCAAGACATTCTTCTAGCTGACATGAGGTGTGCAGTAGAGGCTCAAGATAATGAGCTCGCTCGGCTGCTCCAGGAGAGAGAGTACAAAAAGTTGCAGAGAGCAAAAGAGAAAGCTAGACAAAAGGCTTTGTTGAAAAAACAGCAGCGATTAGCAGCTCAACAGCAACAGGAACGGCAAGAGTCTGAGCTGCCTTCCCCACCGACCACACTGTGTGATGCTTACAGTAACCCTCGTGACATCATTCGGGAAAACAACCTGAGACTGTGCAAGTCTGTAGATTCCGACCTGAATTATGTGGAACCATTTGAGAAGGAGAGCATCCAGTCCCGGGCGAGTGCACTGCAATCGTTGGAGTCTTCTAAGGAGTACTACTCCCAGCATTCTGAAGCAGGTACTTCTACTTCTAACATCTCTCATGTGCACTCCAGGTCAATTGACTCGGACAAGAGAGGTGGTAATCCCCAGCACAGACAACCACCTGCTCTGCCTGCGGCCAGCAAGAAGCCCCGCTTCCCTGATCCTGTCAGTATTCGTCCAGCTTCACACTACCCCACTGATGAGGCTCCCCTACCGGGTGCCTTACCCCACAGCTACAGCGAGAATAACAATCTGTACAGCACTGCTTTCCCAACGGAGAGCCCTCCAACCCCTATGAGAAACAACCAGAACAATGACCCCTCTAAAAGGCTGTCAGTAATATCAGATATAACTGCTGAAGGTTTAGCTAAGAAGAAAAACAAGCAGGAAATTAAAAAGCGTAAAGGGTGTAAGATACAATAAGTATTTTTGATACACATATTTTGGTACTTTACAATTGATTTGCTCAATTGAGTATTATGGACAAATCTGTCCAATTTCATTAAGGATGATAATTAAAATAATGCCTTGGGTCCAATGATAATTATTATTATCTATAATTGTTGAAACACTTGATTTTGCTAATTATTTCTTGGATTCCAAAGAAGTTGGGACCAGTTTATTACAAGTTTATATAATAATCTGATTTGAATTTCATTATTGGTAAGTTTTGCTCTAAGTCTATAGAATATGTATTTATTCCTTGTTTACTCTCGCCCAGTAATTTCAATCTCAGTAATTAAAATTGGTTACCGATTATATTATTACATATTATAAGAGTGAACCTGTTTTATCAGTCAGGAAATCCTGTGACCTCGGAATGTTTAGTTAATCAGTGTTTCATTTACAAAGTATTATTATATAACTATCAATAATATTTTTAATTTTTTAATAAAAGCTAGCTAATAGCTTGGAATTGAATTGACAATAATTCTTCATAAAAACAATAATCTTATTAAGACTAATTAATTATTATTCCTAACAATCAAATAATTTATTAATAATCATTTTGTAATCAATAATAATTAATTCTGGATTGAAATTAAAGGGTTTTTTGCAGCTGTACCTGCAACTACCAATGAGCCATTTTATCTCAGACACATTTGTGCCTTAATTTAGAATATAAGTAAGTAATAATTATAATTAACATTCCATTTAAGTGATTCAATAATATTTTGGGTATATTAATATATATATTTGTAGGTTAAAGTTAATTGAAAAATAGTCTATTCCATATATTGCAATCTGTATATCTAGTAAAATTATTAAAAATTTAATTCTTTATTTGAATATTTTGACATTAGGCCAAGGAAAATTATTATGTTATCTCTCAAGTTTGAATCTTTGGGGAATCTGTTATAGTCTAAGAGCCCATGAAGATCGTCCTTCACCAAACTGATAACCAGATAAGACATATTTTTTATGAAGTATTTTTTATAAACAAATATGCCTAAAATTGCTTGCCTATCGAAAAGTGCTCATGGCTTTTTGTTTTGCGCATGCTCGTGTATAGTCAAAAAATAAACATTCTAACTGTTCAGAATCGTTGTTACTCCTATGAAGCGCATCAAAATCGAATGAGTCACCTATTTTGACTTACCTGTTTACACCTGCTTGCCAGGTAGTTATACACTGAAATGAGTAGGCAAGCATACCGAGGCATATTCTGTGTATTAAAAACTATCAGTGAAATAAATTTCATTTGGTTATCAAAATATGAAGGTGATGAAAAAAAAAACAATAAAAGTTTATTTAATTCAAAATAGCCATGAGCACTTTTTGATGGGCAAGCAATTTTAGGCACATTTGTTTATAAAAAATATGTCTCATCTGGTTATCAGATCGGTGAAGGACGATCTTCACGGGCTCTTCTACTATTATGCCTCTTTAGATATTATTTGTGTTCTCACTAAAGATATCCACTTATAAAAGCCTCTACAGCAATTTGTGTTTTATGTAGTCATAGTAAGAATTTGGTAACTGTTTATTATTTTTACTATAATTTCTTAGACATTTTCTAGTTAATAGAAATACTTTTTTTTTAGATTACTAGTGATTGTGAACTTAATATTTGTATTTTTTAAGACTGATTTCTTGTATTTTTTTAATCACATTATGTTGAAATTGTGTCTCACATTGTTTTGGTGCTTTTTGTAACTATTTTGATGTATTTTTTCTTGTCTTTGATGTTCACGGTCTAATTTGGTTTTTTAACTTTCGCTCGTGATAACTTTCTAATTTGCATAGAATAGCATCTCTGTGCAAATACGTAGCTAAGAAAAATTTGGAGTTACATATGGAATTACAATGCAAAACGTAATAGTAGTAAGTTTGGATAATATTTAATTTTATACTTGCAGAATAAAATCTAGTAACTTAAACTCATTTAAACCGAGTAGAATCTCATTTTTTTTGTCATATGCTTCTTGGACTGAAGCCATCTTATTCTTATTCTATGATGGGGGCAATCAGACCTGCACTGACAACCTGCAAGAGGCGTATAGTGAATTTCCCACTACCAGCCTCTACCCAAGCCATCCAAGCTCCTTAAAATATCGGAGCACGGTCTTGAGTCGCTGGCATACCTGTTC
Organism: Mellilla xanthometata; assembly: GCA_035578125.1. Lineage (NCBI taxonomy): Eukaryota > Metazoa > Arthropoda > Insecta > Lepidoptera > Geometridae > Mellilla > Mellilla xanthometata. Next base: position 810,670 of record JAPUBQ010000001.1, read on the forward strand.
CACTGTCATTGCGTCAGATGTTGTGGTACTTCTATTAGTACTGAAGCCATGACCACAGCTATAACAATTCACTACTAAGAACCAGATAAATCATGGGTTAAAAAGGACATTTCGTTTTAAAAATCTATAGAAAAAGTTATACTATTTGATATTATGATTTTAAAGTCTCATTAGTACAGTAAATAATTTTTTAATTTACTTATGGCGAAGGTAAGAGCAAAATCTTGATTTACAGTTATTTCGCTATAAATCGTAGACGGAAAATATAAGTTACTATAAGAAAATATAAGTACTTACTTATCAATATGAAAAAATCTGGTTAAAAATAAACTAAAAAAGAAGTACCAAAATTAGTATACATAATCTTAGAGTGGTTCTTTAGACGGCCTTCGGCTATTTTTTCGTCATTTTTATCCGTTTACGATTTATAGTAAAAAGACAGTAAAATCTTGATTTTGCTTTAATAAGCTATAGTAAAATAATTGCAATATGAGAATCACCAATCAACTAACTGACGAGATTCTCTAACTTTCTATTCTGTGTAAGCTTTCGTGCTGTCAGCCTGATAATAGATTATATCACAGATCAGGTGCTAGCTCACACGTTATTAAGAGCTATTGTTTGGGTGTTTGCAGTATTCTGACGTAATCTCACTTGTTTAAAATTTTGTTTATCTTGCTATACCTATTTACAAGCACCGCTCGGGTATGTGTAGGGTCAACTTATATTAGAGCTGAATTGAAGTGCATAGAAGCGTCAAATCTGTCGCGAATTACACCGAATTCAGTCGAATGCGCGTAAGTGATGCACGAATTCGTGCATCTTACTTCTATGTACGAAATAATTTTCGGAAATATGAATGACGATGAACCAGTATCTGGCCGCTTGATGGGTTATTGTACTTTTTAAACTGTTATCGTAAGGCATTATTATATATTTGCACGAATAAAACGGTCACACTTACTTGTTAAATAAATTGAAATAAATCTTGTTAAATCATTGGATATGGCGTCATCATCAGGGACCGACGAGATCCACGCAAATACGCGAAAGTTTCCGCGCGGATCTCGTCGGTGACAGTCCTTGTGATGCTCGTCCCTGAATATGACGCTCGTAATGCGTTTTTTTAGTAAGTGTGACCGTTTTTTCGCGCAAGTATAACTTTGCTATGTCACATTTCAGATAGTCGATTCGACAGCGCTGGTATGAGTTGACCCTTAATAGCCGTTACACACGGTACAAAAAATCGTTACGACTTGTAAAGTTCAAACTGCAACGATAAATCTAAACGTGCATATGAGAAAAGCGTACGGTTCGTCTGTGTTTAGGAATTTAAAAAAACTACAGTCCCATCCTTTCGTAACGATTTTACGTAACGTGTGTAGCGGCCATAATATACAATTTTCTAGATATCTATAGTTCATAATATACTATACTATAAATACTTACGAGCAGTAAAGATATATTTAGATATATAATTTAATATTACAATGCAATACGAGTATTTGGAACAACTTTTTTGACGTATAGATTATACTCATTTTTATTATTACTTTATGTACCTTTTTTATTATTCTAGTTATAGTTGTAAGTGAATTCACAGGTTAAATTACATTAATTACTAAGTAATATAAGTGTAATGAATAAGCTTTAATCGCAATGTATGGCCTTTGTCGTGCCTTAACGGAACCGAACCAAACTCGAATATAATAACTTATCTATAAAATACTTTATTATTATTTAATTTAATTTCTCTAAGCATATTTTATTGGCAAACTAAATTACAAAAGAAAATGAGCGTAACCCACAAAAAAATAATCAGAAATTAAAGAAAAAATTTGAATCTTCTAAAAAAATGAACATGGGGGCTAATTCTAATTTGAAGTGGGGGTGATGAGACCTGCACTGACATCCCGCTAGGGGCGTATTGTGCATCCCCCCCTTACCAGCCTACCCAAGCCAACCGAGCTCCTTGAAATAACGGAGCACAGCCCTGGGTCGCTGGCATACCTGTTCCACCCCTGTTGCGTCAGATGTTCTGTTTGTCTGAAGATTAGCAATGGAAGGCGAACATGGGGGATGTTCTTTATATAATTATACAACCATAAAACGAATCAGTGCTGTCTTGATGCGATGACAGTTCATTCAGACATGCGGCCTCCTTACGTCCAAGGTCGTGTGTTTGATCCTCGCTTATATGAGCTGACCTATCGATGAAGGAAAACATCGCGTAGAAACTTTATCATAGTGGTAGGACATTTCTTAGAGCTTTATAAAGCTAAAGAAAAATCTGTCGCCAAACACCAAACCAACAAAGTGTTCCGGCAATCTCCTTGAGAGCCAGTTATTCCAGACTAGATGTGCTCCACCTAGACCGGAGTGTCACTAACTCGTCTGGTTACATGTCCTGCTGGTTAAATGCTTAGTTGTAATGAGTAAAACAGTTCAAAATTGAATTTCCATCGCATCGGTTTAATTAAGAACTTCGTTTGGGCGGTAGCAGTGAAACCGCTCATTCGAAATTAATAAGGTCAACGGATTATACGCAAGACTTAACCGTAATCTAATCAACTGGCCAAAGAAAGCGATTTGATTACGCAAAAAATGTTTTGTTGCTAAACTGTTGGTTAGTATTTTAAACCGACTGCAAAAGGAACAGACATTGGCAACAAGACCGCACCGATGGAATACAATTTTAGAATTTTAGACTTCAATTCGATGGTTCCGACTAGTATGCGGCCATTACAGTGTTACCAACTCAGCTGTTCAGGTGGGCAAAATTGGAACTACAAGTTCGACAGCATTCTTAGATGGCATTAAAACTCCACTAGCGGCGCCGTCAACCGAACAGCTTGGTGGCACTGTTGAAAAAGGATTTTATGCAAGACTTAACCGTAATCTAATCAACTGGCCAAAGAAAGCGATTTAATTTCGCTGAAATGTTTTGTTGCTAAACTGTTTGTATTTTCAACCTACTGCAAAAGGAAAAAGCATTGGCCATAATCCATAGATTATATTAAACAGATTTGAAACGTATAATAACAAGCGTGAACTTTTTAAAAACCATTTGGAACTATTTCCCTTTGTTTGTTGTGTTAAACGACATTACAGCTAGTAATTAATAAAAAATAATTCTTCTAAACGTTGGCACATTTTGTTTCAAAGAAACCTTAGAAAAGGAAGGGCCTTTTTTCTTACTAAACTTTCTTTTATATCTGTCAAAACAAAAAAATAAACAGTACAAATTTAAAGTGAAATTACAAAAGTATGACGAACTACGATTAGTATAATAAGAATACGTCATAGCCCTTAGTCCAAACGTGCCCTGACAGCATTTCCTCGCTGTAAAGCAAGTAAAATTTCAAATTAATATTTTGGTTAGGCATACGGTTATTCCATGAAATTTTTTTTTTCCCATATTGATAAAATATATTGTGTACTCGCTTTGTTTGTCAATAGAATATGCAAATTAGTCTACTCTAAAGATAAAAGCTAATTGTTTTAGAAGTTTTCTGTCTTTATTGATATATTCATAAGTTGCAATCTGATTAAAAGTGATTTGTGAATGAAACTTACTTTTATTTTCCAAACTGCGCCCCGCGATTTTACACGCCTGGCTTAGCTCTGGTGTCTAGAATTTCAAGCCGCCCGAAGGCATCTGACTTGGCCTTAGGACTGCTTATAAGACCAACAGGCGCGACCCATAATTTGACGTAACATCCGAACCACGGTAGCGCGCAGATGAAAATGCCACGTTAAATGCCATCCAAAGACTGTTCGAATAGTCCGTTGCTTAACCTCGATGATCATGTCAGATCACGTTAGTTAGCCGAGCGACAGGGAGTACTAAGGATGAACATATACACGGTTAGTTACAAAAATATCATTTATTCAAGCCTTATTCTCCCCCTCTACCCTCTCCCTTCTTTCCTTCTTCCGCCCCCCTCCAGTCAAAATCCGTACCACCCCCGCTATCGGAGCCTCTACCGTCAACCACAGCATGGCAGCGCTCACAAATGTGATGAATATTGTTGCACACAGGACCAGCAACTGGGGGGAACAGAAAATAGGGGTAAGTATTATGTTTATTTAAGTTTTTGGAGTTGCGTGCCCAAACGGTTAACTTATTAAACATTGTAAACTGTTCACGTAAGGCATCTTAATATTTTCGCGTAGAAAACGGTCACACTTACTTATTATTAACTGTTGGACTAATTCCAACTTTTAATAATAATAAGTGTGACCGTTTTCTACGCGAAAAAGGTTAACTTATTGTTATTATTAATATTTATTGTTATTATTTATTTGTCAAATTTCACACACGGCTTAGCCCCATACTAAACCATTTTTAGTATGTATTATGGTTACTAACACAACTGATATACTACATACAAATGTAAAGTGTATGTAATAACAGAATGGTACCCAAGATATGGCAAAAGAAATCAACAAAGATCATCAGTCAAATCTGCCTCTATTCTATCCCAAAATATGATGACCTCAAGAAAGTGGCTGGTCCGATATGGGCCCGTTTAAGAGGCAGGAATACGTGGAAATATTTAAAGGAGGCCTTTGTCGACAGACAAGCTGTTATAGACAAACCAGTTGCCAATAGTTTAGATCATAGAATAGATTAAATCAATTAAGTGTTTAGTAATCAGGCTTGTACCTATATAATATTTTAAGAATAAGAAACAGCAATAATGTCTATTTTATATTTACTCGTATCTTAGTGCAGCCCACTATACGTTCCCACTGCTGGGACTCGGGGCCTTCTCTCACTAGGAGCTCTCTCCTAGTGAGAGATATAGGCCATAATCCACCACGCTGGCCAAGTGCAGGTTGGCGGATGACACACATCTTCGGATATTTTCCTCCTCAAACGTGTCGGTTTCCTCACGACGTTTTCCTTCACCGTAAAGCGAGTGCAAATCCACACATAACTTGATTAACAAGTCATTGGTGTAGAGCCGGGATCGAACCAGGGTCCAGGGTTTGATTGATTAACAGACGTTATTACCACTGAACCACAGTCGCTTATACTACTATGCTATATTATACTTATACTACTATACTATATGACGACCTCGTTGGCGTAAAGGTTACCATGCCGGCCTGTCAATCAGAAGGTTCCGGGTTCGATTCCCGGCCCGGCCAACATCTTTATACTTAACTAAATTTGTTGGCTGTGGGTCTGGGTGTTAAATATGTATCTATATAAAATATGTATGTATGTATATGTAGTATATCAGCTGTGCTAGCTACCATAACACGAAATAGAAATGGTTCAGTATGGGGTTAACCAGTCGTGTGTGGAATGTGTCCTAATGCAGTTGCATGTCAATGTCAGTGCACGCGCGGAGCTCGTCGGCGGCGGTCCGTGTAACACTCGGCCCTGAAGATGGTGCTCGGAAAGCACCGAAACTGTTGGACTCATTCCAACTTTTAATAATAAGTAAGTGACCGTTTTCTACTCGAAAATATTTATATATATTATGTTATGTAACTCACAATGAAGTAGTCGGACATGTGTACGGGCTGCGGGTAGGAGCCGACGAAGCCTCTCTGGAAGAGCGTGTGGAGGAGGAAGGCGGAGTACGACACGCGGCCAGTCCACGTGAAGCCGCGCCACTCCACTATGCTGCGGTATATCGCTGCACACAACATACACTGTGATACAATTCAAATACAAGATGGCCGCCCACACAAATTGAGCGTTAATTTTACGTTATCGAGTTTTGTAACTCAGAATTCTTAACACTGATTCAGAGATAAAAAGAATTGAAAAATAATTTCCCCAAAAATTTATAGGATTTTTCAAATGTTACTTTGCTCCCTTACCGCCAACACTCAGCCGGAGTCGTATCTTGATAATTAGCCACTTTTAGGTCTGTTTTCCATTTTTTTTTTACATAGCAAACGCTTGATCGCAATTCACCTGATGGTAAGCCATAAGGTGGAGCGCGCTTGTCCAGAAACCAGTTCATTTCAAAACCGCTAGTTCATTAACAATAGTTGTTTATGCAACTGTCATAATAATGAAGGGTATTAAAACACGAGTGTGAGTTTCATAAACTCACACTCGTGTTTTAATACCCGCGTTATATGCAATTGCATAGACTACTTTATCTTCACTAATGCAATTAATCAAACAACAAGAGTAAAAGCTGACAATAAACAAACAGACATTAAATTCACGCGTACGTGTATTGTCACAGTGAACTTGCCTCCAATAAAATCTAACCAATGAGAGCGCAGCTGCGCGCGCAGGGCCAATCAGGAGCGAGCGCGCGCTGTTCTTACTGATGTTATAATGAGATTTTACGATATCGATATGGATCATTTCATCATGTGAAATTGAGTGTTTTGTTGTCTGTGCCTTAACAGTAGTAATTATAAGTCAAGTATTGGAAACATAAGTAGAATGTTACAACATTAGTAAAAATACGATTATTAGAAATTTAGCTGACCGGCGGCTGCTGTCTGCAACCTATAAACGATGTTTAGCAATTGCTACCTAATTGATACCAATATTGAATGTGTTTTTTTACTACTTTATTTTTATAATATTTATTTGTATGTGTAATTATGGATCATCAGTGTCTGAAATAAAGAGATATTATTATTATTAGTGTATACAAAAAGTTTATCGGAGAACAAGGCGTTTGGCAAAAAATTCTTACTCTCAAAGCGGAACACGCATCCGATGATGAAAGCCACAATCACGGTCTGGAAGACCGGCTTGTACAAGGTAGCGTAGAGCACGCGGAGCGCGGTGGACGGAGGCCAGCCGTCGATGTAGAACAGGCCGCCGGACAGGATCACCGCCACGCCGAGTGGAAACAGCAGCCAGAACGCCCAGCGGTAGCTCTGCAGACAAAGAGGAGAGGCGTTGACAGCTCAGTCGGGCGTGTGGTCGCCTCATGCCCCGTAAGACGTGGGTTCGATACCAGCCAATAAGCTCGAGGTGAAGGAAAATATCGTGAGGAAACCATTAAATATAGTTAGATTTTTTAGTATTTGATTAAAATATGTATTTTTTAAATTTGAATTAGTAATAACATTTCACATATTAAAATCTAATTAAATAACCCGTCCCTGGTACAAAGGTGCCCATCACGCTCGCTGCACTACCGCGCTGAATAGCTATGGCCAACTTTTACACCAAGAATAGGCCGGAGCGGAAGTCACCGGTAATGTTATTAGATAGATAGATTAACTTGTTTATGGACAGATATCTATCATACTTAATAATTTATTTATCACAAACAGCAGCCTTATTGCTAAAAGCATGGTGGTATGGTATTTTGTAGTGCTAGCTTGGCAAGCAATCTCCCTCAAGTTAAAAAATCTGTCGCCAAGCAGCTAACAGTGTGTTCCGGCAGCCTCCTTGAGAGTCAGTTAGTACAGACTAGGCATGCTCTACATTATAGTGGAGTATCGCTAACTTGTTTGTTTATGAGCCCTAAAGAATATCTACATAAAAATATATCTGTCATTTTGCACACCGCATATGCGGTAGCCTACAAGGGACACTTCTGAATTTTTATCATGTTACCTGTGGCTACTGTGTGGAAAATAAAATTATTTCATTTCATTTTAAAAATAGTATTGATTTCCTTGGTATTTATTATTTTCTATTAGTAAACTGATTTCTATTCTACTGTATTCTAATCAGAACCTTCATAGAAAAAAGTGTAAGTCTTACGAGTTGGTAAACATCATTTTACAAACCAGGTTTAAACTTTGCATGGTACGAACATGATGGTATTCCCACGTCGATGCAAGTTCGTGCGTAAACTCACGCACCGCGGCGCACGCGCATTCTATCTAGCATTGCCATTACACATTACTATAGGAACTTAATGACCCTTACTAAGGTTAGCATACTAATAGCCAAATCCGTTCAACCATCACATGAAGAGATGGAAACAATCAGTGAAATAACAGTGTTTAAATTATAACTTACAAGTATAAAATGTTTAATCATATAACGTCAACATAAAACATAATTAAATATGAAAATATTACGTCCAAGCCCCTCGCCCATACGTGCCCATCAGACTAGCAGCATTCCCCCGCTTTATGGCTGTCGCACCTTATTATAAATATCAACCGCGTCTCTTTCTATAAATGTGATCAAAAGTTTTGTAAGCGCCAAGGTGCAAAAACAGTCATACTTTCAATTGTTACACCACCCATTTAATCTCGATTTGAAGATCTCAGGATGGTATTTTTCAGAAATCAGAGTCCCAAGCAGAGAATTCCAAAGCTTCGCAGTCCTCACTATGAATGTTGAGACGTAGCGCTTTCTGACAATCTTTGGAATATCCACTGAGTAGCGGTGTCTCTTACCCGTTGCCTTGCTCGTTCTATAGTGGAACGGAGATGGGGGAATTAAGTTGTGCAATTCCAACGCACACTTTCCGAAATGTATCCGATAAAACACTGATAGACTGGCAACCTTGCGTCGGTCTTCCAGGCTTTTTAGTTTGGCTTTGGTCACGCAAGAATTGCCGATGAGCTTCTTGGCTCGCCTCTCAATAGAGCAACCGCGTCAAGTAGCAGCTGTTCCATGAGTTACCTTGTACTTAGAGAGGTCTTTCTTGGCAGTCTGCCAGTGGTAGGCCAGGAAGCCCCCGGCCAGCCCCAGCGTGTAGGTGGACAGGTTGGTGTGCCCCCGGATGTAGAGCAGCCGGAAGGTGTCCTCCGACGCGTACAGGTTACGGTATGCCCTGGGGAACAAGTAGAGGAATCATTATTTGCTTTTTGGTTTTTATAAGTTACATTTCGGAGAGAGTGCAACGGAATTGCGCGAATTGATCCCCCCGCCCCATTCCACCATCGGAAGAGTAGGGAAACACCAAGGCGGCATCGTTATACCGTGGAGGTGCCTAAGTCGCGTACTAAGCGATTTGCGTCCACCTTCATTGTGCGTACCGCCAAAGTGTAGAATTAGGATAACTATAATCTAGCTTCATTTTACTTCTGGGCAAGCGCGCTCCACCTTAGATCGCAATATCGCTTACCGAGAGCAACCCCATAAAAAAAATTACTTAGCATTAATATGTTTGTTTAGAATAAGGAAGGTCCCACTGACTGGTCTCAGGGTCTTGTCTTGTAAAGAGGTTTAGGCCATGATATACCTTGAAGACCAAGTGCATCTCGGCGGAATTTGGATTTTGTCTGAGGTAAAATATCAGTTGGAAAATCTAAAATTATAATATAGGTATAACAAATGGCTTTTTACCAAATTCATAAGTCTGAAATCGACCAGCATTGGTTTTAAATGTAAATGGTTACATTATACTTTTTACGTTCCAGAAACAATTTCTTAACAACTTCAACCGTTTACGATTACTACACTAAAATTGTAAAATCCAATTCCAGATGCCAGATGAAGTCATGCTGTACCTACGGCCAGACTACCACTGACTCTGGCAAACGCCTAGCTGTATAATGTCTAAATTTGCGTTGTCAAATTTGTTGTGTATGCAATAGCTAATTCAGGCGTTAAGCAAGGGGAGGAAGTTATACTTCGTTTTGTTAAGGAAGATCGTATGTGTTAAGTAGAGGAGTGATAGTCGGTCGAAGGAACACACCCCGAAAATAATAAGAATATTTTCTTTGCATATCTCAGCGGATGTACACAAAAATTGCAGATTTTCTTCTATCTCAAGGTTTTATATCCTCTGTTCAAGGCTTTATATCCTTCAAGGTTTTATATAGACCCAATATACTAACTCCGGAGCCTGAATGACCACAGCGTCCAGGTCCTGGAAGTACGTGTGACCAGCTGAAATGGCGAGAGAGATGAAGAACAGCAGGAGCAATGCGATGACCCTGGCGCGTGGCTTCCGGGTGAGCACACACACCAGCAGGCCGACGCAGAACAGCTGCGTGTCTGCTGCCAAGTACCTGTAGTGGAAAGAAGACAGTGAGTGAGTCTTAGAGCCATGAAGTCTGGTGTGCTAGTCAGAGCTGTCAGACCTTATATCTCGTAAGGCATAGGATTGAACTTCGTAAATAGGCTTGAGTTTCGGGTGAAGGAAAACATCGTGAGGTAATGATGATCATAAGGTAACAAAAGCATGGTGGTTAAACATTTTCTGACGGTTGCCTGATTCGCAACCAACCTCAAGTTAAAATCTGTTGGGAAGCGCCTAACGTTGTGCTCTAAGTTAGTTCTTATGAGTCAGTAGTAACTCCAGACTTTGCATGCTTCACTTCCGGGCCGAGTGTCGCTTATTACTGTACCCTGCAGCTCAAATAAATGAGGTCTAATTTAATTTATTTTTCTGCTTCTTCTTCGTATGAGTTAAGTGGCCAAGCTCTGGTGTCAAGAGTTTTCAAGCCACCCGAAGGCCTCTGACATGGCTACTGGACCTACAATTTAACGTGTCATCCGACCCATGGTAGCGCCCAGATGAAAATGCCACTTGAAAAACGACAAATTTTTCTGCTCATCTCAAGGTCAATGATCTTTCAAACAACAAATGTGTTTAGATCTTATATTAAAGCTGGTAGGGTACTGACCAGGTCTGAGGTGCACAGAACGCATCATCATACACATAGTTGTTGACGTAGAGCAGGTGTGCCCACCAGTACTGGCGGCAGGCGGCGGCCTCGCTGACCACCACCATCTTCCACAGCGGGCCGCTGCCCGCGTGACGCATCAGCGTGCTGATGATGGCCAGGACTAAGGCGTACGTTGGGGTTAGTCTGCAATACAGTAGATAATTAAGAGTTTTATAATAATCACATATATTGTTTTTTTTTATCCTTGATAGGTTAGCGTTTGACTACAGCAGCTAGCCTGATGTTAAGCTGCACTGCAGTCTACGGTGTGGCACGCTTACCTAAAAGATACCTACTTTTGAAGGCCCCCGGATGATGATACCTCTCAGGAAACAGAGACTCAGGTAGTGAGTTCCAAAGCTTCGCAATCCTAACAATAAAGGTCGACGCAAAGCGTTTTGTACGAAAGTTTGGAACTTCAACTCTGTATTGTAATTGTGCGAACCATTATACTGTGCAACTCTTTGCCGGAATCCCTGTTCCCTCTTAATTATAATCTCACTGTCTTCAAGGCGAGAGTGAGAGACATTGAATAAAATGTAAAGATATGTGTGTTACCCATCCTTTTCTCCCCCTTTATTAAAAATAATTAATTTGACAAAATGTATAAGGATTTAAATTGTATTAATTAATTAGACATAGTATAAAGTATATTCTCCTGTATTTGTTTAAGGCCAAATTTGTTGCAATAATAATAAAAAGTTAAGAATAAGAATTAATGTACTCGTACATGATAACAAAAAGCATGAACCCAAGTGTCTACGGTGCGCAGAATGTAAAAAAAAGACGATAGTGAATCGGTTTCTTCTAGGTAAGCGCGCTCCACTCTACATCTCAACATCACTTAACATCAGTTGAGTTGCGATCAAGCGCTTGCCTAGCCATCATAAAAAAACTAGGTTTTGAAGCAATTACTGCTAGTTACTTAGTGTACTTTATTTTCAGCTTTATAAAACTGTGTGATGAGTTAGGTTAGTCTTCTTAATTTAAGTGTTACAAAAAGCGAAATACTGTTGCCCCGCATATCAGGATCATATTATTATGATACTTAGCGCGGGGCTCAGTGGATATGGCAAAACGTACACTAAGGCTAAGCTATAGTACTTTGAAATTTAATTTGTTATAGTACGTTTCATCCTTGTATTTGTGCTAAATAAACTATTTGTATTTGTACTGCTCAGTCAGGTGTGCGATCATGTAGATGTGAATTTTAATCTTATCGTTGGTATGGCAAAGAACCACCCTTTACCGAAAGTTCAAAAAGTGTCATTGAAGGAAAACATCGTGCGGAACGATAGCGTAGAAAGGTGGTAGAGCAGTGTCTAGATCTTGCTTGTCTATGTCTGTCAAGTTGAAAACCTATCGCCCTACATCAAGCGGTATATATTAGCAGCCTCCTTGATGGTGGTATTATGCTTAGCTTCTTTATTTGCAGTAACACCCCTAGCGTTGAAATAAAAAAACTTGACGTGTCACAAAACAACGCTTATCAACTTAAACAACGTCCTTTTTAAACCCGAAAACAGTACTTGGCAGCAGAATCACTAGCATTGAAGTAGTACTTTTCCGTACAGAAATACAGAACTTTATTAGCCCTAAATAACATACGTTAAAGGCAAGTCATACTACAATAATTACTTAATACTTAAAAAACATTACTAAGATTAAATTAAATAAACTTACAAATTTAATTAAATAAATATTCTACCTCATTAAATACTACACACATTAGCACTTGTTTTCCATGTCTATTAAATTTGAAATACTACTGTTTACACATGAATAAAATTCTGCAAGCTCCATATTCATATAATCGCTTAAATTATAAAAGGAATTACTTTCACAAAAACTTTTTATTTTCTATTTAAACATACTATTATTATTATATGTTATTTTCTCTGGCAACTTGTTGTACATTAATATTTTTGTATAACATCCCTGTTTCTGTACTTTGGCTAGTCTATTTGCTGGTAGAACTTTACCTATCTTCCTACATCAACAATATGGAATAGCATTTTTTTTATTCTGGTACATTTTATTTTCATGAATTTCTAGCAGGCTACTAGCTGACCCGGCAAACGTTGTTTTGCCTTAATAAAAAAAAAAAAAACTAAATATGCAGTAGCCGATTCTCAGACCTACTGAATACGCATATAAAATTTGGAAAAAATCGGCCAAGCCGTTTCGGAGGAGTACGGTAACAAACACTGTGACACGGAAATTTTATATATAAGATTTAGCATATAACGTACAGCCTCCGCAGAAAAAACTTGCTTACCTGAGCCACCTCATTAGCACCCCCTTGGGCCACTGCAGAAAAGTGACCTCATGCTTCTCAGCGTGGAGACTCAAGTTGTATGCCATCAGGAAACTTGACATCACGAAGAAGGTGTGGGTGACCAGGCTGCCGTTGTACAAGATCTGCTTTAGAGGATCTTCGTACGACTGTCAGGGGAAGAAAGAAAGAGAAAAGCTAATAAATATTGTCTGAATCAATAAGTTTTGGAAAATATTTAGTTATACATATAAATAAAAATTATTTGAAGGTTTTGGAAGAATCCCTAATTACTTTTGAAAAAATTATAAGGCATATATCACTCGGTGAAAATGTAGTTTACCACCGGTGAAAGAATTCTTAAAATTGATTTAGTAGTTTTTATGGTAGATACCCAAAAGGTACCAACGGGACCCTATTACTAAGACTTTTTGTCCGTCCATCTGTCTGTCGGTCTGTCTACCATAGGCTGTATCTCAAGAACAGACACAGAAAGTTGAAATCTCCACAACTGCTGTGTTTCCGTTGCCGTTATTATAACATATAACAAATCACTAGCTGTCGCATTTACAATATTACTAGCGATTTTCGAGGCGAGAGTGAACCGGTTCCTTCTAGGTAAGCGCGATCCACCGTAGACCTCAATATCACTTACCATCAGGGGAATTGTGGTCAAGCGCTGGCCTATTCAGAGTAAAAAAAAAACTAACAAACCTCAAAGAAAAAAAAATAAGGTTCATAGATTTTATACTGCACAGATTTCACCCCATGTCCAGGCAAACGGTTTTTTTTCTTCTATATACACATGCAGTTTTATCGTTGCAGTTTGAACTATACCGTCCAAATCCTAGCAATTTTTGTCTCATACGTAGCAGTCATTATTTAGAAGTAGAATGTCAAAAGCCAGAGCAATTAAATCAATGTTGGAAAGTAAAAACTCACCTTTTCTATATAGAGCGGGTTCTCGACATACGCAAACGCCATCATTAGAACCGTGTGGGAGAAAAACACGCAGATCATAGTCAAGGTTCTGGAAAATAATAATACGTAAATAGAATTCAATATTTTTATTTTGACTACACATTGTCATATGTATCTTCTTTACGGACGAGAGAAGGCAACTTTGCCAGCATCGGTAATGTATAATGGGTTGCTTAAAAAAAAATAGTTTTCAAGAATTTCTTATAATTTTCCAAATTTATAACAACTGTAACATTCTCTTAGTTCTTAGCCAATATGAGTTATTTTTACTTACTTAAAAATATAAATAAGTAGTTGTTTATAAAAATCGATGTTACCTAAATCCATGGAACAGTTTCAGTCTTTCTAATCTTGGTTCCTTCGCCGTGTCTACTGGAGCAACCAATCTGTCCCAGTTTCTTCGCAGTGAGAACGATAATAAATAGGGATTTCCTGAAACCATATACGCATACAAGATTACTAATAAACTAACTTTTGGTGACTTGGCCACGGTTTGGTTTTCACGGGTTCAATCCACAGGAATAAAATTTCGTGAGGAAATCATAGCACGGTGGTAAAGCATTTTTTGTGCTCTCCTAGCTAACAACCACACTCAGATTGAAATATCTGTAACTAAGCACTCAACGGTGACTCTCGGCAGCCAGCCTCCTTTGAAACCAGTTATTCTAGACTAATCATGCACCTCAGGCTAAAGTGTCGGTAATTCGTGTGATTTGATTGTTTTGGCAAACAATACCACAGACATTGTTGTCTGTGGTATTGTTATAAAAATTGTATTCTTGTTATAAATAATGTAAAACTAAGTATTCATTCAGTAAATTCATACCTGATCGATCCTTATCCAATATAAAGACATCGTAGAGGCTTCCAACAAGATTGAGCACGATTAAAACTAAAATAACCACAGCCACGATAATATCACTAACATCTAGTGTTACTTTATCACTTTCTTTATCACAATATCTTAAGTCTAATAATTTTCCTTTTAGTTTATACTCGTTCCATAGAGAATGGTTAAGGCATCTCTCAAGGCTCACTCTTAGGTCCGCCTCTGTTTGTGATGTATTGCTTGGTAAGAAATTTTTGCATGTGTTTGTAACACAAACACCTCTGTGTATTTGTGTGTGATTGAAGTGTTTCACTCTGTGTGCTGAATAGCCCTGCAAACAATGAAATATAAATTAAAGAAATAGTTTAGGGATTTAAATACACTTATTTTTATACTAAAACCAGCCCCACGCCTGACTGAGCTATCGTCGTTTCTGTACCATAGAATGAAATATCTTACTTATAGCATAGACAAAGTTTATTATATTTGTCAATGCTTATAGGTATAACCACAGAAAATTACATACATCTGTGCATAAAAAACCAAGTAAACAAAATATTTAAATTATTTTTCCTCAATACCATAAGATCTTCGCATTAATCTTTAATCACAAGCTAACCTTAAACAATCGCTTATTTTAAAAGAGTGTAGGTTTTCATTTATTATTTATCATCATTCCACGATATAAGAACTACATAATAATAGAGCGGTTTATGGTTTCTAATGTACTGGTTATTAATAACCATAAAACTACAAGGCATTACTCTATTATACGTAAATAATAATAAGTAAGTACATATTACGGTTCAGAGAACTTAGTGAAGATATAAAATCATAATTGCAGGGCGAGTCAGGCAGTAATTATCTAGATACATTTATCGATCATAAACGTTTATCGAGATCCATTTGCTGTGCCGACCCCACCTAGTGGGATAAGGCAAGGAAGAAAAAGAAGAATCGTATATCGATTGGATTGCGTTTAATGTTACAGACTTGATGTGTTATATGGTGGAGCTAGCTTGCCTAGGAGAGATCTTTTTGGCAGTGAAGACTGTGAGGTTTGTGACTTTATTGGGATTATGGATGGATTCTGGTAAGGAGCTCCAGTTTAGCTGTGAAACGCTGTGTTTAGCTGTGACGCGCCTGAAAAGCTCAGAAAGAAGACTTCCTGGCTCCAAACCCTGCCAAAGCACTGAGAGATTCTTTTCGAGAGAGATATTGTACCTAGTGTAGACGCGCCATACAATTTGAGTGAAGCGCGAGACTCGCGAATTAAGAATTTCATGTATATAAATTAATATATAAAATCAACATTTAAGAATATTGAAATTATAAGCTCTTAAGTTTATCATTGCCTAGTCATATGTAAGATTTATTTTATTGTTTATTACTTTAAGAAACAGTATTTTTTTAATTTTAAAGCATTTATTTCAAACTATCTATCGAATTTAACGTAATCGCGTTCGAATTTCTAGAATGAATAGGTGTCTTGCAAGCGTATCACATTTTAGACCTCAGTAAAGCTTAACATCAGACAAGATGTGATCAAACTTAAACAAATATTTTTCTTAAAACTATTGAGTAAATTTTGCATAATCGCGTTTTGTTTTACTTTTGTTTTAGACCTTTGTAAAGCTTAACACCACGCAAGCTGTGGTCAAACTTGAGCCTATTTAGGGTCAAATAAACCTACCAAACCAAGTAATATAAGTAACCTTGTGGAATAATTGCTTGTAACTCTAAAAAGGATTTTCTGATCTGATGTTTCATCTGACGTCTAACAATTTAAATAAAAGTAATATTGTGGTACTTCCAGACATTAGCTAGTTAGTATGTGTAAGTCAAGGTCTTTGTTCAATGATAAGCTGTAGGGTTGAAACTCTTAAAGTTTTCGTTGAAGTTCAACTTGCGATTACTTGAAATCTATGATACTTAGAATATTAAACCTTGTGGACTAAATTCTAAATATGTCTAGGTATGCGTAGTGTAAGTGTTCGGCTCTCATAAAGGTATTATTGTGAAACGAGGGTAGAACTACAAAACCTGCAGTCCGCGCGTCGCGGCCTGAGGTAGTGACTCTGGAATCGTATGGGAGTCAACCCGCGCTCGTATCATCACCGCGCCGAAGTACAGAGTTACTCTCATATATATCCTAAATCGTGTCGCGCGTCGCTTCACCGACGAGGATATTTTTCTGTGCCGTGCACAATACTGTTCTGCATTTCAACAAGGACCTTGACGATCGTTACTCACCGAGCTGCCGCCAGACGCGAGGAGTTATCCCGGGGAGTGGCGTCGTGGATGAAAGGTACGTGGTCCTATCTAAGTTTCGCAATTTCCTTGTGAGAATCAGAACTTGCTACAGTCCACTCATTTTGTATCGAACAATAAGTATCGTCACACCGTTCAGAAGCACCTTGTATACATAGACCAGTATTCCTAATACGACGGCACTCGGATGTGCCTCGCGGACGGAGCTCAGTCGTATAATTAAATAAGATAATTGCCAGTTCTAAGTAATGCCGCGTTGAAGGTATTTCCACGTTCATTGCATAAATCACTGTTGACGCTTTGTGCAAAAATCCTTGTTTATGTTTAAACACAAAGGAAAATGTTTATGTGATAACATTAAAACGCATTTAAATGGATGATAAAATAGAACGAGCTTAGGTAAGGTCATTTTTGAGTTGGAATGTTATTATTATTATTATTAAAAGCCTGCTCGATCCCACTGTTGGGCAAAGGCCTCTCTACGCTCTTTCCAATTGTCACTATCTAGCGCTATTGTGAACCAAGTTGGAATGTGAAAATTATTATTTCATTGTATAATTTATATAATTAATTGTAGACTCAGATAATCATATTAAATGTCCATACAATTGCAATGTAAAAAACAAACTAAATTAGAAACGACCTTGGGCCTAAAGCACGGCTAGCTATGATGACCTGATAGGATCTTCGAATCTAAGCAACGGTCGATGCGGACAGTGTTTGGATGGGTAACCATGCACTAGACTATCGTTTTTACAAAGGCATTTTCATCTGGGTGCTACCGTAAGTCGGATGACACGTTAAATTGTAGGTCCCGGCTATTAGTCTTAGTACAAGCAGTCGTTAAGCCATGTCAGAAGCCTTCGGGCGGCTTGAAAACTCTCGACACCTGAGCTTGGCCACTTAGCTCATACGAAGAAGAAGAAAATGACTGTGTTTATTGGATGAAAAAAAACTACACAATAATTAAAAAACCTTACAAATAGTAAATTAAACCCAAGTCAGTGTTCGCGGGTAAGGTGCCTAAAATGCTGGCGGTATTACCTCTCTGGATCGCCTAACTTAAACGTTGGCCGAGGTAAGCGCTAGCTCTTGGGATATTGGACTATTAATATACCGAAATAATTGAAATTTAATTACATGAAAATGTAATTAAATTTCAAATTTCTGTTCTGTCAAAAATAATTATTGAAACATGTTTGTTGATGTTGTCAACACAAACAGCATGTTGGTATTTTATCTAGGATCAAAAGCGTGCTTTGAAAATACGTTCGTTTGAAATAAAGTTTAATTAAGTAGTAGCGTAGTAACAAATCCTAATCTTTATACTAAAGTTAAACGCATATTTTTTTTTCATATTTTAGTTAAATTTTGAACGAGTTAAATGTCGAAAATATATTTATGATATGTGTGTTTTTCTAACTTAGATAAGGAAGTAATAAAAGGGTACAGACCTCTATGATCCTGAAGAGTTCAGACCTGGTGTCGGAGTGGAGCGCTACGTCCAGAACACAGTACGCTCCGCCAGACTCCGCCAGACACGCCTCGTACGGCTCCAGGTGGAACAGAGCCGGCATGCGGTTGTATTCGCTCTCTGAAAAAAAAAATAAAGATATAGCGTAGACAGAGAATTTTGTCTATGAGATATAGATAAAAAAAAATATTGGCCTTACAACATCTCGTGGCATTTGGCAAGTCGTTCATTACATTTGAAGTTCTTCGTGAAATTCATTAGCACCCATCGAGATCTCAAATTTTTGAAAGAAAAATCAATGTCAGTTTGTGACTGGCCGGTGGAGGGTTAAGACATAGTTTAGCCGGAATACCATTTTAAGTTTATGTAAGTGATAACTATGTAATTTTATGTAAATGGCGTCTTAGTGCAAAAATCTGAGAAGAATTTAGTATGACGTGCGTAAAGCCTTAAACTGATAGTCTGGTATTTTTTATCTTATAAAGCTTATTTATTAAAAACATAAAACATTACTAACTAAAATTTAACCTAAAATTAATTAAATTAAAGGTATAGTATTTTTAATTTAATTAATTTTAGGTCTGGTATTACAGTTAATTTGATTTCGATTATCGTGTTCTTTAGTATCTAGTTATACATCCCCCTCGCCCTTCGGTATTAAGTAAGGGGGCTTATTCAGCACATTCCTGCTAATACCAAGAACCGTGCGTGCTGAATAGGATTCCCGGTGGTTAGACCACCCATAGTTAAGTTTAGAATAAGCTTTCATTTTAAATAGTATTAATGATTAGAGTTAGTGCCTCCAAATCGGCAACACGTAGTTTAATTATATTTTAAGTTTAAGAATAAAGCCTCAAATCGGCTAAGTTAGTTTAATTTCATTACTTTTTAAAAAGATAGTTACACTCTCCCGAAACTTGACTATCTGTATTCAGCATAACAAAACTAGATATATCGTGTTTACGCATCTTATTTTGTATTTTTTTATTTTTTATCAGAGAGTTTTAGCCATGACATGAGTTTTATAATTTTATCCATACAATTTTTTATATTAGATAATATTTTTTACCAGATAGAATAGCCGCGGCTGCTAATTTCATTAGAATTACCTTCTTAATTTAGTCGAATTATTGGCTTCTAACCTTTGGCTGCCAATTTCACACCGGTGGTTTATTTATTATATGTATCTTCATAATTTGTCTATGTTTGTATTGTTTTACTCACTGTGCTAATAATCTTGACATGACATTATGTTAGTTGATTACATAGACAAATAATTACCTAAATAATTAACATTTTAAAATGACATAATAACAAGCGCTTTACAAAACTTACGTATAAGTATATTTACAAGTAATTTTATTGTCTTCTACGACTTGACCGCAAGGGTCACAGTCAAACGTCATATTTAATAGTAAATAATTATATAATATAATCTAGTTATCTAGATACACAAGATTAACAATGACCTATGTATTGTATGTAATTAAGATTAAATAACAGGTAAAGTGCGATTCGGACTTTGGTACCAAAGGTTCCGTAACGTCTTCTTCTTGTATATAAAATTTCCATATCACAATGTTAGTTACCGTACATACGGCTTGATCGATTTTTACCAAATGTTATATGCGTATTCAGTAGGTCTGAGAATCGGATACTATCTATTTTTCATAAACATAAATGAGGCAAAACAACGTTTGCTGGGTTAGCTAGTAATTATATTATTTAGATTTGCCTTGCGACACAGGTTCTCATGAAACCTACAGCAAGACGTAATACTAGTTATTATTCTGTGGCAAGGCACAATTCTCCAGCAACGCACGACTCAAAAGTCTGATTATAAGTCTACTTTTTATTTGTGTAAACCGTGTTCATACCTACTCAAGACGCAATAAATATCTTTATTCTTTTCTTCTTTTTTAAATTTGATTTTACAATTGTCTTTTTAACTTTTGTTATATTTTCCTATGTAAATAAAATAAATTGTTTTAAATTGAGTGAGGTCATGGCCTAAATCACATGCAACGGTTTTATATTTTTTGTTCTGTGAGAAAATCATTACTCTAGACTCGTAGTAAAAATGATGAGAAGGATTTGAGCCGAGACAGGAAAGTAGGTAGGTCGCTAAAGTCTTTTGCATCAGAGATGGTAAAAATTAACACTAAGTATGCAGAGCATGTATCTGACATGTCCTTTAGATACTTGGTCAGGATTTAAATGGGCATTTTACGTGATATTACGCGAACAAAGTGATATTTTTGCTGGGGTTGCAGAAATTGTGGTATTGTGACGACATTTGTGGCCTTCGCAGATTCTGGAGATTGGGTGTTAGATGGCTAGGTATATCTTCTAATCTTCTTCTAATATATAAAATTTCCATGTCACAATGTTAGTTACCGTACTCCTCCAAAACGGCTTGACCGATATTTTCCAAATTTTATATGCGTATTCAGTAGGTCTGGGAATCGGGTACTATCTATTTTCCATACCCCTAAGTGATAAGGGTTTGTTCACCCTTTTAAATAATAAAAAGACTTTTTTTATGTGGCATTAAAAATACTTACGAGCGTTTTTTATGGTCTTTTTAGTCATTTAATATGTTTTCATCCCGCTCTATAACTGATCAATTATAGTGTTTTAACTGTACTTAAGGCAAAACAACGTTTGCCGGGTCAGCTAGTAATATTATAATTATATGTACATTTGCCATCTATGATAATAGATTTGTCTTGTAAAAGGCATAAAGAAAGTCTTAAGATAGGTAAGGTGTTTATTTTTACAATACAATAAAAAGTAATTGAAGTGATTGTGTATTAAGTAGGTAGATATAGTAAAAATCTTTTGATGGACCTATATAACCGAATTGAAGATATTCTGTAAGGATTGTTATAAGTGTATGGAAATAAATAAATACTTATTTAAAAGACGTAGCAGTGGAAGACAAAAGGTAAATGTAATGTTACTGACAAAGATGTTGAGGAAGTGGCGGGAGAAGAAAAATAAAGAAAGCTGACCCACCACCATGTTAGATATATAGCTAGAATGGCTAAGAAGAGAGAGATGATGTCAAATAATTTTGGCAAAATATTTATTTTATTTATTAATGCAAAAAATACGTAAAACTCGATCCATGAGCAAGCCTTTGATTTAGGATGGAAATAAGCTGCATAAATCAAAATGTGTCGTCTAACAGAACGTGAAATAGTAATAACAAACAAATAAGCAAACAATATGTTCACGTAAAATATTGCCAAGACAAGAATATGCATGGGCCTCAGTCTGTTAAAAAAAGTTATCAGATCTCAGAACTCAGTTTTTTGGGTTCCATGCCCAAAGAATATCAACGCGCCCCAATAACTAAGACTTTTCTGTCTGTCTATTACTAGGTGTACCGTGATAGCTATAACAACAACTACAATAAATATTTAAGGGGGTCAACCATACCACTAACGTGAGAATTGCTTGTACTAACAGCCGAGACCTACTATTAACGTGGCATGCGATCTACGGTAACGGCCTAAAATAATCAATATCATATTATTCTTACTCACTAAAAAGTAGTAATTAGCCTAAGTTTATTTGTGTACTAGCTGCGCTCCGCGGTGTTACCCGCATCAATCTGCGATAAAAAGTGTGTGCCTGTGTGTCAAGTCAAAGTCTAACCTATCTTCATACCAAATTTCATCAAAACTTGTCCGTGAAGAAGCAATAAACTGTGTGTGTAACACACTTTCGCCTTTATAATAGTAGGAATACTTAAAGTATTTTTATTATTTATATTTTTGTTTAGGTAAATCAAAAGCATAACTCACCGTTCATAGTGTAAATGACCGCTGAGCAGCATCTTGCCAGCAAAATCGTGAGCACAACGCGGTACATTGTCGACTGTCCCCTTTCCTCTACTCGACTATATCCTAAATACGGTCAGCCCGGATATGGAGCAGTAAGAAAATGAAGGCATTCATGTACAGTTCATAATTTTTCCTCGTTTTTACCACAATATAACTACATAAGTAGTCGCTCGTCGCACGTGATCTGCATTTAAATATTCTGCTCCAATTTTTTATAAGTAGGTTTTCAAACAGGCCGCTGACTCAATATTTTATTTAGTTGTGTAAATATATATCTAAGAAGGTAGCTGCTATTAACATTTTCTTACTTTCACAAAAAAAAAAACAACAATGCACCCGAAAATCAATTACATGTAAGTATAACGAAATACGTGAGCTCTAAAAAACATCCCTGACCAACTCCCAAATTTTCTTTACCACTAATTCCCTTCCGCAGCACTTTGTTACTATCACTTCATTGATTTAGTAAAAAATACATAAAGACACAACAATTTCACTATTTCTCAAGACAAGTGTCGTGTGTCGTGTAGTAAGCGGTAATGCATTGAGATCGCACGCCTCGTTCAAGTCTAAAGTACTGAATATCCTCGTTTGATCTACTTCGGCCTCACATTATGGTGCCTGCAGTTATTATAAAGGACCATTATCGTGGTCCCTCGCTCGGTCGAGCAAGGAAGTTGATGGCGCGAGACGATATGTAAGGTAATGCGTATGTTTGAGGAATGTCACTACCTTACTCATAAATTGCTTAGTCTACTCCTTAAATGTATTTAAAGAGTTTGATTGCTAACAGTTAACATCTGAAACTACCGGAGCAATTAAAATTACTTTTGAAATCTATATTAGCTATTTTCAGATAATAATAATATAGATACTTTATTTAGAGTAATTCAAATTAAATTTTTAGATTTGCACCACATAGCCTCAAAAGAATCCAATATAATTACAATTTAAAATAAATAAACATCACTCGTTTATGAATCGCACAAACAACGTATTTTTAATTTTTTATAAATTTTAATTCAAAATATTTTATTGCGAATATAGTAATAGTATACAGATAGGTATTCGGTCAAAGAAAAAGTGCACCATAATCTGCCTTTCGGCGTCCAATAGTTAAAAATCTATGTCAAAACTTAAAGCTACTTACAACACTTACATAAGGACTGGATTTAACAATATCGATTCACTAAAAATATACAATATAAACAAACACCTTGAAAAAACAAAGCAAAATCTAAAAACAACTGAACATAGAACATACGAGTAGATGCAAGTGAACTTTTTTTTTACTTGTATATTTACCAGTGTAATAACTTACATTATAAAATTAGTTATTATACGTCGCTTCTTACTTTCATATACATACTGGTGATTCGATCTTTAACATCTTAAATAAACGATATAATATGTTAAAGAGCGTAATATCTGAAATTAATTTGATTTAAAAGTAAATCTTCTTCATACTTACATAATACTATTCTTGTTTTTATTAGCACAATACTTACATAATGTGCTAATAAAAACAAGAAAATATCCAAGACAAACTGGGTTAATTTAACTAATTATATTTTTCCTATTTATTCCAACCTGACCTATTATTATCACTAATGGCAACCATTAACGTTTCAAGTACTTATTTAAATAATTAAATGAGTATTTACTTCACAAACTTCATACAAAGTTGCACTATGTTATTTGCGTCATTTCTTTACTTAAGCTGAAGTGTATCTTAATCATTATCGATATATTAAATGACAAGTGAGACATATTTTCAGAAACATTATGTATCAGGAACATTATGTGACGCATAAACATAAGCAGCCCAATATGTATTCCCACTGCTGGGATTCAGGGCCTTCTCTTACAAGGAGAAAGATATAGGCCATAATCCACCACGATGGCCAAGTAAGGGTTGGCGGTTATTTTTTATTTGGCAAAGTTTTTGAGGGAGTTTAATAAAATGTTTTTCCCCATTTTGTGACAACGGCCGGCTAAAATACCAATTTTATCATCAAAACATATCTAGGAAACTTTCAACTTATTCACCTTTCAAACAAAAAAAACTGAATCGAAATCGGCCCAGCCGTTTGAGAGCTACGATACTAGAGACAAATATACACATAGACATCAACATATAGCATCGTGTTGTTTTTAAAAGAATGTTAATAATTATAAAAAAAACAGTAAGCGCCTGTTGAAAAATATTTTCAGGCATTTTAGCAGCTAAATTATGTCGTTGCTCAGAGTAAAACAACTAGCTCCTAAATTATTTGTGTATGTATATGTAGTATATCAATTGTGTTAGCAACCATAATACAAACTAGAATTGGTTCAGTATGGGGCTAACCAGCCGTGTGTAAAATGTGTCAAAAAAACCATACCATATTTCATATTTATTGTACACTAATAAATTAATTTTAAATAAACAAGTTACATACAATCAATTTATTAATTAAAACTAAACAAAAGTTACCTACATATAATCAATTAATTATTTAAAACTAAACAAAAGTTACATATAATCAATTAATTATTTAAAACTAAACAAAAGTTACATATAATCAATTAATTAATTAAAACTTAACAGAAGTTACATATTTCAATTAATTAATTAAACCTAAACAGAAGTGACATGTAATCAATTAATTAATTAAAACTAAACAGAAGTTACATATAATCAATTAATTAATTAAAACTTAACCCTTAAATGGACAATGTTGTTTTTAAACAACATACTAAAAATCACACATAAAATTGACCTTCATATATAAGTATATATTTTTTTAATTTTGTAGTTTATAAACAACACTCACATTATTGCAAAAAAAGTATAGTAAATTAATGTCTAGATTTTTTTACTGATTTTTCCTAGACAGTACATACATGTCTATTACACAAATATATTTTTTAAAACGTGAAACACAAGTCGTCCATTTATGGGTTAATATAATAAGTTACATATAATTAAAGTAGTAGTGCCTTAGAGGCGGTGCTTTAAAACTTTAATTTAATATTTGATTAATTTATACTCAAGTCAAGAAGCCAAGTCTGAGGCTTGCTGGCGGCTTGAAAACTCTCAACACTAGAACTTAGCCACTTAGCTCATACGAAGAAGAATACTTTATACTAGTAGTTCTTGGAACAGAAGACTGCGGAAGTAATATAATATATATATATAACGTTTTTATGACCTCAACATTTACTTTACTTGGTTATTTTTCGCATCAATTTCTGCTGTAGGTATCTACTTTTTCTTCTTTCTTCATATGAGCTAAGTAGCCAAGCTCTAGTGTCGAGAGTTTTCAAGCCTCCCGAAGGCTAACTTGGCTTAAAGACTGCTGGTACCGAGGCTTACAATTTAAAGTGTCACCCGACATACAGCAGCGCCCTGAATATGTTTTTTAGATCGAAGCCACTTTTAAATCGACAATCTTGACTAAAAATATATTGAGAAGTTGTACTTGTAATACAAAGTTTCGTCAAGACTGGTTTAAAATTACCACAACCAACATACAAACATACAGACACACGAAAACCATATTCCCAGTTAATGCAGATACTTCACTCGCTTCGCTCGCTCGATAAATGAGTTACAAAAGAAAAGAAAGTGTAACACGTTTACCTTTTCACAATAACCATTATTAATTATTTACAAACTTTCCGGTTAAATTACAAGTGTCACCATCATTAATTTACTGCTGTCACTGTCATTTGAAGTTGACATATTCGATGCCTCCCTTCGGTCGGCCATCTTGAAGAACACGCTCAGTCGTCTACCGACATAGCGAGGAGGTTAAGGTCAGTACTGTGAATATTTTATATGATTTTATTTTGTCTGTGATTTCAGTGATTGTGAATAAATAAGTAAAACGTGTATTGAATCGTTTAATTTACTGTCCCTTCTGAGGTGTAGATCACATCTCAGAAGTGGGATTGTGAACCGAAAAATTCAAATTCATCACGTCCACGCATTTGACCGCTACGATAAGATGTAATTTTAGTGTAAAATATCTCGTATCGCGGAAATATGTGGTTCTATGCATAAAATATCCAGACATCAGTAAATTAAAACCTTTATTTTTTGCAAAATATTCAATAATATGCAGATGAAATCAGATTGTAACTTACGCGGAAAATACACGTGACGCTTAAATCTAACAATCATTTAAGAAGCGGGTATCCAAGGATTGTTTTTTGTTATTTATCTATTAATATGATACAAATGGATTGAAGAAGGAACAAAATAACTAGAAATTATTATTTACCCGCATTCTATAGTTAATTTTTTTTTTCTCTCCTCTCATTCTGATATGCGATTAAATATGAATTACAAATCTCTGTAATTCTTTTGAATTGTACATTGTAAAAGTTTTTAGTTGTCTTTTGAGGTAAAAAGTTGTAGATAGCGAGAATGGATATTAACATATAACTTATGAGTTTCAGAAAATGAGTGACCGCCGAGAGAGTTCACGACGCACTTCACTGCGTCGGAGCCTCACACGCCGCGATGAGGATACATCGCGAGGGCGACGTTCGCGGAGTCGGAGCCGCACACGCCGCGATGAGGATACATCGCGGGGGCGACGTTCGCGGAGTCGGAGCCAGACGAGAAACCTACACGGCACCCGTCGAAGGAGCAGAAGTCTCAGCAGCACCCGGTCACTGCTACAGCGGGAACGTGAGCTGTCATTGGAGAGAGAGAGACTCAAATTACTTGAGGGCAAGGTACGTAGGGAACGTGAGCGGCTAAACGAGCGCAGTAAAACTCACCAAATATCCGTTACACCTACGTTACATCGTCCACGTAGTACTCACAAACGTTCTCCAGCTACTAGAGCCTTACCCGATGATGATCACAATAAACCTAATACAATATCACGAAAACGACCGCGTGAGAGATCTTCTACACCTACCTTACGACACCCACGTGATTCTCGACACCGCTCGCTAGTTACACCAACTAAACGACACTTACCTGATACTGATGACAGCGAAACTACCCTGAAGAGGCCTAGGACTACGGTAGATTTATTTGAAGAGTTTTTAAATGCATTTAACGCAAGGTCAGGGGATCGTGAATCGTTTTCGAGCTCGGCTTTTAATAATGTGATTCCGGATTTCGACCCAATGTTGAAAGAACAGACGATAAGTAATTGGCTCGACAAAGTCGATGAATGTACCGAAATTTATAATTGGAGCGAAAAACAAACGGTTCACTATGCCCTGCCTAAGCTTACGGGACTCGCTAAGACCTGGTACCAGGGCTTACCATCTATTAAGCATACTTGGGAGGAATGGAAAGCCATGTTGAGAGAATCATTTCCAGCGACAGAAAACTACGCGGAATTGCTAACTGAAATGCTTAATAGACGGGTACGCCCTGGAGAATCTTTTGAACTGTATTATTTCGCTAAGATAAACCTACTAAACAGATGTAAGATATTTGGGAAGCAAGCAGTAGATTGTTTACTATACGGGATTGACGATAGAGGAGTTCGCGTAGGTGCTCAGGCAGCTAAGTTCGATAAGCCTGAAGATGTGTTAGAGTTCTTTAAAACCATCAAATCGCAAAACCGACACCAAGTAGATAATAACAGGGATTCTTATCGAGATAGGCGGCAGAATAATTCATTGACCGGCGGTAACCCTACTAAGGCATCTGATAATAACCCCCGTAGTAATAATTCTAAGGGGACAATCAAATGTTTCAATTGCCAAAGCATAGGACACCCTAGCTTCAAGTGCCCAAAACCTTTGATTAAGTGCACTCTTTGTAATTACATTGGTCATGACTTGGCACATTGCCCAAAAGCGAAGAACGAAGACACAACTAGGGACAAGAACGTTTTAGAAGTTTCGACATCGCAATTGTGTGAAAACACAAATGATAAATATAAGCTTGCTATAACACTAAATGGATGTACCACTTTTTGTCAGGTAGACTTGGGAAGTGAAGCAACACTAATTCGCGAAAGTGTTGCACATAACCTAGGTCTTAAGTGGGAACGAGTGAACGGCCCATACTTAAGAGGACTGGGTAATGTCCCATACTTACCCCTAGGCCGCACAACGACTGACATTGTTGTTCAAGGGATTCAGGAAAGGGACGTTGAAATTCTTATAGTGGATGACCACTTGCTAAACTGCAACGTACTGCTAGGACACACGTTTACGGAGAGACCGTCACTTCAAATCACTAAAACCCCAACCGATTTAGTATTCGAACGAGTAGAACACAAACAAGATTTAAAATTACAGTTACGTATATTCGGTGATATAACTATAGATATAGGAGAGATGAAGGCTGTTACAGTTGATTCCAACATCGCTTGTGATGGGTGCATCTTCGTCAATGGGTCCGTTAGAGGCAACTTAGGTCAGGAATATTATCTTTTACCGGGAGAATATCAGATACAGGGTACTCGCTGCCTGCTATTAATTCAGAATGTCAGTGAGAACCTGGTGCAGCTTAAAAGTGGCACCCTCATTACTCGTGCTAAGTATATAAGTTCTAGTAAGAGCATAATGAAAGTATCTACCGATACTAGTCCGCATACACCAGTTGTTCCTAACTGTGGCCCAAAGCTGCCACAAGAACAGAAACAAAAATGTCACGATTTACTTGACAGATACAAAGAGTGCTTCTCTACAGGCATGCATGACTTGGGGTTTACTAATGTAACGGAAATGGAAATTCATCTCAAGGACTCCTCTCCTGTGGTTTATAGGCCTTATCGGATGGCATATTCTGAGCGCAAACTTGTCCAGAGTATGGTTGATGATATGATCAATCACGGCATTGTGCGAGAGTCGAACTCACCGTATGCCAGTCCGATCGTGCTTGTCAAAAAGAAATCTGGCGAGAAACGTTTATGTGTAGACTATCGCGCATTAAATAGCCGCACGAAAAGAGATCACTACCCTCTGCCGAGAATAGACGACCTGTTGGACCAACTCTCAGGCCAATCGTTGTTCACATCCTTGGATTTGGCTTCGGGGTATCACCAAATTGCTATATCCGAACAGTCCCGAGAGAAAACTGCTTTTGTCACACCCGATGGGCAGTTTGAATACAATCGTGTACCCTTCGGGCTTGCCAACGCTCCAGCGGTTTTCCAGAGGGCGATCCACAAAGTCTTAAGCAAATCCAAGGTTGGATACGTCGTCATATACATGGATGATATTTTAATACCATCCAAGACGTTCGAAGAGGGTCTAGAGCGACTTGAAGAAGTACTCGGGCTTTTACGTGAAGCTGGGCTTACTCTTAAAATGGAGAAGTGTCACTTTTTCCAAGAAAAAATAGATTTTCTTGGGTTTGAAATTGACAAAGATGGAGTCAAGCCTGGGATCACGAAAACCGAAGCAGTAAGCAAGTTTCCTACCCCACAGAACCAGCACGAGATAAGAAGGTTTCTCGGACTTGCCAGTTTCTTCAGGAGATTTGTAAAGGGGTTTGCACTCATAGTTAGACCCCTCACAAATCTTCTGAAGAAAGACATACCCTGGCAGTGGGGTGACTCGGAAAGTCAATCATTTGAGACCGTCAAGAAACTACTCTCGGAGAGGCCTATTCTAGCACTATTCGATCATAGCGCGGATACTCAACTGCACACCGATGCTAGTAAGCTTGGACTAGCGGGCATACTACTGCAGAAAAAAGGATCTGACCCCTGGCGACCCGTAGCTTATTTCAGTCGTCAGACCCAAGCCGACGAAATGAAACTCCACTCATTTGAACTTGAAACGCTAGCCGTCATCTGTGCGTTAAACAAGTTCCGGCCGTACCTTATCGGAATAAAGTTTATTATAGTGACAGACTGTAACGCTCTTCGCTCTACATTCACCAAAAGGGACCTCATACCCCGAATATCCAGGTGGTGGATTCAATTTTTAGAATTTGACTGTGAAATCGAATACCGCCCGGGCGAGAGAATGTCCCACGTAGATGCTCTTAGTAGAGGACCCGTTTCAGTTGAGCCAGAGCAGATACACACGCTAGATATACTGGCAGTCACTGCAGAAGACTGGATTTCTACCGTTCAATCATCAGATGAAGAAATCAAACGCATCAAGGAAGTTCTGGAAGACCCGGAGACGCTGAAGATTGCCAGTATTCATAAGGAGTACGTGATCAAGAACGGTCGAATATTTAGGATTCTGCAAGATGGCACTACCAGATGGCTCGTACCCAAGAATGTACGCTGGCAACTTTTGAAAGCTAACCACGATGACGTAGGTCACTTCGGGTTTGAGAAAACGCTAGAGAGGGTTCGAGCCCAATTTTGGTTCCCAAAAATGCGCAAATTTATTAAGAAATATGTGGCAGCGTGTCTTGAGTGCGCACACCACAAATTGCCAGCAGGGGCGAAAGAGGGACTACTTCACCCGATTCCAAAAGTCGAAATCCCGTTTCATACGCTACATGCTGACCACTTGGGACCATTCCCGCGGAGTAAACGGGGACACACATACATATTGGTGGTTGTTGACGCATTCACCAAATATGTATGTTTAACGCCCGTACGAAGTACAAAAACTAAAGAAAGTATAAAAACTCTCCGGACTATTTTTAGTTATTTTGGCTCGCCAACGCGGCTGATCACGGACAGAGGTACGAGCTTCACCAGTAAAAAGTTTAAGATTTATATACGATCGGTTGGAGCCAAACATATACTCAACGCGGTTGCCACACCACGCGCAAATGGACAAGTGGAGAGGTATAATCGAACTATACTGGCTTCACTTGGTTCCATGGTGCATGGCAAGAACAAAAATACCTGGGATGATCTTCTTCCCGACGTTCAGTTAGGAATAAACACCACCGTTCATGAGGTTACGAAGAGAACCCCTGCTGAGTTGTTACTTGGTAGAAATGTAACCAACCCAGCTCAAGGGTTACTGAATGACGTAGCTGAAGATATAGTCTCAAGGGAAGAGACAATAGAAGATATTAGGACAGACGCTAGTAAAAGGATAGAACAAAACCAAGACACAATGAAAACGCGATATGATAAACGGAGAAAGGAAGGAAAAACTTACGTCGAAGGTGATTTGGTAAGAATAGCAAGGGCTATAGTGACAGGGCCAGGTCAATCGAAAAAGTTGGAAGATAAATGCAAGGGACCTTACCGAATTAAAAAGGTTTTGCCGAACGATAGGTATCTTGTAGAAGACACTCCTCTAACCAGAAAAGGGAAAAGATACGAAACGGTTGTTGCAATTGATAAAATATTCCCTTGGCTTAGTTATGATGCTCCTGCTTGCTCCTCAAGTGAAGATGATAATGAAAGCGATAACTAAAAAAAAAAAAAAAAAATATATATATATATAAGTTAATTAAGATAATATATGAACTGTAATGATTGAAAAAAAAATGTAGTATTTACAGATAGCGAAATTTAATTAGAAGACAAAATTTATTAGATAATTGATTTACTAGGCTAGTGATGAATGAATAATATATTGTGATCAAAAATATACATAATAATATAGTAGATTCAAATGATTCATGCAAATAACGTAGCAAATTATGACAATTAATACATATTATACAATTAATATATATTTAAATGATTGTAATGTGACACATTGTGATTAAAGATAAGGAAATAAATGTTACTAGATATGTGATATAAAAATACTATATTGTGATAAAGTGAGGGTGTTTCGTTCCGGGCAAGAGTGGCGTATGATCTCGCCGCCCATGAGTGGTCTGAAACATCGCAGTGGCGCGAAGCAAGAGTGAAGGAAGTAGCTCTCGCATCGCGCTGCTATAAGATAGTAGTGAGGGTGTTTCGGTTCGGGCAAGAGTGGCGTATGAACTCGCCGCCCAGGAGTGGACCGAGGCATCGCAGTTATGTGGATCGAGAGTGAAGGAAGTAACTCTCGTATCCCGCAACTATACCATAAGAGTGAGGGGTGTCCTCGGACCGGGCAAGAGTGGCGTACGAACTCGCCGCCCAGGAGTGGTCCGAGACATCGCAGTTATGTGGATCGAGAGTGAAGGAAGTAACTCTCGTATCCCGCAACTATACCATAAGAGTGAGGGGTGTCCTCGGACCGGGCTAGAATGGCGTACGAACTCGCCGCCCAGGAGTGGTCCGAGACATCGCAGCTGCGCGGGATGAGAGAATGTAACTCTCGTATCGCACAGCTATATTATAAGAAAATAAGTTTAAATATTCATAGAATTGGTTTTAGTTGGTTGTTTAGTTGATTGATGATTTAAGCGATTGCTGATTATGTGTAAACATTCGTTGAATAAGTGATTTTGATAGAACGAAGAGACTCGTTCTTATAGGATGGCCGACTGTAACACGTTTACCTTTTCACAATAACCATTATTAATTATTTACAAACTTTCCGGTTAAATTACAAGTGTCACCATCATTAATTTACTGCTGTCACTGTCATTTGAAGTTGACATATTCGATGCCTCCCTTCGGTCGGCCATCTTGAAGAACACGCTCAGTCGTCTACCGACATAGCGAGGAGGTTAAGGTCAGTACTGTGAATATTTTATATGATTTTATTTTGTCTGTGATTTCAGTGATTGTGAATAAATAAGTAAAACGTGTATTGAATCGTTTAATTTACTGTCCCTTCTGAGGTGTAGATCACAAAAGAAAAGTTAAGTTAAGAAAAGTTAAGTTTGAAAAGGTAGCTAACGTTTATTACGTTTTTTTTTACAAGATTTTTCAATATTATTCCCAGCCCTAATAAAATTTAAATACATAGATATTATCACGACAAATCCTTAGGTAAGGTACATTATATTATATCACACACTATACTTATTTACATATCACAGGTTTTACCAATATAAAACCTAAATTACAACATAACGTATCTTTATCTGTTCACAATCAGACAGATAGCGGAGGCTTAGTAATAGGGCTCCGTTTTAACCTTTTAGGTACGGAACACTAAAAACTAGTTAGACAATTTGAAATTAAATTTCTTTAACATTGTTTTTTATTTAGATAAATTGATTTATGCATATATAAAAGTAGCTTATAGACGTCTAAAAAACAATCTTTAAAATATTCAATGAAAACAACTCTAAGAATATAGAAAACAAAACATATTTATAAAGTAAACTGTTACCGTAAGGCATATTATATATTTGCACGAACAAACGGCCATACTTACTTAAAAAACTTTGGATATACGTCCAACGGATTTCGACACATTACGAACGTCATCATCGGGGACGAGCATAATACTGACTGTCACCGACGAGATCCGAGCAAGCAAGATTTTTTAAAAGTAAGTGTGACCGTTTTATGTGCAAATATATAATAATTATGCCTTACGATAATAGTTTACTTTATAAGTATGAATTTTTAAAATTCTGTTTGTATTGCATATTTTAGGGTTGTTCTTTAGACGTCTAAATGCTCTTTTAACATTAACGTCTATTTTAACATTATACAACCGTTTAGGTGCTATTTATAACGAGAAACTGTAAATTAAAGGTACAAAATGAGCAAAACTTTTTAATTATTGAAATTAATGAATATTTTTTTAAGGTAAAGGCACCTGTTTCCGCGGTATTTTCACCAAAACTTGAAAGGATATTGAATATTAGGCATTAACTGAACCTTTTTAACAGTTTGGCTATTTATTTTAGAAGCTTTATTGTTTTTACTTTTCAAATAGACTATATATTTCATTATTGGGTTGAACTTTGTATTTAAAATTAAATTAAATCTGAAAAAAGTCCTAAGCCCCTTATTCCGATGTAAAAATCCTTATTCCGATGTATTTGGTCCTTAATTCCGAGTGTACAAAATAGAACCGGTAGGAATGATACATGTTGTTTAAAAATGACTTCTTATTTATTCACATTAATTATTTATTAATCACATTATTATTATCAATATGGCTCCTAAAGAGCTACGTTGAACTACCCGAAGATTCACCGAACAATTTGTTACTGGACTTCTTAAGAATGTGAACTTTTTGATCCATGTATTTTGGAGATCGTCTTCTGTATATTTTATTCTAGGCTTCATTATCCTATAACCAAAAAAAATTATTAAAATTTTTAATAATCTCACCTTTTTAATCTTTAAAAAAATTAAACAAAGAAGTGAGCTATATACAACGTGTTGCTTTGCATTCTCGCCAAATTTGTAGAGGTAAGTATACTCCAATAGCAGACCATGAATAAACGATGGAGAAACCTTTAGATGGAAAAAAAACTTCTGTTCCAAACAAAAAATTCGTTGATCATAGTTTATTCGTGTTCTGCTAGTGGAGTAAAACTACCTCTTCACATTTGCAAAGCAACATGTTGTATATTAAGTTAAATCAAATCCATCCAGTAATACAAACGTCTTAATATAGGGCTCTCTGCCAAGCAAGGCATTATGTAAAATAATAGTAATAAGTACATACATTATTTGTATTTGAAAATTATTCATAAACGTTTACCGCTATCTTCCTTAGTTTGTGATAGTTACTAATGATTATGATAGGAGAAAATTTTTAAATTTTATGATAGTTAATTTATAAATTTTTATTTAGTTTTGCATTTACTAAAACTACATTGTTACCTGTACAAGTTGTGAACACTCTGTATTTCAATTGAGTCTGTGCCGCGGAATTACGTGCGTATAGAACCTTATCCCGACCTACTGTACATCGGAATAGCGATTCATATAAAAATATCATGTTTCCTAATTCCGAGTACTTACTAAAAAATTTATAAATTTTTCATATTTTTTATACAGAAAAAATCTTATTTGCAATATCGTCGTAAATATATATTTTACTTCCTAACACTTATATTAGATTAAATATGAACTTTAATTTTCTTTCTTATCTTTTCCATACAACGAATTAATAAAATAGGTAAATGAGTCATCTATTACATGCTATCATTAGTGAATGTTATGCAAAAACTTACCTCGGAAATAGATTTTAATATTCATTTAATATTTAATTTGTCAAATCCAAACCGAGATATCCTTAATCATAAAAACAACCCAGAAAATCTAAATATATATCAAGTCTATGAAATCGCTATTCCGCGGTATACATCGTAATTAGGAACTGACTAAAATATTTAGCACCTAATGCCGAGGTATATTCAAAATACATTTGGGGCTTAATTTACTCAGAAAAATGCACAAAAGTTAAGTGTTTTAGATTAAAAACATATTTTTTTAATAGTTTAACACAAAGAAGTAAACACAGAGTACAAAAATAACGAGAATAACACTATTTAAAAAAACATGGTAATCACGTGCACAGGGTCCAAAATGTATGAAACGTGCTTTTGAGCCAGCTGCTGTCGCTATTCTAACCGATTATTTCAAACTGTTTACACATGACACCACTTTTTTGATGATATAATTACGCAAAGATATATTATCTATTGAATGGAAAATCTTGCATTAATTTTCATTAATTAAATCTCTTGTAAGAGCTATTTTTCTAAATACCTCGGAATATGGTGCCAATTCTAGAACCCCTCGGAATAAGGTGCCTTTACCTTAACCAGTTTTTTTTCATAATGATCAATCTGATTGATACCAAAATAATATAAATATTCTTAAGAGTTGAATTTTAGACCTTTTTTCTATTTTTTTTTTTAAATCATTTATGATTTATTACGAAAATACTGAAGATGTTGTCCATATCATCGCTTTAGAGCGCGCCCCAGTTGGCACAGTCCTGGACGAGCGCGCGGAACCTCTCGGCGAACAGCTGGTTGGGGGTGATGACGAACTGCGCGAGGTCCGCGTCGCCAGACAGCGTGGGGGCGGCGCTCTCCTCCACCGTCACGATGGGCAGGATCACCATCGAGAACTGCAGCGCCAGCGGGATCATCTCGAAATACAAATGCTAGATGTATTTTTTGTGACACGATTAGTCGATAAACGAATGAATGAATGTGTGAGTGAATGAATGAATATTAGAGTGAATGAGTGAATGAAAAGTTGTATGAATGAATGAACAAATAATTGAAAGAATTAATGAAATAGTGAGTGGATGGCTAAATGAATAGATGAATGAATTAACAAATGAACGACTGAATTAATGCATTTAAGAATGAAGGAATTAATTACTTAATGAGTGGATTAATGAAGTAATGGATGAATGAATTAATGAATGGAATAATGTACGAACCAACGAACGAACGAATGAAGTAACGAACGCACAAATGAATGAAAAATAAATGAAAGAATGAATGAATGAACGAAAAAAATAATAAATGAACGAATGAATCGATAGTCGATAGATATATCCTTCTATGTTACTCCTTCACGCTGCAACGACTGGACCAGTATTGATAATTTATTATGAAAATTGGTTAGACCTTGCATTAACCTATAGGTTACTTATTAACTTCTTGTATCCCGGATTAACGCGGGTAACAGCTAAACACTATAAATGCAAATGTATTCGTGTGTTCATGAAGTGTGAAATGTTACTTTGTGGATTCGGGATATACCTCTTTAACATCGTTCTCGAACACCTCCTTAGAATACTCCGACTCCACATCCAGGCCGAGCCCGCGGAGCGCGACCCCCAGCTCCTGGTGGTAGTGCTGCAGCACGTCCTTGTAGTGCTTCCTCCGGAACTGCTGGTCCGTGCCGAGGAAGAGGAAGTACAAGAGGTCAGCTGCTGGACAGCCCGAGTGTACCGTCTGGTAGTCCACCACTATGATGTCCAGGTCACCATTCTGGAATGAGGAATTTTATGTGGTATTTTTTTTGTCGATCGGTCTAAACTGCCTCCAACAATAGTTGTGGTAGTTGTCAAAGACATTCTTATGCTGAAAATATTACATAAGCAAATTCAAATTTGATATCCTCGACCTTCGAGACCGGAAGCTGCTGCCCGCCCGAGCGGTCTTAACTTAAATCGAGTTATTAACTGTCATTACAAAAACAATATAAACAAAATAAATAAATACTAGGACTCATTTCACACACGGCTAGTTAACCCCATACTGAACCATTTCTAGTTCGTATTATGGTTGCTAACACAACTGATATACTACATATACATTCATATATGTTTTATATAGATACATATCTAACACCCAGACCCACAGCCAACAAATTTAGTTCAGCACAAAGATGTTGGTCGTGCCGGGAGTCGAACCCGGAACCTTCTGATTGGCAGTCCAGCGTGGTAACCTTTACGCCAACGAGGTCGTGAAATATGAATGTATGCTAATATAATATATGTTTATACATGTTGTTATAAAAAGCGAGTGTGACTCGGTGGTAATAAAGTCTGCTTTTCAATCAGACGGCCCCTGGTTCGATCCCGGCCCTACATCAATGGCTTGTTTTTCAAGTTATGTGTGGATTTGCACTCGCTTTACGGTGAAGGAAGACATCGTGAGGAAACCGGCACGTCTGAGGACCACAATATCCGAAGACGTGTGTCATCCGCCAACCCGCACTTGGCCAGCGTGGTGGATTGTCACCTATATCTATATCCTTATAAGAGAAGGCCCCGAGTCCCAGTAGTGGGAACGTATAGTGGGCTACTTGTGTTTTATTATGCTATACAGGTGCTACAATAGGTACTATAGGCATAGTACAAAGTCTAACTTAATTTTATTTGTTGATCAAAGTATCAAGATTATTATAGAAAAAATCACCTTGGCGCCGAATATCAGGTATGAATTGCCATTATGTCAGACCGGCCCTGGTTTTTGTCGCGCCTGGTTGCCTCATTTTATTGTGCTATAGGAAATGTGCAAGGTCTCTTAATTGAACGTGGACTGCCCGAGTCTGCTTAGTTCTATAAGCTTTAATTTCAGCCCTCGGCTTAGAAGCAAGAAGCAAAAATCTAAACTGTTTCACACTAATAAACTGTATAAAAATAACGTTTCCAGTAATAGTCCTATACAGCGCATGTGTCGCTCATATAACGAGCTGGTACTCAAATGTTGTGACGCTTCAGATAACAACCAATGTAAGACTCACATTACTGAACTGGATGTATTTAGTAACAGTCTCAGTCAATTTAGAAATAATATAAGTTATAGGTCAAATTGTTAAATTGTTTAGTACTTAAGATTTCCCCCTTTTTTTATGTATATCTGAACCTTGCTTATCATTAAGTTAACACTAGCATGCTATGTACTCTTCTTTGGATTGCAGACTTGTTTTTGTTCCTTTAGTTTAGTTATGTTTAAAATGAATGTTTGTAATCTGTCTGAGTGCCTAATAAATAAATAAATAAATAAATTGAGGCTCTCTGACTAACCGAGCAGTCGCTAACGCTGATGGTAAGCAGCACTTGTACACCACAAAGATGCCTTTTCTTATGTCGAAGTTTTTATTTTTTGCAAAAAAGCCGCCAAATTCCGCAACGCGCTGCAGTCGCATAGTGATATACAAGTATATAAAGACAGTTTATACACTGACGAATACTTCTCACTCAAAAGAAAAGCTTTAGATATGACTAATAGTATGAGCTAAAGTTATTACAAATGTATATTTAGTCAAATAATTTTAGTAAAATTGTCACATAATATATTAATTATTTAACTGTTAATTTATCGTGACATGTAATTATTTATTTATTTCTGATATGTAATTAAAAGTACCAATAAATGAATTTATGAGTTTATAACGATAGTAGATTAATCGAAGCGTGACCCGAGTGAAGTCGTTTCAAGAAAATACGAATAGATGGCGCTACGTGTATCGAATGATACACGTAGAACGATTTTCAACAAGAGGTTGAGCGTCTATTATATTGATTAGTCTATGATATTATACATAATAAAGCAAGTACTAGTACTAGTAGTACAAGTTTTATTACATGAAAAAAAACTACACAATAACTAAATATTAAAAAACCTTGCAAATAGTAAGTTAAACCTAAGTTGCCTAAAACGCTGGCTGTATTACCTCGCTGGATCGCCAAACTTAAACGTTGGCCTAGGTAAGCGCCAGCTCTTGGGTCATTGGTTCTGTCCACCAGCCGTTTAAATTGAAGAACTTACGAGCGTACATCATTGTACATTAGATGACAAGAATGACAAACATATTTTATTGGTACTTAGATCAGAGATAATGATACGTTCATTAGAAGTGTTTTCCGAGTCTTATTATAAAGCCATTGTTAATAACTACACATTTATAAACAATGCTATCTTGATTCATAAATAAATATTAGGATACATTAACTGCATAAAACGAAACCATTTCTAGTTTGCAAGCATTATGGTTGCTAACACAAATTATATGCTGCATATATACATCAGCAAACTAGAATAAATAGAATAGTAACTTGGCCGATAAAATGGTTCCACCGTTCAAATTAAATACCGCGGTGGGCGAAGCAAGACAGCTACCTGCGCGCCCGCGTAGTGTCGACCGACCAATCGTGTGCGAGCATTGTGTGTGTGTGTTTCGTTGGGATAGTAGTAAATTGTGTGCGTCAATGGAGTTCTAAGCGGCAATTGTATGGAGTTACTCGTCCGTTTATTCTAGTTCGCTGATATACATACATACATACTTAATATACATAGATACATATTTAGCAACCAGACCGACAGTCATCAAATGTAGTCCATCACAAAGATGTTGGCAGTACCGGGAATCGAACCCTGGTTGACACTCCGGCATGGTAACTATTACGCTAACGAGGTCGTCGTATATTTGCGTTTATAATAACGCAACGCGGTTGAATATTTGCGTTATTATAAGCGGGTAAAATCAACGATCAATGGTACGTTCCGTACCATTGTTGTATGGGCGAGTCTAACTCGCACTTGACCAATTATTCTTATGAGCTAAGTGGCCAAGCTCTGGTGTCGGGTTTTCAAGCCGCCCGAAAGCCTCTGACTTGGCTTAACGACTGCTTGTACTAAGACTAAAGGCCCAGACCTACAAACAACGTTAACGTGGCGAAAGTCTTTTTATTATTTACCTACGAACACAAAATTTATATGATAAAGTATATTTGCTAATAAAATGATCGTGACCATCGTAAAAACCTTATCGTATGCATTATAAAAAAAAACTAAAAACAAACTAAAACCAAGGGCGAATTGGACTCGCGCATGAAGGGTTCCTTACTATTGTTGTATGGGAGCCCCCCTTAAATATTTATTTTATTTACATTTTATAATTTAACTAGCTATACAACGCGGCAATGCCACGAGCGGTATGGGTTACCTTTCCGTCAGGTTCTATCCGGAGAGGCCTATTAAATTAATTTTATGAATGGTTTTTTTATTAGATTTTAATTTTATAATTGACTTGTATTTCAATTATTTTTTACTTTTAGTTATTTAACTAGTTGTCCCAGCGAACCTTGTTTTGCCTCAAAATTTTAAGCGTGAAATACCCTTATCACTTAGGGGTATGAAAAATAGATAGTAGCCGATCCTCAGACCTACTGCATACGTATATAAAATTTGGTAAAAATCGGTCAAGCCGTGTCAGAGGAGTACGGTAACTAACATTGTGCCATGGAAATTTTATATATTAGATTTGATAGCTAATATACATTTACACATTTTGTGGAAAATTAAGTGCTAATCTAGCAGCTACCGTTATTGATAAATAAAGATAGTTGGTCAAGTGAGAT
Organism: Mellilla xanthometata; assembly: GCA_035578125.1. Classification (NCBI taxonomy): domain Eukaryota; kingdom Metazoa; phylum Arthropoda; class Insecta; order Lepidoptera; family Geometridae; genus Mellilla; species Mellilla xanthometata. The sequence goes on from JAPUBQ010000001.1 coordinate 851,511, forward strand.
TTGGACTCGAGCATGAAGAGTTCCGTACCATTGTTGTATGGGAGACCCCTAGAATATCATTTATACTATGGGATTCTGGGAGCAACTAAGTGTACATTAACACATATTTTATACTTTTAGGCCTATTAGGTATTTATTTAGTCATAGTTTGTGTTAATATACAAAAATGTTATTTTTTTTTGGAAATAAAGATGTTTAGAGATGTTTTTACTATAGGCTACTTTTTATCCCAAATAACCAATTGTGGTTCCTGTGGGATACGCTAATAACTTGAAAGTTTATGTTACTTCTTCACGCTTCAAAAAATCTGTCCAGCCCGATTTAATTTTGATGACATTAACTATGAAGATAGGTTAAACCTCGGATTAACACAAAGGCTTCGGTTTATCCCGGATAAACTTTATTTTGTCCCGGATTAACGAAATAACACTGTTGGGGCACAGCAAGTATGTATACTATGGATAATCTAAAATTAAAAACTGAGTTTATAGTGAAGTAATTTGTAACAAACTTAATCAAATAAATACCAATTTACGAAATGTATATCGACATTCTAATAGTTATTTAAAGAATAATTATGATTTTGATTGATATTATTGTTGACATTTGTTATTATTTAATAATATTTAGAATCAGGATAAAATTAAAAATAATAATTTAAATAAAAACACACACACACAAAAACCTTACAAATAGTTAATTAAATCTAAGTCAGTGTCCGCGGGTAAGGTGCCTCAAATACTGGCGGCATTGCCTTTGTTATTATTAAATTTATTTGTTGTAATTATGAATGGCATAAGAGGGAGGAGGCCTATACCCAGCAGAGGGTAGATATAGGATGATGATGATGATGATGAATTATGTATACCTACTATGGAATATCTAAAATTGAAAACTGAGTTTATAGTGACATAATTTGTAACAAACTTAATCAAACAAATGTATGTCAGTAAAAATAGCCAATAAATTGAGTTAAATCCGCCCATTGAAAGATAACAATATAACCGGTTTGACACACTTTGCTCTTCTTGGCTGGGGTCAGGGACAAATTGATCTAGGAAAACACGGTTAGTTAAATATTTGATCCAGCACAGAATTAAAAAATGCCAAGTACGAGTTGGCATCGCGCAAGAAGAGTTCCTTACCATTTTTAAAAAGTATTACAATTATTATAAAAAGAAACTAAATTTAGTGCTTCTGTAATACTTACCTATTATAATGTTGTAGTAAATATCTCAAATAAAAAGTATTTAAGAAATACGCATAAAACGCGTTTGTTTTATGGGGAACACCTGTTAATATTTTTTTATTTTAATTTTAGTATTTGTTGTTATAACGACACCGGATATACTAGTTTTGAGAAAATTTCAGCTTTCAAGCTATCACGGTTTCTGAGATACAGCCTGGAGACAGACAGACAGCGGAGGCTTAGTAAGTCCCGTTTTTACCTTTTAGGTACGGAAACCAAAAAACATGACAGTGTTTAAAAAATCAAATAGAAGTGTTAATGTTTAATATCTCAATGACGCATTTTAAAATGTTAAATACATTTTTTTTATTAGAGCAGCTAAATTCCAAACAACTTTTTTATAAACCTTGAGTTTTTGTAGTTACGGTCTTACATCATATTGCGCATAATTTTATCAACTTTTAGGGTTCCGTACCTAATAAAGTAGAAACAATTACTAATCTTCCGCTGACTCTCTGTTACCAGGCTGTATCTCACAAAAGATAATGACTAGAAAGCTGAAATTTCACTAGTTATGTATTTCCCATGAAGTCATAATATCCGGGGTTCCATGATCATACGAGAAGAATTACCATACAATAATCCTTTCCAATAAAAAAAAATAAAATTCCAATAAAAATAAGTCATAAACATGACGGAGTTAGTTATAAGGTAAGAAACTCACAAAAAACAACTTTGAAAAAACAAACTTGAATTAAAATCCTTCATCTTTTTTTGAAGGTGATTTAAAATAAAAAACATTTGAAACCGGAACTCTTAGTATTTGTATATAGCTGCCAAACATGTTTAACTTCATTAATAAATCTTTCCATTACAAAAGGATTAACATAAAAAAATATAAATACTTCAATTTTTATCCTACATAGTAGACACAAAATGATATCCTACAAGCTGATCGCCCCGGCTTCGCACGGGCTATAAAATAATCTAAGTTGCAAAGAGAAACAAAATATAGCCTACGTTACTCAGGGATAATGTAGCTTCCTAACGGTGAAAGAATTTTTCAAATCAGTACAGTAGTTTTGGAGCCTATTTGCGTCAAACAAGCAAATAAACAAAAAGCTAACTTTTCCTCTTTATATATTGGGATAGACATAAACGAGTATATAGAAGACCTACAGATTATTAAAGAAGAGATGATTATCTGAACAATGATGCAAACAAAACATTACAAAAAAAAGAGAAAAACGTATCGATTATTCGATTCTCTAAACGTTCGAATGATGCCTTGTAGACTAAAAGGACTAATAAATTAAGAAGCTACTTATTTACATACGTACCAGTTCTTTGACCATCAAGTTGCTGGCTCTGTAGTCTCCGTGCACCAGCACCGTCCTGCTGATCGGTTCCCTGAACTTGGTGAATCCCTCCACATTCTGCAGTATCTTCAACAAGCCCGCCTTATGTTCGTCCTGCACCACCTGCAGAGCTCCTCCCACCAGCTTCTTCATAGCCACTTCTATACTCTCTTCATTCTCTGGAGACCGCTTCGGATGCTCGTACTTCAGTCTTTCTGCCAATGCTGCGAATTCTTCAGGCTTTTCTTTCTCGTAAGCAAAAGACAGCGCGTGAAACGAGGCCAATTTGGTAATCGCTGCCGATGCGAATCGCCAGTCTATTGCGTCGTGTCGCGACGGAGCCTTATATCCTTGTGCTGACAGGTCTTCCATCACGACAGCCTCTTTGCCGACTTCCTCCAAAGTGGCGAAGACTTTTGGGAAGCGAAACGGTGTAGCGTTTTCGCGTTTGTTGGTTATTTCTTGGTAGATGTTTACAAGTTCGTTGTAGATAATCTGTTCGACCTTGTAAAGCCTTTCGGCGTTCATGACCGCTCGCATCTTTTCGCCGACGAAGGCGATTTTGGCGAAGAGTTTGAGGTGGTCTACGGTGGCGAGGTAGAGCGCGGAGGTGAAGTTGGCGCCGCCGCTGTTGATGGGAGTAATCTGCAGCGGCGCGGTGAGGCCCCGGTCTGCCGCCACGCGTGCCACCAGCTCCCTTATCACGGCTTCCGCGTCCGCCATGCTTCACGACGCGAGAGATACTAAACTATGCGCGCGCGCAGTGTCAGCCAATCACTCCAATGAGGTCATTACCGAATTGACTCTAATCTCTAACGGCGTTTGTGAATGCCAATCAATCAAGTTACGCGTTGCGACTTGTAAACAGATTGTAGTACTACATCTACTAAATCAAGTCAAGAAAGAAAACATTTCAAAGTCCATGTCCTCTCCTCACTTGTATAAATAAATGAATGCGATATAGAAAAAATAATAATAAGCTGTACTCAAAATAAAAGAAAAAAAAATCTTAATTTTATTAATGTCCGACATTGGTCGGACATTAATAAAATTAAGATTTTTTTTAAGTTCGTTCATAACATAATACTGAAGGTACTAATGCAAATGACATCGTAATAGCAAAACAAATATCAACTATCTACTTCTACTATACTACATAATATAAGAATTTTTGTCATTACTCATTCGTTCATCTATAGGCAATGCAGAGCTTAAACGGCTGGTCCTAGGGGTATGAAATTTGGAGGGTGTATTTGTTTTAGTACGTAGACGTGTTCTAAGTACGGATTTTTAGAAAATCCGCCCCTAAAGGGGTGAAGAGGGGTAAAACGAATTGTATGAAACTTCTTGTTTTTGAACTTCTAGCAATAAAATTTGGAATATGTATAGTAAAATTAAAAATAATGGTATATTTTTTGCCAGAGGTGAACTAAGCGTTTGTAATGGTAAAGCGGGGGTGAAAGTATGTATGGTAAGTTTTTTTATTAATCAAGTTTAGGTCTTGAAATTTATTATGGCAGCATTTACTTATCGCAGGCAAAGCCGCAGGTAGAAGCTAGTCAAATACAAAAGTATGATAGCCCTAAGAGGTTGTAACAATACATATACGAGTATCGTAGTCCGTCCTTAAGTTGTTACCTATTAAACCTAGTATATTTAAATAGTATATTCGTGTTATGCAGAATAATAACGCTGTATATACATATTTTAAATCATTTATGTAAATCAATCAGTCCGTGTGAAGCTGGGTCACGCTGTGCATATTATAAAAATCTTATCTCTTATATATAAAATTTCCATGTCACAGTGTTAGTTACCGTACTCCTCCGAAACGGCTTGACTGATTTTAACCAAATTTTATATGCGTATTCAGTAGATCTGAGAATCAGCTACGAGTACTATAATTATGTATATGAGTAAATGTATATGGGAAGAACTATTTGGGAGTTCTATAGCAATATATATCATAGTTTATTTACTTATGTTCATTAAATGAGGAAAGAACCGCCAAAAAATTGCAATATTTAAACAAGCGAAGCGCTGCTTCGTCAACTTGTGACGCTTTGTTAATTTAGCTAAATTTTATGTCTCCTTTGACATTTGTCTAAGACCTATGTGCTCAATCATACAGTATGTTCAAGAATTTAGATACCCAAGAAATTTCGTGCTTATTAAAAAAAAACATGTATGAAACTTGCGCGGTCTAATTATAAACTTAAAATGTTATTATTTTTACCATTTTTGCGTATTGTTATATGGGTTATGTTATTTTATCTGAAATAAAGATTCCCCAAGATACATTACCAAAATTAATTAAAAAAAAATAAGATTGAGATTATGATAGTGCAAAAAAAGATTTTTTCTTTCGATTTGTACTAAGAGTGTAATACAAGATATAGTTTTCTTTTGGTGTTAAAGATTAAATTGCCATTTCAATTTGTATTATATACTACTTATTACAATATACTACTTGATTTATAATTTTATTAGTAAATTAATTTGATATAATAGACTAATATTAAACCATAAAAGAAAAAAATAGTCAAATTAAAATGTCACAAACAATAAAATATAGTCAGCCCGCCATCGAATGTACCCGGCTCAAAGGTGCCCATAACGCAGGCCGCATTTCCACGCTGAATAGCGATGGCAATCCTCTGCACACTACTACCTCTGCGCACTACTTGATTTGTATTATATTAATTTCGATTGCTACATTTTTTTTCATTGTTACTCTTTGTAAAAAAATATGTTCAATAAATCCAATATTTATTTGGATATGGTAAACCCAGCCATATCTGTAAATGTGTTTACTCATAATAAAGGGCCGAAGGACAAATAAAGCTGACCCTATTTTTGAGGTCGGCTCAAAATTCCATACAATACCATTTGTTCCAAATACATACTGTATATACCCTTGTACTAATATTACAATTCGTCCACTTAAAGAGGATATCCAAAAGAATTTTAGCAGTCGAGTTAAAAAGTTCATCCAGAACCAGTGCGAAGTGTCTAAGATAATGTGTCGATTGTGGTTTTTATTTTTTTATATTCTTATTTTAATACAATTTAAATGCAGTTCAGCTGTGATTTATAGTTTAAACGGTATGTTAATACTTATGTAAATAATAGTGAATTAAAAGTTTCTAAATATTTTTTTTGGGTAATTACAAATTTATTCAAACTAGCTGCGCCCCGTAGTATCACTCGCGTTTCCCCGAGGTTAAAAGTAGACTATGCGTTATAATCTACATTCTAAATCTTGTCCGTTTAAATGATTATTTAGAATTAAACATTGACATTTGAATTATATTATATACTCGTATGTACAAACTATTGTAATGATATTATATTATTTGACACGTAACTTTGGTATTATCAATAAATGTTTTGTATTTGTATATGTACCAAATTTCAGTTCAGCCGTTTGAGCGTGAAAAAGTAGCAAAAATACTGAAATACAAAACTTTATTAGCCCTAAATAACATACGTTAAAGGCAAGTCATACTAAAATAATTACTTAATATTTAAAAATGATTAGTTAGATAACATTAAATAAACTTACAAATTTCACGAAATAAATAAATATTCTACCCCATACTACACACATTAGCACTTGTTTTTCATGTCTATTATATTATGCGTTAATCTACATTCTAAACTAATGTCCGTTTATATGATCATTTAGAATAAAAAAAAATGTCATTTGAATTATATCATATACTATTGTAATTATATTGTATTATTTGACTTGTAACTTTGGTGTTATCAATAAATGATTTATATCTGTACCAAATTTCAGCTCAGCCATTTAAACGTGAAGAATTAGCAAAAATACTGAAATACATTACTTTATGAGCCATAAATAAAATACGATAAAAGCGACTCACACAACAATAATTACTTAATACTGAAAAATACTATTTAGATTAAATTAAATAAACTCAAAAATTTCATTAAATAAACATTCTACCCCATTCAATACTACACACAATAGCACAAAGATGTTGGTCGTGCCGGGAAACGAACCCGAAACTTTCTGATTGGCAGTCCGGCATGGTAACCATTACGCCAACGAGGTTTACATTAAATCGTGTACGAGTACGTGTTATATATATTTAGTCATTCAAAATCAATCATTTACTCCCGTTCCTCGTACAAATCTATAGTATCTTCACTCTGGTATGAAGACTTCTATAATGCTTAAATTGTTTTAAAAAGTCTCACATAAAACAATTATTTTTATTTACCTACTAAGATAGACCATAAAACCATTAGACTCCTTCTATGTCGAATCCTTTAGAAGAAATATAATGTATTGAACAAAAGAAATGTGAATATGTATATATTTTTTAAATAACCTAAATTAGACAAGCAAACCCAGAGAAAACAACTAGTATAGATTTTTTTTCAAACCGGATTGGATAATGTTAACTATTTTACCACAATCGTAAAATTTTACAAGTCGGTAATGGATAATGGTAGGTTATTTACCGCACAAAAAACACCCCTTCCCTCCCCCTTTTTTATATTTTTTTCATCAAAAATGAAATCAGCGGCCCCTAATTACACAGAAAACACCCTCGCTTTTTCTTAAACAGCCACAAGGGCTCTTGTTTGTTTAAGGGTTAATCTGACATTTAAATTGTGTACGACAAATCTTAGAGTGTTTTAGTTCATTAATTTCTTAATATATTTAGTATGAGTCTGTTTTATTATAGATACAGAGTACGCGCGCATGCCCCCGCTGTGGGAGCTGGCAGCGTTCGCTCCCTGCCTGGCTGCGAACGGTACCTACTGCGTGCTGCAGTTCAATCTCTCCGCCAACCCGTCACGTGACGACCATCACCTTATGCACATTATACAAGTAAAAAATTCTTAAATGCTATTAATGAAAGTAAATGAATAACATCTTTGAGACTACTGCCTGTTACCCTTAATGGGGCAACTACCACTGTTAACCCCGATGGGACCTCTACCACTATTACCCCTAATAGGACCACTACCACTATTACCCCTAATGGGATAACTACCACTGTTACCCCTTATAGGATAACTACCACTGTTAACCTTAATAGGATAACTACCACTGTTACCCTTAATGGGATAACTATCAGTGTTATCCCTAATGGGACAACTATTACTGTTACCCCTAATAGGATAACTACCACTGTTAACCTTAATAGGATAACTACCACTGTTACCCTTAATGGGATAACTATCAGTGTTATCCCTAATGGGACAACTATTACTGTTACCCCTAATAGGATAACTACCACTGTTAACCTTAATAGGATAACTACCGCTGTTAATCCTGATGGGAATACTAACACTGTTACCCCTAATGGGTTAACTATCAGTGTTACCCCTAAAAGGAACAGCTACCACCGTTACCCCCTGAGTGAGGAAATGCATTTTCGCATCTCCTGCCACAATCCTGGGGGAAGTGGGCGGGTTTTTGTATTGTATTATATTATATATTGTAATATAATACAATGTATATTGTGATTCAAAGATTTTCCTTACTGAAGTCCCGTTGTTGTGATAGCCGTACAATGAAAACTTCTTCTTCTATTAAGTTTACTGTTTACTATTGTAGAATCTCCTGACACATCCAAATTATATCGGCAGGAATATTCAGCGCACACGTCAAAGCACTACGACCACAGTGTGGTGGAGCGCGGCGTGTGCGTGCCCGACGCGTGTAGAGCGCGGGGAGGAGGAGGAGGAGACTCCCTGGAGGCATGCGTGAGCTCCTCGGCGGGCGGCGGCCGCCTGTCCGCGCTGCGATACTGCGTGCAGCACGACGAGCGCGCGCACGCCGACGCGTGTAGAGCGCGGGGAGGAGGAGGAGGAGACTCCCTGGAGGCATGCGTGAGCTCCTCGGCGGGCGGCGGCCGCCTGTCCGCGCTGCGATACTGCGTGCAGCACGACGAGCGCGCGCACGCCGACGCGTGTAGAGCGCGGGGAGGAGGAGGAGGAGACTCCCTGGAGGCATGCGTGAGCTCCTCGGCGGGCGGCGGCCGCCTGTCCGCGCTGCGATACTGCGTGCAGCACGACGAGCGCGCGCACGCCGACGCGTGTAGAGCGCGGGGAGGAGGAGGAGGAGACTCCCTGGAGGCATGCGTGAGCTCCTCGGCGGGCGGCGGCCGCCTGTCCGCGCTGCGATACTGCGTGCAGCACGACGAGCGCGCGCACGCCGACGCGTGTAGAGCGCGGGGAGGAGGAGGAGGAGACTCCCTGGAGGCATGCGTGAGCTCCTCGGCGGGCGGCGGCCGCCTGTCCGCGCTGCGATACTGCGTGCAGCACGACGAGCGCGCGCACGCCGACGCCTGGGACTGCGCCGTGCGCGCGCTGCTGCTCGCGCTCGTCGCGCTCAACGCGGCCGGGACCGCTTACCATTACCTCGGGAAAAAATATTTAAACTGGAACTACATGGAAAATAGTAAGTTACATATAAAATTATATATTTGCTTTGGAATAAAAGCTTAATATACTATATGCACGCTCAAACGGCCACTTACTTAAAAAACGTGTTATACGTCCAACGGGTTTCGAAGCATTACGAGCGTCGTCACGAGCTTCACACGGACTGTCACCGACGAGATACCCGCTTTGACAGACTGGTATGGTGCATGTTCAATTGAAAATCATCGTCACCCCAATTTCAATCGGGATCGCGGTTGGACGTTGTCGCTCTCATGGAAGCCCGTTTTGAATTTTGTGCGATCCGATATGACAGTATGACAGAACCTACTCCCAGGACACAATCAATGTAGTGTGTGCGGACCTGAGTATATTCTTTCCAATACCATACCATTCAGTGATGAGGAAGAAACAATTCCCATCCAGCCGGCGTTATCTGCGCGGGAACAGAGGGCAGTGGCGCGCGCGGAAGGTAGCGGTGCGCGGGACGTGGGCGCTGCCGCGCTACATGCACCATGCAGGGTTGCCAACTCAGCACTTTGAGTGCTAGATTTAGCACAATTTTCATGTGTTTAGTACTGATATTTAAGGAACAGCACCCAGGACTTCTCTGGCACTATTTTGAATTAGTCTGTTTGCTCAAAATGTAGCTGCATTTTGTAACATAACGCAAGCAACATTATCTGTAGTTCGCGGCACTTTGGTAGGGATATGTTAACAGTCAATGTTTATCATTTTCTCGAGACAACTCATTATTTCTCAAACCTGGTTGTTGTCCTCCGATTTCCTTGCTCCGTCTCCTTATCTTAGAGACAGTTTTAAGAATGCTATCCTAACTTTAAAAGATACCAAAAAACAGTAATAAATTAAAACATATTCTGTTTTGTGTAATTTTTTATTAATTTCATATATTTGGCACTATTTTTGGAAATTTCTAGCAATTTAGCACTATTTGAGATATTACCTAGCACTCAACCGAGCCATTGAGTTGGCAACCCTGGCACCATGCCAGTCTGCGCGCGGATCTCGTCGGTGACAGTCCGTGTGAAGCTCGTCCCCGATGATGACGCTCGTAATGCGTCGAAACCCGTTGGACGTATATGTAGAATATTCTTGTTTTAACTAGTTTTAAAATGCTGCTAAGCAGTAGCTAAAGTAATTTTTGAATTACATTATTACAGAATACCTTCTGAGTTTCTCAGTTACACGAAATTGGGAGCGATTGACCTGTACTGAAATGAATGATAACAAATCTCAAGATTTATTATTTGGTCACGGGATCAGGTAAATATGATTACGAAAATGGATTTCACCTTTTACTGTAACACATTTTTTACATTCACAAGTTTAAATAAACATATACAGAATATTGAATCAAAAAGTATTCAATAAATTTTAAGTTATTTCCTATGGAATTTCTTATTTCCGAAAAACTTACATTAAATGGAAAGACTGTACAAAATACTAACCCGTATGGAAAAGAAACTCTTGGACCACGGAAAAAAAAGTCCTGGACTTTTAAAGAGATCTGGAGTCAAAGTGGTATTTAATGGGATAATGCAGCTATCATTTTTGGAACGCTACCAAACACGGACAAGATATATAGATAAACCCTTTATTAAAACAGTCTCAATAAAATAAAATTACAGAGAACACCTAAAGAACTTAAAAGCTAGTGCTAAAAAATAAGAGTTTTCATAAAACATTTTCCTTCCAGGGTCATCACAAGTCTATGTACAATGGTACTCCATGTTATTATAATTTTCGGTTTAGGGTTCACGAGGAATCCTCACGATATTGAAAAGGTTAGTATGTTCTAGCCCTTTGAATCATCATTAATTTCATTATTTTTTTAAAGGTGATTGTTTGATACTCATAAAGGAATAAATGTGAAATGATAGGAGTGCTACAAAACCCTGGAGTCCGCGCGTCGCAGCCCGAGGGCAGTTGCACTGGAAGCGTATGAGAGTTAACCCGAGCTTACCATCACCGCGCTGTAGTACAGAGTTACTCACGAATATCTCCAAATTAGTGTCGCGCGTCGCTTCACGTTTGGATTTTTACTGTGCCATGTACAGTGAATACTGTTCTGAACTTAATACAAGAAGCTTAGGCTACGTCGACGATCGTTACCCACCAAGCTGCCGCCAGACGCGAGGAGTTGTCCCTGGGAGTGGCGTCGTGGATGAAAGGTGCTTGGCCTAATCTAAGTTTCGCATTTTTCTTCGTGAGAGTCAGAACTTTCATTCAGTCCACTCAGTTTGTATCGAACAGTGATTTGTCCGGAGTAGTCCTTAGCTGATATAATAGGTTTGATCAATTCAATGATATAATAGCTCTAAAGTGGCTGCCGCCATAAAAAGGCGGATTGGATAATTCTAAACCCCCCCAATATGGGTATTAAACGAAAAGGCTTGACTTCTAAAGTAAAAAAAAAACGATTTCTTCAATTTCCTTATAAAGTTAAATATCAAGTTCACAATGTCATTCTCCATCAATCCAAATTTTAATATAATTATTAATATCATTAGTATTATTTTTCGATTTTTGTAAATATATGTTAATAAAAGTAAGTAGTTAGTCAAGGTTTTTTTTTTAATGTCAAACATATAATAAATGGTATGCAAACTTTGCGATATCTTTGGTCCATTTAGCTTCATGTAATTGTCACCTCGTTGGCGTAGGCCTCCCTCAGTTTGGTCTATATTTTTCTATTTCTTGCCAACCTCGGTCATTCATCTCCGTGTCTTTAAATAAATATATTATGCTCATTTCAAATCTAAGCAGGTCGCATCCACAAATTCAGTTCACAAAGTCAGGAGTTTCCTACATTTTAATTTATTCTTGTCACCAATTTCTTTCAGACATTCGACAACACAGCCTACCATCTATTCTACAGTGGCTTGGTGTTCTTGCAAATATTTTTCTTCACCTCCGGCTTCCTGAAGAGTTACGACTTCCAGATGGAGAAAGAGACACGCGAACTTACTGTCAGGGACTTTCCCAGGACTATGTTGCTGAGATTTAGTAGGCAAGTCCATTTTAACCACTTTATCCTCTTCTTCTACTTCTTTGTATGAGCTAAGGGTTAACCTCTGGTGTAGAGAGCTTTCAAGCCACCCAATGGCCTCTGACTTAGCTTAATGACTACTTGTACTAAGACTAACAGCCCGGACCTACAATTTAACGTGTTACAACCGACGGTAATGCCCAGATGAAAATGCCATTTTTAAAACGACAGTTTTTTTTTTTTTTTTTTTTTTTATTAAATTTATCGTCCTATTCCCCAGATTGATTTTTGGGGATCTTAGTCTACTTAACATAATTCTATCCTACTTAATATCATCTATCCTACTTAACATCATTCTATCTTAGTATACTTTGACTTACTATTTACTTTATTTACAACCTATTTAGTGTTATAATTATCATTCTAACCTAGTCTATTTAAACCTATTATTTACTCTATTTACATTAACCTAAAACGACAGTTTTGTGCATTGTCACTTTTTTAAATATCTTCCGCATCGTCCGTTGCTTAGCTTCGATGATCGCGTCAGATCACCTTAGCTAGCCGAGCTACAGGCGCTACTACTTTACCAATGAAGTTACTCATATTCTGCAGAAATTTAAGCTTTGATATGTTATAAATAGTAGTAATGAGTTCGGACATGACAAGATTATTAAACATCTTCTTGGCATTTTATATAAATTACATTCAGTGACATTAACTAGATTTTTCATACCAATTTTAATTTTATTTTTATTATGTAGCTTTATTATTAATCTTAACTATTGTGATTTAGTTCTTAAAAATTTCATAATTTTAATTAAATATTATTTGTAAGTGACGCGCCGTGTATGCCAAATGTAGTTATAAAGTTAATAAATGATTTGATTTTGATCATGTTTTGTGATAGTAAGGGTGACGCCATTGCTAAAAACAGCCTCTTCAACTTCAAATTCTCTTTCATGGTCGTTGTTGATTTCTAAGTTAGTGTCATTATGTTAAGTTTTTCATTTATTTTCTTGTTTTGCCTATTCATTGCGTATATGTATCTACCCCTTATTAGTATTACCTTAGTTTACTCAGAGCTTATTACTAGTATTTTAACCTATGTACCTAATTAATCTAACTTGTAATCATGTACGCTAAATGGAAGAGCCTGAACTCTACGACACCCTTTGTCTTAAAAACCTAGTTCTTACTTATAGCCTAAATTTAATTTATTCATAATTTAAGACTTGGTGTATATATGATAAGTGGTATTGTGTACGAAATAAATAAACTGAAACTGAAACTTTTCTATTACACTCATTTCTTGTGCAGGTTGCTACCAGCTTTGGCCGTTACGCTTGCTCTCTCCACGTCCTGGGTGCGTCACATGTGGTCTGGTCCTTTATGGCAGCTGTACGTCACCGACACCCTGGTTGAGGACTGCCGCCGCTCCTGGTGGCACCACCTCCTCTTCATCAACAACTACACGCAGCAGGGGAAGTTCTGCCTCCTACCTACGTGGTGAGTCTTTAATATATATAAATCTCGTGTCACAATGTTTGTCCTCAATGGACTCCTAAACCACTTAACCGATTATAATAAAATTTTCGCGTAGAAAACGGTCACACTTACTTATTATTGAAAAAAAAACTACGCGAAAATATTAAGATGCCTTACGTGAACAGTTTACAATGTTTGATTATAATAAAATTCGCACTCCATGTGCAGTTCGATCCCACTTGAGAGACAGGATAATTTAAATCTCAAATTATGGTCACAATTTTAATTTATCGCTAATTATTGTCTGTTATTATTTGACAGTCACAATTATCTGTTAACTCTAAATGATTCTAACAGATGTCGATACCTTTCGACGGGGTTGAGTAAGTAATCAATAGATGGCGCTGCTATGGTAAATCTACGAACGTGTCATATAAGCTACACTATCTATTTTTCATACCCCTGAGTGAAGCAAAACAACGTTTGCCGGGTCAGCTAGTATTTTATAAATCTTGAACTATCGGCGAAGGAAATCATCGTGAGGAAACCATAGCATGGTGGATGAGCATTTTCTAATGATCGCCTGATTAGAAATTGCCCTAAGATAGATTTGTCATCCAGCATCCAGCTTTTTATTTTTCAAGAAATTATTGGAAGAGTAAAATGTAATAAAAAAAAGCTACAAGCTAGTAATATAGTAACAAAATTGGCAAGGGTATTTGTCCTTATTTTAATTATCATTTCATCCGAATAATTGTTATCATAGTAACTAACAAGAGAAAGTTCAACCATTGTATTTTAAAAAAACCCGTTGACGTATATTCAACATTTATTTTTAACATACCTTTAATATTAGTATACTTTTTATAGTAGTTAGATAATATATGACTGTTTTTAACATCACTTATTATTTATTTATTTATAACATTATCACTGCAAAGTAACCGTTTGTTCGTCCAAATTGTATTTTTCCCTGTTATTAATATGACTTCTATCATAATAACTATATGTAGTAGATGCCATCAAAAAATAGTATCCAACATTATCGCAGGCACCTGGCTGCAGACATGCAGGTGTTTGGTGTGTCAGTGCTGGCGTACCTGGTGTCACCGCGGCTGCTGTACCCGCTGTTCCTGCTCAGCGCAGCCGCTCCAGCTCTCCACACCATGCTGCAAGACTTGGACGTGGTTATGATAACTCCGGAGTAAGTCCATCATTCTGTATACCTAACACATAGCATCTGAGTTATATGGCCTACTTCTTCACAGAAACCCAGATTTTATTGGCCTTATATAACATACGTTCGATGTTATTAACCGACTTCAAAAAAGGAGGAGGTTATATATTCGACTGTATGTATTTTTTTATGTATGTTCACCGATTTTTCAGCCATTTGTGGATCGATTCTCAAATATTTTTTTTTTAGATTTTAGTTTTTGTAATAAGGGTTGGCATAGTAAGTATTGCACATAGATAACTAAGATTATGTGTACTCGTAAGTGTCAGATTAGGCCTTCAAGAAAAGTCCGCAAAATATATCTGCTTGTTTATCTAAACGTGCGAACGTATTGACGATTTAGTCAAAGCTATTTATTAAATTAGTTGTAGGGACCTCAATATTATTCATAATTACAGAAAAAAACAATTAAAATACTATATACAAACTTAACGATAACAAAAAAATCAAAACACTACAATTTAAATTAAAGTAAGCTCACCATCCAGATTCAGGTGTTTTTATCTTAGATTATAATATATGTTTACATTCCACATAATTTACTCGCGTATTTTTTTGTCGTCTTCAGGCGACTGTTTTCATTTATTTTATACTTTGCATTTATTGTCCGCAAGACCACTTTGCTAAGATTGCTGACTCATTCCTACGGTATTCGATATTTTCCGATATCTATAGTTTTAAAGCCGCCCGAAGGCCTTTGACCTGGCTAAGAGTTACAGTATTAAGACTACCAGCCGGGACCGACAATTCAATGTGTTATCCGA
This sequence comes from Mellilla xanthometata, assembly GCA_035578125.1. Lineage (NCBI taxonomy): Eukaryota > Metazoa > Arthropoda > Insecta > Lepidoptera > Geometridae > Mellilla > Mellilla xanthometata. The sequence goes on from JAPUBQ010000001.1 coordinate 866,983, forward strand.
CCCACATGCCTGGGTAGTGCCCAGGTGAAAATGCACTTTTTAAAAGACAGTCATGTGCTTTGTCACCTATCCAAATACTGTCCGCATCGACCACTACTTAAATTCGACCGTCGTGCTACAGGCGCTACGTTACTACAGCAGGTATTGGCTGATTTATTTAGATTAAATGTTGATGCTTCCGCTTGATCACAATTCATCTGAAGGTAAGCGATATTGTGATCCAACCTTCACGGTTCACAGAAAGAAGAATTGAATATTATATTATGGAATAGGGACCAGATTGCCACAGGACCGAGACATATGGCATTACAGGAGAGAGGCCTATACCCAGAAGTGGGATAGAATCAGCTGTGGATGATGATGATGGAATAGGGGCAGTAGTACGCGTAACCACACTCTGGAGATGGACTGACAGATGGATATGCCTAATCTTAAGTTACTGGCTTTCAAGAAACCTGATGGAACACATCAACAGTTTCACCGCTTATATACTTTACTAGCTGCGCTCCGCGGTGTAACCCGCGTTAATCTGAGATAAAAATATTTTAATCCAAGGTCTAACCTATATTCATAGTAAATCTCATCAAAATCGGTCCAGCCGTTGGAGCGTGAAGGAGTAACATAGATTTTAAAGTTATTTGTGTATCCCACGGGAACCATAATTGTTTTCGGGATAAAAAGTAGCCTATGTGTTAAGGTTTAATCTTCTCTTAATCTTCACACCAAATCTCATCAAAATCGGTTTAGCCATTTGAGCGTGAAGAAGTAACAAACATAAACACTTACAAACTTTCGCATTTATAATATTAGTAGGATTTAACCCTTGGGATAAGTTGGCCATTAGTGTTTTCATGGCGACAAATTATCAACATCCAATTTTCCCTTCATATATATTAATATCCTTTTCAGATTCTTAAGAACATTTGAGAACCGCACGTTTTGGATTCTCCACGTGTTCGGCCACAACAACCTGCCGTCCTTCATCCTCGGCATGCTGGCGGCGGAGAGGATCTACTCCTGGCAGAAGACTGGACATCATGCCGGGAAGTGGGTGAGGCAACCTATAGACTCAAGCGTTACATTTCAAAAATCAGAATATGGAATATTTTTTTTTTTTAATTCAAATTCATTTATTCCTTAAAAATATAGCATTACAGAGACATAGTCTCTAAAGCGCTACATTTCTTAAAAATAACATATAAACACTAAAAGTAAACATTTGCACAATACTTAAATAAAAAAAAAAACAATTAATACGTAACTTAATAAACATACAAATTATATAACAATATACAAACACTTAAATTACTACAAGAAAAGAGACTTAAATACATGGAAAGACTGAGATAAATAAAATAAAACACATGAAAAAAAAAATGGATTATGATGGATATGCAAGCGCTTGATCGAAACTCACCTGATATTAAGTGATGTTGCGATCTAGAAGTGGAGCGCGCTTGCCTAGAAGACACCGATTCACTCTCGCCTTGAAGACAGTGAGATTATAGTTCAGAGGGAACAGGGATTCCGGCAAAGAGTTCCACAGTTTGGGTTAGTTAGTTAGTTTTTTCCACGGGTGTGAAATGTATAAAAGGACTTTTTCCCAGTGGTGGGCAGTAGTTCAGTACGCGTCAGTATCTGCCATCCCATTGCTCATCCTCTCCGGACAAGTATTCTACATGGATGGACACCAACACAGCGTGATGTCTCGGGCGGCGTATAACAGTGGCATTCGTGTGTTGTTTGGACTGCTTTGTGCTGTCATTACCTTCGCGTTCTTCGGCAAGACACCCAGTAAGTACTCCTAATATTATATGTAATAATACTAGCTGATCTGGCAAACGTAGTTTTGCCTCACTTTGGAGTATGAAATAGATAATGGTGGCGATTCAGCGGCACACACGACTAAACTAAATTTAAAGAAGCCCCGTCTCTTTTCGTCTTAGGTGGCTAGAAAGAGACGGCACGCCCTGAACCACAGACAAAACAACTAAAATCACGTCAAATATGGAATGTGCAGGCAGTTTTAGAGGTGATACAAGTGAGTGCGGACTAAAGTCGCCTATATTTACTACATTTGACGTGATTTTAGTTGTTTTGACTATGGCGCGGAACGTGTTGTCTCTTTCTGGTCACCTGAGATGAAAAGAGACGGGGCTTCTTTAAATTTAGTTTAGCCGTGTGTGCCGCTGAATTGCCACCAGTGTAGCTTATATGACACGTTCGTAGATTTACCATAGCAGCGCAATTTATTGATTACTTACTCAATCCAGTCGAAAGGTATCTGTTAGAATCATTTGGAGTTAACAGATAATTGAGACTGTTAAATAATAACAGACAATAATTAGCATTAAATTAACATTGCGACTATAATTTGAGATTTACACTATCCTATCTCTCAAGTTGGATCGAATTGCACATGGTGTGCAAATTATATTATAATCGGCTAAGTGGTTTAGGAGTCCATTGAGGACAAACATTGTGACACGAGATTTTTATATATTAAGATTTAATAGTTCTTGTCTTCTCCCTTATACTATGGTTTAGAATACTAGAGAGGATTGCTGATTCCCACGGAAGTTTGTCATAATTACCGATGAAACCTAGATGGCGCTGCAAATCGAGCGTGCAGCCTAGCTGCCACCAAATTCCGTAACGCGCTGCAGTCGCATAGTGATATGACGATAGTAGATTGCGTGATCCGTGTGAAATCGTTTCAAGAAAATACAAATGACACACGTAGTACGATTTTCAACAAAAGATTGAGAGTCTATTTTATCTTACTAGCCTAAGCTTATACAGACAATTGTGTGTGAACAAGAAGAAGCTAACTTTTAACATTTTTCTTTATTGAAACAAAATATACAAGAAAATGTCTGCTTTCAATCTCGGCTCTTCGTCAATGACTTGTTTTTCAAGTGACCACTAGTTACGAGATTTGCACTCGCTTTACGATTAAAAAATAAACATCGCGAGGAAACAGACAAGTTTGAGGATCCGAAGATGATGTTTTCCGTCAACCCGCCCTTGACCATCGTGGTGGATTATGGCCTATATTTATATCTCCTCGGAAGAAAAGGCCCCGAGTCCCAGCAGTGGAAACTTATTAGTGCTGCTTATGCTATACTTATATACTAGTCCTACTAGTATTATAGATGAGAAAGTTTGTGTGTATGTATGTTACTTCAAGGCCCCTTTACAGGTGAGAAATAGTGTATTTATTGTAATGTAATGTTTTGACGATTCCAATTTGTAGAAGTTTAGTATTATAATTTCACTTATAATACTAAACTTCTACAAATAATATACAAATAATATAATATCTATGTGATTTATAGGAAAATATATAACATTCATTCATTCATTCTTCTTCATGTGCTAAAATTTCGTAAGAAGCTAGTAGCCTAGGATTAACACTTAGACTTCTTTTTTTTGACGTGACAACGTCTTAAATTAGGTTGCGGCTGGGAGTCACTTATGAAAAAGTGTAACGCCCGGTAACGTTACGATGAGTCACCGAACGAGAGAGAGGCCCGCCGAATGCCTTGCGTCTCTCTCCCACTCAACTATGATCGGTCTGACGTTGTCACGTAAAATCTTCGCCCGTAAAACCGACTTTACAGGCAAGCATTTTATACTAATTACTGCCATCATTTCGAAAACCAAATCCTAACTCGTTTGGGCAGTTGAAATTACAAGTATTTTTACACGCTTTATATTAGCTTCACCTGTATGTTTGTAACCGACTTCTTAGGGCGCGATTTTGACCCACTTTAAACGGCCAGATTTCGTTGAAACTTTGTAGATTTATTGAGGACCGATGACAATACACTAATTTTATATATATATTTTTTTTGTATTTTTGTTTGTATGTTTGTTTGTAACCGACTTCTTTGGGCGCGATTTTGACCCACTTTAAACGGCCAGATTTCGTTCAAACTTTGTAGATTTATTAGGGACCGATGACAATACACTAATTTGATGAAATTACGGTTTTCTATAAAAAGCGTGTTTTTTAGTTTTTTTTTATAAATATTAATTATTATATGAATTAAAGCCATCATTGCGAAAACAAAATCCTAACTCGTTTTGGCAGTTGAAATTACAAGTATTTTTGATTTGAAATGTCTACAAGTACTAATTATAAAGAAAATCATTTGAGTTATACAGCGCCCGATGTCTTTGACGTCATGGAATGTTTACTACCTGAAAACTCCAAGGTTAAATATATATTTTAGTATTATTTTATTCACACGTGTATTGAAAAACATCATATGTTACACGTGTAAGATTATTACCGTGCTCGACTCTAATGGTACGTTTACACTCTTGCCAAGCCTTGGCAAACTGCAAACAGTCCCAAGCCTCCACAAAACTCCACAAATCGTTTGAAAGGCGTTTATACGCTTGTGAATACGTCAGTCTGCAATATACATCCAAGCAAACGCCCTTTGATCTGCGTTAAAAAACCGACACTCGACTGGATCGGAAGCAAGCAGGCACAAGCCCACGCAAGCCAAGCCAAACGCCTTTTTTACATGCTTGCAATTGTCGATCCTTGCCAAGGCTTGGCAAGCGTATAAACGTACCATAAGACCTCGAGGGTCAACATATATTTATATACTAATCGCGCCTACCGTGGTGTTAATCTAGGACAAAATAAGTTAATCCGTGATAAAAAGTAAAGTAATCCAATGTCTATCCTACCTTTACACCAAATTTCATCAAAATCGGTTCTGCCGTTCAAATTCAAATTCAAATTCTGTTTATTTATATAAATGACACTTAGAGCTAAACCGAACATATCACTTAGACTATAAGAAAATTAAAATAAAATGAATTACAATGCTAAGAACTATTATTATGACTAGGCTTAAATACTACATTAAGATTAAGTAAGTGAACGTGAAGAAGTAACAAACACACACACACACACACGCATAAAGTTTTGCATTTATAATATAACTAGTATACTAGCTGTGTCCCTCGCGATACTCAGAGGTTTAAGGTAGCTCATGCGTTAATATACATAGACTCTAAGCTATGTCCATACCAAATGTCATCGAAATCAATTCAACTATTTGAACGCAAAGAAGTAACCAACATACACACTCCCATACACACTTTCGCATGTACATATGTATAATTTTAACAACAAACCATTTTGCTCACAAAGGGAATGGAATAGTTATGCCAGCGAGCCAAGGCCGTGCTCCGTTACTTCAAGGAGCTCGGTTGGCTTGGGTAGGCTGGTAAGGGGGGAATGCACAATACGCCCCTAGCGGGATGTCAGTGCAGATCTCATCGGCTTCAGAGGTTTTTTTTATAAGGCACCTGACTTGTTATTATTATTTATTTTATTCATCGCAGACAGAATACATATAATTGAAATATTTTACCTTTGGTTTATCCAAGGCAAGAGGTTCTCACAATTTTTGTATTACAAATAAAGACGCGCATAATATTAAAGTAATTAAAGATCTAGCTAAGAACTTAACTTAATTGAACACACTCGACACCAGAGATTGGCCACTCATACGAAGCAGAAGATCGTCCCCTTGTGGAATTAGAATTAGAACTTCACTAATTTACTAATTACTCTCATATACATTTTTCTTTCAGCGCACCTCAAGAAGTTATTGGAGTGGCGTGGCTGGGTGCTCCCCAGCCGGCTCTCCTACTGCGTGGTGCTTCTTCATATGCTGTGCGTTCACATCATGTCAGGAGCCAGGACTGATCTCAGCTACTTCTCCTTATATAACCTGGTTAGTGTAACTTATTATTCTTTTTTACTTTTATTTCGGTGAGTGTGCGCAGGAGTTGCACGATCTCATCCCTCCTTCACCCTTCCACTACAGGACCAGTAGGAGGTCAGCTTTATATCATCCATTCCTTGTGGAGATTCCAAAAATCCGTACGCAACGATTTGACTCCACATTCATCATGCGTACTGCTAAGGAATGGAATGGATTGCCTCCTACTGTGTTTCCTGAAAAATATAACTTGGATCTTTTCAAGGCGAGAGTGAACAGATTTCTTCTAGATCAACGTGCTTCATCTTCGGCCACAGCTTCGCTTACCATCAGGTGAGTTGGTGGCCAAGCGTAGATCTATTCTATATGAAAAAAAAAATTTTTTTGAAGCGACGCTGGATCAGTCAGATCAGGTGCGTGTTCGCTTATAGTTCAATCCCCGCGAATGTGCGTAGTCTTAGAGAGGACCATTATGAAGAAATCAGGTATGCTTTACCTACTCGCTTTACGGTGAAGAATTAAACATTGTGATGAAACCGACAAGTTTGAGGATCCGAAGACGTGTGTTTTCTGACAACCTGCCCTTGTATCATATATAAATCAGGTATGCTTTACCTACCCGAGGAGTCTGCCGGAATATAAAGAAGAATCTGTCGCCAAGCTCTAGAAAATGCTTTACCACCATACTATGGCTTCCTCTGGATGTTCCTTCATCAATAGCTTTAGTTTATTGGAGAATCCTCAAATTACTCAAACTGTCATCACTTTTTTCATGATTATTTAGGTTTGGAAAAAATGCTATAAGAGATTTGGACCATCTATATGTATCAGTATAGTAACTCACACTCTCATACATACCACACATATACATACACATACTTACACATACACACACACGCGCGCACACACACAAAATTTACTCGTAATATACGAGTATAAGTATTGTGGCTTAAGTCTAATGTTACCGTACAATAAACTTGGGATATGCCATTGCCTCCTATAACAAAGCTTTGAAAAAGACTATGGGAGCCTTTGGATTCCTATTACTTTTATTACTATTATGTAACCTTTGGCCAAATAAACGTTTCTGAATTTTGATTTTGATTTTTTGGTAATATATAAGTTTTCGGCTACTGCTTCTATAATTTTGAATATTGTTCCCAGATTACTTCATACATCATCATAGTGCTGGCATCCTTCTTTGCTGCGTTGCCTCTCCACCTCCTGGTCGAAGCCCCCTTCACGATTCTATTCAAGCATCTTTTAAGAAAACAAACCCAGAATAAAGTTCTTGTAGCTGATGATAAAAAACTTGATGTTGATGATACGAAGAATAAAGTTGATGAGACTGATGTTGAAATTAATAGCAGAATAGAAAAAGATACTTTAGTCGACGAGAAAGAAAAAGTTTTGTAAATCAGTGTGAATCGACCTTTGGACTTCGAGGACTGAGAAGTTTTTGAACTCATTTTTAGTGTCTGTTTCCTGAGAAGTACTTTTTGGAGGTCTTCAAATCTAAGTTCTTTTTTGGCAAGCGTGCTACACCATAGACTAAAAAAAAGCTAAACATCAGGCATATTGTGGACAAATATGAATTTATATGATATAAAAAAAAGTAAAATAAGCATAGAAAAGACACGCCTGGAGATCTTGGTATTGAAGTTCACAGTCTCTCAGATTTGTAGCTTTATCATGTCTTTACAAAAGTGTTATTAATCATCTGCATACCTAATGATACGGAGTTTTAACAGATCCTTGACATGAAGCAAGAAAAGAGTTGCAGAGAGCACTGATCCTTGAGGAACTCCAGTGTTCAATGATATTCAACCGGACGAGCCGGCCTCTCTGACCACTCGAATTAAACGAACCCTCAAAAAACTTGATATGCATGCCTATGCAAAAAAACTAAAAGGCATGCCAAAGGAAAAATGCTTGGTTATAAGGCCATTGTGTCAAACTCTATGAAAGGCCTTGAAAACATCGAGTGAAACTGTGTCTTAGAAATTCTCGATCATCATCTTACTCTTTACTGTTTTAATTTACTGTTTTTTTCTCATCTGTTAACTTTACATTATTGTTTCATTTTCTTAACAATTGTAAAAAAAATACATCATGATTGTGTCATGTAAAGCAATAATTGTTTAGAATTCATAAAACTCTATATTAGTTTTAAGTACTTGTACCGACATGAATAAACAGTCTTATTCATATTCTGTGGGAAATGCCATCCCTGCTGAATCACAGTTTGATAACTATGTAGTTCAACACTAATGGTTCAAATAAAATATGTACCTTCTGTATTTTATGTCAATAAAGATATAATAATAATTATTGTCATATATTAATGCACCCTGGTATATAAGAAACGATGACCTCCACAAGGACCTACAAGTAGAGTTCGTCGACAAAGTTATATAAAAACACTAGCTGACCCGGCAAACGTTGTTTTGCCTCACTTAGGGGTATAAAAAATAGATAGTAGCCTATTCTCAGACCTACTGAATACGAATACTAATTTTTATTCAAAGTGAAGAAAAAAGCGAGTGTGGCTCGGTGGTAATAACGTCTGCTTTTTAATTCCTGATTCGATCCCGGCCCTACACCAATGACTTGTTTTCAATTTATGTGTGGATTTGCACTCGTTTTACGGTGAAGGAAAACATCGCGAGGAAACCGGCATGTTTGTGGACCACAATATCCGAAGACGTATGTCATCCGCTTACCGGCACTTGGCCAGCGTGGTGGATTATGGCCTATATCTCTGTCCTCGTGAGAGAAGGCCCGGAGTCCCAGAAGTAGGAACGTATAGTGGGCGGCTTATGCTAAGTGAAGAAAAAAGATCCGAATAAAAAAATGTTATGAATTTTTTCAAAGAAAATATCTTAAAAGTACGCTTTTAGCTAGTGCTTTATTTGTAGATAAAATTAATCCTGTATTTGTATTGACGACTTCGTTAGCGTAAAATTACCATGCCGGACTGCTAATCAGAAGGTTCGATTCCCGGCCCGGTCAACATCTTTGTGCTTAACTAAATTTGTTGGCTGTGGGTCTGGGTGTTAAATATGTATATATATAATATGTATGTATGTATATGTAGTATATCAGTTGTGTTAGCAACCATAATACGAATTAGAAATGGTTCAGTATGGGGCTAACGAGCCGTGTGTGAAATGAGTCTAAAAAAAAACATTTCAGTCTCCGACAAGTATAGACAAACACACACATTAGTTTAGTACAGTGTGGTGTATGTTTGTTACAATGTAAGCCCAATTTTTTTTAATACTGTTTCTAGTCTCTGTTGTTTTAATGACAAGAAAAATATGACGTGCGTGAAAATTTCAACTGTCTTTTTTTTTCTACATTAAATGGGCTTGCGTTTGACCACAATTCACCTAATGATCTAAGGTGGAACGCGCTTACCCAGAAAAAACCGGTTCACTCTTGCTTTGAAAACCGCCAGATTGTAGCTTTTAGGGAACAGGGAACTAGGCGAAGAATTCCACACCTTCGCAGTTCGCACTATGAAGGTGGAGGCAAACCGCTTAGTACGCGCCTTTGGAACCTCCACGGTATAATGATGCCGCTTTGGTGTTTCCCTGCTCGTCCGGTAGTGGAATGGGGCGGTCTAGCTGAGTTTTATAGGTAGGTTACCTTACCTTACTTACCTTTTATTAGGTTCTTGAGATACCGCCTGGCGATAGACGGATGGACAGCGTAGTTTTATTAACCGTCAGCTCACTTTGGTTACGGAACCCTGAAATATTATTTATTCAATTGTCAAAAATAATTTAAGTGGCCATTAGCCTTCTTTGTTTATTCATGTGATTTCGCCAATAGAAGGCGTTTAATATGTTTACTGGTGTCTTATTTTTAATTAATGGATTTCAAACAAATTTGTTAATATAGTGTAAGATCACGCCTAGTACACCTTAAACAAAAAAAAAACGGTTTTTTATTCGTCCACACACACACACACACATACACACACACAAGAGCTCGGCTGACTAAGGTGATCTGACGCGATCATCCAGGTTAAGCAATGGTCGAAGCGAACATTCTGTGAATGGGGATCATGCACAAGACTGTATTTTAAAAAGTGCTATTTTTATCAGGGTGCTACTGTGGATCGGATAACACGTTAAATTGTAGGTCTCGGCCGTTATTATATTATTAGTCTTAGTACAAGCAGTCGAACTTAGAAACTCTCGACACCAGAGCTTGGCCACTCAGCTCATACAAAGAAGGAACACTTATAGTATCAATAAATGTTTTAGCTGTACGAAATAAATGCCAAAGTTTGTGTGTAAATGTGTGTGTTTGTTACTTTTTCACGCTCAAACGGCTGAACCGTGTGTGGAATCTGTCCTAATATTATTATTATTTTTACGTAGGATGTTACTGGATTTTTGTAGCGCCTATAGCTCGGCTAGCTAAAGTGATCTGACACGATCATCGAAGCTGATCATCGGTCGATGCGGACAGTGTCCTGATGGATGACCATGCACAAGACTGTCGTTTTTTCAAGTGGCGTTTTCACCTGGGCGCTACCGTGCGTCGGATGACACTTTAAATTGTGGGTCTCGGCTGTTAGTCTTAGTACAAACAGTCGTTAAGCCAAGTCAGAGACTTTCGGGTGGCTTTAAAACTCGATACCAGTGCTTGGTCACTTAGCTTATACGAAGAAGAAGATCTGGATTTTTCAAAAATGCATTTATTCTTACCATATTGAAAGAGTTTTGTTTTCTTTCCGTGCTATTTCCTGGTAATCCTGTATAACTTACTTAACTTATGCAAACATTATTGTTAAATGATTGCGTCAATTACTAAAACACCTGTTTGAAGTAGGCTTGCTAGCCTTCGGTAGGCTCCATAAACATTTTAAAAATGATTCGAGCGTGTTTTGTTCTTTTATTTATATCTTCTTGTTCAGCTGTTATTGACCATTTAAATGGTAAGTTTTATTTAATTATTATTTCTAATTGCAATTGGTTGTTTAAATGTATTAAAACACATATTACGAATGAATTAATAAATAAATGCTACTTCAAAGTGAGATTACCTAACAAACCCGGAGAAATTCAGCTTGATAAAAGCATCTCAATATCAATGTTCGACTTCGATTGACAGTATTCAGAACATAGTATCTGGCGCAACAGGGGTGGAACAGGTGACTTAAGGGTTCTCCGTAATATCAAGGAGCTTGTTAGCTTGGGTAGGCAAAAGGGAAATGCATAATACGCTCCAAGCGGGATTCGTGCAGGTTTCATCATCCCTACTTCAAGTTAGAATTGATGGTGATAATGGTTGGAAACAGGAAATCGGTCTCAGAAATAGAATACTTTTTCAGAAATACAGAAATACAGAACTTTATTAGCCCTAAATAACATACGTTAAAGGCAAGTCATACTACAATAATTACTTAATACTTAAAAACATTAGTTAGATAAAATTAAATAAACTTACAAATTTCATTAAATAAATATTCTACCCCATTAAATACTACACACATTAGCACTTGTTTTCCATGTTTATTAAATTTAAAATACTACTGTTTACACATGAATAACGATTCTGCAAGCTCCATATTCATAAATTCAATTATAAAAGGAATTGCTTTCACAAAAACTCTTTATTTTCTGTTTAAACATACTATTATTAAGATTTGTTATTTTCTCTGGCAACTTGTTGTACATTAATATTTTTGTGTAACATCCCTGTTTCTGTACTTTAGCTAGTCTATTTGCTGGTAGAACTTTACCTATATTCCTACGTAAACAATAAGGAATAACATCTTTTTTATTCTGGTACATTTCATTTTCATGAATTTCTAGGAGGCTATTATATATGTACATTGAAATTACTGTCATTATCCTATCCTTTTCAAAATATTTCCGAACTGAGCTACGCTTCTTTAAACCATTTATTATTTTGATTGACCTCTTTTGACATTTCAAAACTTTGAATATATCAGTTGCATTTCCCCATACAGTAATGGCATACCTAATATTTGAATGTATATAAGCATAATAAACAGATACAAGTGATTTTTTATCTAATAAAGGTCTAAGTTTAAACAATGCATAATTGGCACTAGCTAATTTCTTACAAAGCTTTTTTATATGTGCACTATGTTGAATAGTGTTATCTATTGTATAGCCTAAGAATACATTTTCTTTTTTTAATAAGTTACCATAGATACCTAATCTAGACTGGTATTCCATCACAATGCTTTTACTTGAATTTAATATAATAAAAAAATAAATATTTAAACCACTCTTCAAGCAATGTCATTACTTCATTTACTTTTTCATCTAACTTGATTTTACTTTTATCTCTTATTCCTACATGAGTATCATCGGCAAATAAGCTTATATGGGACCAGTTGGGCATAACATTTACAAGATCGTTAATGTAGATTATGAACAAAACTGGCCCCAAAATTGATCCCTGTGGTATTCCAATTGATAAGCTTCCTACGGTTGACGATTTTTCTCCTACTGTTACAATTTGGGTACGATTACTTAAATATGATCTCATAATGCTTAGTTCAGAACCTTGAAAACCATAATGTTGTAACTTCATCATTAAAATATCATGCCGTAAACAATCAAATGCTTTGGATAAATCGCAGAATATGCTAGCACATCTATTTGACTTGTCTAATGATTCTAAAATAAAATATACTACATCTCTAATAGCCATTTCCGTTGATTTACCCTTCCTAAAGCCAAACTGTGACATAGTAAATAAATTATTTTCTTCAAAGTACGTATTTGACGATTCTATTTTTATTACTGCTTCTAAGATCTTAGATAAAGTGGGCAATATGCATACTGGCCTATAGTTACTTAGATCAGTGCAATCACCTTTTTTAAAAAGTGGTATTATTCTACCTGATTTAAAAACATCTGGGAATACACCTTCTGATAAACATGAATTAATTACTAAAAATACCAATTCAAACAAATAAACATTTTTTAAAATAAGATTCCTAACTGTCCTAGTACTCTTATCATAGATATCTAAAGAGGACTTTCTTTACTGTCATTGTAAATGTAATAATACTACCTATATTATACAGATACAGAGTACGCGCGCATGCCGCCGCTGTGGGAGCTGGCACCGTTCGCTCCCTGCCTGGCTGCGAACGGTACCTACTGCGTGCTGCAACTCAACCTCGTCACTGGCCCAGGGGATCATCTCATGCAAACTGTACATGTATGTATTTTAATGGTATTGAGTGTTTTTTATGCAATTAAACAAAAAAAGGCAAGTCATTTTATTATTTCTAGCAATACTCTGAACAGAGTCTGAAGCACTTCAACCACGCTGTGGTGGAGCGCGGCGTGTGCGTGCCCGACGCGTGTAGAGCGCGTGGAGGAGGAGGAGGAGACTCCCTGGAGGCATGCGTGAGCTCCTCGGCGGGCGGCGGCCGCCTGTCCGCGCTGCGATACTGCGTGCAGCACGACGAGCGCGCGCACGCCGACGCGTGTAGAGCGCGGGGAGGAGGAGGAGGAGACTCCCTGGAGGCATGCGTGAGCTCCTCGGCGGGCGGCGGCCGCCTGTCCGCGCTGCGATACTGCGTGCAGCACGACGAGCGCGCGCACGCCGACGCGTGTAGAGCGCGGGGAGGAGGAGGAGGAGACTCCCTGGAGGCATGCGTGAGCTCCTCGGCGGGCGGCGGCCGCCTGTCCGCGCTGCGATACTGCGTGCAGCACGACGAGCGCGCGCACGCCGACGCGTGTAGAGCGCGGGGAGGAGGAGGAGGAGACTCCCTGGAGGCATGCGTGAGCTCCTCGCCGGGCGGCGGCCGCCTGTCCGCGCTGCGATACTGCGTGCAGCACGACGAGCGCGCGCACGCCGACGCCTGGGACTGCGCCGTGCGCGCGCTGCTGCTCGCGCTCGTCGCGCTCAACGCGGCCGGGACCACTTACGACTACTACGTAACCAAAACACGTGGAATAACATCAAATAATGGTGCGAATGATACATTTTTTGGTAAGGTTTGAACTTTACTAAATACCTTCACAACAAATAACATAAAATTATTATATTTTTACAGCAAATGTCCTTCTGTTGAGCTTCTCAGTACGAAAGAATTGGGACCGTCTAGTAAAAACAGAGCCGCACCCCAATACGCATGATCTGCAGTGTATAAACGGAATGAGGTAAAACTTAAGTGTAACATTTCTAATAGAGAAAATAGCTGATTTCATTACGTGACCTCTTCTTTGTCTACTTGTATTTGTAAAGATGTAAGAGTTAGTGTTAATTTGGTTTCAGAATGGTTTGTATTCTCGCCACGATGATACTGCACGTGCTTATAGTATTAGCCATGGGATACACACAGAATCCTCACGATATTGAAAAGGTAGAGATTATTTAATTTTTTTATTTGTTTAGACTTTTTTTGCTGTGGTCTACGATGTAGCTCGTTTGCCCAGAAGACTTATATATTCTAGTTTTGAAGACCCTTCAATTGTAATTCTCAGGAATAAGAAACAAAGATTAGATAGTTTCAAAGCTACGCAGTCAACAAAAGTAAAAAAAAAACACTTTTATCAAATCTTTAGAACTTTGATATTGAATCGATATCTTTTCGTTGAGCCTCTGTTCGTTCTGTAATGGATGTAAACGGATAGTTTTGAAATGTCTCTCTAACATTTTGAAACTATCCGTTTACATTTCTAATTTGATTTTGATTGTATTGACTTATTATAGTATATTAGCAAATTAAGTTCCTCTTTAATATGTATAAGTCTTTGTTCGATAATAAATAATTTGAATTTTAAATTTGAATTTGAATTTGGTTTTGCGTTAGTTGCCAATGACATTGTTAATTTTAGTGAATCCATTAAAGTTTAGACTATATTTGGAGTGGTTTCGTTTCGAACTTTATCCTGAAAACTGCAAAGCATTGAAACTCTCTCTTCTCAGTCTCTGATTCCTGAGAAGTACAATTTGAGAGTCTTAAAAGAAACATCTGTATTACAGACATTCGAGATGCCGTTCTACTACTTACTATATAACGGGTTAATGATTGTTCAAGTATTTTTCTTCATATCCGGATTTCTCAAGGGCTACGAACTACAAAAAGAAAAAGAGGCACAACATATTACACTCTCAAGTTTTCTCAATACTATGCTGTTAAGGCTCAGCAGGTAAATCCTTGGTTTCACACTCATATAGAATGAAACTCAAACAAGTTTTGTGCTTTGTTTAAATGTCACGTCTTTGGTACTTTTTGCAGCGACATCTAGGTTTCGTCGGTAATTGTAGCCAACTTCCGCGGCACGCTTTATTGTATAGGAATCAGCAATCCTCTCTAGTATTCTATCCCTGATACTACTCACGTTTTTTAATGAATAGAATAGAATAGAATAGAATATTTTTATTTCGTTTTTCATTTACCTAATACAGCGCACATACCAATTTACATAAATGTATTACCATTCCTGTTTGTTGTGGTGCGTTGTGGGAGCACTGTGCCCCGCTGTAGTGCTCTTGCGAGCCTGTGGCGCAGGGCATCAGAACTCCCGCTCCGCGTATACCAATGTACACAACACCAACATAGTAATTTACAATTTAATTGTAATATAATGCACATTTCACAAATAAAATCAAAACAATAAGATACAACAATTTCTTTATACAATTTAAAACTACTTAATAACTTAATACATTTTAAACAATGAATAAACAAACCTTTAATTTGAAGAATGTGAATGTGAGTTAGCACATATTTTTATTGACATATTTGACTATATAGGTCTAGAAGTCTCCACAAAAGAGAGATTGTGGCACGTCAGGACTGTTGGACTGTAATTGTCATCCCGCCGGATCAAATCCAGCTCTACACAAATGACTTTATTTTCAAATTCTTTGGAACTGAGAATATGTTGTTTAAATCAAAACATTTACAACATGTTCCCAGAACCACAAATTCCGAAGTTGTGTGCTATCCGCTAACCCGCACTTAGCGGGCGTGGTTTGGCCTTTATATCTATTCTTCTGAGAGAAGGCCCCGGGTCCAAGCAGCGGGTAGTGTGTTATACCTAAGTCAATAGGGTTTTTTCATGTTGTATATAATTTTGGTTTATGTTGTATCCTTATATTCAATACTGTATCCAGTAAACAATTTTATTTTTACCCCTATCTTTTCCTTCATGATCTAGCATCTTCTTTCTTCTATCCTCAGAGTTAGTAAGAGAGCAGTGTTATTTAAAATGTATTGGAACCGGACTGGAAAGGGGACGAAAAAATAAGTTGGACAAAAAAAATTATAATGAAAAACCTATGCCTAGAGAAAAAATAAAGAGTTAGTAACAAGAATAAGATGAGGCGTGGAATAGATAAGCATAGGTTTATGAAAGGTGGTTTGTCGTGCAGGTTGGTTCCCGCCCTGGCCTCTGTCCTGGCAGTCGTAACATCCTGGGCACGTCACGCGGGCTCCGGGCCGCTCTGGAAGCTCTACGTCACCAACTCACTGGTGGAGCAGTGCCGGGAGAACTGGTGGCACCACCTACTCTTCATCAATAACTACATGGGCCGAGGGAACTTCTGTCTTATTCAAACTTGGTAAACTAACACTTGCAGTTCTATATTTTCTCTACCCATTTATTATGAGAATTCTTTGCAAAATTATAAACCCAAAATACACTGTATAAATCCCACATTAAGTCAATTCGCTTCAACGTTCCTTGTGAAGACTGCAAAACACCACCACCTCTATACTACTACCAAATACTACTAGAGAGGTTTGCCACAGCCTTAGTTGCTTAGCATTTAAATTGGGTTGTACTTTTGCTAGTATTATAAGGTTGCTAAAATTAGTTTATATTACAAAAAAAATATGTTCTTTAAAATTTATTCCCTGCATAACTTAGGTGCGGTATTCTTTTAACGTACAAGCACAATGCGCTTTTTGGCATTCAGGACGTAACAAGTCATTATGATTGGGACTAATATAATTATTAAAATTACAATTACCATAATTTCTTTGACTATTTCCTTCATGTTTCTTTCTAATAACATCACAGGCACCTGGCTGCGGACATGCAAGTGTTTGCTGTATCACTGTTCGCGTACTTGGTATCTCCTCGGCTGCTGTTCCCGCTCCTGCTGGTGAGCGCAGTGGCTCCAGCTCTACATACTGTCCTGCAGGACTTGGAAGCCGTCATCATCACACCGGAGTATGTGACGTAGTTTGTTACTTATTAACTTTTGTAACCAACTTCATAAACTCAAAAACATGAGAAAAACTTAATGACTGAAATAATTGAATTTTATTAACCTTATAACATTGCGTTATACTGGGCAAGTCAAATTTAGATATTACATATATTCATCAACAATTAATTAATTAATTAGTCAATCGTACAATGGCATGATAATAAAATAGAAAATAACATATTTACACATAATTCGTGTCACTTTACAGTCTGTCATACTTAAATAAAAATTCTGAAAGAGGCAACCTCATAAGGGTTTTCCACAAAGAAGTTTTTCAATTTTCCAAAGTTTGGCCCTTGTTTGGAAACACAAATGATTATAATCTTTCCATCCGCTCACTCACCACCATATTCACGACATAATAGAATACGATAGCCAGTGGTGACTGCAAATAAATAGCCCATAAGCTGGTTCCTTGCGTGTATATATTTCTACACCAGAAAGAGCGAAATAAAATTTTATAGAGATTCTATATCTAGAATCACCAAAAGGATAACTATTTTCAGATTTTTTAGAACCTGGAACAGCCCTGCGTGGTCAGGGCAGCATGTTCTGGGACACAACAACCTGCCTTGCTTCATCATGGGTATGATCACTGCTAAGAGATACTATGAATGGCGCAAGAAGGGAGGACACCTTACAACGAGCTTGGTAAGAATTGAGAAAACTCTTTAAATACCTTGTAGGTAATTTCTTAAATAAGCAGAACAACTTTATAATTAACTGTATTAAAACTTTCGTAAGGCATATTTGAATAATGTTTGTATAGCCGGCTATCACTTACGTTTATTTTGTCGGTATTAGCCTGACATGTTTCACAATCAGTGTGCCATTCTCAAGGGCAATTAGTCAGTGAAGTAGGCAGTTCAGGCGCAGCCGTCATCGCGAGCGTACGTTGGTTAACGTATGTGTTACTGAGAAATGCACACTGATTGTGCTGAAGCATGTCGGGCTAATACCGACAAAATAAACGTAAGTGATAGCCGGTTATACAAACATTAACTATATGATTCATAAATACTTAATTAAAGTTTCTATTGTGCCTGAAATGGTACCTATTGAAAATAACTTAGACAATGTAAGTAAAAGTACAAAGTAACTAAACAAGAGATTCCAGGCTATTATGTTAACCTTAAGGTGTAACCTGTTCCAGTGTTGGGTGCTGGCTCAGTACGCGTCGATAGCATCTATCCCCCTGCTGATGTACTCTGGCCGCTGGTTCTACGATGTCTCAGAGCGCCCCTCGGTGGAGATTCGAGCGGCCTATGTTGCTGCAGTACGCCCTGTAATGGGCCTCGCGTGCTCACTGGCGACATTTGCCTTCTTAGGCAGGACGTCTTGTAAGTTTTGAAACGATGAAAACTCAGTCTGACTTGCGGGCGTTTAAAGTCTCGCTAAAAATGGATACGATTCCCACCAAGTAGCTTGAGATTCCAGTATAGAAAACATCGTGAAAACCATAGCATGATAGTAAAGTTGACAATCTATCGCCATGCACCTATAGGCAAAGAGACACCGATTCACTGTCGAAGTTACGATGATTCGCATAAAGCGTTTTGCTTCGACCTTCATTGTGAGAACTGCTAAGCTTTAGAACTCTCTTCCTGAATCTCATTTTTCCGAGTAATACAATTTGGGGGCCTTCAAATCTAGAGTAAATAGGTTCCTTCTAGGCAAGCGTGATATAAAGCTTAAGATAAAGCAAGCTGCGGTCAAACATAAGCCTATTCATCATTCAAAAATAGCTGATAATTCCAAACGTATGCTAATCTACCTTCGACCAGAGTATCGCTGCCTCGTATAATTACGTGGCCAGTTGGCCAAATGCTTGCTGTGCTGAGTAAAAAAGAGCAACTTGTTCTGTTCCAGCGTTGCTGAAGTCGTTGTTCTCGTGGCGGCACTGGGTGATACCAAGCAGACTCAGCTACTGCGTGGTCCTCATCCACATGCCGCTCTTGCAGATGATGTCTGCCGCCAGGACACAACTCACTTACTATTCATTCGCAAATGTAGTGGGTATCCAGCGAGAAATCTACTGCTTCCTGAAGTTACAACCTTTGTACTTGTTGGGTCTGCTTGTGGGACGCTGCATGCTTTGAAGCCTAGTTGCATTCTTATCAATCGGCGCCGAGAAGTTTGTCTCTTGGGCCGAAAAATCATATTGTTTTCCAAAACTTATCAGAGCACCTGTTCGATGCGAAGCGTGACTAAAATGCTGGAGTATTCGATGCTCAACTTGTGAGCATTGGCGTATAACGTGGCACAGCCACCAGCAAAATGACCACACTGTTGTAGGGTTATGGTTTAGGTACCAATTATAATTGATGGTCATTTGTTTTTCTTTTTCAATTTCTTTTTTAAGTGCTTGCACACTTACATAAAATTTTCGGGGCCTCTTTCAACTTCAGAACATCTGATTACTATGCTGATCTTTTGATTCTTCTTTCAGTCTCCTAAACTAAACCTTAAATATAATTTGTTCCAGATGATGGCATACGTGTTCGTGGTGACAGTTTCCTACGCGCTGGCTGTACCACTTCATCTCATGGTGGAAGCACCATTCACTACTCTGTTCAAATATTTACTTAAAAACAACACTCCTAAAGTAACAGAACGTGGTACTACCGATGTCCCTGAACAGGGTGAGAGGAAGCAAGTAAAAGCAACAAAAAATGATACAAGCAACGTGAAAAGGAGGCTTCGAATTCACAACTAGAAAAACTAAAACACAGATCTGAACCCCTAGCTTCGGGAAGTATACTGAACGCAAGCATTTGGTATTTCGTTCCAGTCCAAGTGTGGTAGAGCAGGGCGGAGTAAAGAGTTAAACATTCATCATGTGGGTACAATATGGTGCTGAAAGTTTTGCCTCGTAGCAGATTTAACGCGTCTTTCGTACCCTAAAAACCACTGTGGATCCAACCAACGACAGTAACGCCGGTTTTCTCTTTCATATTTATAAATCTCTTTGGTTCCAACATTGGTATAAATATTACGCTATATCAAAAAAGCATCCTAATTTTCAATCGAAAATTCTGACGACAAAATATCAACTTTTTTCAAAAAGTTTGAAGGCTTTTTGTTCGTTATAATATTGACTTTCTGACTGTTTAATAAAATATACATAAGAGTAACTATAGGAAATGTTTTCAGAAAATGCAAAAATTTAAACAAACTCAACATTATTTTTATTCATCATGTACGAATATATGTATGCTGTAGATTGTAATTTATATATTAATATTTGTGTTTATATCCTCATAATGAAAGCTGTGTACATTCGATATAGGACTATAGTTTATAGTGGTGTTATTTAATTAAAAGTAAAACTGCACGTGTCAACTTTTGTCCGTGACAGTACCGAATATATTAAGTAGTATTAGTACCTGCGTACCAAGTTTCCTCGAGGTCGGTCCGAAATCACGGCCTCTACGCTAGAACATTCAAACATACAGACACACAGAAGTAAAATTGGTCGATGAATGCAGACCGCGCTCGGACGGACCGTAAGTTACAAGCAGCCTTGAACTATATGCTAAGTTGTATTTATTTAAAAAACATTGTATTACTACATAAAATTTAAATAAACCAAATTAGTATTTCAAATGGATATTTTTAATATAAACACTTGTTTATCCTACTAATACTATAAATATGAAAGTTTGTAAGTGTGTAATTGTGTATGTTTGTTACTTCTTCACACTCGAACGGCTGAACAGATTTTGAAGAAATTTGGTCTGAACCTAGGTTAGACCTTACATTTACACA
This sequence comes from Mellilla xanthometata, assembly GCA_035578125.1. Taxonomy (NCBI): domain Eukaryota; kingdom Metazoa; phylum Arthropoda; class Insecta; order Lepidoptera; family Geometridae; genus Mellilla; species Mellilla xanthometata. The sequence continues at coordinate 887,736 of JAPUBQ010000001.1, forward strand.
TTGTCTACATTTTATCCCGAAAACAGTACTGGTTCCTGTGGGACGCGCAAATAACTTAAAATTATTTTACACCTTCACGCTAAAACGCCTGGGCCGATTTAGATGAAATTTAATATGAAGACAGGTTAGACCATGCATTGACACTAAGGTTACTTCTTATCCCCGAAAACAATGATTTTGGTTGATTTGACAATCACCCTGCCAAACATTTGCGCTGAATTGAAATTGTTATAACCCGCGCAGATAGAGAATAGATCTGTAAATAGCCGCCACTGCATGCGTTCTCGCTCATAATCTATCGCTGTCTATACTCACACAGTGAAGTACTCGCTACAAAAAAAAAATCAGGATTCGCTTACCACGCTACTTGACGCACTCACGCAGTCATCTTGTTGTTTTCATTAATAGGTATTCATTGTTGTTTTAGTTGAGTTTGATTATTATTTTCGTTAAGTTTTTGTTACAAACGTTGACATTTTGTGATTGATTGAACAATGGCTTCGCGAAAACGTGGAAAGATTCTTCACAGTGATTCATGAGACATTGTTTACAACGTTTTATATACTTTGACGAAGAGAAGAACTTGTAGCGTTATTATCCGTTAAAGTATAGCGCCGCACGCGCAGCGATAGCAACTAGTTTATCGATGCTACTATATCGAAAAAAATAATAATTTAATTACCTTCTTTCTTTCGTAATTCTTAATAACGTGATACCTACACGTTATTTTACAAGGTTGCTTTATGGGCGTGACCATGATAGATAGATAGTTAAATCAATTTATTTCCTACCTCTATCAAGTATGAGTTTTTTATAAAGATTTTCTGACCTGGGAACGAGTATAGTTTGTATATAAATAGTTTCTAGCCTGGAAAAGAGTCTTTTTTTCAGCGAGTATGACTAGGTTCAGTGTTGCTGACCATCAGCCATCGTCATCATCAAACACATTGATCATCACCCATCATTATCATTATCATCATCATCATCCAATTTCGCTATCATCAGCATATATGTGAGGTGGTATATTTGTAATATGATTCTGATCTGATCTGAATAAGTCACAATTAATAAAGACAAATTTTAAAATCCAGTGGCATTTATATTCCCTTGCTTCTTATTTATTTTATTTATATTTTATGACATTAATTCTACTATTATTAATTAATAATATAAAAAGCTAATAATTACTAAAAATATTAAAAGAGAATAATTTATAACAAAAAAATGGTTGCCTGTAAAGTCGGTTTTACGGGCGAAGATTTTACGTGACAAAGTCTGCCGCGTGCTGCGCGCGCGGCAGACCGATCATAGTTGAGTGGGAGAGAGACGCAAGGCATTCGGCGGGCCTCTCTCTCGTTCGGTGACTCATCGTAACGTTACCGGGCGTTACACTTTTTCATAAGTGACTCCCAGCCGCAACCTAATTTAAGACGTTGTCACGTCAAAAATCAAATAAAAAAAATTAAAATCGATGTTTGAGAACTTGTTTTGCCATTCGTACCATGAGTACCCGCCGCCATTTACAGATCTATTCTCTATCTGCGCGGGTTATACTGAATAACTTAATATAGCTGTTATACCTATTTGAGTATGAGTATGTTTCACTACCTTAATTGATTATCTCATAATCCGCGGGTAACACCTCGGGCGCAACTAGTCTAAGTTCTGTTTGAAAACGTTGCATAATTACATAATATTAAAATAAATCAGTTTTATACTTAATAAATATGGATGTTTTTAAATATCTAGTCAGTTTGAAAGGTACTTGCTAGGGGTGATGTGCTTCCGGGAGGATACCCGAGTATGGCAATGATTCGAGTGTGTTTAGTTCTCTTATGCGTATCTTCTTGTTCAGCTATTATTCAACATTTAAATGGTAAGTCTTGATACAAGCTTTTTATTCCTTTGCATTGTTTATTATAATATATGTTCGGGTGGAACCATTTTGGCGTAGAGCCCGAAATACCCCACCAAGTAATACCCCACCAAGTAATAAAAGGATAGATAAGATAAGTAATAAAAGGATAGATAAGCCCAAACATAATGGTACACCAAAATGAAACCACCCCTCATTTTGGTGTACCATTATGTTTGGGCTTATCTAAACGAGTTTGATAATAGGCTGCCAGTGGTAATCAAAATTAAAATCTTGTTATTTTAACTGTCATAAATAAGTTAAAATAACAAAAATCTCAAAAATAAAAATAAGGTTATTACTAAACTATCTTGCAGACACGGAATATGAACAAATGCCCCCGATGTGGGAGCTTGCGGCGTTCGCACCCTGCTTGGCTAGTAACGGTACCTACTGCGTGTTGCAACTCGACCTCGTCAGCAACCCTGGAGATCATCTCACACACATTGTACAGGTATTCTAATGACCAATCGTCTAGAGTTGCTTTTTTGCAATTACCCAAAGTAAGGCAAGTCATTTTATTCTTTCTAGCAATACTCTGAACAGAGACTGAAGCACTTCAACCACGCTGTGGTGGAGCGCGGCGTGTGCGTGCCCGACGCGTGTAGAGCGCGTGGAGGAGGAGGAGGAGACTCCCTGGAGGCATGCGTGAGCTCCTCGGCGGGCGGCGGCCGCCTGTCCGCGCTGCGATACTGCGTGCAGCACGACGAGCGCGCGCACGCCGACGCGTGTAGAGCGCGTGGAGGAGGAGGAGGAGACTCCCTGGAGGCATGCGTGAGCTCCTCGGCGGGCGGCGGCCGCCTGTCCGCGCTGCGATACTGCGTGCAGCACGACGAGCGCGCGCACGCCGACGCGTGTAGAGCGCGTGGAGGAGGAGGAGGAGACTCCCTGGAGGCATGCGTGAGCTCCTCGGCGGGCGGCGGCCGCCTGTCCGCGCTGCGATACTGCGTGCAGCACGACGAGCGCGCGCACGCCGACGCGTGTAGAGCGCGGGGAGGAGGAGGAGGAGACTCCCTGGAGGCATGCGCGAGCTCCTCGGCGGGCGGCGGCCGCCTGTCCGCGCTGCGATACTGCGTGCAGCACGACGAGCGCGCGCACGCCGACGCGTGTAGAGCGCGGGGAGGAGGAGGAGGAGACTCCCTGGAGGCATGCGTGAGCTCCTCGGCGGGCGGCGGCCGCCTGTCCGCGCTGCGATACTGCGTGCAGCACGACGAGCGCGCGCACGCCGACGCGTGTAGAGCGCGGGGAGGAGGAGGAGGAGACTCCCTGGAGGCATGCGTGAGCTCCTCGGCGGGCGGCGGCCGCCTGTCCGCGCTGCGATACTGCGTGCAGCACGACGAGCGCGCGCACGCCGACGCGTGTAGAGCGCGGGGAGGAGGAGGAGGAGACTCCCTGGAGGCATGCGTGAGCTCCTCGCCGGGCGGCGGCCGCCTGTCCGCGCTGCGATACTGCGTGCAGCACGACGAGCGCGCGCACGCCGACGCCTGGGACTGCGCCGTGCGCGCGCTGCTGCTCGCGCTCGTCGCGCTCAACGCGGCCGGGACCGCTTACGACTACTACGTAATCAAAACACGTGGAAAAACATCAAATAATGGTGCGAATGATGCATTTTTCGTAAAGTTTGAACTTTGCTAAATAACTTCACAACAAAAAACATATAACTATTATATTTTTACAGCAAATGTCCTTTTGTTGAGCTTCTCAGTACGAAGGAATTGGGACCGCCTAGTAAAAACAGAGCCGCACGCCAATACGCATGATCTGCAGTGTATAAACGGAATGAGGTAAAACTTGAGTGTAACACATTTCTAATAGAGAAAATAGCTGATTTCATTACGTAACCTCTTCGTTGTCTACTTGTATTTGTGAAGATGTAAGAGTAAGTGTTAATTTGGTTTCAGAATGGTTTGTATTCTCGCCACGATGATACTGCACGTGCTTGTAGTATTAGCCATGGGATACACACAGAATCCTCACGATATTGAAAAGGTAGAGATTATTTCATTTTTTTTATTTGTTTAGACTTTTTTTGCTGTGGTCTACGATGTAGCTTGTTTGCCCAGAAGACTTACTTATTCTAGTTTTGAAGACCCTTAAATTGTAATTCTCAGGAATTAGAGACAAAGATTAGATAGTTTCAAAGATGTGCAGTCAACAAAATTTAAAAAAAACGCGTTATCAAATCTTTGGAACTTTGATATTTAATCGATATCTTTTCGTTGAGCCTCTGTTCGTTCTGTAATGGATGTAAACGGATAGTTTCGAAATGTCTCTCTAACATTTCGAAACTATCCGTTTACATTTCTAATTTGATTTTGATTGTACTGACTTATTATAGTATATTAGCAAATTAAGTTCCTCTTTAATATGTATAAGTCTTTGTTCGATAATAAATAATTTGAATTTTAAATTTGAATTTGGTTTTGCGTTAGTTGCCAATGACATTGTTAATTTAAGTGAATCCATTAAAGTTTAGACTATATTTGGAGTGGTTTCGTTTCGAACTTTATCCCGAAAACTGCGAAACGTTGAAACTCTTTCTTCTGAGTCTCTGATTCCTGAGAAGTACAATTTGAGAGTCTTAAAAAAAACATCTGTATTACAGACATTCGAGATGCCGTTCTACTACTTACTATATAACGGGTTAATGATTGTTCAAGTATTTTTCTTCATATCCGGATTTCTCAAGGGCTACGAGCTACAAAAAGAAAAAGAGGCACAACATATTACACTCTCAAGTTTTCTCAATACTATGCTGTTAAGACTCAGCAGGTAAATCCTTGGTTTCACACTCATATAGAATGAAACTCAAACAAGTTTTGTGCTTTGTTTAAATGTCACGTCTTTGGTACTTTTTGCAGCGACATCTAGGTTTCGTCGGTAATTGTAGCCAACTTCGACGCCACGCTTTATTGTATAGGATTCAGCAATCCTCTCTAGTATTCTATCCCTGATACTACTCACGTTTTTTAATGAATTAACAAACCTTTTATTTGAAGAATGTGAATGTAAGTTAGCACATATTTTTATTGACATATTTGACTTTATAGGTCCAGAAGTCTCCTCAAAAGAGAGATTGTGGCACGTCAGGACTGTTGGATTGTAATTGTCGGCATCCCGCCGGATCAAATCCAGCTCTACACAAATGACTTTATTTTCAAATTCTTTGGAACCGAGAAGATGTTGTTTAAATCAAAACATTTACAACATGTTCCCAGAACCACAAATTCCGAAGTTGTGTGCTATCCGCTAACCCGCACTTAGCGGGCGTGGTTTGGCCTTTATATCTATTCTTCTGAGAGAAGGCCCCGGGTCCAAGCAGCGGGTAGTGTGTTATACTTAAGTCAATAGGGTTATTTCATGTTGTCTATAATTTTGATTTATGTTGTATCCTTATATTCAATACTGTATCCAGTAAACAATTTTATTTTTACCCCTATCTTTTCCTTCATGATCTTGCATCTTCTTTCTTCTATCCTCAGAGTTAGTAAGAGAGCAGTGTTATTTAAAATGTATTGGAACCGGACTGGAAAGGGGACGAAAAAATAAGTTAGACAAAAAAAATTATAATGAAAAACCTACGCCTAGAGAAAAAATGGTTGCCTGTAAAGTCGGTTTTACGGGCGAAGATTTTACGTGACAACGTCTGCCGCGTGCTGCGCGCGCGACAGACCGATCATAGTTGAGTGGGAGAGAGACGCAAGGCATTCGGCGGGCCTCTCTCTCGTTCAGTGACTCATCGTAACGTTACCGGGCGTTACACTTTTTCATAAGTGACTCCCAGCCGCAACCTAATTTAAGACGTTGTCACGTCAAAAATAAAGAGTTAGTAACAAGAATTCGATGAGGCGTGGAATAGATAAGCATAGGTTTATGAAAGGTGGTTTGTCGTGCAGGTTGGTTCCCGCCCTGGCCTCTGTCCTGGCAGTCGTAACATCCTGGGCACGTCACGCGGGCTCCGGCCCACTCTGGAAGCTCTACGTCACCAACTCACTGGTGGCACAGTGCCGGGAGAACTGGTGGCACCACCTCCTCTTCATCAATAACTACATGGGCCGAGGGAACTTCTGTCTTATTCAAACTTGGTAAACTAACAATTGCAGTTCTATATTTTATCTACCCATTTATTATGCGAATTCCTTGCAAAATTATAAACCCAAAACACACTGTATAAATCCCACATTAAGTCAATTCGCTTCAACGTTCCTTGTGAAGACTGCAAAACACCACCACCTCTATACTACTACCAAATACTACTAGAGAGGTTTGCCACAGCCTTAGTTGCTTAGCATTTAAATTGGGTTGTACTTTTGCTAGTATTATGAGGTTGCTAAGATTAGGTTATATTACAAAAAAAAAATGTTCTTTAAAATTTATTGCCTTCCCTGCATAACTTAGGTGCGGTATTCTTTTAACGTACAAGCACAATGCGCTTTTTGGCATTCAGGACGTAACAAGTCATTATGATTGGGACTAATATAATTACTCAGAATACAGAAAGTACCAGAAGCCGCGTTCATCTGTATTTGCGAGCTACACGCTGTGTCCAAAAATCAAAACAATGCCCCCCGCCCGCGTCACTTCCCACCCGCGTAATGTTCTAGCTCAGGCATTATGTGCCCGTTTTTAGGGTAAAATTTGGGAGTCCAGGAGGTGAGATAATAATAGAATAAAAATTGTCCTAATCTTTATTATAATTATGTACCTACCTAATTGTCTCAAGAAATTCATAGATTTATTGAATTTAATAAAACGCTTTAGAAAAAAATACATTTAATTTCCTTTTTGCTTAGTAAGCTTTTTATAATATTGTCTCTTAGAATTTGAACTTAGTAACAAAAATTTAAATTTAGATAAATGATGAAATCTTATGTCTAGGTATTTTTCATAGATACTAACATACTATTTAATAGGACTATTTGGTTATGTACACACAGGCTGCTCTGATGTTTTATACTTTCTTTTTCAAGTCGGTTATTTTATATTAAATTAATTATTAATATTCTACAATGAATAAAAGCCCTCAAGAGGTAATAAAAAGAAGGGTAAATCAAAACTCTTATACTGGCAACACTAACAAGATGGATGCCTCATTATCTATGACAATTGAAAACATAGAAATTTATTCAAAGTTGATACCTAAATACGATACTTACACGTGAAATGTGATCCCATCCTGTTTCTTTTATAGACCCGCTGCATTTTATAGGTAGGAACGACATAAGACGGCATAATTTAATTAAATTGGTACAGCGTCGTACGTCCCGACGGTCACAGAGTGACTGATCGGTCGCGCGTCAAACTACTCCATTTTGGAGTAGTTTTAGTAGCCTCAGTTTTAGGCGCGCTCACGGTTTCTGGTTCTTTCTGTATTCTGAGTATAATTATTAAAATTACGATTACCATAATTTCTTTGACTATTTCCTTCATGTTTCTTTCTAATAACATCACAGGCACCTGGCTGCGGACATGCAAGTGTTTGCTGTATCACTGTTCGCGTACTTGGTATCTCCTCGGCTGCTGTTCCCGCTCCTGCTGGTGAGCGCAGTGGCTCCAGCTCTACATACTGTCCTGCAGGACTTGGAAGCCGTCATCATCACACCGGAGTATGTGACGTAGTTTGTTACTTATTAACTTTTGTAACCAACTTTATAAACTCAAAAACATGAGAAAAACTTAACGACAGAAATTATTGAATTTTATTAACCTTATAACATTGCGTTATACTGGGCAAGTCAAATTTACATATTACATATATTCATCAACAATTAATGAATAAATTAGTCAATCGTACAATGTCATAATAATAAAATAGAAAATAACAACATTTACACATAATTCATGTCACTTTACAGTCTGTGATACTAAAATAAAAATTCTGAAAGAGACAACCTCATATTTTCATTTTCATAGGCATAAAAAGGGTTTTCCACAAAGAAGTTTTTCATTTTTCCAAAGTTTGGCCCTTGTTTGGAAACACAAATGATTACAACTTTTCCATCCGCTCACCCACCACCATATTCACGACATAATAGAATACGATATAATAGTCAGTGGTGACTGCGAATAAATAGCCCATAAGTTGGTTCCTTGCGTGTATATGTTTCTACACCAGAAAGAGCGAAATAAAATTTTATAGAGATTCTATATCTAGAATCACCAAAAGGATAACTATTTTCAGATTTTTTAGAACCTGGAACAACCCTGCGTGGTCAGGGCAGCATGTTCTGGGACACAACAACCTGCCTTGCTTCATCATGGGCATGATCACTGCTAAGAGATACTATGAATGGCGCAAGAAGGGAGGACACCTTACAACGAGCTTGGTAAGAATTGAGAAAACTCTTTAAATACCTTGTAGGTAATTTCTTAAATAAGCAGAACAACTTTATAATTAACTGTATTAAAACTTTCGTAAGGCATATTTGAATAATGTTTGTATAGCCGGCTGGCTATCACTTACGTTTATTTTGTCGGTATTAGCCTGACATGTTTCACAATCAGTGTGCCATTCTCAAGGGCAATTATTCAGTGAAGTAGGCAGTTCAGGCGCAGCCGTCATCGCGAGCGTACGTTGGTTAACGTATGTGTTACTGAGAAATGCACACTGATAGTGCTGAAGCATGTCGGGCTAATACCGACAAAATAAACGTAAGTGATAGCCGGTTATACAAACATTATATTATATAACTATATGATTCATAAATACTTAATTAAAGTTTCTATTGTGCCTGAAATGGTACCTATTGAAAATAACTAAGACAATGTAAGTAAAAGTACAAAGTAACTAAACAAGAGATTCCAGGCTATTACTTACGCTTACCTTATGGTGTAACCTGTTCCAGTGGTGGGTGCTGGCTCAGTACGCGTCGATAGCCTCTATCCCCCTGCTGATGTACTCTGGCCGCTGGTTCTACGATGTCACAGAGCGCCCCTCAGTGGAGATTCGGGCGGGCTATGTTGCTGCAGTACGCCCTGCTATGGGCCTCGCATGCTCACTGGCGACATTTGCCTTCTTAGGCAGGACGTCTTGTAAGTTTTGAAACGATGAAAACTCAGTCTGGCTTGCGGGCGTTTAAAGTCTCGCTAAAGATGGATACGATTTCCACCAAGTAGCTTGAGATTCCAGTATAGAAAACATCGTGAAAACCATAGTATGATTGTAAAGTTGACAATCTATCGCCATGCACCTATAGGCAAAGAGACACCGATTCACTGTCGAAGCTACGATGATTCGTATAAAGCGTTTTGCTTCTACCTTCATTGTGAGAACTGCGAAGCTTTAGAACTCTCTTCCTGAATCTCATTTTTCCGAGAAGTACAATTTGGGGGTCTTCAAATCTAGAGTAAAAAGGTTCCTTAAAGCAAGCTGCTCAAAAAAACAAGCCTAATCATCATTAAAAAATAGCTAATAATTCCAAATGTATGCTAATCTACCTTCGACCAGAGTATCGCTGCCTCGTATAGTTACGTGGCCAGTTGGCCAAATGCTTGCTGTGCTGAGTAAAAAAGAGCAACTTGTTCTGTTCCAGCGTTGCTGAAGTCGTTGTTCTCGTGGCGGCACTGGGTGATACCAAGTAGACTCAGCTACTGCGTGTTCCTCATCCACATGCCGCTCTCGCAGATGATGTCTGCCGCCAGGACACAACTTACTTACTATTCATTCGCAAATGTGGTGGGTATCCAGCGAGAAATCTACTGCTTCCTAAAGTTACAACCGTTGTACTTGTTGGGTCTGCTTTTGGGACGCTGCATGCTTTGAAGCCTAGTTGCATTCTTATCAATTGGCGCCGAGAAGTTTGTCTCTTGGGCCGAAAATCATATTGTTTTCCAAAACTTATCAGAGCACCTGTTCGATGCGAAGCGTGACTAAAATGCTGGAGTATTCCATGCTCAACTTGTGAGCATTGGCGTATAACGTGGCACAGCCACCAGCAAAATGACCACGCTGTTGTAGGGTAATGGTTTAGGTACCAATTATAATTGATGGTCATTTATTTTTCTTTTTCAATTTTGCAAGCACTTACATACAATTTTCGGCGTCTCTTTTAACTTCAGAACATATGATTAGTATGTTGATCTTTCGATTCTTCTTCTTATAAGCTAAGTAGATCGAATAGAATAGATAATTTTTTGATTAATCTCGTGCATGTCTACTAGTGACTAAATAGGAAATTCCTAGAGAATTATATTGGAATTCATTATTCATCGTGGTTCAATCAAATCCAATGATGGTTCTCATGAACTGTTCTCGAGGTTAAAGGATTTTTCTAAAATTTCAAACATAAAACGGCAGCTTGGATGTACTGAATCATGTTTTGCTTGAGTCTCCACTACACCCTAAATGTAATTTGTTCCAGATGATGGCATATGTGTTCGTGGTGACAGTTTCCTTCGCTCTGGCCGTACCACTTCATCTCATGGTGGAAGCACCATTCACTACTCTGTTCAAACATTTACTTAAAAACAACACTCCTAAAGTAACAGAACGTGGTACTACCGATGTCCCTGAACAGGGTGAGAGGAAGCAAGTAAAAGCAACAACAAATGATACAAGCAACGTGAAAAGGAGGCTTCGAATTCACAACTAGAAAAACCAAAACACAAATCTGAACCTCTAACTTTGGAAAGTACGCGCAGATTTGGTATTTCGTTTCAGTCCAAGTGCCGTAGAGCAGGACGGAGTAAAGAGTTAAACATTCATCATGTGGGTACAATATGGTGCTGGAAGTTTTGCCTCGTAGCAGATTTAACGCGTCTTTCGTACCCTAAAAACCACTGTGGATCCAACCAACGACAGTAACGCCGGTTTTCTCTTTCATATTTATAAATCTCATTGGTTCCAACATTGGTATAAATATTACGCTATATCAAAAAAGCATCCTAATTTTCAATCGAAAATTCTGACGACAAAATATCAACTTTTTTCAAAAAGTTTGAAGGCTTTTTGTTCGTTGAAATATCGACTTTCTGACTGTTTAATAAAATATACATAGGAGTAACTATAGGAAATGTTTTCAGAAAATGCAAAAATTTAAACAAACTCAACATTTTTTTCATTCATCATGTACGAATATATGTATGCTGTAGATTGTAATTTATATATTAATATTTGTGTTTATATCCTTATAATGAAAGCTGTGTACATTCGATATAGGACTATAGTTTATAGTGGTGTTATTTAATTAAAAGTAAAACTGCAAGTGTCAACTTTTGTCCGTGACAGTACCGAATATATTAAGTAGTATTAGTACCTGCGTACCAAGTTTCCTCGAGGTCGGTCCAAAATCACGGCCTCTACGTGAGAATCAACATACAAACATACAGACACAAAAAAGTAAAATTGGTCGATGAATGCAGACCACGCTCGGACGGACCGTAAGTTACAAGCAGCCTTGAACTATATGCTAAGTTGTATTCATTTAAAAAACATTGTATTACTACATAAAATTTAAATAAACCAAATTTGTGTTTAAAATGGATTTTTTAAATATAAACACTTGTTTATCCTACTAATACTATAAATGCGAAAGTTTGTAAGTGTGTAATTGTGTATGTTTGTTACTTCTTCACACTCGAACGGCTGAACAGATTTTGAAGAAATTTGGTCTGAACCTAGGTTAGACCTTAGATTTACACATTGGCTACATTTTATCCCGAAAACAGTACTGGTTCCTGTGGGACGCGCAAATAACTTAAAATTATTTTACACCTTCACGCTAAAACGCCTGGACCGATTTAGATGAAATTTAATATGAAGACAGGTTAGACCATGCATTGACACTAAGGTTACTTCTTATCCCCGAAAACAATGATTTTGGTTGATTTGACAATCACCCTGCCAAACATTTGCGCTGAATTGAAATTGTTATAACCCGCGCAGATAGAGAATAGATCTGTAAATAGCGGCCACTGCATGCGTTCTCTCTCATAATCTATCGCTGTCTATACTCACACAGTAAAGTACTCGCTACAAAAAAAAAATCAGGATTCGCTTACCACTTGATTCGCTACTTGACGCACTCACGCAGTCATCTTGTTGTTTTCATTGATAGGTATTCATTGTTGTTTTAGTTGAGTTTGATTATTATTTGTTTACGTTACGTTTAGTTGTTATTTATTTTCGTTAAGTTTTTGTTACAAACGTTGACATTTTGTGATTGATTGAACAATGGCTTCGCGAAAACGTGGAAAGATTCTTCACAGTGATTCATGAGACATTGTTTACAACGTTTTATATACTTTGACGAAGAGAAGAACTTGGAGCGTTATTATCCGTTAAAGTATAGCGCCGAACGCGCAGCGATAGCGACTAGTTTATCGATGCTACTATATCGAAAAAAAAAAAAAAAACCTTCTTTCTTTCGTAATTCTTAATTACATGGTATATGGTACCTACACGTTATTTTACAGGGTTGCTTTATGGGCGTGACCATGATAGATAGATAGATAAATCAATTTATTTCCTACCTCTATCAAGTATGAGTTTTTTATATAGATTTTCTGGCCTGGGAACGAGTATAGTTTGTATATAATTAGTTTCTAGCCTGGAAAAGAGTCTTTTTTTCAGCGAGTATGACTAGGTTCAGTGTTGCTGACCATCAGCCATCGTCATCATCAAACACATTAATCATCACCCATCATTATCATTATCATCATCCAATATCGCTATCATCAGCATATATGTGAGGTGGTATATTTGGAATATGATTCTGATCTGATCTGAATAAGTCCCAATTAATAAAGACAAATTTTAAAATCCAGTGGCATATATTCCCTTGCTTCTTATTTATTTTATTTATATTTTATGACATTAATTCTACTATTATTAATTAATAATATAAAAAGCTAATTATTACTAAAAATATTAAAAGATAATAATTTATAACACAAAAATCAAATAAAAAAATATAAATCGATGTTTGAGAACTTGTTTTGCCATTCGTACCATGAGTACCCGCCGCCATTTACAGATCTATTCTCAATCTGCGCGGGTTATACTGAATAACTTAATATAGCTGTTATATTTGAGTATGAGTATGTTTCACTACCTTAATTGATTATCTCATAATCCGCGGGTAACAAACACCTCGGGCGCAACTAGTCTAAGTTCTGTTTGAAAACGTTGCATAATTACATAATATTAAAATAAATCAGTTTTATACTTAATAAATATGGATGTTTTTAAATATCTAGTCAGTTTGAAAAGTACTTGCTTGGGGTGATGTGCTTCCGGGAGGATACCCGAGTATGGCAATGATTCGAGTGTGTTTAGTTCTCTTATGCGTATCTTCTTGTTCAGCTATTATTCAACATTTAAATGGTAAGTCTTAATACAAGCTTTTTATTCCTTTGCATTGTTTATTATAATATATGTTCGGGTGGAACCATTTTGGCGTAGAGCCCGAAATACCCCACCAAGTAATAAAAGGGGGGTGGTTTCATATTGGTGTACCATTATGTTTGGGCTTATCTAAACGAGTTTGATAATAGGCTGCAAGTGGTCATCAAAATTAAAATCTCAAAAATAAAAAATGGTTGCCTGTAAAGTCGGTTTTACGGGCGAAGATTTTACGTGACAACGTCTGCCGCGTGCTGCGCGCGCGGCAGACCGATCATAGTTGAGTGGGAGAGAGACGCAAGGCATTCGGCGGGCCTCTCTCTCGTTCGGTGACTCATCGTAACGTTACCGGGCGTTACACTTTTTCATAAGTGACTCCCAGCCGCAACCTAATTTAAGACGTTGTCACGTCAAAAATAAGGTTATTACTAACTATCTTGCAGACACGGAATATGAACAAATGCCCCCGATGTGGGAGCTTGCGGCGTTCGCACCCTGCTTGGCTAGTAACGGTACCTACTGCGTGTTGCAACTCAACCTCGTCAGCAACCCTGGAGATCATCTCACACACATTATACAGGTATTCTAATGAGCAATCGTCTAGAGTTGCTTTTTTGCAATTACCCAAAGTAAGGTAAGTCATTTTATTCTTTCTAGCAATACTCTGAACAGAGACTGAAGCACTTCAACCACGCTGTGGTGGAGCGCGGCGTGTGCGTGGCCGACGCGTGTAGAGCGCGGGGAGGAGGAGGAGGAGACTCCCTGGAGGCATGCGTGAGCTCCTCGGCGGGCGGCGGCCGCCTGTCCGCGCTGCGATACTGCGTGCAGCACGACGAGCGCGCGCACGCCGACGCGTGTAGAGCGCGGGGAGGAGGAGGAGGAGACTCCCTGGAGGCATGCGTGAGCTCCTCGGCGGGCGGCGGCCGCCTGTCCGCGCTGCGATACTGCGTGCAGCACGACGAGCGCGCGCACGCCGACGCCTGGGACTGCGCCGTGCGCGCGCTGCTGCTCGCGCTCGTCGCGCTCAACGCGGCCGGGACCGCTTACGACTACTACGTAACCAAAACACGTGGAATAACATCAAATAATGGTGCGAATGATAAATTTTTTGGTAAAGTTTGGACTTTACTAAATACCGTCACAACAAAAAAACATAAAATTATTATATTTTTACAGCAAATGTCCTTCTGTTGAGCTTCTCAGTGCGAAGGAATTGGGACCGCCTAGTAAAAACAGAGCCGCGCGCCAATACGCATGATCTGCAGTGTATAAACGGAATGAGGTAAAACTTAAGTGTAATATAATACATTTCTAATAGCTAATTTCATTACGTAACCTCTTCTTTGTCGACTTGTATTTGTGAAGATGTAAGAGTAAGTGTTAATTTGGTTGCAGAATGGTTTGTATTCTCGCCACGATGATACTGCACGTGCTTATAGTATTAGCCATGGGATACACACAGAATCCTCACGATATTGAAAAGGTAGAGATTATTTCATTCTTTTTATTTGTTTAGACTTTTTTTATTGTGGTCTACGATGTAGCTTGTTTGCCCAGAAGACTTACTTATTCTAGTTTTGAAGACCCTTAAATTGTAATTCTCAGGAATTAGAGACTCAGAATAGATAGCTTCAAAGCTACGCAGTCAACAAAAGTTAAAAAAAAAAACGCTTTTATCAAATCTTTGGAACTTTGATATTTAATTGATATCTTTTCGTTGAGCCTCTCTTCGTTCTGTAATGGATGTAAACAGATAGTTTCGAAATGTCTCTCTAACATTTCGAAACTATCCGTTTACATTTCTAATTTGATTTTGATTGTACTGACTTATTATAGTATATTAGCAAATTAAGTTCCTCTTTAATATGTATAAGTCTTTGTTCGATAATAAATAATTTGAATTTTAAATTTGAATTTGAAATTGGTTTTGCGTTAGTTTCCAATGACATTGTTAATTTAAGTGAATCCATTAAAGTTTAGACTATATTTGGAGTGATTTCGTTTCGAACTTTATCCTGAAAACTGCAAAGCATTGAAACTCTCTCTTCTTAGTCTCTGATTCCTGAGAAGTACAATTTGAGAGTCTTAAAAGAAACATCTGTATTACAGACATTCGAGATGCCGTTCTACTACTTACTATATAACGGGTTAATGATTGTTCAAGTATTTTTCTTCATATCCGGATTTCTCAAGGGCTACGAACTACAAAAAGAAAAAGAGGCACAACATATTACACTCTCAAGTTTTCTCAATACTATGCTGTTAAGGCTCAGCAGGTAAATCCTTGGTTTCACACTCATATAGAATGAAACTCAAACAAGTTTTGTGTTTTGTTTAAATGTCACGTCTTTGGTACTTTTTGCAGCGACATCTAGGGTTCATCGGTAATTGTAGCCAACTTCGACGCCACGCTTTATTGTATAGGAATCAGCAATCCTCTCTAGTATTCTATCCCTGATACTCCTCACGTTTTTTAATGAATTAACAAACCTTTAATTTGAAGAATGTGAATGTGAGTTAGCACATATTTTTATTGACATATTTGACTATATTGGTCTAGAAGTCTCCTCAAAAGAGAGATTGTGGCACGTCAGGACTGCAGTTGGATTGTAATTGTCCACATCTCGCCGGATCAAATCCAGCTCTACACAAATGACTTTATTTTCAAATTCTTTGGAACTGAGAAGATGTTGTTTAAATCAAAACATTTACAACATGTTCCCAGAACCACAAATTCCGAAGTTGTGTGCTATCCGCTAACCCGCACTTAGCGGGCGTTTTGGCCTTTATATCAATTCTTCTGAGAGAAGGCCCCGGGTCCAAGCAGCGGGTAGTGTGTTATACCTAAGTCAATAGGGTTTTTTCATGTTGTATATAATTTTGATTTATGTTGTATCTTTATATTCAATACGGTATCCAGTAAACAATTTTATTTTTACCTCTATCTTTTCCTTCATGATCTAGCATCTTCTTTCTTCTATCCTCAGAGTTAGTTAGAGAGCAGTGTTATTTAAAATGTATTGGAACCGGACTGGAAAGGGGACGAAAAAATAAGTTGGACAAAAAAAATATAATGAAAAACCTATACTAGAGAAAAAATAAAGAGTTAGTAACAAGAATAAGATGAGGCGTGGAATAGATAAGCATAGGTTTATGAAAGGTGGTTTGTCGTGCAGGTTGGTTCCCGCCCTGGCCTTTGTCCTGGCAGTAGTAACATCCTGGGCACGTCACGCGGGCTCCGGCCCACTCTGGAAGCTCTACGTGACCGACTCCCTGGTGGCACAGTGCCGGGAGAACTGGTGGCACCACCTACTCTTCATCAATAACTACATGGGCCGAGGGAACTTCTGTCTTATTCAAACTTGGTAAAGTAACATTTGCAGTTTTAAATTTTATCTACCCATTTATTATGAGAATTCCTTGCAAAATTATAAACCCAAAATACACTGTTTAAATCCCACATTAAGTCAATTCGCTTCAACGTTCCTTGTGAAGACTGCAAAACACCACCACCTCTATACTACTACCAAATACTACTAGAGAGGTTTGCCACAGCCTTAGTTGCTTAGCATTTAAATTGGGTTGTACTTTTGCTAGTATTATAAGGTTGCTAAGATTAGGTTATATTACAAAAAAAAATATGTTCTTTAAAATTTATTCCCTGCATAACTTAGGTGCGGTATTCTTTTAACGTACAAGCACAATGCGCTTTTTGGCATTCAGGACGTAACAAGTCATTATGATTGGGACTAATATAATTATTAAAATTACGATTACCATAATTTCTTTGACTATTTCCTTCATGTTTCTTTCTAATAACATCACAGGCACCTGGCTGCGGACATGCAAGTGTTTGCTGTATCACTGTTCGCGTACTTGGTATCTCCTCGGCTGCTGTTCCCGCTCCTGCTGGTGAGCGCAGTGGCTCCAGCTCTACATACTGTCCTGCAGGACTTGGAAGCCGTCATCATCACACCGGAGTATGTGACGTAGTTTGTTACTTATTAACTTTTGTAACCAACTTTATAAACTCAAAAACATGAGAAAAACTGACATGATAGAAATCATAGAACTTTATTAACCTTATAACATTGAGTTAGACTGGGCGAGTCAAATTTAGATATTACATATATTCATCAACAATTAATTAATTAATTAGTCAATCGTACAATGTCATGATAATAAAATAGAAAATAACATATTTACACATAATTCGTGTCACTTTACAGTCTGTCATACTTAAATAAAAATTCTGAAAGAGGCAACCTCATAAGGGTTTTCCACAAAGAAGTTTTTCAATGTTACAAAGTTTGGCCCTTGTTTGGAAACACAAATGATTATAACCTTTCCATCCGCTCACTCACCACCATATTCACAACATAATAGAGTACGATAGCCAGTGGTGACTGCGAATAAATAGCCCATATAAGTTGGTTCCTTGCATGTAAATGTTTCTACACTAGAAAGAGCGAAATAAAATTTTATAGAGATTCTATATCTAGAATCACCAAAAGGATAACTATTTTCAGATTTTTTAGAACCTGGAACAGCCCTGCGTGGTCAGGGCAGCATGTTCTGGGACACAACAACCTGCCTTGCTTCATCATGGGCATGATCACTGCTAAGAGATACTATGAATGGCGCAAGAAGGGAGGACACCTTACAACGAGCTTGGTAAGAATTGAGAAAACTCTTTAAATACCTTGTAGGTAATTTCTTAAATAAGCAGAACAACTTTATAATTAACTGTATTAAAACTTTCGTAAGGCATATTTGAATAATGTTTGTATAGCCGGTTATCACTTACGTTTATTTTGTCGGTATTAGCCTGACATGTTTCACAATCAGTGTGCCATTCTCAAGGGCAATTAGTCAGTGAAGTAGGCAGTTCAGGCGCAGCCGTCATCGCGAGCGTACGTTGGTTAACATATGTGTTACTGAGAAATGCACACTGATTGTGCTGAAGCATGTCGGGCTAATACCGACAAAATAAACGTAAGTGATAGCCGGTTATACAAACATTAACTATATGATTCATAAATACTTAATTAAAATTTCTATTGTGCCTTAAATGGTACCTTTTAAAAATAACTAAGACAATGTAAGTAAAAGTACAAAGTAACTAAACAAGAGATTCCAGGCTATTACTTACGCTTACCTTATGGTGTAACCTGTTCCAGTGGTGGGTGCTGGCTCAGTACGCGTCGATAGCCTCTATCCCCGTGCTGATGTACTCTGGCCGCTGGTTCTACGATGTCACAGAGCGCCCCTCAGTGGAGATTCGAGCGGCCTATGTTGCTGCAGTACGCCTTGTAATAGGCCTCGCGTGCTCACTGGCGACATTTGCCTTCTTAGGCAGGACGTCTTGTAAGATTTGAAACGATGAAAACTCAGTCTGGCTTGCGGGCGTTTAAAGTCTCGCTAAAGATGGATACGATTCCCACCAAGTAGCTTGAGATTCCAGTATAGAAAACATCGTGAAAACCATAGATAGCATGACTGTAAAGTTGACAATCTATCGCCATGCACCTATAGGTGTTTTCCGGCAGCTTTTTTAGAGCTACAGAAAGAGCAGGGAGCAAAGAAACAACGATTCACTGTCGAAGTTACGATTATTCGCTTAAAGCGTTTTGCTTCGACCTTCATTGTGATAACTGCTAAGCTTTAGAACTCTCTTCCTGAATCTCATTTTTCCGAGAAGTACAATTTGGGGGTCTTCAAATCTAGAGTAAATAGGTTCCTTCTAGGCAAGCGTGATACATCTTAGACCATAGTAAAGCTTAAGATAAAGCAAGCTGCGGTTTAACATAAGCCTATTCATCATTCAAAAATAGCTGATAATTCCAAATGTATGCTAATCTACCTTCGACCACAGTATCGCTGCCTCGTATAGTTACGTGGCCAGTTGGCCAAATGCCTGCTGTGCTGAGTAAAAAAGAGCGACTTATTCTGTTCCAGCGTTGCTGAAGTCATTGTTCTCGTGGCGGCACTGGGTGATACCAAGCAGACTCAGCTACTGCGTGGTCCTCGTCCATATGCCGCTCTCGCAGATGATGTCTGCCGCCAGGACACAACTCATTTACTATTCATTCGCAAATGTGGTGAGGGTCTAACATCATCAGAGTAGGTACAGATAGATGTTTCAGTCAATACTCAAACAGTCAAACCACTTATGAATACAAAAATTTAAAAAAAACGTTTGCTTCGGTCAAAACCACTTTTGCCAGATTTTTACAGTCAAAATTAGTTTTAGAAGGAAATAAGTTTGGACTGTTACAGAATAAAATAATAAATAAATTTAATCTGCTGTTAATTAAAAGTGGTAGCAATCTTGAACTTTATTAAAGAATTGAAATAGTAAGATATTCAATTCATCAAGATCTTTTATTAGATGACAAAAATGTATTAGGCCATTTTGTGGCGTCGACCATATAATTATGACCGATTGTCATCACAAACAACTAAACATGCTCTCGAACACATCTTTTAAATCTAATTTAAAATCAGTACTTTTGTTCTGAAGCTAAGGATAGATACAACAAAATCCTAGGTCATGTACTTCCCAATAGAACTCACCTAATGAATAAACTCTGCTGGGGAGTCATGACCCTCACTAATGAAGAATGCGACTAAGGGAAATAACATAGTATAAAATATCGAAAAAACTAGCTCAAAGACCGGCTAAAGAACCACTCTAAGAATATTTATACTTATTTCGGTACCAATCAGACTTATGAATTACAAATACAACTGGTTCAAAGATCTAAAATTAAGATGAAGTGTGGTCGACAAAATATAGAAGATTTATTTATAGAAAATCTAAGATTTTTGAACCAGTTTTATTTCTTATTCATAAGACTAATTGGTACCGAAATAAGTAGATATAAATATAGTTTTTTCCCATTACGATTTATAGCGAAAAAACTGTAGAACAAGATTTTGTCGTTTTCTTCGCCTTAAATGTAACTCTGAATATAATTTGTTCCAGATGATAGCATACGTGTTCGTGGTGACAGTTTCCTTCGCTCTGGCCGTACCACTTCATCTCATGGTGGAAGCTCCATTCACTACTCTGTTCAAATATTTACTTAAAAACAACACTCCTAAAGTAACAGAACGTGGTACTACCGATGTCTCTGAACACAGTGAGAGGCAGCAAGTAATAGCTACAACAAATGATACAAGCAACGTGAAAAGGAGGCTTCGAATTCACAGCTAGAAAAACCAAAACAAAGATCTGAACCCCTAACTTCGGAAAGTATACTGAACGCGCGGATTTGGTATTTCGTTCCAGTTCAAATGTGGTAGAGCAGGACGGACCAAAGAGTTAAACATTCATCATGTGGGATATTATCACTTGCGGGTACAATATGGTGCTGGAAGTTTTGCATCGTAGCAGATTTAACGCGTCTTTCGTACTCTAAATACCACTGTGGATTCCACAATGGCAAGCCACTGAACCAACGACAGTAACGCCGGTTTTCTCTTTCATATTCATAAATCTCATTGGTTCCAACATTGGTATAAATATTATTTTAACGTTATATCAAAAAAGCATCGTAATTTTCAATCGAAAATTCTGCTAAGTTCTATTTAATAAATAATAGTTTAAAAAAAACTAAAAAACACTCTTTTTATAGAATAGTGTTAAAATTTTAATTAATATAAATTAATAATAGTGTGAATAAAAAAAAAATATTTAATTTAAAAAAAAGCGTGGTGCATGGTGTCAATGGTTATAGATATTTAATTTTTATTGACAGATATGAGTAGAGTGATTATCGTTTTGATAATATCTTAAAAAACATCCCACGCTTTTTTTTAAATAAAATAATTCATTTTTTTTTATTCACACTATTATTAATTCACATTCATTGAAATTTTTAACACTATTTTCTTAATTTAAATGTATTTAAATTTATTTTCTATTTTTACTTCGGTTTTCTATAAAAAAACGTGTTTTTTAGTTTTTAAACTATTATTTATTTTCTACTTTTTAGTTTGGATTATTTATAATAGCTTGTTTTTTTAATTTGAAACATTTGCATGACTCAATCTGGCCGTTTAAAGTGGGCCAAAATCGCGCCCAAAGAAGTCGTTTACAAACAAACATACAGGTGAAGCTAATATAAAGCGTGTAAAAAACCTTGTATTACTACCTAAAATTAAAATAAACCAACTATGTATTTAAATATGGATTTTTTTATATAAACACGTGTTTATCCCAACGACATTAATAATACTAATCCTACTCATACTATAAATGTGAAAGTTTGTAAGTGTGTAATTATGTATGTTTGTTACTTCTTCACGCTCAAGCGGCTGAACAGATTTTGAAGAAATTTGGTCTGAACCTAGGTTAGACCTTAGATTTACACATTGGCTACATTTTATCCCGAAAACATAATTGGTTCCTGTGGCATGCGCAAATAATTTAAAGTTATCCAATAAAATCCTTTATACAAATTAAATCTCATACGTAAGCAGAAACTGTTGGCCCTTCAGATGGGGCTAAGCAGGACCTCGGTGAAAAGGGTGTTAAATGAAGACTTGGGGCTTCCAACAAACTTAGTTCAGCACAAAGATGTTGGCCGTGCCGGGAGTCGAACCCGGAACCTTCTGATTGGCAGTCCGGCATGGTAACCATTACGCCAACGAGGTCGTCAAATAATCATCATGATCAGCCCGTAAACGGTACAGGCAGTATAATCACTGTTATAGCCCTCTCCGCTCGGTCCGCGCCTGTTTCGACCTGTATCGACAGTTGCAATACAGCCTGGAACGGAAAGCTTGGTTCCTTTTAATAAAACATTTTTATAAAACCTCTTTAAACCTTCCTCAAGCTCTTAAAATATTTGTGACTTTGTATATGTATTAATAACATTAACTGTACAATTTTAAAGTTTGCTATAAATTTCTAAGTATCATCTGAGTAGATTTTTTGATATTCATAAATTATTATAAAACTGTGGTTTATTGAAACATTTATAGAAAAGTATTTAATGAAAAATAAGTAAATAAATGAATATAATTGAAAACAGTGCAATAAGTTATACGAATTGCGTTAAATAAACGGCGTTATTATAAACATTTATATTTTTTTTATGAAAATGAAGTAAATATATTAAAATAATTGTTAAAAGGGAAGTCAGTGTAACAAATTGCGTAAAATAAACACATACTCGTATGTAAATTGTTGTTAAATTGTGTCCAAATATAGTTTGAAAAAAAAAAACAAAATGTTTCGTGTGTGTTTGTTTTTTATATGTTTTTCTTCGTGTTCCGGTATTATTTATGATTTAAATGGTGAGTACATTATTTTTTACATAATTTTTTACCCTGATACATTTTGTTCGTGTATTATTAATGTTATGTTATAACTATAAAAATCTATGTTTTACCCGACAAACGTTTTATTTTGCCTTAAATTACTAAAATGGTCATAAAAAATAGGGGTTGGTGATAAAAAAGTAAAAATTGTGGGTATTTTAAATCCCATATTATAAAAAAAAAGAATAAATTCGTCAAAATATAAAAAATAAGGGTAAATATATAACCCTTATGACTAAGGGGCATGAAAAACTAGATAGTAGCCGATTCTCAGACTTACTGAATACGTATATGAAATTTGGTAAAAGTCGTTTCGGAGGAGTAGGATAACTAACATTGTGACATGGAAATGGTATATATTATAAGAAGATAAGATATGTATTAACTTAAAATAATATTAGTTACAAGATTTTGTTAATTTTTGTATATATATTTATTTATATTTTTATTTACTTATATCCTTATCTGTTGGATTGTAGTTGAATAATTAAATCTTGTGAGCCTTATTAGATTCTCTTTCCCGATATTTGTTTTTTTTTTCAATATGGGCTTACGCTTGATTACAATTCACCTGATGGCAAGCGACGTTATGATCTAAGGTGGAGCCTTCTTAAACCACCAGATTGTAGCTCTCAGGGAACAGGGAGCTTGGCAAAGAATTCCACACTTTGGCGGTTCGCACTATGAACATGAGGGCAAATCGCTTAGACTTGACTAAAATTTGTTGTTCTTAAGAATGTTTCGTTAAAATACAAAGATATGTTACCACGGAGCTGGTTTGATGATGAAGGTGGGACATGACCAAGATCTTTGAAGTTAAAAATCAAATTCATCGTTCGTGGACTACATTCATAGCACCTGTAGCTCGGCTATCTAAGATGATCTGACGCGATCATCGAAGTTAAGCAACGATGCGGACAGTGTTTAGTTAGATGACTATGCACAAGACTGTCGTTTTTCAAGTGGCATTTTCATCTGGGAGCTACTGTGGGTCGGATCGCACGTTAAATTTTAGGTCCCGGCGTTTAGTCTTAGTACAAGCAGTCTTTAAGCCAAGTCAGAGGCCTTCGGAAGGCTTAAAAACTCGACATCAGAGCTTGGCTCACACGATGAAGAAGAAGAATCGTTCCCGTGAAATTAATCCAGGGTCTTTTTTTATGGGTGACCATGCACAAGACTATGGACTATGGATTGTATTTGTTTGATCCATGACATGAGCTCATCAATATAAATGCCTAAGTACTTGATATCTTTGATTTTTTCTAATTTGGAACAGTTAAAGTGACTAGGAAGGCAAGTTGTAATGCAAAATTGTAAATAAAAACATTTTTAATTTTAAACATGTGTGAACCATCCGTTAGGATGGTGAAGTGCAGAACGGATAGACATTCTAAATGCTAGAAATTCTCTTATGGATACGTTATGGGTCAGTAGATTGTATTTGTATTTGTAGATTCTGTATTAACCAACTTATGACTTCCCTAAAGCCTTTATTGACAACTGCTGATACTTCTTCCCAATTTATAGCATGAAAAAGGACTGCTGTATAATCTGCATAGGTGAAAATTTTAGCATTTGGTATGTTAATTTGACACAAGTCATTTACGTAGGCCAGAAAGAGGGATGGCCCTAAGACGCTGCCTTGTGGTACTCCATATGTGACTTCTTCACAGTCTCTGAGCAGCCTTTGTGAATCTCAATCATATGATTAAAGTACCTTTGTCTTTGGGTTGTGGCACTTTCGTTGCTGGCTGAACAAGCCTATGTGGGAGTCACAGCTTCTTCCGCAATGTTGACAGCTGAAAGATTTGTTCTTATTCTTGCATGCCGGCGTGTGCGTTTTAAGCACCTATAACCAAACATCAAACTTCAAAAACATTTCAACAAATTCCTTCTCATAGATACGGAGTACGCGCGCATGCCCCCGCTGTGGCAGTTGGCGGCATTCGAGCCCTGCATGGCTGCAAACGGTACCTACTGCTTGCTGCAGCTCAGCCTAGCTGCCAGCGAGGAGGATCCACTCATGCATATTATACAAGTACGTAAATAGTTTTCTAAACGCTTCAAAAAATGACATTATTAAGTGACATATCTTCAAGTTTATCCACGTTCTATCGGCAGGAATATTCAGCGCACACGTCAAAGCACTACGACCACGCTGTGGTGGAGCGCGGCGTGTGCGTGGCCGACGCGTGTAGAGCGCGGGGAGGAGGAGGAGGAGACTCCCTGGAGGCATGCGTGAGCTCCTCGGCGGGCGGCGGCCGCCTGTCCGCGCTGCGATACTGCGTGCAGCACGACGAGCGCGCGCACGCCGACGCGTGTAGAGCGCGGGGAGGAGGAGGAGGAGACTCCCTGGAGGCATGCGTGAGCTCCTCGGCGGGCGGCGGCCGCCTGTCCGCGCTGCGATACTGCGTGCAGCACGACGAGCGCGCGCACGCCGACGCGTGTAGAGCGCGGGGAGGAGGAGGAGGAGACTCCCTGGAGGCATGCGTGAGCTCCTCGGCGGGCGGCGGCCGCCTGTCCGCGCTGCGATACTGCGTGCAGCACGACGAGCGCGCGCACGCCGACGCGTGTAGAGCGCGGGGAGGAGGAGGAGGAGACTCCCTGGAGGCATGCGTGAGCTCCTCGGCGGGCGGCGGCCGCCTGTCCGCGCTGCGATACTGCGTGCAGCACGACGAGCGCGCGCACGCCGACGCCTGGGACTGCGCCGTGCGCGCGCTGCTGCTCGCGCTCGTCGCGCTCTGCGCACTTGGCACCTTATACGACTACCGCAAGAGGACACTGGATGAAAAGAATCAGCAAAATGGTAGGTAATATAAAAAGCTTGGGTATAGGCTTATAGAGCGACTACGGCCTCCCATCTCGCAAAGGGACTGGACCCCCGGACAGATGTTTCGTCCGGAGACGGCAATCCTAACGGTCATGAAATGCAGCTAAGACCAGTCGTACGCGCGTTGTAAATACATAGATATAGATTTTTACTAAATTTGTACTCTCCAAGCCCCTGTAAGGTCAGCACAGCAAGTCTTTTACTTTCTACCAGTCTGTTGTCACCAATTTTAACATTCACTCCCATTTCTTTCTAGCCCTCATTTCTCATTTCTGACTCTAGTTAAAAAAAACATTTTTTATCTGCTAGCATTATATAAATATTCATCTATTTTAGTCGAGACTAAAATAGATGAATATTTAGTTTTTCCTAGTCACTTAATCTGTTGAAATACATATCGGAAAATATAGTATTTAGACTGACACCATTGGTAAGGTGGTAACACTGGAAAGGATTACAATGGCGAGATATTTCAACGGCAGGAAGATTTAAAAAAAAATATAATTCAAACGACGACATAGACTGTTGTTCAGGACAGACATACATAAGTGGAGAGACAGTATAGACCTTTGCCCTGCAGTGGGCTGATTTATATGCTTAGATAGATAGATAATTTAAAGGTGATCAGATAATCTGTACTACTTTGCTCCACCTATCATCGCATCGTCTGGCCAAGTGCCCTGTCCAGCTCCATTTCAGGTTCATGACTGCATATCCGACGTCTCGAACTTTTGTTCGTCGTCGGATTTCAGTGTTGCGGACTCGGTCTATTAATTTGATGCCGAGCATGGATCTTTCCATGGCTCTCTGTGCGACTCTTATTTTGTACACAGCCTCATCAGTAAGAGTCCATGTCTCGGCACCGTATGTCATGGTGGGCAGGACACATTGGTTATAGAGGCGAGATTTCATCTGTAGGTATTTAATCTAATTCCGTCATAAAATAAAGTTGAGAAATTATTTCCAGGAAATCCGGTGCTCCTTTGTTTTTCTGTAAAAAGGAATTGGGAGAGACTAACAAGTAATGAAGTTGTTACGGACCCTAAGATAAGAGAGCTGCAGTTCCTCCACGGAATAAGGTAAGAAATAATAATCAAAGAAATATTTTTAAATTAAAATATTTAACAATCTTATTGATTTGATTTTATTCTGAAATGATAATGATGTCATGAAATGATAAATGATTTGTCATTGTCAAACAATCTTATTTAATTAACCAAGAAAATCCATGGTAATTATTGAAATTAACATTAAAAAAATATATAATAATAATAAGTTTTTTTATTGATCTTAACTAAGGTATTTAGATATGACACCAAATTTTATTTTTTTGCCTTTCCTTATCCCACTAGGTGGGGTCGGCACAGCAAATCTTCTTCCACTCTCCTCTATCAGTCGTCATCTCCACATTTAATCCTTTCTCTCTCATGTCCTCATTCACACACTCCATCCATGTCTTTTTCGGGATATGGATACATTTAAACTACAGTAGTAAATGTTTACATATTATTGTGGAATTCAGTGCGCACTGGACTACACTCTAGGGTAACCTGTGTCGTGCCAATATTATAAAGAGGAAAAGTTTGATTGTTTGTTTTTTTTTGTAACTACAGGACCGATTTAAAAAAGTCTTTCACCGTTGCGAAGCTACATTATCTCCGAGTAACATGGGCTATATTTTGTTTCTCTTTGCAACTTCGGGTCGGAACGGTCGGGATGTTTATTTGGATGGGACATTAATTTATTTTTCTGTTTCTTGGTCAAGAAGAAAATGTGTAGTATATTATTTTAAATATTTTATCTTTTCTGAACACCTAGCATAGAATACTTACCAGGCACTGTCTGAAAAGGAAGATTTTATAATGTTATTTTTAATACTTTAAGAGTAGCGCCAGTTCGGCTAGCTAAAGTGATCTGACGCGATCATCGAAGCTAAGCAACGGTCGATGCGTAAGGTGTTTCGATGGGTAACCATACACAACACTGTTGTTTTTCTAGTGGCATTTTCAATTGGGCGCTACCGTGGGTCGGATGACTCGTTAAATTGTAGGTCCCGGCTGTTAGTCTTAGTACAAGCAGTCGTTAAGTCAAGCCTTCGGGCGGCTTGAAAACTCTCGTCACAAGAGCTTGGCCACTTAGCACATACGAAGAAGAATACTTTAAGAAATCAATGACATAATTATTTGTGACGTTCATTTCAGGGTTATAGCGAACCTGTGTGTTCTGATGATGCATGCTGTCATGTATTACGCTGTAGGGTTTACCGACAACCCTCATGACGTGGAAAAGGTCAGTTATTTTTTTATATAATACGAGTACATATAACCTGCGTCAATAAAAAAAATATATCAAAGAACTTATCGCTTGCATTGAGAAAACTTTGAAAAGTTTTATTTACTAAATCGAGCTATACATTCGGGGTATATATTATATAAATAGTGGTAGTATAGTTATACATATAGCATAGTACAGATTGGGGATCTTCAAATCTAGAGTAAATAGGTGTTTTTTAGTATTTGTTGTTATAGCGGCACAGGAAATACTTATTTTGTGAAAGTTTCAGCTTTCTAGCTATTACGGTTTCTGTGGTATATAGCCTTTTTTTTTTTATTTTTTTTTTTTTTTTTTTTACGTGAGGAAATGCATTTACGCATCCCCACCACACCCGGGGAGGTGGGTGGGGTATGTCGGGCTCGATGTCAAAAGGACATCCCTACCGACTAAAACCTCACGATGACCTCCTCACCGGAAAGGGCGGGATGAGGTTCCGCTTCTCGCATTAACCCACCACCCCGCCCACCTCGGCTAGCCTGCGAGGCTCCTTCTCTGGGGATGAGTCCCCTTGCAGTGCACATGGTGCACCGCAACCACCTCGGGGACCATAAGTGCAATGGACGCCGGACAACCCCGGTCCGACGTCCCAGGTCCCCCGTGACGGGTCAGGTCTGTGGCCCCGTCACCTGCCACTACGGCCGCAGAGAATAGGGTAAGTGGTATTTTGTGGTACCACTCCCTTCTCCCTGCGGCCCCACCGCGTCCGCCATCATCGGTGGCGACCCCGTCGAGGCCGCGGCAGGTAGGAAGAGCGGCGCATCGTAATACCGACACTTCTCTCCTGCCGCGGCCCCACATCTTCGGCTGCGGTGGGTGTCTCCAAAACCACACCGCAGCCCTCCTCAGTTGCGAAACCCCCCTGGAGCGAGGTCCCGCAACCTACTGGTGCCACTCCATCTAGAACTTGCATGGGGGAGGACAAGTCTAGGGAGCGGCCCGCCTCAGGGACCCTCTTCGCTTCACCGTGGGTGACCAGGCCACGGTTACTGAGCCCCCCCGCCTCGACAATGCGGGGCCCCACGGGGGGGGTGGTATATAGCCTGGAGCCAGACAGACAGACAGCGGAGTCTTAGTAATAGGACCCTATTGCCGTTTTTATCTTTTAGGTACGGAACCCTAAAAAAAACCAGAGGCCGTCTGATTAAAAATACGTTTTCCCATCGAAACACACTCACTTTTATTCGTAATTCCTCTCATTTGAGATTGCCTTGAGATGACCGACCAGTTCTAGAATGAGCGTACATATTTATATGTTTTATGGATAAACCAGTTGAACATACAAAAGAAGGAACAAAAATAATGGCGATGCGCGGGATTCGAACTCACATAACCCCACCCCAGGTGAACAATCTCAGGTGGCCTTGTCGTGCTTTTGCAAGTTCAAGAACTGCATAATCCCTTATGGTGCTATTGTACAGAGTTCAACCGCACCATACATATCTGAACAAAGCGCCTGGCGTGTGTCAGTGTGTAAATAAATATAATAAATATAAAAAAAAAAACAATTTTGAAGATCAAATCGATTGAACAATCTCAAATATATTTGAGCGAAGCGACTGATGTGCAGCAGTGGGCTTATAACGAAATAAATTCATATGAAATTATAAGCTCTTTCGATTCTAGATAATATTATTACCTACATTACCTACAAAAGAAGTGAGTTTTGGGAAATAATCTTTATAATTTTCAGTTATAAAGTATAAAAAATATTTTTCTAAGAAATCTGTGCTTGTAAATCAATTAATAATAAAGAAGTACAAAAATAAATATCCTCTTAAATCGAGGAGTTATGAAGTCTGGAATTACTTTTTTTTATACTGTAGGTTATAGGCTAGGCATATGACCAGCAGGACGCTGGGCTAAGATAGAGCATGTCAGGTCTATAATTACCGACTCAAAGAGGCTGTTGGAACACACTGTGAGGTTCTTAGAGACTATTTTAAGTTGAGGGAGGCAGATAGCCCGAGCAAGCACTTGAAAACGCTCTACCACCAGGATATGGTATCTATGTTATCCTTCACCGAAAGCTCAAGCTCATTAAAGGGTATCAAACTAACACACCGTGGGACGTAAACCAACCGCACGTCTGAATAAGCTATCATCGCTTGTAATTTTTATTTCCAGTCGTACGATGTGGTGTTCTATCAGCTAAGCTACCACGGTTTGATGCTGGTTCAGCTCTTCTTCTTCATGTCTGGTTTCCTGCTGGTGTTCTATCTGCGAGCTGAAGAGGAGAGGCGCAAGTTCTCCGCGTGGGATGTTCCTAAGATTATGATCCTCAGACTTAGCAGGTAATATTTTCTTCTGCTTCTTCTTTATATCATTAAAATGATAAAAGAGTAAACTCTTTACTTAACTTTTACTTTTACTCGTATCTAATTTGAAAAATTTGTTAATTTGTATCTATGTGCTTAAAGCCTGCAATAAAGAAATTTTATTTTATTTTATTTATTTATGGGCTAAGTACTTCGATCAAACATGTACTCGTACTAGGCTTAATGTAGGAAAATAAGACCACAGTAAGAGTGTGGTCTTTTTTGAGTTTGAGGAATTCAAGCGTTATTTATATAGTAATATAGTTGAATTTTGTAACGCTCACTGCGTACGGTCATAAAATCATGCCAACAAGGTCGTCAAAAATTCTAAAACTGCAGGTCCCGTTCTTAGTCTTAGTACAAGCTCCTAACGGTATATTCTGGTAGCCTCGTGAGAGCCAGTCGTTCCAGGCTAAGCATGCTCCACTTCAGGCCAGGATGTCGCTAACTCGTGTAGTTACGTGCTCTCCTGGTCAAATTCCTAACTGTTGTGTAAAAAAAAAGATGTGGATGTCAATTTTACAGGGCAGTCATTTGCATATTTACCCATCCGAAGATTAGTGCATCGACCGTCTTAATTTTTAATGATTACGTCAGAATTACATAACTAATTCGAGTCACAGAAGCAGGTAAGGCTAAAACTGTTTATTAAACCCTTCTGATTTAATTAAACACGTTTCGATCTTCTCCTTTTTTCGGATGTCAAAATTTTACGTAATCTTTGTCTGATCACAATTCAATATCAAGTTCATTAGTTGACTGACCGACCGAACCTTCTTTGCATGAATTAGGCAATTTATTTAATACCAATGGATCCAGTTACCCTCGACGGAACGGAGACCGGTATTTGTATATGGGATGAGAGGATTTTTTGTGTTGATGTAAAACTATGTTGCCATATATTTCAAAAGCTACTATGTACTAGTTAGATTTTATATTTCTGAGATACAGCCTGGAGACAGAGATACAGACAGCGGAGTCTTAGTAATAGGGTCCCGTTTTTACCTTCTAGGTACGGAACCCTAAAAACCAGTAAAGTATCCCACTATTGCTGGGACATGCAGCCTTCACTCACAAGGAGAGAGATTAAGACTAATATTCCGTTACTCTTTCCGAAAGACGGATGACGCACGTATTCGGATTCTGTGGCCCATTTTAATTTCATATTGAGGGATTCTATTTGCAAATTTTCCAACACAATGTATAAAATGGATTTTTGTATTTTTTTTTATCCTTGATAGGTTAGCGTCTACGGGGCACGCTTACCTAGAAGATAACTATTAACTCTAGTTTTGAAGACCCCCGGATGATACCTCTCAGAAAACAGAGACTCAGGTAGTGAGTTCCAAAGCTTCGCAGTCCTCACAATAAAGGTCGACGCAAAGCGTTTTGTACGAAAGTTTGGAACTTCAAGTCTGTATCGGTGTCTCTTCACTGACTCTCTGCTCGTTCTGTAGTAGACCGGAGATGGTGAAATCAAATTATGAAGTTCCACAGCACACTCCCCGAAATGTATCCGATAAAAACCCGACAAACTAGCAACCTTGCGTCGGTGCTCTAGGCTCTGAAGCTTCGCCTTCGCAACGCAAGAATTGCTGATGAGCTTTTAGCTCGTCTCTCAATGGACTCAAGTGCTTCTAGCTGATATTTGGCAGAACCATCCCAAAGATGGGGACAGTACTCCATGCACGACCGAACTTGTGCTTTATACAAGGCGAGCAACTGTTCAGGCCTGAAGTACTGTCGCACCTTTGAGAGGATACCCAGCTTTTTTGTATGAAAGAATATGTTTTTTTTTATCTTTTATTTGGGTATATTGGCTCATATGCT
Organism: Mellilla xanthometata; assembly: GCA_035578125.1. Taxonomy (NCBI): domain Eukaryota; kingdom Metazoa; phylum Arthropoda; class Insecta; order Lepidoptera; family Geometridae; genus Mellilla; species Mellilla xanthometata. The sequence continues at coordinate 919,631 of JAPUBQ010000001.1, forward strand.
AGGTACACAAGGTACCCTATATATATAGGTCCTGACTGGCACAGCTACAGAGAATATATTAATCAGTATCCATATCACCTATAACCTGTTTAAGTATATACTAAAAACAACTTACATTCTTATTATTATTATTATTAAAAGCCTGCTGTGTCCCACTGCTGGGAAAGGCCTCCCTTCTCTCCTTCCAGTCAGCCCGGTCTTCGGCTTTGGTGGCCCAGTCCTTATCAAATTTACACAGATTGTCGCGCCACCGTTTCCTGGGTCTTCCTCGAGGTCTGGTAGTGCTTGGCACTCCAACTTACTAAGGTCTGGTAGTGTTTGCCACTCCAACTTACATTCGCAACAATTAATTGATATTGTAGTAATATGTAGGTGGTTCAGGTTCTCAGGGCATTTACATCTGTGTTGCCAGTTAAAATTTAAAAAAACCTTACACATTTGCATGCATTTGTGTGTGTGTAGGCTGGTCCCCGGCCTGGCGATGACGCTGGCCCTGCTGACGTCGTGGGTCCGCCACGCCGGCTCCGGCCCGCTGTGGAGGCAGTTCGTCACGGACGGCATGTCGGCCTACTGCCGCCGCCACTGGTGGCACAACCTGCTCTTCATCAACAACTACACGGAGGACGGGAAGCACTGCATCATGCCTACTTGGTGAGTCAAGGGTCCCTTGCATTTTTTTGACGTGACAACGTCTTAAATTAGGTTGCGGCTGGGAGTCACTTATGAAAAAGTGTAACGCCCGGTAACGTTACGATGAGTCACCGAACGAGAGAGAGGCCCGCCGAATGCCTTGCGTCTCTCTCCCACTCAACTATGATCGGTCTGCCGCGCGCGCAGCACGCGGCAGACGTTGTCACGTAAAATCTTCGCCCGTAAAACCGACTTTACAGGCAACCATTTTTTTTTTTATGATGGATTGAGAAGCGCTTGATGAAACTCACCTGATGTTAAGTGATGTTGCGAGTGTTGCGAGTGTTGTTGATGGGTAGAGCGCGCTTTCCTAGAAGAAACCGATTCACTCTCGCCTTGAAGACAGCGAGGTTATAGTTCAGAGGGAACAGGGATTCCGGCAATGAGCTCCACAGTTTAATGGTCCGCACAATATATGAGGAAGTGAAACGCTTCGTGCGGATTTTTGGAACTTAGTTAGTTTTACACAAAGATGTTGGCAGTCCGGCATGGTGACCATTACGCCAACGAGGTCGTCAAAGTCGAGGTCGAGCCTGTCATTGTGTTTACTCTTCTTCTTCTACTTCACCTTATCCCATTTAGGTTGGGTCGGCACAGCAAATCTTCTTCTTCCACTCTCTATCAGACGTCATCTCCACACTCAATCCTTTCTCTCTCATGTCTTCATTCACACACTCCATCCATGTCTTTTTCGGGCGGCCTCTTGCTCTTCTTCCTTGCACTACCATTTCCATACATCTTCTAGTGACATGCTTCTCCTCTCTACGCATCACATGTCTATACCACGCTAACCTGCTACTCCTTATTTTCTCCCTCACTGGGGCTACTTTCACACTTCCTCTGATGTACTCATTCCTTATTTTGTCCATTCTTGTCACTCCACACATCCATCTCAACATTCGCATCTCTGCCGCATGCACTACTCTTTCATATCCTACCTTGGTTGCCCAACACTCTGATCCATACAGTACGACAGGTCTAATGATCGTCTTGTAGATTTTCCCCTTAAGCTTCATTATGTTTACTGTCGTAATATATTCACAGGCACCTGGCAGCTGACATGCAAGTGTTTCTTGTAGGCGTGACAGTGTATGTGATGATGCCGCGCTGGCGACGCACTGTGCTCTGTGCCCTGCTGGTGGTAGGCACCCTCGCACCAGCTCTCCACACCGTCCTGCAGGACTTGGACCTTGTCTTCATCACACCAGAGTAAGTATTACCACGGATCAGAATACTAGAGAGGAGGATTGCCCATACAATAAAGCGTGGCGCGGAAGTTTGCCATAATTACCGATGAAACCTAGATGGCGCTGCAAATCGAGCGAACAACCTGCCGCCTAATTCCGCAACGTACTGCAGTCGCTTAGTGATATAACGATAGTAGATTACGTGACCCGAGTGTAGTCGTTACAAGAAAATACGAATAGATGACGCTACGTTTACCGAACGATAGGTACACGCAGTTTTCAACAAGAGATTGACCGTCTATTATATTTTTTCGTCTATGGTATGTACATAACATTTCTTCGTTAGCCTAGTGAACAGCAAAACGTGACGACCTGGGCTCGATTCTCGCAGAGAGGTAGATTTGAATGGAGAACTCGAATGTCTTTGCTCGCCTCGCTACCATATCTATCTACGAGTTGAAATTTGTCGCCGAGCATATAATTTTGTGTTCTGGCCACCTGTTTAAACTAAAAGTTGCTGATATTCCTAGACTATATAGTTTTTTTATTAGATAGATCTACGTGGCTACTAACTAGCCTGATGGTAAGCGAAGTTGTGTCCGAAGATATAGCACGTTGATCTGGGTTGAAAGGCCCAAGTGATAGTAAGTGTAGTAAAAATTGTTCTACAATAGCCATTTTCCATTACAGAGCCTTCAGAACCTTGGAGAGCCGGCCGTTCTGGCTGCAGCACGCTCTTGGCCATAACAACCTGCCGTGCTTCGTGATGGGCATGCTCACCGTCTCTCCCCTCTACCGGTGGAGGGAACAGGGGGGACATCACGCCAAGAACAGGGTGAGTGTAGCCTTAAGAATGCACGAAGTATGGTGGGCTGCTTATCTTAATTTCATAAATCACCCTTATGGCTATTAACAGGAAATACTATGTTTCTTTTTACACGCTTTATATTAGCTTCACCTGTATGTTTGTTTGTAACCGACTGGGCGCGATTCTGACCCACTTTAAACGGCCAGATTTCGTTGAAACTTTGTACATTTTTATATTTACCGATGACAATACACTAATTTGATAATATTATTTCATTTTTTTGTATTTTTGTTTGTACGTCCATTTTGACCCACTTAAAACGGCCAGATAAGCGTGTATTTTAGTTTTTTTTAAACTACTATTATTTCATGTCATTGTCACAGTTGTTTACTTTTATTTGTAGATTCCTGTCATAATAAAGTATTTTCTACTTATTCTAAAATCACTAAATCTCTCAGTATATATTTATCCACTTCTCTGTGGGAATAAGTAACAAAGCTTTTAAATAGGCTATAAATAAAATACCTGCGTCCATCGCTCACCTGAAGTACTGGTTTTATGACCAAGATATATTTATCTGAGTTCTTTAACCTGAACCCTTGTAGCTCCAGTTCACAAACTTGTTTCCGTACCTTGAATTCAAGGTATAAACTAGCGAGCAAATTAACCTTCGGTTGAGGTTCACGGCCTGAAAGAATGTCATTCTTGTTTTGTTTTTTTATTGGGTTTTTTATACGGTACAGCTAAGCATTTGTCAGGGTGCGTTACAAAACTTTGCGACTCATTGGCCTAAGATGTAGTATGCGTACTCTAGAATAACTCTAGAATTGGTGCCTATCTACCTAATCTGGTGCCTAAGTCGCGTACTAAGCGGTTTGCCTCCACCTTCATTGTGCGTACCGCCAAGGTGTGGAATTCTTTGCCAAATTCCCTGTTCCCCAATAACTATAATCTAGCGGTTTTCATGGCAAGAGTGAACCGGTGTCTTCTGGGCAAGCGCGCTCCACCTTAGATTGCAATTTCGCTTACCATCAGGTGAATTATGATCAAACGCAAGCCTATTAAGAGTTAAAAAAAGGCTGTTGGAACACTAGATGCTTGCCGACAGATTTTTCAACTTGAGAGTGGTTAGCCTGACCAGCACTAGAAAGTGCTCTTTGTACTTGTCATTTGCTGAATTTTGTATGATTGTATGTTTATGCGCTCAAACCTCTAAAACGATTTGACCCAGTTAAAAATTGACACCAATCACCTAACTATTAGACTTGTGTGATAACGTGACATTTATGAAAAAAAAAACTTTTTTTAAATCATAACAACTAGACATTAACCGGCAAGGCGAGTATCTAGACGAAGTTAAATTTTGACTGAAGAAAACTTAATTAGTAAAATATAATATGTATACAAAAATAAATATATGAACACAGCTAGATATTTGACCAGCTGGGCAAATATAATAATATAGACGCAGTAAAATTTTAACTGTTGAAAACTTAATTAGTAAAACTAATATGAAAACCTACTAACTCCTCTGCGGGTTTTTTACGGGAGAAGCTCGAAACTTCATTGTTTTTTTTATTTTACGCAATAAAACAAAACCTACATCCCGAAAAAAACTGTGCTTAATTTTTATTATCGTAGTAAAAATAAAGTTATATTACTTTTTATTTACGAGTATCTAAATAAAAAACAATGACTTTTTGAAGCTGTCCCGTGAAAAAATCTGCAAAGGAGTTAGTAGGTTTGCAAATTAGGGTATACAATATTTTACTAATTAAGTTTTCAACAATTACATTTTGACTGCGTCTATTTATTTGCCCAGCTGGTCAAATATCTAGCTGCGTTCATATTTATATTTTTGTAAGTATACATATTATTATATTTTAATACTTAAGTTTTTTTCAGTCAAAATTTAATTTCGTCTAGATATTCGCCTTGCCAGTTAATGTCTAGTTGTTATGATTAAAAAAAGTTTTTCTTTTTCATTTATGTCACGTTATCACACAAATCTAAGTATCGATATGTATACCAATGATTTCAGTGGCACGCCGTGACTCAGTACCTGGCCCTGGTCTCCATCCCCCTCCTCATGTACTCGAGCGTCCCTCTAACTGCAGGCGGCGCGCGCGCAAGTCTGGCCACTCGCGCGGTCTACAGCGCGACCATACGACTGTTGTACGGAGCTGTTTGCGCAGCCGCTGCTCCTTCTTTCTTCACTTCCACATCAAGTCAGTGTTTATCTTCTTCTTATCTATTCTTCTTGGTGGCCAGGCTCTTGTTTCAAACCGGCTGAAGGCCTTGGCTTAACTAGCCAGTATTACCGGATATAATTGGCTTCAATTGAGAAAACAATTCCCGACACTGCAAATTCAAAAAATAAGGAGCTTGGATGGCTTGTGTAGGCTGATAAGGGGAAATGCACAATACGCCTCTTGCAAGTTGTCAGTGCAGGTCTGATTGCCCCCATCATAGAATAAGAATAAGGAGGCCTATATAGACAGCAGTAGAAAGATACAGACTAATGAATATGATGACGATGCTGTATTATTTCAATATGTGAATAGATCCTCGAATAAATGAATTTGAACTAACCAGTTACCATGTTCCTGTCCCCAGCGTACCTGAAGCGGTTCCTGTGCTGGGGAGGCTGGCTGGTGCCGAGCCGGCTATCGTACTGCGTGTACCTGCTCCACATGCCGCTGCTGCTGATGATGCTCGGCTCCAACACTGAGCTTACACACTTTTCCTTCGCTAACACGGTAATGAACCCTCGGTCAAACTTAAGAGTTCATTCAGCTCGCTTGCGCGGTGGTTGGCTCCAAGTTTCCGGTATTTAAGAGATTGGCAATTGACGCTACTGCTGTTGAAACATTAAATTTTTTATACTAATAAGTATCTAAATTGAATTGTGTGTCAAGGACTAAGATCAAAAACAAATCAAAATTCGTTTATTGTATGTATAATTTTTTTTATTTTTTTTTATAAATAAATATTAGGACACATTCACACACGGCTGGTTAGCCCCATACTGAACCATTTCTAGCTCGTATTATGGTTGCTAACACAGCTGATATACTACATATACATACATACATATTATATATAAATACATATTTAACACCCAGACCCACAGCCACCAAATTTAGTTAAGCACAAAGATGTTGACCGGGCCGCGAATCGAACCCGGAACCTTCTGATTAGCAGACCGGCATGGTAACCTTTACGCCAACGAGGTCGTCGAACATCCTAGAGTTAGGTAGGTACGTAAAGTAATGTTTAGTTATAGCTATGTGAGAGGAGGGCTGTGTCGTACCTGAGAAAGTCGCTGTGCTCTGTGCTAGGTACCTCAAGGGGCCTGTAATGCAGAGCAGCAGATCTCACACTACGATACAATTTATACTACAACTTGTTCAGCTAACAACTTACCTTGTAACTAAATGAGTAAAAGAAAATATTGTACATATTTATACGAAAGGAAATGTTTGAAAGAAATAAACAAACAAACAGAAATATAAAGATGATAACCAGTTTTAGAGTACCTTGTGTACTCACAGCTGAACCTGCTCACCTTTTGTTCACATACACATTACTATATTTTAAGTACTCTTGAAATTCTGTGATTTGTTCACAATAAACGTTTTCTTTTTCTTTTGTTTATTCATAATAGTCACTGCTATCAGTTGCAATGGATACTACAATGACTATACTGAGCGACGCCACTGTGGTCTAAAATCTAAAATATTATTGATTTTAACAGACAGACTGACATAACTGACATACTAAGTAATAAATATGAATAACTTATTGACTCAGGCGTTACTTTGCGGAAATCCATTGTAAATAGAAGACAAAATTAAATATTTAGTGTACTTCCGCTGTGATCCGAAATCCAAATTAAGACAAGTAAAGGAAAAATTAACGTTAATGTTAATTAATCTTAGTTAATTTTTCCTTAGGAAAAATTAACGTTAATGTTAATTAATCTTAGTTAATTTTTCCTTTACTTGTCTTAATTTGGATTTCGGATCACAGCGGAAGTACACTAAATATTTAATTTTGTCTTCTATTTAATAAATATGATTTTATTCCTACTGTCGTTCCGCCCAGCACAGTAATTGGTGCTTGTAACAGTGATGACAATTACCAGTGTATTAAAGTGTGAACAGGCTTAGGGGTTTTACGTTCAAATTAAACTGATTAGTACAAAGATGAAACCGTATATTCCATTGCAAAGTTTTATTTAATCGATCAGACAAATATAATGCCCTGAAACAAAATATACACAAGCAATTCAAGGCACGAGTGAACCGGTTTCTTCTGGTCAAGCGCGCTTCCCTTTAAATCATAATATCGCTTACATTAGGCGATTGCCTCTTGCATAGATCTACGTACAACTCAATCCAGTAAAGAAAACATTAGCTTACAAAACCATGTGCGTATGAGCTTCTTTTTTTATCATTGATAGGTTTGCGTTGACTACAGCTAGCCTGATTTTAAGCTGCGCTGCAGTTTACGGTGTGGCACGCTTACCTAGAAGAACCTATTAACTCTACTTTTAAAGACCCCCGGAAGTTACCTCTCAGGAAACAGAGACTCAGGTAGTGAGTTCCAAAGCTTCACAGTCCTAACAATAAAGGTCGACGCTAAACGTTTTGTACGAAACCTCAACTCTGTATCGGTGTCTCTTCACATCGGAGCAAGAAGAAATTTTCAAATATTCTTTTAATGACGCAAGTATATATGTTCTACGGTCCGCTAATATTTTCCATCGAATGTTCCAGATGAAGACCACCCTGACCATCGTGATGATCTCCTTCCTCTCCGCAGTACCCATGTACTTGATGGTGGAAGCTCCTTTCAACGCACTCTTCAAGGTCCTCGCCGGAAAATATTTCCATAAACCTTCAGATGTTCATGAAACTTTAAAAATCATTTCTAATGGGGATTTCAAAGTTAATGGCGCTTCGAAAGATAAAAGTGCTAATGTTTCGGCAATTGTTAATGGGAATGCACTGTTAAATAGTTATAAGAGAGAAATGAATGGTAATGGAACTTCAATAATAAAGAATTCGAATGGATCTTCTAAAGTTAATGAAGTTTCGCTTAACTCTAATGGCAAATCACGTGTAAATGTAAATTCATATGTTAATGGGAATTCGTGTGGTAATGGGAATTCTCTCGTTAATGGGAATTCGTGTGATAATGGGAATTCACTTGTTAATGGGAATTCGTGTGGTAATGGGAATTCACATGTAAATGGAAATTCGTGTGGTAATGGGAATTCACATGTAAATGGAAATTCGTGTGGTAATGGGAATTCACATATTAATGGGAATTCTTTGACGAACGTTTCTGATGGTTATTCTAAACTTAATGGTTCTTCGAAAAAAGGAAAAGAGAAAATGTTATAATCATGTAATTTTAATGTGATCAACGACTTGAAATTGAAGACTTCTTATATTTAAGAATTTAAAGTAAGTTATTATTATACATTTAAGCTTTTACTTCTTGTGTGACATAAGTTTATTTTTTACACTCTAAATAATAGAATTGTACTTTAATCGAATAAGAAACTATTATTTTAATTATTCATTTAAACTTTGTTTTATCCATAAACAAAGGTCAATATAAATAACTAATTCAATATTTTTTGTAAAATTATAGTAAGAATAAAAATAGTAATAAACATTATATTGCAATAAATATTTCACATTGTAAAACATTACATTTCTAAGTTTAGTTTAATTTATGATTAGAATAAAACAATATTATAATTAAGGTTAATATGAAATAAACATAAAATTGAAACCTTTGTTATTACTCTTCCATTTTTTATATTCCTTGGTGATCTATGGACGACTTGAAAAACTCCAACGCCAGAGCTTAATCACTTAGCTCATACAAAGAAGAAGAAGTTCTTATAGATTTCGAATCTATGGTACAATCATAAATATTGAATTATATAAATAAACTAGCTGACCCGGCAAATGTTTTTTTACCTTAATAAAAAAATAAAATCTAAATATACAGTAGCCGATTCTCAGACCTTCTGAATACGCATATAAAATTTGGAAAAAATCGGTCAAGCCGTTTCGGAGGAGTACGGTAACAAACACTGTGACACGGAAATTTTATATATTAGATATTCTTAAGTCTTGTAAAATACATCACTTCATAAATTTATTGAATATATACACATTATTGAATTATAAATATACTAAGACTTCCCAACTTCTTACTAGCTATACGAAAAAGTACAATTACAAGTCTTTGTCTTTTTCATTCTGAGCAGCAATTGAATCATGGACGTGGTAATTGGTTGCACTCTTCAACAGCGCAATGCAAGGTGCCTCTACGGTCAGATGAAGCAAGGCAGCTGCCGGCATCGTTACTGCGAGGATGTACATCGTGGACACCATCTGACAACAAAATTATCTTAAAACAGGACATAATATAAAGTAAAGTAGAAGTAAAAAAGCCATTTATTCAATTACAATCATTAAAAGATTCTGTTTCAAATTCACAATGTCACTATTTATCAAAATTAGAATTTAAATATAATTATAAAAAAAAACTCTTGTTTAATTTTTAGTTTTTGATTATGTCAATTTTTTCTTGTAAATAATAATTAAGTAAAATAATAGTGAGTTTAAATTTCAGAATGTCAAAAATGACAAAAATATAATAAATTGTTTGTGAATTAAGCGATTTCTCTTGTAAGTTTTAGGTTGCTGTAATTGTCGCATCGTTGGCATAGGCCTCCCCCAGCTTACTCCATATTTTCCTATCTCTTGCCAACCTCGTTCATTTCTGTCCGTAATATAAAGTAGTGCTGTTATAATATATCAGATTTTTTAGAAGATGGCATAATATAGGCCATACGAGTACATACAGTTTTACATTTATTTTTAAGTAAATACTAATTGCGCTTCAGTATTTAAGAATTTTAACTAGATATAAGTAAATAAATAAGTATATGAATATGTCTACCAATAATAAAACATAGATTAAGGTACTTGTAGCTACACACTATGTGCAGTAATTAGTTAGCTATAAGTTAATACATGTAATGCTAAATGAATAAATAAATAGTAAGCAGTGAACAATCGTTTCATGTTAAATTTCTCTAAGTTTTCCATTAGTTTCTTTTATTTATTTATTTTTATTTTCAGCTCTTTCGAGACTCGAGCCCTTCTTTGACGAGCATTACCACCATTATGACCAGCTACCACGCTGGCCAAGTATGGGTTAGTGGATGATGCCACACGTCTTTGAATAATCGAGCGGGGACCAAGGCAGGGGCCGTCAGATTGAAAAGCAAACGATATCCACCGAGCCAAAACTAGGAATCAAAATATTAGTCTGTTGTAAACTTACTAGAAGACCTTGTGGAAGAACCTAACATCATGGGCGAAAGAAAAGCATCGGCTCCGTTGGTTCGGCCACGTGGTAAGGATGGGCTGTGAGGCGAGCATACTTGGGGCGACCAATTGGCCGACGTCCGGTTGGTCGTCCCAAGTATCGCTGGGAAGACCTAGTGCAGCAAGACCTGAGCGCACTTCATGCCACAGACTGGCAGGAGACAGTACAGGACAGAGAAAAGTGGCGTCTCTTAGTGTCGGAGACCAGGATCCATTTTGGGGTTCGCGAGCCATCATAGTTAGTTAGTTACAGATACAGATAATTTATTGATAAATATAGATTCACAGGTCATTTTACAATCATTATTTTATATCATTATGTCAATTATTAATTACTTTGCCATTTGGAAATTCCTTAACACTATAGTATAAAATAATTTCAACTTACTTCTAAATGTATGAGAGGAAGCTGTATTTCTTATATAATCAGGCAAATGGTTAAAAAATCTGGGTCCACCAACATACACTGACTGCCCAGACCTGGCCAGGGAGTGGGCTGGGGTCACCAGACTCTGCCGATGTCTTGTACCGAAACTATGAAAGGCAGTTAGTTGTAAACTTACCACGTTGTAGAAGGAGTAATAGGTGAGCTGGGTCCTGAAGCCCATCATGATGTGTATGATGGGCATGTGGAGCAGATACACGCAGTAGGAGAGCCGGCTTGGGATCACCCAGCCTCGCCAGGCGAAGAACAGCTTTATGTATGCTGGAATACACAGGAATAGGGCTGGCGATAACTTGTTCGCTTAAATACTTAGAATACATTAATTTTGTTTATGATTATTTTAGATGTGACGACATTATTCTTACATCTTTTTCTTCGTATCGAAGGCCTCTGACTAGGCTTAATGACTCCTTGTCGTTGCCTATAATATACGACTTTTTATTAGCCGGAGCCTACATTTTAACGTGTACTGAGCTATGGTAGCGCCCAGATGAAGATGCCACTTATTATACGACAGTATTGTACATGGTCCCTTCGAATAACAGTCCGCATCGACCGTTACTTTACCGCGGTGATCGCGTCAGATCATCTCAGTTAGCCGAGCTACAGGCGCTACAAGGGTTTGGTAAAAAGTAAGCAGGTCACACGTCTATGTCTTTAAATTATTGACAATTTTTTATTCAAAGTAATACTTAATGTGGTAACCCGCCCATCATAACAGTAACCATGGATATTAGGTAAATTCTTATCATTTCGTTGCATATCTTAATTCGGTTTCAGATCACAGCGGAAGTATACTAAACATATATGACTTTCCTCCATCTACAATGGATTTCCACAAAGTAACGCACGGGTTAATAGATTTTTTTGTCTTTATTTATTATAAGGGATTTTGTTTAGTGACAATGCCATCCCTATTGGACTATTCACTATGTAAAAAACAATCTACTTATTGCAAAAACTTAACCTAATATATACTTAAAACAGTTTCAACAGCACTTTGGCCTCGTCAATAGGTTATGTACTGACTAGTGTTAGCGACTATTCTCGGGCTGGCTCTGGCTACTTACTAGTGGTCCTATTGATGAAGGCAAAACTACAGACAGCACACGTGAGGCTGAGCACAGGCCTCACCAGCGAGCTGTAGAGGGCGCGCGTGACGAGGGATGCGCGTGCGCCGTCTGAGCAGAACAGCCGACCAGACAACATGATGAGAGGGATAGTGGCAACCCCCGCGTACTGTAGCACGCCCCACCACTGCAAAACATAGCTATAAATAAAAAGCACTCTAGTAATGCTAGCAATGAGAATTAGGCTCTTTTCTCACTAGATGACCTATTTTTTAACTTATAATGTATAATACTAGCTGACCCGCCAAACGTTGTTTTGCTTTAAAAAATAGATAGTAGCTGATTCTCATTCCTACGCTCATAAGTTGAAAAAAAAACATTGCGAAAATGTTTGTATCTTGGTTTACACTTTAGTGAATACATACCTATAATAAGACTGTAGAAATCGAGGTCTGTACATTCAGTATTTATTTAATAAAAATATGATAGGGGACGATTAAAGAAGAGTAACGTAGTTGTAGGATTTTGACCATCGGAAAAAAATCCTGTTGGATAAACTTTTTCAAGTGCAAAAATCGACAAAATCCATTTTAGATTTTGCGAATTGTAAGGATAATTGTAAGGTACAAGGTATTTTTGATTTACTCTGCTTATGACGAGATTTCCTCCAGTCTTCTTCCAGTCGTAGAGTTTCCGCGCCGTCAGCATGCCTATGATGAAGCAGGACAGGTTGTTGTGGCCCAGCACGTGCTGGCGCCAGAACGTTGGAGTTCCCCAGGTTGTGAAAAATCTGAAAGGTATCGTGTCAAATGCTTTTGTTGCATCCACAACAATGAGTTTAAATACTGGTGTAATAATTGTACTCCCAACATTGTTTGGAGAGAACTCTGTCCTCGTAACACAGCCTAGCGATTGGGGCAAGGCCATAAGCGTCATTAATTGCTCGTATAACTAAATTTTTTACGTCATATACGACTTGACGATTTTTGTGTTTATGAGAAAATGTAGAAAGCACATTTTTTGCTGAAGAAGACATATTTTTTGTCTTCCTGCCTGTCTGCCATATTAGATTTAATACTAATCATAGTGCATAGCTTATACTAGTCAAGCCTTTTCATTTGAATACCCATATTGAGGAAGTTGTGTGTTATTCGACATTTTAAGGCGGCCTTCTTGAACCTTTAAGCCTTCTTGAACCTACTTTCGTTTTAAACAGCTAAGAAAAAAAACTAAATCACAATCGGGTTAGCTAGTCGCTTTTGCGCCGGAGGTTAGAATACATGAGTACTTTTAAAATAAGCGCAGAAAGTACATACTCTGGAGTAATGAAAACAGCCTCCAGATCCTGTACGACAGTATGGATGGCCGGCGCTACTGCGCTGAGACACAGCAGGGCGAGCAACAGGCGTGGGGAGATCAGGTACGCCCATAGTGCTACTATGAATATCTGCATCTCTGCTGCTAGGTGCCTGCGATACAATGGAAAAAAATTGTGTAATATCTAAAAAATGACTAGACAAGAATGCCTATGCCCATTAGTGGGATAGAATGAGGATGAATGATGATTACTGAATATATAACAAAACTATTGAGAAATACAGTTTGAAAGGAATAAATGGTGAGAATTAGGTTAATAAACTTTAATACGTCGTAGAAAGTAACTTAAAAGGTACTAGGATCTGAAAAAAGAACTGAATAACAAGTACAAATAAAAAATAAATAAAAAACCCCAACAGCATTTTCAGACCACCAGCCACATTGGATTTAAAATTTAGCATTACGAGTATTTATGAATTTTAATAATCTATTATCGAGTCAATTGATATCAAGGGGATTTGAAAAAAATAATGTTATCCGCCATTTGTGGCGGATATCATCACACATACAAACACACACACAGACAAAGAGACATCTTACGACCTATCGTTTTAACTACTTACCACGTTTGAATAAGACAGAAGTTCCCTCGGTTCATGTAGTTATTGATGAAGAAGAGGTGGTGCCACCAGTTCTCCCGGCACTGTGCGACCAGGGAGTCGGTCACGTAGAGCTTCCACAGTGGCCCGGAGCCCACGTGACGAACCCAGGATGTGGTGAGAGCCATCGTCATTGCCAGGCCTGGGAGTAGCCTGTACATCATAATGTTAAGATTGAGTGTTACCAGATTAACATATGCTGATTGGATGCGGGCAGGACAAACCGTAAAGGAAACTGACGGACGAAAAAATAAATAAATAAATATGACCATAAATGAATTAATATCTATGAATATGAGGATGAGATCAAACATATATTTCAGTAGTACCGAACATAAGATCAAATAGTTGTTAATAAAAAAACAGAAAAGAATGCCAAATAGAAGTAAGAGAAAAGTTTAGTCATCAAGCCATGTAGATGATAGTAGGAATTTATGACGACAACAAGAAGATTTCTCAAAAGTTTAATTTGTTTACAATCTGACTGTTAACTCAAAATTTAATTCAGTTATCTTAAAAAAAAAACAAACACAAAATTCACATACCTGCTGAGTCGTATCAACAATATTTTAGAAAGGTCGCAAACCGAGAGAGTTCTAGCGGAATCATCCTCAAACCCCAGCAACATTGTGAAGCTTAAAAAGCCAGAAATGAAGAAAAATATCTGAACTACCATCATTCCATTGTAAATTAAAAAGTACGCCGTGTTTTCAAAAGTCTGAAAAATAGGAAAAAAGAAAGAAAAAAACATACATTTATTGCGCACACTTAGATATGTACATATTATTACAATATATATTTAATACTAGTTTCTCAGGTATGTGCACAAAAAGAGCAAAAATCAGCATAATGCTGAAAGTACTCACTTTCGCCTTTCCACAAAGCATCATCAGGAGGTATTGACTCTTCGATCCGTCGTTCGAAGAGTCAACACCTCCTGATGATGCCTTGTGGAAAGGCGAAACACGTGTTGAGTTAGAATTTCCGAATTGAGATAGACAACGTTAATTATAATATGATTCAGGTTGTTCCGGCGCGTGAGGATTCCAGCCACGCGGAGTGAAACTTCGTTGCGTTCGGAAGGTAGATTAGGGATTAGTTTACTGGTGTGAGTTGTAGTGGAGGTGTGGTGGTTGGTCGGAGGAATCGGTCGGTTTTCTATCGGTTGCATTTCGGAGAGTGCGCGTCTGAATTGCATCAGCTAATTCATCCGGCCACTTTTCACTATCGGACGAGCAGGGAGACGGCTAGGAGGCACCGCTATACAGTTGAAGGTCCAAAAATCCGCACGAAGCGTTTCGCTTCCTCATATATTGTGCGGACCATTAAACTGTGGAACTCATTGCCGGAGTCCCTGTTCCCTCTGAACTATAACCTCACTGTCTACAAGGCGAGAGTGAATCGATTTCTTCTAGGCAAGCGCGCTCCACCCTAGATCGCAACATCACTTAACATCAGGTGAATTTAAATCAAGCGCTTGCCTATCCATCATAAAAAAATACACCAAATTTTTTTAAAATATTTAAATTTTTCTTTTGTTTATCTTATGATGGGTTTCAGATCACATCGTAAGTAAACTAAATATTTAATTTTGTCTTCTATCAATATATACTCGTAGAATAGACGCGTCGCAAAGACGTTCAATGCCTACACATTGCTTTAAATGCAAAGCTTTTAAGACCACCGAGGACAGGAATAGCGGCTTACCTTTTCTATATCGTGGGGGTTACTCACGAACCCTATCGTGTAACTCATGAACACGTGCATTAATATTGTTGTCATCTGTGATATTACTCTGGAAAAAATACATCAAGATTCGTAAAGGCCAGATAATTTACATTATTTTTTAATTAACGATATAATAAGGCCGGAGTTTCAACAGCCAGAGGCCATATATGAACTAAGCGAGGAGAAAAAAGCTTACAAAGCCGTATAGCCGTAAAGCAAGAAATGTTTAAAAGTGACCTCCTTCACTTAGCTGTGTCATAAACTCCTTTATTGGTACACTTTATTGTTACACAATTACATAATTACATGTCAGAATGAATTAGCAGTTACATAATCAGTATACTGTGTAAGAATTTTACTAAAAATACGCGTATAAATATTAGTGTCTCATAAGTATATACAACTGCAATCCTGCTAAATGGAGCGGGAGATAAACTACTCCTCTGCAAAAAGGCTACAAGGAGCCTGCTCCTACCAACGTACCTCAGGCAAACGTCAGGTATATAGATTATTACTGACCAAAATATACGTGCACTATATGTCTGAACAAATAAAATGTATCTTTATCTAACTTTATCTTATCGGTTTGGTTCCGAGTCAATTGAGAGCTAGGCTTCTCGTTGCTCCTGTGTGTTTCCACTGAAGACTCCGGAGTCCCCGATCAGGCATCGAGACTGGACACCAAGTAGGTTTAGCTAAGGAGCGGCTAGGTATCTAATGAAAGATTTCCCCTCGTAAAAAAAGCCTGTGTCTCTCGCGTCTCGCTCAACTCTGCTAGCTTTTTTCTGGCTCCCAAACTTCGTTCAGGTCGTCTTTGCCTGCTCAGCCCGCACCCAAGCCTTGCCCTTAAAGCAAAAATACCTCGATCCGTGTAGGAACTGCAAATCTTCTGTTTTAGGATCTATTGTCGTTGTGTTTGTTAATCGCTCCCAATTTCTGGAAACGGAGAAACTGAGAAGATACGCGTTACCTGTAAATAAAAAAGAGGAAATTTCGTTTTGGTATGCTTTGAAATCATCCAATTTGTATTTCTTAGTTATGTTAATGCTTTTTTTAGCTATACAAGTAAGAAAGAAAGAAAGAAAATTTATTTCAGAAACAGTAAGGGAACAAATAAATATGACACAACCTTATGCTGTAGTTTAAACTGTGTTGCAGAAGGTAGTCTTCCATAGGTTCAATTTTGACAATAGTAAAATTATATATTCTAATTTAACTTAAATAATAAATCAATTTACACAATAGTTGCAGCTTAAGTTTTTTTAATCATTAATAATATTATGTACTTTACGTTTTATTGTTACGAATATGTGTATCATATACATATAGGGTCCGGAGCTATGTCAGTAGCTGCAGTGGGGCCGCTGAGTGCCGCCAGTCTGCCAACTGGGGTAAGAGTGGCCTTTGCAAGCCACTTATGCGTTTTGTGTCACTGCTAAAATATTTTTTTCAATAGTCCTTCAGTTCTTTCATAACTCAAAGTGGCTAGCGATTGAATAATTTTGAATTTTAATTTATATTGTGTTAGTTTTCTAATATCTTGCTTACTAATCCTACGAATAACCTTATCCTGCTAGTCCTACGAATGTAATAAATTGCGAAAGTTTATGAGTATCACGCTCAAACGGCTGAACCGATTTGGTGTGAAAATATTTGATTCTCAAATCAAATTATCGCTAAACATCTCTAAAGATGTTTTTATTTTCTAGCCAAGATATTGTCTTTGAAAGTCGCTACTTGGTTTTTTGTATACCTGTTCCCAACTAGGGTCTTTAAACAGGAGTACTGAATCGTCAGCAAACATCAAATGTAAGCATCAATAGATTTTAAGGAACATAGTTCATTTTCATACTCAATAAATAGTTTAGGGCCAAGAGTGGAACCTTGAGGAACCCTATAAGTACAGACTGCACTACTAATTAGCTGATTATCTACTTTAACCTTTTGTGAACGATTTGTGAGATAGTCGGTAAACCACTAGTGATCTATATCTCGAATACCAATATTGTTAAGACGTGCTAATAGTATTGGGATGGATACGGTATCGAACACTTTCTGGAGGTCTAAAAAGAGGCCATATTTATACTTGCTATCTAAATATGACGCAATTGATTTGGTTAGTTATAGCACTGCATCGTCCGTAGATTTGGAACTGCAAAAGCCGTATTGATTTGTTGCAATTAATCTGTTTTTTTCTAGATTAATCTTTTGCTAGCCATTTTTTCTACTATTATGGACAAACCCGGTAAGAGAGATATAGGCCTATAATTATATGGTTCACTTTATTTCCGGGTTTCAAGATTGGAAACACGATATAATATTTCCCTTTGATTGCTGTTTTTTGAATTGTTTCTTGTAGTATTCTCGTTTTTGTGTCTTAACTAGTATAGGTTTACCGTTCGTATGTTCTTTTCCGTATCGTTTGGTTACGTAGTAGTCGTAAGCGGTCCCGGCCGCGTTGAGCGCGACGAGCGCGAGCAGCAGCGCGCGCACGGCGCAGTCCCAGGCGTCGGCGTGCGCGCGCTCATCGTGCTGCACGCAGTATCGCAGCGCGGACAGGCGGCCGCCGCCCGCCGAGGAGCTCACGCATGCCTCCAGGGAGTCTCCTCCTCCTCCTCCCCGCGCTCTACACGCGTCGGCGTGCGCGCGCTCGTCGTGCTGCACGCAGTATCGCAGCGCGGACAGGCGGCCGCTGCCCGCCGAGGAGCTCACGCATGCCTCCAGGGAGTCTCCTCCTCCTCCTCCATGCGCTCTACACGTGTCGGTCACGCACACGCCACGCTCGATTACGCTGTGGTTGTAGTGCTTTGACGTGTGCGCTGAATATTCCTGGCGATGAGACGTGAACTTTCTAGATATGCTATGATTTGAAGATACAAAAATTACAAAATATCAACAGCCAGTAACAACGCTTGTTCTGAATCACGTTAACGAAATTTCTACACTTTAAGGGCCGGAGGACAACAACTGTCCATACAAAATTTCTTTTGCTAAATAAAAAACGTCGTCGCTTCTTAAATTTATGTAAAATTTTTTGAAGCTTGTAAAAGATTTACCTGAATAGTTTGCATGAGATGGTCCCCAGGGTCGGCATCAAGGTTGATCTGCAGCACGCAGTAGGTACCGTTAGCAGCTAGGCAGGGCGCAAACGCCGCCATCTCCCACAGCGGAGGCATGCGCGCGTACTCTGTATCTGGAAGTAATAAATTCCACCGGCCAGTTTGTGTTGATCTCAAAGCTACTGCCGCACGTCACTGCCCGATATCAATCACAGCACTCGTTTTGAATCGCGCAAACGACGTTTTAACGGGTTAAAGATACTAAAATACTTGACCGTTGGACGACCGTCTCCATAAACAACATCTGTACGGAGGGATATCCCTTTGCTAAATTGGGGTTGACAGTCGTCGTTCCATATTGGTGACCCTGAAGTGATTTGATCATCCGCTGAAGGTCTCTTGGGTCCCGACACACTGCGGACACCAGTTACCTAGTCTCGACTCAGGTCGGCTTTGAAAGCATGACAATTTCAAGATCAAGCATGGATATAAGAAAAAAAAAAGAAAGTGTGAGAAAAATTATGTATTGTGCATATACATAAAGTGATAACATATAAAACACAAGATTGGGATGTATAGCACGGGTCACAAACACCTCAGAAGTCCGTTTTTTTGGGGATCATTTCTGAATTCGCCAATGCCAAATAACTATTGAATATTATATGTGACACCTATCACATTATTAAAACTTTCGTAAGCCATATTGTGCTGAAAGATTTTGGGCTAGTTCCGAAAAAATAAACGCAAGTGATAGCCGGCTATATAAACATTATTAAATATGTATATGTTCGTCAAGATTACTGTATAAATTAATTCAAATACAGACAATTTGTAGAAATTATGTTTTAAGAGGCAAAATGTTATAATTTTATTGATATTGTATACATGTTATATTGTATCTTTTGACATTTGTTTTAAATATTATTGCCTAGATGTAAATCATAGCGAGAAATTAATCTATAAATCTATTAATCAGTTTGACATTTTGCACACCGCATATGCGGTAGCCCACAAGGGACATTTTATAATATTTTCCATGTTTTTATATTACCTGTGGCTACGTGCTCATTGTTTTATCACCACAAAAAAACTTACCATTCAAGTGATAAATGACAGCCGTACATGAGCCAAGAAGTGACAACAAAATCCATACGAAAATCATTTTGCGAGATTCACCTGTGTGGGTAAGAAAATAACGACCTTCTACTTTTATTGAAATCAATTTATTCTTTGATAATAGAATAAATGGTAAAAATTACACAATTATTAGAAATGAGACAAAGACTTCTGATTAACACATCATTTTCATGAGCACAAATTGTATAACCGTTTTTTTAATCAGGTTAATTTAAATTATGTTGTGGATCGAATTCAAAGGAGCCTGTCTAAAGAGATTCTTATTTTTAACAAGCCTTCATACATAATATATATCTTACTGCTTCATATTTATACATATTGTATACAGGGTAACAGAAAACCGGCGGTAAAAACTTGAGCAGACATTATGGTATTTTTAACCCCTAACGTAAGACGTCCTGCGACGAGGTGAAGCAATGATATATAAAAATTGGACAAGTGCGAGTCGGGCTCGTGCTCGTGCATGAAGGGTTCCATGCATTATTATTCTATGGATGTGTAGAGGGTATACAAGAGTTGTCCTGGGCAAAAGTTCTGATAACTTCACATTCATTAGTGATATTTATGGTAGTGTGAGATGGTTGGATCACTGTGTGGTTACTAGTGCTTCTTTACCGTCAATAAGTCGAATATGAGTGAAGCGAGACACGGTGTGGTCAGATCATCCCACTCTTTACTGAATGTAACCTAGGTTGTTTACTTGTGAAATCTACTATCTCGTTCACTTTTTACGAGTTATTAACAATGACGACTTCTTTCGCATTCCTTCATCACAGATACAGTAAATCGCATAGGTGATTGCGTAAATATCGAAGCATCAAAAGAGATGTACGCCAAAATGACAGCTGAAAAGCTATACTCTTGAAATAAAGATGATTTTACCCACATTCCTGATGTTAAAAAATATTATTTTTAATTTTTTAATTGTTTTGTTTGAATTTAAAAGCCCCAAACGCAAAGACTATGACTTCACAAGTTACTTAGTACAGTAAATAAAATCATAAATCATTAATTTTATTAGAGTTTAAAATTTCTACATTTACGAGATTATCTGTTGAAATCTTGAGATATTTAGCAACCCTGGTACGAGAAAAAATAATTGTCACCTGGCAACCCTGCGCCGGACAGTTAACGCATGTTATAGTCTGCTAGCGCAGACAGGGGGTAGGTAATGTATAATGTAAGTGTAGGATTAAGAACATGTACCTAATATGCATGGGGCATATATTATGTTCTTAATACGTATCGTACCGCAAATAAATAGCGTTAATATATTTATAAGCTACAAATGTAATAAAAAAAAATAAGAAAAACCTTAGCATACTAGTTAAGCATACATAAACATATCATATTCCATTGTACATATTTGTTATATATTATTTTTATATACATATACACGTATTTTGTGTGATTGTGATATCACATGGGATAGTATATAATTGACCGATCCAAACAAACGACGACCTCGTTGGCGTAAAGGTTACCATACCGGACTGCTAAACAAAAGGTTCCGGGTTCGATTCTTGGCCCGGTCAACATCTTTGTGCTTAACTAAATTAGTTGGCTGTGGGTCTAGGTGTTAAATATGTATTTATTTATAATTTGTATTTATAATATGTTGTATATCAGTTGTGTTAGCAACCATAACACGAACTAGAAATGGTTCAGTATGGGGCTAACCAGCCGTGTGTCAAAAAAAAATAGAGAAATACGTAAGCAATTGTTCAACCAAAACAACATCCTTGACTCAGTGTTAAGGGAAATAATAGGTGGAACAAAAAAAATTATAAGATTAAGAAAAAAGAAGAAATTTATTCTAAATTATCGTTAATGAGTGAATGAAATAATGTATTAGCCTGTATAAGATTAAGTATTCACTCATAAATTGAAATTAAGAGCCGTGACATTATTCTCAATTGTTATGCAAATGCGAATTATACATACAATTTTTAAAACTCATTTTTTTTTTATTGTGACCATAGATGTAAGATATAAAAGAAGGCCGAAGGCCTCTGACTTGGCTATAGACTGCTTGTACGAGTACTAAGACAACAATTTTGTACAACAGTCAGGACCTACAATTTAGCGTGCCATCCGACCTACGTTGCCACACAGATGAAAACTTTATTTTAAAGACAGTCTTACGCATGGTCACCCATCCACAGACTTTCCGTATCGACCATTGGTTAACCTTGATGATTGCGTTAGATTACTTTAACTTTAGGTACATCAGGAATGTGGTAGCAGAAAGTTCTTGTCCATAAAGTATATGTTCACTGGATGTGAAATAACGTACACCACTTGTGCTCACAGTCAATGTTTATTTTATTAGTAAAAGTACATACAGCCGTAGAGAAACATAATTTATCAAACGTAAATAATTACGTACTAATTAATCAAATACTTATACTAGCTGTTATGAGCAACATAACACTTATTTGAATATTCAAACAATTATTATTACTTTTCACTTTCCACCTGTGACTTGTAATTTAAAAATAATTATTATCAGATCACCTTGGATATAACCATAGACTAACCTAACTGAAAAAGAGTTCATTCATCTATGATAAAACTAAATATGTCATTCAGTTGAAATGCTAATCTTGCTAAAATACATACATAAAATACATAGAAATATCTTATTCTTCTTCCTTGCCTTATGCCACTATGTGGGGTCGGCAGCAGATTTTCCTCTTCCACTCTCCTCTATCAGCCGTCGTCTCAACACTCACTCCTTTCTCTCTCATGTCCTCATTCACAAACTCCATCCATGTCTTCTTCGGTCGGCCTCTTGCCCTTCTTCCTTGAATTTCCATTTCCATACATCTCCTACTAACATGCATCTCCTTTTTACGCATCACATGCCCATACCACGCTAACCTCCCACTCTTTAATTTCTCACTCACTGGTGCTACTTTCAAACTTCCTCTTTAAGTTCTTCCTCTAACGTACAAACATTTGTCTATTTAATATTAATGGAATAGAAAAGTTGTAATGTCTAGATGCTAAACTATGTCTAGTCTTCGCCTCACAGTCGACAACAGGTCAAAAGGCTTAACATCTTCACTAACACGGGGCACAGGGGCGGGCTCAGGAGGCGGCGCGCGGGGGCTCTCACCCCCCGCCCCAATCACTGCCTTCCAGAGCTGCACTGCAGGGAGCTCCACTAACAAGCAGAGGGGTATTGCCGCCAGGTAGGACAGGGTTGATGTCGTTATTAACAGAGATATCTGGAATAAATAATTAAATAATAATATTAGAATAAATAAAAATAAATATGAGAACGCATTTTACACACGGCTGGTGAGTCCTATACCAAAGATAAATTATATACATATCTGTCTATGCCAGTTTGAAATTAAATGAAACAATATCTACGTATTATATTTAATACGTGCCAAAAACCTGTATTGATCTTCTTCTTCTTCGTATGAGCTAAGTGTCCAAGCTCTGGTGTCGTTAGTTTTCAAGCCGCCCGAAGACTAGGCTTAACCACTGCTTGTATTTAGACTAACAACCGGGACCTACAATGTATCGTGTCACATGACCCTCGGTAGCACCCAGGAAAATATTCTTCTATTTTAAAAGTACAGTCTTGTACCTACATGGTCACCCATCCAAAGTGTCCAAACCTAGAAGAGATTTAACATCGCTTAAAATTAGGTGAATTGCGATCAAGCGCTTGCCTATCTATCATGAAAAAAAGTACATACGTGTATGCGCCATTTTGTTGCTAAGCGAAATCTCTTTCGGGCCCACGTGATGTACCGTATCGGGGAGGTGACATATCGAGGTCTCCTTTTAACTCGCACTGCTCATCGTGTGTTAGAATGGGACTTCCGTCTGCCGCCAGAGGCAAGGGTTAAGTTTTGTTTGTTATACATACATAAGAGTATATTATTTTAGCGTTATTTTTGTGTTGTAAATTAGGGAGAACACTGCAGTTTCCAGTGAGGTTATATTTCAGAATTCAATTCAATTCAATTTCAAAGAGTCTTTATTTGCAATAAAAATCTTAACATATGTACAATGCCAGTGTTCAGTTCCTAGCTATACAATAATATTGAGGTTTGAACTGTTTAAGAATCATAAATAACCTAATATAAACTTATTTCATGTAAATATATATTGTTATTTTTTTTTTATTAGAAATATGACAATAATTTTACTTTATATAAGCTTTAGAAGAAGAGCATTACATTTATAAAAAACAATTAAACAAAAGAAGAATGCCTGAAAAAATGACGGTAGATAAAAATATTATTGTTGAAATTCAACAGTCCGCAACTAGCAGCGAGAACCAGAACCGAATCTAAGCGTAGGTTCACATATCACAAGAGCAAGCGATTAAGCGGCTTAAGGATTAAGCTTATGAGACAAGGATGGAGTGTGTGAATGAGGACATGAGAGTGAAAGGAGTGAGTGTAGAGACGACGGCTGATAGAGGAGAGTGGAAGAGGAAAATTTGCTGTGCCGACCCACCTAGTGGGATAAGGCAAGGAAGAAGAAGAAGGATTAAGCTTATATTTCAGAGGGAACAGGGATTCCGGCAAAGAGTTCCACAGTTTAATGGTCCGCACAATATATGTGTTGTACTTTACTGATGCAAGGTGTACTTACAAAAGCCATGGCGGAGGCGTGGTTGAGGCGCGAGCTGGAAGCCAGCGTGAGGCGCAGCACGATGAAGTGCACCAGGAACACGGAGTAGGAGAGCCGCCCCAGCGGGTGAAACCCACGCCACGACACCAGGCCGTGGAGGGCCGCTGGACATAACAATCTTATCTTAATTGGTAAGCGACCGGATGGACTAACGCTTATTCCATGGCAGAGGGGACGGTGCCTAATCTGGGATACCGCATGCGTAAGCACCTTCGCAACTTGTCATCTTCCAGCCACTCAGAGAGCGGGTGGCGGGGGTGCGGAGGCTGCTGCGCTTGGCAAGCACCAGAAGTACTCTGCCTTGGAAGTGGCATATGAGTTCGTGCCGTTTGCTGTCGAGGTAGCGGGGCCTTGGGGAACCGAGGCAAGGAAGTTTGTGGCAGATCTCGGACGGCGGTTACGAGATAGGGGGCGAGATCTTCGGGCTGGGGAATACTTGCGGCAGCAAATTTCTCTCGCGATTCAGCGAGGAAATGCTGCCAGCCTAATGGGTACGTTTGGGCGAGGGGCCTTGACGTAGTCTTTTTAGATATAAGACTTAATTTTATTAATTTTCATTATTTTTAGATTTGACCATCTTAATATATATAAATCTCGTGTCACAATGTTTGTCCTCAATGGACTCTTAAACCACTTAACCGATTATAATAAAATTCGCACACCATGTGCAGTTCGATCCAACTTGTGAGATAGGATAGTTTAAATCTCAAATTATAGTCGCAATTTTAATTTATTGCTAATTACTGTCTGTTATTATTTGACAGTCACAATTATCTGTTAACTCCAAATGATTCTAACAGATGTTGATACCTTTCGACTGGGTTGAGTAAGTAATCAATAGATGGCGCTGCTATGGTAAATCTACGAACGTGTCATTTAAGCTACATTATCTATTTTTCATACCCCTAAGTGAGGCAAAACAACGTTTGCCGGGTCAGCTAGTATATTATGTATTTTAATACAACTACGTTCACGTTCTATTATTGAAGAGGAAAATTCAGTCAGTGTCATCTTGTATTTTAAATGTACATGGTGTCAAGCTGTACGGTATTCTACTTGTCAAAAGGTAAGTGGCTAAGCTCTGGTGTCGAAAGTTAAATATATGCGAGTATACACTATATCAAAAAGTAATAGTGAAATCTGTCCAGCCTTTCACGCGTAATGGCATAGGTATATATTTGTGTTTGTTATTGTTAGGAAAAAGTTCTTATGACACAAAAGTATTATTTTTATTTAAAAAACTAACACCCTTTATTTTTATTATACAAATTCGAATTAAATAATCAATGCTCAGACAGGACAATGACTGTCGGGTCAGATAGTTACTTTATATTATAAATTCAAATTCAAATTCATTTATTTCAGGATCAAGTCCCATATCCAAATGTTACATAAAATTATTATTAGTAAATAAATAGTATCAAAAAAGAAAAAAAAATCACAGAAAAAATGGTTGCCTGTAAAGTCGGTTTTACGGGCGAAGATTTTACGTGACAACGTCTGCCGCGTGCTGCGCGCGCGGCAGACCGATCATAGTTGAGTGGGAGAGAGACGCAAGGCATTCGGCGGGCCTCTCTCTCGTTCGGTGACTCATCGTAACGTTACCGGGCGTTACACTTTTTCATAAGTGACTCCCAGCCACAACCTAATTTAAGACGTTGTCACGTCAAAAAAAAATATAAAAAGAAATAAAAAGAAAGTCAAATTTAAATAAAAATAATACAAATAAACGTCAGTGATATAAAGATACACTCACACTTGCATCCAGTGAAGCAGCCCAACAGGAAGACATTGAAGCAGACTGCGACCAGCGACCTGTCCAGGGCGGCGTAGAGCGCGCCCGCCCACGAGGGCAGCTCCCGGTCTGAGAGGAACACCGCCCCCGACACCACCACGCATCCGCCCAGCGTCAGGGACAGGTGGTACAGGAGGTTGAACCACTAAGGGGGGAAACATGGTTTAATTGTTACAGGTCTGCGTACGACTAGATAGACAGATAAATTCTTTATTTCCCACTAATTACATTAAATTATACACAAAAGAAACTTGTAACTAGTGCCGAAAATGGCGGCCTTATCGCTAAAAGCGATCTCTTCCAGGCAACCAGAGGAAGGACAGTGATAAAAAACGACTAGCAACTCTCCTTATGGAAGGCAACGGTGAGACCGAAGGGTAAGCACGGTGACCTACCATTACCGATTCACTCTGCTCTTGAAGATACCTAGGTTATAATTATATAGTGCGAGGGAAACAAAAAGATACCTAAAAAAGGTTATAGTCCGGGGGAAACAAAACAGCGGGGCTAGCACGGGTAATGGACCTTTTTTCCACCGGGAGAGGAAACAATCTGTTTGTTATTGTTCTTTGTATATTTTTGTAAATGTCTCTTTATAACACAAAAAAATACTTCTTATTTATTAAGAAAATTTAAACTCAAACGGAATTCATTCAGAAGGGATGTATATGTTTTTATCCCCACCCACATTCGATTGTTTATCTCCTGCCATATTTCAGTGCAAGAGTATTTATATCCCCGAGCCTTCCTGCGGGGCTCAGGGCTAAACAAGCGTACCAAAATGTAAATTATAAGTACCTATAGTTTTAGTATGTATTTTCCTCTATTTTAATTTGTACGCATAACTATCTTCTTTTTTGAAATAAATATTATTTATTCTTTAAAATATTCTGTATTCTTTATCATCGTTTTCTGAATATGCGGCGAGAATGTTCATGATAAAAGCCAAGGGGAAGTTAACCACAGCCTACCTTGACTTGGTGCAGCTTGATGATGCCAGTCTGCTGAATGTGATGCAGCAGGAAAGCTGTCGCCATACCCCCCGCATACCCAGGGATGTTCATCCACATGGGCAAATACAGGAGAGGCAGGATCCTGGAGCCAGCGAACCAGGTGCGTAGTTCCCTGGGGCACATAACAAGATCTCAATTTTTTAACGTAGATACATTATAGAACGTACGGGACCCTCCGTGGGCGAGTCTTACTCACACTTATCATTTGTTAGTGGTTTTGTTGCCTTAGATATGATAATGACAGTCTGTCGGAAGAAATTACTATATACTTAGCGATAATACTCGTATATATAAAAGTAAAAAATCTGGCTCGTTCAAAGTACGTTTTACTCAATTGACGAATTTTTTAGTAGCCGAATGAAAAGCTTTTGCTATACTATACAAGAGAAATTAGATATTGCCATTATTAATATTTTTTTTTTTTGTTTACACTGTGTACATTTTATTTAATTATGACATATAATATCTACTTAAAAATGAAAAATTTTGTCAATAAAATTGTTTATCTGTTTTAATAATCTTGGGTCTAATTATGCACAAGCTGATCAATTCTGTAGTATACGGTATGAAAAATCATGAAAATACGAACACATTGAGAACTTTCATGACTATATTTAGAATCTACGTACTCGAAAACGTTTAAGTTTGCGATGATATCCAAGGCAACAAAAAAGTTGTTTTTAGTAGAGTAATGTATTATTTTTATTAAATTGATAGTTTATAATAGTAAGTTCGAAATATGTACTAACTCTTTGTTGCCTGAATAAACGATTTATTATTATTTTATACTCACTCAGGCGACTGGCCAGTGACGATGGGCGTTAGGTTGTTCCAGTAGACCACGGCGCCGGCCGCTACCGCTGAGCCGGTCACCAGCGCCAGCAGCACCGGGCCCGCCGCGCGCCGCCAGCGCACCAACAACACCATGAGCAAGAGCCCACACGCGTGCAGCTGCATGTCGGCTGCTAGGTACCTGCGGATAATACATATTCAGGATTGAAAATCGACTCAAAAAAGAAAATATTTGAAGGTTTGCTTTCTTCAGACTCCGCTGGCTCGGCCATGTGGAGAGAATGGAATCGGATCGTGCAGTGAAAAGAGCTTACCTGGGACGAGCGAGTGGTCGTCGACCGGTCGGACGTCCCAGGTATCGCTGGATAGACCAAGTGGAGGAGGAGCTGCGCAATCTTCAGATCACGTAGTGGCAGGAGAAGGCACAGGACCGAGAACAGTGGCGTCTCCTAGTATCGGAGGCCAGGATCCGATTCGGGTCGACGCGCCAACCCAGTTAGTTTAGTTTCTTTTGCTAGCATTTATATGCCATGCAAGCGAGAAAGAGAGAGAGAAAAGCCTCCGTTTCATCTAGTTGTATTCTTGTTCTATGATAGGGGCTGTCAGACCTGCACTGACAATTGACTGAAGGCGTTTTGTGCATTTCCCCCTACTAGCCTACCCAAGTCATCCGAGCTCTTTTAAGTAGCGGAGCACGGTGTTGGGTCGCTGGCATATCTGTTCCACTGTCATTGCGTCAGATGTTGTGGTACTACTATTAAAACAGGAGACGTCCGAGTATAGCGTCATGTATTGTTGATTTCCTTACTAGTCCGGCTTTCTCCCTTATTTGGTTTATGGCCTCGCATTAATTTGGTTTTGCTCTTTGCAAAAATATCCTCAGCTTACTTAAGGTGTCAGCAACGCTTACCGAAATTCCCCTACGATTAACCAAATTACCCTACGCTTAACAAAACCCAACGCTTAACAAAATACCCCAACGCTTAACAAAATACCCCAACGCTTAACCAAATTACCCTACGCCTAACAAAACCCAACGCCTAACAAAATACCCCAACGCTTAACAAAACCCAACGCTTAACAAAACCCAACACTTAACAAAACCCAACACTTAACAGAACCAAAGGCTTACCAAGATCCCCCCACGCTTACCAACATCCCTCCACGCTTACCAAGATCCCCCCACGCTTACCAAGTGTGCCCCATGCAGAACTTTCCAAGCGGCAGGTGGTTGTGCACATAGAGGGCGTGGTACCACCAGCGCTCGGCGCACTCGTCCGCCTCGCGCGCCACCAGCCAGCCCCACTGCGGCCCGCTGCCTAGCAGCGGGAACCACGAGATGGTGAACCAGAGGGAGAACACTGCTAGGGGGGTTAGTCTGCGGAGAGAGAGAGAGAGAAGTATAATTGAAGACAAAATATACTCAGACGGTTGACCCCGTCGTACAACATATCCTACTAATATTATAAATGCGAAAGGCGCAAACTTTCGCATTAACTAAGTAAGTAAGTGTGTATATTTGTTACTTCCTAACGATCAAACGGTTAAACATTTTTTTTTTAATTTGGTATGGAAATAGAATAGACCTTGGATTAACACATAAGCTTTTAACACTTATTATCCCGTAAACTTTACTGGTTTCCGTGGAATGCGCAAAAAAATTACAATATTTTTGTTACTCGTTCACACTCATCTCATCTTGAGCTCATTGACCTACGAGTTTATCGTATGTCTATGGAAAGAACATCAACAAAACGGAAACTATTTTATTGAAATTTATCACGAATTACTTTTGCACATTCGTAAAAACTTCTACTAGTTAGTCTTAGAAAAGATACTGTTCTGTACTCCCTTCAATGAGCTCCTTGCTATGATGACTGAGTGCGATCTGCTTGCCCGTGAATGGAGACATTTTCAAAGAAAATGTTTGGAATTATGTGAAAAGAAATCATGTAACGGTAATAATGAAATAGATGATGGAATAGTGGACTTATTGTTTGACTAACGAGAAATCTAATTTGCTATTAGTATATTGTATGTTTTAATCTCTTGACCTTGTTAATTTAATTAGTAATTCAATTGTTTTGTAATTCCTTTAAATTATGTTATGTATATTTATTATAATTGGACTATTTATAATTTAATGTAATTTATTTTGACTGTAATATTGTAATTTAATTAAATGTCATTTAAATGTAACTTGCTTTGTTATTGGTCTCGGCCGTAAAGTAATGTTAAAAAAAGATGTTCTTACCTGATATACCTATCGACTATTCCAAGCAAGCATTTGAGGAAGGTGATGGGGTTCCGGTCGGCGGTGATGAGGATGGTGTACGCTGTCAGGAACCCTGAGAGGGAGAAGAAAGCTTGCAGCCACACAGGAGAGTTGAGAACTGCCTTCCAACCCAGGTGGTCGAACATCTGGAAATAGTTTTTGCTTTTGTTTGAAAAGTGTGGTAGTCCTAAGTGTTCTTATGAGTAGCTACGAGTATGTTTAATAAACATTTGTCTAAGATGGACGCGAAATGATGAACGAAATGCTTATATTGCTTAGTTCCATCATTTATATAGCCGTTTTCTAGTTTCATCTTCAGAACAGCTTCATCGTCAGAACAGATACCGTTTAATTAAATGGTCACAAAAAATACATATGTGTACCAAGTTTGAATGTAATCGGATAACAGAAAGTGGGCCTAATTTAGCTTGCCAGAT
Organism: Mellilla xanthometata; assembly: GCA_035578125.1. NCBI lineage: Eukaryota > Metazoa > Arthropoda > Insecta > Lepidoptera > Geometridae > Mellilla > Mellilla xanthometata. Next base: position 950,126 of record JAPUBQ010000001.1, read on the forward strand.
TCCACCCAAACATACATACTTACATGCATACATAATAATAAAACTTCGAGAAAAGCTCGCAATTAACTGTACAACAGTTTGCGCTACCATCAGGATGGAAATCAAAGTTAAAATCAATTGTCAAATCAAATACGTACCGTAGGGCACAGCACAGCTTAATATTTCCAGGTATCAGAATACTAATCTAGAGAGGATTGCTGATTGCCATAGAATAAAGCGTGGTGCGGAAGTTTGCCATAATCACAGATGAAACCTATATGGCGCTACAAATCGAGCGTGCAGCCTAGCTACCGCTTAATTCCGCAACGCGCTACAGTCATATTGCGTGACCCGAGTGAAGCTGTTTCAAGAAAATACGAATAGATGGCGCTACGTGTATCGAATGATACACGTAGTACAATTTTCAACAAAAGGTTGAGCGTCTATTATATTTATTAGTCTTTGTTATTAGGGAAACCGTGGTCAAATACAAAGCTATAACACATTAAAAAATTGAAAGAATGAAAGACATGGAAACTTACGTTTTCGATGTAGTGAGGATTGTCGGTGTAGGAGTAGATGTAAACTAACATCACGTGCGAGAAGATAACGCATTGCATGCCGATGAATCTGGAATTAGAGGAGTGTATGTCTATAGTATGTGAATAGTAGACTTCGTGGACACAATAGGTTTACTTACAAGACTATGTTTTACTAAATTCCAAAACAATAAACCAACTGGTTTTTTATATTAGATATAGTTTTACATGAATTAATTTTAGATTAGATATAGTTATACATTAATTATTTTTTAATAGTGAAAAGTTATTGTAAATATGTGTATAAAATCCGATATTATAATAATCAACAAACAGAAATCAAATAAAAATATTATAATATTTAAAAACTTCTAATTAGAAGAAACGAAAGGATTCGATGAGAGATTTCTAATTTATTCACTTTACAGAAGGCAAATAAAAGGTTAGGTCACGTTTGAACATTCGGGTAAATCATATTTTTAATTATTAATTGATTTTATTGAAATACATGAAAGCGGAACCGATATCGAAGTAGGAAAAGGAACTAGGTTTGTAAGAGAAATGAGGAAAGAGGAACAATCAAGGAGAGGACAGGAGAAGAATAAATGATTAAGGTCCCGCTCATCTAATCCACACTCACATAAAGAAGAGTTACAAATACATATCTTCCTTATGTGAGTATATACCGAGGCAAGCCCTAGACTGGAATCCCCAAGGAAAACGTAAACGTGGTCGTTCAAAATAGACCTGGCGGCGGACTATCGTTGACGAAGCGAAGGCAATGGCAAGACCTGGAGCGAGATCAAGCGAGACGCTCAACACAGATCGGGATGGCGACGCTCTGTGGACGCCCTCTGCCCCATCTAGGGGACATAGAACCTTATGCCTCCTCTTCACTATCGGCCATGATCGACGCTCGCTGATCGTCTGTGATTGGCAGCGTAATCGTCACGGTCATCGTACAAGCATCCACACTTACGTCCGTGATTATTTATTGAGCGGCAAACGTTCAAGATGGACGTAAAGGTTTTAGCTGCGACTACCGTTACTTTAGTTTCCGTGTACAATCATTTTATCAACGTAGTTGAACGAAAAGATGCGAAACAAAAAAAAATGGTTGCCTATAAAGTCGGTTTTACGGGCGAAGATTTTACGTGACAACGTCTGCCGCGTGCTGCGCGCGCGGCAGACCGATCATAGTTGAGTGGGAGAGAGACGCAAGGCATTCGGCGGGCCTCTCTCTCGTTCGGTGACTCATCGTAACGTTACCGGGCGTTACACTTTTTCATAAGTGACTCCCAGCCGCAACCTAATTTAAGACGTTGTCACGTCAAAATGGAAGAAGAGAAGATGGTGGTGTCTGAGCATTCATCGTAAGAGAACAAAGTAAATATATACTTAATAAAAAAACAACTACAGCCGATTCCCTTTGAATCGTGCCAGAAAAACCAACAAGTCACTGGTCGTGACAATCACGACAATGATTAGGAACGATGATGGCCGACTACAGGCGAGTAGCCTTCTACACTGTCGTGGTTGCTTATAATCGCCCATCATGGCCGATAGTGAAGAGGAGGCATTAAGTCTTATGTGAGTGGGAATACAACAATGTACCTGATGCCTTCAATGCAAGCGATATCCTTCATGCGGCCGTCGGCGCGCGGCGCGGTGCGGTCGTACGTCAGAATCTCCCAGTTACGCTTCATGGAGAACGCCAGCAAGTACTTGTTGCCTGGACCCAACAGCAATTATAATAATTAATTCTTCCTACTAGAATAATTGCATACTATTTGATTTGATTAATAGAACATGCAATAAACTTATAGTACCTAAAACAGCCATAAAACGGGTTTCTTTTTCCTGATTAACCTTACTAGCTTAGCTCAGTAGATGCAATGTTTTTAATTTAATAGTACGAGTATTAATAAGACTACGAATAATACTGTAATTATTATGACAATAAAATTTGTACACACACCATAAAACACTCATATAATGTCAATATATTCAGATTCAGATATTTTATTAACCATAAAAACATTCATTATTTTTGGTACGTCATTTACAGTGGATATGTAATATGTCTTAATGCTAAATATATAATATAATTTAAATGTCCGCGAAAGTGTGATAAGCGTCAAATTTAGTTTTTTTTATTATAACTTAAACTAAAAATATCCCTCAGTGAGCTTCATGTCCAGATATTCGTCTAATTTATATCCTAAATATACGTCAATATATCTTACATATAACGGCAATATATCCTACTAGTAAATAATAAAGACATACGTCGGAGATGAAAGACTTCTACTAAAAGTCAATAAAGATTTTCCGCGCTTACCTTCAGCACGACCGCACCGCGTGCCGAGCGCGTGCACGACAGTAGCGAGCGCAGCGAGTGCGCACACCAACGTGCAGAGCACGGCGAGCCCGCGCGCAGACCCGCGGGTCGGCGCCACATCTTGCTGGTGGCAGTACCCCACTGACAGCACGCTCGCCTGAAATTATATGGCAAGATAAAATTAGCTCGGAGAGGTTTTTTTACATGAAACGAGTATCACGTTTTAATACGTTCAGCGCTAGTAGTAGTAGTAGTAGTATTCAGCAGTTATATTGATGAATAAATACGTTAAATTAAAGTTAATAATACGGTTAATTGACGGCATTTATATGCAAAATTACGACACGATTTATTTGGGTGAAAGCATAGCTAGGTTACATACTCCCTTACCTAACCTCCTTACGACAAAGTAACAGGTGTCACGCTGCTCGCCCCCGCCCCCGCACCGTGTCACGCACACGCCGCGGTGGCTCCCTGTCCTGTAGTAATGTACCTGCAGGGAGTGGTGGCGCAGCGTGTGATCTAGACAGCGCTGCGCGGCCGGCGGCCAGGTGTCACGCTGCTCGCCCCCGCCCCCGCACCGTGTCACGCACACGCCGCGGTGGCTCCCTGTCCTGTAGTAATGTACCTGCAGGGAGTGGTGGCGCAGCGTGTGATCTAGACAGCGCTGCGCGGCCGGCGGCCAGGTGTCACGCTGCTCGCCCCCGCCCCCGCACCGTGTCACGCACACGCCGCGGTGGCTCCCTGTCCTGTAGTAATGTACCTGCAGGGAGTGGTGGCGCAGCGTGTGATCTAGACAGCGCTGCGCGGCCGGCGGCCAGGTGTCACGCTGCTCGCCCCCGCCCCCGCACCGTGTCACGCACACGCCGCGGTGGCTCCCTGTCCTGTAGTAATGTACCTGCAGGGAGTGGTGGCGCAGCGTGTGATCTAGACAGCGCTGCGCGGCCGGCGGCCAGGTGTCACGCTGCTCGCCCCCGCCCCCGCACCGTGTCACGCACACGCCGCGGTGGCTCCCTGTCCTGTAGTAATGTACCTGCAGGGAGTGGTGGCGCAGCGTGTGATCTAGACAGCGCTGCGCGGCCGGCGGCCAGGTGTCACGCTGCTCGCCCCCGCCCCCGCACCGTGTCACGCACACGCCGCGGTGGCTCCCTGTCCTGTAGTAATGTACCTGCAGGGAGTGGTGGCGCAGCGTGTGATCTAGACAGCGCTGCGCGGCCGGCGGCCAGGTGTCACGCTGCTCGCCCCCGCCCCCGCACCGTGTCACGCACACGCCGCGGTGGCTCCCTGTCCTGTAGTAATGTACCTGCAGGGAGTGGTGGCGCAGCGTGTGATCTAGACAGCGCTGCGCGGCCGGCGGCCAGGTGTCACGCTGCTCGCCCCCGCCCCCGCACCGTGTCACGCATACCCCGCGGTGGATCACTGTTCTGTTGAAATGCTTCAAGGTTTGCTTCGAGTACTCCTGAAAGTTAGATGAAATTGGCATGTTGACTGGGTCTTTTTGTTACTCTTATAAAACATCGTTATATTATGTCACGACTAAAAATATCACGTTTGTTGTATTGTTAGCAGTGACTGCTTGAATGTCTTTTTTTTTTTTTTTTTTTAATGGAAATATTTAAATATTCGACGAGAGCCCTCCTGAAATGTTCATTTTATTATAATTTTATTTGTTATTTTAATGCCAAACACTTATAACATTTTTACAACTGTCTATCTACATTGAAGAGATAGAGCCAGGTGATTGACAGAGAGACGGATAGACAACGAAGTCTTAGTAATAATAAATAAACCCTACAAGAATAATAATAGAAGCTGCGCACTAAGTGAGGCCCTAGATTTCCAGATGCTTATCACACATTGTCGTGATGCAAGAGCAATACTTCACAACCCGCCATGTTATGTTACAAAACCAAGCATGTCAATGAAGGATTCTAAACTTGGACTTATTTATCTTTACCAACTGACCCGGCAAACGTTGTTTTGCCTCACTTAGGGGTATGAAAAATAGATAGTAGCCGGTTCTCAGACCTACTGAATACGCGTATAAAATTTGGTAAAAATCGGTCAAGCCGTTTCGGAGGAGTACGGTAACTAAGATTGTGACATGGAAATTTTACATATAAGAAGATAAGATTTGCAACAAATTGTATATTAGGTATCTTACGCAACAATTTTTTTATAACAAGAAAAACAAAATACGTTTATTTCACATAGGTTACATAAATTTAAACTATCATAGGAAACCAAAGGCTCCCAAAGTAGTTTTAAGAAACTGTGTTATATAACCAGTGGCGTCTCCCAAATTTTCTCAATGGTATGATTACACTTATGCCGAAGTAATATAAAAACTATTTCTGAATGATACATTAAATAGAATTCGAAATGAAAAATTCGAACGAATGATTGTTTATACATTTTATAGAAATCGGTTCAGTATTTAATTTAAGGCTGACAAGGGCAAAATATTGAATATACAAGTTTTTCGATATAAATCATAAACAATAAAAAATATCGAAAAAAAATGGTTGCCTGTAAAGTCGGTTTTACGGGCGAAGATTTTACGTGACAACGTCTGCCGCGTGCTGCGCGCGCGGCAGACCGATCATAGTTGAGTGGGAGAGAGACGCAAGGCATTCGGCGGGCCTCTCTCTCGTTCGGTGACTCATCGTAACGTTACCGGGCGTTACACTTTTTCATAAGTGACTCCCAGCCGCAACCTAATTTAAGACGTTGTCACGTCAAAAAAAATGGTTGCCTGTAAAGTCGGTTTTACGGGCGAAGATTTTACGTGACAACGTCTGCCGCGTGCTGCGCGCGCGGCAGACCGATCATAGTTGAGTGGAAGAGATACGCAAGGCATTCGGCGGGCCTCTCTCTCGTTCGGTGACTCATCGTAACGTTACCGGGCGTTACACTTTTTCATAAGTGACTCCCAGCCGCAACCTAATTTAAGACGTTGTCACGTCAAAAATGGTTGCCTGTAAAGTCGGTTTTACGGGCGAAGATTTTACGTGACAACGTCTGCCGCGTGCTGCGCGCGCGGCAGACCGATCATAGTTGAGTGGGAGAGAGACGCAAGGCATTCGGCGGGCCTCTCTCTCGTTTGGTGACTCATCGTAACGTTACCGGGCGTTACACTTTTTCATAAGTGACTCCCAGCCGCAACCTAATTTAAGACGTTGTCACGTCAAAAGTAGTTTGAGGGCCGTCTTATTTAAAGGCCTTATATATTACTAGCAAACCTGGCGAACTCAGTTTCGCCACAAAGTTGAGATTTTCCCTGAATTGTGTTTGCTACAAACCTCGCGGAGCCCGAGACCTTTCCAACGAATGCTGTACCATGGAAATCGGTTCGTGCGTTCTGGAGTTACAGCGTAATAATATAATAATAACTTAATTATAAACCTATCTTACAACTGAAACTAATTTCAAATTACTATTTTTATAATTGTCAAGTAATGAGAATAAAGAAACGAATTCGTACTACCTACTTATGAATTAAGGTTTGGTTTTCCAAATTTATAATTTCAACTTGTTCAATCAAGCAGGTTCAGATATCACGTATGGGGTAATAACCTCAGTTACCAAACGCCTCGCGACCTTGGTAGAATTACGATAATCTGCGTTGATCAATATTTAAGTATTTTTGGTAACTTCTAGGTACTTGTTTGTTTTTATAGAAACAGGTTTTCAAGGACAATTTTTTAAAGTAACTTTGAATGTAAGCTTATGAAATCATTTTTTTTACAGTAAAGAATGACAAATCAAGCCAGTTCAGTATTGATAATTTTTTTGAGGATTCTGTATCTAAAGGGTAAAAACGGGACCCTATTACTAAGCCTCCGCTCTATGTCTGTCTATCTCCAGGCTGTATGTCAGACACCGTAATAGTTAGAATGCTAAAACTTTCACAAGTTATGTAGTGCCGCTAAAACAGCAAAATACTAAACATAGTTAAATAAAAATATAAAGGGGTTCCTCATACTAAACGCGATTTTTAGTTTTTTTTTTTGCTAGATATCAATTATGGAAACAGGTAGACGCATACAATTTATACAGAATATATTTTTGTGTATAAGAACTAACAACTAACTGTTTTACTCTCATAATAAATACTTTAGAAAATATATATTTAAGAAGGGCTCCCATACAACAAACGTAATTTTTAAGCAACTTTTAACTGGATCTTTTTAACTATATTTGGAAGACTTTTTAAACATTCACAGAATAATTAATTACATATGTGTTAACTTTAATAATCAAATTATTTTCTTGGTAAACCTCGATGATCGCGTCAGATCACCTTAGTTAACCGAGCTACAGGCGCTACATACATACAGCTAACAAACTTAATTACACAAAGTATGAAGGAGCAAACTGAAAACCAGCGCTGAAGTGCCTGTAAGCCGAGTGCAAGTTTTATCGTATGCCTGACGCGCTCGACGAAAACCGCGTTCGCACGTGATTTGTATGAAAAAAATAGGGCGCCACCTAGCGGCGCGTTTTTTTTGCGCCGCTAGGTGGCGCCCTATTTTTTTCATACAAATCATGTGCGAACGCGGTTTTCGTCGAGCGCGTCAGGCATACGACAAAACTTCCACTCGGCTTACAGGTACCCTCAGCGTTATTATTTTTTTCTAATTTTTAATAACCCTGTAGGGTAGAACAAGTTCTGTAAACAATGCACTAGGTAAGTGCATCCAATATAGTTAATGTCATGTCACGTCACATCTGAACCTCGCTCTGATCCCAAGGTCAATGTGTCCCATTATCCTGATCACTATACATTAGATGATCGAGCGAGTGAAGCGAGCGAGCCGCGTCCACATCGAAAGGCTAAGTTTATAAACTTTAAGTATTTTTGTCTTCTCAATTTTACATACAAAATACAGTGAATTGTTATATATTTCCCAATTACAAAATTCTGTAAATTATTATTGAAATACTATTATAAGACTAAATAAAAAAATAAAATATTGGGACACATTTCACACACGGCTGGTTTACCCCATACTGAACAATTTCTAGTTCGTATTATGGTTGCTAACACAACTGATATACTACATAATATACATATAGACCGACAGCCAACAAATCTGGTTTAGCACAAAGATGTTGGTCGTGCCGGGAATCGAACCCGGAACCTTCTGATTGGCAGTCCGTCATGGTAACCATTACGCCAACGAGGTCGTCTATACAATAATACAAAATATAAGATTATTAGGTCATCCTTCTAATCTAGAAATGGAGCTAACCAGCCGTGGGTGAAATGTGTCGTAATGTTTATTTTTAAGAAAATACTTTCTAAGAATTTTTAAGAAATAAACATGTATTATACAGAACGTTTATTGTGTTCATGCAGTTTCAGTACAATGTTGTTTTTGTTTGTTTATAATATAAACGGCGTGCCGCATGGTCCACTGTTCAGTGAATTACCAGCGCTCACGCTAAAGAAGTCTCAGAGGTCATGTATTATTCCACGAGCATTCTATTTATTATACATACTTAATTAATCAATGTCTGAACTAAGCCCTGCCTCGGCTATTGATGGCTTTATAAATACATCTATCTATCTAAGCTTATAAATCAGCCCACTGAGGCAAAGGCCTCCCTACCGTCTCTCCACTTTCACTAAACTAAATTTAGAGTAGTCCTGTCTCTTTTTATTAGATTTGACTAGAAAAGGACAGCACGATCTGAACCATTGGCAAATCAGCCAAAATCACGTCAAATATGGAAAATGTGGGACATTTTAGAACGCGCCCATTTACATACATCAGGTCCAAAACTACTTACATTTTCCACATTTGACGTGATTTTAGTTGTATGTATTGTCTGTGGTTCAGATCATGCCGTCTCTTCCTTGTCAGAAATGGTGAAAAGAGATAGACCTTCATTAATTTAGTTTAGCCGTATGTACAACGGAATCGCCACCATTGTCAGGAGGGAAGTTCTGAAGTGTTTCCCGGAAGAACCTGGAATCCTCCGTTAAGCACAAAGGCAGGTCATCGGGGGAGTTTGGTAGCTACAAATCCCACTTAATCTGGTTGCGCCCCATCGTAGCCAGGCATTTTGTTGAGTATTACCCCCTCGACAACAAAAATAAAAAGACATAAGCCTACTATACGTTCCCACTGCTGGGACTCGGGGCCTTCTCTCACAAGGAGAGAGATATAGACCATAATCCACCTCGATGGCCAAGTGCGGGTTGGCGGATGACACATGATCCTCAAACATCCCGTTTTCCTCACGATGTTTTCCTTCACCGTAAAGCGAGTGCAATTCCACACATAACTTGAAAAACAAGTCATTGGTGTAGGGCGGGGATCGAACCAGGGGCCGTCTGATTAAATAGCAGACGTTATAACCACCGAGCCAGACGCGCTTTTTCTAAGTTATACAGCACTAGTCTAGAATGTATTCCATATACCTAAGTTAGACATATTGCAACGTAAACCTAAGGTGAATGCATCAGAATGCAAGTCGCGTGTCTGGCGAGCCGCCAGTTCTTAGTTCCATCCTCATATCCATCATAAGTAGATGAACCAACATTGAAAGCCTACATTTTATTTCCCTATTCATTGTCTATACCAATATATAAAGAGGAGATGTTCGATTTTTTGTTTGTTTGACGCAAATAGGTTCCGAAACTACTGGACCGATTTGAAAATTTCTTTCACCGTTGGGAAGCTACATTATTCCCAAGTAACATAGGCTATATTTTGTTTCTCTTTGCAACTTAGATTATTTTGTAGCCATACTGTGTTAGGAACTAAATATGTCATAATGATAAAATAAAGTATTACGATTTTTTCCAGATAACGATGACTATTTATTGAATGAACATTTTTTTGCATGAAATACAAAAAATTACGAATTGACGACGCGTCGCCACGCCAGAAATCGGTTTTACGTGCGACTATAGATGTTCCAGATCAAAAATCAAACTTTTCCTCATTATAATATTGGTATAGACAATTCACACATTTGTTACAATAAGTACACTCTTCGCAGAAACTATCGTCTCCACTAGTTCTCCTTGGCTCACATTTGAATGTCAGCACATTGTTTGAGAGGTGTACCTGCCATAGTCGTAAATGAGAGTATTTAGGCTAATTGTTATTGAAGGTCAAAGTTATGCGTTCTTTAGTTACATAAACTATGAAGATGGTTAATGTATTGAATGCACGACCTCGTTGGCGTAATGGTTTCCATGTCGGACTCCGAACTGGAAGGCCCCGGGTTCGATTCCTGGCACGGTTAACATCTTTGTGAAGAACTAAATTTGTTGGCTATAGGTCTGGGTGCTAAATGCGTATCTATATAAAGTGTATGTATGTATGTTTATGTAGTATATCAGTTGTGTTAGCAACCATAATACAAACTAGAAATGGCTTAGTATGGTGCTATCCAGCCGTGTGTGAAATGTGTAAAAAAAATCTTTCCTATTATTTTTTTTTTACTCTAAATAGCTAAAATGGTAGCGCCTGTAGTTCGGCTAATCAAGGCGATCCTAGGCGATTGAAGTTAAGCAATGTTTGATGCGGACAGTCTTTTAAGTAGGTAACCATGGACAATGTCTTTTAAAAAGTGGAATCTTATCTTACCGCTACCGTGGGTCGGATGACATATAGTAGTTATAATTATCTTATAGTACTTTAGCATAAGTTTAATGTTACCGTAGAATAAACTTGGGAGATGCCATTGGCTCCCATAACACAGTTTTTAAAACTACTCTGGAAGCCTTTGAATTCCTATTACTTTTATTACTATTATGTAACCTTTGCCCAAACAAACGATTTTAATTGATTCGATTTGCTAAATTGTAACTTTCAGCTGTTGGTCTAAGTACAAGCAGTCGTCAAGCCAAGTCTGAGGCCTTCACTAAGGTGCGTGACGTCGGACAAACTATCACTAAACTCAAGTGGTGTTGGGCAGGACACATTGCTAGACAGAGTGATGAAAGATGGACTAAGGCGTTAACGGACTGGAGACCAATGTTAGGCAGGAGAAGTGTCGGTCGACCACTCGCACGTTGGGTCGACGACATACGAAACATCGTGGGCAGGACATGGATGAGGGTGGCACAAGACCGAGACGAATGGCGTACACGAAGGGAGGCCTATGCTCAGCAGTGGGCGATAGAGGGCTGAAAATGATGATGAATGATGATGATGATGAGGCCTTCAAACGGCTTGAAAACCTCTTGACACCAGCCACTCAGCTCATACGAAGAAGTAGAAGTATGTACCTGCAGCAGAGTGAGGGCTGGTGAGGGTCCGGAGGCTGTGAGGAGAGCGTCCACCATACAGTACACGTCTCCCGGCTCCTGACACTCCGCCCACTCGTCCAGGGCATACAGCGCGGGCAGCTGCCGGAACCTCGTCTCTGGAGCATCACAAATACATTTGACGACCTCGTTAGCGTAAGGGTTACAATGCCGGTCTGCTAATCAGAAGGTTCCAAGTTCGATTCCCGGCCCGGTCAACATCTTTGTGCTTAACTAAATTTGTTGGCTGTGGGTCTGGGTGTTAAATATGTATTTATATATAATATGTATGTATGTATATGTAGTATATCAGTTGTGTTAGCAACCATAATACGAGCTAGAAATGGTTCAGTATGGGGCTAACCAGACGTGTGTGAATGTGTAAAAAAAAAAATAGTGTAAACTCTATATAACAACATAATATTTATAAATCTCGTGTCACAATGTTTGTCCTCAATGGACTCCTAAACCACTTAACCGATTATAATAAAATTCGCACACCATGTGCAGTTCGATCCAACTTGAGAGATAGGATAGTTTAAATCTCAAATTATAGTCGCAATTTTAATTTATTGCTAATTATTGTCTTTTATTATTTGACAGTCACAATTATCTGTTAACTCCAAATGATTCTAACAGATGTCGATACCTTTCGACTGGGTTGAGTAAGTAATCAATAGATGGCGCTGCTATGGTAAATCTACGAACGTGTCATATAAGCTACACTAAGTGAGGCAAAACAACGTTTGCCGGGTCAGCTAGTTTACTCTAGATTTGAACACCCATTCCTGGCGCGGCCAACATTTATGTGTTGAATTAAATTTGTTGGCTGTTGGTCTGGGTGTTAAATATGTATCGATATAAAGTATGCATATGTAGTCTATCAGTTGAGTTAAAGTTTGGCTCGATGGGAAATACGTCCGCTTTTCTATCAGACTGCCCGTATATTATCAGCCTAATGCAAGGCAAAGGTCAGTGTTCGCATAACGCTAACAGGTAGACAGATCAAAACTTATTTATTCGATTGCCACCCCGCGTTAGCAATACTCTGGCCCAAGTGATAGCATATCTAATCTGGACTGGCTCTCATGGGATATGGTTATTGGCGAGTGATTTTACAATTTGGGGGTGGTTGCTAGACAGGCGGGTTCTTAAAAACGCCCTAACACCATGCTTTACAGTTTCTTCACGATGTTTACTTTCACCAAAAGCTCGAGCTCCTTGGCGGGGATTGAACCCACGACCTATAGGACGTAAGGCAGCCGCACGCTCATTTGATATTCGCGAAATTCGTGAAATAAGCGAATAATAAGACAAATATAATAAACACATGGTATTTGTGCCGAGTATGTGAATACGTTAACGATGTGAAACGCTAATAAACCTTAATAAAAAAATAAAAAGGCTTATTGCTAATATAACCAAATTTAATATTTTCGCGTAGAAAACGGTCACTCTTACAATATTATTAAAAGTTGGAATCCAACAGTTCCGGTGCTTTTCTACTCGAAAATATGTGAAAAAAAAACAGTTTGCGATGTTTAACAAATTTAAACTTAAAAACGACAAAGGCCTTATAAACATACATATATAAATTCAAAAAATACATACCGTTTATTTCCACAATGCTGGCTCGGCTAGGGTTCCAAAGCAACACAATCACACACAAAACACTAAGCCACTTCATTTTAGAAACCTAGTTGATTCCGTCTTCAACAAAATATTTAGCTTAGTCCTTAAAACTGCCTATTCTTAGGAAAAAATAATCTTTCCGTAACTCATTTTCACAGTATTCTTTTTGGGGTTCGCACACTTATTTATTTTATATAATTTCAGCTATTTTAGTGGTTGTTCGTAGATATAACGATGACGAATATTGTAAATATTATATTTTTTTTTTAATGTAAGACTTCTCACACCATCTAACTAACTTTTAACAACCCTAACAACATCTACATACGACTGAATCTTAATAAATTTATTATTATAAGCGATGTAAATAATATTAACGCATCTAAATGAAAAGACTTAATAAAATCATGTAGACAATTATTTGAATTAAACTAGTATAGTAAGAAAATTTAGCTATTTATGTTAAAACTAATTATATAAATAAAAACACACGCATCTAAATGAATTTAACGTAATTTGTCAAAACTAGAAAAAAAAATATAACATTTAAAAAAAGTCGTTTTAAAAACACTCACAAAATTAATTTTATGAGTGTTTTTTTTATTTTTTTATCAGTTTTTAATCTTTTAAACTGTTTGGTAATTAATTTGTTCAATAAATGAAAATATTGTTGGAAAAAAAAAACCATTTAAAAATATCTAAATATTAGTACTACACTTGTATTTTGAGTTTCTTATTAAATTTCTTCCGTTCAACTTTAAGTCCTTTCTTTAACTGTAAATGAACTAAGTATTATATTTCAGACTAATTCTAATACCAGTGAGCTATGTCGGTATACGGTATCGACTGCACTGCGCGGGTTGCGCACGCGCACCTCGGCCCTTCTCTCACACCCGGTCAAGTGCGGGTTGCTTCACTGCAATATCTGGTTTATACAGTGCGGTAGCTAATTGTCAAGCTATAGAGTAGAAACTCGATTAACTGGACTAATTGTTATTGGTAGGCATTCGGATAAACGTAAATCTGGATAAACGAAAGTACGAAGAAAATAGTTTTTGATGTAGAAGACAAAATTAAATAATTAGTGTACTTCCGCTGTGATCTGAAACCCAAATTAAGATAAGCAAACTAATCCCTAATCTACCCTCCTAACACAAGGAAGTTTCACTCCGCGTGGCTGGACTCCTCACGCTCCAGAACAACCTGAATCATATAATTCTAATATTAACGTTGTTTATCTCAATTCGGAAATTCTTACTCAACACGAGTTTCGCCTTTCCACAAGGCATCATCAGGAGATGTTGACTCTTCGAACGACGAATCGAAAGTGAGGGGAAAATTTCTCACTTAGGACTTAATACTCAGGGGAAAGCTCTCACTAGAGCTTGGCCACTTAGCTCATACGAAGAAGAAAGTATTTTTTTCAGGCTCCAGGTGTAGAAGTTAGAAATTCTAATTCTCATCCGACCCTCGGTAGCGCCCAGATGAAAATGCCACTTCTAAAACGACAGACTTATGCATGGTCACCCATCCAAACACTGTACGCATCGACCGTTGCTTAGATTCGATGATCGCGTCAGATCACCTTAGCTAGCCGAGCTATAGGCGCTTCGAAGGTAAGTAAAATTCTAAATTGCTTGTAGTTTATTACATTATCACAAGAGAAGCAAACAGATAGATGAGCCAATCTAAAATGATGTAATACTGCACCTTCGAAACGGGTGACTTTTAACTGATTGCTAAAGTGTTAAACCACAACTGACTAGTCGCACGTCAACAAACATTCCATTCGCTAAGGCTTTGGATCTTTGCTAGATTTGGGTGTCTTCAGTGCTTGGATTGAGGCGATGCCATGGCCAAATATTGAATAGAAACTTGTATTGCTACAAATCATAAACGGTTTAAGATAAAAAAATTACTTAAGAATAGACAGTCGGTACGATATGAAGGACAACCCTAAGAATAAGAAGAAAAGAAAATAATAATAACTTATTTTGTACCCGTTTTAGTAGTATAAATCTGATTGGCAGTCGGATTATCAGTGATGCATCTGAAATGGAGCTGGGCAGGACACGTGGTTAGAAGAAATGACGATAGGTGGAGTAAAGCCGTTACCGAGTGGTGGCCGAGAACTGGCAAGCGAGGAGTTGGTCGTCCAGCGGCGAGATGGGTTGACGATATCACTGAAGTCGCAGCTCCTACCTGGACGAGGACTGCACAAGATCGACGCAGGTGGCATATGTAGAGGGAGGCCTATACCCAGCAGTGGGATAAAGAGGGCTGTGGATGATGATGAAATCTAATTGATTTATCAATACGAAAAAAACTGGGCAAATTTTTCATCTACTTCTGTACGTTGTTATTTCAATCATTTTAACCGATAAGCATCGTTTATGATTTATAACCATTTATTTAACTATCTGTACCTTGCGATTATTTATAGCCTTTTTTCAACTAAAGTCTGATATGTGTAAAATTTATTACAAGTTAACATAAGTACATAGATATCTCAGCTATATTTAAGTATTAAACATAGATGAAGCCTTTCTAATGTTAGTGTTCTAATTTATAGAAATCATAAGAAAAATAAGTTAGTGTAAATAAAGACTACTACAAAAAAGACTAAAGACTGTCTAAATAAGACTGGTGACCCCCGGATTAGATGGCACTTGGTGCAAACGGTAGCCATAGCTTGCCAGCAAGGTAATGCAATCATCATCGAGTTAAATAATTAATAATACATTAGGGAGTTCAGAATATAAAAGAAACAGAATATTCAATAACCTTTTTTATTATTTTCATCATTGATTTTCCAATTTAAATAATCCTATTTACACGATACGATGTTCACTATAATAATAATAAAATAATAATCATAACAAAAATATCGTTGTGTCCAACAACATACTTGTTCATTACTAATAGTAAATCATATAATCATATTATTTAATAATAATGTAATAACATTTCTGTCTAGTACTGTGACCCGTTAATAGATATTTTTTTTTTCAAAAAGTGTTTACATATTTAATAATAACGAATGCATAACTTATTTTTATTTCACAATTGAGTAAAATCAAAGCTTAAACCTGAAGTAAAACATAATTTGTAAGGAAATAAAAAAATTACAATTAAAATTGACAACGTCTTCAAATAATGGCATAAGAAATTATGAAAGAAATACTACAAGTACAAAGATGAAGGTAATTTTAGTAAGTTTCTTTTTCATTAATCATGTATGGTTAACATAAGCTTGAATCAGATTTAATTCAATATAATTACAAAAAATAATTTTATTATTGACTTGTATTATCATTATTTTAAGTTGTATATTACATATCAGTATAATTCGTTTCCTGGCTTTTCCATAATGGAATTTACACTTACATACACATATATGTCACTTGAATATTTGTATAGATAATTACAAAAAATATTATAATGAAAAAAAAAACTCAATATAAATAAAACTAGTTATATAACTTGTCATATATCGATTTATTTATAGAAGTTATATTACAAGTTATATTTATTTTGTTTTTTTTTTTCATATTAATATTTTTTACAAATATTCAAGTGACATTAGGTATTTATGTAAGTGTAAAAAAACGGCTAAGAATAATGATATTCGCGTAGAAAATATTAAGATGCCTTACGTGAACAGTTTACAATGTTTAAGAATAATGATGTTTGTTCTGATCATCAACGGGTCACGGCACGGTATCTTATCCTATACCCTAGCAGCCGGCAGAGCTGGTCCCCACGTGGCGTGATGTCGTCACTTGTCTCAGAGACATTGCAGTAACCACCTATGGCGTAAGCGCACCGCGAGTAACCGTATGGACTGTGAAGAATTGCGCAACCTATATAGCCGTGTGGATTGTAGATCTCATATACCTACTTTTTTATCCTACTAATATAATACAGTGTAAACTCCATGTAACGTCACTCGGTGTAACGACAAACGCTCTGAAGCATCGAAATCAATCGGTTGGTTTAGCTTGTACTCCATACAATGATACATTCTCTCCATTTAACGACCACACTCTATAACGCCATAAAATGCAGTCCTTTAAGTGTCGTTATATAGAGTTTAGCGTTATATAGAGCGAAAATTTGTGTGATTAAGTGTGTATGTTTGTAACTTTTTCACGCTCAAACGGCTTAACGGTTTATTATTATTTTGTGTGAAGTTAAGTTATACCTTAGAAACAAAAAACCTAATATATAAAATTGCGACATCCTATAAAATCTATAAAGAAATACTTGTAGTAAAAATTACCGCCTCCTTGAAAAAATCAGAACAAAACAGACTCTGTGAAAGTAGTACTTGTCGAAGGATAATATAATATGCCTCTCAAAGACCTTGAAGAGTAAAATTTCGAAATACTCATTCGCGAATTACAAAAGTTCAAGTTCGCTCTACGTACTATGGAGAGCTTAAAATCTGCTTTCGTTTCTCAAGGGCTGGCTGAACTTGAAACATTATTAATTAGGTTAGTGTATTACGAGCTAGAAATGGTTCAGTATGGGGCTAACCAGCCGTGTGTGAATGTGTCTTAATATTTATTTATTTATTATTTTATTTATATATAAATTTGATTTGATCTATTCGACTCTCGCAAGGACCAGTTCTGCCGGCATAATCTCTTTATCTTTTTACATTCCATTATCACTCCCTATTACTAAACGATGGAATAATTCGAAACAAAATAATAAAATCCTGCACCGAGATTGTAATATGAATCGTATTTTACATACTTGTAAATGACGAAAGAAAAGTTTAAACTTTTCTCGAATGGCGTAAAATTAAATGCATTTTTTGTTTTGTTGTTGGCGATGACATTTTTAAACGTTATTATTAAAAGTTGGCAAAGAAAACATACAGAACTTTATGTTCTCTCGCTTACACTAGCTTGGGAATGCAATAGAGAGGACACGAATTACTTTAATATTATCTTTAAGTTTCAGTAATCAAACCAATACAAATTCAAACTGTGAAAGAAGAATTAATTTATTTCATATACAAGATCTTTAAATGAAAAAATAAATGGTCACATAAAAAATAACGTTCAAAAATGCCATGGCCCCTATTCACAATGGGCCATCGTGGCCGATTGAAAATGACCATCATCACAGGTTACCTACCGTCTACACAATTATGTCTGATACATTTCCTCACTGTCGTTCAACTTTAACCACAATAAATGTATCTTTATCTTATAAATTTATCTTTGTAACTGTACTTCTCTGTAGAAGCCGATGTACCGAACCATACGTCAGAGTTACAATCAATGTTATGCACTCGGAAGGTCTTTAATTACGAACCATTAAAGTTAAAATATGCATTCATTTATTTATCCAATTATTACATTAATTATTTATCCAATCTGTTTTCTATACTAATATTTTAAAGAGGAACAGTTTAACTTACGAGCTAGTTCTAATGTCCTAAACTAGATGTCGTGTGAGAAGACATACACATTGAAAGACCTTTATTCCTAAGATGTTAAAGTCGGAATTGGCGTGACACAGTCTTATAGTTGTAGTATTTAGTTGTGCTTACAGAACATGATTTTTCCTAGCGTAATATATCCACTTTTATTTGTTATCCGTGCTGTCGTGATAAGCGATGATGGTCACTCAGTCTATTATGCCATCCACAAAATTTTGATTGTAATGGGCCATGATTGCCCATTGTGAAGAGGGCCATTAAACCAACTTATCAATAGTTAGATTTATCAACATTCATATTACAATCTCGATATCAACTATCTACATCACCATAAATCTATCATAACTAAAGATATTAAGTAATCATCGATAAACAACTAAACTTATACATTTTAAATAACATATAAATAAATACAGGGTGTAAACAATTGCCGTCCAATCTTTTAATCTTCCACCCCATTTTATGGAGCACCTTTCACAATATTTTACATAATTTTTAGCAATTTTTTACACCTTATACATAATATTTACAATGGTGTGAGTGCTCGTTATGAAAATATTAATTAATTATTTATCTTATGTATCTATCTAAGCAAAAAGCGAATAATATGGTTATCTATGTAGGACGCAAAATAATTAAGTATTTAAGAACTAAAAGCCCCGACCACAGATAGTTTGTTTAAACCTAGAAATTGAAACCATAAGGCACTAATGCAATTTTCTGTTCTTAAAAAAAATACGCTCCTATGTAGCATATGCCCATTACCTAATTACTAAAAAATGGTTTTTCAATTGATTCTTTAGTGCTGCGTACACATATAGATCTAGAATCTAGAACTGATGTAATTACATTTTAACAGAAAATTGTCCTTCAAATAGTTTTGTCCCTTTCTAATCGTATACAAAAATGTTGGGAGCAAACATCCTTTGTGAGCTAACAACTCAATACATTCGCAGAATAATACGTTTGTATAAAACACAGGTTATCTCCTTCCCTCCCTTTAAGTTTATGTCACAAAAGAAAGAGAGAAAACAAAATGCAATAACTCTAAGTACATTGACTTGTATTTTACATCTCTGTTTTATTCTACAGTCAGGGCTAACACTTTAATTAAATAAATAATAATATGTGGAATTATTGTTATAGTTACATTGCTCAGGGCTATGATATGGGCAAAATCATGAATAATCAGTTCCATCGTAATAAACCAGAAACAGATAAAAGTTAAAGTCATTAAAATAAATTGTTTAGACCGTCTAAAGACAAACCTTAAGAATATTTATACTAAATTTGGTACCAATCCGGATGTATATATATGTAATAAAATAAAAAAAGATCTATACTTGTATCTTTTGAGTTACAGGGATACATATATTCCAATAACTTTGTACATGCTGAGCTATGAAAAAAATAATAATACATATAATCGTTTTTTTTATTTTTTATTGATTTGTCCGATTGGAACCAAACTTGCTATAAACATTCTTAGGTTGTTCTTTAGTATGTTTAGAAATATTTTTTACAGCTTAAGATAAAACTGTATACTATATTTTGCCCATGTGTGCGCCTGAGCTCATGTCCACTGAATAATATATGAAACGTGAAAATTGTCCAATATTTTAATATACGGCATTTTTTAGACGAACACAATACTCGATTCCAAATAATCTTAGCAAAAAATTAATAATACAGAGTTTTCTGGAAAAGGTGTACTAGAGTGACCAAGAATAATTCAAAATTCATAAAACTTTTACAAGGACTAACCCTAAAGTTGCAGAAAAATAAGTTTCATTAAGGCGAAGATTAGGGCTAAATCGTGGTTTAACAGTTTTTTCGTAATAAATGATAAACAGTTAAAAAAATAGCTTAAAGACCACCTGAAGAACGTCTCTATTATTTTAGGTACCAAGTCTGACTTATCAACTAGAAATAAAACTGGTTAAAAAATATCTAAAATTAAGTTTTTTGAACCAGTGTTTTTTTCAAAGAGTTGTTCTTTAGACGGCTTTTAAGCATTTTTTTCAATACATTTACCGTTTACGTTTATCAATATTTTGTCCTTATCTTCGCCAAGAAGCAGCTTTTAAACACATAAATGTATTTTCTTAATTAACTTTAGAAGTTTTAAATGAAGGGTTTCCCCCAAACGGACTGAAAAGTCACAATGTTAAATATAACTTTTCACCTTAGTACTTCACTATTAGTTTTTAGATCTAAAAGAGTAAGCGCTTTGGTGCAATAACTGTTCTCACTATTTTATTGAATGAATGAATGAATTAATGAAATTATGTTTCCGAAAAAAAAACCGTATTAAAAAAAAACAACAGACTCGGTAAACTTCAAAATCTTTTTTTTTTACACATAGTTCTAAATTAGGGCGCTATAATGCAAAGCGTTAACCAATTTTAATATATATTAGATATTTACAGTAATATAGGCACTCGTCTTTAGAATACTATAATAGGTTAAATAGGATAAGAGGGTTTTAGAAGTTAAAGACTAATAGTAGGTATTTAATTAGATTTAAAGTCAATCATGCTCTATTTATTTGCCTACCCAAGTATTATTTTCTTATGGGGCCAGGATCGAAATAACGAAAAAAAATGGTGTAATTTAAAAAAAAAAAAAAAACAAAGTCCTTTTACAGTATAAGTATTTTTGAATACGCATAACTTTATTTAAATTTACGTTTCGTTAAGTTCTATCCAAAGACAAACAATATAAGCGTGTCTCATTGGTTCTGACAAACATTTTAACCAATTAGATCATTTGTTTTAGTTTAGAAACAAAAACTATAAGTATGTCGTTTGCGCAATTCAAAAAACTTGAGTACGGATTGATAAAATGCTGTCGTCTCAGTCGTTGGAGTGTAAGAAATAGACGCGTCACAAGCCGAACGCTTAGGCCGATCGTGCTTCTCTATAACTTGTTTCGCGCTTCATCGCTTGGTACAGATAGAACGTGACACTTTTTCGTGCTTGCGGCTGGTATTCATCAACAAAAAAAAACTAAATAAACCAAACCCAATTCGCTGATTAAGTTAGTATGTATAAGTCAAATTTTGTGTTTTTTTGTCATTTCGATGGTGTCCGCCATAGAGAAAAAAATACATACATACCCCCAAATTTTAACATTATATTGCTTTGCACTTGTTTTGCATTCTCATACAACTTAGCACGTATTCTTTCAACTCTACGCAAATATTTGTAATTGAATGAATTTTTCGCACAAATATTTGCTTCTTTTTTGCAACATTCTTCAACTGTCTTTAGCAAAATACGTGAGCTTTTTTTCTTGAGCAAGTATGGTGAAATATATTAAATCAATGTTCGTTCAGACACAACGCTGTTCAAATGCTATGCGACTTGGGCCGTTATGCCACTAGTAACGTGTGAACCAAAATTATACGCAAAAAAATGAAATACAGTGTAATCCATGTATCGTCACTCGATATAACGACAAACTCTCTAAAGCGTCGAAGTCAATTGGGTTTAGTTGGTTTAGCTTGTATTCCATACAATGATACATTCTCTCCATATAACCACCACTCTCTGTAACGCCATAAAATGCAGTCCCTTCAGTGTCGTTATATAGAGTTTACACTGTATATATAACATGTTTCGATAACACTAAGGCATCTATGGGAAGTTTTAATTACTTCTAAATTGCTTTTTAGATTATATTTTAAGGCAGTTTTACATTAGAATTTTATTAGAATTGCTAAGGCTTGTAAACTAATCTGTCATAGTCTAGTACTAGTCCTGTGTAGTCGAACCTTTAGGGCTTCGCCTCATTACACTAAATATATTATGGATTACAGTGTAAACTCCATGTAACGTCACTTGATTTAACGATAAACTCTCTAAAGCGTCGAAATCACTTGGCTTTAGTTGGTTAAGATTGGTATTCCATAAAATGTTACATTCTCTCTCTATAACGACAAATACACAGTCCCTTCAGTGTCGTTATATAGAGTTTACACTGTATTTCAAAACAGGGTTATTTATAATTTATGTACATTGATATACTTTTGAAAGCCAATTTAATTCGTAAGAACAAACAACTGTGGCCTAAGAATTTAAGAATTTCGTCTAAAAATGATAAAAATTGAAATATACTATATACCACTATTTTTTTTTAATGAGAAATACTTTATGGGTTCATTTTAACGATCACTTAAACTAACTTGTCCTATGGAATAACCACCACAATTAAAAAAAAATAATTAACTTCCCTACATAACTTGGTCAATGCATTGGAAAATTTGTCTCCGAAGTTTATTTTTTTTTTGTAACCCCGCTCTCCGCTTTTAACTTACACCTTAAAATATTGCTCATTAAACAAAAATAGCGGTGACATAAACAAGATTTTATTTATATATATTTTTTGTATGGAACAATAAAAGAAAATAAAAAATATATTGAATACTAATAAGTAAACTCCTTGAAAAATAGCACAGAAATTACCCATAACCTTGTTTTAGGATAGTTTCACACACCTTAGCATTTTACATGACGTACGAACCGCGGCATGTACAAAGAACGCTGGAAAAATGTGGAGGGTGCGTATGCGCACAGATAGATAGAATAGAAACTAAAATAAAAAACAAGTTGCCTCGATTGGAGGCCTTGTCGCTTAAAATAATCTCTCCCAGGATCTTGCACAGGTAAGTGTACCTGTGAAAACAAAACTATTAGTCTTTTTTTTAGCCTAACCTTGTATACTATGTATAGACAGATACATTGAAAATATATTTAATAGACTATATAAAATAATAATAAATAAACATAAGATAAAAACTACACAGCTTTTCCGGCAGCGTTCTTTATACAAAACGCGAACTCTAATATTCACACAAACCCTATTCTCGTATGAAAACAATCGTTGACTTTTTTTATTTACTAGCTCTTCTACTATTATAATAAAATATCTTATTAATTATATATTCACGCGTTTTTACTTCGATTGGATTACACAAGAAAAAAATTAATCAGTGCCCTTAGACAAGTGGTTATCACTAAAGTTCGATTCGATTAAGTGACGTTCCGATTCGCTATCGTCCAATAGACTATCGACAGTGCTTTTCGTTAGCTTACGTCACTCCCGTACATTTCCATTGAGAACGGAAATAAAAGAAGATGTCATTAGCTACGTTTTTGCCAAAGTAAACTGTGCCGAAATTTGGTAAACTTTTTCATAAACACGCTATCAAATTTCGTAGGAAAGTGTATGCATTTGTAATAAAAAGTTCCTGTCAATAGAGTATATGTTACTGTATCGTTCACAACATTTGATGATATCGAATCGAAGCGTTAGCGAAAGCGAAAGTCACTTGTCTTAGCTCACTAATGTAAAAATTGAGTGGATTTTCAATTGATATTCCATGATGACTTTGATTTCTAAAAATGCTTGCATTATTTACTTAATACATATTATGATAACTCTGTATATATAAATATGTGTAAAAATGAAGCAATAGATTAAAAATATAAGTGTATTGGGGCATAGCAGTTATTTTTGAGGACTTTTTTTATTACAATAATCAGCACTTGCCTTAGTAAAAAGGGTGAATTCATACCTCCAAAAAAGGGGTTGGGTTGTTTTCTACCCCACAACAGAACAAATATAGCGTATTATTTTAAACCAGCACTTGCCTTTGTAAATGGGGTGCATTCACATCCTTAAAAAGGGGTTGGGGTATTTTCTACCCCACCACAGAACAAATTTGAACTCTCAGCATCAATAAAGAAAACATTTGAAAGTTCTTTCCATCTTGGTTGCACTTAGTAAATGAGAAAAAAAATAACATTGAAATGTTTTTTTTTTCGTAGCAAGTTTCATATCTAGCTAATTATATCTTTTACCATTATGGGGTGCGTTTGACCCCATCCAATTATCCGGGGTTATATTAATGTTACTTATATTGTTATATAATTATAACCCCGTGGGAAATATATAACCCCAGATATATATAACGGCATAGAGCGGGACAATTATCCAAATGTGTTTAACAGTGTTTTAGCTTTCGAAGTTAATCTTATCGTTTATTTTGACATTTGACACAATATTCCTATACATCCGCAAACAACGTAGCTGTTTTTGGTACTTCTATAAACTATCCGAACGTTTATTTTCTTTTAGACAAACAAAAAACCACGCTTTTAAAAGTAAACTTTTGCATACCATGATGCTGTTACTTTCTATTGGTGCTTACAAAAAAGAATATAAACGGTTCGACATTATAAGCGGTTACAGAAAAAAAACTAACCAACGTAGCTTTTTGTAGTATCGTAAAGTGGTCAAAGCAAAGCACAGTGTAGACTCTATGTAACGTCACTCGATTTAACGAAAAACTCTCCGAAGCGTCGAAATCAATTGGCTTTAGTTGGTTTAGCTTGTATACCATACAATGATACATTCTCTCTATATAACGATCACTCTCTATAACGCCATAAAATGCACAGTTCGTTCAGTGTCGTTATATAGAGTTTACACTGTAACTAAAACTTTTGACTTGTAACTTTGGTGTTATCAATAAATGATTTATATTTGTAAATTACTGTTAAAAAAATCCGCTCTACGCTGTCAATACTCGTTAAGTAGTAGGAGGTGTTCAGTCGACGCCGGCGAAACCCTGGGAACCCTCGATAGCCTTGATGAGCTTCTCTCGCAGCTGCTGGTAGCTCTCGTACGGAGGTAAGTCGATGCGGTTAAAACTGGAAATAAAAGGCTTGGTTGGAAAAATACTTTATACCCGCCTCACAGTTCAGGCAGCTTGAATGACCTTGTGTGTAAGGCGCAGCGTACTATTGGCTACTTTTTTTAATTTTTTCTTTTGTATAAATTTCATTTGTTTGTGGAGGCCAAAAGAGAAATTACCGGTGTACAAACTGGAATAGTTGGTGTACAGATAGGAATTTTCGTGAAGTAGAAAAATTGTGTCTAGATCAGGAGTACAAATTTGTGTCAGCAGCCACGTATGCGCGCCGTGTCGTAGACTATTGAAAACTCAATTTGGCTTCGACAGCCATGCCAGCACATAGCTGGAATTCAAAAAATCTAATTTATTTATATCAGGATCAAGTCCCATATCCATCCACATGACATAAAAATATTATATTAGTAAATTAGATTGAATTTAAAATATGTCATAGAGAAAATGAATAAAAAGTCCGAATAAAAAACAAATAAAATAATATAAATTAACGTCAGTTAGAGTCAATATAAATTACACATATAAATAGGTCATAACCTCCTCTCTGGCACCACCACAGAGAGATGCCTCTCACATCAATTAGCTAACCAAGTTTGCCATTGAAGGACTATACGCCTAGTAGGACTATATTATATACATAAATGAGCAAGGCAGTAGTTATTTTATTTTACTAGTAATTTAACAAATTTATTTAATATTTGGATATCGGGTTTCGATACTGAAATAAATGAATAATAATTTTGGAAATTTGAGTAGTTGTTCCCAATCTGGTGTACTAACAGGAATAATCGGGAATGTTTGGTGTACACGCGGGAATTCCCGTTGTACATAAACACCAAGTAACATACTTTAATTTATATTTAACTAATTTGTATCTATGAATGTTGAAGAATGTATTGATTACTATTTTATTACACACTTTATATTGGCTTCACCTGTATGTTTGTATGTTTGTTTGTATGTTTATTTGTAACCGACTTCTTTGGGCGCGATTTTGACCCACTTTAAACGGTCAGATTTCGTTCAAACTTTGTTGATTTATTAAGGACCGATGACAATACACTAATTTCATAAAATTATTCCATTTTTTGTATTTTTGTTTTTATGTTTGTTTGTAACCGACTTCTTTGGGCGCGATTTTGACCCACTTTAATTTCGTTCAAACTTTGTAGATTTATTTAGGACCGATGACAATACACTAATTTGATAAAATTACGGTTTTCTATAAAAAGCGTGTTTTTTAGTTTTTTTTAACTATTAATTATTGAATAAATGAATGGATTCTGCTCATAAAAAAATATATGAATAACAGTAACGTACCACGTGTGCGCCCGAGGGTAGTTGTCAGGCGCGCCCCACTTCTCTATAGTGAAGAGCTGGGGGCCGTTCGACCCGTACAGCTCCTTGAACCCGTTCATTGGCACGCGGGAGGTGCCCGTCACGAACTGCAGCAGCCGCGACCGCATCTCGTTGGAGAAGGACAGCACCACCTGTGGGAGAGAGACGACGCATGGTTTGAAAATTGGTAAAAATGAGTGTACAGGCCGGGATTCAAAAAACCAATCGCAACGGAACTGGTGTATAATTGGTGGATTTTTTTTACTTTAACAAGCCCATTTAAAGTAAAAAAAATCCACCGTTTGATCGGAATTCATATGATGGTAAGCGATATTACGATCTAAGATGGAGTGCGCTTGCCTTGAAAACCGCTAGATATTTATCGGGGAACAGGGAATTTGGCAAAGAATTCCACACCTGTACAAAATATATTTATCGGCAACTATTTATGAGAAGGAGGGTGAATTCTATAAAGAGAAGGGAAGCTCGATATCAATCATATTTAGCCAAAAAGGAATTATATTTTTGATATTTAACAACCATATGAGAATATGAGAGAAAAAACGTTCTTAGAATATGAATAATACGAACAGTTTGAAAATATGTACGACAAAACTTTTTGTGAGTATCAATTAAACAAAGTTTAGTGAATATGAAAGAAACAACGGAATGCGAAAATTAAATAAAATTTAACGCGAATAGGCTCCAAAACTACTGGACCGATTTGAAAAATTCTTTCAACGTTGGGAAGTTACATTATTCCCGAGTAACATAGGCTACATTTTGTTTCTCTTTACATCTTAGATTATTTTATAGCCCGTGCGAAGACGGGACTTGCTGCTAGTATTGAATATACATGGTACATAGTTTTTGAAATATGATACAAAACATCGTTTTGCGTGTGTATAAATATGATTATATAAAACTTATTGACTCAGGCGTTACTTTGCGGAAATCCATTGTAAATAGAAGACAAAATTAAATATTTAGTGTACTTTCGCTGTTAATGTACTCTCGACTTGTCGTTCGAAGAGTCAGCATCTCCTGATGATGCCTTGTGGTTAGGCGAAACACGTGTAGAGTTAAGAATTTCCGAATTGTGATAGGTAACGTTAATCTTAATTAATCTTAGTCAATTTATCTTAGTTAATTAATCTTAGTTAATTTTTCCTTTACTTGTCTTAATTTGGATTTCATATCACAGCGGAAGTACACTAAATATTTTATTTGGTCTTCTATGATTATAAAAGCTCACCCTCCAAAACCACTGCACCACCAAATGGTTGGCATGGTAGTCTCCCTTGTACAGAGTGTTGGCGCGCCAGTCCCGCACGTCGATATGCTGGATGCCGCACAGCAGCAGCTCCAGCTCGTTCTCGTCGAAGATCTTCAGCAGCGGGAGAGGAACCAGCCCCCCGAGACCCTCGAGGAAGGAGAGCATCTGTTCCTGGACCCGGGAGACGAAGCGCCATTGGATCACTAGCCTGGAATGGAATAACATCGGTTATTGTTGCTACTAGATCCTGAAAAACTGAAAAATAGGCAGGATGCCTCAAGGCTAAAGATATATATATATTTTTTTAAACAAGACAATAATATTTATAAATCATTTATTTGTATCATTTATTAAAATAAGTGCATTCATGTTTAACTATGCTTATAACCTAACTATTAGCTAATAACTAACTATGCTATGCTAACAAACTAATTAAGCTTTGATCACATGCTAACTATGAAGCTTTTATCACATGTTAACTATGCTTTGATCACATGCTAACTATGATTCTTTTATCACATGTTAATTATGCTTTGATCAAGTGTTTACTATGCTATGATCAAATGCTAACTATGCTATGCTAAAATGCTAATTATACTATGATCACATGTTGACATTGCTATGCTAACATGCTAATTATGCTGTTATCACATGCTAATTATGCTATGATCACATGCTAACTATACTATGGTAACAGCTAACTACAGCAAACTATGCTGTGCTATGCGAACTTGCTAACTATGCTATGATCACACGGTAACTATGCCTTGCTATAACAGCAAGGTGACTTACTTGATATACTCGTCCTTGTTAGTATCATCGACGGCTATGTTAGCGCCGCCCGGCTTCAGCTCGCGTTGTATAGTCTTCCCGAACTGTTCTTCGTCTACTGAGAAAGTGAGGTACAGTTCTGAGGGGTCGTTCTCCTGGAATAGAATCACAAGTATCAGGTGTCAGTAACATTGAAAAAAAAGCGATTGGCAGACCGATTATATCAATACAATCTCTGTTCTTTTTAAAAAGATATATTAAAAAAACACAACGGGACCATATCACTAAGACTCCGCTGTCTGTCTGCATGTCTGTGATAGATAGACAGTTGAAAAAATCTGTTAGAATCAGTCAAATAGCTCCAATCGAGTATTTGACAAAATGTATGTTTCAAATAATCAAGTTTTTTACTGACATTGTTCTCAATAATTTTTCTGACATTGTAATCGGGCGCGTGTGTGTGTTTGTATCTATATGTCTGTGTGTATTTTTTATTTGATAATGGCGGCGATTCAGCGGCACACACGACTAAACTAAATTTAAAGTAGCTCTGTCTCTTTTCGTCATAAATGACCAAAAAGAGATGGTACGATCTAAACCATAGACAAAACATCTAAAATCACGTCAAACACGTCAGATTTAGAGCTGATACAATTGGGTGCGCTCTAAAATCGCTCACATTTTTCATATTTGACGTGATTTTAGTTGTTTTGTGTGTGGTTCAGAACGTGCCGTCTCTTTCTGGCCACCTAAGATGAAAAGAGACGGGGCTTCTTTAAATTTAGTTTAGTCGTGTGTGCCGCTGAATTGCCACCATTAGCATCCATCTAATAAAAACACTAAAATCGGTTCATCAGTTCGAAAGCGACGACGCCACAGACATACACACAAACACAGAGACACGTTAAATTGATAACGCCCCGTCGTTTTCGCGAGTTAGAAACGCACCTTGATCCATACGAGCGAGTTGTAGTACTCGAGGTCGACAGACTCCATGTCCTGCAGCTCGATGTTCTTGCCCAACATCATCTTGTAGAACGGCCGGATGAAGAAAGCTGCAACAGTACACACTAATATTACAAACATTTATTTATAAAAGTCGGACAAGGTCGCATGGTCTGGGACCGACAGTGGTGGCGATTCTGCCGTACACACGACTAAACTAAATTTAAAGAAGCCCCGTCTCTTTTCATCTTAGGTGGCCAGAAAGAGACAGCACGTTCTGAACCACAGACAAAACAACTAAAATCATGTCAAATATGGAATGTGCAGGCAGTTTTAGAAGTGACACAAGTGAGTGCGGACTAAAGTGACCTATATTTTCTACATTTGACGTGATTTCAGTTGTTTGGCCAGCAACTCACGAGGTTCGAGCTCCAGCACGCTTAGCCGAACAAACAGGGAAGACAGACAACCGGAGTGCGGATCCAGCTTCCGTGATCCGTGCCACCTGCAGCAGGCCTGTGTCACTCCGCGTGTAGGTGTTAAAAACATACCTACGGGCGGCGGCCACTACGCAAGGGCCAATCTAGTAGGCTGCCACAAGCGAACGAAAACACACGCGTGCGCGCTATATGTTCGACCACGTTCAACTTAATTATTTGATTGATTCATTATATAATTGCAAGAAGGACACAAAACGAAAAAAAGCAAAAAGATAAGGTGCAGTATTTAATTGTTTAAATACGGATCGTGATCGAAATTTAACTTTTTTTTTGTTTATGAACGTAAGGTAACTGACCGTCGAGCAGCTTGCCGTGGTAGACGGCCATGCCGGCGACGCGGCCGATGAACTTGAAGTAGTTGAGGTGCTCCTCGTTGCACACGCCGCTGTTGGGGTTGATCTGCAGCGTGTAGTTGTCCATGGCGCTGTACTCGAACAGCCCGTAGTACGGGTTGAACATCTCCTTCGACAGCAGGAAGAACCACTCGCGCGCCAGACCGCCGTAATCTGAGGGAAACAACGTCATTCAACAAAGATAATACACTGACACTGAAGGGGCTGTGCATTTTATGGCGATATAGAGAATGTATTATGTATGGAATACAAGCTAAACCAACGAAAGCCAATTAATTTCGACGCTTTAGAGAATTTGTCGTTAAACCGCGTGACGTTACATGGAGTTCACATTGTACTGTATTATGCACTAGCGCCCCGCGGTGTCACCCGCGTTATTCCGAGATTAAAAGTATAACACTAGTAATATAAATACAAAATTTATATAATTGTTTGTATGTTTGTTACTTCCTCACGCTTGAACCAATTTTTGACTAAATTTGGTGTGAAGATAGAAATTTTAAAAATCCGTAAATAGTAGCCTATGCGGTAAGCTAGAGTCTGAATTATGTCCGTGCCAATTTCATCGAAATCAACGCATTTATTGTGATCCACCTGTGAAAACCGCGTTCAAATCTGTTGAGTGGTTTCGTAGTTATAACGCGCTTCACCATGTCGCTCACCATCAGATGAGTTGTTGTCTAGCGAAAGTCCATTCAGTGTAAAAGAAAAAAAAAGTATTTTTTATGAGTTTCCTTTTTTTAAGAAAGGACATCAAAGTTACAAATAAATAGAGAAAACCATAATGTGCTCACCGAGTCCGACCTCTGCCTCGAACTCGACCCAGAGCTTGGTCTTGAGCAGGTCGAGGCGGCTGACGGAGCTGATGATGCGGTACGAGTCCTCCAGGATGCTGCTCCGCCGCACCTTGATCTCGAACTTGTTCGGCACGTTGCCCTGCACAACAACCATATTGTATTATAGCTCGTGCTATTTTTTATACAACCGAAGCAGATATGCGCGGGTTACCTGCTTGAGTAGTTACAGTGTACTTTTTATTTATTTATTTACTAACTGACCCGGCAAACGTTGTTTTGCCTCACTTAGAGGTATGAAAAATAGATAGTGTAGCTTATATGACACGTTCGTAGATTTACCATACCAGCGCCTATTCTATTCTATATCTATTGATTACTTACTCAACCCAGTCGAAAGGTATCTACATCTGTTAGAATCATTTGGATTTAACAGATAATTGTGACTGTCAAATAATAACAGACAATAATTAGCAATAAATTAAAATTGCGACCATAATTTGAGATTTAAACTATCCTTTCTCTCAAGTTGGATCGAACTGCACATGGTGTGCGAATTTTATTATAATCGGTTAAGTGGTTTAGGAGTCCATTGAGGACAAACATTGTGATACGAGATTGATATATATTAAGATTGTACAAAACACCGACAGACTGCCAACCTTACGCCGATGCTCCAAACTATGAAGTCTAGATTTGGCGAGACAAGGTTGACCGATGAGCTTCTTGGCACGCCGCTCTATTGCCTCCAACGCCTCAAGCTGGTATTCGATCACATCCATTCCAAAGGTGCGAGCAGTACTCCATACACGATCAAACTTCACAACTTCGAACTGCTATGGAACTTCATAGTTTGATTCCACCATCTCCGTTCTACTACAGAACGAGCAGAGAATCAGTGAAGAGACACCGATACAGAGTTGATGTTCCAAATTTTCGTACAAAACGCTTTGCGTCGACCCTTATTGTTAGGACTGCGAAGCTTTGGAACTCACTACCTGAGTCTCTGTTTCCTGAGAGGTATCATCCGGGGGCCTTCAAAAGTAGAGTTAATAGGTATCTTCTAGGTAAGCGTGCCACACCGTAGACTGCAGCGCAGCTTAACATCAGGCTAGCTGTAGTCAAACGCTAACCTATCAAGGATAAAAAAAAGAACTTATGCTTTAATAAAGACATTCCGATCCATTCCACTATCGGACGAGCAGGGAAACACCAAGGCGGCATTGTTATATCGTGGAGGTACCAAAGGAGGTTCTAGGCGGTTTGCCTCCAATGATAAATGTAATCTTCTTCTTCTTCTTCCTTGCCTTATCCCACTAGGTGGGGTCGGCACAACAAAGTTTCCTCTTCCACTCTTCTCTATCAGCCGTCGTCTCTACACTCACTCTTTTCTCTCTCATATCCTCATTCACACACTCCATCCATGTCTTCTTCGGTCGGCGTCTTATCGACTTATAACAAATGCAATATTATTCTATACTTAAAATTGTGGATGGCTAGGCTATGAATAAGTACGTGTTTTTTCTCACATTTTTTTTTAATTATCGCTTTAGTTTGTAATTTATATAATTGTATATTTGTGTTTATAGTTTAATAATGGAAGCTGTGTACAGTCGTAATAGGAGTTGAAGTTTATAGTGGTGTTGTTAATTAAGTAAAATTGTAATTTCAACTTTTTGTCTGTGACAGTACCAAATATATAAATAAATGAATAAACATACCGGTTTGCGAAGTTGACTCTTCAAATACTCGTACTTCCTTTTGTAATCCCTGGAGTAGGGCACGGCGGGGCCGGCTATTTGCGGGTTGGATAAGCGAGGGTCCTCCCACTGGGTCGTGCGAGTATCTGTTGAGAGTTTACTGGTTTTAGATCATAGATAGCGCTGTTATTAAAACATTTGCAAGAGTAGAAATACAAGTACTTAAATTATACAGGCGTGGTTGATGCTCACTGTAATCTACTACTTGGCGCAGAATTTTAATCTACTCAAAATAGTCTTCTAGTCGGTCAGCGTGATCTTATATGAACAGACCATAGTCTACTCACTACAATTTGTTCGCTGGAGTCTACGCCACGCGATCTCGTCATAATGGTCTTCGAATCTACTTACTGATTATAGCGTAGGTGGTCTTCCAGTCTACTCACTATGATAGATAGATAAGTCTTTTCACTACAGTCTTTTAGTCTACTCAATTTGGTCTTCTAGTCTACTCAATATGGTCTTCAAATCTACTCAATATGGTCTTTTAGTCTTCTCACGATGGTCTTCTCAATCAACAACAAAAAAACAAAATCTCAATACGGTATTTTATTGTTCTCACTATGGTCTTCTAGTCTACTCAATACGGTATTTTATTGGTCTCACTTCGGTCTTCTAGTCTACTCATTTTGGTCTTCAAATCTACTCAATATGGTCTTTTAGTCTTCTCGCGTTGGTCTCTAGTCTACCGAATTTGATCTTCTAGTCTACTCAATACGGTTTTATATTGTTCTCACTATGGTCTTCAGGTCTACTCAATACGGTATTTTATTGTTCTCACTTTGATCTTTTAGCCTACTCACAGTGGTCTTCTAGTCTGGTCAATATGGTCTTCAAATCTACTCAATATGGTCTTCGAGTCTACTCAATATGGTCTTCTGTTCTACTCACTGTGGTCTATGAAGAATATCCTGCCGTCGGAGTGGACGCGCTCCTCCCAGCCCTCGGGCAGCGCGCCGGGCGAGTCAGTGTCGGCGGCCGCGCTCGCACCCGCGTTACTGGGCAGGCTCGACGCACAACCTATGCAAGAGTGGGGAGTTAAGGCAGTCGCATACTGACACGACATCATGTTTAAGAATGGAAAATAAATTGAACATGCACGAGTCGAACTCGTGCATGAAGAGTTCCATACTATTGTTTAAAAAAATGGCAAAAAAACACGTTTGATGTAAGGAAGAGAGTATTTTTAAGCAATAGAATAGACTATCATTTATTCGTCTAAACGTATCCTAATTATTACAATTTAGAGGTTTAATAAGAGGATACAATATTATGTTCTCGTCAAGTTCACATTACATACATTATTCATTATTAAATTAATAAGATCACAGTTTCATTTCAAATAAAAATGTCAATAGGTATTTTGTTATTGACCGCATTATAAGAACACAAACAATATTTTAACCTCTAAACATTTACGGAATGCTTTATTATGTTTTAACTTTGAAAATCAATTATAAAACAAATAAAAATCATGTGTGGGCTCCCATACAGCAAACGTGTTATTTTGTCTTTTATTTAAGGCGATTATGATGGCAAAAATCTTGAATTTTTAAATTTTTCGCTATAAATTGTAAATGGAAAAAATATTTAAAAAATAGCTTTAAGACCGTCTAAAAAACCACTCTACGAATATTTATACTTATTTTCGTACCAATCAGACTTTGAATAAAACTGATATGAACTATAAATATAATGAACTAACTATAAAGAAATTTCCAAGATTCAAAATATCTCAAAAAAAATTAACCAGTTTTTTCATACTGATAGTCTGATATATACATATTCTTAGAGTGGTTCTTTAGACGGTCTTAAAGTGTTTTTTTTCCATATTTTTTTCTATTTACGGTTTATAGCAAATAAACTGTAAAATCAAGATTTTGTTCGTATCTTCGCGTTAAGATATATAATGGTACGAAACCCTTCATGACTCGTCGGCTCGCACTTGGACAATCATTTTATTTTTATTACCTGTCCTGGGATCTATCCAGGTGGTGGTTTTGGCGTTGTGGTCGATGAAGAATATCCTGCCGTTCGGCGCGCGCTGCATGCTCCAGCCGGCCGGCAATCCTGGGTACAAACAATGTGAAGAGATCTTGAATCTATACCAATATTATATTTAAAAAAATCATCTTCTAATATATAAAATTTCCATGTCACAATGTTTGTTACCGTACTCATCCGAAACGGCTTGACCGATTTTTACCAAATTTTATGTTTGAAAGTTTTTAAGCGACGACAGCTCAGTCAGGGGTGCGGCTTTGCACCTCACGTCCCGAAGGAGGTGATAATATCCCTAGAGCCTTCAGATAAGGAAAATATTCGCGAAGAAACCACAGCACGGTGGTAAGGCATTTCCTAGATCACCTGGCTAGCAACCACCCTTAAGTTGAAAAACCTGTCTCCAAGCATCTAACAGTATGTTCCGGCAGCTTTCTTGAGAGCCAGTTAAAGACTAGACATTCTCGGCCTTAGGTCATAGAGTCGCTATATTGTGCGTCTACGCGCTCTTCTGGTAAAAAGCCTAGGCTGTATGAATAAGTAAAAAAAATGGTTTACTTTGAATATTTTCTTCAATATTTTAAGTAATTTACATTTTTACAAATTCATTCAAATAATAAATTGATATAAT
Organism: Mellilla xanthometata; assembly: GCA_035578125.1. NCBI lineage: Eukaryota > Metazoa > Arthropoda > Insecta > Lepidoptera > Geometridae > Mellilla > Mellilla xanthometata. The sequence continues at coordinate 985,425 of JAPUBQ010000001.1, forward strand.
ACCATAAAAATCAGTCAATGCATCAAAAACACCCGTGTTAACATGTCTAGTATGCTCGCAGCGTTTCCCCGCTAAAGTAAATCAGAATAATAAGTTCTAAAGACGTTACTCACCATCGCTGTTAGGTAAGTTCTGACTCTGGGCGCTACTAGCGCTACTGCTTCTCGTACTTTCCGTGGATCCGTCAGTGTCGTCCTGTCAACACATGCTATTATAGCTGCTAACACTATACGAATAAAGGTGGTTTTGCTTTGACCCCAAGCACGAAAGTTGCATGATTTTGATGTACCATTGCAGGTCTTTTGCAATCGTGATAGAGTTTATTTTTCTGTGGACGCTGTTATTTGGCGTAATATCTTTTCAAAAAAAAAGATTATTTATTTCATTTCGATGTATTATTGCCAATAATTTTTTGTATAACTCCCATAAATTATTTATATAATTTATTTAGCTACTTAATAAAAACGATATTACGCCAAGCTACGCAGACTTGTGCCAAAAGTAGCCTACAACGCCCTCCCTAGCTTTTATGGAAACCCAAAAAAACAAGCTAGCATAGCTCAGTGCAATGCCTGGCAAGAAAAATGGCACGCCAGAGAAATTCCAACAAACATATTTGACAAGGTTTATTTCTATGTCTAGAAATCCGAACAAAACGCAAAAATCATGTTAAATTACTTGAGACGTTTTAATTAAATACTGAAGCGGATTGACAGAATTTATTTATTCTTTTTACTTCGTTTTTACACTAAGTAGATTCAGCGGATGATTATTTTTAATGATTTCTTATTTACAGTCAAATAAATTTGCGGAATTGTAATGTTGCCTTCACAATGTTGCCTCAATAAATTCTGAGGTTTAAACAGTAGCCTTACCTATAAATAAAGTTGAAAATATATTTTAAAAAAGTTTTTACAACCTAGTTTCGAAACCTTTATTGACTGGAAACCAATGACAACCTAAATCACAAACTTGTCTTTGATTGCCACTGAATTTGACAAGTTTTGTCATGTTCGAAAAAGAATTCGATGAACTTTTGTAAAAAATAAATCGTACATAGAAAACTACAAGCGTAAAAAATTAAACCCGAAACCTTCTATCTACAGTACAGAATATATCAGTAAGTAACAAGCAAAAAGCGAACGAGAGCGAAAGCGTAAAATGGAAAATGATTAGCGTTGCTAATATAACTTAAAATGAAAAAAAAATGTTGTCTGTAAAGTCAGTTTACAAGCGATAATTTTACGTGATAACGCCATAAGAAATAGATGCGTCACAAGCCAAATGCAAAATCGATCGTGCCTCTCTATCACTTGTTGGACTTTCGGCTCAGGCAGAACGTGACAATGAGACACTCGTCGATTTACAAGACGTTGTCACAAAAAACTTCGTCTACTAAAAACATGAAAAGTCACATCACAATAAATAAGAGAAGCAATTAATTTTGGCATTAACTATTCGAAGTGTTTGTTAACGACGATTCGTTATTTATTTACAGGATTAATTTTTTTATTTCGTCATTAACGACTGAATACAATTTTCCATTGATCCAATTTTAGCTAGTGCATTTTTTTCCCGTTCAGTAAACCTGCGAAAATTTTACACAAATGACGAATAACCCTGTAAAAGTGTAAGTAAAGGAAGCATAAATAAATGTAGATGAATGCTGGATGAAATACGATTCTAATTCCGGGCTACAGGATGCCTCTTCACTAGACCGACCAATCAAAACGCTAGTCAGTTCAACAAGTCAAGTTAATAAAGAGATTATCACCCCTGGCTCCTGATTCGTCAGAAATGACGCGCAGAGCCAGCAATCACCAATCGCAGCTATCAACGCTGTCTGTGTGCGTCATTTTTGACAAATCAGGGACCAGGAATGTATCACCTTATTAGTTTAACACGCTGAACAAACTATAGAGCAAAGTACGTTTCGACTTTTATGTCTTTTGTATATTATGTTCAAGTGAAAACGCTTCCTTTAAGCACATTTGGCATGTTAGTAACTAAAGCACAGTCAATAGACATCACATAGCTTGTCCTCACAGACTATCAGAAACGTTGCCACCCGTGCGGGACGCGGATTATAAACATTGTTCTTTATTACATTGGAATAAGGCTTAAATTCTTATGACCTACATTTCCAAATCTATATTTTACCGAGCATCTTTACGGCTAAATACAACCATTCCCTATTATAATTGTTTACTTTCCAAACAGCATTGCCTGCGGAGTTTGTTAAATAGCGCGAAATTGACATTTATTTTTCCCAATGGCAATTTAGTGCAATATTTTTTTCTCGTAGGGCAACACCGAGACATTCGTACACCTTTTTAATCAATAGACTACATTTCTGGGAGTATTACAAGGTTCTAAATACTCTCAATAGCTAACGTATGTACACTTTTTACATATTTATAGTTCGCGTCACCGTGTCTTACCTCTGAGTCGTCCATCGAGCTGGTGGTGGTCCTCCTCCGTCGCCGACTCCTTGGCGAGGCAACTGGCGACGCTCCTGTGGGAGTGCTGAAGTGATTCTCATCAAATGTCAAAGAGTCTGATTCTTCTGCCACTTCTGTCGCTTCTACCGTTTCAATATTCTGTAGTTCTGAAGTAGTAGCGTTTTCTGTGGTCTCGCTTTGAGTATCATTCGCTGTGGCATCATTTCGAGTGGCACCATCTTCTGTCTGATCATTTTCAATCGTACCGTTCTGTCTGGCATCATTTTCTGTGGTCTCATTCTCATTTTGTGTGGTATCTTCTGAGACTCCATTCGTTGTAGTTTCATTTTCTACGGCTTCATACCCTGTGGCCTCATTGGTTGTGGCCTCGTCTCTTCTGGCCGCTGTGGCCTCTGGCTGGTCAGTCTCGTTATCGTCTACTTGACTAGTCACATCACATTGAGTTGTGCGGCGCTCGTTGGCGCACACAACATCGTCTTCTTCTTTACCTCTTAAATTATTATCACAGTCGTTTTCACTTACACTATTCGCTTCTCTTTCTTCGTCAGCGCTGGTTGTTCTCTCACTTTCTGCCTCATTGTTTACACTTTCTGACGCGTTGATTTCTCGGTTTTCGTTGTTTACTCTTTCTATCTCGTTTAAGGCACTGTCTTGTTCATTCTGTCCGTCACTGTCTTGGACTTCGTCACTTTGGCTGTTGTTTCCTATGTTAGCTCTCGCGAGTTCCGGAGATCGTATGGGAGTGGAGAAAGGCGTCGGTTCCGTAGAGTTGGACTCCCCGCTTCTATTGCTTACATCCTCCTGCCAGAGATTACACGCTGTTACCGGACAAACTTACACGTGCTGGACTTTATATCTATAGAGTTAGAGTTCAGTTTCCAATGCGAGAGTTAGGGCGTTTTCGGCCTTATTTACAAAGACTTCAACCCGAAAAACTTCCAAACTCAAGCATTGTACCCCCTTTAGATTTAAAAGTCGAAAATTGCGTGCACTTGTTAGATTGGTAGTCACAAAACTTCAGACTTTATTTCTACATCATTAGAGTTTATTTTCCCATGCACGTGTGAGTTTGGAGGTCCCAGTAATATGATATATATTCCCGATGATGGTAAAACGTGCCGTCGATCGCCTATGACAGTGAGGACAACACAATGTATGTCTATAGCTGGGGACAACTCTATGCGATACGTGACGAAGCTTCTGTCATTGTAAATCCAACCATAACTTAATGGAAATAGAGATGCATTTTGAAATGACGGAACTATATTTCCCAAAAATGTAAAAAAATAATATTTTTCGTTGGAATAAAATAAGGCTTGGTATGTAAGCTGGCAATTTTAGCAATGTCTCTACCGCGTTTCACAAAAGCAATGACAAAATTAACCTTATCCTTGCTACTTTAGGGTTCACATTACAATGACATTAATATCGTCTATCGCTTATCGCGTAGATTTATCAGGATTTGTCATAAATTCTATTACACCGATGAAAACGCATTTTTTTTTTATTGTTAAATGACATGGAAATGTATAGATTTCTGAAATTTTCAACTATCATATACCCGTATTCAAATATGTGTGTCAAAATATAAGTGATATATTTACATAGTACAAAAATTTACACTTTTTGCAGTCATTTCTTTTTGTATGCAGCTAATATTAATTTAATTTTATATAAAACATGATATGATACATACATATTAATTTCTAATAATTACTTTGATCATTACTAATAGTTTTTTACTGCAAAATATATCATAAAATTACTGCATATATTATTGTCATATATATCTTATCGCATATAACTTTTTATAGCATTGGTTCGTACTAATTTTAAATATTTTTTAAACCTAACTGTATTTAAGCCGTTTTAGTAAGCATATGTGTATCGTTCAGAAACTTATATATTATGTATATATAAACAAAATATATGAATACATGACATAATGACACAAATGTAAGTAAGGTTAATATGTCGCGAAGCCCATGCTGCAAGAAAAACAGGTTCCATTAGCGAGAAACATTCAAAATGAGAACAATAATTATAACAGCGACACCTGCATATTTTTTCATACAAATATTGCCAGAAAAAAATTATAAAATGCAAAAATATATTTATCTACGAATATAATTTCATGCATATGACAATCATTATTCTATTTGCTTTTTTTTTAAATAAATCTACGAAGTATAATGCCCCAAAACACGCATGCAAAGTTCAAAACAAATAAATAATATATTTAAGTATGTATACAAAATACTTTCTCTAAAATAAATCTAGAATGCACAATATAAATAAAAACTCAATGCAGACTTAAACCATTGAGTATATTTGCAATATTCTAAGCATGATAAATAAACGCATTTCTATAGTGAAACGTGGCGCCTGTTACTCGGCAAGCTAAGGTGATCTGACGCGATCATCGAAGCTAAGCAACGGTCGATGCGGACAGTCTTTGGATGGGTGACCATGCACAAGACTGTCGTTTTAAAAGTGAAATTTAAGATAAACATTTATTTCTTTCGTTCTTCTTCTTTAAATTTTCATCTGGGCGCAACCGTGGGTTCCAACCCACGGTTGCGCGTTAATGGAAACATTTGCAAGTTCGCTTTCTCTCATTCACACTCATTAGGTAATGGAAGGGAGAGGAGGAGAGGAGATGAACTTACGAATGTTTTCTTTAATGACTCAAGTTGTAGTAAAAGCCGTAGTGATAGAAAAGGACCCGATAACGCAAGTACTACTCTGATATTTTATTTGACACTGTAAATTGAGAATATACAATTTTTTTAAATTTTTCAGTAAATTTTAAATAAACTAGGCACAATTGAATTGGTAGATATATTCAGTAGTTTAAATTTGTCAATTTTTAACTCAGAATATTGTTCTTTCAACTACGTCCCTTCATTTACGATATTTATTTAATTGATTTTCTTCACTCATTCGTTCATTAACTCACCTTCATTCACACCAGTTCATTCACTCTCGTAAAAATGATTTAGTATGAGCTTAACCAGTCGTGTGTGAAATGTGTCCTAATATTTATTTTTATTTATTACATTTACTTCGCTTTCGTACTTCCGCTCTCGTTCATTCATTCTCTCTCTCTCTCTCTCTCTCATTCACTCTTATTCAACATGCACTCCGTCAGCTGTATCCGTCCTCTATACAAGTAGATACCGGTGTATCCGTTACCTGATGGTTTTGCTGGGTGTGGTCGGTGTCTGCGGAGATGTGGAACCGCCTCTGGAACTCTGTGGCAGCCGTCTCCATGCGCTCGGCCTGCGACTCCGTGCTTTGGGCGCGCCTGGAATATCATCATCATCAGTATACAAGCTTTTTAGAATGCGACACCTCGCCGCAACAAAATGGCGTACGATATTTTTTTCGGTATTTATCAATACGTACGAGTTAATAATACCTCATACGAGTTAATAATAATACGAACGAATGCTGTACCGTGGAAATCTGTTCGTGCGTTCTGGAGTTACAGCGTCAGGAAGGAAACCCCGACTTATTTTTCTATATAAGTATAAGAGCTCGCACCTTTGGGATGGATCGGCTAAATACCAGCTGGAGGCGTTGGAGGCAATAGAGCGGCGAGGCGAAGCTGCAGAGCCTTGAGCATCAGCCTTTCGATTTTTTATAGGTTGCAAGAGAGTACATACTGTGGAGGTGCCTAAGTCGCGTACTAAGCGGTTTGCCTCCACCAACATTGTGCGTACCACCAAGGTGTGGAATTCTTTGCCAAGTGGTTTTCAAGGCAAGAGTGAACCGGTTTCTACTGGGCAAGCGAGCTCCACCTTAGATTGCAATATCGCTTACCATCAAGTGAATTGTGATCAAGCGCAAGCCCATTAAGAGTAAAAAAAATAGAGAACGATTAATGCCGTGTACTCACATGAAGGTGGGCCGCTCCCACTGCGTGGACCTCTCGATGTGGTTGACGTAGTAGGTGCGGCCGTTAGCGTCTTGCCGCTCCTCCCACCCCGGCGGCAGCGGGTCCCCGCCTATCGTCTGCAACAACACATACATACACATTACATTAAAGCCACCAATTTTTTTTCACACACGGCTGGTTAAACTTAAAAATAGCTTTATTAAAACAAGGATTTTATATCTCTACTACTCTCCTCTATCATCAGCCGTCTTCTCACTCAGTCTTTTCCCTTTAATGTCGTCTTTTACACACTTTAATGTCTTCCTCAGTCGGCTTCTTGTCTTTACCGTCGTCACCTTACTTAGCTATTATTTTGCATATAGCTTGGTTCAGTTAATAAATTTAGAAAAAAAAGCCAAATTATATCAACATGCATAGCCAAAGGTCAAAGACCCCATAAGGATAAATTTTGATGACGGTAAGTATATATAGACTACAAATGGTGACAAAGTATGTTAATATTTGATACGGGCAATCTGGAGGGGCGCAAATGATTTGGAATAAAATTGAAGTGTTTGAAAGGAAAAAAAAGAATTCAATTCTGAAGGCAGTCGCCGTATTTCAGTCAGATAAGGCAAACCGATATTATGTTAAAACTTAGTGCGCCCTCGCTGCGCTCGCTTGGGGTCGGAACACCCTACACCCCTTGCTCTTTCTTAAGACTTAAGACCCGAAAGAGATATGTTGTGTATTTAGATGACGATAAACTTATGTGTAAGGAAATAAAATAAAAGTAAAGGAAAAATATTATTTATTGTTAATTTGGTAAATGTACATATTTACGTACATAATGTTCTGAATCATAGGTAATCACAGTAATAAGGCCGAAGCTTAAGGAAAATCGATAAAGAGACTATATATCCAAGTATAGTAAGTCTAAGTATATACAACCTGCTACAATATATAAATTTAAGTACCTACGCACTGATTGCGTTCGCTTGGGATTAGAAACATACCATACCCCCTACTGTAGGGTCTACTCCTATTAGTATATATTTAAATTAACAACGATAGGGTCATTATAAACCAGAAATATTGTCAATGAAAAGTGATTAGGGATAAAATTATAGTACAATGAATGATAAATAAATACATATTATATACATTGTGAAGGTTGTCGCAGTATTTCAGCCAGAAAAAACCCCAAGCAAATCACACCGATAAGAAGGTATAGCTGGGTACATACAACGTGTGCCACCTCGCTGCGCTCGATCAGTTCCCAGTCATCCCCGTGGAAAGACGGCGCCGTCTCACGCACCTGTACCATACAGCGACTAGTTGGGAAATGGATGACCCTTTAGTGGGGTTAGTACATACCCCTTACCCATACCCCTTCTGTAGGTTCAGAAACACCCCATACCCTTTCTGTAGGGTCAGGTCAATACCCTTCGTTGTTAGAAATATCCCTTCTGTGGGGTCAGAAACACTATTCCGAAGGGATTAGAAAAACCCCATATATTTTGAAGGAAATATGTTTATGTAGACCATTAATGATGTGTGTAGAGAATAAACATTTAATATGTAATAAAAGAAAAGCGTATATTTCTGAAGATTTTCAACCAATTGAGACCCCAGCGTCAAGGCAAACCGATACAAATATGGTATACATCCATACAGGGACTGTTGGTTGGAGTCGGGGACACCCCATATCCCTTTACTGTGAAGTCTTTCTGACCCCAAAAATATATTTTGAGAATACAATAAGATTAAAATATGTAGTTGCAACCGAAATGGGGTCGGAAATACCCCGATGGGTTATCAAGCAAATAAAATAAAAATAGGAATAGGTTTTTATAATTGCTCTAACGAGTAGACAGCAACATTAAGAGCGAAGGTAAAAGCTTTTTCACAACAGCATTATGTTTAGACTATCAAAATATTTATAAATAGAAGTGTGTAATAATAACCGAAATGTATTTATTTATTTAATAATAACTGATTGTAGATAAAAATATCAGAAACAAAAGTGTATCCCGCACGGTATATTACTTCCATAGGGCTCTCCCTGCTCTATCCTCTATGAGTATAATATAACCCACCACACCTCCACTTGAAAACCAGCACTGGAGTTAGTTAATTATGCTGAATTTGATCCATTTGTGCACATATATTTAACTTTAATGTAATTTGGCATAGTAATTTTTAACTTGGCTTGCCCTATTGGCATTGTAATTTGCCTTAGTAATTTGTAATTTGACTAGCCTGCCCTAATGATATTGTAATTTATAATTTAACATTGTAATTTGACATGGTATTTTATAATGTGACATTGTAATTTGTAATATGACATTGAAATTTTAATATGACATTTTAATTTGTAATTTGACATCGTAATTTGTAATATGACATTGTTATTTGTAATATGATATTGTAATTTGTAATATGACATTTTAATCTGTAATTTGACTTGCCCTATATTATGCGATGTCATAAGGTAAATAAATATCCATTCTTTTCAATAAACATATTTTTATCTCTCTCTCTCTCTCTCTATCTTCCTCCCACTTACCGGCTGCACCACCCCGCGCTGCGTCGTGGGCTCGACCATCTCCCACTCGTCCCCCGCGGCGGGGGTCTCCTCGGCCCCCTGCTCCCCCACGCGGCCCACCAGCGCGTGGTACACCTCGATGTAGCCGCGCACGCGAGATCGGGCGCTGGAAGTTCAACATAATTATTATTAAAAGCCTGTTTGATCCCACTGTTGGGCAAAGGCCTCCCTACCCTCTTTCCATTTGTCCCTATCTACCGCTATTGTGGACCAATCCTTCATGTGTAAGTCAAGCTCGTCCCTCCATCGCTTTTTTGGTCTGCCGCGAGGTCTTTTATTGGCCGGCGTCCATTCGGTTGCAACTTTTGCCCACAAAACGACCGGCATGCGGTAGACGTAATGGTAAAGTTAAAAAAATGTGAAGTAATATGTTTCATTTTATTAGGCTTGAGAAAGGGTGTTTATCTTTTTTCATGTATAACTAACTCTGTCTGTATTGTACTTTGTGTACATACAAAAATAATTATAATAATTTGTATTCTAATGTTCAAAATATAATAATCATAATGATGAATGTCCTGAATATGTGAATGTATGTTTTGCCTCAATAAACGATTTATTTAATTGTTTATTTATTATTAGTGGTAACAAATAAATATATTTTGTTTCATTTGTATTTTTTTTAAGTCAGGACATCTGGCTATTGACCATACCCGGCGCAAAGGTGCCTATAACGCTAGCCGCGTTTCCACGCTGAATAGCGATGGCTAGCCTCTGCACCAAGTATCAGTCACCAAGTTAGTAGAGTCTTATCCCTCAGTCTTCGGGCAATTTTGTCCACCACTGTCCTCGCTTTTGAACCCTAACTGTCCAGCGTCTCAACCGTAAATCGTTAATTTATTTGAAATAAATATATTTTTACTTCTTTTTAATTTGACAATATATTAATTGAATAATTTAACTTTTTTTAGGGTTCCGTACCTATTTGTATTTGTACGGACTTAGTCAGGAATAAAACAATATTTTGTATTTATTTAATTTGAACAATGGGTCTCTGAATTCAGCGATGAAAAAATTTGCTTTTGACGGTCGGGTTAGGTAATATATTTTTTATTCATGGATATCACGTAGAGGCTGAAATTTTGAACTTATCTTGACAAAACTTGACTAACTATACTAGCACTATTACTTTTGTTCACACACACACAACATCAACTCTACTGGAGCACATCTTAAAATTCAATATCACACCTCTAAAACTAGTAAATTATTAAAAAATACTCAAGCCCAATAGCGATATCATATCCTTAATCTTTTTTGCGGACTCTACTTAAAGCTGTAACACACAAAAAGCTTTCAAATGACACTTCAAACGTCAAAATCGTCAGTTAATTAAATTAGCATGCATTACCGATATAATCTCCACCAACCCGCACTTGGCCAGCGTGGTGGATTATTGCCTATATCTCTTTCCTAGTGAGAGAAGGCCCCGAGTCCCAGCAGTGGGAACGTATAGTGGGCTGCTTATGCTTATGCTTATCAGCTTATCATCATTGAAAAGGAAAGATTTTTACCACCGAGGCATACTCGCTTTTTGAGTTTGAAAAAATATTATAAGTTTTCCTTCCTGATGCTATAACTCCAGAACGCACGAACCGATTTCCACGGTACAGCATTCGTTTGAAAGGTCTCAAACTCCGTGAGGTTTGTAGGAAACAAAATGCAGGTAAAATCTCAACAGAAAAGGAGGAAAACAGGGAAAATCATTTTTCACATACAGCGCCATCTCTGACACATATCATGTACTACAAATCAATAGTGGTGGAGCAGACGCGAAAAGCGACCTACACGCGGGCGGAGATGCGAGCAACTGCTAGTAAAGGTTTTTTTTTAATGATAAATAGGCTTACGTTTGACCGCAGCTTGCCTGATGTTAAGCTTGACTGTGGTCTAAGATGTATCACGCTTGCCTAGAAGGAAACTATTTACTCTAGATTTGAAGATCCTAAAATTTAATATATTGTACTTCTCGATTAAGATATTGTACTTCTCGATTAAGATATTGTACTTCTCGATTAAGATATGGTACTTCTCGATTAATATATTGTACTTCTCGATTAAGATATGGTACTTCTCGATTAATATATTGTACTTCTCGATTAAGATATTGTACTTCTCGATTAAGATATTGTACTTCTCGATTAAGATATTGTACTTCTCGGGAAAAAGAGACTCAACTTAGGAAGAGAGGATCAAAATAATAAGGTAAAAGCAGCATGCAAACACTTACACAGACCTGCGCGGGCGCAGCGGATACTTGACGCTGGGCGGACGCGGCGCGGCGGCCGACTCTGGGGGCACCGAGAACAGCGGGACCTCCACCATGCCGAGGAAGTCGTCCCGGGTGAGCCGGTTCTCGTCGAACACCTGGATCAGCAGCTTGTGCTCTGTGGGCTTCACCTGGACAGAGTAGGTACTAGTCTTAAAGCGCCAGTATTTTTTTACACGCTTTTTATTAGCTTCACCTGTAACCGACTTCTTTGGGCGCGATTTTAACCCACTTTAAACGGCCAGATTTCGTTGAAACTTTGTACATTTATTGAGGACCTATGACAATACACTAATTTGATAAAATTATTACATTTTTTTGTATTTATGTTTGTATGTTTGTTTGTAACCGACTTCTTTGGTCGCGATTTTGACCCACTTAAAACGGCCAGATAAGCGTGTTTTTTAGTTATTTTACACTACTATTATTATCCTTGATGGGTTAGCGTTTGACTACAGCTAGCCTGACGTTAAGCTGCGCTGCAGTCTACGGTGTGGCACGCTTACCTAGAAGATACCTATTAACTCTACTTTATTATTTATTTATTTATTTGATTTATAGGCGAGCAGCAATATGCTGATGTGCCCATATCACACTGAGTTGAAATTTAATTTTGAACAGTTCATAAAATGTCCATTGTTCAATATCAATTTATTCATTGAGGAAGTTTTGATCTTTATTTAAATATTGTACTAAACTTACCCTGAACACAAACTCCTGGTTCCATACTGGGTTTAATGTCTGAAAACATCAAGCAAATTATTATGTTATTAACTGGTATTTCAAAATCACAAGTTTATATTAGGCTTTCAACATAAAACATAAACTATAGAGAAAACTCTTTATAACGAGACTAAACGGTCTGTGAAATAATTCACGTTAATTAACCTATTGACTTTCGATCCGTCGTTCGAAGAGTCAACACCTCCTGATGATGCCTTGTGGAAAGGCGAAACACAATTTCCGCTTAGAATTTGGATCCATCTACGCACACAACTATCCTGCTATCCCTACGAAACACACACACAAAGCTCGCACGCGATTGGTGCCGTACCACACCATGTGACGCCACGCGGGCGCGCGGGTAGCTGTTTTGCCCCGCCCACCGCGGTATTTTACGATTACGCGTGGAACCATTTTATCGGCCAAGTTTTAGTATTCTATTTATTCTAGTTCGCTGCTAGGTTGGTATAACTGCCTCTTAAGGAGGCTGCCGAAACACACTGGTAGGTACTTGACAACATAAAATTGTTAGCGTTTAAACGAATTTTCGTTAATACGAAAGCCGTTATACATAGAGTATATTATAGTAGCCAATGTATAAATGTATTTACCTTTTTCTTGGTTTTGGTGAGAAACGTCTCGAGGGTGACATCGCCGTCAGCTTTCTGCAGCTCAACGCGCACATACGGGTCGCTGCAACACGTAACACACATACATTATTATATTTCCACTCACGTACCACATAATACGAGTACTAATATAAAAATCATTAATACTAATACTGATCTATGTACTAAATACCAATATTATAGGTAGCGCCTGTAGCTCGACCAGCTAAGGTCTCTAAGATCTAACGCGATCGTCGAAGCTAAGCAACGGTCGATGCGGACGGTGTTTGGTTGGATAACCATGCACAAGGCTCGTTTTTCAAGTGGAATTTTCATCTGGGCGCTACCGTGGGTCGGATGACATGTTAAATTTTAGGTCCCGGCTGTTAGTCTTAGTACAAGCAGTCGTTAAGCCAAGTCAGCCGCCTTCGAGCGGCTTGGAAGCTCTACTACCTAGTAGAGCTAGGCCACTTAGCTCATAGAACGAAGAAGAAGACGTAACAAGTATACGTATCTATATAAAGTATGTATGTTTGTATGTATAATATGTAGTATATCAGTTGTGTTAGCAACCATAATACAAACTAGAAATGGTTCTGTATGGGGCTAACCAGCCGTGTGTAAAATGCGTTCAATGTTTATTTTACTTACATTAAAATTTCAAAAAAATCTAACGAACTAACTTGTTGTCTGTCGGTCTGGGTGTTCAATATGTATCGAATATAAAGTATTTATGTAAGAATATGTTGTAAATCAGTTGTGTTAGCAACCATAATACGAGTACAAACTAGTAATGGTTTATTATGGGGCTAACCAGCCGTGTGTGAAATGTGTCCTAATATTTATTTATTTACATTAAAAATTTGTTAAAAAAAAGTTGGCAAAATCGGTCTTGGTGCTAAATATGTTTCGATATAAAGTATTTATGTATGTATATGTAGTAAATCAGTTGTGTTAGCAACCATAATACGAGTACAAACTAGAAATGGTTTAGTATGGGGCTAACCAGCCGTGTGTGGATAGGATATAGGTATTTATTATATCCTAATAGGTATTTATTTATTTATATTTTATTTAAACAGTGGTTGTTAAGATATGGAGACGCGAAACCGGATTTATCTAAGTATTAGTCATCGTTATATTCAAGTAGCGCATTCCTTACTGCTGTTATCACGTCAAGTATTACGGAACGAACTTCGTTAAGGTAATTTACATCCTAAATATATTCTTCTAAACATTTATCATCGTTGTCTTCGCTGTTTCCCACTAGGTGGGATCGACACAGGATAATTTCTCTTTGACAGGATAGGTTCGGTACCTAAAAGGTAAAAACGGGACCCTATTACTAAGCCTCCGCTGTCTGTCGGTTTCCAGGCTGTATCTCAGAAAAGACATACATAATCACTGGTCGCAAGTAACTAACAACTATATAAATACTAGCTGACCCGGCGAACGTCGTTTTGCCTTAAGTACTTTTAAAACACTGTAATTGATCAGTTATCGACCGGGATGAAAAAATATTAAATTGCTAAAATGGCCATTAAAATAGTATAAATTTAGGGTTTTATTAATGCCACATTATAAAAAAATAAAAACAAAAATAAATTAAAATAAAAGTAAAGGGTAAACAACCCTTATCAATTAAGGGTTTGGAAAATAGATAGTAACCGATTCTCAGACCTATAAAATACGCATATAAAATTTGGTAAAAATCGGTCACGCCGTTTCGGAGGAGTACGGTAACTAACATTGTGACATTAAAATTTTACATATTAGAAATAGAAGGAAAAGAAGATTATAAAGAGGAAGTTTGAGTGTTCGTTTGACGCGAAAAGGCTCCGAAACAACTGGACCGATTTGAAAAAATCTTCCACCGTTGGGAAGCCAAGCTACATTATCCCCGAGTAATATAGGCTTTATTTTTTTTTCTCATTACCACTCGGATATTTTATAGCTTGTACGAAGCCGGGACTGGCTGCTAGTCATTAATATGTATCTTATATTGGCATTGAACTTGCTGGCGTCGTGAGAAGCGTGACACAATGACATTGTATTTTGAAATGGTAATCCTACCAAGGCCATCTCCAGAACCCACCGATAACATAATAAATGGATATGGTACTCAGGGATAATTAAATTGTCTATATATGCCACTAGCAGATAGCAAATAATCTAAGTCGCAAAGAAAAACAAAATTTAGCTATGTTACTCAAGGCATAGGTACCTAAAATTAACCTTTTCATCAGACCGACGGTAGCGCCCATATAAAAATTACACTTTTTATTGTATGGTCACCCAAACAAACATTGTCCTCATCACCCGTTGCTTAACCTTAATGATCGCGTCGGATCACCTTAGTTAGCCTAGCTACAAGCGCTACAAATCAGATAGGAAATGTCATTGACTGTCTGTACATGTATATACAGCCTTACAGTTCACCGACTTTAATAATTAAGTGTCCGTGACTAACAAAGACCCAGAAATAAAGGGCATTGAATAAAGTAATTTATCTAGGACAAATAAAGTTATCTATAACAATCTAAAATTAACTTTATCATGAATATAATAAAACTAAAGCTATCCTACTATTCAATATTTTATCCACGAGATAGGTCTTAGGATAAATAACATCACCGGTGACTCCTGCTCCGGGTCGTTCTTGGTGCAGAGGTTGGCCATAGCTATTCAGCGCGGTAATGCAGCGAGCGTGATGGGCACCTTTGCACCGGGGGCGACCAGGGGCGGGTTATTTGATTAGTATTAATTTTAGTTTTTAGTGTGTGACATTTATATTGGTCGTAATTTTATATAATTTTATTGAATAAATGATCTATAAATATAATCTAATAATTCAATATAATAAATGCGAAAGTTTGTGTGTGTATGTATGTTACTTGTTCATGCTCAAACAGCTTAACCGAGTTTGTAAAAGTTTGGTATAAAGATAGGTTAGACCTTGGATTAACACATGGCCTACTTTTTATCCCGAAAACAATTATGGTTCCAGTGGGATACGCAAATTACCTAAAAATGTATGTTACTCCTACACGCTCCAATGACTGGACCAATTTTGACGAGATTTACCATGAAGATAGTTTGGATCTTGGATTAACACATGGGCTATTTTTTATCCTTGATAAACTTTTTGGTCCCGGATTAACGAGGGAACACCGCGAGCCGCAACTAGTAAAAATAAAATTAGACTGTTGGTGTGGGTGTTAGCAATCATAATACAAAATAGAAATAGTTCAATATAGGGCTAATCAACCGTGTCAAAAAAAAGGGGCAGGAGAAAGCAAACTTTAAAATCTTTTCTTTGTTTCTAGTTATGATATATAATAATAATAAATATTAGGACAGATTTCACACACGGCTGGTTAACCCCATACTGAACCATTTCAAGTTCGTATTATGGATGCTAACACAACTGATAAACTACATATACATACATACAATTTTATTTTTTATATATAGATACATATTTAACACCCAGACCGACAGCCAACAAATAATAATATATGTTGGAAGCAGGATGATTTTCATAAGCAGAAACTAAGCAATTAAAATAGGATACATTATTTTAAGGAAAAAACAGCAAAGTAATGAAAATGCGAGTAGTTAATTAAATTTATAACTCTTTGTTGTATTGTACATCCAAATAATAAGGAAAATTAACATTTTGGTATTTATACTTTATTTTAGTAGGTGAATTTGATAGACTTTGAATTGAAGTTTAGATTAAAAAACTGATAATAAACTCGTCTGATTAAAAAACTGATAATAAACTCGTCTTTTACAAAAGATTTATATCAAATAGTGTTTTTTGTTATTTTTAGTTAATTTTATTGTGTAATTAATAATTATGATTCAAGGCAATTTGTTTTAGTTTTTCAGTTCTGACTTAATTTTCTAGTATATGTATAAAATTTCCATGTCACAATGTTAGTTACCATATTCCTCCGAAATGGCTTGACCGATTTTAACCAAATTTTATATGCGTATTCAATAGGTCTGAGAATTGGCTAACTACTATCAATTTTAAGTGATAAGAGTTGATCACCCTTATTTTTTTTTCAACGAATATTTTAATTTTTTTTAATGTGGCATTAAAAAATACATACAACCCTATATTTACTTTTTTATCACCAACCACCTTTTTTTATGGCAACTTTATTAATTTAATCATTTTTCATCCCGCTCGATAATTGATCAATTAGTGTTTTTAACTGTACTTTAGGCAAAACAATAGTAATTTATATAAATTAATAGGAAAGAGAGATTGTCTTTTTAGGGAGTAGGTACACCAGCTTTTTTTTCATTTTATAAAAGAAGTACACATATAAGTAACTAATTCACAATTAAATTAAATCAACTAGGATTAAATTGATTACTGAGGTAGCTTAACCCCTGGATAATACTATTATAACCAGGGATCAGAATACTAGAGATGATTTTAGATTCCCATACAATAAAGCGTGGCGCGGAAGTTTGCCAACATTAGCGATGAAACCTAGATGGCGCTGCAAATCGAGCGTGAAGCCTGACTGCCGCCAAATTCCGCAACGCGCTGCAGTCGCATAGTGATATAACGATAGTAGATTGCCAGATCCGAGTGAAGCTATTTCAAGAAAATAAGAATAGATGGCGCTACGTGTATCGAACGATACACATAGTACTATTTTCAACAAGAGGTTGAGTGTATAATATATTTATAATTAGTCTATGGTATAACTTAGTTCAAATGTGCGACTTGTTATAATATCCATGGGATTATTCTCTTACCTAGCTCCAAATATGTCTTTCTTGGCCAATGAGTACGCCCCGAGGATCTTCAAGCGAAGCAGGTAGCTGTTCTCATCAGTCTGGAAACCAGGAGGGTGAAGATTAAGCTTACAAAATGATTGCTATTAGGTATTATACCCTAAGTTTAAGATGGCTCGCTGGAATGTCCGATATTATACTCTGCACCCCAACTTTAAATATAAGATAATTAAACTACCATGCATAAAGCATAGTGTGGTTCAGTAGGAAAAACGCCTGCTTTTCAATCTGGCAGCCCTTAGTTTGATCCCGGCACTACACTATAGAATTGTTTTTCATGTCATGTGTGGATTTGCACCCGCTTTACAGTGAAGGAAAAAATTGTGAGGAAACTGACATGTTTGAGGACCACAATATTCAAAAATATGTGTCATTCATCAAGCCATACCTTGCCAGTGTAGTGGATTATGGCTTATATCTCGAGAGATGGCCTCGAGTCCCAGCAATGGGAATTAAAGTGGGCTGCTTATGTTATACCTTTTAAGTCAAGAGGATAGTCTCTTAACTGAAGCTTATTGTCTCTATTGTCTCTATTTTGTAGATTTATTGACTAAGAGGATGTAAAAAAAATAAAACAAACAAATACTTTTGAACTACTTTTCTTGTGTATTTTGTATATTGACTCTGATAAATACACGTCTATGAACAAATTCTTACAGTACATTCGTTTTTGTTCTTTTATTCACATCACGAAATAAGTATTTGTAGAACATTGTAGAATTATCTACACTTGTTTTTCTCTCTTGTTTTTTTAAGCTAATAATTATGGTAACATAATTATTTTGATGCAACACAGAATCAGTTAACAACACTGTGACTTTCAAAGTATTGTTTGTCCAATTTATTGAAATAACTACCAACAAACAATACATTATTATGGAGTAAAATACATGACATTTGGCCGGGTGGCTAAATTTTGTTTTCTTACATTTAAAACATTTTTGTTTTTTCAATGTAAATAATTTGAATATGAATTTCTCTTTATTATTCTTAAATTATATTAACATTTTATAGTTATCATTTCGTTTTAAGTTGTAAATGTGTATAAGATAATGTGACACTAAATAATAAGAAAGATAATAATACAAATTAATTCATATAATAATGGGTTGCTGGTAGGTAAACTTTTACCTATATTTAATTTAATCTGTGGACTAGAGCAACTAAGCCGCACTTGCCCTAAACACTGAACTTGGTGCAAATCCCATTAACAGTGACCTCCAGATCTCCACACCCACACTATTCCTCCAGCAACTACCTCTATGTCAAATAATCTGTTCAAAATCTTTAACGCATAAATTAAGACGCTCGTTCCGCAATATATAACGCATTTAAATGTTAATCGCTCACAAGGCCAAACCGATACAATACACAAAAGTATACATTTCGGAACAAGTTATTTGGTCAAAGTTTTCATACATACACGCGTATCTGACTGCCAAGCCATCACCCATGTGAAAATACACTATTTATTATAACAATAACCGACGATCCACATTCCTCTTGGCGACGTATTAACGAAAACAACTGTTTGTAAAAACTTATGACACGTTTAGCAACTATTGTTCGGGTCGACCTAAGGACTAGTTTTGAAGTAAAATAACATCGGCGAGCTCTGATAAAACGGTCATTAAAAATCTAAACATTAAAACTACGCGAAACAGCTAGAAATACTTGAAACAAATAAAAAAATAAAATGCACGGATCCGCTTTGCTATGACAAATTTTGAAGAATTTGACAGCTAGGAAAACAATTTGACAGGTGTAAACAAATTGACAGCTGATTTTCGTTGCATAAAGGACCTTTTGCTGTGGTCGCACTCGTTTATCGAAGCTAGCCTTTTCTCGCGCCTCTTAAATGCTACCAATATGTCACTGGAGAAAGGATTTGAAACACTACTATGATTCATTTGACGCATTACGTTCCATTTAACGCATTACATTTTAGAATCGGGAGTTTTCAGTATTCAACTTAAATATCCTCATCCATGAGTGCATTCAGTGCACATTCACTGTTTTAATATCTTCAACTCAACTGCGAAATAACAATTCAAATTAAAATAATTTATTTCAGGCAGGTCTATATTTAGGAGATTTCACACCACATTTATACAAAAATATAGAGAAATAATTTAAATTAAATATACCTAATAGATAAAAGTCGGGAATTGTAAAGGGAGTTAGGGGAGACCTTTGCCCAGCAGTGAGACAGTATTGGTTAAAAAAATAGATAAATAGTCAAAGATACTCACTCCTACCTGTGCTATACCTACTCAATACATATTTGAACTCTGACAATACAATACAATACAATATTGAGTACGAACAACATACAATATGTACCTTTAAGACGTCCGAGGCTTTGCTAGATCACCAAATCGCCAGATTACTAAATAAATAAACCAAGGTATACTCAGGACTTCTTGGAGGAAAATCTTCCAAGAAGTCCTGAGTCCTGACATACCCACCTCATATTGCAAAGAAAACCGTGGCTCGTGACGCGATGATCCATTCTGTCGGACCCTTGAGGTCCAAGAGGACGATCGGTTCCTCTGCGGAGGGTTCCCTCCGATATACTCCAGCGCCCTTATATTAGGCATCGTAGTCTCGTACATACGGTGTAGGCTTAGCATTTCGCGCTATCACTCGCACTTTGAACATTTCACTGCACTTTTATCGTGTTAAAACCACAAAATCACAGCATATTTACAAGGAAATTCGTACAAAAAGCAGAGCGATGTCGTAGTTACGAGACATATGACACTCTAATCTTATCAGGCAAGGAATGGGCACGATAAAAGAAGTGTACGTTCACAATTAGCATCGAGTTGATAACTGGCTGGTCCGTGTCGCGGGAAATATGTCCGATTAATACTCGTACTTGGTTTATTTGTGCGATAACGGGAGTCGCAACTGTCGGGTGACGTTCTTCTAGGGGCTTTGTTCTCGTCTCATCATCAGATGACCATGTGGTTTTACAGATTACACACACATCTGTTTGCTTAAGGTGTCTTGCCCCAAATAATTTTATTTCTAGGTCAAACAAACGTATCGTTAAGACTAGAATTTAGTTCGTTGCAAGGTTTTTTGAGTTCCGTACAAAAGTAGTTCCGTGTAAAGGTTTCCAATCTGAACTTAAACTGAATATAATAAATATTCAATACGAGCTTATGAAAAGAGGATTGCGCCGCACATCAACAGATGATGCTTTACGTAAATTATTGTTCACGTTATTAGACTGCAAAATCCTCACAAATTAAACTGAACTCAAGGGCCTACAAACGTGACTATTTGCTGTCCTTATATTTTAGCTAATGGTACGGAACCCTTTATTCGCTAGCCCGAGTCACACTTGATTCATTTCCTTTGTGTAATTGGCTACACGTTCAACAAATGTATGAACTGAAACTGAACTAAAATGACTTTCATTTCCTAGAAGACTCTTATAACTATATCAGATACTACTACTGCAAGTAGATTATGGTCACAATAATATAATAGCCACTTACTTAACCATAAGTACCACTTTTTATGTTTCTGTTGAAAAGCCAATGAAAAGTAGATAATATTGAATAATAGGTTCGTTTTAAAAGCAATCTCCGTGAAAAATTTCATCTCAATTGGTTCAGCCGTTCGCGGTTAGAGTGTGCCTAGTGTTGAACATCCATATAATACTTCCAACCTCACATTGCATTTATAATATGAGTTGGAAGGGACATAGGATTGTCGATAAAATATTATACAAAATATCCTGAGTTTTATGCATTTCCATTATGTTCTTGTTAATAAATGTGGCTAAATAATTTGATGTGGTCAAATGGATTTCACTGATATATGCTTAATATTTTAATCGTGGTTTGCCAAGGATTTGAAAACATTACTGTAATTTCAAACTTGTTATTAGTGTCAATGTCAACTGTCAAGTAATTTTGTTTGTGTACTATTCAATGTTCATGGATTCTGTGTATCATAATTTTATTTTTACAAAATTAACAATAATTGAGATAGAAAGAAACACTAGTTGACGATATCAAGATGGCGCAACAATTATTGGGTGAAAACAGTAAATATATTTTAGAGTAAGTACCCTACGTTCATTGACATCAATTTTGTACTTGTAATCATAACCTGCAGACTTGTCCAATAAACGTATTTATTTGTAATTTTCCAGCCTATTTGCAGAACAGACAATCGAATCACAAACATTAGAATCTATTAGCATACAGGTGCAGAAGAAATTTCCGAAAGTAGAACATTTCAATTGTAAGTTAAAAGTTTTACTTCAATTACTTGTCCTTCTCAGGATGATAATAGCCGAAACCTTCATTATAAAATTCGCATTTTGATATTATTCTGATTCGCGTATAAGCTTATAGTTAAAAAATAGAAAAGAAGCTTGCATCTGTGTATGGAGACTTGAAATATGAATATATCCCATTTACTGTAGTCTGTATAATATCCATAGAAGTATCACCTAAGGGTGATCAAATACATAGTAAATATTGTGAAAAAGAGGTCAGTGCTTTAAAACTGGCTTGATAGCTAGTTGCAGAAAACAAAAGTCTCTTGCTAACCTGTGATCAGTGCACTAGTGGACCACCACTTTAAACATTGACATTGAACAGCAGACATTTTGAGTATACTAAAATCTTGTTCGTCCTTGCCTTATTCCACTAGGTGGGGTTGGCACAGCAAATATTCTTCTTCCACACTCCCCTATCAACAATCATTCCTACACTCACCCCTTCTCTCTCATGTCCTCATTCACACACTCCATCCATGTCTTCTTTGATTGGCTTCTTACCCTTCTTCCTTGCTCTACCATTTCAGCCTTTGGATCCCTATTATGGTGTAAAGTTTTGTCACCTATGGTCAAATAAATATATTTTGTTTTTTTTTTAATACAGCATATACTGATTCCTCAAGTACTAATTTGAACAAGGAGTGTTAGAAGCTAATACTAGTAATTCCACTATTCCAGTGGGTCTTCTCATCGCTTCACTGATCGTGGCAGGAGACCTGTCCTTGCCAGGTCAGCGACTTATTGGCCTCGCAATACTATTTGACCTGTTCAAGTCAGAGAATCCATTTGTGCCAGTGTTCCTAAACTTGTTGGAGTCAAAGCCCGGGTGGAATCCAATAACACCTCAAGAGAAACTGTTTATAGCACAGCTGCATGGCTTACTGCCGGCTCCGGCTAGAGATGTGAGTTGCAACTTACTTAACTTTTAATCTTTAAAGGCAAAGTCAAAATCTTGCCTTAAAGGCAAGGTCAAAATCTTGCCTCAAAAGCAAAGTCAAAATCTAGCCTCAAAAACAAAGTCGAAATGTTTCAAAATAAATCTGAACATGATTTTGACTTTGATTAAGGCAAAGTCAAAATCATGTCTTAAAGGCAAGAGATTTTGACTTTGCCATGCCAGTCAGGACCTACACCTTGAGCGGGGCAGAACATAATTATGTTATATCTGTCATGAAAGTTACCGAAATAAAGATTTTTATAATTATTTTTATACATATTCATCTATTTCTTCATCATCATCTATTAGATAGTCTTCATACTTTTAAGTTTTTAACAATGAAATCATATGTAAAAAAAATATAATATTATTTATTATAATTTAATTTTTGTTTTCTTGTAATGAGTTCTATGTGATTAATTATTTTTCGCTTAATATTTTTTCTCACACATAAAACTATAAAAAAATAGAAATAAAAGTTTTTTTTTCATATCATCCATTCATTAACTTTAGTTTGTTACTTGTCTGCACATTCGATTGAGCTGTCTTGCTTCAAATTTATCAAAATATACGATAAACTAACTACAAATGGGTTAGTATGGGGCTAACCAGAAAAATGTCCTAGTATTTAAATAAAAAAATCTTTACTCCCATTTCCACAAATTCCAGGTGTTGAAGAAGACAGCGAGGCAGATAATGCTGATGGAGGTTCCCCCGGCGGATTTGGAGGTGGAGCTGAACCCGCTGCAGACCCTGGTGGGGGAAATCAAAGGAGACTTCACCAGCATGGTGCGCGCCACCGTGCCGGCCCTCATACCCGCGTCTGATGGGTAATTCTTATAGGCTCCTTCTTCTTCATGTTCCTATGTACATATCTTGTGAAAGTTTCAGCTTTCTAGCTATTACGGTTTCTGAGATACAGCCTGGAGACAGACAGACAGCGGAGTCTTAGTAATAGGGTCCCGTTTTTACCTTTTAGCAGGCCTGTGTCACTCCGCGTGTAGGTGTTAAAAACATACCTACGGGCGGCGGCCAATGCGCATGGGCCAATCTAGTAGGCTGCCACAAGCGAACGAAAACACACGCGTGCGCGCTATATGTTCGACCACGTTCAACTTAATTATTTGCGAAGTACTAGTTATTATTCTGTGTTATTTGATTGATTCATTATATAATTGCAAGACACAAAAGGAAAAAAAGCAAAAAAATACTGTGCAGTATTTAATTGTTTAAATACGGATTGTGATCGAAATTTAACTTTTTTTTTGTTACCTAAAGACGCTGACAGGTAAGGGTAAAATCTATTTTGACTGGATTACATTATGTTCCTATATGAAATGAAATTAATTCAAACTACAAACCGTTTCTCCCTGTACTATTCCAATATCCTAAAAGTACAATAAAAAATATATTTTAGTCGTTTCATTCGAGTTGCATTTCATTTGTCGTACATTTACAAACTTAGACTAAGAGTCCAACGCTTTGGAGGAAAGCTAGCCAGTGCCTCTTGCTACGCCCTATTACAACAGGGTACATGTAACATAGCCTTATGTCATACATGTGTTGCAAGTTAATAAATAAACTATAAATATTTTCGGTGATACTATAGATGATACCTATGGAATTCTATTCGCGCTAGATGGCATATGAAGTAGTTTCTCGAAGTAAGCAACCCTAGTCCGTGGCTCTTTCAACACCACAGAATAATAACTAGTACTGCGTATAACCATGTACAACGTATTATGAACATAGCATAGTGAATTAAGGCCCATATTCCTTTGAAAAGAAATTGGTAGGTACGTAACTCATCACGTGATCGACTGGACCGCGAGCTAAATTAAATCATATTGTTTATCAGATTGAGTTCATATTTCTTTGAATACCATTGCGAAGTGAAGCTTCTGTACGAAGTACAAGTTATTATTCTGTGCTTTTAGGTATGACACGTTGACTCTTTGACTTCCAGGAGCCCCACAACTCGCGCGGCGTTGAAGGATCTTCTGTCAGCGCTGGTGAAGCAGGACTACCTGCCCCTCCACAAGACGTTGGGCTTAGCGGGGCCTCTGCCGCCGCCCAGCGCTCTGCTCGACACACACGCCATGCCGCTCCATGAGGAGGTGACGCTAGAGCCTGCCACTCACTCCTTATTTTATTTATTTTAATAATTTAACAATTTTATGTAATATTTGCCCTGAGAGACAGGTTTTACCTAGTGCAGAGCTTTCAGTCACTCGCCAAAGCAGTTACCTACCATTTCCATAAGTTTTTAATTTTGTTTCATTTTTTCTGTAACCATATTTTTATTGGAAACAAATAATTTTGTATTTGGATATGGTACTTGATCCTGAAATAAACTAAATTGAATTTGAGAAGTTAACATCCATGTTGAACAACATACTTAATCCGAATGTTATAGTTCTAAACGTACGTTCATAATTTTCATAGTATCATTTTGGTTTAGAACTATTTAGTAATATAACTAAAAATACTATATGATCCCATAATAATCACTACAGAGTATAGTATAAAAGAACGTAGCTTTCTCTGTTCCTATGTCCCTTTGTATGCATTATATGCATGCGGTTTTTTAATAGATAGTGATTCAAGAGGAAGGTTTATATGCATAATAACAGCCATTAAATAGTAGAGAAATACTGGTATTTTTGAGGTTTCTAATGTGATGTCGTTAATTATCATTTTTTCCGCTTACATTGCAAACGCAGGCTGAACCCTACGAGATTTATCAAAACAATGTACTAAGTATTTGTGCACATTTAAAAGGTCTAGAAAACTCCGCGTTGGTATATGTTTTTCTGTAGTGTATTTAGTATCAGCATTGCACCTGTGCGAAGTCGGGCAGGTCGTTAGTATATACATAAATACAGTGTTATCTCTATATAACGACACTGAAGGGACTGAATTTCATGGCGTTATAGAGAGTGATCGTGATATAAACATGGAGTTTACACTGTATTTAATATCAATACATATAACACCCAGACTGATAGCCAACAAAGTTAGTTCATCACAAAGATTATGGCCATGCCGGGAATATAACCCGGGACCCATTGGTTGGCAGTCCGTCATGGTAACCATTACGTCAACGAGCTCGTCATTTTAATCTTCTTCTTTACCTTATCCCACTTAGGTGGGATCGGCACAGCAAATCTTCTTCCACTATCTTCTATCAGACGTCACCTCTACACTCAATCCTTTCTCTCTCTTGTCCTTATTGTCTATACATTCCATCCATGTCTTTTTCGGTCGGCCTCTTGCTCTTCTTCCTTGCACTACCATTTCCATACATCTCCTACTAACATGCATCTCCTTTCTACACATCACATGTCCTTACCATGCTAACCTCCCACTCTTTATTTTCTCCCTCACTGGAGCTACTTTCACACTTTCTCTAATGTACTCACTCCTTATTTTGTCCATTCTTGTCATTCCACACATCCATCTGAACATTCGCATCTCTGCCGCATGCACTCCACTTACATGCCCTACTTTCGTTCCCCAACAAATACAAAAATAAATATTTATTAATAACACCATTAGTTACATGTCAAAAAAAAATTAAGTGAATTTGTAATATGTTAATTGTCAAAAAAAAAAATATGTCAAAAATTACATTCTAATTACGTCATTTAACATTATTAGTCATATTATATTAAAAATTAAATTCAACACTCAGATCCATACAATATGACAGGTTTAATGATCGTCTTGTAAATTTTCCCCTTAATCAATTTTTTTTTTTTTTTTTTTTTTTTTCTAAATATTAGGACACATTCACACACGGCTGGTTAGCCCCATACTGAACCATTTCTAGCTCGTATTATGGTTGCTAACACAACTGATATACTACATATACATACATACATATTATATATAAATACATATTTATCATATCATAATCAATAAATAATAATATTGAAATTATGAGCTCTAACAATTCTAGATACAAAACATAAGTAATATTTACTGTAATATCTCTATTACTCTCACACTTCATCTAACGAGGTCGTCATTCGAATGTGATATTTATTTATTCATTTATTCAATTAAATAGTCATAACAGTTTTTACACCAAAGCGCTAACTATTTTAGACTTATAACTTAGACTTATAAACTACACTCCTGAATGCGCACACAATGCAAGTGCCGGCACTACAGAAGACATCGATTTCTTTGATATCGGATAGAGCGTTAAGGTATGATATTGTTCGCAGGCGGCGTGGCATAACCTAGTGAACCGAGGCGCCTACGTGCCAATGTTCGACTCGGAGTACGAGGGGCTGATAGGCCTTCGCCCCGACAAGGTAGACCGGAAGCCGCAGCAGCATCACAAACCTAAGGTAACGTGCCTATTCTTATTCTATGACGGGAGCGATCAGACCTGCACTGACAACCCGCAGGAGGCGTATTGTATTCCCCTACCAGCCTACCCAAGCCATCCAAGCTCCTTAAAGTAGCGGAGCATGGTGTTGGGTCGCTGGCATACCTGTTCCACTGTCATTGCGTCAGATGTTGTGGTAACGTGCCTACATTACGTTACGTTACGTGGAACTTGAAC
This sequence comes from Mellilla xanthometata, assembly GCA_035578125.1. Lineage (NCBI taxonomy): Eukaryota > Metazoa > Arthropoda > Insecta > Lepidoptera > Geometridae > Mellilla > Mellilla xanthometata. The sequence continues at coordinate 1,012,612 of JAPUBQ010000001.1, forward strand.
GTTGCTTCCGGACCTAGCATAGCATAAGCAGCCCACTATGCGATCCCACTGCTGGGATTTGGGGCCTTCTCTCACTTGGAGAGAGATATAGGCCATAATCAACCACCATTTTTGTTTACCCTGTATACATTGTATTTAATAACTACTACTGACTTGTAACTTGTAACTTTTGTAATATTTTATCAATAAAATTGTTTATCTGTTTTTAAAAATTAGGAACTCTATTACTCATTAAACCTCCTTTCTCTCTCTGTTTTGTGTTAACTGGAAAGCTAAAATTTTCACAAATCATGTATTTTCGTTGCCGCTACAAAAAAAATACAAAAATCAATAACTGTGTTTTTTTTTCTGCTCAATATTAATAACAGTAATAGGTAAATTATCTTTTTCTCTCTCTTGAGAATGTACTACCTCTGTTTGTTTTTTTTTTGTAATGTAATATTGATTTGTATTTGATGTGCAAATAAAGTTATACTGTATCGTATTGTTCTTTATAAAGAAATTCAGGCAGTAATTTTTTACAGAATATTTAATATGTATTACCTATAAAAGTAAATGAAATAGAGGGGAGACTCCATACAACAATCGTGTTTTCAGCCATTTTTAAGACACACTAATTATATTAAAACTGGATTCGGTTTTCCAATTCTTCACTGTTCACTCGTTGGCTCATCATAATGTCTATCGCAGGAAGAAAAGAAAGAGAAGTCGGAAGACAAGAAGTGTGAGGAGAAGGACCTGGCGGGCGCTATAGCTGAAGCCAGGGAGCTGACTCAGATGGCCCTGAAGGGGGTACTGAGCGTGCACAACGTGTCGCGGCTCAGGACCTTGCTTGACGTCGACCCCAGCGTGGTTTACGAGATCGGAGTTACGCCCAATCAGGTATAACCGAGCGAGAGAGCGAACCACCCTTTAAAGGTTTTGCGGTAGCAAGGGTCGGAATACTAAGAGAGGATTGCAGCTGGCCGAGTCTGAAAACCAAAAAAAAACATCCGCTATTGATGCCATTTATGTATATTCAGAATGACCTCGAATCTTAGTCTCAACTGATACAAATTACTATTGTTTATGGCCAGTCAGAGGTCTGACCTTACTGGTTTTTGGTACTTAAGAATTTTTTAAGAAGACCACAGACCGGTAAGGTCAGACCTCTATTTATAATATTTTTGTGTCAGTTGAGACTAAGAATGGAAGTCATTCTTACTATAAATGGCATCAATTGCGAATGGCTTTTTTCAGGCTCGGCTAGCTGATTCCCATACTATAAAACATGTCACGGAAGTTTGCCATAGTTACCGATGAAACCTAGATGGCGCTGCAAATCGTGCTTGCAGCCTAGCTGCCACCAAATTCCGCAACGCGCTGCAATCGCATAGTGATATAACAATAGTAAATTGCGTGACCCGAGTCAAGTTGTTTCAAGAAATTACAAATGGCGCTACGTGTATCTATCGAGTGTTACACGTGGGTCGGATGACACGTTAAATTTTAGACCCTAGCTGTAAGTCTTAGTACAGGTAGTCGTTAAGCCAAGTCAGAGGCCTTCGGGCGGCTTGAAAACTCTTGACGGACACCGGTGCTTGGCCACTTAGCTCATACGAAGAACAAGAAGAAGAGCCTGTTTATAATCGTCTTCTCTTGCCGCGGCAGTTACCGGAGCTGGTGGAGAACAACCCGCTGGTGGCGATCAGCGTGCTGCTCAAGCTGATCCACTCGGAGAACATCACCGAGTACTTCAGCGTGCTCGTCAACATGGAGATATCCCTGCACTCCATGGAGGTGGTCAACAGGTGATCTACTAACAATTATGGACAAATAATAGTAGTTTAAAAAAACTAAAAAAATTACGCTTATCTGGCCGTTTTAAGTGGGTCAAAATCGCGCCCAAAGAAGTCGGTTACAAACAAACATACAAACAAAAATATGTAATAATTTTATCAAATTAGTGTATTGTCATCGGTCCTCAATAAATCTACAAAGTTTCAACGAAATCTGGCCGTTTAAAGTGGGTCAAAATCGCGCCCAAAGAAGTCGGTTACAAACAAACAAACTTACAAACATACAGGTGAAGCTAATATAAAGCGTGTAAAATTATGAACTTTGGAGAATGAAACGAATATGATATTCATATATCACTTGAAAGAGAATTTGGTCTAGAAAGTTAAAACACATCTTACTTAAAGAATTGAGGAATAAAATGAAAGTATTCTTCTTCAGCAGTGATCGCTCACTCACAGTGAAAAATAATATGTCACTTTTAAATCGTTCGATCGATAAAATAGCGCATCAAAATGGATAAAACTAGGTTGCAATGGCATCTATGATTCTTTCTTAACATTAAATACTACGGCTGTACCACAGATATGCAACAAATAAGTTTGGGGCACTGTAGTACCACTAACAGATAACCGTAAATAAAAATGACACTGTAGTACCCACGGACGCTCAAGTGGATAAGCAGCCCACTATAAGTTCTCACTGCTTGGCCTTCTCGCACAAAGAGAGATTTGGGATATAATCCACCATGCTGTCCAAACTGCCTTCGAGTTGACAGTTGACAAACGTCTTCGGATATTGTGGCCCTCAAACATGTCGGTTTCCTCACGATGTTTTATTTATATAAAACAACTAGCTGACCCGGCAGACGTAGTATTGCCTTAATAAAAAAAAAAAAAAAAAACTAAATATACAGTAGCCGATTCTCAGACCTACTGAATACGCATATAAAATTTGGAAATAATTGGTCAAGCCGTTTCGGAGGAGTACGGTAACAAACACTGTGACACGGAAATTTTATATATAAGATTATGATTGTACAAGGTATTGGAAGTAAAGATCAACCTAAGAAGATGTGGATGAATTGTGTGAAAGAGGATATGAAAGAGAAAGGAGTGACTGTAGATATGACGGCTGACAGAAGAGTGTGGAAGCAAAAAACGGGCTGTGCCGACCACACATAGTGGGAAAAGGCGAAGGCAAAGAAGAATTATGATAGATATCAAATGCAAGATGACCGCCACTGCATAAGTCGTCGAGGGTATTTATATTACACGCTTTATATTAGCTTCACCTGTATGTATGTTTGTAACCGACTTCTTTGGGTGCGATTTTGACCCACTTTAAACGGCCAGATTTCGTTCAAACTTTGTAGATTTATTGAGGACCGATGACAATACACTAATTTGATAAAATTATTCCATTTTTTTTGTATTTTTGTTTGTAACCGACTTCTTTGGGCGCGATTTTGACCCACTTTAAGCGTGTTTTTTAGTTTCTTTTAAACTATTTTTTTTTTAAATTTATACTTGTCTAATCTACCCTACCTTGCTCCACAGACTAACAATCTCCGTGGACCTGCCAGTGGAGTTCGTCCACCTGTACATTAGCAACTGCATATCTACGTGCGAGACCATACGTGACCGCTACATGCAGAACCGGCTCGTGCGGCTCGTCTGTGTCTTCTTACAGTCGCTCATTAGGAACAAGATCATTAACGTCAAGGTATACACGTTAACATTAAGATATGGCCATTAACATCAAGATATACTCATTAACATTATGATATGGACATTAACATCAAGGTATACACATTAACATTAAGATATGGCCACTAATACCAAGGTATACCCATTATCACTTAGATATGGCCATTAACATGAAGGTATACCCATTAACATTAAGATATGGCCACTAACACCGAGGTGTACCCATTAACATCAAGGTATACCCATAAAGTTAATATGGCTACTAACACCAAGGTATACCCATTAAGATGAAGATATGGCCATTAAAATCTTACTTGACTCTTAACGAGTGAAGTTGTTTCAAGGAAATACCAATAGATGGCGCTAAAAATCGTATCATTCGATACACGTAAACAACCGTTTGTAACCGGTTATACAAACATTAAACAATATATTTGCTTCATTCCAGGAATTGTTTATAGAAGTGGAAGCGTTCTGCGTGGAGTTCAGTCGCATCAGAGAGGCAGCTGCTCTGTTCAGACTCCTGAAACAACTTGACGCTGGAGACGGTCATAAGGAGGCAAAGGATACTTAAATTTACCACAGAGCTTAGAAATGAAACGATAAAGTTGACGAGCGAAACGAAGTCTGAATCAAGGAGTTTGTACCAACTAATCGGGTGGTACAAACTGCTTTTCTTTAGAAACCATTGTAGCCAATCCTATGTTTTTAAGGTAACCTATAAATTGTAAACGAAAAAAAAATATCGAATAAATGTTTAAAGGCTGTCTAAAGAACCACTCTAAGAATATTTATACTATTTTGGTGGATTGGTACCGACTCATCAAAAATCAAAACTCAATTTTTTGAACCACTTTTTTTTTCAAATTCATAAGTCTGAACGGTGTTGTATTTCGTGTGTCGTACCATTTATTTTTCCTGTTATTCACATGATGAATAGTTTTATATATTGAAAAATACTCGTTTTAGAATTTAAAACGGTTTGGCTTTCTGAATGTCATAGTGGAATTAAACAAAACAAATCTTAGTATTTTTTGTAGATAAAGATATTATCTAGAATCGTTATAGAGCTTATAATTTTTTTTTGTCATATTCAAAATGAATGCTGATGTTTTTTTTATACTATGATGGGTTTTCGCTTGATCACAATTCACCTGATGGTAAGCGACATTGTGATCTAAGATGACTAACGCACCTATCAAGGAGGAACCGGTTCACTTGTGCCTTGAAAATCTCAAGATTATATGTATAGGTTTCAGGGAATTGCCATTTGGCATGGTGTTCCATACCTTGGCAAAACGCTTAGTGCGCATTTTAGGTATCTCCGCAGTAAAACGATGCCGCTTTAGTGTTTTCCTGCTTTTTTCCTAATTTCAAATCCGACAATCTTTCCATCATTAGGAAAGATTTATCTAGTAAAAGGAAGTTCACCCACGAGGTGGACTGACCAAATCAAGGCAGCAGTTGGAGGCTCCTTGAACGACTGTAGCCGGATGACATCCAGCAGGCAGAGATGGCGAGATGTCGTGACGGAAATTATATCCGCCCCCTCTAGTGACCCTCCATGACGACCACTACCGCTCTGACAAGAGCGTCACGAATAAGAAGAAGAATCTAGTTAAAGTCGTTCCACATGTCTACATTTGTAGAAATACTAACATTCCGGACTGCCAATCAAAGAGTCCTGGGTTCAATTCCAGGTACGGCCAACATCTTTGTGATGTACTAAATTTGTTGGCTGTCAATCTGGGTGTTAAATATGTATCGAAATAGAGTATTTATGTATGTATATGTAGTGTATCAGTTGTGTAAGCAACCATAATACGAACTAGAAATGGGTATGGGGGTAACCAGTTGAGTGTGAAATGTGTCCTAATATTTATTTAAGTCTTCTTTTTATTAGCCAAGTTGCCAAGCTCTGGTGTCTAGAGATTTCAATTCATCCATTTAAGTAACTACTTCTTACTAAACCTAATTATATGCTGTGAAGTGATGTCATAACTTATGATGTTTTTAGTGACAAATTGAGTCCTAATTTAACTAAATTTGTTTTAAAAAATCTAAATCAGTTTTTCTCTGGAATATAGGTGGTACGAATATATTTTTTTTTGGTACATATACTTATTTACCTAGATAAATAAGCTAGCTAATTTATTTGAGCCAATTGTAATGCCTTAATCAAATTATTTCATTTCATTTCATTATGAAAAAAAAAATAGAAATTAGCCATGTTTCGGCAGACCTTAAATAATTACTCATTAATGTTTCTTTTGTTACTTGAATACAATGTTTAGTTTAAAAGAATAAGTAACTTTAATTTAGAAATAGATAATTTTCCTATTTATTGTAAGTAGGAATTTGTACAGAATAAGATTTATCAATAAAATACTTATGGCTCTTCCAATTTTTGGATAATTGAAATTGAATATTTCCGCTTATAAAACGGTCACACTTTTATTATTAATATTGAAGTTGGAATGAGTCCGCGTGCGGATCTCGTCGGCGACGGTCCATGTAACACTCGCCCCTTATGATGGTGCTCGGAAAGCACCGAAACTGTTGGATTAATTCCAATTTTTAATTATTATTAAACTCATTCCAACTTCATTATTATGGATATTGTCCAAGAATTGTGAATATGCCAAAAACAAATATAATTCCACAAGTTTTATTGCAATAACTAACTACAAATAGATATTATCAATATGTACTCTACTTAGCACCACCCAAGATTTGCCTGATTTCATCATTCTCAGCTAAATCTAGCGGAGTCTTTCCATCTTCATCTTCTAGCAATGATGCTCCGGCATTTACCAGGATCTTTGTGGATTCCACATGTCCACAAGACACAGCATAATGTAGGGCAGTCTGTCCGGAATCATCTTTAGCATCAACTGGACATCCTCCCACTAAAGCTGCTTTTAAAGACTGAACAGCGTCTCTGTCTGCCGCCCAGTGCAGTGCAGTCAAACCATCCTCATCTCTCTCATGTTTATAGTCGGGGTTCTCTGACAGTAGCTGGGTGACTCTGTCTGCAAAGTTTTCTCGGGCAGCATCAATCAAAGATGAAGAGTTTTGAGCAAAATCTGTATATGCATCGTCCAAGTGTCGTAGAGTAGATACTGACACCCAGGTCTCTCCGCCTCCTTCAGTTGATCTGGACTGCGGGTTTGAGAATTCGGGATCATATTTCTGAACAAGGGCAATATACTTTTCTTTTGCTTCATCACAGGGCATGTCCCCTATTTCCCTCCACGCCTCCCACTTTTTCCTCCCCCGAGCATCAAACCAGCCCGGCTTGGGAGTGTCACACTTACCCTCCGTGCCTTGCTTGTACAGACCATACAGCTCCAGTAACTGGTTGTTATTTAGGTTACCAGTGATCTTCCTGACATGGGTGGACGCCTTGTTGAAGGCTTCATCTAGAGGAGACAGGTCATTGTCGGAGAAGTCTGAATCAGGATACTCAGGCAGCGCTTCGGCCATTATAAATGCTAAATAAGGACTATAATCCTCAATACTACTACACTAAGCTAATTATTCTGTGCCTGCACTATGACATTGAGTCCCTCGAGGGTGTGTACAGGCTTGTTAATGGCCTCGGTGGCATGGGAGGAGCTGAGGAACTCTATGAAGCCGTAGCCCTTGCTGAGGCCGGTGGAGCGGTCGAACACGACGCGCGCGCTCTGTATCGGTCCGAACTGGGCGAAGTACTCGCGCAGTTGGCGATGGCCCACAGTCCAGGGCAGGTTGCCCACGTACAGGCGCGCCGCGGCCATGCTAGGCCGACACCTCCAGCAGATGCAGCGCGCGCGGCCCGCTCAGCGCGCGGTAGTCCACGCCCGATCGCTCGCCCTCCGCTTCCAGGTCCAGCACCGCACCGCGCAGCCCCCACTTGCTCAGCAGCGCCTCAATGGACCAGTCCGCGCTGCGCTCCTGGTAAGAACACAAAAAGCGCGCGTCAGTGCCGTCCAGCAGGTACGCGACGGTCGCGAGCACCTCCTCGAACTGCGCGGGGTCGTAGAAGCAGTCGGAGGCGAGGATGAGATCGAGCGGCCGCAGGGCGTGTACGTCGGGCAGGAACAGGCCCCAGGCCAGCCCGAGCAGGCGCACGTCCCGACCCGGGGCGAGCGCGTTGGCCTCGCAGCAAGCGGCCAGGTGGTGCAGCGAGCGGGGGAGCGCGACGCTGTCCGTGAGCGTGACACGGGCGCCGCACTTGGCGGCGAGGATGCCGGGCAGGCCGGTGCCGCAGCCCAGCTCGAGCACGCGGAGCCCGCGCAGCGCGCGCCGCTGCGACCACAGGTACCACGCCAGCAGCGGTGCTGACGCCCACGTGTAGAACGAGTACCCCGCCGTGCGCAACTCCGGTATCACTATCTCTAGATAATCACCTCGCGTGTCGCCGTTGCTAGTCGCTTTGCCGCGGAACACAAACTTCTTCAGCTGACCGTTCACAGACCTACCATCGCTCATTGCATAAGCGATGTGCAGTGCTGGGAAATTGAGAAAATTCTCGATTTTCCAACGCAAAACGATAAGCAAAGAATGAAACCAATGAGGACGAATGAATGATGGATTGACAATAAAACCAAACGTCAAATTTGACAGTTTATGATTGCCAGAGTAAGAGAATTAAAATCAATGAAAATCCTATTGAATCCTGTAAGAAAATGATAAAATGGGCCTATGTGTTATGATCTTGTTAAACTATCATGTTATACCTTCACAATATTTCTTCACTTCAATATTGTGTAATATTTGGATATGGGGGAAAAATGTGCTAATAATGATCATTCCATTTTTTTAATGATATAAAGACAAAAATGGTCGATTTGGTTGCCTACAAACTGTTAATAGTTGTTTATTAGTCGATAAAACATTATTTCTATAAATTTTTGTTCATATGAGCTATGTGGCGAAGCTCTCGAGTATAAAGGCCTCTGACTTTGATTAGGGAAATAATAATGGTTCCGAAAAACAAATTAATCTCCAGCGATCTGTGGCCGACTATTATTCTAATTAACCAGCGTTATAATGAATTACCGACGAAATACCCAAAACATAAACGAACAAAAATATCCAATTTAATAACAATTAAGAACATGTTCAAACTACATTTTTTCCTAAAAGAAAATGGATCTTTGAATAACAAAACTAAACTTCCAAATAGAATACTGAACCTCCGACAAAATTACTAAGTTACCGACAACAGAGGTTTTGTCAAAATTATCATATTTTTACAACTTGCATGAACTGTTTTAATTGCTATTGTTAGTTATCAAATTTATTTTTTAACTCGCTGTTCCTGTTAAATACCTCAACTGTTCGGCCCGTGCGTATAGGGTTCGGATCGCGTTTGGCTGTTTTTGTTGCTATTAGTTAGGTTAGGTTTTTTTTAATATTTTTATTTGTTCAGCACACCATAGACACCTGGGTCCATGCCTTTTGTTATTATTTACATTAATTATTAACTTATTATTATTATTATTGCAAGTTAGGTTAGGTTAGTAGAATAGTATTTTCAGTTGAATGTTGTTCTAACTTCTTAACGCCTGAAATAGGTAAGCATACCCGTGGTAAGTAAAATTCTTGATATATGATGCAAGTAAAAGTTATTGTTACAAGTACATTTTTATATTTTTATAAGTTTCTGTATAACCACTCAGAATAATATTTTCAGTATAATGTTACAGTTAAAATAGCACCACAGTCTATGAAATATGAAAGATAATTTATGAATTAATAGTAGGCATTTAAAGATAAATATTACAAAGCATAGTTTTCAGTAGAACGTTATTTATGCTGGTAGAGAAGTATTATCGCAATAAACAAACATGTTTATTTTTCGAAGATTTCAGTATCTCATTCGGTCGTTTCATCATTTTTATTCGGACAAAAGTAGTCGGAAAGTTAGTATTTTAGGCAGTAAATTTAATATTTTGAGTAAGGACAATTCTCCTTTTTTTGTTATGGAGCTTTTATTACTACCCCTTTGATTAATGACTACTTGTAACTTAAGAGTACCCATCCATAAAGAATGTCCGCATCGACCATTGCTTAACCTCGATAATCGCGTCAGATTACCTTAGTTAGCCAAGCTTCAGGCGCTACACTTCCATATAGAACTTTTTCTGTGAAGCACAAATTTTGTTAACATAATATTATGTGGATGTCTTAGATTAAATTATTGTATTTCAGCGGGGTTGCTATTAAATATCGTTGTGAGATTTAACTTTTGCTTTAATGCTTAATTTGTCCATCATCGGCTATAGTAAAAATAACACAAATACAAATTAATATGACTGCATCGTCCGTTATATTGAAATCTGTTTTTTTTATGTTTACCAAAAAAATAGGTAAAACATCAAGTACGGCAATTCTTAACTTATTTACCCCCGGTTCATTCAATTAGTTATCAGTCGTTCTATCCAGGTTCTATCACACACTTAAATTTACGAATCTCGTACTTAGTTCACTCAACAACTTTTGCATGTTGAGGAAAGTTGTATTATTTCCGGTGAAATATTTTTAATTTAATATTTTGTAACAAATACATTAAATCATGTCTGCTGCGTGTAAAGGTGAGTTAGATTTGCATTTAACCATTATTTTCCGTGTCTGTCTGTGTGCCAAGTCCACAATATGTACCGTGGGGTCAAATTCCACGTCCTTAAACTGTTAAAATATTTTGTTACGATGAAAGTACTAAATGAAGTGTTTACTTTTACTTTATTACTTGTAATTATAGTTTTAGAACAGTATTTAAACTCCACTTCTACAAATAGACATTTTAAAAAGTATAAGATTACGATAAGTATATCCTTATTATTATTGAGTGTTATCAATTCAATGTTTTTATAAGTTCATTAGCCTTTGAATTACGGTTGACAATGAAACTATACCACTACTCCAGTACTATCCCATTTACTATCGGATTCAAATGCGATACTATGCAATAAACGACCGTTAAATTATGGTTAAATTATAAGCCGTGACGTAAGTTGCTAATTACAACTACTAACTAGGTATAATACCTACACCGAAATATAATATTATTTTTCGTATTAAATTGAAAATATAATTAATATGTCCCAAACAATAAAAGTCAGGACCCTAAACTTGAAAAGTCAGTCGCCACCTAACGGTGCATGCCTGCAGCCTGCTTGTGAGCCAGTTATTCCAGATTAGGCATGCTACTAAGGTAGAACCCTTAGACCAAGAGTGTTGCTAGCTTGTGTGGTTACTGACACTGCTATTCAAATTGTATGAAAATCTAATAAATCTTGCAAACCTTGAAATCAGTGCACAGTGGACAGTGGACTTTGAACATTGACATTGAACAATGGACATCATGTGAACTGTTAAAAATACAATTTCAACTCAGTGTGATTTAGTCACATCAGCATAATGCTGCTCGCATATAAATAAATATTAGGACACATTTCACACACGGCTGGTCAGCCCAATACTGAACTATTTCTAGTTTGTATTATGGTAGCTAACACAACTGATATACTATATACATACATAATTATACATATATGTACATACATACATATTTTATTTAGATACATATTTAACACCCAGACCCACAGCCAACAAATTGAGTTAAGTACAAAGATGTTGGCCGTGCCGGGAATCGAACCTGGAACCTTCTGATTGACAGTCCTGCATGGTAACCATTACGCCAATGAGGTTGTCAATGAGTAGGCATAATAAATATCTAATAGATATAAATATCTATGTGTTTGAGATAAATATTTTGTTATTATTTTGTTGTAGCCATACTGTGATAAGACTAGATTATTAATATCCTACTTTATTACCAGTCTTAATATAAGAAGATATGGGGTTCCAAAGTCCATAAGTAAGCTTATAGTACCTCAGATACCATAGATAGGATAGTAATGTATAAAAATGTTCTTTTAATAGTATAGTTGGATACCTACTGGAACTTGATGCTTTTTTTTAAAGGAACCAGCCAATAGATGAATTATTTTACTACAATTTTTATCTCTCAAAATAACAATTAATAGTGTTCCTTATACTCGTATTAGTAACTAGGGTAAAAAGCTGTCTCTTGCAATCGAGGTAAACCTTGGGTTTGGAAATATTCTGCTTTAAGAACCTTATTAAATCTTATATATAAAATGTCCATGTCGCAGTGTTAGTTACTGTACTCCTCCGAAATGACCAATTTTTACCAAATTTTATATGCATATTCAGTATGTCTGAGAATCGGCTACTATCTATCTTTCATACTCCTAAGCGAGGCAAAACAACGTTTGCCGGATCAGCTAGTAAATAAATAAAAAAAACATAATTCACCATACCAGCACCACACAAGTGGAAGTTGGCGGATGACACATAATTGATTTTTTGTTACACAATAAAACTAGGTATCTGACCTACATCTAGTCATACCCATCTGTGTATATCTAACCATAACCACACGAGTCTGCGACTCTAGGAAGAGCATGTCTAGTTAGAAATTACTGGCTCTAATTATTGATTAGATAGATAGATAGATAAATTCTTAATTAGACAAAAAATAAAAAGCTAGTAAAATATAATTAACTTAAAATTAGTGTGCCACAATTAGCAGCGTTATCACTTAAAGCGATCTCTTCCAGGCCTTTGGATGGAAAGGAATTTATGAAACTGAAGAAGGATGTAGTGTACAATAAAGAAAAATAAAAAACAAACATTATAATATTAATAATACAAGATATAACCTAATACATAATATATAAAATATATATAATATACTAATAAATAACGTACCAAATTACTTGAGTAATAAAATAACATTATAAATAAATAAACAGTATCTAATTGAAAGAAGAAAGTGAATTGTCCCAGGGCTATGAAGATAAATACCACTCTTCCACAAGTTTGCTAAAAGTATCAATCATCTGATTAATCTATCTAATGTACTTGTCGCAGGTATTTTCATCGTAGGCGCCAAGCGCACCCCTTTCGGGACATTCGGTGGTGTGTTCAAGAACACGTCAGCGACTGAGCTGCAGACCCTGGCTGCCACAGCCGCGCTGAAGGAAGCTGGAGTGGCTCCGGAACAGGTGGACTCTGTCGTCGTGGGTCAGGTCATATCGGTGAGTGATAAGTTTAATCCATATCAAGGGTTTTATACCCAGAGAATACCAACGGGACCTCATTACTAAGACTCCGTCTCTCTCTGTCTGTCACCAAGCTATATCTTAAAGATTAGACAGTTGTAAGTTTTAGAGACGATGTATATCTGTTGCCGTTATAAGAACAAATACTTACAAAAACCCATACAACAGGGGTAATTTTATGCCGTTTTCCCTAATATCATTTCAAGAGACGTGTGTTTAAGGGTCAGATGATCCACTTCTGTTACGTCACATAGTTCACCTTTGTTTCGTCAGATGGTCCTCCTCTGATACGTCACTTAGACCACCACTGTTACGTCAGATGGCCCACTTTTGTTATGTCACACAGCCCACCCCCGTTACGTCAGATGGTTCATCTCTGTTGCTTCACATAGTACATCAGATGTTTTATCCCAGTTACTTCAGATAGTTTACCCTTATTACGCCACATAGTCCGCCTCTGTTGCGTCACATATTCTACCTCTTTTGCGTTAGATGGACTATCCTTGTTACGGCATATAGTGCATCTATTACGTCAGATGGTCCACCTCTGTTGCGTCAGATGGTCCATCTCTGTTGCTTCACATAGTACATCAAATGGTGCCCAGTTAATTCAGATGGTCACCCCTGTTACGGGACATGGTCCGCTTCTATTGCGTCACATAATCCAACTCCTTTATGCCAGATGGGCTATCCCTGTTACGTCAGATAGTCTATCCTTGTAACTTCAAAAATATTAATGTACAACAAGTTGCCAGAGAAAATAACAAATCTTAATAGTAGTATGTTTAAACAGAAAATAAAGAGTTTTTGTGAAAATAATTCCTTTTATAATTTAAGCGAATATATGAATATGGAGTTTGCTGAATCGTTATTCATGTGTAAACAGTAGTATTTTAAATTTAATAAACATGGAAAACAAGTGCTAACGTGTGTAGTATTTAATGGGGTAGAATATTTATTTAATGAAATTTGTAAGTTTATTTAATTTTATCTAACTAATGTTTTTAAGTATTAAGTAATTATTGTAGTATGACTTGCCTTTAACGTATGTTATTTAGGGCTAATAAAGTTCTGTATTTCTGTCACTTGCTTCTCATCTATTAAGTCGAATGGTCCACTCCGCCCTGTTACGTCAGATGGCCCACCTCCGCCCTGTTACGTCAGATGGCCCACCTCCGCCCTGTTACGTCAGATGGCCCACCTCTGCCCTGTTACGTCAGATGGCCCACCTCTGCCCTGTTACGTCAGATGTTCCACCCTTGTCGTCAGATGGATGTTTATCCAAGTGTGTGTGTTCACGCAGGCGTCCCAGACGGACGGTATCTACACGCCCCGTCACGCGGCGTTGAAGGCCGGCATCCCCAAGGAGCGGCCCGTGCTCGGCATCAACAGGCTCTGCGGCTCCGGCTTCCAGTCCGTCGTCAACAGCGCACAGGTACATGGCTCTTTGGGCGGGGAGAGCAGCGGCAATGCGCGAAGCGGTCCTGCTATCCTGCGCGGACGGCCCCCGTCGTGAGATGGGACACCGTGAGGTTTTAGTCGGTAGTGACGGCCCTATGGCCGTCGAGTCCGACATACCCCGCTCGCCTCCCCCAGGCTTGTAGCGGGAGATGCGTAAATGCATTTCCTCAGGAAAAAAAAAAAGGTACATGGCTCTTTGCAGAGGTACCCCTCTTAGGGAAGCAGCACCGGATCTTCAGATTTCTATTCGCAGCGGCGTTCTTCGATATAAAGTTAATGTTAAGTTTGTGTGCATGTGTGACGCTCCAACACCTGGATCGATTTTGATGAGATTTGTTATTAAGATAGGCGAAGACCTTGGATTAACACATAAGCTAATTTCTATCCCGAAAACAATTGTGGTTCCCGTGGGATACGTAAGTAACTTCAAAATCTATGTTACTCCTTCACGCTCCAACCTTTCAGTTTTGTATAGGTTACATTTCTGAATGGACTAAGTCGATACACAAGTAAATTTGTGTTTGAATGACCAATGTCTTGTTTTTCAAGTTATGTGTGGATTTTCACTCGCTTTACGGTGAAGGAAAAAAAACATCGTGAGGAAACCGGCATGTTTGAGGACCACAATATCCGAAGACGTGTGTCATCTGCCAACCCGCACTTGGCCATCGTGGTAGATTATGGCCTGTATCTCTCTCTCCTCGTGAAAGAAAGCCTCGAGTCCCATCAGTGGGAACGTATAGTGGGCTGCTAATGCCTATTGGTATCTTTATATTTATCTTTATGCAGGATATCCTGACGGGCGCGGCCAGTATCTCGCTGGCTGGTGGAGTGGAGAACATGTCTCAGGCACCGTTCGCGGTCCGCAACGTGCGCTTCGGCACCATGCTCGGCGCCACATACGCCTTCGAGGACACGCTCTGGGCAGGTCTGTACATCCATATACTAACCGTTCGTGTGTTGAATGACATTAGCCCATTTTGTATTATTTGTTAGAAAAAGTCCAAGTTCCAAGTTTTAGTTTTACCCACACCGGCTCCCGGTATGTCAACAGTTGCGGCGAAAATGTGTTTATACCGGGAGCCGGTGTTTCAACATACAAGTGGCTTAAACATACATAATAGACATGTACATACAATAGACGCTCAACCTCTTGGTGATAATCATTCGATACACGTAACGCCATCTCTTCGAATTTTCTTGAAACTACTTCACTCGGGTCACGCACTCCACCATCGTAATATCCTAAGTACGAGAGGTAGCACATGCGAGAACTGGTATGAAAGGGTTGAATAGTATAAGAATAGGCTCCGAAATATCTACATATCGGAGGTAGGTGTAAAATTCTATTAAAAAAAAAAACATCGTAACAGAAATACAGAACTTTATTAGCCCTAAATAACATACTTTAAAGGCAAGTCATACTACAATAATTACTTAATACTTAAAAACATTAGTTAGATATAAAATTGTTTTAAAAAACAAACAACCGACTTCAAAAACACAACTAAAAAGGGAAAAATAATTTTAAGCCTTAATCAAATCAAGAATATATAAATAGAATAGGAGAGTTTATTTCATGTTCTTATAAAAAACTATTTGCAATTTTTACTAATCCTGTATTCTTGGAGTCGGTGCCAGCAAAGAAAGACAATTGAAAATAGTTTTTTTTTAACAAACATTAATTTGTTCTTATTAGATGGCACCGACTTCAAGAATACAGGATTACTAAAAATTGTAAATAGTTTTTTATAAGAACATGAAATAAACTCTCCTATTCTATTTATATATTCTTGATTTGATTAAGGCTTAAAATTATTTTTCCCTTTTTAGTTGTGTTTTTGAAGTCGGTTGTTTGTTTTTTAAAACAATTTTATTTTTATATTTTTAGTGGTTGGTAATGATATTTTGTTTAAGTTTAGCTATGGAGAGCCAAATAAACTTCACGATGAAAAAATTTGGCGTGTGCCAGGCAGGCAACCAATTCGGAGCAAATCGAGCTGGATGCGAGCGAAGCGAGCTATACGCGAGCGAAGCGAGCGCCAAAAATTTTCACCGTATTTGTCCCAACCGTTTGAGCATAAAAAAGTACAAAGCAGCACAAATTTCATAACGTTTGTTGTGTCAAAACGTACTAGTACCAATTGCGAGCAAAGCGAGCGCGAAAAATTTTCACCGTATTTGTTCGAACCGTTTGAACATAAAGAAATCCAAAGCAGCACAAATTACATAATGTTTGTTGTGTCAAAACGTACTAGAACCAAGTGAGAGCGAAAAGAGGTGGATGCGAGCGAAGCGAGCTATGCGCGAGCGAAGCGAGCGCGAAAATTTTCACCGTATTTGTTCCAACCGTTTGAGCATAAAGAAGTCCAAAGCAGCACAAATTACATAATGTTTGTTGTGTCAAAACGTACTTAAACCAAGTGCGAGCGAAAAGAGATGAATGCGAGCGAAGCGAGCTATGCGCGAGCGAAGCGAGCGCAAAAATTTTCACCGTATTTGTCCCAACCGTTTGAGCATAAAAAAGTTCAAAGCAGCACAAATTATATAATATTTGGAGTGTCATAAGCCCAGAACATCCTGGGGGAAATTCGAACGAAGCGGGATAACTCCTAGCGAAGCGAGCGCGTAAATATTTTCCTTATCCGTTCGAGGGTCTTGTCTATTAATATATCAAATTTTACAGTTCCTTCTTCCACTAAGTATGACCCAAGTGGCCAAGCTCTGGCGTCGAGAGGTTTTTCAAGCCCCTGATTTAGTTTGAACCCTGCTTGTACTAAGAGTAGTGGTCCAGGCCCAACAAATTAACGTGTTATCCGAAGCACAGTAACGCCCAGATGAAAATATCACATTTTTTTATGGAAGTCTTGTGCATGGTTAGCCACCCAAAGACTGGCCGCATGGGCCGTTGCTTAGCCTCGATGTTCGCGTCAGATTACTTCTGTTAGCCAGGCTGCTAATTTTATGAGCGAAATCTGTATTGCCGTATGAGCGCGAAGAAGTAAAATAGGTTATCGAGTTATTTGGGCTTCCCACGGGAATAGCAATGACTTTTAAGATAAAAAAAATACATACAGTCGAATATATAACCTCCTCCTTTTTTAAAGTCGGTTAAAAAGTAACCTTCGTGTTATACAAGGTCTAGTCTACCCCCTATATCAAATTTTAGCGAAATCAGTGTGTCATGTGTTATTTGGTGCATCCCACGGGAACAATAATTATTTTCGGGATAAAAAGTAGCCTATGTGTAAACACATAGTCTAACCTATCTTCATTCCAAATTTCATCAATGTCAGTACAACCGTTCGAGCGTGAAGAAGTTCAAAAGATTTATATGTTATTTGGTGCATCCCACGGGAATAGTATTTATTTTCGGGATAAAAAGTAGCGTATGTGTTAACACATAGTCTTACCTATTTTCTTCTCAAATTTCATGAATATCAGTACAGCCAAACGAGCGTGAATCTCTCTTCATGCGTAAAAATAACCTAACTTTTTAGGTTTTTCTTCGATTTCCCTAGGAGTCCATCATCAGAACCAGTTTTAGTGACAATGGGACCAATTCAGAACCATACTCTTTCAATTAAAAAAATAATTTTGAGAATCGATCCACAAATGGCTGAGAAATCGGTGAACATACATAAAAAAAAAAAAAAATACATACACGTCGAATATATAACCTCCTCCTTTTTGAAGTCGGTTAAAAATTAAATAAACTTACAAATTTCATTAAATAAATATTCTACCCCATTAAATACTACACAAATTAGCACTTGTTTTCCATGTTTATTAAATTTAAAATACTACTGTTTACACATGAATAACGATTCTGCAAGCTCTATATTCATATATTCGCTTAAATTATAAAAGGAATTACTTTCACAAAAACTATTTATTTTCTGTTTAAACAAACTACTATTAAGATTTGTTATTTTCTCTGGCAACTTGTTGTAATATCACTATGCACTGCAACGCTTTTCAGAACTTGGCGGCAGCTAGGCTTCACGTTCGATTTGCAGCGCCATCTATTAGTTTTTTTATTACTTCACTCGGATCAAGCAAACTACTATGGTTATATCACTAAGCGACTGCAGCGCTTTACGGAATTTGGCACATTTAATTTGGCATTTATTCCATAGCGACAGCTTACGTAACAGAAGGCACTTATTTGATGTGGTACGATTGTAAACAAGAGATTGAGTGTGTATCAAATTTTAAGTGGTACGATTGTAAACAAGAGATTTAGTGTGTATTATGTTTGAAGTGGTACAAATGCAAACAAGAGATTGAGTGTGTATTATTTTCAAAGTGGTACGATTGTAAACAAGAGATTGAGTGTGTATTATATTTGAAGTGCTACGATTGTAAACAAGTGATTGAATGTGTATAATATTCGAAGTGGTACGATTGTAAACAAGAGATAGAGTGTGTATTATATTCGAAGTGGTACGATTGTAAACAAGAGATAGAGTGTGTATTATATTCGAAGTGGTACGATTGTAAACAAGAGATTGAGTGTGTATTATATTTGAAGTGGTACGATTGTAAACAAGATATTGAGTGTGTATTATGTTTGAAGTTGCACGATTGTAAACAAGGGATTGAGTGTGTATTGTATTTATTAGTGCTATGACATTGTCCAGGTCTCTCGGACTCGTACTGCGGGTTGCCCATGGGTATGACGGCGGAGAAGCTCGGCGCGCAGTTCGGCATCACGCGTGACGAGGTCGACAACTACGCGCTGCAGAGCCAGCAGAAGTGGAAGAAATGTGAGTGTTCAATAC
This sequence comes from Mellilla xanthometata, assembly GCA_035578125.1. NCBI lineage: Eukaryota > Metazoa > Arthropoda > Insecta > Lepidoptera > Geometridae > Mellilla > Mellilla xanthometata. Next base: position 1,031,479 of record JAPUBQ010000001.1, read on the forward strand.
ATGACATTTATTGAAGTTCTATACACACAGACGCTCGTACAGTTTAGCAAGCCGGCAGAGCTTTTTTCGGGAGAAGACATTGGCTTCCAATATACAGTTTATGCAACTAGTTTGGAAACCTTTGGTTTCCATATAATTTTGTTGATTTTTATTTAAAGATATTTTGTACTTGTATTTGTATTTGTAGAGGTGGAAGAAATGTGAGTATTGAATTATTTTTTCCTTTCCGTAACTAAAAGGTAAAAACGAGACCCTACTACTAAGCCTCCGATGTCTGTTTGTTTGTCTGTCTAAATGCCACCAGGCTAAATCTCAAAATCGGTGATAGCTAGAAGGCTGAAATTTTCACATATTATTTGTTTCCCGTGGCACTATAACGAAAAAAATAACTAAAAATAAATAATATTAAGGAGGTTCCCCATAAAACGTGTTTTTGCCATGTGTTTATAAATATATAATAAATAAATAAAATAAATAAATAATAAATAAAGTGTATTTATGATTGGTACGGAACTCTTCATGCACGAGCCCGACTTGCACTTTTCCAATGATATTTATTTATTACTAGCATCCCGTCCCGTCCCGGCTTCGCACGGGCTTTTAAATAATCTGAGTATCAAAGAGAAACCAAATATAGCCTAGGTTAACTCCATTTAAGAGTTTTCACTAAAGGATAAAATCACGTGTCCAAGGACTGCCTTATCGACCGTCGCCAACCTCGCCTCAGATCATCTTTCTTAGCCGAGCTACAGCTGCTTGTTTCATCTGCCAACCCGCACTTAGCTGGCTTGGTGGATGAAACAACAATGGCCTATGTCTTATTACTTGGCTTGTTATTGTATTCTGAAAAAAAAAATATCATCTGTGTATTATCATATAGTTGGCAAAACAAACATCATTGTGATATTACTAAGCAGTGATAAGATAGGAAGAGTAGAAAATAAACTATGAACGATTATTATTAATATTTAATCTATATTTTGACGTCCTCGTTGGCGTAATGGTTACTCTGCATATTTATTTGAAAATCCTGTATAAGATACTTTCTACTGAAAAAAGTTTTTTTTTAAAACACGCACACGGCTGGTTAACCCCATATTGAACCATTTCTAGTTCGTATTATGGTAGTTAACATAACTGATATACTACATACATATTTTATATGGATACATATATACTATTCTATTCGTGTATTGTATGGTACCCAGCGAACGACGCTGGCGTGTTCAAGGCGGAAATCGAACCGGTGACCCTGACGATCAAGCGCAAGCAGGTGACGGTGGAGACGGACGAGCACCCTCGCCCGCAGACCACGCTCGAGGGGCTCAAGAAGTTGCCGCCCGTCTTTAAGAAGGAAGGTCTGGTCACCGCGGGCAGCGCATCGGTAATTATTATCCTCTTTTAACCCCTCCACCTATTACCCCCCTCCCCACTATTATACTAGTTTAACCCCCCAACTATTAACCTCTGTTAACTTAGCAAATATTTTACTCTTTTTACCCCTTCCCCAAGTATTTATTATCCGTTTTTAATCATCTCAACTATTATCCTCTGTTAACCACCATAACTATTATTCTTTTTTACCCCCCCGCCCCCAATAATTGTCCTCTTTTTACGACCCCCCAAAGATTCCTCTGCTACCCCGCTACTATTATCCTTCTAAACCTCCCCATTGTTTACCTCTGTTAAGCCCTTCCCCCCAAATATTATCCTCTTTTAACCTCCCGAACTATTATCCACTTTTAACCCCCCATCTATTATCTTATCACGAACGGATGGACGGTTTTTTTAATTGTTTATGACTTTTTTAAGCCTTCGGGCGGCTTCAAAACTCTCGACACCTCACATTGGCCACTAAGCTCATACGAAGAAGAAGAAGTTAGTCATCTTATTTATAGATGTAGACAAACTTAATTTTCTTCTAGAATTGCAAAAAAATCTTTGAAACCTTGTATCATATCATTCCTTTGTAAACTGGTATCAGCACATTACTTTGAAACCTTGTATCAACTCATTACTTTGAAACCTTGTATCAGCCCATTACTATGAAACCTTGTATCAGTCCATTACTTTGAAACCTTGTATCAGTTAATTACTTTCAAACCTTGTATCAGCACATTACTTTGAAACCTTGTATCAGTCCATTACTTTGAAACCTTGTATCAGTCCATTACTTTGAAACCTTGTATCAGTTAATTACTTTGAAACCTTGTATCAGTCCATTACTTTGAAACCTTGTATCAGTTAATTACTTTCAAACCTTGTATCAGCACATTACTCTAAAACCTTGTCTCCAGGGTATCAGCGACGGTGCCGGCGCCCTGGTGCTGGCCAGCGAGGAAGCCGCCAAGAACCTGAAGCCGCTCGCCCGGCTGGTGGGCTGGTCGTACGTGGGAGTAGACCCCAGCATCATGGGTATTGGGCCCGTGCCAGCTATTGAGAACCTGCTCAAAGTCACTAAGCTCACCCTCAATGATGTCGACCTGATTGAGGTAAATTGGTCTTTTTCTATCTATACCAATATTATAAAGAGGAAAAGTTTGATTGATTTTTATGTTTGACGCGAATAGGCCCCGAAACTACTGGACCGAGTTGAAAAATTCTTTCACTGTTGGGAAGCTACATTATCTCCGAGTAACATAGGTTTAATTTTGTTTCCCTTTGCTACTCAGATTATTTGGAGCACGTGCTAGTGTCGATAATTTTTTATCGTTTACGATTTATATCGTAAAAATTGTAAAATCAGTATTATACCCGTGTCTTCGCCGTAAAATAGCATATTTTGAAAAATTATATAAATTCCTGCGTAAAGTAGATAGGATTTTTCAGTTTCATTATTTTTAATTCGATGTGCTTTTGTTTTAACGTTTCTTATCCGATAACATAAATTTGATCGAAAGTTTTTTTTTAAATATTCATTTTAAAATTGTTGTGTTACTTAATATAAAATAAAGAAAATATATATTTTGTAGGTAATCTAGAATCGTAAGAACTTAGGTATACTTTAAATATTGTAAATTGTTGATTTTATATGAACTTATTTCGTGATAAATCCTTCCGCCGCTCGGCAGGTGCGTCGTTCAAATTTCGTATGGCGGTGCTGAACTCGACACAATAGCCCTAATCCACCTTCCTCTCGGCAGATCAATGAGGCGTTCGTGGCGCAGACGCTGTCCTGCGCCAAGGCTCTGAAGCTGGACATGTCCAAGCTGAACGTGAACGGCGGCGCCACCGCGCTCGGACACCCGCTCGGCGCGTCCGGCAGCCGCATCACCGCGCATCTCGTGCACGAGCTCAGGTAACTTACTTACAAGCTCACTTTCTTAGCAATACACCACTTACTTAGCAATACAGCACTTACTCAGCAATACACCACTTACTTAGCAATAGAGCACTTACTTAGCAATACAGCACTTAGTTAGCAATACACCACAAGCTTAGTAATACAGTACTAGCTCAGCAATACAGCACTAGCTCAGTAATACAGCACTCGCTCAGCCATACAACATTTGTTCAGCAATAAAATACTTGCTCATCAATACAAAACTTACTCAGCAATACAGCAATTATTCAGCAATAAACCATTTGCTCAGCATTAACAGCACTTACATATCAGCATTTATTCAAGAATATTGCATTCTTCTTCTGTTTCATATATGTGAGCTAAATGGCAAGGTTAAATTGTCGAGTTTTCAAACTACCCAAAGGCTGATCTCTAATGATGATCTGAAAACTAATGACTTGACTTAGTAATATAAGCTTCGCTTAACAATTCTGAAATGATTATGCAAATTAGCACTTATTTATCAAAACAACATTTACTCAGCAACACAGCATTCACTCAGCAATACAACATTTACTCAGCAACACAGCACTTAGTCAGCAATACTACATTTACTCAGCAATATATAATATTTTCAGACGGCGCGGGTTGAAGCGCGCTATCGGATCGGCTTGCATCGGCGGCGGACAGGGCATCGCTGTCATGATCGAGGCCGTTTAAATAATAAGCTCTATTTTATTATCAAAAACAGGTTTCTTCTTATCTAACTCAAAATCTTCTTAAGGGTGGTTTTTCTAAACGTTCTTTCAGTGTACAAATTGCTTATCCACACACTCATGTCTTACAAATGAGAACCTAATTCCTAAAAGAGAAACTAACTCCCTAAAACTCAGGGAATCCTACAGAGGGAGTTAGTGTACCCTTTAGTTACCTGAAGAGGTAAGCTCTGAAACCTATTATTTATGTTCTTTATTAAATTTGCGATTGCTAAAAATCTTATAATTAAATAAAGTGATATATTATTGTTAGTCATTATAACGTATGTACCGTATGTATCTTTTTATAATTTATTTATTTATAATAACACTAGCTGACCGATTTGAAAAATTATTTTACCGTTGAGAAGCTACATTATCCCCGAGTAACATAGGCTATATTTTGTTTCTCTTTGCAACTTAGATTATTTTAGAGCCCGAACGAAGCTAGTGTAATATAATACAAAAAATATAAGATAATTAAGTTCGAGCAACACCGTAAAACACAGCTTGTCATCATTATAAACCTGAAATAATATTTCAAATAAATATTTCAACTTACTGTATCATAAAACAATAATCTCACAAATCTTCAAGATAAGCATTATTCCGAAGCCTACATAGTTACCTAAGATAAAGTAAAAAATTGTTTAAAAATTACTTTTATTGTATGGGAGCCCCCCTTTAATATTAGTTTTGTTTTATTTTATTTATTCCGAAAAGTAATATTTAATTATATATGTACATTCATTTTATTATAATAATATACATTCTTATATTATATGATAAATGTAAATGCCTGCCTGTTATCGTAAATGATACCTATGTAGCAAAAAAAAACAAATAGTTTCTTATATTACCCTCTTTAATATTTTCATTTTTATTATTTTTTGTATTTATTGTCATAGCGGCACGCGAAATACGTCATATCTTATGAAAGTTTCAGCTTTCTAGCTATCACGGTTTCTGAGATACAACCTGGAGACAGACAACGGAGGCTTAGTAATAGGGTCCCGTTTTTACCTTTTGGGTGCGCAACACTAAAATATGAGATTTATTTAATTTCTCTATGACATTCACATTTTTAAATTTTAAAACGACTATTTTGTTTAATTACTACTGAGCGAATTTTACGTCAACGTGTTTTGGAACTTCAATGATTCTTAGCACTGAATTAAAGATAATAAAGCAGAAAAACCATCCTATCATTTAGGCAGGATTTTATATAACTTAAGTTTTTTTCAAAATATGCTATTTTGGTAAAAAAGCGAGTGTGGCTCGGTGGTAATTACGTCTGCTTTTCAATCAGACGGCCCCTGGTTCGATTCCGGCCCTACACCAATGACGTGTTTTTCAAGTTATGTGTGGATTTGCACTCGCTTTACGGTGAAAGAAAACATCGTGAGGAAACCGGCACGTTTGAGGACCACAATATCTGAAGACGTGTGTCATCCGCCAACCCGCACTTGGCCAGCGTGGCGGATTATGGCCTGTATCTTTCTCCTCGTGAGAGAAGGCCCCGAGTCCCAGCAGTGGGAACGTATAGTGGGCTGCTTATGCTTATGCTATGCTTTTTGCTATTTTGGTCCCATAGCGCCTTAAGACGAGTGACTCCGCGAGGCGCGGCTAGTGGTGGATATAAAATTCAGATAATCATAATTATCATGCTGGTTGTTAAACAAGTTAACGTGTCAGTAGTGAGTAGTGAAATCGACGGAGCGCACGTTTGTTGACTTAAAATTGGACTTTGAACATGGCGGTCGCAATAAACAAAGGTCTGTACTTATTTATAAACGTTCATTTTAAAGTTGATTATACTTGTGTACCTACTATGCTTAAGTATATAATTCTCCCCTTAAGATATTCAATCTTGTTCATTGTATTGCAGTTTGTAATTGTAGGTAATATTTTTATTTTTATCTCATTTACATTTGGTTTTTAATTTAAGTGATGTGACAGTTAGGTACTTAAAAACTTTTTGGTGATCAGTCGATTTATAATTAGAATGTCAAATCATATCAACAAATATTTATTGCAATATAATAAGATTAGTTTTCAGGATAAGTCTTTCTGTAGGCATCACAGGTTAATTATTTCGTTTACTCATATTATTTTATGTTTACGTACCGTTTACATTATATCAATACCTACTTTTTAATTTTTCTGATTGTTATCAAAAACTACTATACCTAGGTAGTATGTATGGACTCTACATTGCTAAACAAATCTTATTTACCTATAAGCTATATCGGTCATACACTTCACCTATAGCTATTTAGTAATCTGTGCTAAATATCCTTTTATGCATTTGATGTCAATGAACTTCCTTCCTTCAAGGTCAAAGTGGGTACAGAAAAATAATATAACTTAAAATACAGTGTTTCCAGTTTTCCATATACCATTTATTTTAACCCTTTAATGTAATTGGATTGAAGTTACTATTTAAAGATTTAAAATATACCTAAATGCTTTTATTTTCTTGTTTGATTGTCGTCGCTAATTTACCTTCGCAACAACTCTTAGCAACATACTCCGAGTATAATTATCAGGACAAGTCAGGAGAACCCGGGTATATACCCTTACCTATAAAAAATTGGCCAAGTGCGAGTCGGGCTAGGGCATGAAAGGTTCCGTACCTTCTTTTTCTTCAACCTTTTTCCACTAGGTGTGGTCGGCACAGCAAGTTTTCCTCTTCCACACGATTCTGTCAGCTGTCATATCCACATTCACCCCCTTTTCTTTCCTATCCTCATTTACACACAAGGGTTCCGTACCATTATCTTTAAAAAGGCATAAGGCACGTTTGTTGTATGGGAGTCCACTTTAAATATTTTTTTTAGTTTTATAATTTATTTTAGTTTGAACAGTTTAATATTCCGTGAATGTTTAAATCGTGATGTTTAATCTCTACCTAATGTCGTTATAAAGTTAAAAGATTGCTTAAAGATGACGTTTGTTGTATACAGGCAAAAATATTTATTTTAATTTTATTTAACTATCTATTTCTAAAATTAACTAACATTTATATTATAATGTGAAAATTTTAAGCGTGTGCCTGTTACCGTTATATATATAACTAGATGTTGCCCGCGGCTCCGCCCGCGTGTATGTCACTTTTCGCGTAACCTGTGGAAAAATTCTATTGATTCCAATTCCCGTGCCAATTTTATATAAACATTACATTGCTACGATATCAAAATGAGTCGCATCTGTCTTTCCGCATTCGATTCCTGAGATCTACTTAACCTTTGTTTTTAGCTACTTTGGTGATGATGCGAAAGATTAGATCGTGTTCTCCAAGCAATTTTTTTTATTTAAATAATTAGAATACGCGAACCATACCACCAAGTGGATCACATACTTAAATTCCAATTTAGAAGTATTTAATTTCAAAAACACAAAACTTTCCCTTTGAACTTTAAACCCTAATGGCATACCTTAATGCACTCCTGGCAAATATTATAACAAATTTATTTTAACCATCACATAAGCTACAACCATAACAACTTTCAAGGGTTTAACTTGATAAATAAAGAATTTTCCAAACAAACTTTCACCCTCCCCCCTCCCCCCACAAACCCTTAGTTCATTCCTGGCAAAAAAACTTGATACCATTATTTTTAATTTTACACAAACTATACATATTCCAAATACCATTGCTAGAAGTTCAAAAACATAGAAGTTTCATACAAACTGATTTACCCCCTTTCACCCCCTTAAGGGTAGAATTTCCAAAAATCTATTCTTAGTACACGTTAAAGTACTAAAATATATACACTCTCCAAATTGTACACCTCTAAGTTCAAAAACACAAAACTTTCATTTTTAACTTTAAACCCCCATGGCATCCCCCTTAATGCACCCCTGGCAAAAGTTTTTTAATTTTAATTTTACCATTTAATAAACTACTACCATAACAACTTTCAAGACTTTAACTTGATAAATAAAGAATTTACCATACAAACTTTCACCCCCCATTACAAACCCTTAGTTCACCCCTGGCAAAAAAGTTGATACCATTATTTTTAATTTTACATAAACTATACATATTCCAAATTTCATTGCTATAAGTTCAAAAACAAAGAAGTTTCATACAAACTGTTTTACCCCCTTTCACCCCCTTAGGGGTAGAATTTCCAAAAATCCGTTCTTAGTACGCGTCTAAATACTAAAACAGATACACCATCCAAATTTCACAACCCTAGGACCAGCCGTTTGGGCTCTGCGTTGTCTATAGATGAGTCAGGACAAAGATTCTTATAGTATAGATATAGCAAAACATATGAAAAAACACGTTTATAGTATGGAGGGCCCACAATTTTTTTTTTTTTACCGTTTTCATTAGTATATTATCTTGTTATAGCGGCACGGGAAATACATAACTTGTGCAAATTTCAGCTTTCTAGCTATTACGGTTTCTGAGATACAGCCTGGAGACAGACAGCCAGACAGTGGAGGCTTAGTGATAGGGTCCCGTTTTTACCTTTCACGCACGGAACCCAAAAAAAGTAACAGTCGAATTTGAAAGTCGGTTATTCCTGTAAACATGTCGGTAAATACTCTACTATCTATACTTACTAATATTATAAAGCTGATGAGTTAGTTTGTTTGAACGCGCTATTAACAGGAACTACTGGTGCGAATTGAAAAATTCTAGGGAGAGCGAGAGGTTACAAAAAACGACCTACACGCGGGCGGAGCCGCGGGCAACAGCCAGTTACGAATAAAAATAAAAGTATGACAAATATGTAACGTTTATTTTATGGTTTTTTAACAGCTACACTTGACTTTTTGTACTTACATTTATCATTATTACTTTTACATAAAGTATTTTTTATTTATGTATTACAATGTATGTAACTATTCGTCGTCTCCCTGGAAGCAATATAAATAGATATAATGTATAAGTGGGGCTTATTATGGGACCTACTAAAAGTTGGTGGCTCAATCCCACAATATATTATATCCTACTAAAATAACCCTATGTGACACATAGGAATAAATATGTCTATGTGAAAAATATGCCTATGTTTTATCTTGGATCCAGGATCTAAGTTATCCTAGAATCAATCTTCAGCCCAATCGATTCAGCCGTTTGAGCTTGAAGAGGTAACAAACACACTTACACACAAACCGCCTTAGTGTAAAATGGGAATAATGGGAATGTAGATAAAACCTTACCCATTTATACCGTATCCATACTAGCGTGAGGTTTTTTATTTTGGGGCACATTATCGGATTCATCTGAGACATGTATACCACCAGCCAGCTATCAATAAAAAAAAAACAAATATTTAAAATAATGCATCCTGTCTATTTCTTTTTTACCAACATAACTACTATGGCGTCTCTGTCGCACTTCACCGCCCGCTACCAATCAGAGCGCTTGTTCTGAATCGCGCAAGCGGTATTTACAAGGCGCATACGACCGGTCCAAGCTACAATGCATGACCTATGGACGGCCGTCTCCGGACACAACATCTGTCCGGGGGGGATATCCCTTTGCTAGATGGAGGCAGACCGTCGTCACTCAATACTACTAAGCTAACAAGGCAGTAAACAAAAAAAAACTTACAAAAGATAAATGCAGACTGAAGACAAAGAAACGCACGTTCTTACCACCCTGAAAAACAAACAAATAAAGTTTTCAAGGCAAGAGATTTTTCAGAGAAAGTGAGCTCTGCAAGCCGGAGACTTAGATCTCCATACCACTTTCATCAAAAGTGAAGTCAGTAGGTATATAATTTTAAGAGAAATTAATAATAATATAAATGTAAACGTAATAATTTAGATCTAAATATAGTGTTCAGTAATTAATTTTAAGTAGTCTTAGCTATGCCCTAATAACTAAGCACAGGGTGCACAATTTTTTTGTATTACAATTTTTGTGTTGCTAATAAAGACATTTTGAATTTGAATCGATTTCTTCTTAACGCTCTCCACCTTAGATCACAGTATCGCTTACCTTCAGGTGAATTGCGATCAAGCGCAAGCCCAGTAAAAGTATAAAAAGCCTTTATTTAGCATCACACTAACTATTACACACTAGTATAACATTTGTAATAGTTAGTTTTAGATAAGTTTTTGGTTAGTACACATATTCTTAAAATATTATGTTGTGAATATTTGTAAATCTATACGAGTATAAAAAGAAGTGGAGTTTTTTTCCTGACGCTATAACTCCAGAATGCACGAACCGATTTCCACGGTACACGGAAATCGGTTCGTGCGTCAGACTAAGACTAAGTCAGACTTCGCAGTCTGACAGTCTGACTTACGATGGTATAATAATCACTGACCTCTATTTGTACTAGTACGCTGGACAGGCTATGCCATACAAACTGACAGCAATTTTCTGTGCCGATTTGAAGCGCCTCCTTGAGCGTCCTGAGAACTAAATTTGACATTTATTACGCAATTGCAAATGGCTGTCGTGTTGTTTACATAGATTCCGCGATCTTATTAACGTTTTAAGTGTTTAATATGTAGTTAATCTGGTATTATACAGTTCAATTTATACTAGCGTGATACTTATTTTTACCAACAATGAGAGTGTTTGTGTTTTGCATAACTCGTATCCAGAAGAAAAGCGGGATAACAAGTAAGTGAATTTACAATTATATTCTATAAATTAAAACATTCTGTAAAGATAATATCGTCACTAGTAATATTACATGCCGTTAGAACGTATTTGACTTGATATTACCGAGTTTTGATAAACATAAACCACACAATAGTGTTGTCGATATTCCATATCGACAATATTTGTCGATGTTTTTTCTGGCATATATTGTATCATTCAATTAACGGTTTGTTTTTTATTACAGGTCCCCAAAATATTCTTCACTAAAACTGTGGCTCAAAGAGATAAAACTGTTGATCGGCTTCCCAACAAACATGATCATCTTCATCAATCATCATCATAGTATGGCGTCCTAGAAGTGGCTTTATATCCCAAAATAAAGCGAGCGAAGCCGCTGGCGTCTACTAGTTATTATATATTTTTAAATCATGTTGTTTTTGTAATTATATATTTATGAGCAAAATCATTCATCGTTTTATTGGTACCATCTCTTATCCCTATGTTCACCACAAATCATGCAGGGCCCTTAGCAATAATATTTATTTGTTGTCCGTTATCCGTGTTAATCAACATTATATACAAAATGCGATCAATCCAGACGCACAGAGAGTCCATGTTGGAATTACACGATCTAATTTCCCCGGCCCCTTTCCACTACCGAACGAGCAGGGAGACTGCTTGGAGACACCGATATACAGTAGAAATGCCGAAAATGCGTACTAAGCGATTCGCTTCCACGTTTATAGTTATGACGGCCAAACTGTGGAACTTCTTGCCGGAATCCCTGTTCGCACTGAACCTTACTGTCTTCAAGGCGAGAGTGAACCGGTTTTTTCTGGGTAAGCGCGTTTCATCTTAGACTGCAATGTCACTTAACATCAGGTGAGTTGTGGTCAAGCACAAGCCTATTATATGTGAAAAAATGTTAAGAAGGATAGAAACGTACCAATAGGCTTAAAGTAGATTTTTGTCGATATTACATTGTTACATTGTCCCGTCCCTATTATTAGTTCCGTGGACGTTCACTGGCGCTGTCAGCGCCAAAATGGCGAAAATCAAATAGGCACAAAACGATGTGACGTATAGCCAGTCCAGCGTACTAGTAGAAATAGAGGTCAGTGGATGCGTGTAATTTGACGCGATGTCATAAGATGAAAAAATATATATATTTTTTTATGAATCTCAATAGTTATATAGCTAGCTTTTAGGTTATTATAATATTTTGTATTTTAATTTTATAACTTATCGTAAAATACTTAAAACTCAGGAAAATTTATAATTGCAGAAAAAAGTAGTATAATTTTAAGCTAAGACAGAAGTCTGGTGAGTGAGCATCCAGCTTCGGTAGGTTCTTAATTGATCTGTATTATTTCTATCAGGATTTGAGCAAGGAGCATTTGATGCAGAACTGGCTCCCGTCGAGGTGGTGATTCAAGGTCAGCAAGTGATGGTAGATAAGGATGAGCACCCTCGACCTAACACCACGATGGAAGTCTTGAGAAAAATGCCAGCTGTTTTCAAAGAAGGCGGAGTTGGAACCGTGGGAAACTCTACAGTGAGAGCTTAAACATAATCAGTTACCTGTATTTAAATGCGAGGACAACGAAGAATTGGAACTCTCTGAGTCTCTTCAATTCAATTTTTCAATTTTAAAATATCTTTATTACCATAATTTTTACAAAATAGTTACACACTAGTGCACATGGCTACGTACGTAGCAAGCATGAACAAAAATATGACATTCTTCAGTCCAAAGTAGACTCTTTAAGAACTTATAGCTTTGAAACATACACAAAATAAAAGGAGCATACAACATTTTGGTAAAACCACAAGACTTCGTGCGATTAGGTACTGAATTTAGATGATAGTAACATTTATAACATGAATTTTTAAACATAAATGGTTACCAATTGAGTCTCTGCTTCCTGAAAAGTGTCACTCGGAGGTTTATAAGTAACTTCTAAGTAAGCGTATGACATCGTAAATTGCAGCGTAACTTTCCATCATGCAAGCTGCAATCAAACTCAAACATAACAGGGAAAAAATATCTACGAGTACCTACCTAAAGAGACCACCAAGGACAGGTCTCTTGGTAGGACCTACTTAGGTCTATCTGTAAAAACTGCAAGTCTAATTAATAAACAGTATTATATAATAGAAAATGTATGCATTCGTTTCATATCAATATATATCAAAATTATATTGAATTTTACCTTTAGTATACCATAAGATATATTATAATAGGTAGGTATTGATTTTATTTTAATATATCACCAACACTATGTAAATTGTTGATCAAACACACATAAGGTATCAACAATGACTTGACAACCTCGTTGGCGTAAAGGTTACCATGCCGGTCTGCTAATCAGAAGGTTCCGGGTTCGATTCCCGGCCCGGTCAACATCTTTGTGCTTTACTAAATTTGTTGGCTGTGGGTCTGGGTGTTAAATATGTGTTTATATATAATATGTATGTATGTATATGTAGTATATCAGCTGTGTTAGCAACCATAATACGAGCTAGAAATGGTTCAGTATGGGGCTAACCAGCCGTGTGTGAAAGTGTCCTAATATTTATTATTATTATTTATTATTATTAATGACACAAAATGCCTATTCTCAAAAATCCCATCTGCGCCAGGGTATAAGCAACGGCGCCGGAGCAATAATACTGGCCAGTGAGGAAGCTGTACGCACCCTGGATCTCCGCCCCCTAGCCAGGCTAGTGGGGTGGTCGTGCGCCGGCGTGGAACCAGCTCTGATGGGGCTCGGGCCCGTACCAGCGGTCAGGAAGCTGCTTGAGGCTGCGAGGTGCAGGATGCAAGATATTGATATGATTGAGGTACATTAATAACTACTATCTCGAATACCGAGCCAAGCGATTGGCACAAAACTTCCGCGGAAAGACCAATTTTCAAAACTGGGACAAGCTTTCCCCAAGGTCTGGTATCGTCAGGCAAGCAGCCGATTGTCAAAATCATAACCAAACCAATTCACAGCTTGAACTGATCAATTTAAACACTTGCCTTTAGTTGGGTATGGTCGGTATCACCGTAGTACGGTAACTCCGACTCGTCCTGATGCATAGTATTCCCGACACGTGATAAATTGAAAAAGTGTTTTGTGTTATTTATTTGTTTTTTTTTGCAACCGGGATACACCCCGGAGACCTCTTGAACTGTGCTGTGTGTGGCCTTTCCTGGATAACTGATCAATCCGAAATTTAACGACGGCGACGGTCACAAGCCGCTATCGTCCACCCCAGACTCTTCGAACACCCTCGAGCCCTTACTTGGCTCTTACGACAGGCACGGCCAGTTCCGCAGTCTTATTCTTTCACCCAGGCTGCAGGGTTTCGTTTGTACCACCTATGTGGGTTTTGCAAATAAACAACAACTAGACGATGCCCAAAAGTCCATTCCAGACTGGGCTTACTTTAAACGCCTTCGCCGTTATAAAATTTGAGTGGTTAGGCCCTTTACTGGTCTGAAGCCTAGTTGTATAATGCAATAATTGGTATGTTTTATGATACGTTTCACAGATAAACGAGCCGTTCTCAGGGCAGGCTTTAGCCAGTGCTATAGAGCTGGAGGTGGACCAGAAGAAGCTGAATATGAACGGCGGAGCCATCGCCCTGGGACATCCACCAGCAGCCTCCGGGGCGAGGATCGTCGCGCACTTGGCTCATGAACTTAGGTACCTACCGTCAAGTTTGAGGTTATGTTAATATTAGAGGTTGAGGTTGATGACCTCGTTGGCGTAATGGTTACAGGACTCCCAATGTCCCCCAAATGCCACGAGACCTAGCAGTGGGATCGTATAGTGTGCTACTTATGTTTATGCTAATACATAGTTTATTTTAAAAATATCGCCCTATTATTCCCTTAATGTCACTAAACAAAATTTGTTTGTTTTTTGAGTGTTTTTGAGACCAATAGAGTAAAGTCCGTGGTATAGATGGAGTTACTTATCTCAAAATTAATCATTTTTGTTTAGTGCCGTTAAGGAAATGAATGTGCGATATAGGTTTAATTGGCGACGACAAGGATCATCTTATTTACAGTTTTTCGTATCGTAAACGGTACAAAATATCGATTAAATTGCTTAAAAGTCGTCTAAAAAATATTTATACTTATTTTGGTAGTAAAAAAAGCTGGTGAAAAAACTATTTTTTAGATATTTTGAACCAGTTTTATTTCTAATTCATAAGTCTGATTGGTAGCAGGTGACCTAGTGCAGCAAGACCTGAGCGCACTTCATGCCACAGACTGGCAGGAGACAGCCCAGGATAGAGAAAAGTGGCGTCTCTTAGTGTCGGAGGCCAGGATCCATTTTGGGGTTAGCGAGCCATCATAGTAAGATTGGTAGCAAAATAAGTATATTAAGTATTAAGTGGCTAAACTCGGTTGTCGAGAGTTTTCAAACCGCCCGAAGGACTCTGCGCATAGAGCCCAGAACGAAAAAACAGTTTTGTGCATGGTCACCCATCCAAACACCGTCCGCATCGACCGTTGCTTAGCTATGATGATCGCGTCAGATCACCTAAGCTAGCCGAGCTACACGCTATTTTTTACCGTAAAACTGTAAAATCAAGATTATGATTATCTCTTCTTAATTAAATTATCGTAATTAACAAATTAAATGTTAATTATAAATTTAATTAAATTTGTAAGCGAGTACTTACGTACTGAATTTAATATGAAATTTCCAGACGCAGAGGCCTAAGAAAAGGTGTCGGAACAACTTGTATCGGCGGCGGCCAAGGAATTGCACTTCTTTTGGAGGCTGTTTAAGGCTGTATGGCAGTAAATGTTAGGCCTACGGTGTTTTCAGGATAATTATCTTCAATACGAAGATAGGGACAAAATCTCAAATTTACAGTTTTTCGCTATAAGTAGTAAACGGCAAAAAAAACTAAATAATAGATAGCTTAAAAGCCGTCTAAAGAACCACTCTAAGAATATTTATACTTATTTTGGTACTAATCATACTTATGAATTAGAAATAAAACTGATTCAATAAATCTAAAATATTTTTTTTTAACCAATTTTTTTTCATACTCGTATAATTAATGTCTTAATTCAGTGTCAAGACTACTTATGTAAAATTTGATCGATTTTTTTAACAGTTATATTTTTTTTTAAATGCTGTGCTCCTGAGAGTAATAAAGTAATTAAAACTAATCCTCCTCTTTTTATTACAAAAACAGTTCATTAGCTAAATAATCAAAGTTATAATCTAGAATTGTTAAAGCTAATAACATTAATATTGTAAATTGTTGAAATTTATTTTGCGAAATACCTACTCCCGCGCCTCGAATATGTTTCGAAACTTAACTCGGTACAACAGCGCCTTAAATATATTTTTAACTAAACACTTATAAAAACATTATCGTTGGTATAACAATAGGTGATTAAGTAAATTAAGATTTTTAGATACTAACTCTAAAATAAGAATTAAGAAATTATTAAAATTGTTATGAAAGTATTGGAGATATTAAATTAATACAACACCACTTTCAATATATTTTTTACCTAAACACTTATGAAATACTTCATCGTTGGTAAAACAATAGGTGATTAAGTAAGTTAAGTTTTTTAGGTACTAACTCTAAAATAAGAACTAAGAAATTATTAAAATTGTTATGAAAGTATGGTAGATATATTAAATTAATACAAAACCACCTTAAATATATTTTTTACCTAAACACTTATGAAATACTTCATCGTTGGTAAAACAATAGGTGATTAAGTAAATTCAGTATTAGGCACCAACTCTAAATTAAAGAATTAAGTACCTAATTATTAAAATTGTTGTGAAAGTATGTTAGAGATATTAAATTAAACCCCATTTTATACTGCGACCTCGTTGGTGTAATGGTTACCATGCCGGACTGCCAGCAGAAGGTTCCGGGTTCGATTCCCGGCACAGTCAACATCTTTGTGTTCAAATTTGTTGGCTGTCGGTCTGGGTGTTAAGTATGTATGTATCTATATAAAAATGTGTATGTATGTATATGTAGTATATCAGTTGTGTAAGCAACCATAATACAAATTAGAAATGGTTCAGTATGGGGTTAACCAGACATAAACGGAAGAATAATATTAATTAGAGAGATAATAATTATTATATTGTACTCAATGAATTGTTCAGGAAAACTTTGACCTCAAATATTGTTTCTTGACTAATCTAGGTATATACTATGACAATGCATTATGCTGAATAAATTCTTTGTTATTTTTTCCTGGTTTTCTAAATATATACCTCTATACCAATATTTTGAAGAGGAAATGTTTGTCTGTTTGACGCGAATAGGCTCCGAAACTACTGGAGCTTTTTTAAAAATTATTTTACCGTTGAGAAGCTACGTTAACCCCGAGTAACATTGGCTATATTTTGTTTCTCTTTGCAACTTAGATTATTTTAGAGCCCGAACGAAGCGGAGGCGTGATGCTAGTGTAATATAATACAAAAAATATATGATTAATTAAGTTCGAGCAACACCGTAAAACACAGCTTGTCGTCATTATAAACCTGAAATAATATTAAAATAATGATATATACCTATAAGCAAATAAATATTTCAACTTTATCATAGAACAATAATCTCACAAATCTTCAAGATAAGCATTATTCCGAAGCCTATATAGTTACCTAAGATAAAGTAAAAAATTGCTTAAAAATTACTTTTATTGTATGGGAATATTTTAATATTTGTTTTGTTTTATTTTATTTATTCCGAAAAGTAATATTTAATTATATATTATGTACATTCATTTTATTATAATAATATACATTCTTATATTATATGATAAATGTAAACGCCTACCTGTAATCGTTAATGATATAAAGCAAAAAAAACAAATAGTTTCTTAAATTACCCCCTTTAATATTTTCATTTCTATTATTTTTTGTATTTATTGTCATAGCGGCACGTGAATTACATATCTTGTGAAAGTTTCAGCTTTCTAGCTATCACGGTTTCTGAGATACAGCCTGGAGACAGACAACGGAGGCTTAGTAATAGGGTCCCGTTTTTACCTTTTCGGTACGTAACCCTAAAATGTAAGTTTTATTTAATTTTTCTATGACATTCACGATTCTTAGCACTGAATTAAAGATAATAAAGCTGAAAAACCATCCTATCATTTAGACAGGATTTTATATACTGAAGTTTTTTCAATATAAGTATGCTATTTTGGTAAAAAAGCGAGTGTGGCTCGGTGGTAATTACGTCTGCTTTTCAATCAGACGGCCCCTGGTTCGATCCCGGCCCTACACCAATGACTTGTTTTTCAAGTTATGTGTGGATTTGCACTCGCTTTACAGTGAAAGAAAACATCGTGAGGAAACCGGCACGTTTGAGGACCACAATATCTGAAGACGTGTGTCATCCGCCAACCCGCACTTGGCCAGCGTGGCGGATTATGGCCTGTATCTTTCTCCTCGTGAGAGAAGGCCCCGAGTCCCAACAGTGGGAACGTATAGTGGGCTGCTTGCTTATGCTATGCTTTATGCTATTTTGGTCCCATAGCGCCTTAAGACGAGTGACTCCGCGAGGCGCGGCTAGTGGTGGATATAAAATTCAGATAATCATAATTATCATGCTGGTTGTTAAACAAGTTAACGTGTCAGTAGTGAGTAGTGAAATCGACGGAGCGCACGTTTGTTGACTTAAAATTGGACTTTGAACATGGCGGTCGCAATAAACAAAGGTCTGTACTTATTTATAAACGTTTATTTTAAAGTTGATAATAAGTACTTGTGTACCTACTATGCTTAAGTATATAATTCTCCCCTTAAGATATTCAATCTTTTTCATTGTATTGCGGTTTGTAATTGTAGGTAATATTTTTATTTTTATCTTATTTACATTTGGTTTTTAATTTAAGTGATGTGACAGTTAGGTACTTAAAACTGCTTGGTGGAGTCGATTTATTATTAGAATGGCAAATAAAATAATAAAAGACATCACAGGTTTTTTTTAAATAATATTTTATGTTTACGTACCTACCTTTTGTCATTCTAACCACACTTTTTTATTTTTTTCTGATTGTTATCTACAAATACTATAGTATGTATGGACTCTACATTGCTAAACAAATCTTATTTACCTATAAGCTATATCGGTCATACACTTCACTTGGGTAACTATTTAGCTCAGACTACAGGAAAAAACTATTTAGTAATCTGTGCTACCTATATCTTCATTTATGTATTTGATGTCAATGAACTGCAAGGTCAAAGTAGGTACAGAAAAATAATTTAACTTAAAATACAGTTTTTCCAGTTTTCCATTACGTAAAAACTGGAAAAACTGTAAAATAATAAGTAAAATAATTTAACCATTTAATGTTATTGGATTTAAGTTACTATTAAATGTTTTAAAATAGACCTAAATGATTTTATTTTCTTTTTGATTGTCGTCGCTAATATACCTTCGCAACAACTCTTAGCAAAATACTCCGAGTATAATTATCAGGACTAGTCAGGAGAACCCGGGTCTAATCCTTACCTATAAAAAATTGGCCATATGCAAGTCGGGCTAGTGTATGAACCGGTTCCGTACCATTATCTTTATAAAGGCATAAAACAACACCTTTGTTGTATGGGAGCCCACCTTAAATATTTTTTAATTCTATAATTTATAGATATTTAGTTTGAACAATTTACTTAATATTCCGTGAATATTTAGAGGGTCTCTTAGAGACATTAGGTAGACTACCTAAGGTCGTTATAAATTTAAAAAATTGCTTAAAGATGACGTTTGTTGTATACAGGCAAAAATATTTATTTTATTTAACTATCTAAATATATTTATTTATTTTTTTATTTTTTATTTATCTATTTCTAAAATTAACTAACATTTTATTTTATTTTTAGTATCTGTTTTTATAGCGGCACGGGAAATACATAACTTGTGCAAATTTCAGCTTTCTAGCTATCACGGTTTCTGAGATACAGCCTGGAGACAGACAGACAGACAGACAGCGGAGGCTTAGTGATAGGGTCCCGTTTTTACCTTTCACGCACGGAACCCTAAAAACGTACAGTCGAATTTTAAATTCGATTATTCCTGTAAACATGTCGGTAATTACTCTACTATCTATACTTACTAATATTATAAAGCTGATGAGTTTGTTTGAACGCGCTAATATTAGGAACTACTGGTGCGAATTGAAAAATTCTAGGGAGAGGGAGAGGTTACAAAAAACGACCTACACGCGGGCGGAGCCGCGGGCAACAGCCAGTTACGAATAAAAATAACAGTATGACAAATATGTAACGTTTATTTTATGGTTTTTAACAGCTACACTTTACTTTTTGTACTTACATTTATCATTATTACTTTTACATAAAGTATATTTTATTTATGTATTACCAATGTATGTAGGTAACTATTCGTCGTCTCCCTGGAAGCAATATAAAAAGATATAATGTATAAGTAGGTTTTATTAGTATACAAGCTTACAGGCTTAGTTTGGAGATGCAGGCTCATTACTTGTAGCTCTTAATACAAAAGATGTAAAAAAAAACATAGTATAGTATAAGAAATAGTATTATGGGACCTACTAAAAGTTAGAAAAATAGCTTGTGTTAATCCTAGGTCTAAGCTATCTCCATACCAAATTTCGTCGAAATCGTTTATCATAATCGGGCGATGCGTTTGAGTGTGAAGGAGTAAAATATTTTTTTATGTTATTTGCGCATCCCACGGAAACCATTAATATTTTCGGGATAATAAGTAGGCCTATGTGTTTATCCAAAGACTAACCTACCTATTTCCATAACAAATATCATAAGAATCGGTTAAGGCGCTTGAACTCTAGTGTTTGTTACTTCTTCACGCTCAAACCACTGTACTGATTTGGTTGAAATTTGGAATAGCGGTAGCATGAGATTAACACATACCTAGGCTATTTTCTTCCCGGGTATTAACACTGCGGGGCTCATCTATATAATTAATAATAATATTTTAAATACGAAAGTTTGTATGTAAGTGTGTGTGTATGATGAACAGATATTGATGAAATTTGGTATAGAGATAGAATAGTACTAAAAATATGCCTATGTGATACATAGGAATAAATATGTCTATTTGAAAATATGCCTATGTTTTTATCTCAGGATCTAAGCTGTCTTAGAATCAAATTTCA
Source organism: Mellilla xanthometata (assembly GCA_035578125.1). Lineage (NCBI taxonomy): Eukaryota > Metazoa > Arthropoda > Insecta > Lepidoptera > Geometridae > Mellilla > Mellilla xanthometata. Next base: position 1,052,259 of record JAPUBQ010000001.1, read on the forward strand.
TCCCAATCGATTCAGCCGTTTAAGCGCGAAGAGGTAACAAACACACTAACAAACCTTCCACCTTTATAATGTAAATGGGAATAGTGGGAATGTGGATGAGATGTATCAAAGAAGCGAACATTTTTGACATTTTTAAATTTAGATAGAAAAAAATTCTTATTAGTAGGTAAGTCTTATTATAGTATATCAGATTTTTTTGACGATAAAGAAATACATAATAAAACATATACTCTGGTGGACATATAATAATTATTTGAATATTGACATGTTGTATTGTATAGTATTAGTCATAGAATGCGTTATAAGTCTATGGTATTAGTAACTTAGGATTTTAATTTAGATTTATTTTCAATTTCACGCGCCTTACGGGTAGGAATATAGCTGACTCTCAGAATACAGAAACTGTATTCTGAGAGCTGACTTTATATATTTTAATTACATGTAACATCTTTTAATTGCTGTATTCTGTGAATAAATGATTTGATTTTGATTGATTTTGATAAAATCTTACCCATTTATACCGTATCCATACGAGCGTGAGGTTTTTTATTTTGGGGCACATTATCGGATTCATCTGAGACATATATACCACCAGCCAGCTATCAATAAAAAAAAAAACAAATATTTAAAATAATGCATCCTGTCTATTTCTTTTTTACCAACATAACTACTATGGCGTCTCTGTCACACTTCATCGCCCGCTACCAATCAGAGCGTTCGTTCTGAATCGCGCAAGCGGTATTTACAACGCGCGTACGACTGGTCCTAGCTACAATGCATGATCGTCGGACGGCCGTCTCCGGACACAACATCTGTCCGGGGGATATCCCTTTGCTAGATGGAGGCAGACCGTCGTCGCTCCATACTACTAAGCTAACAAGGCAGTAAACAAAAAAACTTACAAAAGATAAATGCAGACTGAAGATAAAGAAACGCACGTTCTTACCACCCTGAAAAATAAATAAATAAAGTTTTCAAGGCATAATATTCTTCAGAGAAAGTGAGCTCTGCAAGCCGGAGACTTAGATCTCCATACCGCTTTCGTCAAGAGTGTACAAGTCAGTATATAATTTTAAGAGAAATTAGTACTTAATTTAAATGTAAATAACTAGGTCTAAATATAGTATTAAGTGATTAAATTAGCTAAACACAGGGTGCACATTTTTTGTATTACAATATTTGTGTTGCTAATAAGAACATATTTTTGAATATGAACCGGTTTTTTTTGGCAAGCGCGCTCCATAGATCACAGTATCGCTTACCTTCAGGTGAATTGCGATCAAGCGCAAGCCCAATTAAAGTATAAAAAACTATTTTTAGCATTACACTAACAACGTATAACATTTGTAATAGTTGGTTTTAGATAAGTTTTTGGTTAGTAAACATATTCTTAAAATATGTTGTGAATATTTATAAATCTATACGAGTATAAAAATAAGTGGGGTTTTCCTTTCCGACGCTATAACTCCAAAATGCACGAACCGATTTCCACGCTACACGGAAATCGGTTCGTGCGTCAGACTAAGACTAAGTCAGACTTCGCAGTCTGACTTACGATAGTATAATAATATTATTAACACATCATACATACGCTGCGTTAGAACCTCTAGGCAAAATAAGACCTGCGACTAAAAAAGCCGCCATAATACCAGTGCAAATATATATCGGCAAAAAATAGGGCTCCAAATCTGCAGCCATGGGGTAAAACTATCTAAATCTAAGTAAACTGTTAAAACTATAAGTATATTATTTTCAAAACAAGCAGCTGATTATTCAATTTGTAAATATTAATAACAACTTCAAAAGTATATGGCATTTGATTGAAATGCCAATGACTTAAAAAGAAGGAAGAATATCCAAAGAGTTTTAGGCTACAGAATATAAAATATTTGCACACCCGAGCACAATTATTTTTCGATGATACTGCTGTAAGTAATTCAGTGCCATAATCATGGGCCTTCATAAATCTTAATTAGAGCCTTGTCCGTGTATGAGCACCTGCCTTGCTGGCTGAACAATCCTATCCGGCAACCGCAGCCGCTAGCATGGATATGTGAAAAACTTGTGTGTTAGCGGTATTTAAGTTGTTGTAAGTCTTTTTGCTCGCTTTTGAGTCAAAGCCTCCAAACATTAAACTTATGGAGCGACGACGGTGTGCCTCCATCTAGCTAAGGGATATCCCTCGGACAGACATTGTGTCCGGAGACTGCCGTCCGGTGGTAATGCATTGTAGCTAGGACCAGTCGTACGCGCGTCGTAAATACCGCTTGCGCGATTCAGGACGAGTGCTCTGATTGGTAGCGGGCTATGAAGTGCGACAGAGACGCCACAAACTTACTCCTTTCTCTCTCTTTTTTTAGCCGTCATCTCTACACTCACTCCTTACTCTGTCATATCATCAAAGCGACTCTGCTTGTTTCAGGTATTTTCATAGTGGCAGCGAAGCGGACGCCATTCGGCAAGATGGGTGGTCTTCTACGAGACGTGCATCCGGCAGAGCTGATGGCGGCGGCTGCTAGAGACGCGCTGAAGGCAGGGGGCGTAGCACCCGCTGTTGTTGACACCGTGAACATTGGACAAGTTAACACGGTACTTTTTATAAATGGTTATAAGTTGGGTAAGGCTTGCGCTTGAACACAACTTACACACCTGAAGACAGGTAAAAAAGCCAAAGGCAACTGACGCCACTCACATTGATAATGAAGTTTTTCGACTACTTGACTTCGGAGGCTGATGTTCCAGCAATGATAATGGTATGGAGCGACGACGGTGTGCCTCCATCTAGCAAAGGGATATCCCCCGGACGGAAGTTGTGTCCGGAGACGGCCGTCCGACGGTCATGCATTGTAGCTTGGACCAGTCGTACGCGCGTTGAAAATACCGTTTGCGCGATTCAGGATAAGCGCTCTGATTGGTAGCGGGCGATGAAGTGCGACAGAGACGGCACAGTGGCTAATGTTACAGTAATTCCCAAATCTCTGAATTAAAATTTAAAAACCTATATTATGCTCGGTATAAAAAACAGCTAACGCATACTAAAACGTGTTCTAGTTAATAAGATGGCGAACGAGGAACCAGTCGAGAAAGAAAATCGGGTCAGTGTCAGGTCAGGACTACGGCCTCTGCTTCCAGGCTGTCAGCAACAAGCTGTAGATGATGATGATGTGTTCCAGATAAGCATATCGTCAGACGGTGGGCTGTCGCCCCGACACGCGGCGCTGAAGGCCGGCGTGCCGCAGGAGACGCCGGTGCTGGGAGTCAACAGGCTCTGCGGCTCCGGCTTCCAAGCTGTCATCAACAGTGCACAGGTAAATAGATGACAAAATTAAATATTTAGTGTACTCCCGCTGTGATCCGAAATCCAAATTAAGACAAGTAAAGGAAAAATCAACTAAGATCAATTAACCAAGCTTAATTAACTAAGATCAATTAACTAAGATTAATAAGATTAACGACAAGTCGAGAGTAACTTGTCGTTCGAAGAGTCAGCATCTCCTGATGATGCCTTGAGGTTAGGCGAAACACGTGTAGAGTTAAGAATTTCCGAATTGTGATAGGTAACGTTAATCTTAATTAATCTTAGTTAATTAAGCTTGGTTAATTGATCTTAGTTGATTTTTCCTTTACTTGTCTTAATTTGGATTTCGGATCACAGCGGAAGTACACTAAATATTTAATTTTGTCACCTATTTAGTGCACAGGTACTTTAACCTAGCATTCTCTCACTCATTATTTGTTTTTTGTTTTAACTTAGAACAGCTAAGCATTTGACCAGCTATGCACGTAACCACAATTGTTGGGCAATAAAAGTGGTGCATGAAAGAGGATTGCATGATGCGGCAAAGATGAGAATGTTGAGATGGATGTGTGGAGTAACGAGAATGGACAAGATAAGAAATGAGTATATTAGAGGAAGTTTGAAAGTAGCTCCAGTGACAGAGAAAGTCAAGAGCGGAATGGTCAAAGAAGAAAAAGAATTATAACAATTGAACCGCATCTTCTTCTAGCTATGGATATTACCCTAGAAGGAATGTTCCTTCAAGGGGAATATCCGTACTACTACCATTACTGTATGTACAATTGTTGTATGGGAGCCCCGCTTAAATATTTTATAATTTATTTTCAAAGTTATTAAATAATTAAATATTCTATGAATGCATAGGGGGTATACCATAAGTCGTTATAAAGATGGAATAAAAATGCTTAAATATTACGTTTGTTGTATGGGAGCCCCCTTTAGTATCTATTTTATTTCATTTGAAAGGTAATGTACATTTATACATTGCGTAAAAATTGTAGATGTCTACAAGCTACCGTTATTTATTTATAGCAAAAAATACGAATAAAACACGTTAATTATTTTAAGTATTTGTTGTTATAGCGGCACGGGAACTACATAACTTGTGAAAGTTTCAGCTTTCTATCTATCACGGTTTCTGAGATACACCCTGTAGACAGACAGATAGCGGAGGCTTAGTAATAGGGTCGTTACCTGTTAGGTAAATTCAAATTCAAATCAATTTATTGCGAATATGGTATAGTTACAGACAGGTATTGGGTCAGAGAAAGAAAGTGCACCATATTCTGCCTAGCGGCGTGCAATAATGGTGTATGATAAAACTTAAAGCTAATTAAATATGCTTGTACATTATTAATTATTTCGATTAGTATGTCATTTATTTATAGTCTAGTATTAATTCCCAAAGAGATGTCCGATAAAAATTCGTCAATAGCATAATATGATTTGCTTACAAGAAAGTCATTGAGTTCTGTTTTAAAAAAAGAACCCTAAAAAGGATCGAATGTGGAAATAACCGTAAATTCCTTAACTTCCAGGATATAATGACAGGAACAGCCCAAGTTTCCCTCGCCGGTGGTACAGAAAACATGTCCGGGGTCCCTTTCGTAGTTCGGAACGTGCGCTACGGTGTTAACCTGGGCGTCAACATTCCCTTCGAAGACTCCCTGACCGCCAGCTCTCTGGACACCTACTGTAACTTCACCATGCCGCAGACGGCAGAGAATCTGGCGGAGAAATATGAGCTGAAGAGGGGGGAGGTGGATGAGTTTGCCCTGCAGTCACAGCAGAGATGGAAGGCTGGTGAGTTTTCTGTCAAGAAGTTAAGGAGTTCATAGCACAGTCGATAAGCTGTTGAAATACTCAAGGTCCTTGAGCATATCAAAAAAAACATAATTAAATCGATAGTGTTCTAATAATTATTTATTTATATTTATTAATTATGTTTTTACGTTAAATGGGCTTGCGCTTGATCACAATTCACCTAATGGCAAGCGACATTATGATCTAAGGTGGAGCGCGCTTACCTAGATAAAACCAGTTCACTTTTGCTTTGAAAACCGCCAGATTGTGTAGCTCTCATGTAGGTTTAATGTAGGCCATATAAAACCATACATAAGGGAATAATTTTCTAGGTATAAAACGTACTGTAGGTACTAAAATACGCTTGTAAAAATCTAATCTATCAGATATCACCAAATAATACTCCTCGAACTTTAGCTCTTTTTTAGCATATTTCTAAAATTACTTACCATCGTAGAAAGAGAAGAAATATTATAGCGAAGTACAAGTTATTATTCTGTGATTATAGGTGCGCGTTAGATGATTATATTATGCGTGTGTGGTGTATTTTTAGGTGCGCTAGGTTTTAACTCTCTCGAAACCCGTCGATTACACGATCTACTACAGACCCTATACAAGATTTTAAACGGCATCATACAATGTCCTTCACTAGTCTCTGAAGTGACTCGGCTGGCGGTGCCAGAGCACCGAGCGAGATTCCGGAGCGGGCGGGTGCGGCTGTTCTCCCCGGAGCCGCCGCGCACGGAAGCGCGTGCTCAGGCACCGCTGCTGAGAGCGCATCACCATCTTAACACTCTAGCTTGCTCACAACCACATGTAGACATATTCGCGGACAGTTGGCACCAGTTCTCTAAAAGTACACTAACATACTGTGAAAATCAAGACATTATTAAAAGCAATATTAGTGTACAATAACTTACTATCTTTTAGTTATTATTATTATTTTTTCATGTGTTTTATTTTATTTATCTCAGTCTTCCCATGTATTTAAGTCTCCTCTCTTGTAGTAATTTAAGTATTTGTATATTGCTATATAATTTGTATGTTTAATAAGTTACGTAGATATTAATTGTTTTTCTTTTTATTTCTTTTTTATTTAATTAAGTATCGTGCAAATGTTTACTTTTAGTGTCTACATGTTATTTTTAAGAAATGTAGCGCTTTAGGGACTAAGTCTCTGTAATGCTATATTTTTAAGGAATAAATGAATTTGAATTTGAATTTGAATGAGTATACTCGTACATATATATAGAAATCTGTGCTTACCATACTGTATTTTATTATAACAAAGTTTTATTCACAACATCTCTCTCATCGAGAAGTATTTATAATAGGTATACTAGCAATCTCGAAAATATTCCCTGAATTTTGTTTGCTACAAACTTTACGGAGCCCGATAACTTTCCAACGAACGCAAAACCGTGGAAATCAGTTCGTGCATTCTCGAGTTATAGCGTCAGAAAGGAAAACCCCACTTATTTTTATTTAATGTTCCAGCCCACGACAGCGGCGTGTTCAGAGCCGAGATGACCCCCATCACGGTGAAGGTGAAGCGAGCCGAGGTGGTGCTGGAGAAGGACGAGCACCCTCGCCCGGAGACCACGCCGGAGGCTCTCCACAAGCTGCCGGCTCTCTTCAGGAAGGGAGGCGTCGTCACTGCTGGGAACTCTTCCGTAAGAATGAATGAAATGAATGAAATGAATGAAATGAATGAAATGAATGAAATGAATGAAATGAATGAAATGAATGAAATGAATGAAATGAATGAAATGAATGAAATGAATGAAATGAATGAAATGAATGAAATGAATGAAATGAATGAAATGAATGAAATGAATGAAATGAATGAAATGAATGAAATGAATGAAATGAATGAAATGAATGAAATGAATGAAATGAATGAAATGAATGAAATGAATGAAATGAATGAAATGAATGAAATGAATGAAATGAATGAAATGAATGAAATGAATGAAATGAATGAAATGAATGAAATGAATGAAATGAATGAAATGAATGAAATGAATGAAATGAATGAAATGAATGAAATGAATGAAATGAATGAAATGAATGAAATGAATGAAATGAATGAAATGAATGAAATGAATGAAATGAATGAAATGAATGAAATGAATGAAATGAATGAAATGAATGAAATGAATGAAATGAATGAAATGAATGAAATGAATGAAATGAATGAAATGAATGAAATGAATGAAATGAATGAAATGAATGAAATGAATGAAATGAATGAAATGAATGAAATGAATGAAATGAATGAAATGAATGAAATGAATGAAATGAATGAAATGAATGAAATGAATGAAATGAATGAAATGAATGAAATGAATGAAATGAATGAAATGAATGAAATGAATGAAATGAATGAAATGAATGAAATGAATGAAATGAATGAAATGAATGAAATGAATGAAATGAATGAAATGAATGAAATGAATGAAATGAATGAAATGAATGAAATGAATGAAATGAATGAAATGAATGAAATGAATGAAATGAATGAAATGAATGAAATGAATGAAATGAATGAAATGAATGAAATGAATGAAATGAATGAAATGAATGAAATGAATGAAATGAATGAAATGAATGAAATGAATGAAATGAATGAAATGAATGAAATGAATGAAATGAATGAAATGAATGAAATGAATGAAATGAATGAAATGAATGAAATGAATGAAATGAATGAAATGAATGAAATGAATGAAATGAATGAAATGAATGAAATGAATGAAATGAATGAAATGAATGAAATGAATGAAATGAATGAAATGAATGAAATGAATGAAATGAATGAAATGAATGAAATGAATGAAATGAATGAAATGAATGAAATGAATGAAATGAATGAAATGAATGAAATGAATGAAATGAATGAAATGAATGAAATGAATGAAATGAATGAAATGAATGAAATGAATGAAATGAATGAAATGAATGAAATGAATGAAATGAATGAAATGAATGAAATGAATGAAATGAATGAAATGAATGAAATGAATGAAATGAATGAAATGAATGAAATGAATGAAATGAACGAATGTTATAAATTTTCCAATAAGTCACAAAGATATTGCATTTCACTTATAATAACTAAATTTTCAAATTGGAATTATCTAAAGATGTCATTATAATAAATCCAATATTTCTCAGCTGTAAAACGGCCTTGTCATACATAATAAATAATTAAAATCAATTCAAGTAAAATAAATAAAAAAAACTAATATATAGCCCACATACTAAGTAAATAAGTTCATCATCATCATCACAGGAAGGTGAAAGTGGAGACCTTTCCTCACTAGTGTTTTTTTTTTCTTCAACAACTTCGCATTGACACAGAATAATAACTAGTACTTCGTATTGGCATTGAGCACAAGGTAACGTAACCACACAAGTAGGTCAGATTCTGGCTTAATTTTGGAATTATTAGCGTCTCTTGGTATCCGATGCCTAGGTCCACTTTGGCGATCACGCCATCAGTTAGTTTAATTGGAAAGTTGCATAAGCCAACAATTATCTTGATCATCCTCAGGGTATCAACGATGGAGCCGGAGCCCTAGTCCTGGCCAGTGAGGAGGCAGTAAAGCAGCACGGACTGACGCCTCTCGTCAGGCTGCTGGGCTGGTCGTTCATCGGAGTAGACCCCAGCATCATGGGTATCGGGCCTGTGCCAGCCATACAGAACCTGCTTAAAGTCACCGGCTTCAAGCTTGACGATATTGATCTCATTGAGGTGAGTTTTCCTGAATTGACGCTGTTAGCTGATTGATAGAAGGTAAAGGAAAGTACTAACAGGGATCAGAATAGGTACTAGAGAGGATTGGTGATTCCCATACAATAAAGCGTGACGCGGAAGTTTATCGATGTAACCTAGATGGCGCTGCAAATCGAGCAGCCTAGCTGCCACACATTCCGCAACGCTCTGCAGTCGCATAGTGATATAACGATAGTTGATTGAGTGACGCGAGTGAAGACGTTTCAAGAAAATACAGATGATAAATAATAGATGGCGTTACGTGTATTGAAAGATACACGTAGTACGATTTTCGACAAGAGGTTGAGTGTCTATTATATTTATAAGTCTATGGTACTAAGTACTATGATTATAAGGTTTTTAAAGCAAATGTAAAGCGGTGTGAACAGGATTATAATATTGAAAGTTCTTTTGATTATAATATTGAAAGTTCTTTCGATGTTTTTGTATATAAAAATTGTATGCAGTAGTATTATATTCTAGTATTATACTCTAGAAGTATATTTTTTTTAATGAGTAAACGTTATTAGTATGAGTCCTGAATAAAACAGGTCCCAGCTGTTATTAGTTATACTACAAGCAACTGTTAGACCAAGTCAGAGACCTTCGGGCGGCTTGAAAACTCTCGACATATGAAGAAGAAGAAGACCACCTCCAGCATAATATTTCTTCCTAACCCTTCCTTCATTCATCAGATCAACGAAGCCTTCGCTGCGCAGACCCTGGCCTGCGTCAAGGAGCTCGGCTTGGATCAGAGTAAGCTGAACGTGAACGGTGGAGCCATCGCCATGGGGCACCCCGTCGGAGCTTCAGGGGCCAGGATCACAGCGCACTTGGCACATGAGCTCAGGTGATACATTTTATACAACCATCAGGCCAAATATTAAAAAAAAAATTGTTTAAAAAATGTTTAGGTTACATTGTAAAACATGCTATATGTTGTTAAAAATTGTAATTTGGTATTATTAGTGTATGATTGAAATGTTAAGAGTTGTGAGAAATGTACCTATTTTTATTATTTAAAATATAGGTACATTTTGAGGAAACAATATAGCTCGGCTAACTGTATTGATCGCGCCAATCTCATCCATTCCTGTCCGTATCCGTATATGGATGAGATTGGCGCGAGATAGACAACTTTGGTGCAAACTGGGGGAGGCCTACGCTAATGAGGCGACATCAGCATTCCAACATTTGACATAATTTAATAATAATCACATTGACATTGACACATTATAATTATACTTTTGACATCACTATAACTGACAAACTACTCTTTAAATAATCATAATTTGACTTAACATAATATTAAATATAATAAGATAATGCGCATGTTAAAGAAGTAAGTAATCATAATGTAATAATGCAGATGAATAAAGGCTTTTTTACTTTTTACTTTTACTTAACTATATTGATCTGACACGACCATCGAGGTTAACAAACGATCTTTGAATGAATGGTTATGCACAAGACTGTCATGAAAAAAATGGCATTTTCATCTAAGCAATACCTTAGTTGGAAGACATGTTAAATTCTAGGTTCCGGCTGTTGGTCTTCAAGAGGTTGGTACAAGCAGTCATCAAGAGGTCTTTGGGCGGCTTGAAAACTCTCGACACCAGAGCTTGGCACAGCTCATACGAAGAAGATCAGAGCGATTGATCGTTGTTTTTATCTAATTACCCTTTTCTAAATAGTCTGAAAAATGAAATGTAGGCGACGCTACATAAGGTCTAGTATTGAATGTTGGATGAACACCTAACAATCAATTCGTTTTAGTTGTTAACCTTCGAAGCAAAAGCCACGTGGTGTTATATTTAAAAGTTTAATTATAACATCAGACTGACCGGGACTGTAATACTTTGTATTGATCGTATATATGCTTAAACAACTTATTTCTATTATTTTGAGTATTATTATTATTTATCTTAAATTTTATTGTTATATTTATTATATGTAATCATATATACGCAGCCTCTTTATTACCCACCATATTTATATAATTATATTGTTATTATTAAGACATGTCCAAGGTCACCCAATGTTACATGGGTTGACCTTGAACGCATCTGTATTTATATTGTTTCGAGTCTCACGTAACTCAATTGATCTATTCACAAACTAGTGTGCTAAGTTAAGTTTTTCATTTATTTTTTTGTTGTCATTATGTTAAGTTTTTCATTTATTTTTTTGTTTTGCTCATTTAATGTGTATTTGTATCTACCCTTAATTAGTATTACCTTAGTTTACTCATCGCCTATTGATCAGTATTTTAACCTTTGTACCTAATTAATCTAACTTGTAATGATGTACGCTAAATGGAAGAGCCTGAACTCTACGACACAGGTTCAACCTTCTGTGGAGTTCAGTGCACCTTTTGTCTTAAATACCTAGTTATTACTTGTAGCCTAAATTTAACTAGTACATAATTAAAGACTTGGTGTATATATGATAAGTGGTATTGTGTACGAAATAAATAAACTGAAACTGAATTTATACCTACTTGTTACAGACGCCGCGGTTTGAAGAGAGCTATCGGTTCCGCTTGTATCGGCGGTGGTCAGGGCATCGCTTTACTTCTAGAGACTGTATAAATTAAACAAATGAAGATGAATGAACGGGCCCTGGAAGAGGCCTATGGTGTCGCTCTTGCGGTTACGCGCCCAGCTGGCCATATATAAAAAAAAATGTTTTTCTAGATGTACTAAAGTCACACCCTCAGACTACAGGAATTCAAATTCAAATTCTGTTTATTTATATAAATGACACTTACAGCTAAACCAAACGTATCACTTAGACTAGTAAAACAGGAATAAAGGTTAAAAAAAACCTTTAAACAAAAGGTTTAATAAACCTTTCTTCCTGTAGTCTGAGGTCACACCTTTCACACACACAGTCACGTTTTTATAGTTTTGTTGTTATCTGTGAGACTATTTTATGATAAGATCCTTAATATTTTTTGGATTTTTATTTGTTTATGAGACTAAAGATAAAATGTATTTTTGTACCAAACTGCTAAGAGTAAGTATTTATTGTAAAATATTATTGCTCAATAAATGTGTGTTGCTCATTAAATTTGTTTTTTATTTTATATAATATTCTATTACTAATCAACTAATACTATTAAAGTATTACCTAAACTAAAAATCAGCGATACACTAGTAAACATATGTAGGTATACCTAAATAAATATCCCTGATAACGAAAACCATAAAGTCATGCTAAAATTTTTATCAAATGGTTACAATTTGAAAACAAACAAACACGCTAATCCACAATAAAAACAGTTAGTCTGGGATAAAAGTAGCCTACAGGGACGTTACGTTTCAAGTCGCATAGCATTTCGACAGTGTTATATAAGATCAATTTGAATAGGATTTTTTTTATCATCTATTGTCAGAAAAAGTTTTGCCGCATTCATATAATAAGGCGTTAACTAAATTATATAAAGTTATAACATAGAACGATACCTAAAGGTTCTAGAAATGACATCTTATCACATTAAGGTAAGCTAAGGTAACCAAAATACTTATATGGAAAAGTAAAATATTTTATCTAAAAAACACTAACAAATATAAAATATCTCTACAGCTGTCTCCTATATCTGTACAAGCATATATTTGCCTTGATAAACTGTTTATATCTGACATTTTAGTGCGCGTTTGCTATTTCACAACAAAACACGTTTCATCAAAAATATCTTCAACTTTTGCCTCACCATAGTTGTTATTTTATCTTTGACGTGTTTTATCTTTGTGACAGATAATGTCGGCCAAAGGTAAGAATTTTATCACAACTTTATCTTTGATAATAAGCCCCTTTTAGACCCCCATTAATCAAAATAAAACACTGCGGTTTTATGTTTTGTTATGTTACTTAGCAGTATACGATTATTTTATGTTATTCAATTACATTATTCTATTATTTTAGGTAACTAACATGATTAGAATTAAATGATGTAGGTATATACGTATATTGACCACAACTTTCGTTTGACATTAAAAAAAATATAGATTGAAGAGAATAGAGAACAAAAGGATTACTTAATATATATAGTAGGTATGTGATAAAAATAAACAAATGACATCTGATAAGTAATCTACTTCGTTAAATTGCCCCATTCAATGTCACAGAACCGGTTTCGATTACTTTATAACCTCTATGTCAATGTTTTATTTATTGACTCAAGTCAGTAAATAAAACATTTGAATGTTCATGTCCTCTCACACTTGCATAACAAATATAATTGAGTGTGAGCGAGACACAGCTAACTTTCAAATACTTTCTTTATTGACGTGAGTTAAAACAAAATCGTTTATCAATCAAATGACAATGTAAACAAAATGATCAGTCGGGCTACTTTAACCTCCACAAGCAGTACGTAATCAGAATCGTATCGGTTTTGTTTTCGTTATTACAAACGCAGTACCTACATCGACACTCGTGATTTTGGGTTCCGTACCTAAAAGATAAAAACGGGACCCTATTACTAAGCCTCCGCTGTCTGTCTGTCACCAGGCTATATTTGACGACCTCGTTGGCGTAAAGGTTACCATGCCGGACTGCTAATCAGAAGGTTCCGGGTTCGATTCCCGGCCCGGTCAACTTCTTTGTGCTTAACTAAATTTGTTGGCCGTGGGTCTGGGTGTTAAATATGTATTTATATATAATTGTTAGGTATGAATGTATATGTAGTATATCAGTTGTGTTAGCTACCATAACACGAACTAGAAATGGTTCAGTATGGGGCTAGCCAGTCGTGTGTGAATGTGTCAAAAAAAAAAACTCGGAAACCTGAAAAAAAGCTTAGAGAATGGTATTTTTATATCAGTTGAAAATGAGAATGGAGTTCATTCTTATTATCAGTGACATCAATTGCCGAAGGCTTTTTTACAGACTCGGGGTAGTGGAGTACCACTCGTAGGCACTCTCAGCATCATGCTGAATCCACGCCTTTTGCCTATAAAGAAAATATTGATAATAGATAGATAGATCGTGATTAACGGAAAGAGGGCAGAGAGGCATAATAATATGTATTTGCAATACCCGAGAAGGGTCCATTATGTGGTACCTAATAAACAACTTTTAAGACCTTATGTATACCTACCATAATGATGCAATAAATTAATTTGACTTTGACTTTGAGGCCTTTGCTCTTCAATGGGACAATACAGGCTCATAATAATAATATTATAAAGTTATGACTATTTATACATCGTTTTTGTTAATAATAATAATAAAAAGTTTTTTCTCTTTTCTTTCTTCCTCATATTTTTTTCAAGGTATTTTCATAATTGGCGCGAAACGGACGCCATTTTGCAGCTACGGCGGCCCTCTAAGAGAGCTACCAGCGAGCTATGCGTTCGCGGCGGCGGCTAAAGGTGCCATCCAGAGCGCCGGCCTCGACCCCGGGCTGGTCGACCAGACCGTCGTGGGGAATGCTTATTATGTAAGTTATAGCCAGACGAAGAGTAGGGAGCGCGAGAAACACTTTTTAAAAACTACGTCCGACCGTTGCGTTGCCCAGTACCACAGAATAATAACTTGTACTTCGTAGGAGGGATGGTAGGGAGGCCTTTACCCTGCAGTGGGCTAATTTATGGGCTTAGATAGATAGATATATAGACGTATAACGTATCAAAGAGTTTATTCAATACTAATGTTAGGTATAGTAAGCTAAATGCTTAATCGCTTACGTAAACTTATATCTACTCCTGAGTCTGCAATAATGGAAAGTGGCGTGATTAAACTGGACCTTATGAGACGACTACATTCCAGTACATTTTCAGCCTCTATTTCTTTATTTTATTTATTAATTCATTTTGCGACATAACAATTTGGAAATTGACAAAGAAAGATTCCGTCGTTTTCTTTATTTATTAAAATACAGGGATCTATCTACAAGACACGCTTGGTTTCAACTCCCTAGAGACGAGGCGACTGAACGAGAAGGTGCTGAGAGTGATGCGGCTATTAGGATCCCCAATAGCCCAGATCTGGTAGGTGAGGTGACGCGGCTGAGCGTGCCAGAGTTTTTGTGCATGGTCACCCATTCAATCACCGTCCGCATCGACCGTTGCTTACCTTCGATGGTCGCGTCGAATCACCTTAGAACATTGACAAGCCTCAAAAGTGTTTCTACTACGGCAGCTCAGTCAATGCGACGGTGGCAAGACTCCGCGGTACTGCGGGATATACTCCGGGGTGCCGATCGAGAAGCCTGCTCTGGGCGTGAGCAAGGCCTGCGGGACCGGACTCCAGGCCCTCATCACTGGAGCTGTGGTAAGTTTTATGATTTAATAAACTGCGTCCGCTTTACTCCGAGGTTAAAAGTAGCTTTTGCGTTAGTGTCTAAAACTATGTCCGTAATAAATACAAACGCGCAAACAATGTTTACAACGCGCTTACAATCGTTCCTAGCTACAATGCATGACCGTTGGACGACTTCGAACACAACATCTGATGGCCGAGTTTAAAAAAAAGCAGTAAGGTCTGACCTCTGACTCGCTATAAAGAAATGTATATTTGAATCAGTTGAGACTAAGAATGGAGGATTTTTTTGAAACGCTTAGCCTCAAAACATGTCAACTGTCCGGAGGGATATTCCTTTGCTAAACGGAGACAGGCCATCGTCGCTCCATAAGACCATTATACCCATAAAGCAATAATTTTCTCGTCTTGTCATAAAGAATTAGAGCTGACCTGGAATTCCACCGAACGGTTAGAAAAGTAATATACGTTTTCTCGTTACATTTGTCGCTTGGAGCAGATTATTAACGCAATTTTAGGGTTGATAACATACTGATTTATGTTTCCAATACTAATAGTGAAATCTACGTTCTTCCAGGATATTCTTTTCGGAACTTCAAACATAATCCTGGCTGGTGGAACGGAGATCTCGTCTTCACTTCCAATGCTGGTCCGAAACGCCAGATTCGGGACCACTCTAGGGGCCTCGTACAAATTCGAAGACCACATTCAAAGGGGGTTACTAGATAGCTACTGTGGACTGAGCCTTCCAATGATAGCCGAGGAGGTGGCCAAGAAATATAACATCACAAGGCAAGATGCCGATGATTTTGCTGTAGAAAGCTTATGGAAATGGAAGAAAGGTAAACATTTTATTTGTGTAGGGCCTGTAGCTCGGCTCACTGAGGTGATCTGACGCGATCATTGAAGTTAAGCAACGGTCGATGCTAACAGATCTTAGGCCACTCACAAGACTGTCTTTTAAAAGTGGTATCTGGGTGTATCGTGAGAGAGATGACACGTCAAATTGTAGGTGCCGGCTGTATGTCTAAGTAAGTATGTACCTACTTACGTCGTCATCGTTACGGCAATCGTTACGCCAAGCCGTAGCCAAGGCCTTCGGGCGGCATTAAAACTCTGGACAGCAAAGCTTGGCCACTTAGCTCATACGAAGAATAATAATTATTTTTGCTTATAGTAACTTCACGAGTTAGCGACACTGGTCATATTTGCAAATGCATTCTTTACCTTAGGTCAATTTTTTTTGTCTCCAGCTCAAGATTCCAAAACATTTGCTGATGAGGTGACAAGTCTGACAGCAACACTGAGGAAGAAAGAAGTAGAAGTAACTAAGGACCAGCTGGATAGTCTCAGTCAAGATGAGGAACAACTCAGACAGCTGCCTGCTCTGGTGGAAGACGGAGAGGTGGTGACCACTGGGAACTCGTCTGTAAGTTTTTTTTACTCATCACAGCTAGGTATTTGACTAGCAGGGCGCGTAACCACACGAGTTAGAATCATACCTAGTCTGGAACAACTAAAGAAGGGTACCGAAACACACCGTTGATATAGGTGCAACAGATGTTTCAAGCGTTTGCAAGCTGCCCGAAGGCCTCTGACTGAGCATACTACTGGGCACGACTGCTAATACTAAAACTAACGCTGGGACCTACAATTTAACGTGTCATCCGACCCACTGTAGCGTCGAAATAAAAATGACACTATTTAATAGACGCGACACGAAGAATTTTGCATGATCGCCCATCCAAAGACTGTTCGCTTCGACTGATGCTTTACTTCGATGATCGCGTCAGATCGCCTAACACAAAAAATGCTTTATCACCATGCTATGGGTTTCTTACGAAGTTTGGATTAAACCAGATAAATATTTGTATTTCTCAAGGTAGCTGGAGACGGTGCCGCTGCTCTACTCCTAGCTGGAGAAGAGGCAGTCAAGAGTCAAGGTCTGAAGCCTCTCGCCAGGTTAGCAGGGTGGGCGTGCGTGGGGGTCGGACCTGAGGAGACCGGAGAGGCAGCAGGAGCTGCTGTGCGGAAACTGCTGGGAGACCAGGGGCTCGCGGTGACAGATATTGATTTATTCGAGGTAATTCGGCTCTACATATGTTTTAAAACTTTTTTGTAAAAAAGACAACAAGATAAGGACAAGGTTTGGTAATCTACACTACGTGGTGGTTTACTGATCATCTTGACTTTTTTGCAACGACAATGAATATAATGAGACAGATGGCATGACAGCTTAGCTTTTGCAACGTATGTATGTACAAGCTTAATGTTACTTGGTGATCGGGCCGGTTTTCGCAGTCGGGTCCCCTCTTAAGAGCTCCCATGTAGCGTGCCGACCAGCTGGTGATGCTAAGCTCTAACCAGCCGATCTTGAACCAGCTGATCTTGCCGAAGAAGGCCAGCAGCTTGCTCGCACCGGCGCAAGCCTCCCGCAGCGTCCTCGGTGATCAGACAGCTTAATGTTTTGCAGATAAACGAAACGTTCGCGACACAAGTCCTGGCAACAAGCAGAGAGCTGAACATAGACCTCGGCAAAGTAAACGTAAATGGAGGCGCCCTGGCTGCAGGAAACCCTGTCGGAGCCACCGGCGCTCGAATGGCTACAAGCTTGGTTTATGAAATGAGGTAAAAGTTGACCAATTGCGACGTCAGGATAGGGAGCAATTGGACGAACACCCCGAGGGCGCTGAAGAAACCCCTTATTAACGAACTTGAAAAAAGAATTCAAATTTCTTTTTACATTCAATGAGCTTGCGCTTTATCGCAATTCGCCTGATGGTATTGTGATCTAGGGTAAAGCGCTTGCCCATAAAAAACCGATTCACTCTGGTCAGCTAGATTATAGTTATCAGAGAACAGGGCGTTTGGCAAAGAATTCCACCCCTTGTCGGTTCGCACAATGAAGGTGGAGGCAAACCGCTTAGTACGCGACTTTGGCACCTCCAAGGTATAACGATGCCGCCTTGGTGTTTCTCTACTCGTCCGATGTTGGAATGGGGCGGGGGGATCAAATCATGTAATAAATATTTACATAATTGTAATATTTGGTAAAGAGTATTTGTGTGATTACTTTCAGAAGACGCAATGCGAGACGGGCTGTTGCTGCATCAAGCTGCGGCGGTGGTCAGGGTGTTGCTATCCTCTTGCAACTATAATAATAATGTTGCCATATACACTACTCACTAAGATACGCAAGTTTTTTATTCAAGCTCAAAAAGCGGTTAAGTGTCACTTACTCATGTCATTACGCGACCAGATGGTCAAATGCTTAGCTGTAAAGAATTAAAAAGAAAGTAAATAATTTATTGACTCAGGCGTTACTTTGCGGAAATCCATTGTAAATAGATGACAAAATTAGTTTAGTGTACTTCCGCTGTGATCCGAAATCAAGAAACAAGGCATCATCAGGATCACCTTGTGGTTAGGCGAAACACGTGTAGAGTTAAGAATTTCCGAATTGTGATAGGTAACGTTAATCTTAATTAATCTTAGTCAATTAAGCTCGGTTAATTGATCTTAGTTGATGTTTCCTTTACTTGTCTTAATTTGGATTTCGGATCACAGCGGAAGTACACTAAATATTTAATTTTTTCTTCTATTTAAAAAGAAAGTACTTACTTTTTTAGGTTTAATACGTATTGTGTCAATAAATACAATTGATTACACTATACTGCTACAGGCAATTAAAATAACTAAACTATTTTTAGTTTTAAGAAGTTTTATTTCTATAGTTAATTGTTATGTTAAATGCAAGGTATTAAGCCAGGTTTTATTTGGCAGTATTAAACTTATTTTAATAACAAAATGTATTCAATAATGTTCAATTCTTAGGGAGAAAATAAATCTAAAACATAAAAATATTTATAAAGATATATTATATCGTTAAGAAGCTGGTGGAGGTTTCGCGTGTCCAAAATGCTGGCTTTTATGCCAGAATCTAGGACAACCCAGGATGCTAAAAATTCACTTTTTAAATTTTTGTGAGAGCCACCAGGTAGGTACTTTTAAAATTTTTGTAAATATTAAGCAATTATAAACTGTTCACGTCCTTACGTGAACAGTTTATAATTGCTTAATATTTACAAAAATTTTAAAAGTACCTACCTGGTGGCTCTCACAAAGGCATCTTAATATTTTCGCGTAGAAAACGGTCACACTTACTTATTATTAAAAGTTGGAATGAGTCCAACAGTTTCGGTGCTTTCAGTGCACGCGCAGAGCTCGTCGGCGGCGGTCCGTCAAAGTCTGAGACCCTCCCTCTCACTCCCATGTATTACATGAATATTGCCAGATTTAAAAAATGTACTATCATAAGGACATTAATATGTTACTGTAATCTTACTGTTTGGAGTATGTTTGCCAACTTTTTTTCAGTCGTTATTACAGACAAACCCACCACTGGGAGATTTTGTATTTGGTGGAGGTACTCAAATGGGTTCAAGGTATCTCTCATATCTTAATCTGGCACACTCGATAAACTTCCAAAATCCCCTCTTGGCCTCCCCTACTAATTGCCAATTAACGTGGCAATGCTGCCAGCATTTTGGGCACCTTTTCCTCTACTGTTGGTCTTTTCAGGTTCAGTTTTTGTTAAGTTTTAGATTTATGTATGTATTCTTATATTTTTAATAAAATTCTATGTCCTTTCAGAAGATACTTAAAACAGATATTGGTGTAATTAAATTTATTGGTTTTCTGGCATTATGTAAAGTAAAATAGTCATTTATTCAATTGGCATTATGTGCAATCAAAATTCTGAATCTTAACATATTTGCATTAATATTGGTAGTAATCTCTGGGTTTATAATGCAGTCCAACAACAAGAATCCAGAAACTTCATTACCATTGTTATGAATCAATGGAATTAATTGATTTTAAAATTTGTATTTTTTTTTGTATTAAATATTTAATTTCAACCTTCTGATTTATATTTTTTATACCTACAAGCATATCTTACAGTAATTACAATAAGTCCTATTATATTAAAATATGCCTAGCAACAACTAGATAAATATAGAGTTAGTTATGAACTAGAAGAACATACTGCAATGGCGGTGGTATATCTCATTTTTACTTATGTTAAGGTCTCTCCTTTTGTTACCTGAAACATAAACAAAAAACATTGTAAACTGTTCACGTAAGGCATCTATATATTTCCGGGTAGAAAACGGTCACACTTACATTATTATTAAAAGTTGGAATGAGTCCAACAGTTTTACTGCTTTCCGAGCACCATCTTCAGGGGCGATTGTTCCAACTTTTAATAATAAGTAAGTGTGACCGTTTTATACGCGAATATAAGAGTACTTGTATCGTCTGTAGCTCGGCTAACTAAGGTGATCCGACGCGATCATTAAGGTTAAGCAACGGTTGATGTGGGCAGTCTATGCACTGTGTCTACACACATCAAAATAGTGGTAATAACATCTGGGCATTACTGTGGATCGAATGACACCTTAAATTGTAGGTTAGTCAAGTCAGAGGCCTTTGGGCAGCTTGAAAACTTTCAATACCTGAGCTCATACAAGGAAGACTACCATAAACTATAATAATCACCCGATATATGCGCCTAATAGGTGCAGAAATCTTCTGCACCTATAAGGCGAACCTAAAAGACCATTCTAATTTTAATTTGAAATAGGGACTTGCACTGACCCCCACTAGGGGTGTATTGTGCATTCCCCTCTTACCAACCTACACTAGCCAGCCAAGCTCCTTGGAATATAAAAAATTATTTCACTGTTGGGAAGCTATATTTTCCCCGAGTAACATAGGCTATAGTTTGTTTCTCTTTGCAACTTAGATTATTTAAGAGACTGCGCGAGGATGCTAGCTAGAAATTGGCAATCAGATAGTAGTACTAGTGTTTTTCAACTTACACATGCTTCCAAATAGTCAATCTTCCTTTCCAAAGAGGTAAGCTTCTCATTCAGAGTGGCTAGCCGGGAACGACATGACATATCTGCAATCATTATTCAATGTTAACATTTACAATGTAGCTACCAATAAAGTGAGAGCATAGACTAACAGAAACACTCAACCTTTTTTTGAAAATCATACTAAATATATCATTCAATACACATAGAAGGAAGTATTACTCTGAAACATCTACTGATAAATCCATGAAATAATCCATGAGATAATTAAATAATTAATGACTCATATGTATGTATGTACATTATACTAGAAAATAATATTATACTACAAATATATTAGTGGCAATTTATTAAAGTACATATTGCTGGAATCACTTCACAACAATTCACTGTGCCAGTAAATAACAAAGTTTTTTCTACCATCATAATTATGATTAGAAAGCTAGCTAAAATGATTAATTCAACAAACAAACACCCATAAAGTTGAAGTTTATTTTTAAATTAGGCTAGCTTTCGGAAATATTACTTTTGCAGTGTAACAACAGGAAGAATGTTACAAATACCTAGAATTAAGTGAAATTGGTTCAATTTACCAAAAGAATTGAGGAAATCAGTGATCTTTTTTATGCTTCCTGTGATGACTTCTATGTATTCCCTGTTCGCCCAATCTTGTTGGATTTGCTTCTGAATAGTTTCCCTGGGTGGTGTCGACATTTTTACTGTAACTGTTACTTTCTTAACGATAAATTCTATGTATTTTTACTGGAAACAATAAAATAATCAAATGACAAATTATAAAACAAGGTAGAACGATTGCTATTTTTTTTTTCTTGGCCACATACTAACACACGTCAAACGGGGATTATTAAGATTGATTAATGATCTTATCTTATTTATTCACATATTAACAGTTCTATTTACAACAATTAATTTAGTTTAGTATTACTGACAAAAATTATATTCACGAACTTATTTGATTTGGGCACAAGTTATCGTGATATTTATAATGCGTGCCAACTAAGAATAGGATCGCGCTTGCTTCAGCTTCACACGATATCTGTCAAAAAAGTACTGCTAGCAAAGAAAGCGTAAAAAAGAAATGTAATAATTATTTTTTTTGGTTCATAGATATAAATTTAATTATTGTTTAATTATTCTTGATTTTATTACTGGATAATTTTGGATTAATTAATTCTACAGGTAAGAGGTACCCAAGGCAAATTAACAACACCTAAAATAAAAACACGTGACGAGACATTGGTTTTGGATAGTTTGGACTTAAGTGCTGTAAGCAGTATAATAAACTATTTTTATTTGGTACAAAAAGAAGTGACAACAATGAAAAAGAAATTAAATTTTTATAAATATGCTTTTACTTTCAAATCCGACTCATTTATAATTAATTTGCCGTAAAATGTATAAGAAATAGCAAAACAGCGTACATTAAACATTTAAACTGAATATAATTTCAACTTCAACTTTTATTTATTGGCTTTTAGCAAAGGATTAACTTTGCGATTCTGCCAGTGTCACGTAGAAAGATAGTCCATCAAACGAAGAGATTTGTGTGTGGTTAAGAAATCGTTTGTACGGTAGGAGAGCAATTCACAGTGTTTGTGTTTTTCCTGCAACAAAGATAATTATCCTAACTACAGACGAACACAAGACATTCACAAATATAAGTATACATATAACACAAAGAGTATATACATTTATAGTTTTATATTGTTTTTCTTAATATATTTACATAGAATATATGCTAAAGGAGAATGTACAAGGGATAGGAGACATTTTAGGGAGAAAGGACGAGGAATTTCAGGGGGGATCACATCGTATAATGAGCACTGCATTAAAGGGCAATCAAAGAATATATGGTCCACATTTCCCTCATCTAAACCACATTCACACATGGAATGGTTCCTTATCCTAAGTTTGGCCAGGAAGACAGGAGTACAAGTATGATTAAGGCGGAGGCGACAGATTGTAGAAGTAGTTGTTTTATCTGCCTTTTTAAACTTGTTAAACCAGGGTTTGTGTGGGATTTCCGGCTGGATTTCACCATAGAACTTGCCCTTCTCGGTTTTTGAAAGTTGCCATTTCTGGGACCAGCTACTAAAGAGCATTGGTTTTAGGATAGTGCACAAATCATGGGAGTATATTTGGGAATGGGTCTGAGAGCCGGTCTGGGATGCGGTCTTAGCGTAGGAATCAGCATGCTCATTACCTAAGATACCCGAATGACCGGGGATCCAGGCAAGGACCACACCAATGTCTCGCTTGTGACATTCTAGTAGGGACTCTCTGATTTTAAAAATTAAAGGGAATCTGGATTTAGAACGAAAGGGATTAGAAAGAATAGCTTGGAGGCAACTTTTAGAGTCTGTGAAAATAATTGAATTACTGAGGTTGTGGGATAAAATAAATAAAATGGCTTCAAGTATGGCGAGTGCTTCTCCTGTAAAAACCGAAGTAACAGAAGGGCATTTATAGCTCAGAACTATTCTTGAAGAGGGGATCCAAACTGCAGCACCAACTGGACTAAAGGGGGACTTAGAAGCATCTGTGAATATTTTTAGCCAATTTTGATATTCTGATTGTACTTTGCTACAGAAAACTTTGTTAGCTTCTGGGGTGTTTTTATCCACTCCAAAGTCCAGTATGATGTTGTCAGGATGAAAGGTTAGAGCTTCATAAGACGTTGAATACAGGGGCATAATGGAAGTTTGAAAAAGTGGGTGGGGAAGACGAGTGATAAGCAGAAAGCTGCGAAGTAGGCATGGGATACCATCATCAGACAATCGACCAGGATGATATAACGAGGATAGATATTCTAAGTTACGAAGTAAGGGGTGACTATCCTGTTGGGCCAGCTTAGCGAGGAATCTGTCAGATAGGTATTGTCTTCTGAGAAAGAGTGGCGGTTCAGTGCACTCCACTTGCATAGCGTTGACAGGTGACGACTTCATTGCTCCCAGAATTATTCTTAACGCCTTTGCCTGAATTTTGTCCAGCCTAGTAAGGGCAGCTTTGTTGCCGGGATCCAAGAGGAAGGAACCATAATCCATATGGCTACGAACTATGGCATTATACATTAGTTTCTGGGCGGACGGGTGAGACCCCCACCACACACCAGATAAAGCTCGGAGGATATTTAAGTTCCTTTCACATTTCTTACTAACATACTCAAAATGAGGAACGCCAGTCAGTTTTCGGTCTAGCCATACGCCCAGAAACTTTACTTTTTTATCCTCTGGGATCACTTCATCGTCAACCTTTACTATAACAGGAGGGACGATTCTTTTATTTGTAAACACCACAACCTTACTTTTACAAACTGAAAGCGTAAGACCATGTGGTATAAGCCATTCTGTGAGGTATTTCATACCAGAGTTCAGCTGACTTATAGTTTCGTCTAAGGATATTCCAGAAGAATACAGCACTATGTCGTCAGCATATTGTAAGATTTGACAGAACGGGAGGACTACCTGTTCCAGATCGTAAGTGTATAGGCTGTACAAAATTGGGCTAATGACAGATCCCTGAGCTAAGCCTTTCCATACATACCTAGAAGGAGTGGAAGAGTAAGGACCTTTGATGGAAATAGACCTTTCCACTAGCATATTGCATATAAAGCGAACTAGCTTCTCTGGGATATTCAGCTGAGTAAGTTTACTCCTGAGTACCGGAAGGAGGACACTGTCGTATGCAGCCTCAATGTCCAAAAAAACTCCTACCAGGGATTCTTTTTTTAAAATGGTTGTCCGAATGTCCGTTGTTAGTATACTAAGACTATCCATTGTACTCATCCCTTTTCTAAAGCCATACTGAGATTTGGCTAGGATATTCTTATTTTCTGTAAACCACTCAAGCCGATGTTTAATTAAGTGTTCAGTGATTTTTGCTAGGACAGAAGATAAGGCAATTGGCCGGTAACTACAAGGATCAGCTGGGTTTTTACCTGGTTTTAGGATGGGGATGACCAATTGTGATTTCCATTGTGGGGGGATTATTCCATGATCAAACAGATTGTTCACAATATCTAGGAAGAATAGTTTGGTTTTATCTGAAGAATTTTTTATAAATGAGTAGGGAATGCCGTCAGCTCCAGGGCTAGAATCAATGAGTCCATTAAGGGCTAGTTGGAGCTCCGGAAATGAGAAAGGAGATTCTAAAGCGTGGACCGCTGGGAGGGGGTATGGGATAGGGGGGAGGCAGTCTAAATTTGGGACAGACGGTGGACACAATTTGTCTGCAAAGGACTCAATCCAAGCAGCCTGATCTATATTAATATTACTATCGCAGCGGAATGATCCTCTGAACCGTTTAATCTGCTTCCAAACCAAAGAAGATGGAGATCGTGGAGAAAGGGATTCACAAAAGTTAATCCAGCCCTGTCTTTTTTTCTTTCGAAATATAATTTGTTCATTGAATATAATTTGTTCATAAAATTTTTTGCACACCATACACTTTGGTTATGAAGTTTGCGCGTATGATTGAGCAAGATGGCGGCTTTGACAGTCCTATTCTTAGTTGGCACGCATAGTACACTCTGTGGTCCTGTCGTTGACAGGGTTTCTTTTAGAAGTTTTTCCCACAACACATTCCCAAAACTTCTTCAAATCCATAATCTTTACACCTCGGATTTCTACCCAAGAAAAGTTTTACAAGCTCATGACTGCAGCAGCCAAGCTTTTTATTTAGTCCGAGGTGCAGACTAGTTTTGGCCAAGAAAAAAAAACTTTTTTATCTTTTCTGTGGTACAAACCAAACAACAGCTGTTTTCTGTTTTTTTTTTCAGTTTCTTGCCAACATAACTAAACCCTAACCTCAAAAGACTCACATCTGTTTTGGTTGTTATAGTAAATTTTCTTAGACCGGCTTTTTTAAATTTACTAAGATGGACGAAATAGAATACAAACTAAACACGAATAACAGCATACTTATCGTAAACGCAATCGACAAGTTGATCTCCGCCATTAAGTCTAAATTCAAGCCAGCCGAGAGGCAAAAGTTTGTTCTTGAAAACGAGGAGTTAAAGGTTTTGCGAGAGAAATGTTCGTCGAAAGAGGCTTTAGTGAGTCTCACGGCGTGTCAGGGGCTTCTGGCGTTGGTAGAGCTTGGAGTTCTGGAGATAGCTCACACGATGTCCACTGTTGTGACGTTACTTCCCAGCGCACAGTGAGTTATTTGTGTTTAATTAAAACTCGAGTGTATATCCTTAGATGCACCACCTAATCCATGTTACCTGAACCCGAAATATGCTGTCCCTGCTGGGACCTAACACAAGATTTATTGATTTTGTTAGTTACTACTAAAATAGGATTAATATATAATTTATTATCATAACATCATTACATCATTTAACATTGGTCTACATTGGTTTTGTTGCATTAAATGCCTTGACGACCTCGTTGGCGTAAAGGTTACCATGCCGGACTGCTAATCAGAAGGTTCCGGGTTCGATTCCCGGTCAACATCTTTGTGTTCAACTAAATTTGTTGGCTGTGGGTCTGGGTGTTAAATATGTATTTATATATAATATGTATGTATGTATATGTAGTATATCAGTTGTGTTAGCAACCATAATACGAGCTAGAAATGGTTCAGTATGGGGCTAACCAGCCGTGTGTGAAATGTGTAAAAAAAAAAGATATTTTGGGTCTATTTATGCACACAATTCATGAAACTATCAATGATTTTGTAAGATATGCTCTGAAATAGTTACAAAAAAATATTTTTCATATTAATAAGTCGATAGTTTAAGTATTAGATATGAAAAATTCATGAATATAAGATCACATTGAGAATTTTCATGAACATATTTGTAATCTGGGCACTTGAAAACATACTTAGTATTACATGAACCTGTCAACTAATAGGTTTATGTCAACAACTGTTTGAAAATAAATGCTATAGTTATTCCACCGCACTGGGTTAGGTGTGGGTTGATATAACACAAACTATGCCAATATTATAAAGAGGAAAAGTTTGAAATTTTGTATGTTTGTTTGATGCAAATAGGCACTAATACCTACTACTAGACCGATTTGAAAAATTCTTTCACCATTGCGAAGCTACATTATCCCTGAGTAACATAGACTATTTTTTAGCCTGTGCAAAGCCGAGGCGAGCTGCTAGTAATTAATATTTTCTTATCTGATCCACAGCAACTACTCAGCAATTATCTCCACAATGACTGGACTCCTCATCCTGGACCTGAAGTCCCGTCTCATCCCGGGCCAAGAGTACAAGTGCCAGTTCTCTCTCAAGTCTCCGCAACACCCTTTCATCACCGTCCTGGAGAAAAATAAAGGGGCAGAGGAGGATGTATTTGCTCAGATGCAGGCACTTTGCACACATTCAGATTATACGTAAGTTGAAGAAACTGCAACCAAATCTCAAGAAACAGTTAATGCTTTTCATTCTAATTCCAATTTGAAGTAAGGGTGATAAGAACTGCATTGATATCCCACTAGGGTCATATTGTGCGTTCCCCCCTTACTAGCATACCCAAGCTAACCAAGCTCCTTGAAATAACGGAGCATGGCCCTAGGTTGTTGGCATACCTGTTCTACCCCTGTTGCGCCCGATGGTATATTTGTCTGAGGATTAGCAATGGAAGTTGAACTTTGATCTTGAGCTGCTTTCACCAGGCATTTTTTATGTTTATTTTTCGTATTTATCTTAGTGTCAAGCTTTTTACAATATGGAGATATTTTATAAATGCAAAATACTATAAAAGCTAGTATGGCACTGGCAGCAAGGCAAGGCACAAGCTAAATCCAAATCAATTTATTGCGAATATGCCAAGAATATACAGACAGGTATTTGGTCAAACAAGAGTGCACTATATTCTGCCTACCGGCATGCAATAATTATTGAACAATGTGAAATCTTAAAGCTACTAACAATATTAAACACTTTAACATAATGGCTGGCTTAAACATAATCATAGCCTTTCTCTAGATAAAGAAAAAAAAAACATAATCATGCATTCTACTAAAAGTATACAAATACAAAATAAAAATAAATACATCTCAGAACAAAGCAACAGAAGATAATGACCCTTTTTTTTCTATTTGATGTGTGTTGTCAAAGGTTTACCAGTCTAATAAGTTACTGATTATTAAGTCAAAGCTACCAATGGTAGGAGCTACATGGCCAGGAACCTCCACTACAATGCGCGCGCAATTGCCAGTTTCAGTCTTACATCTCACACCACATATCATCATTATTAACATCAGGTTTGCAAATCAAAACTACTCGTAAATGTTTTAGAACTTATAGACACTCTTGTTTCCAGGGTGCAATCAAACAGCCTGGAGTTGCTCCGGCCCGTGTTCCTGTACCTGACATGCAACCCGCAGCGGGACGGCGGCCTGCGCCCGTGGCAGCTGCTACTCAGCTTGCCGCGCACTCCCGCGCAGCGCACACTACTGCTTGCCTGCCTCACCTGCCAGCAGGTACTCTTCAACAAGAGGTTGAGGTTGTCTATCAAATTTATTAATTTACTAGCTGCTTCCCGCGGTGTTACCCGCAATAATCCGGGACCAAAAAAAATAAATAGAAACAGGATAAAAAGTATCCTATGTCCGTCTCCTGGTTGTAAGCTACCTCCCCACCAATTTTCAATTAAATCCGTTCAGCCGTTCTTGATTTATGAGTGGTGTAATGTAACACCATTTTCTTTACACATTATATACATACATATACTACCTGGCAATCGTCGTTTTGCCTTAAGTACAGTTAAAGACACTAAATTGATCAGTTATCTGGTAGAAAAATGATTAAATTACTAAAATAGACTTATAATAATTGGTGTTGGTGATAAAAAAAAATTTAGGGTTGTATGTATTTTTGATGCTACAAAAAAAAATACGTCAAAAAAACTTAAAAAATATTGTAGGGTGAACAACCCTTATTACTTAGGGGCATGGAAAATAGATAGTAGCCGATTCTCAGACCTATTGAATACGCATATAAAATTTGGTACAAATTTTTATTTACGCGTAGAAAACGGTCACACTTATTATCTGCGCGAGAGCAGAGTGCTGTAGCGCGCGCGGCGCGGGCTGAGGCGCGGGCGCGGGGTGCGATGACCGGCAGTGCACGCGCGGATCTCGTCGGCGGCGGTCCGTGTAACGGTACGCGTACACTAAAACCGATTTTGTCGGCCGTTGGCGGACAGAACTACTCGGACAAGTAACTCGGACGTTCAACTGAATACACTGCAGACGATAACGGCCGTTGTCGGTGGAACTTATGAAGTCTGAACTGTGCAACTACAGAGTACAGACGAAAGAAAGACGAAAGAAGCCGGTCGGGCGTCATCGGACGACGTCGGTAGTAGCAGTGTATGCGCTCTCTTCTATTTACTTACGTTTGATTTGATCGGCCGAACTCGGCCGATGACGCCCGAAAACGGACGATCAACTGACGAGTCCGAACGTGTTTGGATTTTTTGTCAGTTTTACCGGCTTCTTTCGTCTTTCTTTCGTCTGTACTCTGTAGTTGCACAGTTCAGACTTCATAAGTTCCACCGACAACGGCCGTTATCGTCTGCAGTGTATTCAGTTGAACGTCCGAGTTACTTGTCCGAGTAGTTCTGTCCGCCATCGGCCGACAAAATCGGTTTTAGTGTACGCGTACCGTAACACTCGCCCCTGAAGATGGTGCTCGGAAAGCACCGAAACTGTTGGACTCATTCCAACTTTTAATAATAAGTAAGTGTGACCGTTTTCTACGCGAAAATATTTAGATGCCTTACGTGAACAGTTTACAAATTTTAATTTATTATTATTTTTATTTATTTATTAAGAAGCACCTGTATACTCCCCACCAGATCTGCAACCCGGTGCTGATAGAGCGCGCGCTGAGTGCGTACTGCGCCGTGGCGGATGCCGCCGTGTACCAGCAAGACACCGAGTACATCACGGCACTGCTGCCCGTGCTGGCCAGGATATCCAACGAGCTGGTCAGATACGGGTATGTTCTGCATTCATCTCTTGCTAAACCTGGGATCAGGTTTAGCAAGAGATGAAAACTGTAGTATAAGTATAAGCAGCTCACTATACAGTTCCTCTGCTGGGATTCGGGGCGTACTCTCAATAGGATCCACCATGCTGGCGAAGTGCAGGTTGGCGGATGACACACGTCTTCAGATAATGCTGTCCTCAAACGTGTCGGTTTCCTCATGATGTTTTCTTTCACTGTAAAGTGAGTGCAAGTCCACGTCCTCTGGTGTCGAGAGTTTTGAAGCCGCCCGAAGGCCTCTGACTTGGCTTAACGACTGCTTGTACTAAGACTAACAGCTGGGACCTACAATTTAACGTGTTATCCGATCGACGGCAGGCCCAGATCAAAATGCCACTTCAAAAACGAATCTTGAGCATAGTTACCCATACTAACACCGATGATCGCGTCAGATCACCTTAGCTAGCCGATCATGGAACACTTAACATTACGTTATTATGAAGTCATGTTATGTCGAGTCATGTCATGTTAGGTCGAGTCATAGCAAGTCATTTCGAGTCAAGTCTAGTTATGTCGAATCATGGCAAGATGTCGAGTAACGTCAAGTATGTCGAGTCATTACACTAGTATTACCTACCTGTCTACGAAAATCATTGTTTGATCAAATAACTAGCTGTAGCTCATGTTTTTAAAAGCTATACATCTGTAAGTCGCTAATCTGTCGACTGCACTACTCACACGCGTATTTGCGTCTCGCTTGTGCAGCGATAAGCAATGCGCGTGTGTGAGTGACCGCTGTGACCGCTCTCGTTTGTTTACAAACTTGTTTAACTATTCGTTGCGGGCAGGCTGGTTATAATATAATAATTAATCTTGCACATTATTGTTAAATAATATTAAAACTGGAAGAGGACTCTGGTCTCGTAACACGGTCTGATAACTAGTACGAGACCAGAGGCTTCAATATGCACCATGTATAACATTTATGCACCAATAAATCATTTTGTATTTGTATTTTTTGTATGTGATGTTACCTCCACAGGCGTGACCCCCGGCCGTGTTACCGGCTGCTGGAGCGGTGCATGTCGCAAGGCGGATGCTGCGCGCGCGCCGCCGCGGGTGTCACTCTCCAACTGCTCGCGGACAACCTTCCCACAGCCGCTGCCTTGTATCTACAGGATACCTTCGCCCTTGGTGAGTCTACACACAGTATTTTTTTTTATGATGGATAGGCAAGCGCTTGATCGAAACTCACCTGATGTCAAGTGATGTTGCGATCTAGGGTGGAGCACGCTTGCCTAGAAGAAACCGATTCACTCTCGCCTTGAAGACAGTGAGGTTATAGTTCAGAGGGAACAGGGATTCCGGCAACCCCCCCGTGGGGCCCCGCATTGTCGAGGCGGGGGGGCTCAGTAACCGTGGCCTGGTCACCCACGGTGAAGCGAAGAGGGTCCCTGAGGCGGGCCACTCCCTAGACTTGTAATCCCTGTACGCAAGTTCTAGATGGAGTGGCACCAGTAGGTTGCGGAACCTCGTTTCGGGGGGGTTTCGCAACTGAGGCGGGCTGCGGTGTGGTTTGGGAGGCACCGCAGCTGAAGGTGTGGGGCCGCGGCAGGAGAGAAGTGTCGGTATTACGATGCGCCGCTCTTCCTACCTGCCGCGGCCTCGACGGGGTCGCCACCGTTGATGGCAGACGCGGTGGGGCCGCAGGGAGAAGGGAGTGGTAACTGGAGACTACCACTTTCCCTGTTCTCTGCGGCCGTAGTGGCATGTGACGGGGCCACAGACCTGACCCGTCACTGGGGACCTAGGACGTCGGACTGGGGTTGTCCGGCGTACATTGCACTCACGGTCCCCGAGGTGGTTGCGGTGCACTACGTGCACTGCAAGGGGAGTCATCCCCTGAGGAGGAGTCTCTCGCAGGCTAGCCGAGGTGGGCGGGGTGGTGGGTTAATGCGAGAAGCGGAACCCCGCCCTTTCCGGTGAGGAGGCCATCGTGAGGTTTTAGTCGGTAGTGATGCCCTTCTGGCATCGAGCCTGACATACCCCACCCACCTCCCCGGGTGTGGTGGGCATGCGTAAATGCATTTCCTCACGTTAAAAAAAAAAAAAAAAAAAAAGGGATTCCGGCAAAGAGTCCGTGTAACACTCGCCCCTGAAGATGGTGCTCGGAAAGCACCGAAACTGTTGGACTCATTCCAGCTTCTAATAATAAGTAAGTGTGACCGTTTTCTACGCGAAAAAATAAGAGTTCCACAGTTTAATGGTCCGCACAATACATGTGGAAGCGAAACGCTTCGTGCGGATTTTTGGAACTTCAACTGTATAGCGGTGCCTCCTAGCCGTCTCCCTGCTCGTCCGATAGTGGAAAGGGGCCTATGAACTTTTAAAAAAGCGGGGCTTGTGAAAGTTTCATCTGTCTACCTATCACGGTTCTTGAGATACCGCCTGGTGACAGATAGACGGAAGCGAAGACTTATAGTTATCTTGTTTCGGAAGTGACTAGGCAAAGAGACATAATTACCAATGTCAATATAATGTGATATTTCGGTCTAGAAAAGAGCACACTTGCCTAGAAGAAACCGTTTTACTCTCGCCTTGAAGACAGTAAGATTATAACTCAGTAGGAACATGGATTAGGAGAAATGTGGAAGCAAAACGCTTAGTACGGATTATTAAGGATTTCCACTGTATAATCATTCACACACACACGGCTGGTTAACCCCATACTGAACCATTTCTAGTTCGTATTATGGTTTGGCTGGAATGCTGTAGGTTTATGTTTATATTTAAATATATGAATAAATAAATAAATAAATAATTGGTTGTTAACACAACTGATATACTGCATATACATACATATGTACATATTTTATATAGATACATATTTAACACCCAGACCGACAGCCAACATATTAAGTTCAGGACAAAGATGTTGGCCGTGCCGGGAATCGAACCCGGAACCTTCTGTTTGGCAGTCCGGTTTGGAAACCATTACGCCAACGAGTTCGTTATTACGTTTATTTTAATGAATAATGTTTAATTTCTAATTTCAGGTCTAACAATAATCACAAACTACGAAGTGCCATCGATATCTCTTAACGCATTCGTGGCGCAAACTCTCCAATGGTTACATCTCCCGTCTCATCTCACTACAAATGCACTAAAAACTGCCGCTAAAATACTAGACATATACCAAACAAATACTAAAGAAGACACCACTCTAAATATCCCCAATCTGATGTCCAACAAGATATTCCAGTCATTAATACATACAGACAGTCATTTATCAATCATTGTCAAATTACATTCGACATGGGAAAAGATTCGTGACGAAAAAGAAAAAATAATATCTTGGTTCGAAAGAATCGACTCGATAAGCGATGTGGTTAAAGTTGGTATTCTATCATTTTTCTACGGCTTTTTGTTGGGGAAGAATAATGAAGATTTGGTGTTGCAAGTGTTAAAAATTGTGGTGAAGTTAGTGGAGTTTAAAAAGGAGGTTTCGGTTGGATTGTTGCCAGTTTTGTTGTATAAGATTGCAAATGAGACGTCGCCGGTGGTTAGGCTGGAATGTTTGAAGGCACTACCGCTTATGGCTAAGACTAAGGTGAGTTATTAGGACCAGTTTCTTTTTTACAGTTAAAAAAAATATTTATTTAAAAACTAATTGAGCCGGCAAATGTTGTTTTGCTTTAATGAGTTTAAAAAAACTGTCATGACGGTATTTGTAGACATGTTGTTGACTGACAGTTAAGTAAAATGCCATAAGATTACATTATAAGTCAAAATTTAATATCATCGTCTACAGACATTAAATTATTTTTATGTAGTTAGAATTCTAACGATTTTAAAGATAGTGAGTTAATTAATTAATTAATAAATTATTAATTAATTAATAACAAGTTAATATATAAGTTAATTAATAAATTATTAATTAATTAATTAACTCACTATCTTTAAAAATAATAGTGGATATATGTGATTATGATGTATATATAAGCTATATAGCTATATTATTGTGAACTTTCATTTAGGACCAATTTGTAGTACCACTTGGATACCACTACCACATGGAAGAGGAACAAACAGCCATACATTTAGTTTTTTTTTTACTCCTGATAAGGCTTACGTTTGAGCGTAGCTTGTCTGATGTTAGTTAATAATATTCGTATTAGATATTTATGTGTGTGTTTCCAATTCAAAACATCAACCATCTATCAGTTGCTTTTCGCATTTCCTTTTAGTTTTGTGTCAGTTTTTTTTTCGGCTGGTGAGCCCCATACTAAACCATTTCTAGTTTGTGTTATGGTTGCTAACACAACTAATATACTACATATACATACATACATACTTTATATAGATACATATTTAACACCCAGACCAACAGCTAACAAATTTAGTTTAGCACAAAGATGTTGGCCGTGCCGGGAATCGAACCCGGAACCTTCTGGTTGGCAGTCCGGCATGGTAACCATCAATCCAACGAGGTCCTATACTGATATATGTTTCCAGGAGAATGTGCCTACGATAGTAAATGTTCTGAACAAACTGAAAGTGGGCAAGGGCGTGCCCACTTCTCTGCTCATCATGCTCTACACTCGCTTGGCTGAGACACAGGTAACTTGCTACACGACAACCACAATTAGGTGTAAGGAGAAAAAAATAAAAGAAAAACAAATTAATGGTTACATTAATATCATCATCATCATCCACAGCCGATTCTATCCCACTGCTGGGTATAGGCATCTCTCCTGTCATGCCATCTGTCTCAGTCCTGATCTAGTCCAGGTTGGACCCGCGACAGCTGTAATGTCGTCGACCCATCTTGCCGCTGGACGACCGACGCTCCTCTTCCCTAGCCTAGGCTAGGAAATTAATATAAAAAAGAAAATCATTTGCAGATTGTCTGTCAGTGTCACAGAGAATTTCCTTCAAAATGTCTCCATGACACCTGACGTTGACATATGGTTCGATTCGATGATGAGAGCGAAATTCTCTTAACAGTGTTGAATGTCGGCAAAGTTTTGGCCTTAACGACTGCAGTAAGCCATAAACAAAAGAAGAAATTCTAAAAGAAATTCTTCAAATCTAGAGTTAATAGGTATTTTCTAGGTAAGCGTGTAACATCGTAGGCCATAGTATTGTTTAACACCAGGCAAGCTGTGGTCAAACGCAAACCTATAAGTTATAAAAAAAAAGTAAATCATAAAAACATGAATGTTGTTGCTTCCAGGTGCGTTGTTTCCCCTACCTGCAAGAGATCCTGGTGGAGGGAGGGTCAGGCCGACCGGATGATCTCAAGTGGGAGGTGGACATAGCCCGGATCATGGCCGTCAAACGGATGTGTCAACTGAGGTGCGTATGCTTGGATCTGCTTTTTTTTTCACGGCTGGTTAGCCCCATATTCAA
Source organism: Mellilla xanthometata (assembly GCA_035578125.1). Taxonomy (NCBI): domain Eukaryota; kingdom Metazoa; phylum Arthropoda; class Insecta; order Lepidoptera; family Geometridae; genus Mellilla; species Mellilla xanthometata. The sequence continues at coordinate 1,087,669 of JAPUBQ010000001.1, forward strand.
CCATTTCTAGTTCGTATTAACTATGGTTGCTAACACAACTGATATACTACATATACATACATACATATTTTATATAGACACATATTTAACACCCAGACCGACAGCCAACAAATTTAGTTCAACACAAAGATGTTGGCCGTGCCAGAATCGAACCCGGAACCTTCTGATTGGCAGTCCGGCATGGTAACCATTACGCCAACGAGGTCGTCTCATTATTAAACAAACGTTTAATGACACGTGTAAACTGTAGTGCCTGTAGCTCGGCTAGCTAAGGTGTTCTGACGCGATCATCGCATTGACAGATTTAGAGAATCCCTCTTCAAATCTGGTAATGAGATAATAATTACAATGAAATAGTAAAATTTGTATAAAATATTGTTATTATAAATACTTGATATGGTTCTTGTGTTGTTATCTGAAATAAATTAATTTTATTAATTTTATTTTTATTTAGAAATCACTAGCTGCGCCGTGCGGCGCTACCCGCGTTATTCCATGATAAAAGTAGCATAAGCAGCCCACTATACGTTGCCACTGCCTGCCCTACACTAATGACTTGAAAAACAAGTCATTAGTGTAGGGCTAAGATTAAACCAGGGGCCTTCTGATTGAAAAGCAGAAGTTTTTCCCACCGAGCCACACTAGCTTTAAAAAACGATTGTATATCCATGTTAATCTTCTTATATATAAAATTTCCGTGTCACAGTGTTTGTTACCGAACTCCTCCGAAACGGCTTGACTGATCATTACCAAATTTCATATGCGTATTCAGTAGGTATGAGAATAAGCCAACGTGAAACGTTTTTACCCCTAAGTGATAAGGGTTGTTCACCCTTAAAAATACTTTTTTATTTTTTCGATGAATTTTTTTTATTTAAATTTTATATAAAGTGGCATTAAAAATACATACAACCCTAAATTTTTACTTTTTTATCATCAACCCCTATTTTTTTATGGCCATTTTAGTAAATTTCTGTGTCACAGTGTTTGTTGCCGTACACCTCCGAAACGGATTGACTGATCTTTACCAAATTTTATATACGTATTCAGTAGGTATGAGGATCGGTTACTATCTATTTTTTATACCCCTAAGTGATAAGGGTTGATCACCCTTAAATATTTTTTTTCATTTTTCGACAAATTTTTTTTTAAAGTTGCATTAAAAAATACATACAACCCTAATTTTTTACTTTTTTATCATCAACCCCTATTTTTTATGGCCATTTTGGTAAATTTCCGTGTCACAGTGTTTGTTACCGCACTCCTCCGAAACGGTTTGACTGATCTTTACCAAATTTTATATACGTATTCAATAGGTCAGAGAATCGGCTACTATCTATTTTTTATACCCCTAAGTGATAAGGGTTAATCACCCTTAAACATTTCTTTTTATTTTTTCGACGAATTTTTTCATTTTATTTTAGTATTGAGTGGCATTAAAAAATACATACGACCCAAATTTTTTTACTTTTTTATCATCATTCCCTATTTTTATGGCCATTTTAGTATTTTATTCATTTTTCATCTCGCTTGATAACTGATCAAATATAGTATCTAACTGTACTTCGAGTAAAAATCCTTTTTTTTTTTGAAGAAGAAAATAACTAACAAAATTTAACCTGATAAACTTATGCTTATGATTATTACCAATCTTAAATACTTAAAATTTGCCGCGCCTTTACTTTTTTTACTGGTGAGTGAAATGCCACACTATGCCATAGACCGAAGCCGGTCTCCTGTTTTACTCACAAAATTCTTCTTCACAGACTTCTCTCAACTGTTTACACAAATTTCGACCTTCGTTATTGTTTATGTATCGTATGTAGTAGTATTTTTAACAATTATCATTTTGCTATATAAATGTAACTCTCTTATTAACTTAACCGCGGCTCCACCCGCGTGTAAGTCGCTTTATTGCATAACCTCTCCTGCACATGACTATTGTAAAAAAATGCATTTTCATCTGTGCGCTACTGTGGATCGGATTATACGTTAAATTGTAGGTCCTCTTAGCACAAACAGTCGTTAAACTAAGACAGGGGCTTGAAAAACTTTGAAAACATAACTTGATCACTTAGTTCTTACGTAGAAGAAGCTATAAAATTTGATGTACTAATAAACTAGACCCCGAACGTATGAGCAAAACATTTTCAACAAATATGATGATGACACTACAAATATTATGTAATTTGTTCTGCTTTGGACTTCTTTATGCTCAAACGGCTCGAACAAATATGCTAAAAATTTTCGCGCTCGCTTCGCTCGCGCATAGCTCGCTGCGCTCGCATTCGGCTCGCTTCGCTCGCATTCGGCTCGCTTCGCTCGCGATTGGTCCTACGACGTTTTGGGTCATAGCTTACGAGACTACAAATATTATGTAATTTGTTCTGTTTTGGACTTCTTTATGCTCAAACGGCTCGAAGAAATATGCTAAAAATTTTCGCGCTCGCTTCGCTCGCGCATAGCTCGCTGCGCTCGCATCCTACTCGCTTCGCTTGCGATTGGTCCAAGGACTTTTGGGTCATAGCTTATGACACTACAAATATTATGTGATTTGTTCTGCTTTGGACTTCATTATGCTCAAGCGGCTCGAACAAATATGCTAAAAATTTTCGCGCTCGCATCAGGCTCGCTTTGCTCGCGATTAGTCCTATTTATTTTATTTATTTATAAAAATTTATTTATTATGTAATTTGTTCTGCTTCGAACTTCTTTATGCTCAAACGGCTCGAACAAATAATTATGCTAAAAAATTTCGCGCTCGCTTCGCTCGCGATTGGTTCTAGGACATTTTGGGTCGTAGCTTACGACACTACAAATATTATGTAATTTGTTCTGTTTTGGACTTCTTTAGGCTCGAACAAATATGCTACAAAATTTCGCGCTCGCTTCGCTCGCGCACAGCTCGCTGCGCTCGCGTCCAGCTCGCTTCGCTCGCGATTGGTCCTAGGAGTTTTGGGTCATAGCTTACGACACTACAAATACTACGTAATTTGTTCTGCTTTGGAATTCATTATGCTCAAGCGGCTCGAACAAATATGCTAATATTTTTCGCGCTCGCTTCGCTCGCGCATAGCTCGCTACGCTCGCATCCGGCTCGCTTCGCTCGCGATTGGTCCTAGGACGTTTTGGGTCATAGCTCACGACACTACAAATATTATGTAATTTGTTCTGCTTTGGACATCTTTATGCTCAAGCGGCTCGAACAAATATGCTAAAAAATTTCGCGCTCGCTTCGCTAGCTTATGACACTACCAATATTATGTAATTTGTTTGGTAACGGCTCGAATGGAATCGCTAAAAAATTTTTAATACCTAAAACTGTAGAAAAATATCATTACCTACTAACCTTAAAATTTTTACAATGAAATTGTATTATACAAATAACAGACTTCAAAATCATACCTACATTTATAAATTCTAACTGTATCTAAAAAGTGAAAAATAAATTTATGCCTACACATAAGTTCCATCGAAGACTTTAATTGATTAACTTATAAACATGCTATTTTCAATTTGTATTTATCCTGTATTCTTGGCGTCGATGCCTTCTAAGAAGAACAAATTAATGTTTGTTAAAATAAACACTATTAAATAGATAGGATTGAACATAATATTTTTTGGCGTTTGTTACTTTTATATTCCCTTAATAACGTTTGTTCAAGGCGCTCCATACCCATTTCACACATATACCATACATACATAAGTAAGTAACATTTTAATTATACTAGAATTTATCTAGAAACTAGAATAAAAATAATTAATAAGGCAAAACAACGTTTGCCGGGTCAGCTAGTATATAAATATTAATAAAATTCGGTTCATAAATTATTTCAAGGTCAAAATTCCTTAATAATAAATTTATAAGTTAGGCCATAACGTATATCCACTTGTATGTTGAAACACCGGCTCCCGGTATAAACGGCATTTTCGCCGCAACTGTTGACATACCGGGAGCCGGTGTGGAAAAAACTAAAACTTGGAACTTGGACTTTTTTTCAACAGATAATACAAAATGGGCTAATGTCATTCAACATACGAACGGCTACTATTCAACGAAATACAAGTATATATTGAGCTTCCTTATGAACAGAGGACACTTATTTTGTATTTCTACTTTGGATTCTAGCCGGGAGCAGAAAAGACGCCTTATCCTTTTTACATTTTTATTGCACTTGAGATGGGTAACACCGACAAGTTGAGCATAGATAAAAAAGATAATTAGAGATGGGAAGCTATTCGACTACATTATCCAACAGTATATACTTTATAATTAATTGCAGAGCGTCAACCCACGGCTTGGAACTGGTATCGCTAATCTCGAACACACTGAACCGCTGCACTGACCGCGCCGGCGCCGCCGCCTGCTGTATAGCTCTACAGAGTATAGCTTTATTGTGGAGGGAGGCCGCCCTGGCGCCGCATTCCGCTTGGAAGGCTCTCGAGCCGAAGCTGTCCAAGGATAATAGACCTTATGTGCAGATACAGTGAGTTTAAATCACTTTAATACATACACAATATATATAGCTTTAATGTGGACAGGGAGCTCTGGAGCCGCATTTCGCTTGGAAGGTTCTCGAGCCGAAGCTGTCGAAGGATAATATACCTTATGTGCAGATATAGTGAGTTTAAATCACTTTAATACATACAAAATAAATATAGCTTTAATGTGGACAGGGAGCTCTGGAGCCGCATTTCGCTTGGAAGGCTCTCGAGCCGAAGCTGTCCAAGGATAATAGACCTTATGTGCAGATACAGTGAGTTTAAATCACATTAATACATACACAATAAATATAGCTTTAATGTGGACAGGGAGCTCTGGAGCCGCATTTCGCTTGGAAGGCTCTCGAGCCGAAGCTGTCCAAGGATAATAGACCTTATGTGCAGATACAGTGAGTTTAAATCACATTAATACATACACAATAAATATAGCTTTAATGTGGACAGGGAGCTCTGGAGCCGCATTTCGCTTGGAAGGTTCTCGAGCCGAAGCTGTCGAAGGATAATATACCTTATGTGCAGATATAGTGAGTTTAAATCACTTTAATACATACAAAATAAATATAGCTTTAATGTGGACAGGGAGCTCTGGCGCCGCACGCCGCTTGGAAGGCTCTCGAGCCGAAGCTGTCGAAGGATAATAGACCTTATGTACTGAGACAGTGAGTTTAAATCACTTTAACATTATATGCATACACAATAAATACAGCTTTACTGTGGACAAGCCGCTCTGGCGCCGCATGCCGCTTGGAAAGCACTCGAGTAGACGCTGTCGAACGATAATAGACCTTATGTGCAGAGGCAGTGAGTTTATATTCTTTTGGACAATTCGTAAATTAATTGAGAACCCAAAAATCTGGTTTTTAGAGATAAAGTCAGATTTAGGTTTTTTTAAAAAAGGCAGATAGCAAAACCAATAATTTAAATGGGAAAATATTATTTCAAATTAAATATACCTTCTCGTAGGTATCTGATTTGTAAGTGTAATTGTTACTTAAACTTATTTGTTCGTTGTTGAAGAACTTTAACCATTTACAAAGTATAATTATAATTTTCCAACAGTATAAAGGTATCAATCGTATAACATAAGCTGGGACTAATCTATATAAATTATATATGATGCATTGATGTGCAAATATAAGCCTTATTCTCACAGCGTTCAGTTATAAATCCTATAAGATGTACCGGGACCAATCTAGACAAATTAAATATAATACTTGGCTTTGCAAATATAGACCTTATTCCTACAGCCTTAAGTTATAAATCCTATAACATATAGCCGGGACTAACCTAAACAAACCATATGTGAAATATCGATATGCTAATATAGACCTTATTCCAAATAAACAAACCAAATGTGATATACTCGTATCGGTGTGCGAATATAGACCTTATTTATACATTACTAAGGTGTAAATCCTGTTACATCTGGAACTAATCTCATTGACGGGCGAATATAGGCCTAAGGCTTACAGGGTTAAGGTGTAAAATGGTATTATTTTCCAGTATCTGCGAGCTGCTAGGTTCGCTCCCCGCGCTGGCCGCATCCCCCGAGTGGGCGCAGCTAGCGACTAGCGCGTGCCGCCGGCTGTGGCTGTATATAGCTGTCGGTACTCCCGACGTCATAGAAGCGGCCTGTCAAGCGCTTGGCCAGTTCCCCGTTGACAGCTATACACTTAAGGATATACCAGACGTGAGTTTAATATACATTTAATGTATGTAATTAATAGATAGATAGATAGATATACTCTTTATTGCAACACAAAAGGAAATACAAAACAGAGAGAAAAATAAATAATCAACTTATAAGTAGTACTACAAGTAGCGGCCTTATCACTGAAAGCGATCTCTTCCAGGCAACCAAATTGGTGTCAAATGTAAATACCTTTATGCTTTTTATTAACAAACCTTTATTATTGTTATTATTCATATTAAAAACAGCTGGTTTGACTTGGTGGCAATAACGTCTGTTTTTCAATCAGACGGCCCCTGGATCGAACCCAGCGCTACACCAATGACTTGTTTTTCAAATTATGCTAGGATTTGCACTCGCTATACGGTGAAGGAAAACATCGTGAGGAAACCTACATGTTTGAAGACCACAATACCGTAGACGTTCGTCATCCGCCAATCCGCTCTTGGCCATCGCGGTGGATTATGGCCTATATCTCTTTCCTAGTAAGAAAAGGCCTTAAGTCCCAGCACTGGGAACGTAGTGGGCTGCTATGCTATGAGCAAGAGGTAGCGAACTTTCAAATGTATTCTTTATTGAATCGAGTTAATTGTCCGCACACAGATCTACAGGAAGACGGTGAAGCTGCCGGCTTCGTTCTGCAAAACTCCAGCCGACGCCGCGAGACGGCCTGAGGACGTACTCGACTATGTTCCCTGTAAGTTAATAACTTACTCCTCCTCCTCCTCTTGTCGGTAGCTCAGTGCTGAGCATCGTGATGACCCCGACCCGCCACCTTATGGACAATGTGTCGCCAGTTATGTCGATCCGCGGCTTCATGGATGGCTACACTTGCTTTCGAGCCAGCGTGTTCAGCCACCAGATCGGACCATCTTGTTGGGCTTCCACCTGGATTCTTTCCACTTGGATCTTGTTCCCACCGTTTTGCCAGTGACAATGAGCTTCTCCAGATTGTCCGCTGGTTTCCGTGCGATATGCCCGAAGTATTGCAGCACTCGCTTCAGGCATACCGAGGACATGCGTTGTTTGACATGGAGCTCATTGAGGATGGACCCGTTCGTTCGAAATGCTGTCCACGGGATGCGCAACATACGCCGCCAGCACCACATTTCAAAGGCGTCCACGCGTCGTCGGTCAGTCTCTTTCAAAGCCTGATTCTGAACCGTATAGAAAAATCGGAACGACCAAGGTCTTAACTATGTAAATAACTTACTAATCTCAAGTAAATCCCAAGTTTATTTAATATAGCGGCACAGGCAATACATAACTTGTGGAAGTTTCAACTTTCTTACGGTTTCCGAGATACATACAAACAGTGGAGGCTAAAAGAAAATATGAAGGAGGATTCCCATACAATAAATCTGTGGTTTTCGTGTCATTTTGCTCAATATTATTCTTTTACAGATAGACGCTTTTTTTTACAGAATATTTGTTTGTACATGACCTTTCATAATAAATTAGTTATGTTAGCAACCATTAGCTAAACCAGCCATGTGTGTAATGTGACCTAATATAACTTTTTTTATGTCTATTACCACTAGCAAACCTTTTTTTTTGTTGACGAGAGGGAAATCTTCGACAAGATACCTGGCTACGATGGTGCGCAGCCAGGTTATGTGGGATTTGTACCCACTAAAACCCCTCTGGTGACCTGCCTCTGTGCTTAACGGAGGTCTCCGGGTTCTTCCGGGAAACACTCCGGAGACCTCCTTGCACTGCATTGTGGCCCTTCCCGGATTGTTTCGCGACGCCGTCGTCGTTCACCCCGGACTCGATGGAGTGGGTGTCGGAACCCCATCTCCGAACACCTTCGAGTCTGATGCCCTTTTTAGTTGCCTTTTACGAAAGGCAGGGGCAATTCCGTAGCCTTATTCTTTCACCCAGACTGCAGGGTTAACCACTAGCAAACCTGGCGAACTCCGTTTCGCCACAAAATTGAAATGTTTCCTGGCTTTTGTTTGCTTCAAACCTCATCATATATATCTTTTCTTCCATTCTATTCTCGTTCCAGGCGAAGTATGGGCCGAAGTGTTCAAGTACACGAACCAAGCGGCGCTGGGTAGCGTCGTCTCGCTCACTCGCCGGCTGATAGAGCGGGAGGTGAAGCAGTACCGCAGCGGCGTGTACAACGTGGAGGCGAGCCGCGAGCCGACCACGTGCGCCCACCTGCCTCCCTCCAGCGTGGTGCGGGGGGTGATGGACGGCTGCAGGAAACAGGTCAGTTGTAAAACAATTCAATATCACTTTATTACACACCTGTAGAGTCCGTAGCACGGCTAAGAGCCCGTTCCCACTTGTCGGGTCTCGAAGCCGATTATTTATCGAGTGTCGGTGTCTTTGTTCACATACACGATTAATAATCGGTTGTCGGCCACGGTCGAAGCTAGTGCCAATTTTAATCCGAAGCGATTTGCACGATGGACTTCGACGAAGCTTCTTGTTGTGATGCATTATTATTTAAGAGGAAAACTAGCAAAGACAGCAATGAAAAGAAAATATTAGGTACACCCAATCCTGAAAGAAAGATTTAGTTTAGGAACATTTCAGAATTTAATAACAGGATTGAGGAGTGACGAAATTAAGTTTTTCAATTATTTTAGAATGTCGATAACTACATTCAACCATCTATTGGCTCAAATATCAGTGAGCATAAACTACCAAAATACAAGATTTAGAGAATGAGGGGAAGCGAGGAGAGGGTTATCGGCCCCGACATCCCACAAATGTGAACAGCGTCATTCTTAATCATATGCGAGCGAGATCCGACACGATTTTTTTCCGGGCGTAGAGGGCGGGCAAAACACCCGACATTTCTTGTCTGAGCCGACACAAAATCGGTTTCCGATAAGTGTGAATAGCTTTATATATAATGTTCTGCCACTACAGCCTCCGATTAATAAACGGATCCGACACCCGACAAGCGGGAACGGGCTCTTACTTTGACGTTATCGCCGTGTTCGAACTTTGAATGAATAGAAGTTTTTCGAATGGAAAAGAAAGTACGGGACGGAAGATGAGTGAGCGAGAGGAAGATCGGATTTGAAATTGGAATCATTATTTTGATTTTTGAATCCAAATCTTAGATGCTATTTTGTCGAGCCGAGGGGATTTAGAAGCGGGCCAGCGCGCGGCCTTCAGTCTGTATTCGTTTGGAAAGGAATACAAGAAGATAAAGAAGAAGAAGAAGAATAAGTAGTGAAGTAAAATGATAAAGCCAGTATCTGGCTGCCAATAAAGGTACCTAGAACAAGTGTTTCTTTCCTATCCCCGTACCCGCTTCCCGTTACAGTATCATTGTATGGAATACAAGCTAAAACAACTAAAGCCAATTGTTTTCGACGCTTGAGAGAGTTTGCCGTTAAATCGAGTGACGTTATAACCCGGTCACATTATCTTGAGACCTGGCGGCGATGACGTCACGTCGCGTCGGCGCTCTGATACGGTGCGCAAAACAAGCACCTCTAGTTGGATATTATTTTAACAATAAGATTTCCAACAAAACAAATATTGAAAAAATGTACAAACTTAACAAAAATACCCTACGTTGCAACAAAAACAATATTTTAACGTAACAGCAATAACAAAATAACAATAAAGTCCAAACGTAACAACGAAATGTTTATAAAAATATACCACGAAAACAAGTAGACGCGTATCGGCAACGGAAGTGCTAACCGTACTGACGCGCCGTGGCGAGCGCGGGGAGGTGAAAGGAGAACGGGGCGGGGGGTTCGCATTCCAGCGAGGTCTCGAGATAATGTGACCGTGTTATACATGGAGTTTACACGGTGCTTTAATTCCAGCTGTCGACTCCGTCGTTCGAGTGTCCCGAGGCGGCGACACTGAGCATGTTGGAGTCTCTGGGCGGGCAGTTCCCGCGCCCGCTGCCGCCCGCCGACCTGCACTTCTTGCTGGACACCTATAACAAGGGCGGGCGGGAGAGACGGCTAGTGCTGGCTTTTACAGCTGCGCAAGCGCAAGTGAGTATACAATCTAGATGTAATAATAATATAATCTATAATAATACTTGACGACCTCGTTGGCGTAAAGGTTACCTTGCCGGCCTGCTAATCAGAAGGTTCCGGGTGCGATTCCCGGCCCGGCCAACATCTTTGTGCTTATATAAATTTGTTGGCTGTGGGTCAGGGTGTTAAATATGTATTTATATATAATATTTAGTATATCAGTTGTGTTAGCAACCATAATACGAACTAGAAATGGTTCAGTATGGGGCTAACCAGCCGTGTGTGAAATGTGTAAAAAAATTTTTTTTTTAATAATTGATTTTGTTATGATAAGTAAATTAAAGCATGTCACAAATATTTGAAATTGTAGTCCTATTAACTGATGTACGACAATCTAATTTAAGTCATTGGAAGGAACTAACCTCCATGACACGGGCGCTCAGTCCAGTTTGAGGGTTAGGGATATTAAAATATGTACATACATTTCATGAATAAAAACATTTTGAATTTTGTTTTTTTTTTAATCTAGATATGCAAAAATTTATAAATTCAAAAATCCCGTTTAGAAATTAAAGGTTCGAGCCCAAACGCTATGGCGATTAAAATATTTAATAAACAACCTGATAGATTAAAAACATATAGAAAATGATAACACATTCGTAAAATATCTTAAAAATCTATTCTTATATAAATGTTATTATGACGTAAAAGAATAAATTAATGATAATAATTTTAATGACGTGAACTTAGAATAATTAATAATAACTAGCTGTAAATCATAGTGGGAAATTAACTTATAAATTTACTAATTGACATTTTACACACCGCATATGCGGTAGCCTAAAAGGGACATTTATATTATTTTCCATGTTTTATATATATTGGTCAACTCGCAATTAATCAGTTTTTTTTCCTATCTAGGTGTCACCATCCGCGAAGTCTATTGTGGAAAATTGGATTCTGACCATACAGAATGGACACGTTGAAGTAAGTTTAAATTTCATAATATTTTTCTATGTTTTTAAAACTTAGTAAAGATATATTGACTGGCTCATAAATTAATGGTATGATTTTTCATATTGACGTATTATTTAGTATGTTAATCAGCGAACTAGAATAAATAGAATAGTAACTTGGCCGATAAAATGATTCCACGCGTAATCGTAAAATACCGCGGTGGGCGGTGCAAAACAGCTACCCGCGCGCCCGCGTGGCGTCACTTGGTGTGGCACGGCACCAATCGCGTGCGAGCTTTGTGTGTGTGTGTGTGTTTCGTTGGGATAGCAGTATAATTGTGTGAGTAGATGGATTCAAATTCTAAGCGACAATTGTATGGAGTTACTCTTCCGTTTATTCTAGTTCGCTGATCGTGCCTCTTCTTTCACTTGTCCTGCGCTCCCGCTTGCACGCTCGGATTCAGACGGAACGTGACAATGAGTCATGTTTTTACGTCATCAGGAGAAAAATAAATGCAAAAATACATATATTAAAATCACCATATTTTTACACGCTTTCTATTAGCTTCACCTGTATGTTTGTTTGTAACCGACTTATTTGGGCGCGATTTTGACCCACTTTAAACGGCCAGATTTCGTTCAAACTTTGTAGATTTATTGAGGACCGATGACAATAAACTAATTTGATAAAATTATTCCAATTTTTGTCTGTGTGTTTGTTTGTAACCGACTTCTTTGGACGCGATTTTGACCCACTTTAAACGGCCAGATTTCGTTCAAACTTTGTAGATTTATTGAGGACCGATGACAATACACTAATTTGATAAAATTACGTTTTTCTATAAAAAGCGTGTTTTTTTTTAACTATTATTATTTTACAGGAAGACTACACCCTTTTATTCTACGAGCTACTCCCCCGTCTAGCCCGATCCCTCCCTCCCAACACGCTCCGACTCCCCCTAGAACGCACTCTCGCCGACTCCTTCTCCCTCATATCCCATACTAAAGCCGAACAAGAGTACTCCAAGCACCTTCTAGAAGAAACTTTGAAGAATATACCTAAAAGACGGAAATTTAGCGACCAAAAGGAACCTTTACCTTTGAAGGACAAAGAAAGTGCATCGAAAGAAAGTGTCAACTCAAAAGAATCTCTCCAATTTGTGAATAATGATGTGAATTTAATAGAAAATATGGATTTTGATGCAAAGGACAGTTTGTTCGAGAAACAGTTGAAGCTTATAAAGCTGTGTTTGGATTGTGACAGCATACATGAAGCCAACAGAACTCTATTATCGCAGTTAGTCGAACATTACTTCTCGGTTATAACGGATGATAACGTGGTAAGTTTCTTTTTTATGATAAATGGGTTTATGTGTAATGGGTTTTTGACCGCAGCTTGCCTGATGTTAAGCTTGACTGTGGTCTAAGATGTATCACGCTTGCCCAGAAGGAACCTATTTACTCTAGATTTGAAGACCCCCAAATTGTACTTCTCGGGAAAGGAGACTCAGTTTTTAACCTCCGACGCAAAAGTTACTTAGTTTGGCTGTGGCTGAACTAACTCCATAGAAAATTTCACCGAAATTGGTTCAGCTGTTTAAGCGTGAGTACGTAATAACACACGTATAACACACACACGCACTACCGCAGTGTTACTCGTTGAATCTGAAAGCGAGTGTGGCTCGGTGGTAATAACGTCTGTTTTTCCATCAGACGGGCCCTAGTTCAATCTCAGCCCCACACCAATGACTTGTTTTTCAAGTTATGTGTGGATTTGCACTCTCTATACGGTGAAAGAAATCGTGAGGAAACCGGCTTGTTTGAGGACCACAATATCCGAAGACGTGTGTCATCCGCTAACACGCACTTGGCCAGCGTGGTGGATTATGGCCTATATCTCTCTCCTCGTGAGGGAGGGCCCCGAGTCCCAGCAGTGGGAACGTATAGTGGGCTGCTTATGCTATGCTTACTTACTAGGTTACTCGGTGATCTGAGGAACCGATGTCGCTGTTCACTCACGCATGCACATTCTAATAAATAATATAAATATTAGGACACATTTCACACACGGTTGGCTAACCCCATACTGAACCATTTCTAGTTTGTGTTATGGTTGCTAACTAACTGATATACTACATATATATTTTATATACTTAGACACATATTTAAAACCCAGACCCACAGCCAACAAATTTAGTTTATCACAAAGATATTGGCCGTGCCGGGAATCGAACCCAGAACCTTCTGATTAGCAGTCCGGCGTGGTAACCATTACGGCAACGAGGTCGTCGAAGTCGTATAGTGTGGCTGCCAATGCTATGCCTTTAAGTACTGGGTGACGCACGGCAAGGTATAACTTGCTCCCTCCCCTTTATTCCAGGCGTGGCCAACATACATCCAGACGTGCACGTCTCTGTCGTCCAAGCACCTGGAGCGTATGACGTCACCGAGCGGGTGGTGGGAGACGACAGGGGAGCTAGTGCGCAAGGCGGCCGCGCTCAGATGCGCCGTGGCTGCCACAGCGGACGGTCGCGCGCCGCTCGCCTGGCTCAACGAAATCATTGACGCGCAGGCTCATCAGATCACGTGAGTACGAGTGGTCTTGGTCAAATCAAAAATAGTTTATTTATGGACATTTAAAACAGCTTACGTACTATAATTACCATACAATGGTGGCGATTCAGCGGCACACACGACTAAACTAAATTTAAAGAGGCCCCGTCTCTTTTCGTCTTAGGTGGCCAGAAAGAGACGGCACGTTCTGAACCACAGACAAAACCACTAAAATGCCGCTGAATCGCCACCAATGAATCGTCCTACAAAGTATAGACTGTTTTGGTAAGAGCTGAACCATATTTGACATTTGCATAAGCAACTACATTTGCTATATAGTGATAACATTTGATAGTAATAGACCACATTTGACAGTTAGTGACCATATTTGACAGTAAATGACCACATTTCACTATAAGACACTAAATTTGGCATTACTTAATAACATTTCACAATAAATTACCAGATTAAATCAATTATGCGCAAGCTTGCTAAAGCTTATCAAACAAGACGAAATAAATGTTTACATCCATTCTATACTAAACCACATTTGTTAAGTGTGTGGCCTAAATTTGGACTGAACACATTCCTAAATAAATTATCACATTTGCCAATAAACTATTACATTTCCCAATAAATGACACCAACATATATCAACAAATAAACACATTTGCCAATAAATGACCACATTTGTCAATAAATTACCACATTTATCAATAAATTACCACATTTGTCAATAAATTACCACATTTATCAATAAATTACCACATTTATCAAAAAGTGACCACATTTATCAATAAATGACCACATTTGTCAATAAGTGAGCACATATGACGTGTTGCAGTGAGCAGGAGACGTCCCTGTGGTACATGTTCCCGGCGCTGCTGTCGGTGGAGCCGGGCGCCGAGGACAGCCGCGAGTGGCTACTGCAGCTCATGGCGCGGGCGCAGGTCCTCTTCACTGAGTGAGTTGCATTGCATTAACACTTTTTATTATAAAAAAGGTCTACTCAATAACAACATTTATACAACAATTGTCCGGTCAATTTAGACCAAAAAATGAGGGTGAAGTTACATAAAGTCCCAACAAGCTGTATTTCTGTGAAGTTGTTCAAAACATAATTATAAACAATGTCTCCAAGTTCCCCATCATTCCCGTTTAAGGAATTTTTTTTATTCAAGGTCAAAGGTCAAATAAATATTTTCAGCAAAACGGTAAGTTTTATCATTAAGGCTAAATTCTTCTCAGATTTTGGCACCACGATGCCATTTGCACTAAGATTTTTACATAGTTATCACTTAACATAAACTTTAAATGGTCTAATTGGGGCGCGTAATAGGTTATATTATAATTTTTTTTATCGCAAAACAGATATATCAGCGTGATTTTTTCCAGCAAAATACACATGTATGAGTGCAGTGCCAACAACTTAGCTAGAACAGCTATCTTAGCTAGAACAGATATAACATCTCTGTAATCTTTTTTAGGGTTCCGTACCAAAAAGGTAATAACGGGACCCTATTTCTAGGCCTTCGTTGTCTATCTATCTTTTTTATACACATGTTTTTGATAAACATCACCCTTGTGCCAGAACAAATAATATTTTCCTTAACAATTAATTGATTTTCTTGATTTAATCGCTGCAATGTATATATCAGTTGCGTCCCGCAGTGTTACCCGCGTCAGGGACAGAAAGAAGCTAATCCGGGATAAGAAGTAGCTATGTGTTAATAGAAGTTCTAACCTGTCTTCATAGTAATTCTCATCAAAATCGGTCCAGTCCTTGGAGTGTGAAGAAGTAACATAGATTTGAAAGTTATTTGCGTATCCCACAATCGTTTTCGGGATAACAAGTATAATTTGTGTTAATCCAAGGTATAACCTATTCTTATTCTCTGATGGGGGCGATCAGACATGCAGTGACAACCCGCAAGAGGTAGCGGAGCATGGTGTTGGGTCGCTGGCATACTTGTTCCACTGTCATTGCGTCAGATATAACCTTCACACCAAATTCTCATCAAAATCGGTTCAGGCGTTTGGGTGTGAAGAAGTAACAAACAACGCACACACAAACTTTCCCGTTTATTCATGGGAAGGATTCCTGAGATGGCACAAACTTTCGCATTTATAATATTAGTAGAATACAATTTCTTGGCATAGGGGGAAGAAGGCGACAGAATACTATTGCACTCCCCTCTTCCCCCCGGCTACTGTTTTACTATGACCTAAGAAACGGTTGTTTTTACACGCTTTATATTAGCTTCACCTGTATGTTTGTTTGGAACCGACTTGTTTTGGCGCGATTTCGACCCACTTTAAACGGCCAGATTTCGTTGAAACTATGTAGATTTATTGAGGACCGATGATAATATACTAATTTGATAAAATTATTACATTTTTTTGTATTTTTGTTTGTATGTTTGTTTGTAACCGACTTCTTTGGGCGTGATTTTGACCCACTTAAAACGGCCAGATAAGCGTGTTTTTTAGTTTTTTTTTAACTATTATTTTTTTGACGTGACAACGTCCTAAATTAGGTTGCGGCTGGGAGTCACTTATGAAAAAGTGTAACGCCCGGTAACGTTACGATGAGTCACCGAACGAGAGAGAGGCCCGCCGAATGCCTTGCGTCTCTCTCCCACTCAACTATGATCGGTCTGCCGCGCGCGCAGCACACGGCAGACGTTGTCACGTAAAATCTTCGCCCGTAAAATCCACTTTACAGGCAACCATTTTTTTTTGTAGATCTTCAGAGCAGTCCGCCAAGCTGTACCTGTACAAGGTGTTCGTGGGCGTGGCGGCGAGCTGGTCCGGCGTGTGGGCGCTGGAGCCCCGCCCCCGCCTCACGGACCTGCCTGCCGCCGTCTCTGTGCTCGCGCACATCGCGCCCTCCTGCACTCTACAGGTCAGCTACCTTGATATTAGTCCGGTCAATTTAGACATTCGAAGTTACATAAAGTCCTAACAAGCTGAATTTTGGTACAATTGTTCAAAACACGTTTATAAACAATAGCTGAAAGTTCCCCATCATTCCCGTGTGTGGAAATTTTGACGTGACAACGTCTTAAATTAGGTTGCGGCTGGGAGTCACTTATGAAAAAGTGTAACGCCCGGTAACGTTACGATGAGTCACCGAACGAGAGAGAGGCCCGCCGAATGCCTTGCGTCTCTCTCCCACTCAACTATGATCGGACTGCCGCGCGCGCAGCACGCGGCAGACGTTGTCACGTAAAATCTTCGCCCGTAAAACCGACTTTACAGGCAACCATTTTTTTTTATTCAAGGTCAAAGGTGAAAAAAAATAGTTTTTCGCGATTTTCAGCAAATCGGCAAGTTTTATCAAAAAATATTTCATACATGAATTGTAGATGTGTTCATAATGATATCTACAAAAAGTTATTTGATACTTTATATTTCTCTAGCGATGACAGCTCAGTCAGGCGTGCGGCCGACTTACGTCCCGTAGATCATGGGTTCGATACCCGACAATATGCTAGAGCTCTTGATAAAAGAAAACTTAGTGAAGCAACAATAATATCATAGTATTTTTTTCTAGTGCTCGACAACCCTCTTTTTTATCTGAAGATTGGTTTATTCTAATTCATAATATGTTGTCTGATAGAACTATTAAGGCGAAGACAAGGGCAAAATCTTGATATTACAGTTTTTTCGCTATAAAAATAGCTGAAAGACCGTCTAAAAAAGCACTCTATGAATATTTATAATTATTTTGGTACCAATCAGACATATGAATTAGAAATAAAACTAGTTCAAAAAATCTAAAATAAAGTTTTTCCAACAATTTTGTTTTACATTGATTGTGTCCTATTAATTATTATTTTTACGCTCTTTGCAATCTTCTGTTGTTTCTTTTCATGATTTTTTGTTTGTATGAATGTTTACCGCGCTCGCCGGCCGCACCTGGACGCGACTGGCGCGAGACAGACGGCACTGAAGGCGCATGGAGGAGGCCTACTCCAAATTTTGGGTGCCCTAATAAAATTACTTAATGAAAAAAATGAAGTCGGTTAAAAAAAAATTTAAAGGGTAATAAACGGACGGCTATTTTATTTTATTTTTATTTATATATTTACTAGCTGACCCGGCAAACATTGTTTTGCCTTAATAAAAAAAAAAAAAAAAACTAAATATGCAGTAGCCGATTCTCAGACCTACTGAAAACGCATATAAAATTTGGAAAAAATCGGTCAAGCCGTTTCGGAGGAGTACGGTAACAAACACTGTGACACGGAAATTTTATATATAAGATTTATTATGAATGTTGAACACTGTATTCCAGTTGGTGGAGTGGCTGTGCAGTAGCCGCGGCGCGCTGGGCGGGGCAGCGGGCGCATGCTGCCAGCGCGCGCTCGTGACGCTCCGACACACGCCGCCGTTCACGCAACACCGGATATGGACCAAACTGTACGTATGCAGCATTCGCCAACCCGCACTGGGCAGGCGTGGTGGATTATGGCCTATATCTCTCTCATCGTTAGAAAAGACTGATTCTTAACAATTGTAACGTATAGTGGGCTGCTTATGCTATTATGCAATGTACAGACTTAAAAAAATATGAAGCCAAAGTCAAATACATTTATTGCTTTGTTATGGCATAATTAAGATGTTATACATTTAAAAGGTAGGTTATAACGAACCCTGTTCGGGTATCGCAACACAAGAGGAGTGAGCCGGTTTATTTGAATGCAAAAAATAAATCCTTATCGTTTCGAAATTCGTCAATCTCAGTAATAGCATTTATGCAACAATAAAAGTTTTAATTTATTTTCAAAAATACTGTCTTTTTCTATTTCTTTTAACTTTTCTGGTAGCTTATTAAATATTTTAACTGTCATTGAGTTAGGGCCAGAACTATGTATTTTTAACCTACTTTTTGGTACTTTTAATTTATTTTTTTACCTAGGTTCATGTTTCCGTGAACTGTCTGTTACTTTAGTAAATAGCTCCGGGTATTTTCGAACAAATTTACTGATTTCGTTGATATATAGTGATGTCAAGGTTAATATTTTGTATTTTCTAAATAAAGGTCTATGGAAATGTGTTATTTCTATATTTGGTTCTTTGATGTTAGCATGAACATGATAATTTGTTCAAGTACTTTAAATTAAACGTTGAAATACGATTATTTTATATACGAGTAATTAAATATGATATCAAAATATCACCAGACTAGTCGCTATTGACTTATTTATTTTCTATCTAAGGATTAAAGGGATTACCAAACAACAAATGTGCAATTTTTATAGATAATGGTACGGAAACCTACATGCGCGAGCCCGAGTAAGGCTAGCGCATGCACTTGTCCAATATTTTTTTACTATTGTATACTGTTTTTTAAATATATATAATATTTTATACTAATACAGATTATTTGTTACAGTGAAAGTCACTTCGGCAAAGATATTGTGGCAGAAGCTTAAATGGATGAACAATTTAATCTTAAAGCATTATGTATCTAGTCTTTTAACCACATAAGTTATTAAATATGTAATTTAACATATAACATATTATACTATTGTAAAAAGATCTGAAATAACTTTAACAGCATTTGTACTGGAATAAAGTTTTTTATTTAGTTCTTAATTTATTTATAAGTTCTAAGTATATTTACATATATATATACCTAGACTAGATATTCAAAATATACAATGCTAAACAAATACACAAATTAAACAGAAAATATGGTTTTATCTATTTCATTTTTCCACCTTAATACAACTACATTTGCCTTCAACTTAGGTACATTTCTCAATCTATGTTTTGAAAGTTCCAATTTTACCCAAGCTATTATGTACCACATATACTATAATATGAATGTGTTTTTAGATGACACTACACTTCTTCTATTTACTCCAATGTACAATTGTCTAATAGTCTGTATATCCTACAGATCAACACACTATGTGTGTTGATGAGAAAAGACTGCTCTCCCATTACACTCATTTACCAGTTTATTTATCCGTTCTAGTGTGTGTTGAAGCAAGAGTATAATTATATCTCCCACATGACAATTCTTCCACATCCCCCACATTGTGATTATTTAGCATTCTGTATCCCTCCCCCATCCACTCATACACACTAGTAAGTGTGCAATAGACAACTCTACTTTGCTCTTCGGTGACAGATCTCCACATACACACAATTGTCTATCGTTCCGTAATCTCTAAACTTCTCCCATGTTACATACATATCTCCAACGAGCCAACGACATTAATAGGTATTATTAATGTCGGTGCATATCTCCCATGTTGCTCTTGTTTATCGGTTTACAAATTTCACATACACACAAAACCTTACTTTGTTTTGAAATTACATGTGAAATATCACATGCGCTTTCTCGAATGACACTTCCTCCACTTTTCACTAATCCAGCTGTCTGTATCTTCTCACATTAGTGTATTGAGACAACACAATACTCCCACGTGACACACACACTCCCCTCACTTTATACTAGTCTATTCCCCGTCTGTCTGTATCCCCCACACACATTAGAGAGTGTGCTTTGCGCTTACACAGCAAAAGTCACATGTGCTTTTTCGAATGACACTTCCTCCACTTTTCACTAATCCAGATGTATGTATCTTCACACATTAAAGAGTGTGTATTGAGACAACCCCCCACTCCCACATGACACCGCTTCCCTCACTTTACACTGGTCTCTCAGGTCTACGTGACACTGGTCTGTATCTTCTGCACAGACTAGAGAGCTTCGCGATTGCACGGTAAATGTCACATGTATTTTGCACACATAGCTGTCTGTATCTTCTCACATTAGAGTGTGTATAGAGACAACACACTACTCCCACATGACACACACTGCTCCCACGTCACCCCGGTCTGTATCTGCACACACTAGAGTGTGAGCTTCGTGATTACACAAATATCACATGAGTTTTGCACACACAGCTGTCTGTATCTTCTCACATTAGAGTGTGTATAGAGACAACACACTACTCCCACATGACACACACTGCTCCCACGTCACTCCGGTCTGTATCCGCACACACTAGGGAGTGAGCTTCGCGATTACACAAATATCACATGAGTTTTGCACACATAGCTGTCTGTATCTTCTCACATTAGAGTGTGTATAGAGACAACACACTACTCCCACATGACACACACTGATCCCACGTCACCATGGTCTGTATCCACACACACTAAAGAGTGAGCTTCGCGACGACACAAATGTCACATGAGTTTTGCACACACAGCTGTCTATATCTTCTCACATTAGAGTGTGTATAGAGACAACACACTATTCCCACATGACACACACTGCTCCCATGTCACCCCGGTCTGTATCCGCACACACTAGAGAGTGAGCTTCGCGATAACGCAAATGTCACATGTGTTTTGCACACACAGCTGTCTGTATCTTCTCACATTAGTGTGTATTGAGACAACACAGTACTCCCACTACTCCCACATGCCACACACTGCTCCCATGTCACCCCGGACTGTATCCGCAAACACTAGAGAGTGAGCTTCGCGATTACACAAATATCACATGAGTTTTGCACACATAGCTGTCTGTATCTTCTCACATTAGTGTGTATTGAGACAACACACTACTCCCACATGACACACACTGCTCCCACGTCACCCCGGTCTGTATCCGCACACACTAGAGAGTGTGCGCGGCGCGGGCTCAGACGGCGGTCTCGTCAGGCGCCGCGCCCTCTGCTGGCTTCACCGGTACGCGCACCACTTCCTCCTCAAGCTTCGGTTCCACCGGCATGTTCTGGGAAGGGAAAGGTGATAGGGAATTAAAGAACAATATAAGTAAATAGCTACACTTAACGCGGTGTCACACACGTTTATCCGGGAAAATAAGGAGCCTATGTTAGTCTTAGGTCTAACTTGTCGTCCAAGTAAATTTCATCAAAATCGGTCCAGCCGTTTGACCGTGAAGCCATAACATAGATTTTGAAGTTATACGGGAACCGCAATTGTTTTCGGGATAAGAAGTAGCCTATGTGTTAATGTGGCCTAAGGTCTAACCTATCTTTACAACAAATTTCATCAAAATCGGCCAAGCCGTTTGAGCGTGAAGAAGTAACAAACATACACACTTCAGAAATTTACTGTAAAGATATTTTTACAAGGGGGGAAATCTTTTTAGATCCCCAAAAAGCAGAAATAAGAATGAAGCTAAGTTATACCTTGGATTAACACATTTTATCCCGGATTAACGCGGGTAACACCGCGGGGCGCAGCTAGTAATTATTAGAACAATGTTCAGTTACCTCTACTTAAAATGCGAGTGTGGTGCGATGGTAAAAACGTCTGCTTTTCAATCAGACGGCCCCTGGTTCGATCCCAGCCCTACACCAATGACTCGTTTTAAGTTATGTGTGGATTTGCACTCGCTTTACGTTGAAGGAAAACATCGTGAGGAAACCGACATGTTTGAGGACCACAATATCCGAAGACGTGTGTCATCCGCCAACCCGCACTCGGTCAGCGTGGTGGATTAAGGCCTATATCTCTCTCTTCGTGAGAGAAGGCCCCGAGTTCCAGCAGTGGGATGGGATTAATACAGAATACAGACATTTATTGATAAATAAATATTTACAGGTCAAGATACTAATATAAAAATATAATTAATTACCATAAGCGGTACTCGTATTATTTTTAAATTCTCTAAGAGAATAATTAGATTTGCCGACTAAAAATTGTTTTAATTTGACTTTGAATATAGAGACAGAAGCTGCATCTCTTATACTACGTAGTTTATTATATAGCTTAGGGCCACAAATGTAAACCGATTTTTCAAATTTGGCTATCAAGTGAGCAGGTGTGGCGAGCCTGTCCTACCACCTAGTGCCGTACTGATGGGATGCTCCCTGAGCGGTAAACTCCTCAGGATGAGTCCTCACAAACATACATACTTGGAGTAATAGGATGCTCGGTACGGTGAGAATTCCTAGCTCAGAGAAATGCGTTATATATTATAGTATTATAGGCTGCTTATGCTTATGCAGTTACCTCTAGAGCAGTATATCTCTTATGCAGTTACCTCTAGAGCAGTATATCTCTTATGCAGTTACCTCTAGAGCAGTATATCTCTTATGCAGTTACCTCTAGAGCAGTATATCTCTTATGTAGTTACCTCTAGAGCAGTATATCTCTTATGCAGTTACCTCTAGAGCAGTATATCTCTTATGCAGTTACCTCTAGAGCAGTATATCTCTTATGCAGTTACCTCTAGAGCAGTATATCTCTTATGCAGTTACCTCTAAAGCAGTATATCTCTTATGCAGTTACCTCTAAAGCAGTATATCTCTTATGCAGTTACCTCTAGAGCAGTATATCTCTTATGCAGTTACCTCTAGAGCAGTATATCTCTTATGCAGCGCGCTGGGCAGCTTGTTGGAGGGCCGCAGCCTAGCGGCGTCCAGCAGGCGCTGCGCGGGCGCCGGCCGCCGCGCCGGGCTCAGCCGCGTGCTCTCCATACTGCCCACTGACTTCAGCAGCCGCGCGCTGTTAGGGGATACCGAGTTTACTATAGTCATACTCGAAAATCATCTATATGGTTAAGATCAAGCGAGGCTACGGGCTAAGTTTGAAAGGTACGGTTTTTTATCGGTTACATTTCGGGGAGTGTGCTATGGAACTTCATAATTTGATTCCACCTTCCGTTCTACTACAGAACGAGCAGAGAGTCAGTGAAGAGACACCGATACAGAGTTGAAGTTCCGAACTTTCGTACAAAACGCTTTGCGTCGACCTTTATTGTTAGGACTGCAAAGCTTTGGAACTCACTACCTGAGTCACTGTTTCCTGAGAGGTATCATCCGGGGGCCTTCAAAAGTAGAGTTAATAGGTATCTTCTAGGTAAGCGTGCCACACCGTAGACTGCAGTGCAGCTTAACATCAGGCTAGCTGTAGTCAAACGCTAAACTAACAAGGATAAAAAAAAAAGGTACAGTCGAGGGTGGAGCGAGGCTAGAGGCTTAGTTTGAAAGGCACAGTCGAGGATGGTGCAAGCCGCCTGAAGGGTCTCTGACTTAGCTTAACGACTACTTGTACTAAGACTAAGCTGCAACCTAAAATTTAATGTGTCATCTGACCCAGGATGTAGTGCTCCGATAAAAATTACTCTTTTTTAATTAATAACAGTCTATGTATGGACGCCCATCCGAAGACTTTCGTCTTTGGATGGGTAACCAGCTGCATGGACCATTGCTTAACCTCCATAATCGCATCAGTCCACCTTAGTATTTATCATGAATGTATGTGTATATAAATTAAATTTTAGTAATAAATCATTGTAAATTGACTTGCCCAGTACGGTGCGATGCCGTAAGGTTAATAAACGATTTAATTTGATTTTAGTTAGCTGAACAACAGGCGCTACAGAGCTAGTGACGTGGTGAGGTGAAATTTCTTAACAATAAGTGTACACACTCTCATTTATAAAACAGTAGGTATAGATACTGACGCATCGATAAGTTTGAGCAGCAGCCTGGTGTACGCCTGGTAGTCGGCCTCCCCGAACTGTGCGGGGTGGTGTCGCGCCAGCTCGTAGGTGTCACAGAACTGGTGCACCAGCTTCTGTCCGCGGCCGTCCAGCGCACCCGCCAGTGCCGCAACCAGGAAAGCTCGCAGACTCTCGCGGGGGTGACGCACGAGGCATGGCTCCTGGCGGGCTATCTCTGCCTCTGGGAAGCAAGGTGTGTCATCATCATTATCAGCTCATTTAATGACGAACTCGTTGGTGTAATGGTTACCATGCCGGACTGCCGACCGAGGGTCCCGGGTACGATTCCGGGTAAGGCTAACATCTTTGGGATGAACTAAATTTGTAGACTATCGTTCTGGGTGTTAAATGTGTATCGATATTGAGTATTTATGTATGTGTATGTAGTATATCAGTTGTGTTGACAACCATAATACAAACTAGAAATGATTAAGAACGGGTTAACCAGCTGTGTGTGAAATGTGTATTTATTTTAAATAAAACACATGCTCATGTGAGCATGTGTTTTATTTAATATTCAGCTTATTATTATTGCGCTAGCGTATTTTTGATTTTTAATGTTTTTCTTAGTTTCTCTTTGTAGCATGTATATAACCTAACCTAGGAGAGTGACACACCTAATGTGCGGAACAAAGTGGAAATTTACTTTTGATTAGGATTAAATAGATTCCTATTTAATGCATTAGTTTTTGTCTAATATAGAACTTTCATAAGATAATAATATCTAAAGATAATATCTTAAAGTATATATCCTTTCAAATAAAATATTTCCAGAAACTGTTAACCTGTTGTTTGCTAACTTGTGATTAGTGCACCAGTGGAGTGTAAACACTGTCATTGGACTGTGGATATTATGTGGACTGTTTAATATACAATATCAACTGTGTGGTATAGGCACATCGCTTCTATAAGTGAGTAGCATAATGTTGATTATTTATTAATTTGATTTATATCAAATAAATAAATAATGAAACCTTTTAGTGCAGCTTGCCTGATGTTAAGCTTTACTTTGGCCTAAATTCAATACAAACATCAAATTCATTTATTGAAATTAGTTAAAAACCAGTAAGTGAAGAGCGGAAGGTTATCCTGGTATGGACATGTGATGCGTAGAGATGAAATGCATGTGACTAGGAGAAGTATGGATATGGTTGTGAGAGGTAGCTAGCAGAAGTAGAGGCTGACCTAGGAAGATGTGGCTGAATTGAGTAAATGAGGATATGAAAGAAAGGGGAGTGAATGTGGATATGACAGCTGACAGAATCGTGTGGAAGAGGAAAACTTGCTGTGCCGACCCCACTTAGTGGGAAAAGGTTGAAGACGAAGAAGAAGAGTTTAAAACCATAAACTGTCTCACTTACCAAGTGTCTTAACATCATCAACAGCTCTGAACCTGTAGTGGTAGGGCTGCTGGGGCTCCAAGATGTAGTGTGAGGGCTCTGTGCTGAGCAGCCGCGGCTCGTGCATGATGCGGGGCACCGCCTCTATGCGGCGCTCTATCTCTCGCTTTAGACACTGCAACATCAGATACAATGCTTCTTGAGTTTTTTTTACTTATAGGTATTTGACCAGCATGCTGTGCAACTCAGGTATAGTAACCACACAAGTCAACGAAATTTTGGCCTAAAATGGAGCATGCCTAGTCTGAAATAGCTGGCTCTCAAGGAGGCTACCAGAAAGCACTCCTCTGTAAAAGGTTTTCATCTTGAGGGTGACAGCTAGCCATGGAAGCACTAGGATAAACAGTTCACGTAAATGTCCACTGTTCAATGTCAAGAAGTTCTTGAGTTTGTAATAACATTTTTAGATAATGTTGAAGTGTATTGTAAAAGATATTTAACCTTTATTTTACGGTATTTATTGCTTTATTTGCATATACATAATAATAATAAATATTTAACAGGACTTAAGAATAATATTAACAAAGCATAGAAGAGCATACATTATTTTTCTATTGAGTCGGGGATATGATTATAGATTCTGATTGACATATATAAAGGCCCATTTCTGTAAATTTCTAGACTAGATTCAGGTAATTTCAATTGAATATACGACTCACTTTTTTAGCGTCTGCACCGATGGGAACGTGCGGGCCTCGTCTGGAACGAAGGGCGAAGCGAGTAATCTGTCTCTTGGCGAATATAAACAAAATCACGAACGTCAACACCCCAGCCGCGATTATGAAGATAATGTTGAGACTGGTGAAGTCTTGCATGATAAACCGCTTTTCTTCTTTGCTTCTCAATACACTGACTGATAATTATTACTTAAGAACCGTAGATTTGATAGTTTTTAATGTTATTTTATTCATATAAATGAATTCCTAAGTAAAATGTACAACTCCAAACAAAGAGATCAGCTGGCGTTTGACATTGACATAAACTAATAATTATTTTCTGACTTTGAAATTACCTTGTTTCTGTCAAAATACGTACCGGAAATTGAACATTTTCTAAGTTATGTATCAACGCTTTTTTACAATTTTTAAAATCTCTTTAGGGTTCCGTAGGAGTTTTCCAATATTATTCAGGTGATCAATTGTTATCAGCATCGAATTATATGCTATTTTGTGTGTATCAAATGGCGAATTATGTATTTTCATTCTTTATTGCTTGAAATATTCACTACAATTTTATATATATACTAGCTGACCCGGCAAACGTTTTTTTACCTTAATAAAAAAATAAAATCTAAATATACAGTAGCCGATTCTCAGACCTTCTGAATACGCATATAAAATTTGGAAAAAATCGGTCAAGCCGTTTCGGAGGAGTACGGTAACAAACACTGTGACACGGAAATTTTATATATAAGAAGATTGTTAAATTACATCGATAGCTTGTGTACATGCTCAGCTATGGAAATAAATAAATAAGTTTTTATCCCATTTTTACTTTATATAGGTCAGCGCTTGACCACCTGATAGTAAGTAATGGTCTACGATGGAGCGCGCTTACCTCTTCACTATCGCCTTCAAATCGCTACGTTTAGTTTATTAGTAGGTTTATAATACGTTAAAGTGTTACTGCGAAACAGAAAATTTAGTTTGTAACATCATAAACGAGATTCCTTTCCTTCACGTTAGGAAAACTTCCAGCAGGTCATAAAAGATACATTTTAATTTAAAAGTCATGGTGTTGTACCTGGAATCTTATTACAAATTCATCGTTTATCATATGTCTCCACATACTTCGAACATAAATTCCATCATCATGATTCTTTCTATAGAGGCACTGGGCGCGGCACGAATGTCTTTGGCGGGAAGCGCGGGTAGCATACTAATTTCAAAATGGCGGCGACGTGCGATGACCAATGACGGTGTTCAATTATGGAAACTGAATGGTGATTGTGTATCGGTGCCTCTTGCTACCACAATAGGTGCTCTAACATATTTGGGCTTCTATTATTTCAACTGTGTAATTTCAATTCAACGCGCATGAAAGCGTTGCTTTACTTGGTGGGTACTTGGACGTTATTGTTTCCTACTGTGCTGGAAAAATACGACCAAAAAGCGAGTGATTCAGACACGAGCTGGAAACAATGAAATAGATAATGGAAGGTTGTTTTAGATTTACTTACAGATGCGTATATGATATAGAAATATCTATACATTAGTAGTTTCCTGGATAATAGATCTCCCGAACATTTTTCTCCTGTATCGATAAGATGTCTTGTCAAATTAATATCCGGAAAACTATTAATTTGACCGTCTTGAAACTAGGTACGAAATTGTTCTTCTGAATATAATTACTATTAATATAATCAGGAGCAATCTTTCCTACTTTTTATGAGACCGCGTATTATAAGAATACCATATTTCTTTTTTCAGCTGGTGCAGAGACATTTTCCTCACTTACCACTTAGTAAATAACCATGCATAGTTGTATGAATAGTTAGCAAGTTGTATGAATATGTTTATTGAAATATTATGTAGATTCTAATATATATCTTGTGAAGGAGTATTTCTTTCAGTTCTTTGTAACTGAAAATACAATAAATTATCACATTCATCGTGACCTCTAGTTTAGCATCAGGACAAGAGTATGACGATGCAGCCACTTTGACATATTGCCGCTAAAATCATCGACCTTGGAACAGAGAGGCTGCGGTTACGAAACATCTGTGATCCAGTTGTAATACTATGTACCTACCTAACTATGATGTGAATTTGAGCATCTCCCAAAGAGCTTCAAAATAATGCCATCCCAATAAATTCATAAAGGCGAAAGTGTGTATGTTTTTTAACTCTTCACGCTCAAACGGCTGAACCAGTTTTCTGGAAATTTGGTTTGAAGATAGCTTGGACTTTAAATTTATTACTATTGTTTAACATATAAGCTAGGTAAATTTTATCTGGGAGTAATCCGGGGTGGAAGTAGATCAATAAAGATACGAGTAAGCTGCAAATTTCTCAAAAAGATACTTCTATTTTACTCCTTAGAGGCCCGGTGTGGGCTAGCATATTGTTTTTGACGTGACAACGTCTTAAATTAGGTTGCGGCTGGGAGTCACTTATGAAAAAGTGTAACGCCCGGTAACGTTACGATGAGTCACCGAACGAGAGAGAGGCCCGCCGAATGCCTTGCGTCTCTCTCCCACTCAACTATGATCGGTCTGCCGCGCGCGCAGCACGCGGCAGACGTTGTCACGTAAAATCTTCGCCCGTAAAACCGACTTTACAGGCAACCATTTTTTTATTATTTTTTTTACGCCGCCACCTAGCTTGTTTTTTTTTATTGATGAATAGGCTTACGTTAGCAGCTTACCTGATGTTAAGCTTAAATGTGGTCTAAGATGTAACACGCTTGTTTCCAAAGTCTCAGCTGTCCACATCTGACACCAGAATGTAAATCATGAACCGATTATAGCTGGACAGCTGCATTACTGAATTTTCTGGGTAACTACGATATACTTTCTGTTAGTAAAATTATTTTCTCTCTTGAGTTAGAAATATTAGCTTCGATACGTAGCATAGTTATCAGTTATTCAGAAAACGGAGAGAGATACAGTCTGTTTTTGGTCAGCACAACGTCTGTCTACAAATTCAATCGCAGCAAAATATACTGTAATATATTTGGAAAAGATTTAAAAATTAACTAGTAAACTTAAATTACCATTATTACTACGAGACTATTAATATTTCATTGGAAAATTAGTAATACGAACAGTAGACTTCGAATACATATGTATAGCTAGGTTCATGCGATACTAGCTGGGCCCGTGGTGTTATCCGCGTTAATCTTAGTTTAAAGTAGCCTGTGTGTTAATCCAGAGTGCTAATCTATCTCACAATATAATTTCGTCCAAATTGGTCTAGCCTCCTAAATATCAAGAGGTAATTAATGCTAAGTTTATGAATGAAGCCGAAAGCTAGTTTGCTTAGCATTTGAACTGGTAAATCTACATATATTGAAATCGGTTACTTGTGCCTAAAGAGTTTTTTTCCGTAGGCTCAGTATATTTCACCACAACTCAGGCATGTGAGCAAGCATTCAATGCGCGTCCGCAGTTCGACAATGGCGACGGTACGCGCAAATATGCGCACGCGTCGCTTCTATCGCTTTGCAACGACTCCATCGAACAAACATAATTTATTGGTTGTAGAAAGCTCAGCTTTTACTTTTTCAGTTACATAGTGACATGGGTGGAGCTTAGATCCAATGTAAAAACGTATAATAGTATATTAACGTCCAATAAGAGAAGAGTATGTAGGAATTTCTTTTAGAACAAATTTATGTTCTTCACTTTTTTAGTTTGAGTTTCATTATAATTGAGTTTCAAAGTACCAGATATTCTGCCACCAAGTGACGTAGACGTGTTAGTGTTTTTTTAACATTAGCTACAGTGTACATAGAATAACATATTTGTTAATTCATAATGATAAAAATACATTAGAAAATAGATTTGAGAGTAACGATTAGTAAAGAAGGCGTCGCTTCAGCATCGAGCATCAAAACCACGAGGGCAAAGCTTTTCCAACAAAGGCACATCTGTGCGCGACTGTGGGTGTCTCAACAAATGAATGGGTTAATGATGTAACTGTACAGTTCGAATATATACCTAACTACTTGGTTGTGTAGAGGATCTATGCATTTTTGACATATGGGACTAATTTATCATCTATATGTTTAACTCTTAACTCCTCTCCAAATTCCAAACGTTGCCTGGAAGAGATCGCTTTAAGCAATAAGGCTGCCAATTGTGGCACACTGATTTGCAAGCCCTTTCTTTTTCTTGTTTTAAATTTCATGTTTGTGGCTAATAAAGAATTTTCTATCTATCTATGTCACGAAACTTATTTATAAGTTTTAACAGCGTAATATAAATAATATGTATCTAACCATATAGCTTGTATTTGAAATCAAAGAATCTGAACCAAATTGGCGCGGAACCCTATAAATTATCCATACTATCGTAGTTTTTTTCGACCTATATACCTATTACTTCTTTTTAATCTGCTAGGTTTTTTTTACATTAAATGGGCTTGCCCTTGATCACAATTCACCTGATGGCAAGCGACAATATTATCTAAGGTGGAGCGCGCTTACTCAGAAAAAAAAACGGTTCACTTTAGCTTTGAAAACCGCCAGATTGTTGCAACAGGGAGCTTGGCAAAGAATTCCACACCTTCGCGGTCCTCACTATGAAGGAGGAGGCAAACCGCTTAGAACGCGCCTTTGGAACCTCTGGTGTTCAATGTGTATCGATAAAGCCCAAACAAATATATATACGGAATAGATTATAGTTATGGTTCGAAATTCAAATATTCGTTTTGAAAGTTCTGATTTGGTAGCGTAGGCACTATCTGTCCTACTAAAATAACGCCAATGGTTACTCTATGTACATGACTAATAGAACTAATAGTGTAATTACGCCTTCTATGTAATACTAATGAGCAATGTTAACTTCACTAGACTAACTGTGCATTTTGCAAAATAAACTAAGTAAGCAGTTACTTTAATTTATTTTAAGCTGCAGTCGAGCACAACTTATTAATATAGATAATATATTACTAGTTTTCTGAGACAATTAAAAAAGGGTTCATTTACATGAAACTATAGGGAACCCAAAAAAAATACCAAACCTACTGACATCTATTAGCGGAACCATTTCCGGTTCGGGCCCACTTCTTCCATTTAATTGGCACCTTGGCTGTAAACAACGATCAATGATTTTAATTACTGAAACGTCTTTGTAGAAATTTTTGATTCTCTTTTCCTGAAGAAATTAGGATCGATACTCAAAATAGGCATGGTGTTGAAATTTCTAAGACCTATTAATTGTACCCAGTTTGTTATATAGGTAATATTATGGTGGCATTAGCTTACAGATGCCTGCTTGGATTCTGTTAATTAAATAACTTAGTAATGCTATGCTTTCCATCTCTAAGCAACTATGTGTGAATTCATTGAATGAAATTGATTTTCAATTAATTTAGTACTGTACAAATGCAGTTAGCATCGTAGGCAAAGGGGCCGAGGTTGATGTCTAGACCGTTTTGCAATAGTCTCTGTAGGTAGGTATGTCACTTCATTATCTATCAGTAGAATTATATGCGAACTATGAATACCTAAGCATTTGCCTCATCTAGCTTAACATTGTAACGAATTTAATGTACTCAGGTAAAATGCAGTAGGTAGATAATCTACCTGAAGAATCACTTGTCTGTTAATAAACGTAGAATAAGAATATATTTATTGTTCAACTGTGTCACAAGATCTTAAGTGTAAATACAGGTAAATAGTATCAACAGTCGTGTCCATCGCAAAAATACAATAATAATGTATTGCTACTAATAACTGAACTGAATGTATTGCTACTGAACAAGAGAGTTGAGTTTGAGTAGAGTTTGAATGATTCACAGGAGCCAAGTAACGGAAGTCGATACGACACCTATGTGGGCATATTGCCGTTATGCTACTCATGTCAAACATTATCTACAACGGATGCTACCTTTCGCCTTTCTCGATTAAGGAAGCGAAATGCTCAAAATTATGTGAATCACGATCGCATGGACTGAGCGGAAATGGGCCCGGATATCCTCTCCTCATAAGGCTGGCCGTCTCTTCTGCATCCAGACGGGCTATAACTCCATTCCTGGATGAGCAACTTGACAAAATGGCGGCTACAGTGGCAATTTCATAGTCCTTGCGCGTACGCAGTTTCCTGCCTCGAAAAGAACCCATTGTCCAAGGAGGGGATAGATGTGACAAGCATACGCAAACAAGCTATAATTGTCGGATCCAAAAAAATATGAAACCCTACGAAGGTTCGTTCTAGTAGATATTTTTATACGTATACCTCACTGTAGGTGTGAAATAATTAAGAAGTCTTCGATAAAAGACAATGAGAGAGTAACTAGACACCTAATACATAAAATCAAAATATGGCTTTGATAATGATTATGATGGTCTGGAATTGAATTATAAATAAAATATACCATCTTTCTATTTCATTTTGATTAAGTACTAGAAGATTAAAAGAACTTCAACTCAAAGTTTAACATAATTATACTGTGCTAGAAGGCGGGCAAAGACTTTCATGAATGAGCCACAAAAAATATTATTACACTCGCCTTTTTACACCTTGTGGGTTCGAAGATAAGCTTGTTTGCTCTGGGTTTTGTTGCTGACTGCTCTCAGGCTGATCTTGCATTTGATACTAAAATTTTATGAAGCACGCATTTTATATCCGATTTCACGGAAAAGCTGCAGAAGATTTTGTTTGCCTTACTTTAAAAATAATAATACGACAAGGTGCAACTGCAGTAATTTATCATGGTATTGTGAAAAAAAAATAAGTTACTAGCCATTCACATCAAGTTCATCAATGTAAGCAGCAGTACTTAACGTGTGTAAATAAATCATGTTTTCCGCAACACATTGTTGTGTGGGTACACCTAAGCAGGGTCACATTGTGACCCGGTTTGTCATCGTACTGCGTAGGAGACGGGTTCAGCCCGCATCGCGCACAGCCGCTTCGTCAAACTCAGGTAAACAAACGATATAGAAAAAACTTGTGTATTTCTGAATGGTAAATCAACCCTCGAAGAGGCAGTGCCACGTCAGTTTTCTTGCGGCGCGCTCGTGTAAGCCTCGCGGGTACCTAACTTGTAATTAGTATTCATCAGGGCGCGTGTAGTCCTCTCCGCGGTGGGGACGGGTTATTAGCCGGCGCCGCCTCCGCGCCCAGGCATATTGTTCCGAGGTCTGCCCACCGAGCGCCGCACGCTCGACCGCTGAGCTAATTCACTCTGTCAATATTTGAATTACAAACCGCACCGCACGGACGATTTCTCCGTCAGAAGAAACCGAGCCGGTGGCTGGGAAGGCAAGAAGTCGGCATAGCTGTTTGAATGTGATATACGGCTGTGTCACTTCGAGCCAGCTCAATCCATCGGCTGTCCGCAATCGAAGAACGAAGACTTGAAGATTTAGCGAACGCTCCCTTAACCGAGATCGGTGGAATCGGACCGCTCCCGTAACTTCTCGCCGGGAGAGGGCGCATCTCTGGATTTGACAGCTGTCATTCGCTTTCGTTTCACGGGCACGGGCGAGACGTGGGTGGAGAATCTTTTTTATTTTTATCACACACGACGATGTTCCCGTAGAGTGCGACCGGCTGTGAACGTGCGCGACGAAACGATACGAAAACACGACGTCAGGATGGCGAACGAGGAGGTGTTGGGGCCGCGAAAGACGATGTTCGTTCTAGTGATAGTGGTGGGATGTTTCGCGGTGCTGTGGCCGCGGATCCTGTCGCCGCTGCTGCTGGGCCACCAGCGGGCTCAGCTGCAGCCCAGCCAGCTCGACCGGGACGCAGGTAACGCCGGTATTTTTATCGCAAGCTCAATGTCAATACCGCTGGACCAGATGACGACATCGCACGCTTCTGGCGGGTTTCAGCTAATAATACGCCTATTACGGCGTTAAAATTAACAAATTGGGCTAATTAGACGTGCGATGTGTTGTATTCAAGGATTTATTAGTGTAATGGAAGCTGTAGCTCGTGCTCGGAGACGATTATGCTATGTTTGCGGTTCCCAAGTGCGAGATATTGCTGTTCAAATAGTCTCAGTCCAGTTGTTGATTTTGAGCTTGTTTACTGAAGATCTGATCGGAATGTTGTACGGACCAGTGACACTACTGGCCAAGGATAATTGCATATAATTATTGCCAAAGCACTAAGTATAGAAACCTCTATACACAGGAAACATTATGCATTAGAAATAGTTAACAAGATTACTTTAACTAAATTTTCTACTTATTTACTTCACGTTAGATTACTTTAAGTTACCTAAATGGAAATAACTTTTAGTACTTAATTAATATTATAGAAATAATTACTTATAATTGTACACTTATGAAATTCATTCTTTAATTTTAAACATTATTTCCAACTAGTTGTGATAAAGATAAGACAAGGAAAATGTGCAGCAATTCTAATAAAACATAACTTTTTATACCTACCTATGCTCATGGAATAATTTTGAATTAATTATCAATACAAATGCAACTCAACTCAAATGTTATTTTAAATAGTAGTATAATTAAAATCTAATATAATTATTCAATCAATGTTTAAATACTTTTATCAATTAACTCTTACAATGTCAATGTTATTTAATTTACATACAATATTTTTTTTCATAATCTGTAACAAGATAATGCTACAAATTAATACTCATTAATGACTACAAATAAATGATTATCTCTGTCAATATGAATATTTTCATTAAAAGTAGAAAAAAAAAAACTCGGGTAGGTACCTATATCACAATAGTGTGCAGACTACAATAAAAAAAAAACTTAACAGGCTGCTGTGATGTCATGTTTGGCACCGAACTGACCGTACTGGAGCTCATCAATGAAGTATGCAGTTCAGCTGCACATGTAAATGGGAAACTGTCTCCATTCGCCGCTGCTGAGTGCCGAAAAGCTGTCAATGAGACATGCGGAGTAGACATAGCAGCCTTTGTGAAAAGGACGGACAATATTGGCAAATCTTCCCGGTTGCTGGTCCAAACCATGCAGAGCAGCAACAGTTCTTGCTTGAAGGAGCACTTCGGAGTGCCACTCGCCAGTCTTGGACCTCATCTAGCCATCAACTCCTGGACTCTACAAGACAGTTAGTTGGGTTTCTGTATTGCTTTTGACAGCATGATGTTACAAAGAAACTAACAAAAGTTTTATTAATGAATAAAATTTCAAATAACAAATTGAATAACGCAGGTCTTTACCAGACCAGTAGTTGAATTCTTATTTGATATTAACAGCATGATATATTGTGTTGTAATGTGTTGGGTGAAACAAAAGATTAAAAAGTTTTTTTTAATTTAAACAAAATTAAATAACCTACGCAAAACTTACTAGATTATATTATCCATATTTAATGTAATTAATAATACCTACCTAATTAATAATAAGACCTGTGATAACATAGACTAATAAATATAATAGATGCTCAACCACTTGCTTATAACTGTACACATATTTGATACATGTAGCGCCATCTTTTCATATTTCTAATCTAAAAAATCTAAAACAATACTTATAACTAGTACTACAAATACTTTATCACTAAAAGCGATCTCTTCCAGACAACCAATGTACATGGCTTCTCTCTACTATGTAACAAAATAGACACACAGACAGTGATACAAATGTTTTATATACTGCCAATCTCTACATATATTGATTGGTAACCTACTTTATGAATTATTAATTAAATTCATAAATATTGGTGCTAACTAGTGAGAAAATCTATAACATAATTTTATAAACTAGTACATATTTACTAGTTGCGTGATGTTACAACTAACAAGCTTAAGCATGGAATTTATTGTTATACATCTTATATATAAAATTTCCGTGTCACAGTGTTTGTTACCGTACTCCTCCGAAACGGCTTGACCGATTTTTTCCAAATTTTATATATGTATTCAGTAGGTCTGAGAATCGGCTACTGCATATTTAGTTTTTTTTTTTTTTTTACTAAGACAAAACAACGTTTGCCGGGTCAGCTAGTTTATTTATAAGAAGTGAGAAAATAAGAAATCTTTGGCTTGAAATAACTTTCCATGCAGTGTACACAAGTTAGTCTATACCAATATTATAAAGAGGAAAAGTTTGACTTTTTGTTTGTTTGTTTGACGCAAATAAGCTCCGAACTAATGGACCGATTTGAAAAATTCTTTCACTGTTGAGAAGCTACATTTTCATGTAGCTTCTTTCATGTTATTTGACCTAAGTAACTTAGGCTATATTTTATTTCTCTTTGCAACTTAGATTATTTTATAGTCCGTGCGAAGCCGGGGCGATCTGCTGATCAGGTAATAGTAATAATTTCCTTTGATCCTAAGCCTGTGACACCAGAGTCTAAGTGGCCCTGGCCACTTAGACTCTGGTGTCGAGAGTTTTCAAACCAAACATGGGCCTCTGACTTGGCTTAATGACTTAAATACCGCTGATTCGACTTGTACTAAGACTAATAGCCGAAGCCTACAATTTAAAGTGCTATCTGACCAACGGTAGAGGCCAGATAAAATTGCCACTTTTGAATGTCAGTCTTGTGTATTGACCGACCGTAGCTTAACTTTGATAATCGCATCAGATCACCCTAGTTAGCCGAGCTACAGGCGTTAAAGTATGTAGAATACTACGTTAATCAAGTTAAGGTGGGATGATAGCGATGAGAGGTCAAATTGAAATTTCAATTAAATTAGCTTTTTACGTTAACTGATAAACATCTGCAAAAGTTAAAATAGTATCCTAAATAAATCTTACACTTCTTCTTTTAATTTGAATATTCTGCCAATACATTTTAAGTACTCGTAAATACTCAAAAAAATAATAGGGAACTCTTCCCTGCAATAAGGCGAAACTCGTTTCTTTAAAAAAAATACTTAAAATATAGCTGTTTTTCAAAATAATTTCGGTTAAAAAATATTTCGTATTTAAGAACTACGATATTTCTTTTTTTCTAAATCGGTTTCTGTTTTTTTTTTCTAAAGAAATTCGACAATATAATACTTAACATATCTTATCGCTGTATCGGATATCTTTACTCTGTATCGAACAATGCCGTAGACTTGTAAATGACTAATTTTAGAACTTCGATATAAAGGTGAACGCATAATTAACCGAGCCCAACTAAAAACAAACTTAGAATTCTATGGAACTATGAATTTTATGAAAGTTCGGACGTTGCGACGCGGGCATTTGATCACTACATTTTTATTTGACGACCTCGTTGGCGTAATGGTTACCATGCCGGACTGCCAACCTGAGAGTCCCTGGTTTGTTTCCCGGCACGGCCAACTTCTTTGTGGTGAACTAAATTTGCTGGTACTCGGTCTGGGTATTCAAAACGTATCGATTTAAAGTATTTATATTAGTAGTATATCAGTTGTTTAATACAAACTAGAAATGGTTCAGTATGGGGCTAACCAGCTGTGTGTGAAATGTCGCCTATTATTAAAAAATAATAGCATTATTATTTTCAGACATTTATCGCCCATTGCTGAGCGTAGGCCTCCCTTTGTGTACGCAATTAGTCTCGGTATTGTACTAAATTATAAATATCGAGTTAAAAAAATTGCTGTTTGGCTCAGATTAGTGTGCGTTTATATTTAAGTTTGACTTTTGACTTTCCTACGTCTGCGGGAAGATATAAATTATTTATCGAATAGTTTTAGAATTTGAATAACTTTGACAAAAGGTTTTAGAGGTAGACTTTTTTTGTGATAAACTTTCTGCCCTTGCTATGTTGTTTGTTAGATTGTATTATTTGATTATGATGGTCTACAGTGGATTGTTGCCATAGATATGATAATGATTTTGGGTCTATTTATACACACTATTCATGAAACTGTCAATGTTTCGTAAGATATTCTTCTAGGCTTTTTTTAACGTGGTTTAAATTTTTTATTTTATTTTTAACAAGTCGATATTTGTACAAGTAAAAGATCTTAAAGATACGAGCACATTGAGAAAAGCTCATTAGAGTGAAACAATTTTTGGTGTCAATTCATTACCTACTTAATTATTTTTTTAATAATTAGTCAACCACCCTGTACAAGAGCTAGGCATAGGTATATGTCTTATAGTGTAAAATAAACAGAACGTTAATGAAACATTTACACCCTAATATCATTTTTAGGGTTCCGTACCTAAAAGGTAAAAAGGTAAAAACTAAGACTCCGCTGTCTGTCTGTCTCCAGGCTGTATCTCAGAAACCGTAATAGCTAGAAAGCTGAAACTTTCACAAAATAAGTATTTCCCGTGCATACAACTAATACTAAAAAAAAAAAAAGAGAAAATATTAAGGGGGTCCCCATTATTACTATACATATATCAATAACTGTAGCTAAATACTTAATTTTTTTTTTTACTCATTTCACACACGACTGGTTAGCCCCATACTGAACCATTTCTAGTTCGTGTTATGGTTGCTAACACAACTGATAAACTACATATTATACATACATATTATAAATATTTAGTTAAGCACAAAGATGTTGACCGAGTTGGGGATCGAACCCGGAACCTTTTGTTTAGCAGTCCGGCATGGTAACCTTTACGCCAACGAGGTCGTCAAATATATAAATATACATATATTAGCTATCAAATTAAATGATAAAATTTAGTAAAAATAAATATTTAAGGGGGGCTCCCATACAACAATGATACGGAACCCTTCATGCGCGAGCCCAACTCGCACTTGGCCAATTATTTTATAACTTTTGACAAAGTTTACTCAAATCTGATGTATGAAAGTTGGAGCGAGTTGGAACTCGCCCTAAGAAATGAGACACACAGGGCAGAGCCCTAGCATCTGCTTATGGTACGTTTACACGCTTGCCAAGCCTTGGCAAGGATCGACAATCGCAAGCATGTAAATAGGGCGTTTGGCTTGGCTTGCGTGGGCTTGTGCCTGCTTGCTTCCGATCCATTCGAGTGTCGGTTTTTTTACGCAGATCAAAGGACGTTTGCTTGGATGTATATTGCAGACTGACGTATTCACAAGCGTATAAACGCCTTTCAAACGATTTGTGGAGATTAGTGGAGTCTTGGGACTGTTTGCAGTTTGCCAAGGCTTGGCAAGCGTGTAAACGTACCATTACAATGCTGTTAGCATGTTATTTGCGAAACAGCGGAGCACGAAAATAACATATTACATACATGTTATATGCTTGGGCACGTTCTATTGCCAACCTTTACGAAGATGATTGACAAATTCCTAGTAACCCTAATTGAATAATTTTAGTGGTAATTTCATTAATTTAGTTGATCATAGAATTACTTAAGTAGAAGAAAAGCTTGCGCAGGGTGGGTTCCGTACTATTCTACCAATATTATAAATGCGAAAGTTTGTATGTGTGTTTTGTTACGTCTTCACGATAAAACAGCTGAACCGAATTCAATGGAATTTTGTGTGGAGACGGTTTAGTCTCTGGATTGACATTTTATCCCGGTTTAATATGGTTAACCACATTAAATGCGCATGCGCACTGCGGGGCGCTAAAATTTCAAAGGAAACGAAAGGAACCCTTTTGAAATTTTCAAAAGGAAAAGAACCCTTTTGAAATTTTATTTGATTCCAAAGTATTTCTTTATTATAGCGGCAAATGGCAACACATATACACCATCTGTGAAAATTCAACTGTCTTCGCGATTAACGAGAAACAAAAACGTTTTTACCATTCATGAGATACAGACTGGTGACATTGATAGACAGAAAGTAGAGTTTTAGCAGAAGGGTCCTTTTTGTTACGGAACCCCAAAAATGTTTGTGTCAAACTGTGGCATTAGTTCCTAAACGGATGAACCGATTTGTTTTATTTTTGTTCGAGAGGTGTGTTAGTCGTGAGTCTTAGCTGTTTGTCCATGCATGGTTTTTTTTTTTTTTTTTTTTTATTATTAGGACTCACAACCAACAAATTTAGTTAAGCACAGAGATGTCGGCCGGGCCGGGAATTGAACCCGGAACCTTCTGGTTAGCAGTCCGGCATGGTAACCGTTGCGCCAACTAGGTCGTCAAATCAATCGTGACCAGTACTAAGACTGAGCTACAATATTTTTTTATTTAATTAAACTATCTTTACAAATATACAAAATTCCTTCATATGACACAGTAAATGATCAGTAAACTACAAAGTGATCAGGAATCCAAAGGCTTCCAAACTAGTTCCAAAAACTGTATATATGAAGCCAATATGCCCACTCCGTCTTGTTTCTCAGATTCAAAATCCTATACCTATTCGTCTCCGCTTCGTTCCGTTCTCTGCAAATAGAACGGAAGACCAACACGACCAGCCTTGGCTGAGCTGTTTCCGCCATCTGCTTGTCATTACGGTATTCTGCCTGGGAATTGATCAAATATTGGACCAAAGTTGGCCAAAATTCGACCAAACTAGGCCAATTAAAAAAGGGGTACGAGAAAATCATAATGACTTCTGAAAGTGAAAATGACGACTTATACAGGGGAGAAAATCAGGATTGAATTAATTTGCTGTATCAACTCCACATAGGCATAATATTTTGTGAAAATTTAAGTGTTTAGCAGCTACCGTTATTTTATTATTGTTAAAATACAAAAAAGGCAAAAAAATACAAAAAAATCACGTTTATCGTATGTGGACGCCCCTTATTTTTTTTATATTTAGTATTTGTTGATATAGCGGCATGGGAAATACATATCTTGTGTAAGTTTCAGCTTTTTAACTACTCGTATTACGGATTCTGAGACACAGACAGCCAGACAGCGGAGTCTCAGTAATAGGGCCCCGTTTTTACCTTTTAGATACGGAACCATAAAGAGTTTTTTTTTTTTAGAGCAGTGTTCTATTTTATTCATGTTTGCTACGTACTAGGAACCATGTACACTAGTATGTAACTGTTTTATACTTTAAAGAAAATAAAGATATTTAAAAATTACATTTATTTACAAATAACTATTACAGAAATCATCAATTAAAATACTATATACAAACTTAAACACTACAATTTAAATTAGAGTAAGCTCACCATTAATTATATTGAATTGAGTAGAGAGTGTACCTATAAATAAATAAATAAAATAAATATAAGAACACATTTCACACATGGCTGGTTAGCCCCAAACTGAACCATTTCTAGTTCGTATTATGGTTGCTAACACAACTGATACACTACTTATACATTACATACATATTTTATATAGATACATATTTAACACCCAGACCCACAGCCAACAAATTTTGTTAAG
This sequence comes from Mellilla xanthometata, assembly GCA_035578125.1. Classification (NCBI taxonomy): domain Eukaryota; kingdom Metazoa; phylum Arthropoda; class Insecta; order Lepidoptera; family Geometridae; genus Mellilla; species Mellilla xanthometata. The sequence goes on from JAPUBQ010000001.1 coordinate 1,129,090, forward strand.
CACAAAATGTTGGCCGGGCCGGGAATCGAACCCGGAACCTTCCGTTTGGCAGTCCGGCATGGTAACCTTTACGCCAACGAGGTTGTAAATAAAGAAGACTCATGGAAGAAGGGTCAATGTTCGGTTCCGAGTACCGGATGAAAGCAACTTACAAATAAACTCCAATTCTCTGTCAATAGAAACTGCACTTGCTGGAAACGTCCATATCTTGTCTGTGCCGGCTCACAAGAGAGTTGTGAACTCAAAATAATTGCCAAGTGCGAATCGAGTGGCCGCATGAAGAGTTCCGCAACATTTTCTGAAAATAATGGCAATAAACCACAAGATTGTTGTATGGGATAACCCCCATTATTAAATGTGTTTTTTTTTTATTATTTACCACTGAATATTCTGTAAAAGTTTTAAGCGTCCACATTCGATCGTCATTAATATTTAAAAAAAAATATGAAAAAAATCACGTTTAATCTATGAGTACTAATACAGTGTTAACTCTGTATAACGACACTGAAGTGACTGTGCATTTTTTGGCGTTATAGAGAGTGGTGGTTAAATGGAGAGATTACATTATTGTATGGAATACAAGATAAATCAACTAAAGCCGATTGATTTCGACGCTTTAGAGAGTTTGTCGTCAAATCGAGTGACGTTACATGGAGTTTACACGGTACATGGATACCAGAAAGAAAAACACAACTTTTGATATGTTCCTATTCATACAATATGAATAATATTAAAAATCTGTGAAAAAATATGATTTGCTTCTACTGTAAAAATACATGTTTCTTCATGTGGCCCTTTACAAATAAAAATCATTTATTGATAACACCAAAATTACAATATTACTTACTCACTTTTTACAATATTACTTACTTACTTTTTATAATATTAATGATTATCTAAAATTTAACATTGACATTTGATTCATATCATGTACTATTGTAATGATATTTATTATATAACTAGAATTAGATGTGACAATTGACATATTTTTTTTTTTATATTAGGACACATTTCACACACGGCTGGTTAGCCTCATACTGAACCATTTCTAGTTAGTATTATGGTTGCTAACACAACTGATATACTACATATACATACATACATATTATATATAAATACTACATACATATTTAACACCCAGACCCACAGCCAACAAATTTTGTTAAGCACAAAGATGTTGACCGGGCCGGGAATTTAACCCGGAACCTTCTGATTAGCAGTCCGGCATGGTAACCTTTACGCTAACGAGGTTGTCAAACATGGACATATATCATATACTTTTGTATTGATATCATATTATTTGACTTGTAACTTTGGTGTTATCAATAAATGATTTGTATTTGTATTTGTACAAGTCAAAATCTTTTGTATAAGGTGTGTTGGCAGCTCTAACACGCTTCTAAGTCGGTGTGTGTCGTTTGGCTTTCACAAACGTCTTGTTTCAAGTATTACCCGTTTGAGAGAGGCCTCGGCGCCGACGTTACGGCAACAACAAAAGTTTTAACGTGTCTCATTGTCACCGGTATAAGGTCGCGCTGGCCAGTGTTAGGGTGCGGTGCTAGTAGGAGCGATAGATTAGAATGGATGGAATATATTAGCCACGCTTTTCTTTAGTCAGTATAATCATGGCATAAGCAGCCCACTATGCTTTCCCACTGCTGAGATTCGGGGCCTTCCAGCAGAGAGTTATAGGCCGCCACGCTGGCCAAGTGTGGATTAGCGAATGACACACGTCTTCGGATATTACAGTCCTCAAACGTGTCGGTTTCCTCACGATGTTTTCCTTCACCGTAAAGCGAGTGCAAATCCACACGTAACTTGAAAAATAAGTCATTGATTGTAAGGAGTGAAGTTTCACAGTTTCAGGTATGATATAGATACACTCTGCCCCTCGCTAAGTATCTTTCCACCCTGTAATGCGAGGTACCAGTTTATGTGCAATGATAATCTAACTAAAACCGCTACGCTTATGCCAACTCGCTATCGCTTATAACAGCCCCACCCTAACTACAGAGCGGAAAGTAACAAACAGTTTACTTAAGAGTTGAAGTACAGTGCTCGGCAATTTACACATTCGCGCTTACTCGCATAGTTCGCATCACTGTGTCATCCGCCAACCCGCACTTGGCCAGCGTGGTGGATTATGGCCTATTCTATCTCCTCATGAAAGAATGCCCCGAATCCCAGCGTTGGGAACGTATAGTGGGTTTCTTATAATATATGTACTTAACGGCATTGTAGTTAGGACACGGCAGAGTATAATAGAAGACACGACATATTACGACGTCCCGTTTTTACCTTTTAGATACTTAACCCTAAAAATAGGCTAAATGTGAGTCGGGCTCGCGCATGGAGGGTTCCTTACCATTATCTTAATAAGATCTCTTATTTTTAATTTATACGTTTGTTTTAGGTTTTGTGTTTTGCAAAATAAAAAATATTTTTCTTTTTTCTTTCTTTCTTCCTTAAAAAAAACTTTTGGGTACGGAATCGCAAAAAGCCACAATATGTTTAGTCCGGCTGCGCAGGCGCCGGTTTCCACACATGTGCGCTACCATCCTGGGAAATGTTTATCCAGATTACCGCATGCTAAACGCCATCTTGTACTCTGTATACGGTTGGGCTTGCATAATAATGTTATAAGGACGTGGAAATTATATTGACATAACATAACAGATGTTATGTGCGAACTATGCAATGAAAAGCTATGAAAATATTTTGTATTATAATAATTTACTGACTGTTGGACTCATTCCAACTTTTAATAATAAGTAAGTGTGACCGTTTTCTACGCGAAAAAAAAAATTACTGACGGAAATTTTTACTTTTAAGGAGAATAGCTAGAGCTGTTTTTGACGTGACAACGTCTTAAATTAGGTTGCGGCTGGGAGTCACTTATGAAAAAGTGTAACGCCCGGTAACGTTACGATGAGTCACCGAACGAGAGAGAGGCCCGCCGAATGCCTTGCGTCTCTCTCCCACTCAACTATGATCGGTCTGCCGCGCGCGCAGCACGCGGCAGACGTTGTCACGTAAAATCTTCGCCCGTAAAACCGACTTTACAGGCAACCATTTTTTTTTCACAAATTATGTATTCCATTGCCGCGATAACGAGAAATATTAAAAATTTAAAAGTATTCAGGGTTCCCATACAATAAACGCAGTTTCTTACACGTTTTTTATATCAACATCAAATAATATTTAGTAATGTATTAATTTGAAGAATCTCTTGGGCATATGAGGGAGGGAGGGAGAAAATGACGCCCACAATGACCGTTACGTTTTACTGTCCTGGACCACTTCCTTCCAGTTGGTGTGGAAGTCCACCAACTCCTTGCGCCATCGAGTTGGCGGCCTGCCTCGTCGTCTTCTGCCATCTGAAAAGTCCCACTCCATGGAAACCCTTGCTCAGATACCATACAAAAATATACCTTTTATACAAAAAAGGACTTTCATATATAAATTGCTTACCTTTTATATAATTATGTTATTTAAATAAAGAAGTATTCAAACAGTTTATGTTAGTTAATTTTCCCAACAGCACAGTAGTTATTTAGCTAATGTAGAAGTGACCTTGTCGTCACATTTGGTCTTTAAACAAATTAGGCATTGTGCTAGTTGCCGCGGTCAAACTGTATGGCGTGCTGAGCGCCGGCGGCGACGGCGCAAGTTATAGGCGATAGCGATTTTGGATAGCAATAATTAAAAATAAATTTCACATCTGAAGCCATTATATACCCTTTCAAACATTTTTTTTCCGATCCAGACGTCTACGAGTAATCTGGTTACAAACATACAAAAAAAAAACAACATACAGTCGAATTATGAACCTTCTCCATTTTTCCTAAAGTCGCTTAAGAAAAGAATCTTTTCAAATAAGTTTCTAAAAATTGCGTTGAATTATAATACTGCAAGTTGAGCTTACTTATATTCAATTATATTTTACTGTTTTCAACTTTACAATATCTTCTTTTTCCACTATTTTAATGTATAATGTAGAATCAGAGTCCAATATAAAGAATTATTGCCGTTAATAATAATTCATCCGTAAAAAAACATAAAAAATTAGGCCATACACTGTACAGTTTTACATATATTTTAGTATTCAGTATTTTTAGAGTTTTTAACTAGATACAAATAAATTAATAATAATGAAAATACATAGATTGAGTTACATGAAGCTACACCCTATGTACAGGGTACAGTAATTAATTATAGTATTAGCTATAGGTTAATTTAATTATCTGTAATGCGAAATAAATAAATAAATTAATATGCTCAGTGTACACATAATTTAGAAAATCTTTGTCACGATATACCTAGTCCATTAAAACAATAAGCATATTTTCCAAAGAAACTGAAGACTGCTGCTTGCTTGAACATTACAAGTGACCATAAACAATTGATATACATAATCATTTTGAAAAATAAACCATTTGTATTTGAAATAAGCTATGGCTTATTCTACAAATCGCCTTTGAAGTTGTCAATCAAACTAGACCGTGCTTCGAGCATGATTCACAGAGCGACGGTACGCGCTTAAATAGGAAATGACTAGTTTCACACTGCATCACCAAACCTGCTACTAAATATACTGTTTAAAATATCGTGTAAGTTGAACGCGTTGTTTGTTATAAATAGATTAATTACGCCTGTGGCTGTAATTAGGAACAATCGTAAATTGTCGGGCCGTCTGGCTTGGCTAGTTGACCGGAGTAGCGATGACATTTGCTTTCTTTTGTGACGTTATTCCAATAGTAATAGTAATCTTTCCACTATCGGACGAGCAGGGAGACGGCTAGGAGGCACCGCTTTACAGTTGAAGTTCCAAAAATCCGCACGAAGCATTTCGCTTCCACATATATTGTGCGGACCATTAAACTGTGGAACTCTTTGCCGGAGTCCCTGTTCCCTCTGAACTATAACCTCACTGTCTTCAAGGCGAGAGTGAATCGGTTTCTTCTAGGCAAGCGCGCTCCACCCTAGATCGCAACATCACTTAACATCAGGTGAGTTTCGATCAAGCGCTTGCCTATCTATCATAAAAAAAAAGTAAATAGTTAATTTTTTCTCAAATATTATAATTACATAGCTTACTTACAAAAATCAAAATAATATAAGTACTATTAAAACTATTGAGAACTACATAATCTTTGGAACAAATATATAAAAAAATATACAAAAAATAATTTGGCAATAACAGTGCTCGGTTAACTAAGGTGATCTTGAACTCTTTTACTATAAATTAAAAATAAAATAAATATTAGGACACATTTCACACTCGGCTGGTTAACTCCATACTGAACTATTTCTAGTTTGTGTTATGGTAGCTAACACAACTGATATACTACACATCGACGGGTACCGCTGTACCGATTTCTATGAAATTTGCCATGGAGATAAATAAGACCCTGGATTAACACATAGCCTACTGTTTATCCCGGATTAACGTGGGTAACACCGCAGGACGCAACTAGTGTAAATATAATCTAATCGCATGTCACCGCTAGTTGTAAATATATTTCCACGTATGGTTTACTAATTAAGTGTTATCGGACTTATGCTGTAAATAAAAAAAAATGTTGCTCTTTAAGTTGTGTCATTCGGAGTTTTTAATTAACTGTACTTACCACATGAGGATACTGTAATCTAATCGATATTAATAATGTTAACCTTGATCTTATTTTTTAACTAGAATAAACGGAACGTGTTGCTATTGTTTAAATTGAATGGCCGTTAAGGGCAAGATCAATCAATTTAACATGTAAATTTTGTAGCAATGACAGCTCAGTTAGGCGTGCGGCTGCTTTACATCACGACGGCGTTGGGTTCGATCCCCCCAATGAGCTCAAGCCTTCTGTGTTGGAAAAAATCGTGAGGAAACCGTAGCATGGTGATAGAGCATTTTCTAGTAGTCCAAAATATGATTTATATTGTACAGAAAATTTAGGTTTACAGCTACTTTTACATTGGTGTAAGACATACATGGTTTGCTTAATGCGTGTAGAGTAGCCAATAGAGGGCTGCGCCTTACACACTAGGTCAGTCTTCTTTCACAGTTCAGGCAGCTGCCTGAGCTGCCTGAACTGCGAAATAATAATAATAACACAATCTGAAGCTTCTAAACTAAGCAAAACGTAACTCCTTACCTGGCATCTGTGTCTGTCAGAGTGCCGTTGGCTCGTGTGCTAATGCGACTTGCAGACTGTGTTGTAAAATAATATAAATATTAGTAGTTTAAAAAAACTAAAAAACACGCTTATCTGGCGTTTTAAGTGGGTCAAAATCGCGCCCAAAGAAGTTGCTTACAAACAAACATATAAACAAAAATACAAAAAAAAATGAATAATTTTATCAAATTAGTGTATTGTCATCGGTCCTCAATAAATCTACTAAGTTTCAACGAAATCTGGCCGTTTAAAGTGGGTCAAAATCGCGCTCAAAAAAGTCGGTTACAAACATACAAACATACAGGTGAAGCTTATAAAGCGTGTAAAAATTACACCCATGTGATCAAAGTTCGTTCTTCCGTGGTTAATCAGTTGTTCTCTCTGCAGCGATAAAGCAAGAGCGGCCGACGATCCGCGGCGCCGGGCCCCACCCAGCGCTGCGCGAGCGGGGGCGAGCCATACCCCCCGGGGCGCCTCCCGCCGCCCCGCAGGTCCACATCCAGATGCCGCCCAACGTCAGGGTACGCACCTCCCCCCTCCAGGGGTACTTTGAACTGGACGTCAAGGTCAGTCGGTGGTGATGCGTGAACGAGTGAGGCTTTCGCGTGACCAGGTAGGTTCGAGGGTTTCCAATGGTGGGGTAGGGAAAGTTTTAAGGGGTCATTAAACTTCAAAGGGTTTTGGTTCATTTTGAACTTCTTTGAGAACGGAAAGTGTACAACTACTTAAGGGTTCTGTTGTTTTTTTAGGGAAACTAGCTGACCCGGCAAACGTTGTTTTGCTTTATAAATTATTTCTATTAATAAAAAAAAATTAAGGGTGAACAATCCTTATCACTTAGGGGTATGGAAAATAGATAGTAGCCGATTCTCAGACCTACTGAATACGCATATAAAATTTGGTAAAAATCTGTCAAGCCGCTTCAGAGTAGTACGGTAACTAACATTGTGACATGGACATTTTATATATTAGATTTAGTTTACTAAAGAAGGTGTTATAGGATTTTAAGGAGTTCAATTGTAAAATATAAGTCTGGATAGTCACAGCAGTTGAACCACTGTAAAGTGTTATTTATGTTTTATTAACATTACAGAACCTGTTAGAAACAATATTATAATTAATTGAGCTCGCGCTTGACCACAATTTAGCTGGTGGTAAGCGAAATTGTAGTCTACGGTGGAAAGCGCTTGCAGCGTTAAGCCAATTCAGAGACCTTCGGGTGGCTTGAAAATTCTCGACACCAGAGCTTGGCCACTTAGCTCAAAGCACGTAGAAGAAAAAGCTGCCAGAAACCCTGGGGAAAACACTTAAACTTTAATTTGAATGATGGACATTGGTCTATGATTGCGTGTGGTGCAGTATAGTTATTACACAAGTTATAATCGGCAATTAGGTTTCTAGTTAATAGTGTTATTTATGCACCAGTTAATGCAGGCTGTCTTGGTTTAAATCTTTGCTTTAAATCAAACATGAATACCGTTTTATAGTGTCGAGGCAAGCACGCGACGCGTTTGTTAGAAATTTGTTTGTTGTTTGCTTATTTAACGTATTCAAAAAGATTAAAGTTTTTACGGTCCGTACCTAATGTAGACGCTGAAATTCCAAATTTCCAAAAACAAAAAAAAAAACAAACGTTCACTTGTAAGGATATATTTTCATTTTCATCAATACTATTAATTTCGTCAGTATAAAAAAATATATCAACAATCGTCTCTCGTTGCATAACTAAAATATAATAGAAACAAGCTTTCAAATGTTTTTGACATAAGCTTCTTATAAAAACTTTGTAATTATTTCGAAAATATGCAAAGTATCGATAGTCTTCGCCTTTTTTTCGTCTAATTGTTCCTAAGAACCAGTAAAAAACTTTCTTTTAAGTAAATGATTAATTCTATTTTTTTTTAATTGTTTATGTAAAAACTTAGTGTAGCATACAATTAAGAACAGTACTATTTAGTAAACTGGGTGGGTTCGTACCTCTATGAAATACACCAATCCCGAGCTAGTCTCATCAGGATTCTGTATTTCGGGGCTGGCTACTTACCCTACGATAACTATAGCCATTATAAACCATTGGAAACTCTCACTAACTTTAACCATAGTTTATTAGCTAGCACAGCTTCGCCTGGCGCTGGAACATCTAACGCGTAAGTAGTTGTAGACAATATTAACAACACACTAGAGACTAGACTAGAGTTCGCTCAAAGCATTAACAATAACTATTCATAAGCAATGGAAAATAATAACTCAAGTCAATAAAAAAACCATTTGAATGTTCATGCCCTGTTACTTGTCACATCCAATGAGTGTGGCCAAGAGGAAGCGAACTGTCAAAAGTTTTCTTTATTGATGCTAGTTATACATACTGAAGCTCATGACTTGACTTTTTGAGTCACTACATAGATGTATTTGGTTGGACCCCGTACACCAATGACTTGTTTTTCATGTCATGTGTGTATTTGCACTCGCTTTACGGTGAAGGAAAAAACAAGTGAAGAAATCGACACGTTTGAAGACTACAAAACCCGAAGACATGTGTCTTCCATCGAAGGATACTGGCTCACACCACAATGTCCCAAAAGATCTCCGCCAATTAATAAATTCTTCGTGAATGTCACGAGCCTTAGTAATCAGGAATACGACTAAGAAGGATATAATAGCGACCCGTCCCGGCTTCGCACGGGTGCAATGCTGATACTAAATACACTACAGAAAAACATATACCATCGCGGAGTTTTCTGTACACCTTTTCAATTTTCAAATTTGTATTAATATTACGTACATTATTTTGATAAATCTCGTAGGGTTCAGCCTGCGTTTGCAATGTAAGCAAAAAAGAAAAGATAATTATCGACATCACATTAGAAAATCTCAAAAATTACAGTATTTCTTCACTATTTAATGGATGTTATTATACATATAAACCTTCCTCTTGAATCACTCTATCTATTAAAAAAACAGCATCAAAATCCGTTGCGTAGTTTTAAAGATTTAAGCATACAAAGGGACATAGGGACAGAGAAAGCGACTTTGTTTTATACTGTGTAGTGATAACATTCTAATATTGTTGGCTGTCGGTCTGGGTGTTAGTTATGTATAAATATCAAATAAATGTATATGTAGTATTTCAGTTGTGTTAGCTACCATATTACGAACTAGAAATGGTTCAATATGGGGTTAACCAGACGTGTAAAAAAAAAACATAACAATACTATGATCTAGGCAAAGCATGAAACTGAAACACTGTGCCTGTTATTACAATAACGCTGTAATTTATGAAGGATGACGTTAATTTACAGGAATGATAATATTATGTTGAATTGAAATGGCGCGAGATGAGAACGTATAGAAATAAGTTATATTACTATGGTTTATATTAAAGACTTCTCTTAGGTGATGTAAAGGTTTTTTGTTTAGTAAGTTCAAAGATAATGATTATATGAGATAAATTATTATCTTTAGAAAACGTAAATTAAATACTTCAATGATGTTTAATATCTATTATTAATACTGAAGCATTGTAGTCAGACAGGTTAGGTATCCTAAAAGTGAAAATCAGAAATAAAAAAGCAGTACTTAGTTCTGAACATATTCGACGCCCAGCCAAATCTATGGAAAACTAATTTTTTTTTTCCAGAATTTCCAAATGTCGTGGGAAAAGTTGTTTTGCTTGAGATACCCAGAAAGGTTTAGTAAGGGAGAGGCCCTTATCTATGGTTGCTTTGCGTTAAAAAATGTGCCAATGTTTGGAACAAATTGGGTCTAGCTGTAGTGTCATTTAACACAACAAATAAGGGGAAATTATTCCAAAACGTAGATCGCGTTATTATTATACGTTTGATATTTGTAGTATATATAATCTATGCAGTTACTCTTAATAGATATACACATACATAGATCGAATACCCTCAAATAATTCACCTATAACAAGATTAATTGTTTGTGTAAAACATTAATGTTAGTAACAATAACAGCTGTAAGTCAGCTTTGAATAAAGTTTTTTTTTATTATAGATAGGTGGTTAATGCCAGCGCAGGCGCCGGTTTAGATACAATAGGCGATGTTCACACAGTTGGGCAACGGAACGTAAACCACTAAACTAAACATGCACTGTCCCACTTGAGGACGCCAGTGTGTTACCATGCTAACAAGATTTTACGTGGGCTAAGTTACAAACTTCAAGCTACCGGTGTATACCATTTGGTTAAATAAATGATAAAAGTACAAAAGCCTGTATTCTATTGTAAAAGCCTAAAAATTGCTTTTTTTGTCGCGTAAATTTCTTTTTTGGGGGGTATCGAGGCTTAATAATTGGCCGAATATCATAGCCTCTTAGCCCGCGGTCTTGCCCGAGCTATTTCGTGATAAAAATAATAGTAAAAAAAAAACTAAAAAACACGCTTTTTATAGAAAACCGTAATTTTATCAAATTAGTGTATTGTCATCGGTCCTCAATAAATCTACAAAGTTTGAACGAAATCTGGCCGTTTAAAGTGGGTCAATATCGTGCCCAAAAAAGTCGGTCACAAACAAACATACAGGTGAAGCTAATAGAAAGCGTGTAAAAAGTAGCATGCGTGTTAATCCATAATCTAAACTAAAACAAGCATACAATTCATTGAACCCGGTTTAGCCGTTTGAGTGCAAAGAAGTAATAAACACACATGCACACAAACTTCAAATTCTAATTTAAGAAGGGGATGATGATACCTGCACTGACATCCCGCTAGGGGCGTATTGTGCATCTCGTCCCCAGCCTACCAAAGCCAACCAAGCTCCTTGAAATAACGGAACACGGCCCTGGCATACCTGTTCCACCCCTGTTGCGCTAGATGATATGTTCTGAATATTGTCAATAGAATTAGAACTTTGATCTTGAGATACATTTTTCAGGCCGAATTATTCCCTGGTTTATTTGGTAGCCTCACAGTTTAGTAGCACGTATTACACAAACTTTATCATAATAATAATATTAGTGGAATTTGTCAAATCGCTCGCCGCTTATGTCTCGCACGGCCTAAGAAAGAAGCCCGCCGTTCCCAATGATGTCACACTCATTATTTGGGCCGTTTAGCTCTCGTACTAGTTTCGGTCCGCACATGACTACGCTTATGGTAACTAGCCGGTTTTTTTACTATTTATCTTGATTTACTAAAGTTTTTGTAATTGGCCCAGTTTGGGATTAACTTGTCGCATATAGGTATACTATACTAGCAGCCCGCCCCGGCTTCGCAAGGGTTATAGTATAAGGGCTTGTATTACGAGTGGATTATTAGCATAGACTTATAAATTTAATAGACGCTCAATCTCTTTTTGAAAATCGTACTTCCAGGTGTCATACACGTAGCGCCATCTATTCGTATTGAAACGACTCGGGACACGCAATCTTATATTACTCAACCTCATTCACACTTATAATAACCAACCTGAAATTGATAGTCTATTGCCAGAAACAGTAATTCCAGATTTAGACTGTAAAAAATTGAATCTGTTAATATCCCTTTTCGAAACACTATCAAGTTTCAAAAAGTTACAACTAAACGCTAATTTTAACGCCAGTTTTATGTAACCCTGCCATAGATGTAGTTATATCTAGACTAGCAGACTGTCCCGGCTTTGCACGGGCTATAAAATAATCTAAGTTGCAAAGAGAAACAACACATAGCCTATGTTAGTCAGGGATAATGAAGCTTCCCAACGGTGAAATAATTTTTCAAAAGTTCCAATAGTTTTGGAGCCTATACGCGTCAAACAAACAAACAAAAAAAAAAAAAACTTTTCCTCATTATAATATTGGTATAGATTATGTCGATGTAATGTTATAACTATGTACCACTATGATAATAAAGAAATTCTATTCTACTCTATTCAAGATGTTACTACTAAACGCAAATTTTAACGTCGGTTTAAAGTAACCCTGCCATAGATGTAGTTACAGTGTAAACTCTATACGACGACACTGACGAGACTGTGCATTTTATGGCGTTATAGAGAGTGATCGTTAAATGGAGAGAATGTATAATTTTATGAAATACAAGCTAAACCAACTAAAGCCAATTTATTTCGACGCTTTAAAGAGACGCTTTGCGTCGACTTTTATTGTGAGGACTGCGAAGCTTTGGTACACACTACCTGAGTCTCTGTTTCCTGAGAGGTATCATCCGGGGGTATTCAAAAGTAGAGTTAATAGGTATCTTCTAGGTAAGCGTGCCACAACGTAGACTGCAGCGCAGCTTAACATCAGGCTAGCTGTAGTTGAACGCAAACCTATCAAGGATGAAAAAAGAAAAAAAAGTTAATCGTTAAATGGAGTGACGTTACATGGAGTTTACACTGTATATGTAGATGGACAGCAGCGAGTGTCACTGGCATCTATTCCGGGCGTGTCTAGGTCGCGCACCAATGCCAAGCCTTGATGTGATGCGCCGGCGCATACCCACAGTATATACACTTGTACACTTGTGCGATATGGAAAGTTGAAATTGGAATTACGACCTGCGCTGTTTGGATTTACTTGTGCGTGTGCTTTTTTTTTTCAGTAACGACGGCATTTGTTAAGTTTGAAGGGTCTGTGTGTATCTGTCTATGGCATGGTAGCACCCGATGACCCGATTTTGACTTAGTTGTTTTGTTAGAAAGCTAAAGTGTTCTTAGGCTGTATGAAAACGACGATGGCCGTCACAAAATGGCGGATGTTTTTTTTTCAGAACTGTCTCAATATGGGTATCAAATCAATAGGTTCGATCAGTAGATTACATATGATTAATTTTAAATCCAAGATAAACCGTAGTTAAGTAATTCTTTGCAAAGGCGGTATTCATCGCAATGATGAATTGGTTTCTTCTGGGTAAGCGCGATTAGACACTTTAGATTAGAATATCGCTTACCACCAAGAGAATTGTGAATTGTAAGTCCATTAAATGTAAAAAAAGAACTATTTGCATAATGCGTCCAAAGATATGTTGACTTTATTAGAATATATCTGAAATCAACATAACAATCCAGTAGTGATTAATGTGACAGACAGTTCATATCATACTCGTATAGAAGAGGTAAAGGAATGCTGTACCGGTAACACAGGTAGTTCGGCATTGCTCGAATCTCTGAATGCAAGGCTATTTGGTGTGGCTTTACAAGCTAATATTTAAAAAAAAACCAGCTAAAGTTCTTTGCCATCTTGGATTTGAAATTTATTATGATGTATGTATTTTACTAATCAAGACTTTTCATTTGATACATATAGGGGCAGTTGCTGAAAAAAAATGTCATACGCCATTTTGTAGCGACGGTCATTTTGGGCCGATTTTCATCAAACATAGATAAACACTCTTGCCTTAGTATACACTTTCACACACACACAACTACGTCAAACTATTTACACCCGTCGTTTTTGCTTCGTGGATTAAAATGAAGTGTACTTCTGAATGTTATAAAGTAATTAAAACAGATATTTTCTTGCATCTTCCAAACAAAAAACACAGGTCCATTCGGTCGGGAGCTACAATGCCACTGACACACACACACACACACACATATAGACACGCCAAGGATAAATACATCGTTTTTGCGGCAGGGATTAAATAGTAAGAACAACTATACCCTGCTATCCTACTGATATTATAAATGCGAAAGTTGAAATGTGTATGATTGTTAGTTCTTCACGCTCAAACGGCTGAACTGATTTCGATGAAATTTGGTATGGAGATAGGTTAGACACTGGATTAACACATAGCCTACATTTTATCCTGGATTTACACGAGTAACACCGCTAGCTAGTACTATCTGTAACTAAGGTTAGTTAACAATTTCTTGGTTTCATAAAGAGACTAGCTGACCCGACAAACGTTGTTTTGCCTTAATAAAAAAAAAAAAAACTAAATATACAGTAGCCGATTCTCAGACCTACTGAATACACATATAAAATTTGGAAAAAATCGGTCAAGCCGTTTCGGAGGAGTACGGTAACAAACACTGTGACACGGAAATTTTATATATAAGAAGAAAGATATATGTAGATACTACATAGAGCGAGATGTATCTTTGGTGTTATTGTTTGGTGATTTGACTTCATCATCATCATCATCATCATCATCAGCCTATTTAACGTGTGTCCACTGCTGGACATAGGCCTCTCCTAAAGATTTCCACAGAGCACGGTCTTCTGCTTTGCGCATCCAGTGCTTGCCCGCCACCGTTCGCAGATCGTCGCTCCATCTGGCCGGTTGGCCTCCCACACTACGTTTGCCAACCCGCGGTCTCCACTCTAGGATCCGTTTGCTCCAGCGATTATCGGATCTCCTGCAGATATGGCCAGCCCATTGCCACTTCAGCTTGCTAATTTTGCGGGCTATATCGGTTACTTTAGTTCTTTGGCGGATAATTTCATTTCGGATTTTGTCCATCAAAGAAACCCCGAGCATAGCCCGCTCCATGGCCCGCTGAGCGACTTTCAGCTGATGGACTCGCTTCACTGTCAGTGTCCACGTTTCGGCTCCGTAGGTCAGAACTGGGAGGACGCACTGGTCGAAGACTTTTGTCTTCAGGCACTGTGGGATTGACGATGAGAAGATATGACGAAGTTTTCCGAATGCTGCCCAACCCAGCCGAATTCTTCTGTCAAGTTCCCTGTCGAAGTTGTTTCTACCCAACCGCAATAGTTGCCCGAGGTAGACATACTCTTCAACAACCTCGAGAGGAATACTATCGACAATAACAGACCCAGTTGTTACTCTGCTGTTAAACATGATCTTTGTTTTATCAATGTTTATCCTAAGACCTATCTGTCGTGAAGCATTGGCTAGGCTAGACAGCATTCCCTGTAGTTCCTGCAGTGACTGCGCTATAACGACTATGTCATCGGCAAATCGTAAGTGTGAGAGGTGCTCTCCATTGATGTTTATGCCGTTCTCTTTCCAGTCCAGCGTCTTAAACATATCTTCCAAGGCATTAGTAAACAGTTTCGGGGAAATTACATCCCCCTGTCTTACTCCCTTGCGTAGAGGGATATGTTTAGTCTGCTGGTCCTGTACTTGAACAGCCATCGTGGCGTCTTTATAAAGCCCTCCCAACACTTCGATGTAACGATAATCGACTTGGCAGCGTTGCAGTGACTCTAGAACAGCCCAGGTTTCGATGGAGTCAAATGCTTTCTCGTAGTCCACAAATGCTAAGCACAGAGGCTGATTATATTCTTCCGTCTTCTGGATAATCTGCCTTACTGTGTGAATGTGGTCTACGGTACTAAATCCTCCTCGAAACCCGGCCTGTTCCGGTGGTTGGAATTCGTCAAATCTCCTCGCTAGGCGGTTAGTGATTACCCTCGAGAACAGTTTATAAATGTGGCTCAAGAGCGAGATAGGGCGGTAGTTTTTGAGAAGAGCTTTATCTCCTTTTTTGTAAAATAAAACTACAACGCTCTTATGCCAAGACTTTGGAGTTCTCCCACTGTTAATTACGACGCTGAATATTCTTTGGAGCTCTCGAAGCACGGGGCGACCCCCCGCTTTGAGCAGCTCCGAAGTGATTCCGTCGATTTGACTTGTAACTTTGGTATTATCAATAAATTATTTGTATTTGATCAAGCGAGACGCTCAAGACAGACCGGGATAGCGACGCACTGTGTGCCCTCTGCCCCATCTAAGGGACATAGGATCTTAACTCATAAAGATAATATCGTCCGTGAACTTCTGAGATCTCCTATCTGATTATACGCACATTTTGCAGGAGGAACAATAAACTGATTTATTTAGTCACCGTGAAGACTATTGAAAAAATAAAAAATAAAACACTTCGTCATTTTTTGACGTGACAACGTCTTAAATTAGGTTGCGGCTGGGAGTCACTTATGAAAAAGTGTAACGCCCGGTAACGTTACGATGAGTCACCGAACGAGAGAGGCCCGCCGAATGCCTTGCGTCTCTCTCCCACTCAACTATGATCGGTCTGCCGCGCGCGCAGCACGCAGCAGACGTTGTCACGTAAAATCTTCGCCCGTAAAACCGACTTTACAGGCAACCATTTTTTTAATGCTTTTACTACTAATGCTATTATTTTGAGCTTTTCTTTATTGGACGGAAGTTAGGAGTTTTAAGTTTTCAAATTCTCAAATGTAAGTTAGGAGGTGTCAGAAGTTCACGGACGATATATGCCATTTTTAAAACGCATAACATGTTATTCTCATCAGACTATAAATAAATCACAAAATTAATAACGATCTGTCGCGCGCGTAATATTTTTCATGACAACATCTTTATGAACCGCCGGAATGTGGCGATAAATCTTTATTTTTATATAAAAATCACCGTAAATATTCCAAAATTACGCGGGTTTGTGTGAAAACAGTGGACGCGGCTGCGTTAGGCCGCGAGTGCACTTGCTGGGTCTTGGTCGCGCGACACTGCGACATTCAGGGAATTATAATTATTGTATTAAAACTTTCGTAAGGCATATTTGAATAATGTTTGTACAATCATTAATTATATATTAATAACAACCATTTAAAACCATAAATAATTATAATTAATAACGAATACACTCTTCTCAAAATTATCAATTAATTTATTTCTCAGAACAATTGTCACAAATCACTTATATTCCTATTCCCCTGCCGATAACTAGTGTTGCCACACCACTCCTCATTGCCAGTCCCTAAATACAGTTTTCCCAAACAAATAAATGTTACAAAAATTATACAATGCTAACATAATTATTATAATCCGACGACCTCGTTGACGCATTGGTTACCATGCCGGACTGCATATCGGAAGGTTCCGGGTTCAAATACAAATCATTTATTGATAACACCAAAGTTACAAGGCAAATAATGTGATATCAATTTCCATTCCCGGCACGGCCAACATCTTTGTGCTAAACTAAATTTGTTGGCTGTCGGTCTGGGTGTTAAATATGTATCTATGTATCTACATAAAAGTATGTATGTATTTATATGTAGTATATCAGTTGAGCTAGCAACCATAAAGCCAACTAGAAATGGTTTAGTATGGGGTGAACCAGCCGTGTCTGATAAAAAAAAGTAGAAAAAAAGGAGTAAGAATAAAAATATATTAAATGTGTAATAGATATGAAAAAGAACGGTATTTTTTTAAAATAATTTGACAGCTGTCAGTTGAAAGTGATTCTCCCTAGGGGATAAAAGGTATTACTTTTATTCCGCTCCTCAGGCAACTTCGTCTGAAGTGCCCTGAGGAGCGGGATGAAAGGAGTTTCCACTCAACAATATCAGTACCATTTCAATCAGTTTTACCTATAATAACATATTTAAAAAAGGTTGTTAGTTTTGCACTTGGAATAATATTTTTTTATGATGGATAGGCAAGCGCTTGATCGAAGCTCACCTGATGTTAAGTGATGTTGCGATCTAGGGTGGAGCGCGCTTGCCTAGAAGAAACCGATTCACTCTCGCCTTGAAGACAGTAAGGTTATAGTTCAGAGGGAACAGGGATTCCGGCAATGAGTTCCACAGTTTAATGGTCCGCACAATAAATGTGGAAGCGAAACGCTTCGTACGGATTTCTGGAACTTCAACTGTATAGCGGTGCCTCCTAACGGTCTCCCTTGAGAGTCGCAAGTGCGCGCGCGCCGCCGCCGTCCAAACACCGGAAGTCGGTGCGGGCATCATAAAACGGATCTGGAGTTCTGCTCACCCGCGCACTCTCAGTCACACATACTGCTCGGAAGATCACACTGTCTCTCACAAATTTGCCGTATTTTTTTTTGTTAATTTCTATAGTTTCAGTGAATAGTGTGTGAAAATTTTAAGTTCTTTTTTTCGACCAGTTTTAGTCTAATACATTTTCTTTGGAGACGTTTTTTGTGTTGTTGTATCAGTACATTAGCAGTATCATTAGTCTTTACATAAAACAGTCAAAAGTATAGTTTTTAAGACAGATAGAAAATATGTTATTGTGATAACGGAAGCGACATTATGGATTAGGTCGCTAGATAGCGCTATTGCGCTCTAGTCTACTTGGAGCAAGCTCCGTAATAAAATAAATAAATAAATTAAAATTTAGTGTTAAACAAGTTCTAAATCCGAAATTCAGTGTTTAAAGATTTCAGATTAACAAATGCAGAAGATAGATAAAAAAATATTTTATTGTGCACAATAATTAAATAAAATAAAATCCCTTTATTCAACGGAATATAAAAATAATCGAATTTTCATTTGAAAATATTTACTCGTAGTTTGTCACTTTCTTCATTCCTTATTAACATTTTGAATAACTAATTATTTCACTTACTTTTCTTAGCTCGTAAATATTATTGTCTCTTAAGTCTATAAAATGACAGTTAAAATATTGACATTATGATCAATATACAATTGCAACTAATAATTTAAAATTGTTATAATGTATCCGATGATTTGCGTATGTTTAATTGTGTTAAAGCTTAGAGATATTATATCTCTCCCCTTCTTGTGCTATTGACACCTCTCTCGAATGAGAATATGATCCCTTATCTCTTTATAGTTTCGAAGCTGTTTGTTTTTATGCTAGTCCATATATAAATGCCTGTATGTATAACTTGATATATGTATAGGGAGAAAATATAAAAATTTGTATTCAGCGAAACATATACGTAAGATTTTAAGTGTATTTATACAAGTGTACTATTTATACGAAAACATGAAAGATTCTCCAAAAGCAAAGGTTAGTAACCGTTGATTAGTTAACATAACTAACTAAGCATGGAGTTGTGTGTGTGTGTGTGTGTGTTTTTTTTTTATTGATGAATAGGCTTACGTTTGACCGCAGCTTGCCTGATGTTCAGCTTGACTGTGGTCTAAGATGTAACACGCTTGCCTAGAAGAAACCTATTTACTCTAGATTTGAAGACCCCCAAATTGTACTTCTCGGGAGTCAGAGACTCAGGAAGAGAGTTTCAAAGCTTCGCAGTTCTCACAATGACGGTTGAATCAAAACGCTTTGTGAATTCGATAGTGAATCGATGTGTCGAGAATTTGTATAAAGCATAATATAATATGTGTAAAAAAAACAATAATGTAATTTTAACACCTCTATAAAGCGCCTTTTGCTCGGCTAACTCAGGTGATCTGACGCGATCATAGAGGTTAAGCAATGGTCGATGAAGATAGTCTTTGGATGGGAGACTGCACAGAACTGTCATATAAAAAGTGGCATTTTTGTCGGGTGCTACTGTGGGTCCGATGGCACGCTAAATTATAGATCCCGGCTGTGAGTCTTAGTACTAGCAGTTGGTCAAGTTAAAGGCCTTCAGGCGGATAGAAAACTTGACACCAGAGCTTGGCCACATAGCTCATACGAAGATGAAGAAGAAGCGCCTGTAGCTCGGCTAACTAAGGTGTTTTGATGCGATCATCGAGGTTAAGCAACGGTCGATGGAATCAGTCTTTGGGCCGTACACAAGACTGTCTTTTAAAAAGTGTTTGTTTTACCTGGGCGCTACCGTGAGTCGGTAACACGTAGTACTAACAGCCGGCCAATTTAGAGGAAGGCCTCTAACACTCTCACTTACTATCTCTGGTGTCAAGCCAGGAAGCTGGCGACATCAAAACTCTTGCCACCAGAGCTAGGCCACATAGCCCTTACGAAGAAGAAGAACTCTATAAAACAACTATGTTCAATGCAGAGCATGCAAAAGTCTGTTTATCGATTATATTATCTGAAAAATTAGCTGACTTCGCCGCCGCAGTGGCTGAAGTATCTCGACCTACTTTAGATGCTCGGGGAACTCTATTCATGCATTCTTAACAAGTATAAAACAAAAAAATAATATACAAGTAAAAAAAATTGAAAAATACCGCCTCAAAATCGGGAAAAATTGACCATATTGTGTAGACCATCTTGGATTTTAAATAACGCTCGACGAGCACTTTTAACAAAAATAAAACTAACAGAAACGGTTGATCCATTTATGAGCTACGATGCAGACACACACACACACAAAGACACGTCAAACTTATAACACCACTTGGTTTTTGCGTCGGAGGATAAAACAATATGAGTTTTAGTTTGAACTACAAGTAGTCTCTAGAAGTAAATCTTATCTGTACAAGTAAATCTTACTTTTAGGTTTCCGTCCTTAGAAGGTAATAACGGGTCCCTATTACTAGCCTTCGCTATCTGTCTGTCTTCAAGCTGTATCTCAGAAACCGTGATAACTACTAAGTTAAAATTTTCACCAATTATGCATTACCGTTTCCTCCATAACGGGAACGAATACTAAAAATTAAATAGACATTTATTTTTCAATTCAGGGTGTTTGGTAGTCAGGTGCACATTAGAAAGTACCTTATCACCATGAAAACTCGATCTCGTTGGCTAGGATCGAACCCAATACCTTCGGAACGCGAGTAGGCCTCACGCCTGACAGAGCTGTCATGGCTTCAATACAGAACTTTATTAGCCCTAAATAACATACGTTAGAGGCAAGTCATACTACAATAATTAATTAATACTCAAAAACATTAGTTAGATAAAATTAAATAAACTTACAAATTTCATTAAATAAATATTCTACCCCATTAAATACTACACACATTAGCACTTGTTTTTCATGTCTATTAAATATCTCACGTCCAACAGAGCTGTCATCGCTTCAATATCTAAATGTAACCCCTTTCCATGTCTACAGCCGCCCCCGATCCCCGGCATGAGACCCCCGCTGGGCTCCCCTGGCGGCCCCGTACCGGCGCCCAAGTCCTCGATGGGCTTCGTGATGCCCATCTACACCATCTGCATCATTGTCTTCTTCGTCTACACCATCAGTAAGGTCAGTGTGCACTTTGAATTGACCGAGAGAGCGAGTGAAGTCTGCATTAACAAGGAACACATTAAAGTGTGTGACCTGTGGCCAAAGGAAAGACATGTCAAAAGGTTTTGTCTAGCAAAAGGGACATGTTAAAGCGTTTTTCTATAGCAAAAGGGACATGTAAAAAGGTTTCTCTATAGCAAAAGGGACATGTAAAAGGGTTTCTCTATAGCAAAAGGAACATGATAAAGGGTTTCTCTATAGCAAACATTAACAAGGAAGATGTTAAAAGGGACATGCAAAAGGGTTTCTCTATAGCAAAAGGGACATGTAAAAAGGTTTCTCTATAGCAAAAGGGACATGTAAAAGGGTTTCTCTATAGCAAAAGGAACATGATAAAGGGTTTCTCTATAGCAAACATTAACAAGGAAGATGTTAAAAGGGACATGCAAAAGGGTTTCTCTATAGCAAAAGGGACATGTAAAAAGATTTCTCTATAGCAAAAGGGATATGTAAAAGGGTTTCTCTATAGCAAAAGGGACATGTTAAAGGGTTTATCTACAGCAAAAGGGACATGTTAAAGGGTTTCTCTCTAGCAAACGGGACATGTAAAAGGGTTTATCTATAGCAAAAGGAACATGTTAAAGGGTTTCTCTATAGCAAAAGAGACATGTTAAAGGGTTTCTCTATAGCAAAAGGGACCTGTTAAAGGGTATCCTATAGCAAGTAAATAAGGGTTCTCTCTAGTAAAAGGAACATCTTCAAGTGTTTCTCTCAAGCAAAAAAATATATTTTAAAGGGTTGCTCTCTAGCAAAAGGGACATGTAAAAGGAGCACGTTAAAGGGTTTCTTTCTAGTAAAAGGGACATGTTGGAGGGGATCCCATAGCAAAAAAACATATTAAAAGGGTTCTCTATAGTAAAAGGAACATGTCCAAGTGTTTTTCTCAAGCAAAAAAATATATTTAAAGGGTTTCTCTCTGGCAAAAGCAACATGCACAGGGTGTCCTATAGCAAAAGGAACATGATGAAGGGTGTCCTATAGCAAAAGGAACATGATGAAGGGTGTCCTATAGCAAAAGGAACATGTTAAAGACTTGCTGCTTCCCACATTTCCAGCTGTTCTTCAAGCGCGCCACGATCCCGTACGAGCCGGTGACTCCCGACCCTCACTTCCGGAGGAGGGTGTTCAGGGATGACTCGCGCTCCTCGCCTGATAAACTAGGTAAATATGCATCTTATTCTTATAACGAACTGACAAGAATGGACAAAATAAGGAATGTGTACATTACAGGAAGTCTGAAAGTGACCAGTGAGTGAAAAAATAAAGAGTGGAAGGTTAGCGTGGTATGAACATGTGATGCGTAGAGAGGAGGTGCATGTTACTAGGAGATGTATGGAAATGGTAGTGCAAGGAAGAAGAGCAAGAAGCCGACCAAAGAAGACATGGATTAAATGGGTGAATGAGAAGACGAGATGAAATGAGAGAGAAAGAACTGAGATGATGTCTGATAGAAGAGAGTGGAAGAAGAAGATTTGCAGTGCCGACCTCACCTAAGTGGGATAAGGCAAGGAAGAAGAATATAGAGTTCAATTTTATAACATATAACAGATATAATTGAAAATCAAACGTAAACTTGCAATTTAGTTTGGCTCCAATTATGCGAAGGTCCAAAACGAAGACGATTGGAACGCGAGGCACTTTTACGCTAGTAAATTAAGTAATCGTCTTCGGTTGACCCGCAGTATAAGTCATATTATGCACTAATATCACTAATATTCAAATTACAAATGCGTTAGGGGCGAGCATATTAAATAATACATTAGAGTATGTCTACTATTTAAGCCTGACAGCTTAGTTATTCAAGAAGCTAATTTTGTCCTGGGACTCGAGGAAATAGGATTTATGGAAAAATCTCAGCGCAGTTACCGTGTTCTACCAAAGTATTTCTTACTTTCACCTAAGATTTTAGTTTTTTCAACAAAAAAAAATTATACATTTATATTTCGTTCCATGCAGGCCCCAAAGAGAGGGACACAAGTGAGTATATTTTCTTACTAACATCTGTAGGTATTGTTGCAATAGCAAACATATACGAGTACATAACAGGAAAAGGGTATCGATAAGAATGTAACAGTATGTTTGTTAAAACACAATTACGAGTATTATAACAATGTACTAAAAAAACAAGTATAGATATTCGTGATAGATAAACCGATTTCTTCTAATTTAAATTTATTCATCTTACCAGAGGAGAATAAAGAAAATAACAATATTTTGACGACTAGCGCATGGTAATTCTACAATCTACATTCGCCATCAAAATTCTTCTACGTGTACTCAAGTGTAGCAGCAAGCCAAATGACAATTGGTTAAAGAAAAATGGCAAAAATGTAATAAAATCAATGATTATTGATTAATTATACAATTTCCTAGTAATGTAATAGAAAATAACTAGACATTTAACACATCATTTGTGTCAATTTAAAGTCCGTCATCTATTTTTAAAAATAAGTCGGATCTTCCTTCCTGACGCTATAACTCCAGAACGCATGAACCGATTTCCACGGTACAGCATTCGTTGGAAAGGTGTCGGGCTCCGTGAGGTTTGTAGCAAACAAAATTGAAGAAAAATTCGATTCGCAAAAAAACTAGTACTTAAATAAAGATTCTGAAAGAGGTAACCTCATAGAAAGGGTTTTCCACAAAGAAGGTTTTAAATATCAATATATTTAAGACGGGTAATTAATAATAATACTCAGGGGACGTGGAACTGGAAGCACTGCGGGCACGGCTGGCGGAGACAGAGCGCGCGATGCAGCGCATCGTGGGCCAGCTGGCGCAGCGCGATCAAGTACTACTTTATGAGACGACCTGGTGGACTGGCTTCATAGACTCTAGCTTTAGACCGTGTAGATTCACAAACAATCTTCTAATATATAAAATTTTCATGTCACAATGTTAGTTACCGTACTCCTCCGGAACGGCAAGACCGTTTTTTACCAAATTTTATATGCGTATTCAATAGGTCTGAGAATCGGCTACTATCTATTTTTCATACGCTTAAGTGTTTTGGTCACCCTTCAATTTTTACTTATGGCAAATCATCGTTTGCCGGGTCAGCTAGTCTTATATATAAAATTTCCGTGACACAGTGTTTGTTACAGTACTCCTCCAAAACGGCTTGACCGATTTTTTCCAAATTTTATATGCGTATTCAGTAGGTGTGAGAATCGGCTACTGTATATTTAGAAATAATTACTAAGGCAAAACAACGTTTGCCGGGTCAGCTAGTATAAATATAAAAATAAAATTGCCGCCATATTTTTTTTTTCAAATAGATATCATATATTTTTTCCTCTTTATAATATACCAATATTATAAAGAGGAAAAGTTTGATTGTTTGTTTGTTTGACGCAAATAGGCTTAGCACCGATTTGAAAAATTCTTTCACCGTTGGGAAGGTACATTGTCCCCTAGTAACATAGGCTATATTTTGTATCTCTTTACAATTTGGATTATTTTATAGCCCGGGACTGTCTGCTAGACGTTATGATATATGCATTATGGGGACGACTATTATAAGAATATTTGGTGTGGCTTAGGATAAGAAACAAGCAAACGACTTCATCGAAGACGCTAACAATGTTCTCGGAAAACGTGTACAAGAAAATAATAATAGCAGAAGACGCAGTTTTGCACTTCATAGTCAAACATTTTTATAAAAGATTTACATAAACTATGACAACAGTTATTGATGACGTTAATATTTAACTCATTCCATGTGTTAATGTTTTTGTGTTTCGGCTCGTGAGATGCGTTTCTCAATCCTTCCAAGAAACCTGCATTTGGATCTTTGCAGCCGTTGATTTAATAGTTCTGGCAACGTTACAAAATGGTACAAAGTTTAAACGCCACGATCCATTTAAGTGCAACGTAGTTTTAAACTCACTATTTATCTTGAATTCTTATCTGTCCCATTTGTGACAAAGTAAAGTGCTTTAGACAATTGTTTAGAATGTTTGTGTAGTAATTGCTATCTATGCTGCTACGAACAAACGTATTGAGGATTTGTGGCTATGAATGGTGGTTGAGCATTTTCTAGTGCTCGCCTATCTGGCTACCATCCTCAAGATGAACAATCTGTCGCTAAGCCTATCTAAGCTGTAAGAGATTACACCTATCGGTGTGTTACGGCAGCTTTTTGAGAGACAGTAATTCCAGACTGCTAACCAAATGCCTACCTGTCAAGAGTAAAAAAAAATCTCAATTTAATCAAATAAACGATGAGCTATGGCGATATCGTCTGCATAGTTATACCGTTACTACAATCATTTCTAGACCTAATATACTAAACATTTTAGATATTAAAAACCATAATGAGTCTTATAAAAGCCAGTTCACCACAAGTTCAATCAATTAAAGTACGGTTGCGTGATTCCTAGTTGTTTCCTTAGTAGCTTGAGGCATGGTGACGGTTATGCCCCTTTTGTACTTTAACGTAAGCTACATGCTCGAAGGCACGTGGTGCATCCAAGCGATTGTGGACTTTCTCAACTAGAATATAGAATTGATTTTTGTGTCTAGGTTTTTTGTTATAGAGTGGATTTTTGTGTTGATTCTATTCTAGTAAAGTATGTTTAATGTCCTCTATGTATTGTCTATGTTCGTAACTTCTTGTTCGTATTTGTCTGTAATACATCCCATTTTGCGTTTAGTTGATTTCACAGCGCTAACGTTCTTTTATTTGTTTTCTTTATCGAAAGGTACATAAATTCTGAGTATGAGATTTCACTAAAACCAACTAGAACCATACTGAACGTTTTCTAAAATGATAGATATAATAATAATTTAGAGAATCTAAGTTAACATTTGCAAGGTCGGATAAATAGTATTTTTTATAATTTACTTGTTCAGATCAAACAAAAATTCACTTTATAGAATGATAATTCGTGTTTAAACGTTAGATAACTAGCATAACTCCGTAACTAACATGTGTTGGCATCAGTCCAGCCCACACAGTATGTCCAATCGCACGATGCATCCTGACTATTTTAGTCGCAGCGTCCTTCGTTATTTGTTTTGGTTTTGTATTCTATTTATGTTGGATTTCGTTTTCTTTTATTTCCTGTTAAAAAGAAGATTTACATAAAATATTGTGTTAGTGATAAATAAATAATATCATATGAATTATTAAATTAATGTAATAAAATTTATAAACGGAAATGTTACCATAAAAGTTCCATAAGATATTATGTCATAGCGAAACACAGTACATACGAGTATCTAAATTTCTTAAGCTTGTCAAAAGCTGATTGATTTCACAGACCTGCTCTATTTTTAACATATCAAACATTTAATCACATTCCGGCTAATAACACAATTGGAACGCTTTAGAGACTTCACAATGGGATATACATAATTCTGTTTTCAAAATCTTTTGCACTTTTTGCAAAAAGTATTAGTACTGATGAAATTGATTGAATCAATGGAGTAAAAGCCTTAAAAGTATTAGCCCTAATAAATTTGATTGGAACTGCTGATATGTAAAGAGCAGCCAAAACTAAAGAATTTGATTCCGCGAGGATTAAATATGTATAAATAGTAGTTAAAACTAACGGTAGTCGTTTGCGTGCAGTTGTCACGGCCATATCAGGGCTGGTAGCGGAAGTGCAGCAGCAGATGGAGGCGGGCTACGCCCAGAACCAGCAGAGACAGGTCTTTGCATGCCGCCTCTTTTGTACACCTCTTTGGTTGGAACCTCTTTGATGTTTTGTTTCTTACCCGATCTCATTTGGATTTTTATTTATTTCTACTTATTACCTCGTCTCAATTGTATTTCTCACTAATGTGTCTAAAGAATTACGGTTTATCTGCAAAACTTTTTCATGTCAGAAAAAAAAGATCTATAAAGATTAGCACATCTATCTCTGAAATTATTATCATTTCAAGTACTGTTCTTTGGTAATTCGTAACAGCCATTGGATTAAAATTAGTGTCAATTTACTCTTTTATTACAATTGGTTTGAGTCATTTGTATCATATATTTAGTTCATCTTTTTATTGTTTGCGTTTTATTTTTGCATTTTATGTTCTGTAAGTCCGTTGAGTTACTACCGTTCCTTTCGCTTTGATGTGTTTATTTGTTCATTTCTGTTACCGTTTACTCATTTCTGTTCATTGATGTATACGTTGTGTGTTTCTCATGCCATCTGCTTGTTACGTATTTTATTAGTCATTTGTTTTTTCCAGCCATATTTACAACTTCGTGCGAAGATAGTTTTGTTTAACATTTTTGCAAATCATCATTAGAATGTTTATCATTGAAATACTAATTGTTTGTTTTATTACACCAGTATATCAATTATTTTTCGATAAATATCAGTTTTATCATTTAGCTTTCAATCTATACTATGTTTTTTCAGAACCTATTAAAGTTATTTTGATGTCTTGGCAAACAGTATGTTTTTCTTCATTCTATCAGTCTCACCATATACTTATTATGTTTCAATCGAACAATACTGCCTTTGTTCCGATTTTGTCTACTACGTCGATATTAAGCACTTAATTTAGTTCCTTATTAGCATTCAGTACGAGTGCTGTGAACGTTTTTGGCACGCTAAGTGCTATATCTTTAAAAGCACCCGAAATATCTTTGGCACCTCTCACGTTGAATTGCAGATTTACCCTGATTCTGTTTTCTTGAATCGTGCCTGAATTTGGTATTTGTTGATAATTACTTACACATTTCAAAACAAAGAGTAAAACAAGTACAAAGTTATAAAGGTACATAGTTTTGAGTTACAAAGTTAGATTGGCATTTAACTTAGTATGAAAAATCTAGCTATTTGCTGTTTAATATTCTTCTTTAGTCTCTGAAGTCGGTGACTCAAAACGTTAAGTATTGGTTCAGATTTAATAATTTTATTTTGGTTTTGTTTTTTCAAACGTTACTCTCGTGAATACATTTTGGTCCAGTTTTCGCTCGCATCTTAAAATAAATGCGTTATTAATCAACGCATCGATTTTATATTAGTTTTGGTGCCATGCCAAAATATTGCGGCTATATTACTCACATCGCAAGTTTTAATCGGGTGTGTTGTCCAATAGTTTATATTTATAGGTATGTCGTTTAATTATATCATCGATGACATTGTCATATTCATGGCACACGTAACTTTTCATCATCATCATCTTGTCATTTTCATTTGTCACAATAATATTATTTGTAATTGATTCCTTGGTAACATTAACTGTCGCCTTTATCTGCTCCTGCATATGACTAATAAAAGCCCTTGTAACTTAATATTCAAAAGATGTTGCCGTTGCTACTAAACCGAAATAATAAACGTGTTGTGAAAAATTTTAAGGTTAAAAAACGATTACTTAAGTACTTATATAATTTGGAATGCTTAACTTATTTTGCTGTCTTGTGAAGCAGGTTTTTATTGCCTTAGGTGTGTGTGTTTTATACGGGTTTTTCAGTATTCTAGGCCTAATAGCTGACTTGATAATAACCCTGTCTAGATATGATGAAAAGATGATGCATTTACTTACACTTGGCATTTATTTGCAAATTTATTCTAGGTGATTGTTGTGATTTCATTATTACCTTTGGCGGCTGCGTTTTGAGTGTGTTTGCAGTAATTTGGTAGTTACGTTTTGTATTTAGCTAAACTCTCTTAGATGCTTTAGAATTGATGTAACTTTCGTTTTCTGTAACGAAGAATAGCTTCACTTTTAATCGAAATATTATGTTACAGTATTGGTAAATAAGTATGTGGATGAACAAAATGAAAAAAATAGTTTTTTTTTTTAAATCTCTTATTGACTCAGGCGTTACTTTGTGGAAATCCATTGTAAATAGGAGACAAAATTAAATATTTAGTGTACTTCCGCTGTGATCCGAAATCCACATTAAGACAAGTAAAGGAAAAATTTACTAAGATTAAATTAACTAAGATTAACGTTACCTATCACAATTCGGAAGTTCTTAACTCTACACGTGTTTCGCCTAACCACAAGGCATCATCAGGAGATGCTGACTCTTCGAACGACAAGTCGAGAGACGTTAATCTCAATTAATCTTAGTTAATTTATCTTAGTTAATTAATCTTAGTTAATTTTTCCTTTATTTGTCTTAATTTGGATTTCGGATCACAGCGGAAGTACACTAAATATTTAATTTTGTCTTCTATTTTTTAAATCTCTAGTTTGAATACTTTCAAACTTTTTAAAATAACTGGCTATTCTTTGTTACACAAACCCTTTTACTCACAATAACATCTAATAATACTATGAATATATATTTTCAGGATTCGCAGGATAACGCCCGCCCTTATACTAATGGCACAATAATCCACAACACTGGCCCGGTTCACATAATTGCTAGTGAGTACGAGCCTAAGGAAACTACCCCAGAGAAAGATAGTACTCCGGATCCTAAGAAACCTACCTTTGATGAACAAAAGCCCAGTTCTGATGATAAAAAGCCTATCCTAGATGATGAAGCCCCTGATAGTAAGAAGAAAGAAGATTTAGAAGAAGTTGAAGATGAACTAGAAGTGAAGCAAAAGAAGGAAAACGAGGAGCTTAAAGAAAAAGACAGCGAAGAGACTGATGTACAAAATGAAAGCCAAGTTGAAGAGCTTGCCAAAACTGTTGATGTAGAAAAGTCAAGTCTAAATAAAGAAGCGGAAGAACAAGAAAGTCAAGGTACAGAAGATGAGCCAAAAGAAACAGAAGAAAAGGAAACTACACCAGAACGCGAAGAAGTTCTCATAGATTTAACAAAACCTGTAGAAATTAAAAGCAACGGGCATATAAGGACAGAGGTGGAAGATTTCTTAAAAGAAGAAGCTAAGAACTTGTTAGAAGATGAGAAGACTAAGGAACTTCTAGAGGAGGCAATGGGTGAAGAAGAAGAAGAGGAGGTGGAGGAGGAAGAAGAAGATGGTGACCAGGAAAAGTCCAGTGTAAAGGTAAGCAACTTATTAATATGTTAAATGATAAATTGTTAGTTTATTAGTTAGTCCGCAATATTTACAATGTTTTTTAAGTTGATGACTTGAATCAAAGCAAGCAAAATCTTTAATTTATACTTTTTTTATAATTCATAAACAAGCAATTTAAATTAAACCGTTGAGCTATTTAAAGAATTACCCTAAAAATATTTACACCAATTTGGGTACCTCATTTTTACTCATAAAAGACATTACTTATGGACTCGGTATCTCCCCACAGCTTAAAAATATGTACAAACCGCAAAGAAAAGCCCTTTCCACCTGACTTTCCGTAATATTCTATAAGCTTTAATTTCAGCCCTCGGCTTAGAAGCAAAAAGCAAAAATCTAAACTGTTTCACACTAATAAACTGTATAAAAATAATGTTTCCAGTAATAGCCCTATACAGCGCATGTGTCGCTCATATAACGAGCTGGTACTCAAATGTTGTGACGCCTCAGATAACAACCAATGTAAGACTCAAATTACTGAGTTGGATGTATTTAGTAACAGTCTCAGTCAATTTAGAAATAATATAAGTTATAGGTTAAATTGTTTAGTACTTAAGATTTCCCCTTTTTTTTTATGTATATCTGAACCTTCCTTATCATTAAGTTTACACTAGCATGCTGTGTACTCTTCTTTGGATTGCAGACTTGTTTTTGTTCCTTTAGTTTAGTTATGTTTAAAATGAATGTTTGTAATCTGTCTGAGTGCCTAATAAATAAATAAATAAATGTATCTGGCTTTATATTTTAGCTTTCTCCAAGTGTTTATGACTAGTTACATAACTATTGTTTATTCCCCCCGCAGGTGATGGGTATGGAGGTAAGCGCGCACGCGGCGGACGGGGGTGCGTTCCCCCCGCGCGCCGCGCCCCCGCCACCCCTCACTCCCGCTCATCCCGCGCCGCACAGGACACCGGTACTTTATTCTTCTTCTTCTTCGTATGAGCTAAGTCAAGCACTAGTAGAGAGTTTTCCAGCCGACCGAAGGCCTCTGACTTGGCTTAACGACTGCTAGTATTAAGACTATCAGCCGGTAGCGCCCAAATGAAAGTGTCACTTTTTAAATGTCAGGTTTGTGTGTGGTCTCATATCCATCAGTGGCCGCATCGACCGTTGCTTAACTTTAATGATCGCGTCAGAACATCTTAGTTAGCCGAGCTACAGGCGCTACTTATTTATGGGTTGATAAAATAGTTAATTTATAACAATTATTATTTATTATTTCAATTAATTAAATTATTGTAAGCACTGTATGGATGAAATAAATAATTTGATTGTTATACTAGACCACACAGCTTCATATACAGCACCAATGTAGTGGTAAATCATTTTCTATAGCTCGCCTGACTAGTAACCTCCCTCAAAGTGAAAATCTGTCGCCAAGTACTTAACTTTCGACTGCTTTCTTGAATGCCAGTTGTCCAGACTAGGCATGCTTCACCTTCTGCTTATGTTCCTAATCGTGTGGTTACGCACCCTGCTGTTCAAAGTTAGACCAGTGGACCAGTGGTGATCCTGTGTACTCATCACAGACTAATAAATACAATAGACGCTCAATCTCTTGTTGAAAATCGTACTACTTGTATCGTTCGCGACATCTATTCGTATTTTCTTGAAACTGCTTCAATCGGGTCACGCAAGCACAATGGTTATATCAGTGCGTTGCGAAAGTTGACGGCAGCTAGGCTACATGCTCGATTTGCAACGCCATCTAGATTTCATCGGTAATGATGGCAAACTTCCGCGCCACGCTTTATACAGAAATACAGAACTTTATTAGCCCTAAATAACATACGTTTAAGGCAAGTCATACTACAATAATTACTTAATACTTAAAAACATTCGTTAGATAAAATTAAATAAACGTACAAATTTCATTAAATAAATATTCTACCCCATTAGATACTACACACATTAACCCTTGTTTTTCATGTCTATTAAATTTAAAGTACTACATTATACTGTTTACATTATTGTATGGGAATCAGAAATCGTCTCTCTCTAGTATTGTAATCCCTCATCCTTGTGTGTTGTTGTGTTTCCAGCACGAAGCAGAGCAGGTGCAGTCCATATTCCTGGAGACGGCCATCCCGCAGCAGTCGCGCGTCCTCATCGCGGACTGCGAGGACAGATCCGACACCAAGCATGACAAGACTTCCCCGGTGAGTGGAACCTGATACAACACATTGAATAAACCCTGACACAAGTTGGCAACCATCTTGGATTTGAAATCTTTACTATAAGACTCTTTGTCCTGACTCATTCATTCATTCATCTATAGACAACGCAAAGCCCAAACGGCTTGTCCTAGGGGTATGAAATTTGGAGGGTGTATTTGTTTTAGTATGTAGACGCGTACTAAGAATGGATTTTTGGAAATTCCACCCCTAAAGGGGTGATAGGGAGTAAAACAGTTTGTATGAAACTTCTTTGTCTTTGAACTTCTAACAATGAAATTAAGAATATGTAGGTATAGTTTATGTAAAATTAAAAATAATGGAAACAAATTTTTTTTTGCCACACTAAAGTTTGTTGTATAATAAATACTACATTTGTGAACTGTTGGTCTGGGTGTTAAAATGTATCGTTATAAAATATTTATTTATGTACATATATGTAATATATTAGTTGTGTTAGTAATTTATAATACTAACTAGAAATAGTTGGGGCTAACCAGCCCTATGTGAAATATGTCTTAATATTTAAAAACATAACCATATTAGTTCAGTTATTTGAGTGCACCTGGAATGGAGTAACAAATATTTTACACACACACACACACATTATCTGTGAAACAGCCTTGTGACTTACCTATCTATTAACAGACGGACTAACAGACAGTCTTTGTAATAAGGTTTCGTTTGAATATATTGAGGGTAGGCCTCAACGGATAAGACGTGTTTATTTATACTCGTATATTTTCTATAAGAAAATAGAGAAATAATGAATAGTTTAACGATACAGTGTGTTGAAAAACTGTTAATAAGGCTTCTAACGCCTATGGAGATTAAAATTAATGAAATACGTGAAGCAGTGCGGAACTTGGAAGCTAAAACTAAAAGTGACACCGGCTGCGATGAACGGCAGAAGACAAAGGTTGAACAACCTACCATGGCAAAGACTCTGAAAAGCAGTACTAAATCTAATATGACGAATAAAGGTACGCCTAGTACATCTAGTACACCTAAGACTTTTGAACAACCGACTGTGACGACAGCGCGCGGTGAACGCGCTATCGCTCGTCAGCAGAAACGCACTCCAGTTTCTCACACAATGCCTCATCAAAAATCTACCGTGCCGCGGATGTCACTTGTAGAAAATGATGAGTCTAGCGAGCCTACCACTCAAGGAATCACTGTGCCTGTAACACAAACTGGGCATTATCCAGAACGTAACACTATCACCGACACCAACCGTGATACTACTACAGAAGCAAAGCAAAATGACGAATCTCCGTGGCAGACCGTAAACAAACGTAGGGGCAAACGCCAGTCGAATAGAATTGTAATCCGCGGGAATGCAACCTCCGATCCTGATTTGCAAACGGTAGAAAGAGTGAAGCGCATCCACGTATGTTTCCTCAAAGCCGAAACCACTGCGGAATCTCTGAACAATTATCTCACAAAGAAGGATCCGTCGGCAACTTTCGAGATTGAAAAAATGAAGTTGAAGCACCAACACTACGCGTCCTTCATCATCTCCGTCCCGGCGAGCAAGTTCGATTTCTTCTTGAGTCCGGACGTCTGGCCGCAGAGGGCGGAGGTATCTGCGTGGTTTCAATGTAGCGGCGGACGCGCGGCGCGCGCGTCCACCCGCTCCCCTGCAAGCATTGCAACTAGTGAGTCCGACGCGCGCGCGCCGCAATCCGGAGCTACGACGCGACGCCCCGCGCGCCGCGCCTGTCGCAGCCGCCCCGCCACCGCTAGCTGCACAACGATACCAAGCGCGTAACTTGCCTTCTTTAGTAATTACTTGCTTGAATATTCAATGTTTAACGGCTGAAAAGACGCCAAAATTAGAAGTACTTTTAGATAAAGAACTAAAATGTGATGTTTTGGCTATGACTGAACACTGGATAACAGTACAAAATATAAAATATGTTCACATAAATAATTACGTATTAGCTTCCAGTTTTTGCAGAACAATGTTTGGTCACGGCGGGTCTTGTATTTACGTAAGAAATGGTTTAAAATGGATAGAAAATATTACTGTAACTTCATTATCCGTTGAACGCTATTGCGAAATATCTGCAATAGACTTGTTAGATATGAACATAACTATTATTTGCATATATCGAACAGGGTTAGCTAGCATAAACGGATTTCTAAAAAGCTTAGAACGTTTGCTCGATAAGTTAGGAGAACTTAATAAAATGTTTGTGATTATGGGCGACGTAAATATTAATTTGCTGGATTCTGCTGATTACGCAAACAAAAACCTGCGGGATCTACTAATTTCGCACAACCTGGACGTGGCGGTGGACTACCCGACTCGCATCTGCGCGACCACCGCCACTTGCCTCGACCACCTGTACCACAACCTGGGCGCGGCGGGCGGCGTGCTGTCGGCGCCGGTGCACACGCTCATCTCCGACCACCTCGCGGTGCGCGCCGAGCTCACCTGCGTGCCGAGCGCGCCGCCCCCGCTCACCCGCATTGCTAGGGACTTCTCGCAACATAACCGCGCTAACTACGTTGCGGCTATTGATAGCGTAGACTGGCCTGTTATATATGACCGTTATAATACCGCTGAAGGGCTCGCTCAAGCCGTAAATAACGTTTTAAAAAACAAATATGAAATATGTTTTCCACTCAAAAGAAAACCAAATGTGAAAAGTGACTCGTCGTGGATAACACAAGATATACATAATTTAAAATCTATTTTATTTGACATTACACATTTATATAATTTATTTCCTAATGAACTGACATTAAAATTAATGATGAATGATTTGAACATAAAATATAACATGCTTATTAAGAAAACCAAAACTAACTTTTACAGTAGGTCAATCAAAAACAGTGCCAACCCGTCTAAAACGATGTGGGGTATAGTTAATAGAGAACGAGGTAAGGGTAACGCAGTTAATGTAAACTTTTCTGAAATTCTCAAGAGTAGTGATGGTACAAAATTCAAATCGTCTAAAGATGCTGTAGATGCAATGAATTCGCGCTTTATAAATGCAGCATTGGCCTGTGGGGCTCCAAGGGCGGACGTTGCCGTAGTTCAACAAATATTAGAAAATGCGGTTCATGCTACTGACCGCTCTCTCAGGCTGCTCACGTTCTCTGCTGACGAGGTATACAAGATAGTAGCGACCTGTATTCCTCCTAAGAGATCTAAGGATGTCTACAATTTATCCATGGAATTAATCCGAAACGCTATTGTACCATTAGCCCCTGTGCTAGCGGTGCTGTTCAATAAATTCTTGAAAGAAGGTGTGTACCCTAAGACCTTGAAAATCACTAAAGTTTCTCCCATTTTCAAAGGAAAAGGCAATAGAGACGATATAGATGCATACAGGCCGGTCTCTATTATTCCAGCAATAGCTAAGGTTTTTGAAAATGGGTTGAGCTCAAGGCTAGTTACATACTTGACGAACACACGTGTGGTCTCTGAACATCAATATGCGTATCGAGAAGGGCGATCCACCACATCCATGACTCGCGAGCTGGTGCGGCGCGTCATGGACGCTCGGGAGCGGAAGCAGCAGGTCGCGGTCTTGTGCTGCGACCTCTCCAAGGCTTTTGACCTGGCCGATCATCAGGCACTCGCATCTAAACTCCGGCATTACGGGATTGTGGGGAATGCCTTCTCGGTACTTACAGACATGATGAGAGACCGATCTCAGATCGTCGATGGCGGTGATGGGAACAGTAAGTCGGAGCCACTATCAACGACCATGGGTGTCCCACAGGGTTCGTCAGTCTCCAATATATTGTTCTCCCTTCTACTGAACGACCTTCCCAACGCGGTCACATGCGCAGACATCCTCCTCTATGCTGATGATGTAGCTGGAGTAGTGGCTGCGCCCACGCTAGACCAGCTCGAGAGGAACCTGAACGTCACCGTGTCTCGCCTCGCTGACTGGTTCCGTGTGAATGGCCTGGTGCTGAACCTAAAGAAAACACACTTTGTGCATTTCGTTCTATCGGGCCATTCGACGCGACCGCTCACGGTGCTGATAGATGGAGTCAGGGTCGAACAAGTAGACAGCACAACATTTCTAGGTTTCGAAATTGATAGAAGTCTAACATGGGAGAACCATATAGACACCCTGTGCGGCAAAATAAGTGGCGCATGCTTCGCGTTGCGGCGGGTGGCGCGCGTGGTGTCGCCGGAGGTGTCGCGCGCCTGCTACTTCGCCACGGTGCACTCGCGGCTGCAGTACGGCGCCGAGCTGTACGCGCGCGCCGCCGACTGGGA
The DNA here is from genome assembly GCA_035578125.1 of Mellilla xanthometata. NCBI lineage: Eukaryota > Metazoa > Arthropoda > Insecta > Lepidoptera > Geometridae > Mellilla > Mellilla xanthometata. The sequence goes on from JAPUBQ010000001.1 coordinate 1,165,448, forward strand.
GCGCGCGTTCCGAGCGCAGAAACGTGCTGTGCGAGCTATCGTGGGCGTGTCGCGCTTCAGCTCCGTCAAGCCCTATTTCAAGGAATTGGGAATACTTACATTGGCTGGTGTCCTAATCTATCAGGTCGCAGTGTATGTTAAAAACAATTTAGAGCTGTACTCCACGCGCGGCGAGTCGGGAGCTTATACTTTTCGCCATGGCAGTAGGCTACGGCGACAACCCTACAGGCTGGCTAAATCTAGCAAATTAATTCACAATTTAGGCCCTAATGTTTTCAACCGCTTACCAGACGCGGTCAAAAGTGCCCCTAGCGTAGGCAGTTATAAAATAAGACTAAAAAACTGGCTTATCGAGCAAACTTTCTACAGCTTCGACGATTTTATAAAGATGAATGTCGACGGCTGTACGAAGCGTATAGAACTATAAGTACGTACTGTTATTGCGCATAATAATGACTAAAAAACTTTACTTTTAAGTAAATTAATTTTAATGTTATATAAAATGTTTATTAAGTATATATTATTGACATGTAAATTTTAAATTTTACGAATAAAAAACTTTGACTTTGACTTTGACTTTGACTTTGAAACATTTGGATACGGTACTCTATAATAAGCCTGTATTTCCCATATCAATGGTTAATTTCAAATGCCGATGTTTTTCAGATGGTGGTAAGCGGCAAGATGACGCTGTCTCTGATACAGGATGCTCCGCGGGACACGCCCGACCGAGACCTCGGTTAGTCTTCTTCTGCTATTCTGCTGTATATGTCTTCGGAAATTGCAGTCCTCAAACATGCCGGTTCCCTCACGATGTTTCCCTTCACCGTAACGCGAGTGCAAATCCACACATAACTTGAAAAACTAGTCATTGTTGTAGGGCCGGGATCGAACTAGGAGTGGTAAGGCTGAAAAGTGTAGATATTGGTTTTCAAGGCAAGAGTGAACCGGTTCCTTCTGGGCAAGCGCGCTCCACCTTAGATCATAATATTGCTTACCATCAGGTAAATTGTGATCAACCGCAAACTCATTAAATGTAAAAAAAATTACATTGTGAAATGTATAACCATGCCCTTTTTCTTCGTATGAGCTAGATGGCCAAGCTCTGGTGTCGAGAGTTTTGAAGCCGCCCTCAGGCCTCTGACTTGGCGTAACGACTGCTTGTACTAAGACTAACAACCGGGACCTATAATTTAACGTGTCATCCGACTCACGACAGTCTTCTGCATGGTAACCCATCCAAACACCGTCTGCATCGACCGTTGCTTAGCTTCGATGATCGCGTCAGATCACCTTAGCTAGTCGAGCTGGCCTATATTATGTAGCTGTTGTTAATAATTTCAGAATCGACGGTAGATGACTTCACAACCGCTAGCGCCATCACACAGCCCGCCGAGGTGTGTAAACTCCACAGCCTTTATTACCCGACTGCAAAAACTCATTATTTTTTTTCTAAAGTATACCTATACCAATATTATAAAATTCAAATTCAAATCATTTATTCACAGAATACAGCAATTAAAAGATGTTACATGTAATTAAAATATATAAAGTCAGCTATATTCTTACCCGTAAGGCGCGTGAAATTTAAAATAAAACTAAATTAAAATCCTAAGTTACTAATACTATACAATACAAAATGTCACTATTTCTATGTCAATATTCAATAATTATTATATGTCCACCAGTTTATATGTTTTATTATGTATTTCTTTATCGTCAAAAAATTCTGATATACTATATATCAGAATTTTTATAAAGAGGAATAGTTAGCGAATAGACTCCGAAACTACTGGACCGATTTGAAAAATTCTTTCACCATTGGGAAGCTACATAATAATCCCCGAGTACCATGACTTTTCTCTTTGCAACTTGAATTATTATATAGCCCGCGCGAAGCCGGAACTGGCTCCTAGTACTCTATATACATGTACTATTGACGACCTCGTTGGCGTAACCATTACCATACCTCTCCACTAACTTTTCAGCTAAATCCGTTCAGCCGTTCTTGAGTTATATGTGGTATAACCAGCATAATATAAAAGAAAGTGTTATTTTATATTTATAAAGATTACTAGATGACCCGTCAAACGTTGTTTTGCCGTACACTTAAAAACACTATATTAGATCAGTTATCGAGCGCTATGAAAATGATTAAATTACTAAAATGGCCATAAAAAATTGGGGTTAGAGATAAAAGAGTAAAAATTTTAGTTTGTATGTATTTTTAATGTCTCGTTTTTTCGTAAAAAAAATAAGGGTGATCAACCCTTATCACTTAAGGGTATGGAAAATATATAGTAGCCGATTCTCAGACCTACTGAATATGTATATAAAATTTGGTCAAAATCGGTCAAACCGTTTCGGAGAAGTATGGTTACTTATTTATTTATTTTTATTTATTTATTAGGCACTCAGACAGATTACAAACATTCATTTTAAACATAACTAAACTAAAAGGAACAAAAACAAGTCTGCAATCCAAAAAAGAGTACACAGCATGCTAGTGTAAGCTTAATGATAAGGAAGGTTCAGATATACATAAAAAAAGGGGAAACCTTAAGTACTAAACAATTTAACAAATTAACCTATAACTTATATTATTTCTAAATTGATTGAGACTGTTACTAAATACATCCAGTTCAGTAATGTGAGTCTTACATTGGTTGTTATCTGAAGCGTCACAACATTTGAGTACCAGCTCGTTATATGAGCGACAAATGCGCTGTATAGGACTATTACTGGAAACGTTGTTTTTATACAGGTTATTAGTCTGAAACAGTTTAGATTTTTGCTTTTTGCTTCTAAGCCGTGGGCTGAAATTAAAGCTTATAGAACTAAGCGAACTAAACTTAGAGAACTAAACTACTAACACTGTGACATGGAAATTGTATATATTGGTAGAAGAAGATAGAAGATATTTATTAATATTAATTTATTATTTATGGAAGATTTAATTGTATTACAGAAAGAAGGAAGCGACTCTGAGGAGGAAGTAGAAGAAGAAGAGATCGAGATCGAGGAAATAGAAGAAGAGGTAGAAGATGAAGAAGTAGAGGAAGAGAAGCCGGAACAAGCGCCAAAGAAGGGATCTGAGTAACGAACTGATAGTCTATTCCTGAATATATTATTAAGAGAATACGCAATTACTTGGAAAAAAAACATATAAAAAATCATTTAAGGGGCCGTCCGTAAATTATGTCACACTATATTAGCGCCTGCATCTCGACTAACTAAGGTAATCTGATACGATCGTCCAGGTTAAGCAATGGCTGATGCGGACAGTGTTTGCATATCTGACCATGCATAAGACTGTCGTTTAAAATGTGACATTTTCATTTAGGCGCTACCGTAGGTCGGATGACATGTTAAATTGTAGGTCCCGGCTGTTAGTCTTAGTACAAGCAATCGTTAAGTCAAGTCAGAGGTGACGTACATTATGAATGGCTCTTAGGCTCTTATTAAGTTTGAGCTTGACCACAGTTCATCTGATTGAAAAAGAAAATTGAAAGTTTGAAATCTACAGGTGGTTCTTTTTTCTTTCTAATTGCGTATTCTATTATTATTATGATATTAAATTGTCACTTAGTTCATAATTAAAATTATTAACCGTGTCACTTAACTTAAAACTTCCTAATTTAGTCAATTTTACATCGGAACAGTATTTCGTGTGATTTTCTTTTATTATAAATATAAATATTTATATTACGTACACAATTTTTTGTTTTATAAAATTTTAGTTTTTTATATTTTTATAACAATGAGGATAGTTTTAAGATGGATTTAAGGGGGTTGATGGCGTTGGGTGGTAAATTACAACTCTTTTTTTTTATGTGACTATTAAATAACTTCAAAAATTAAATGTGTATCAACAGAACACAAAAACTCTGTATACCACACCCATAAAACAAAATACTGTTATAATTAATCTATACATAAATAAGTGGTAAAAAGTTACAATAGGCGGCCTTATCGCCTGTAGCGATATCTTCCAAGCAACTTTTGTACGGTAACGTGAGAAAAAAGAAGGAAGGTTCTCAATAGATTATAAGAAAAGGAGAAACAAAAAGGATATTTATAGATTAAAACTGGATAAATTACAATGATAGATAATTATAAACATGAGAAGTAGTAATACATTAGAATATGTCATAAAAAGTCTTTAAAAGTATATCATAAACTACAAAGACAAAAAACTGTTTAAGTTTTGTTGTTTTGCCGCCCAGTGCTTTCAAATCCCTTTTTAATTGTAGATTAAGGTTAAAGTTGGAGGAACAAAATTATATTGCAGCTCAATTTTACTTGAAAAATAGGTAAAAAATTATTATCATGACTTTTTTCAGAGATGTAAATTTCTTTTTTGCTCCTAGATTGTTTTATTTTGTTGTCATTTAAAACATAGTTAAAAATGGTTACTGTACAATCCGAATTTAATAATATTATCAAGTGTCAGTGTTCATGTTTTGTGCCAAATATTTATTCCCGCTTCCTCTGTACTGTATTAACTTGCAGCCAAATTATATTCAGTATAAATAATAATTAAATATTAATAATGAATAAGTTATAGTTTTTCAATTATCTGTGAGTAATAATTTAAGTATGTCTTAAATTTTGTGACAGAAAGTAGCACTAAAGGGATATTGAAACAAAGTAACAGATATATACAACTGTATTTAGTTTAAAGGAGTTAAATTTAAACATATTAAAAAAAAAACAACTAAATGATAATACATGAAATACTAATTTAATACCTTACCTCACTAAAGGGATATTGAAACAAAATAACAGAATTATACACTCAATTTAGTTTAGATGAGTTAAAATTAGACATATTAAAAAAAAAAACAATTAAATGATAATACATGAAATACTAATTTAATACCTTACCTATAATATTAAAACTATCCCGAATACTAACCAGCATTTGCCAGTGTGGTGGATTATGGCCTATACAGTCTTGTGAGAGAAGGCTTTGAGTCCCAGCAGAGAAAATGTAGTAGGCTGTCTAGCCTGGCGGAGTTTTGTATTGCTCGCCTGGCTAGCAACTACACTCAGAATGAAAAATTAGTCGCCAAGCACCTAACAGTTTGTGCTTTGATTTATTGAGCCAGTTATTCCAGCCTAGGTGATCTCCACCTTAGTCCAGAATGTTGTTAGGTCATGTGGTTAGGCACCTTGCTGATCCAATGCCTAGCTTGGTGGGACCACGGGAGGTGGTGAATCCCAAATGCAACTTTCAGTTACAAAACAAATTGTTGTTTATTAATAATTTGTCGCACTGTGTGATGTGTCTTGTTAGCTACATATGCATTTATGCAATTTATTTTATTTGACTTAATTTCGTTGACGTAAAAATGAGAATTGGAAACCTTTGATTAAAACTGCAGCTATAAAATTTAAATCCTTTGACACCAGAGTACATTTTTTAGCTCAAACAATATCAAGGAAAGTAAAGGAAAAATGCTAATAAAAATTATATTATTTACATAATAAAGTATATTATTTACATAATATACTTTTTATTAGCATGTTTTACAACTCTTCTAAAGCAATAAGGAAATTCAAATGTTCGTCGCGCGCTAACAGGAAAGTAAATAATATGTTACATTCCTAATTCTCATTTTCAGGAAAATGTATATTTTTGTTATATTATTTACGCATATTTATTAAACAAATGTTTAAATTATTTTTTTAGCATTTTTGTTAAGCTTGTTAGGTTTTGATTTTTAGTTGTAAGAACTTAATAAAAGTGAGATAAATTGAGTAAGAGTTTTATTTGTAACTATTGTCTAAGATGAATTATTGATATTCATGCCTTTTACAGAAACACAGAACTATATTGGCTGTAAAATGCTTTACCTAAATAAAGACTAGTTAGATAAATTAACTCATAAATTTCATACAAATATTCTACACCTTTGGTCATCTCATAGTCTCTTTAGCTACCATAAGTGAAAGTGTTTAACCTACTAGCCCTGTTGAGTTTTTCCATCTTGGGACAACTGGAACTATATTGTCCCTCATGCCGCTTGACATCAATATTACAGATCCCCTAGTCCCAATGTGTTTGGACCCAATACTCCAATGGGACCAGTGAATATTCTTGTTTGCTCTAGAAGCAGCTTTACTGTCATCACCATATATTTTTTCCGTTAGTATTACCATGCCACTGGGTAAATTGCAAACACTGTTCCAAGAAATATACTTTGTATGGTCCACGATTAGGAGAACTACTAGTAAGTTAACTATACATTGCATTGGCCAGGTCATCTTCTTAACCCAGCTTATAGTCTTATAGAAGCTATTCAGAGAGGGAACGGCCAGCTTAATATGTACTTAAGGTATGCAACTAATGTGCATGGTATACTGTTATTTGAATTATGTTTTTTTTTTAAATAATTATAGCCCATTCAACTTTTTATTTTCTTCTTGAGAAAAATTAAAACCTTGCAACTCAAACCTCTCATTTAAAAGTAAACTTTTGAGTAACATGATCAGGGTTGCCAACCCAGCACTTTCAGTGCTGCATCTAGCACTATTTTCACGTGCCTAGCACCGAAAATTAAGGAACAGCACCTAGAACTAAAATATTTTTTCTTAATAATTTCATATATTTGGCACTTATTCTTAATCATTTCTAGCAATTTAACACTATTTGAGATATTACTCAGCACTCAACCATGCCATTGAGTTGGCAACCCTGAACATGATGCAGTTACATTCTATTAATGCTAACAATAAGAAAAAACGAGTTGTTTGCTCTGTAGTAATAGTTATTGATAATAACTACTCAAAATAAAACAGTACAGTCCCTTCTTTTAGATGTTTATTTGTAACACTTATAAATGAGAATTAAATTATAGACTGATCTTATTTACATTCTACAGTTGCCCGTTGATTTGCTACACGTTCAGGCAGACCCTGGAAAAGAAAATATATTTCATTCTTTAAAAAATGTATGATTAGTTAACTCCTTGCTGAATTCCCTGTTCCCCAATGACTATAATCTAGCGATTTTCAAGGCGAGAGTGAACCGGTTCCTTCTAGGTAAGCGCGTTTCACCGTAGACCTCAATGTCACTTACCATCAGGTGAATTGTGGTCAAGCGCTGACCTATTTAGAGTAAAAAAAAAAAAACTGCTAAGAAATTATTGACCTGCCATATAATTAGTTTATTGTTGGAAAAGTGACAGCTAACATGATTAAAAAAAAAAGTAACATGGGTAGTTTATACAACATGGAGAGAATTTATTACTTACTAGCTGACCCGGCAAATGTTGTTTTGCCTCACTTAGGGGTACAGCGCCATCTATTGATTACTTACAACCCAGTCGAAAGGTATCAACATCTGTTAGAATCATTTGGAGTTAACAGATAATTGTGACTGTCAAATAATAACAGACAATAATTAGCAATAAATTAAAATTGCGACTATAATTTGAGATTTAAACTATCCTATCTCTCAAGTTGGATTGAACTGCACATGGTGTGTGAATTTTATTATAACCGGTTAAGTGGTTTAGGAGTCCATTGAGGACAAACATTGTGACATGAGATTTATATATATTAAGACTAGAGATGATGAGCATGACTGTGGATGGATAAATAGGAAAAGGGCAGCAGAAAAGTATGGATGGGTTGTCTTAGTGACAATACCAGTAGGAATAACGAAAATTAAAGGATTGGCTTATCAAACAGGCATTTCATTTGATGATTTATTGATATTAAAAATTGTTTGACAAGTATGTTTGTAGTAACTATTGATATGTAATTATAAAATATAATTGTAGTGCAAAACTACATTAAAGTGTCTGTTTTGTTAGAGAAAAGAAAACTACATGTAGACAGATAAATCAAATTAATAATAATTAAAAAAACTACATGTAGACAGATAAAGCAAATTTCATCAGTTCTGTCAAAAACTTTAACCAGTGAGATCATTTGTTTACTAAATATATAGAAAAGAAAATTGAAAAAAAGAATTAAGGTAAGTATTCAGTTTTAACATTTGCTAAAAAAAATAAATGATCCTCTTGTACATAGGTCTGTAATGCAATAAAATATATTTCCTGAAGTATCTGTTGCTTGAAATTAGAAAATGAGCATCAATTCAATTTAGACTACCTATGTATAAATTAAGATATCTCTTGATACTTGTCACTAACACATAACAACATATTAAATCATTATTTGTCAAAAAAAACATTAAAATAAGATCAAAAGATTCCAAACGAATTATTTCTCTCATTGTGCACATTGCCCAGAAAAAAACTCTCTGGTAATGAATATGAGCATCATCTTTTAGAGCATATTTTCTGTGAAAGTCAAATCTAATAGTTACTTTGAGGACAACTTTTCAATTTTCAAATAACAATTTGTGGTCAAGCCATTAGAAAAAAATATATTGTGTTATCATGAAACACCATTAAAAATATAAGAGCCTGTGATTAGAATAAAGAATGTTACCTTTGCTCCAGGTCTTCAAATTATCAATATCAGATGCCTGCGTCCAGTCGTGTTTGGCCGAGACAGCGGTTTTAGTCATCTGTGGGAAGTCCGGGAAGAAAGTGTGGCCTTCGTCGATAGCCGTCTTCTTGACCATGGCGGCGAAGCCAAGCACCACCATCGCCGGCACCGCCAGCACCGGCGCCTTCTGCCAAGCGCTGTAGATAGAGCCTGCTACTGCACCGCCCAAGAAATAGTTGAGCTTGCCATCCTTCCCGCGGTAGTTTCTCGCCACGTTAGCCGTGACAGTGAAGGCCGTCGCCATGCCCACCAGAGGACCCACGAAGTAGCCGTAGCGAGCTACGGTGTTCACGAATCCCGTAGGTTTGGTGTACATCAGAACATCGTACGATCCCATTACGAGACCTGTTATAACGGCATATTTAGAGGTTGCAATGGTTTTAAGGAGAATGTCTTGGCCCTCGGGCGAGTCGTAATATTTGTAGTTGAGAGCTCTATCCATTGTTTTTAATTAAAATTTAATATTTTTTCAAATATTACACAACACTGCATGCGACCTATCTTGTCGCGGGCATTGGAAGATGTCACTGTCAAAACTGTCAATGTCATAGATAATGAAAATCTAAGGGGCTGTAATATTTTGTTTGCCCCTAAAGATTTTTTGTACATTAGTTAGATAGTATAATGCGAATAAAAAAGACTGCGTAAATTATAAATAACCAAACTAACAGTAGGTATATTTGTAAGATCAGGATAAGAAGTTGATATTCTACATAGATTTTATGTTGAACGCATCGCTTTGTAACGGGTTTTTTTATCGCCGTTCAAGACGTCAAGCAAGTTGTCATCAGTGTCAACTCAACTGAACAGTATCAAAAATGGCGGCGGACGGTGACGAAGTGATTAGCGACCAAGAAAAAGTTCGAATTGTATCGGATTTCATTTTACATTCACCTCCCGGTGAATTTAACGAAGTGTTTAATGATGTGAGAGTGCTGCTGAATAACGATACGCTCCTGAAGGAGGGCGCGAGCGGTGCGTTCGCTCAGTACAACAAGGACCAACTGACGCCCGTGCGCCTCGAGGGCTCCGAGCTGCATACGCTGGTTACGGAGCACAACGAGCTCGGCGGTGGGCGCTTCTTCGACCCGCGCTCGCGGCGCTCCTTCAAGTACGACCACCTGCGCAAAGAAGCGTCCGAATACGAGCCCTACGAGCCGGAGCGCGCTGCGGAGCCCTGGCGCGCTGCGCTCGACGAGCAGCTGACAGCGTACGTGGGCGCGCACTACAAGCACGGCGCGTCGCTGGTGGTGGCTCGCGCGCAGGAGGGGGGCGGCGTGCTGCTCGTGGCGTGCATCGAGGACCACCAGTTCCAGCCCAAGAACTACTGGAACGGGCGCTGGCGATCCGTGTGGACGCTGGCGCTAGGTGGAGGCGCCGCCGAGCTGCGCGGCGTGCTGCGAGTGCAGGTGCACTACTACGAGGACGGGAACGTGCAGCTGGTGAGCTCCAAGGAGGTGCGCGCGGCGCTGGCGGGGTCGGGCGAGGCCGCCGTGGCCAAGGAGTTCGTGCGCGTGGTGGCGGACGCGGAGAACGCGTACCAGAGCGCCATCTCCGACAACTACAAGACAATGAGCGACACGACGTTCAAAGCGCTCCGGCGGCAGCTGCCCGTGACGCGCTCCAAGATCGACTGGGCGCGCCTCGTGTCCTACACCATCGGCAAGGAGCTGAAGAGCCAATGATGTCCCGCCGCTGCGCTGTGAGCCGCAGCGGCCGCGCCGTGCCTCTGTACATATGTCGCGTAAGAGTAAATCCGTTGGAATGTTTCCGGGCCCCGGGGCGGCGCCGCGCTCCCGGACCCTATTTATCTATGAGTATATAGAGAAAACGCTATCGTAACTGTTAAATTTTATTGCATTTTGTTACTCTCGGTGCGGAGCTGATTCTGTTGAATGGATGCCCGGTGTGGTTGGCAAGATGGACAGTTCGCTCTCTGCTTGTGAAGAGGTTGATTCTACGAGTCTTGTCCGTTTCTGTTGGTAGTGGTGACTATACATAGTTACTGTTGTACTTAGGTGAGGTAGCTCACTGTACGTTCTGACTGTAGATGTTCTGTGACTGAATTTACAGAAACACTATCAGCTTTCCATTGAATATATTACTTGTTGTGTGAGCAATATGTTGAAAGTTAATTATTTTGGCTCTGTATAGAAAATGATGCATGTCAATTACCAGAAAAGATATCCAACACTGTATTATCTTGCTGATAAAAACGCTACCTTTTGTAAAGTGCACAAACATTGTATGTTGTCCATCCAGTATGATTTACTTGTCAGTATTATTCTTTATATTGCTTGCATGACTGCTCGGTGTTGTATGAACAGGAAGGACACGAGGAAAGCTCTCAATGGTGCATTTAATTGTAGTTAATTTAACAAATTGTCCACTTTAGCTTTAAACGCTATGTTTACGAGCAAAGAGCACAATATTATTCAATATTTTTCAATTTACAAAGGAAACATTGTGTGTTGCTCAAATGTATGATACTAATACAGTAAAGGAAGGAAAAATAGAAGAATTATATTGTCCATATGATATGGCTTCGAGAGTGCGTATGAAAGCATATTTTTTTTTATAATGTGTAATAACTATTAAAACGCCGATTAAGGTTTATTTTGTAATTATTATAATTATTTTAATAAAGAAACGTACATTATAAATACAAGTATTCTGTAATGTATGATTGAATTCATTTGAATAAAAATATATATTAAAATGTTGCTACGTTCTGTTTTCATTTCTACTAGCCTAGTTATTATTGGCAGAGAGTTTGGTCTATTTATGTAGGTTCATGGCACATTTATTTGTGGTGTGTGAATATTATGACAGCTATATGTATGGTGAGTCATCGCGCGTGACGTCGCCTGGCTTACCTAAACAAACCTGCTTCATCTTGACCTACTCATTATTTATATGGTAATGTGGAGACAAAAATCTAGACATCATTAGTTTTTATTTGGGTCAATGACTTCTTAATTGCTTGACTTTCTATCCCGTTTTTGTTAGAAACCCTAACACTGAATATATTTGAGACAGTTAAAACCATATGGTACATAATAAAATTGATATTAATGATTTTTTTATGCTGAATAGGCTTATGTTTTTGACATTTGACTGCAGCTTGCTTGATATTACGTTTGCTGTGGTCTTAAAGTCATTGTTTATTAACCCACCTACACCATAATTCATAATAAAAATATTGGGTTAATGATATTCATATATGTAGCAAGACCAAGTTTGAAATCCCCATAGAGGATGTTTCTGATAATGAAATCCCCTAATGATGTCATTGATGTGTAGTATGAGTAATGTTTGAAAAATGTAAGATATTGTAACACAAATATTTTGTAATCAATATACCTAAATGATTTCATTCCGCTTGTTTTAGGTACCTTGATTCCTTTAGAAATACATTGTAGGTAATTGGACTACAAAGTTTTCTTAGAAGTCATACATGTAGATTTAAATGTATGACTTGATAAATTATTTTATAACTTCCTTATGGAAGTTTATTGATCTGATACTTTTTGTCTTATAGTTGCTTAGTCAATATGAATATCAAACCCTTCAGGTAAAATCTAATAGAGAAAAAAAATATTACTGATTTTTTTTTAATAATTTAGGTTTAGGGTTTTTTCAATAATAGTAACTTATTAAAAACCCTGAACATTTCACTATGTACATTTTTTTCTCAATCGAAATAACTTCAGAAGTAGGAATAATAAGTTGATAGTTATTTTTTTTAATAACTTTTAATCGTAAATCCGTGAATTTGAGTATCTGCATTATCAATGTATTCTATACATGCAGGTTTTATGTAGTAAATGTAACCAGGGAGTAAAACAAGTTTCTTCAAGTAAACATTTTAATATTCACAGCCTTATTAAATAATTAAATTTGGAAATACACCATTTTAACATTCATTATACCTCAAACTTTATAAGGGTAATATATAATAGTATATTGTATGTATTATAATTTATTATATTTTTGCTTAGCACATTATCATATTTATATTCTTTTATACTTGTATCTTAATAACTTCATGTTATGCAGTTTTATTATAATACAATGAAAGGATGTTCACTCTTAGAATACAGTCCCATCATAAATTAATTTGAATAAGTACCTACACAATAGTGTCTGTCATACTTATTCAAAATTACTAAAGCATCACTCAATAATTTATTAGACTTATACATACTTATTCTAACTTTAAACTATTAAATGCATTTTATTACTATTAATAAGTTTAGTAAATATAAATAAGTACATTTCAGAGAAATCTTGAAAATCAAACTCTTTGAAAGTTTTTCTTGTTTTTTTGTTTATTGGCTTTCTATGATTGAAACTTCTTCATATGAGCTAAGTGGCTCAGCTCTCGCGTCAAGAGTTTTCAAGCCGCCCGGACGCCTCTGACTTGACTTAACTGTTAGTACTAAGACTAACAGCCGGGACCTACAATTTAACGAGTCATCCGACCCACGGTAGCGCCCAGATGAAAAAAAGAGGTTGTTACTATGAAAGTTATATTTACTAACATTATAAGTATCAAGACTATGTCATCGTTCTATCTAAAATGCCGGTTTCTGTGCCGATCATATAAATACTACAATATATTACCAACTACCTTTAAGGTAAGTCATGGCCAAGGCATAAGAGAACGCTTTCTGATCCAGAACATCATTCATCATCATCATCATTTTCAATCACAGTCTGGTTCTGTCACTCTAATGAGGATAAGACTTACTGCAGCATTGTTTTCAGTCTGATGAGACTACACAATATTGGAAAATAGATCTGTGGATTAAGGAGCCGCGTCAGTCTGTCCCCAACTTAACAATGGGACTTGTCTCCAAGCATATGTCCCTATGTATGTCTGTGGACGACCATCCTACAGGGGGTCAAGTCTCTATTTAAGACACTGGACAAACACTGGCAGTGGCTAACATAGTAAAAGATTTCTTAAGGAGCAACCTGGTCTCTATTTCAATAATTTTTGAGCCAAATTCTATCATTTCTTTAACTATTATTATTAATTTAGCCTAGTGGCTTATATAGAAGATTAGGACCGGTCAAATTAGTTTGGCGATTCGGAACGAGCGTTGTGATTGGTTGTGGACTGTGACGTCACTAGATGATAATGAATAAGGTCCGGTCAAACTCTGTAACTACCCCTAAACGGGTAAATCTATCCTGTTCTCCTTAAATAATAAGGATTAGTATGATCTGAATAAAAATCGTTATGTCTACTGCTTTCCGCTGCTGGTGGGACCATTTCTTGTGAAGGGGGCGATATTGCGTAAGGCGTATTTTGACTATATGTAGGGGCAAAGTGGGTAGACACGTAATTTTGTGGAGCAAAACTACTCAGTCGTTTCTGTGGGTCGAACGTTACTACGTTTTGTGGAACGAAATTGTTTGGCAAATTGTTCTGAACATTGAAATCTTTCGGTACATTATGCTGTCTCGGTGCGTTGTTTGGGATGAAGGTGCGAACGTAATTATTAGCACTCTCTACAGGTGGAACTAGCATACTGTTTTGGAGTGTAAAGAGACTTGGCTCCGAAACCCTCGGGTTGAAATTGCTTACGGATTTCAAAGGTTTAACATTTTCCGGATAAATTTGAGGTGGTACAAAATTCAGAGGTGGCAGAACAATAGACGGCACAGGTCCTTCTATGCCAGATGGTACTTCTAAATCTTTTGCAGAGTCTATAACGTGAAAAGCAGAGAGCTTAGGGTTATCTACGAATGGTCTGTCTTTATAATCATTACTGTTTTGGATTTTTTGATCTACTTTGTTTTCGTTATCATTTGCATCGTTGCTGAGTTTTGAATCATATTTGACTGACGTTGGTTCTGTAGAGATAGATCTCTGATGCTCATGATGAATGGGCATAATAGCTTCTTTGATATAACTGTAGCGTGAGTCATGTTTAGTTAAAGTTGCTTCTGTAGTCATTGGTGTTGATTTTTCATGATCAATATGCGTTGTTACTTCTTTATCTTGATGTGTATGAGAATAATCTTTGATACTTATAGCTGCTTTAATTGTAGATCTGGGTTTTTCTTGAGGATCTGTTGTAAACCCTTTGAAATCGTTTGTGGATGTTTCTGTGTCCATTTTCGCTTCATTCTGTTTATCATTGTAGAACACGTCCACCTGTTTACCTTCTGAAGTAAAAGAAACTTTAACAACCTTATTTGTGCTTGTTGGAATGATTATTACATTTGGCTTATTAGAATGTTTTAAGTTGTGCAAATCTAGCTTATCGTCAATTTTAACTGGCGCGTGTATTTTATTATTTGTTTCTACTTTGGGTAAAACAATATTTTTAAAAGGTTGCAATTCTTCGTTATTATTCCATTGATTCGGAATATAAGGTAAAGGATTTCTGTAAGCTGGATATCTATTAAATGTTTCTGCGTGAAGCTTTTCTTTGACAGAGTTGTGGTCGTTTTGTTTCAATTGATCGTTTGATTTCATCATGTCACTGTGATAATTGGTCTCAGTTACAGCGATATTTGAACTTGAATGAGTATTATCATTTCCACGATTGTCACTTTCGTTTGAAATATATGACAAATTAGCATTATTATTAATATTGTGGTTATTGTTTGGAACAGTTTCAGATATCATGCCATTATTAATAAGATTGCTAGTATTCCCGTTTAAACCATTATTAACTGCTGTCATACTGACATTATGTGGCTGCATACTATTACTTGAGAAGTTTACATCTGTTACACTGATATTGCTTATTTTCGTATCTCTACTATTCTTAATGTCCATTCTATCGTTGAGATCAGTGTCATTCCTAATACTTATATTATTTTCTATCGTAGCATCTTCAACGTGTTTAGTATAATTAACATCAGCTTTTCTTCTCAACTCGTTTTTATCCTTATCTTTCCTTGTAAGGTTTTCATAAAGCGGATCTTCAAGTGGTATTCCTTCTGGGATGTCTTCGAACGTGAACTCGTGTGATATGAGGATCTCGCCCTTGTCTGCGAGCGAGCGAGCCTTGCTGTAGAGGTTGTCTGACGTCATCTCTTGGCTGTTGTCGTGGGTGACGCGCGATGGACACTCCTCAGGGATTGTGTAGATCTGAAAGTACAACACACAACAGTAAACTTTATTACTTTCTGTAGAAGATCTACTGTTCTCTGTAGAGGATTGAAAGTATTTAAGATTTTTTTTAGGACGCATTTCACACACGTCTGGTTAGCTCCATACTAAATAATTTCTAGTTTGTGTTATGGTACATAGTGCGGCACGGCAACGAGGTGGTCAAGTAAGTGTCATAGTGTGAGAGTACCTGTGTATCGTTGACAGCGGGCGTGTAGTAGTCGAGCAGGCGCACGTACGCGGGGCGGGTCCGGCCGCGCGGCCCCACGCTGTGCACGGAGAAGCACGCGTGCCCGCGGCGGGGGAGCGCGCCGGCGCCCGCGCGGGACGCCAGGTACAACGTCGCGCGGGAACCGCTCGGACTCAGCTCTATGCGGCGGACCACTGCGGATCATGCAGTATAAGTACAACGCGGTCAGTCTTTGGATCTTTTGTTCTTTTTCCTTGCCTTATGCTATTAGGTGGGGTCGACACAGCAAATTTTCCTCTTCCACTCTCCTCTATCTGCCGTCGTCTCTACACTCACTCCTTTCTCTCTCATGTCCTCATTCACACACTCCATAAATGTCTTCTTCCAGTCTCTTCTATCAGCTATCGTCTCTACACACACTCCTTGCTCTCTCATGTCCTCATTCACACACTCCATCCTTGTCTTCTTCGGTTGACCCCTAGCCCTTCTTCCTTACAGTACCATTTCCATACATCTCCTAGTAACATGCGTCTCCTCTCTACGCATCACATGCCCATACCACGCTAATCTCCCACTCTTTAATTTCTCTCTCACTGGATGAGACCATTTTTTTACAACTTATAGACATTGCATTTGACCTTACCTGGTGTTAAATAATACTATGGTCTACGATGTTACACGCTTACCTAGAAAATACCTATTACCCTAGATTTGAAGACCCCCAGATGGTAGGTACTTCTTAGGAAACAGAGACTCAGGAAGAGAATTCCAAAGATTTGCTCCTCACAATGAGAGATAAAGGAGTGAGTGTAGAGACGACGGCTGATAGAGGAGAGTGGAAGTGGAAAATTAGCTGCCGACCCCACCTAGTGGGATAAGGCAAGGAAGAAGATTGAATATTATAATGAATTATTAAGTTAACTTGTGCAACTGACGTGTGTCAGGCTGGTCTAGCTGCGCGTAGAGCCTCGCGGCGTCGGCCACGTACCCCCCGGGGAGCGACACCTCCAGCAGCGCCATCTCGGGGAAGCGCCCGCTCCACACTACACACGCCTGGAACAAACACGTTAAAAAACATTAATTAAGTAGTATATTGCATTTCAAAATAAATTATATAATTAAAATAGGACCACAAAATTAATTTAGATGACCACTCTGGACAGAACCTTACGGAAAGGCATACAAGAAACTCATAACGCTCGTGGCATTGCCGCGCTGTATAGCGTTGGATAACCTTAGGGCCTGGTACGATGCGGAGCGGAATTTACTTGAATTCTTCACTTTCACAGAATAATTGCACGATATTTTAAATGTTTTTTTTTTTAGCAATGCTTACAATGCTAAATCTTTCTTCTTCTAAGAAGGGGCAAGTCTGGTCTTCAAGCTACTGGTAACTATAGCTAATCCCTATGGGTTAGTTCTTAGCTCAGTCGAGAGTGCGGCCACCTCCGGAAGGTTGAAATTTCAATCCCCGCTCGATTTTTCTGTTAAGATAAATATCATCTAGTTCTGGACGGAGAGCACGGCGGCATTGCGCTGTGCGGTCCTACATCCCTGCCCTCGTCGTGAGATGGGACACCGTGAGGTTTTAGTCGGTAGTAACGGCCCTCTCTGGCCCTCCAGCACGACATACATCGCCCGCCTCCCCCATGCTTGCGGCGGGAGATGAGTAAATGCATTTCAGTTGCAGGAAGGAGCCCGTACGTAAAAAATATCAACCCTTGGATCCAATATATATCAGATTCAGTGTTGCATACAAACACAGCACAAAAAATGGCATAAAAATTCAACTATACTAATAACGCTTAAAAAACGGTGGAACACGTGCTACTGCACTGTGAGGATACTAAACAAACCAGAGAGAGTTACGGCCTGATGATAGCAGCTCAAGATAAAAGTTCGCTTTCCATTGTTAATCCTCAGACAAACAGACCATCTGGCGCAACAGGGGTGGAACAGGTATGCCAGCGACCCATTGCTATGCTTCGTTATTTCAAGGAGCTCGGTTGGCTTGGGTAGGCTGGTAGGAGGAATGCACAATACGCCCCTAGCGGGATGTCAGTGCAGGTCTCATCACCCTCACTTCAAATTAGAATTAGAACGCTTAAATTCCTCAAACTCAAATAAGACCACACTATTACTTGTGTTCTTCTTTTCCTTGCTGTTTTTAGAGAAATCACATTATATCTTTAGTATGACCCGCTCACCTCAACAATAGCGGCGCAGTAGCAGTTGTCGGCGGAGTCGCAGTCGAAGGTGCCGTCCGTGTGGAGAGTGAGCTCCACCGCCAGCTGGTGCTGGCTGCGACCTGATGACGGAGTGTGGTAGCTGCGGGTCGCTTGGACTAAGGCGCAGCCCGATCCTGGAGGAAGACATATTACAGCTATTGCACTGTTTGAGTCAACGGCGTGCAAAGAGGCTCATAGGCAACGAGAATTTTTGCAAGGCCTAGTTACAGAGTCTTGGTTACCGTCGCATTGTAGCCAGTCTGTTGGTATTGTGTGCGACTGATGATTGTTGATGACATGATGTTATTCCCCCCACCCTCTTTCCAAGCAACGAAACGCCAAGGCGGTATCGGTTTACGGTTGAGGTGCCCAAGGCACGCTACTACACGCACTAAGCATTTTGCCTCCACCTTTATTGTCCGAACCGCCAAACTATGGAATTCCCTGCTGAATTCCCTGGTCCCCAATGACTTTAATTTAGTCATATTCAAGGCGAGAGTGAACCGGTTCCTTCTAGGTAAGTACATGCCATCGTAGACCTTAATTTCGCTTACCATTAGGTTAGTTGTGGTCAAGCGCTAACCTACTTAGAGTAAAAAAAAGTTCTTTTTCGTTTAGATATTGTGAAGAGTAGGATAAATACAAATATATAGAGGTTTGTGTTTTCCCCAATAATATTTTTCTTGCTTTCTTTTTATTTTTGACGAGTCTGCACCTACACGCACACGTACATTATTAGCTAACATAATCCAAGATGGCCCCACCCACCACACAATATAGTCGGGAGTTTTCTATATTTTTAATTTACACTTGTCACCAAATTCTAAATGTCGCAAAAAGTAAATATGTTATTTATTACTTGTTTGCTATCTGTAAATCCTAACCAGAATAAAGTTATTACGTATGATATACCAACTAATACTTGAGCACCGATATACGGTAGTTGAACTAGAATACCTTCAACTCCAATACTGATCTGGTCTCCTGTCCCCATGTTCAGAACTTCAGGAATTCGGACGGTGGGGTCGAGCCTGGCCAGCCTGGAGACCGGCCCGCTGTGAGCCGACACTGTCAGGTTGGACGGAGACGGCTGGAGGGAGTACCACGCTGATAGGGCTTCCAGGGCTACTAAGGTGTCCTGGAATCAAGCATAGAATATACTTAATTGGGTAACTGCAGTATTGGTCCAAATAGTTTTTTTCTTGTAATATTGTTTTGTATTTGTGTGCAATAAAGTTATATTGTATTTTAGCGTTTGTAGCTCGGCTAACTAAGGTGATCTGACACGATCATCGAGATCAAGCAACAGTCGATAAGGACAGTCTTTGGAAGGGTGACCATGCACAAGACTGTCGTTGACGTGACGTTTTATCTGGGCGTTAATGTGTGTCGTATGATAAGTTAGATGTAGTTAGTTATTGTAGGTCCCAGCTGTTAGTTTTAGTACAAGCAGCGGTTAAGTCAAGACAGTAACTTTCGGGCGGCTTGAAAACTCACGACACGAGAGCATAGCCACTTAGCTCATACGAAATAGAAGAAGAAAGCTAATTGTAATTGCTAATTGGCTTGATGAAAACTGTATATCCGGGAATGCTGACGTGTGGTCAAAACAAACAATCATCAATCATTTATTTTCTCAAATATTTACACAGCTTGTTCGATTCTCATAAAGGTGTTATTGTGAAATGAGGGTAGAACTACAAAACCTGCAGTCCACGCGTCGCGGCCTGAGGCAGTCACTCTGGAATCGCATGGGAGTCAACCCGCGCTCGTATCATCGCCGCGCCGTAGTACAGCGTTACTCTCTTATATATCCTAAATCGTGTCGCACGTCGCTTCACCGACGAGGAATTTTTCTGTGCCGTGCACAATACTGTTCTGCATTTCAACAAGGAGCTTGACGATCGTTACCCACCGAGCTGCCGCCAGACGCGAGGAGTTGTCCCGGGGAGTGGCGTCGTGGATGAAAGGTGGACGTGGTCCTACCTAAGTTTCGCAATTTGCTTGTGAGAATCAGAACTTGCTACAGTCCAGTCGTTTTGTATCGAACATAGCTTAAACAAATCATTATGAACATGAACATTCATTAATTTTTATTTATTACTAGCTGACCTGGCAAACGTTGTTTTGGCTTAATAATTATTTCTAAATATACAGTAGCCTATTCTCAGACCTACTGAATACGCATATAAAATTTGGCAAAAATCGGTCAAGCCGTTTCGGAGGAGTACGGTAACAAACACTGTGACACGGAAATTTTATATATAAGAAAGATAAAAATTAAGCATAGTTTTTCACGGGATTTCGGTTTTTCTTTATTGCATAAAATAAAAATACAATGAAGTTTCGAGCCTCTGCCGTAAAAAACCCGCAGAGGAGTTAGTAGCTTTTCAAATTAGGGTATCGATATATAAGAGTATGGCGACCAGCACTGAGAACAGGTTGGCTAAATCGAGCAAATTTGTTCACAACTTAGGACCTGAGGTATTTAACCGGTTGCCAAACACTATTAAAACTGCCCCTAGCATGGGCAGTTTTAAAAACAAGCTAAAGAGCTGGCTTATCGAACAAACGTTCTACAGTTATGAGGATTAAAAAAAAATCTAAATTGACGGTTGTACAAACCGTAGATATATAATATAAGGCTTATTAACTATTGTTAATAGTAAAATTATATATTGTTATTTATTATTATATAAATTG
The DNA here is from genome assembly GCA_035578125.1 of Mellilla xanthometata. Taxonomy (NCBI): domain Eukaryota; kingdom Metazoa; phylum Arthropoda; class Insecta; order Lepidoptera; family Geometridae; genus Mellilla; species Mellilla xanthometata. The sequence goes on from JAPUBQ010000001.1 coordinate 1,186,230, forward strand.
TATAATATTATTTTATATAAAATTTTAAATTATTTAATGTGTTATGACGTGTAAATTGAAAATTTACCAATAAAGAACTTTGACTTTGACTTTGAACTAGTCTCGTGCCGTAAACACCTATCTGTATAAAGAGTAAAGTAACCTGTGTAGAGACGAAGCCCCCCGACGGGCCGCGGTGCGCGTTGAGCCAGCGCACGGCGTCCGAGCCGAACTCTCGCAGCGCCGACGGACTCTCCCGCAGCGCTAGCAGCGCGTAGCTCGTCGCTTCTATCGATGTCGATAGACTGCCTGTGACATACTAAAAAATTAATTCTTCTTCCGGGGCAGCACGGGATGAAGGCTTATAATCTTTCTACCATTAGTTCCACTCCTCGGTGGAAATCCACCTTATTATCATGGCAACAAGCAACTTTCTCTTATAAAATGTCGCTATTCCCAACTAGTCCAGTCATTTGGTAAAAAAAAGGGGGTTACCTGGAAAGTTTTCCGGGAGTTTTGAAAATTGGTTTATTTATAGATTTGGGTATGCTCTTTTCGAATTTCAACTTTGCCACCTCGTTCCCCCGCCGCTCGCGCCGCCATATTGAAAAAATGGCGCCTAAAAACGGTTTAATAAAAGTAAAGAGTAAGGTAAAAGAGCATACCCAAATTTATAAATAAACCAATTTTCAAAACTCCCGGAAAACTTTCCAGGTAAAACTACCAAATGACTGGACTAAACTGTTTCTAAGTAAAATGACTGTAATTACTCTACCATTGATATAATATGGCAAAGACACACTTTCGTGTAAAATGGAATGAGAAAAAAGGAATGTACGTAGTCTTCTTATGTTTTCATTTTTATAATAAAATGAGAAATATTAATTCTGTAGCAAAGATTTTAAAGTCATTTACAAAAATATAACTTGAAAAACAGAAAAAAGCAAAAAAATTAAGTAAAAGAATTAGAATAAGAATAAGTAAACATGAATAGACATTTTGCCTCTCCTGGTGGAAAGGATACTGGACTAAATTAAACTTAACGAATAAACTTTGTAGATAATTTTGTTAAGTTAATTGTGAGGTTTTGAGAAATGTAGGTAGTTCTATAAGTTATACTGTGTGCATCTATACCAATATTATAAAGAGGAAAAGTTTGATTGTTTGTTTGTTTGACGCGAATAGGCTCCGAAACTACTAGACCGCTTTGAAAAAATCTTTCACCGTTGGGAAGCAAGCTACTTTATCCCTGAGTAACATAGGCTATATTTTGTTTCTCTTTACAACTTAGATTATTTTGTAGCCCTTGCGAAGCAGGGACGATCTCCTAATAGGAATATAAGAAAGTAAACTCACCAGTCTCCCACCAAAGGTACTCCCCCTCTCTAGTGGCCATCTTGATCAGCTGCATAACTTCAAGCAAGCCCTCGTGACCTTTGATCCCGGTCTTCTGAAGCGGCGCTACTTCTAATGGGTCCCTCCGTTCGTTAGGCTTGGGTTTGAAGCGTAAGTCTTCGTATCTGGCTTCGTTGGTTCTGGTGATAGAAATTGTAAAAGTTATCAATTTATATAGTAAGACTGTAAAAATCGAGCGTCTGTACATTAAATATTTTTCCAAAAACTTATAGGGGCCCTATAAGCCCCCCCCCCCCCCCCCTTTAAGTTTTCTCTTTAATCCCCATTGAAAAAGAGTAACAGAAACCAAAAAAACATTTCTGTCTGTCTGGTACGTTATAACTTCTCAACGACACTACTCAACAGATTTGAACGCGGTCAGAGGTGGATTACTTATTATAAGGAGCGTTGTCAAATTTCCTGAACCTTTTTCATACTTAAGTATTAATTTATTTTTAGCCTAAAACTATTATTTTCCGTCTTCTCCGTCCACGTTTCCTTATCTCCTAATATCCTCCTCGTATTTGTTGATCCGTATGAACACGTACATTTCTAGCCAGTAAATTTTATGTTCCATTTTCTTTTACCTTTCTTTAAAAAAATATGAATAAAGGTCAGGAAATACCTGACATTTTTTCATTTTTATTTCACATTTAGTAATTACTTTCCATCTTCACCCCCCCACGTTTCCTTACCTCCTTATATCCTCCTTGTATTTGTTGATCCGTAAGAACACGTAAATTCTAGCCGGTAGCTGTAATTTTCCACTTTCTTTCTCATATTTCCTGAACCTTTTTCATTTCATTTTCATACTTATTAATTTTTAGCCTAAAACTATTATTTTCCATCTTCTCCCTTTTTTTTGATGTATAGGCAAGCGCTTGATCGAAACTCACCTGATGTTAAGTGATGTTGCGATTTAGGGTGGAGCGTGCTTGCCTAGAAGAAACCGATTCACTCTTGCCTTGAAGACAGTGAGATTATAGTTCAGAGGGAACAGATATTCCGGCAATCAGTTCCGCAGCTTAATGGTCCGCCCAATATGAGGAAGCGAAACGCTTCGTGCGGATTTTTGGAACTTCAACTGTATAGCGGTGCCTCCTAGCCGTCTCCCTGCTCGTCCGATAGTGGAAATATCCCTTATCTTTTCCTTACCTCCTTATATCCTCCTCGTATTTGTTGATCCGTATGAAAGCGTACGCTAGCAGAGCGTGCGCGTACACTCTTGCTGGAGGGCTGTACTTGACGGGCGGCAGGGCGCGAAGACACGACAGCGAGTTGCGGACACAGCTGAGGGGGAGGGGGGAGGTGGACTCTAGGAGGGAGGTGACGACGTAAGCAGTCAGGGCCACGGAGGCTATCTCGTCTTCTTCGTTTAGCCCGCCCTAGAATAATATTAATATTAATTAAACATATTTTAAGTTACTTTTACCTTTTTCATTACATATGTCCATAAGAAACATACATTCTACATTTCTTAAGTTCCTCTAAGTTAAATTATTTTTAGAGTAAAATAATTTCTGAATGACAAATTAATTAATAATTGATATACACAAAATAATTGTAAAATTACTTGTAAATCTGTATTTACCAATAAATTATCTGTATCTGTAGGTAAAGCTATTTCTTTTTAGAAAGTTTAACCAACAACTACTTACTCTGAGTTCCCGGTGAAAAACTTGACCTTCGTTCCTGAAGCAACCGTTCTCCATCTGTTGATTGAGGAGCCAACGTTCTGCCGCCTCCAGTACAGGTGGTAGCGGCTGATTGGGGTACAGTTGCTGTAAATACATGTCATATCTATATTAATAAAACAAAGTAGCCTTTATTGCCATTTAAATATTTATATTTAATTTCAGCAATTCAATTATACAAATGTTGTCAAGCCACTTATATGCGGGCGAAGGCTTCCTCTTCGGGTTATATCAAAGATTGAAGTCGTTTCAAGAAAATAATAACGAATAGATGTCGTGAATGATACACGTAGTAAGATTTTCAACAAGAGCTTAAGCGTCTATTATATTTATTTTATTAGTCTAAATATATACTGTTGCGAATTCCATGGACTGCGTTCCGCACCAATGTGTCGTTTCTTGGTGAGCTCCAAATAACCACGAGGCTTTCCACTCTACCAGCAAATTCTCAGATATTTTGGACATGTCGCTCGTAGAAACCCTGATTGCCTCGAGAAGCCCGTGGTAATTGGCCAAGTTGACGGAAAAAGAGCACGAGGTCGCTCTCCTACCCGCTGGTCAGACCTCGTAAAGTCGCTCACTGGCCTACCTATTGCCGAAGCTTTTAAGACCGCCGAGGACAGGAACAAGTGGAAGACCATAGTAAACCGAGTGATCGACACTCCGTATTAGACACGACCTTCAGTAATGAAGTTACGACTAAGAAGAAGAAGATATTATACTACCTTATGAGCTCTCCTCAGATATCGAAGCGAGAAGGCAGTGAGCCAGGTGGAGGATGTGACGTCAGTTGGTCCGAATGCACTGAATCCACCCGATGGATGGATGTACTGCAACTGTCGAGTGAAACCTGAAAGAGTTATTAGATATACAGTTAAAGAGTTATTAGGTCGTAAAGTAACAAGTAACAATACCGTCAATGACAGAAAACTTAACAAAAATGCCATAAAACGCGGGTATAATAATAACGCGGGTAACACCGCGGGGCGCAGCTAGTATAATTATATTTATATACCTCTAGCAACATGCTCTTTAGCAGCGAGCGCGGCGGCTGAGTGTGGATGCAGGTGTTTCAAGGCGAGCAGGTTGGTGGCCAGCCGAGCCATGTTCTGCTCCCCGCAGCCTCGCGGCAGGAGGACTAAAGAGTCTGCATCCTGAAACATCAACATGCTAATTATATACGCACTTAAATATTTGGCGAAATATTGATAGATAGATTTTTACTATTGGACATAAATCAAATCGAGTCAACTCTCAAGTCGAGTCGAGACAATTCTCAAGTCGAGTCGAGTCGAGTTGAATTTCAAGACAAGTCGACTCTTGAGTCGAACCGAGTCGACCCTAAGGTCGAGTCGACTCTAAAGACAAGTAGAGTCGAGTCGACTCTCAAGACAAGTCGAGTCGAGTCGACTCTCAAGTCGAGTCGTCTCTCAGTCGAGTCAAATCGACCCTAAAGTCAAATTGCGTCGAGTCTCAAGTCGAATTTCAAGAAAAGTCTCAAATCGAGCCTCAAGTCAAGTCTCTAAATGCGACAAATAAATACGACACCAAGATTGCAAATGAAAATAACTGATCAAGTTAAACTTACTGCTATCAATGGTCCTATGATATCCCCAGTAGCCCACACAGTCAGGGTTTCCGTTCCCGGAATAATCTTAGCGGTAGAAAAACTCCATGACACACGAGAACTGGTAGAATTAGAGTTATCTGAAAATAAACGACACTATAAGACTGGATTAGCTCTAAAATTGTAACTAATTATGCGAAAAATATATTAATCTCCATTGGTAATGTTGCATTTACTGAGTTAAAATGGTGATGAAAGTTTTAGGAATTTAAAAGATAATGGTCCCAAAGCCTGAACTTGAGGTAATCCAAATTTGTTTGTTCTGTAGAAGTACTTACCAAAATATAAAAGAAAATGATTTTTAAATAGTTTTACGATTGTTAATAAATAAATATAAAATTGATTTGGATACGAGATAGAATTTATGTAATTGATGGCTATTGCGATATTATGGAGTCAAAAGCTGCAGATGAATCTAACAATTTATTTACCTTTCCCACAAAGCAGCATAGATTTATGTTCCCGTACAGGCACGCCCTCCGGCTCTACTAAGATAGTCATGATGACCTCGTCACTGTGAACAAAGATAATGATAAATTAATGACCCAACTACTATGATGACTAGGTACTAGTTTATTTTATAATGCCTTAGAAGTTCAACAAATCATAGGATTGTTATTGTTAACATATTTTAATAACCAATTTTTTGCTATATTTTCTTTTTTTATTGTTTTGTACGATGTTTGTCTGTTTTGCACCACCGCCTCTCACTCTTGCCATGGTCCGTTTCATTCACGGTTGCCTGGCAGAAATCGTCACAGGCAATAGGTCGCCATTGTGCTCTAGTTTTTAAGTTCTATACCTTGTATTTTTTTTCTCTATTTGTTGGTGTGCAATAAAGTTATATTATTATACTCAACATTTTTCTACTCGGGATTTGAAGGATTCCGGTATTTTTATGAAACACCACGGGCCTAAGCCAAGTGATGCTCATTTTCTGTAGATTCTTCTTGCAAAAATTTACATCGATTTAATATATCGAGGCTTTCTGCATCGTTATGTATGTTTTTTTTGGTAAATCAAGTAATTTTAGATCGTGGTGTAAATATTTTGGAATCATTCCGGTGCTGGAGAGCACCACCGGCACAATTATTATTATTATTATATTACCTGACCCCCCTCGTGCTGTAGGTGTAGTTCCCGCACCCCCCATCACTGACGGCCTTAGCACGGATGGTGAGCCGCGCCTCGCCGGCGGAGCGAGCTGTGAGCGCGAGGCGGCGCGCTGTGGAGGCACGCGCGGGGATGCAGGCAGACTCCACCACGGCTGATGGCGCTTGTAGACCGCTGCTTGCCACTATTTGGATTTGGACCTGGACGTTATAGATGCTTTCAAACTCATGACGATTCTAGATAATATTATCATCATCAACATCATCAGCCTTTTTTTGACATGGAGGAAATGCATTTATGCATGTCCGCCAATCCTCGAGGAAGGCGGCGGGATATGTCGGGCTCGGGGCCAGAGTAGCGAACAGTACCTACTAAAATCTCCACGGTATTTCCCGCTGCAATTTAAAGCCAGGGGGCTGGTACATATATATACTTTTCAACCAATCATCATCAGTCTATGCTTGTTCACTGCTGGACATAGACCTCTCCTAAGGAACGCCATTTGACCATATCCTGTATTGCTTTTCGTCGTCTACTACCCGTTATCTTCTTCAGATCATCGCTCCACCTGGTTGTAGGGGGGTTAGTCCTAAACTACATTTGCTGAGGCGCCGTCTCAACTCAAGAACTCGTCTATAATAGTAATCGGTTGTTCGGCAGATATGTCCGACCCATTGCCATTTCAGGTTGCTTATGCGTTGAGCTATGCCGGTAACTTTGGTTCTCTGTCGAATTACTTCGTTCCGATTACGATCCCGTAGAGAAACACCGACCATACTCTTTCCATAGCTTTCTGAGGGACTTTGAACCTTCAAATCAAACCTGCCGTAAGTGTCCATGTTTCGGCTGTAAATCATGACCGTGTAAGATAATATCATACATGACAAAAATGGTAAGGTTTGTTTTAATTTTAACAAAATTGAAAGCAAATATTGTAAAAACATAAAACTATCTAGCGAATCTCACATTCTCATGCCTTGAAGCTCTGAGGATACGTAGCACTGAATCAAATCTTTTTAAACTAAAAATAACGTAGTCTTATAGATTTTTTCAACTTTTTTTGCTCCCATACCGCCCATCTTCTTAGTATAGAACTAACTAATAGAACTAATGATACAGATATAGCTATACCAAGTATACTCACGCTCAGAGGTTCATACAAGTAGTTGAACAAGCGGTATCTGACGATGGTGGAGTCTCCGCGACGAAGCCTCTTTGGACCGTCAGCGTGAATGAAGAATTCTCGGAACACCTGCAATTATAAATTGATCTTTTTTGGCATATAAACAAACAATTACGAGTATGCTTTGTGATATTTTAGAAATATGTTTATCAGACTAAAAAATTTATTAATATGTTTAGGGATAAGAATCTCATAATAATTCATGTAATTTTTTTTTATCAGGTAACTAAAATAAAAATATATTTCTGCCTGAAATGCTGGCAATTCTACCAGCATTTCAGGCACCTTTGCCACGACCCCTGGTCTTTTTTTGGTTTAGTCTAGTCAAGTTGTAGATAACGTCTTTGATTTAATTTATTTTAGAAAAGAATATGTTTATGATTAAACAAAAATTACTCTCCGTAAGTATTACCTGTAAAAAAGCTGTTGGTGAGATAGCTATACCAGTCTTGGACAAACAGACAGCGTTGGCTTCATATCGTGTGATGGAGTCCGGGGCTTGCGCAGTTGTTACTGCTGAGCCATTCGATCCGACCGTCACCAGGCGCCATAACCAAGCCTGGGAAGGAGAAATAATTATACAATTGGAATTGAAGAATGAATAAGCCTTGCATTTGTATCATATGCTAATAAATAGAATAAACGCTCCACCACTTATAAAATATAGTAATACGTGGATCATTCGATATTATTCGATACACGTAGGATCATAATATTAGAGAGGATTGCTGATTCCCATGTAATAAAGTGTGGCGCGGAAGTTTGCCATCATTACCGATAAAACCTAGATGGCGCTGCAAAATGAACTTGCAGCCTAGCTACCGCCAAATTTGCCAAACGCGCTGCAGACGCATAGTGATACAACGATACTAGTAACTTGACCCGACTGAAGTCAAGAAAATAAGAATAGATGGAGCTACGTGTATAATTTGATATTTTCAACAAGAGTTTAAGCGTCTTTGTATTTATTAGTCTATGCTTCCTAACCTATTAGCTCAGGCGTTACTTTGCGGAAATCCATTTTAGATAGAAGAAAAAATGTATTTTATTGTGTACTTCCACTGTGATAAACAGCACACTCAAAATGTCATGTTTTCTTCTATCTATATATGCTTCCTCTAACCTCAGAAAAATCACTCCTAGGCACCGTCCCCTCATCGATCAAGGAAGCTGGTGAGTCGCAGCTCCTCCTCAGAGGAATGTCTCCGAGCGTCCTCACTCCGGCCGCTGCGAGCCATGTCGCTGTTAGCTCCACACTGTCTGTAGGTAACGGGGGGGACTCCGCAGCTGAGGAATGTGATTATGCTACTGATATTACTACAATTACTGAACAGATTCTACTTATGATAATGACAAGAGCAAAATCTAAAGTTTACAGTTTTATATTAAGCCCTCCGTTACAATTATAAGTATTAATATTCTTTATTGTGCTTCTCCTCTTTTTCTCGTCCTTTCCATCCAAAGGTTGCCTTGACGAGATAGCTTTTAGCGATAAGGCCGCCGTTTGTGGCGTGGTGTAAATAATTAAGTGTTGTTACTTTTTTATACTGACTTGTACATGTTATCCGCCCTATAATAAGTTAATCTACAATAAGTTAGTCTAGCTATTTATCTATCTTCATTGATCAATGATTCCAAGTATACTCTATTTTACGCCGGCGTGTTGCTATCTAGTTAGATTTTCTATGGTAGCTAAGTAGCCAAGCTCTGGTGCCAAGAGTTTTAAGAGCTGTGACATGGCTAAACTAAAAGTGGAATTAACTTAGAATCACAATACAGCTCGCTAGATTTATATTCTTAGCCATTTATGTAATCAACAACTCACTCATAAAGCAATCTCCAGCTGCATCATACTCTGTGACATTCCTGTGTCCATCGATCATCCTCTTGAGTCCTGTCATGAGAACATCCTTGACAGCATAGCTCCGGCCCCATCTCGCTGCGCTGTCCAATGCTGTGAGGGCACAGAGTGCTGGACCAGGTGTGGTCAGCTGTAGGGTCGTGGGGGAACCTGGGAGCGCTTGGCGGGAGAGGAACGTGGCTTCCACCTGGAAATGTTGAAAAAATATATTAGCATGAATGTGTTTTGTTTTAGTGGAACAATGGCTACCTTATACGACATGACAATTTCATTAAAAATATCGTAGAAGGAAATATAGAAGCCAGGAGAGGAAGAGGAAGACCTAGAAGATCATATTTAGACCAAATTAAGTAGAAGGCGAAAGTCATGTCATAAAGGGAGATCAAGGATTTGGCCGAAGATAGAACTACCTGCAAAAAACTCCACAGACAAGAGCTCAGCTCTTAAATATTGAATGAATGAATGTGTTTTGTTTTAGTGGAAAGATGGTAGGCCACCTTATACGACATGACAATTTCATTAAACAGATCGTAAAAGGAAATATAGAAGCCAGGAAAAGAAGAGGAAAACCTAGAAGATCATATTTAGACCAAATTAAGGAGAAGGCGAAAGTCATGTCGTATAGGGAGGTCAAGGATTTGGCCGAAGATAGAACTACCTGGAAAAATCTCCACAGACAAAAGCCCAGCTCTTAAATATTGAATGAATGAATATGTTTTAGTATTTAATACCTCTTACTGTTAGGCATTTGACCAACAAGTCATGTAACCGAGATATGAAGCTAAAGGTGGAGTATGCCGTCTGGAATCAATGGCTCTTCAGGAGCCTGTCGGTAAACCTACCGGTAGATAGCAACAGATTGTCAACTTAAGGTGATGATCTGTTGCTAGAAAAGGTGATAGCTAACTAGGCAAGCACTAGAAAGCTGTACCACAAAGCTTTAGTTTTTATCCTTTACAGACCGCTCAAGCTTGAACCCAAGTCCTGAGGGTTGTCGGTAAGACAACCTCATGCCTGACTGAGCTGTCTCGGCTTCAAATCTTATTCTTTCTCATTATTTAGACTACGGTCTCCAGCACAGATTAATGGCCAATTACTAGTCAGTTTTTGTGATTAAAAATATTATTATTATTTACTTAAAAAGCCTAGTTAGAAATAGATAGAATACAAAGAGGTAGGGCCGTAAATTTTGCTAGAAGTCTTTGAAACAGCACTGAAAATGGTCACCTAACATACCTTATTAATAAAACAGTCATCCATCTCAAAATGTTTGCTGGCGCTCACAAATTCTCCATTGTAATAGAAATACGCAATCAAATGGCTATCCGGGCACATTTGTTGCGTCACCTTTATTGGAAGCATTACTCTTAACAAATGTCTATCTAGTAACGCATCCGATGCATTCATTTCATACTGGACACTGTTCGTATTATCAACTTTGACAAACACGGTGGGTTTTACTAAAACTGGACTGAATTTATCGTAAACTGGATTGTTTGGCTCATGTTTGTCCATTTTATGGAGGTAGTTGTTTTTATCGTGTTGATTCATGTTTCTTGTGTTAGTTTTGTTGGGATAATTTATATTGTAGTTATTATTCTGGTTGATATAAAGATTGATGTTGATATCGTAGTTGCGTGCTGTTTTAGCGGTTTTGCTTTCGTTGTTGTCTGCTTTGTTTGTGTCTTTGTTATTATCTGTTTGGTTGATATTGTTGCTGTCTTGTTTATTCTTGTTGTCAGGTTGGTTATTGTTTTTCTCATGCTCGTATTGGGCCATGGGGTCATTGCACTTGCTGTTTCTGGCAGCTGTCTGTATGATTGTAGCTGAGCTGGCGATGGGACATTGAGTTGTTGCTCCCCAACGGTAGATGATTCCACCCCTAGTGATCACCTGAAAAATAAATACACTTAATACATTGGAAAATGTATTTATAAACTGTTCTAACGAGTGCTCGTATAATTTAGGTGTCTTTCGTCCTTGAATGAGCTTATTGGTAAAATTATAATTAAAAAAAGAAAAACTATTTTAATTGGCACAAACACAAACCTTACATATAGATACTTATAAAAATAAAACAGACAAAGCTTTTTCTTTTTATTTGCACCGAACGAGCATGCGTTTGATCACTCACCTAATGGTAAGTGATCTAAGGTGGAGCGCGCTTGCCCAGAACAAACCGGTTCATGCCTTGAAAATCGCTAGATCTTAGCCATCGGGGAACAGGGCATTTGCCGTGACACAGTCCTAACTCAGCAAATGCCGGTAGCACGGGGCTACTGGTGCTGATATTCTACAATATTTAATAAAAAAATAAATTCATTTTATACCGCAAATTCAGACAACTTGATTTTTCAAATGAGTTGAAAGACACTTTTTGATACCAGCGGATAATTTTTACAACATAGTAATATCAAATTAAACGCAATCTTCAGGTCACGCAGTGGCAGGAGAAGGCACAGGACCCAGAACAGTGGCGTCTCCTAGTATCGGAGGCCAGGATCCGATTCGGGTCGACCCAGTTAGTTAGTTTTTAGTAATTTCAACGGTTTTTACCACAAAATGTACAGTGACAGGCGTAGTAACATTCTGTAGATTCAGGTAGAGCGGCACAAAGGTCCTGGTCCCTTTGGAATCAGCTCGCAGCGGTCCGAGAGCAGCTTGTATGGGCGAGCGACGAGTTGCCAGAGTCAGGGGAGCTGTTCTCGTTGTAGAGTCGTTGAATAGAGATGCCTGGGGAATCAAATCAAAATAAGCATGTTTTAATATATATGTCGGAGAGTGAGCAACGCCCATCTGTCGTCGGCGCTGCCTTCTAAGGGCCTCCATCAACTGTAAACCGATGCCGCCTTGGCGTTTCTATGCTCGTCCGATAGTGGAAGGGGGGGAATTACTTCATGTAATTCATTTGCACTCTCGCCAAAATGCAACCGATAGAATACCGACAAACTGGAAATTATACTCCAGTTATACATTGACGTAACTTACTTCAAACCTATAGAAAGGGCTGGCATCATCCTCAGCAGGGAACACTATCCTGGCGACTCCGGTGCCATCAGTATCACCTCCGATACAGGTACCAGGTTTATTCTCAACTTCGTTGCTTGTTTGAGCGCCGTATCGGCAAACTCGGATCTTTTCGCCTGAAACCGGCTTCTCGTCCCACCGAATTGCTTTCACCTGGAACATAGCATATACATTCTTTTTATTTACCATGTCCCACTAGGTAGGCTTCTGCGCCACTCTATCAGCCGTCATCTCCATTCGCTCCCTTCTCATTCATATCCTCCTCCACACAATTATTCATCTACGTCTTTTTTGGTCGACCTCTACTTCCGCTACTTCTTACAATCATATCCATACTTCTCCTAGTCACATGCACCTCCTCTCTACGCATTACATGTCCGTGCCACACTAACCGTCCACTCTTCACTTTTATAGCATATTATACACTAGCTGACCCGGCAAACGTTGTTTTGCCTTAAAAATATATAGTAGAAGATTCTCAGACCTATTGAATACACATATGAAATTTGGTAAAAATCGGTCAAGCCGTTTCGGAGGAGTACAGTAACTAACATTGTGTCATGGAAATTTTATAATTCTTTATTGGACACATAAATAAAAAAGGCACAGTAAAAGACAATTAACTTAAAATTAGTGTACCACAATTGGCGGCCTTATCGCTTAAAGCGATCTCTTCCAGGCAACCTTTGGATGGAAAGGAATTTATAAACGACTAAAGAAGGACGTAGTGTACAATAAAGAATAATAAAAAACATACATAAAATATTAATAATCTTATCTTAATTTATATAAATCTCGTGTCACAATGTTTGTCCTCAATGGACTCCTAAACCACTTAACCGATTATAATAAAATTCGCACACCATGTGCAGTGCGATCCAATTTGAGAGATAGGATAGTTTAAATCTCAAATTATAGTCGCAATTTTAATTTATTGCTAATATAATTTGTTATAATTAACTGTAAGTAACCTATCTATATAGTAATTGAATTATCAATGAAGTACCTAATTCGTAAAAATGAAGTATCTTTTTGTACGTGTAACTCCTATCCAAAAAGAAACCTGGCAATAACTAACCTTAGGCCTATATTACTTAAAGTAGGCGACCATACGTTTTTATCAAATCGCTAGTGCCTTGAAAATTCGCAAAACGGACACAACCGTCAACGACGTCTGCCCTCACGCGACTGCCCGCGTTCGGGTTGCGCACTCAGCGATGAGCCACTTCTTCCCCACCGCACCTACCCCGCTCCCGCCATATTGCTATGACTCTGCATTTTAAATCTGTGATATCTTCGAAAATATTTATTTAATTTACATGCTGTAAAAAGCCATATTGATCTTTATTAAATGCACAATGTATTTAAGATGCTTAATTGGATAAGGATTAATACTGTATTGCTTAAAATAGCTTCGTAAATGAGCCATTATTTCTCGTACAAAGTAAAGGATAAAAAATGGTTATTGTGGGTTATTCCTAAGAGATAAACATATACCATCACGGACTTTTTTGTAGACCTTTTTAAGTTGTACAATACTGTAGTAAATTGTTTTGATCTATCTTGTAGGATTCAGTCAGCGTTTGCAATGTAAGCGCAAAAAATGTGTTTTTTTTACGACCTCACATTAAAAACCTCAAAAATTGTAGCCTATGTGTTATTCTGATGTATAAGCTATAGCCTATGTGTTATTCTGATGTATAAGCTATATTGTGGTAAAGTTTCATTCAAATCCATTCAGTAGTTTTTACGTGAAAGAGTAACAAACATACATCCATACATCCATACTTACAAACTTTCGCCTTTATAATATTAGTAGGATTATTATCTAAATAATCTTGCTTTTGTCGGTTTTCGAGGTAATCCAAGGTTTGGTTGCACCATAATAGTAGTTAAACTTATAGATTTTGGTAAAGTTGGCGACAACTGTAACGCTTAATTGAACATCTGACAGCTAGTTAACATAAACCAGTTCCTTGACATAAACTATAGCTTTAACAAGCGAAGTTTGGGCAGTTACGGTTTCTATTCAAGTTATGACGTCATATTTTCTTTTTTCAACAAATGTATTGCCTAATCCGTACTTTAACATTTTGTTGTTGTTAAAGTACGGATTACGCTCAAAACTACAACCACATAATATTTTTGTTTAGTTTTCCTTTCTATTTATACCAATGATCTTATTTATTAAAATGTTTGGCAAATCAATCAGAATTACTTATGTATTTAGATTACGAATAGAATTTTACTACAAAGTAAACTTTTAAGTAGCTATGCGTATTCGAAAATAACCTACAAAACCTGGTAGTGGTTAGCCTAAGTAAACTATTAATTTAAAATACTTTCATAAATGTCTTTCGAATTTTTGTTATCAATTTAGCTATTTTGTCTAGTCATATGTTTTAGATGGTACTTTTGTATCGGTGGTACTTTCTGGAGCTGATAAAGAATTCCTCCAACTGGCGGGGTCAAGGTTCTAAGATAACTTTTATCGTTACATTCACATTAGAACGGCTGGTATTTTTATCGCTAAATTCGAATTACTCTCATATATAATTATCTGTGTTAGGAATTGTTGAGTGTCCATCAATATCAAGGTATGGTTATCGTCATCTATTCGTACATCTTATTCATATTCCCAGATAAAGCGTATATCGTCAGACATGAATGAATCTTTAATGCTACGTTCAATTTTGTGCCAGAACTTAGGAAAGATTAGGAAAGACAACGAGTTCTTAATGCCTAAGGGGGACAAGAAGAAGAATTATGACTATGGCAGTAAATGAGGATGAAGTCGACCTTAAACGTGTGTGTATGATAGAAGATATGAAAGACAGAAGAGTGAATGAGGAAATGATAGTTGATTGAGTGAAATACATAAATGAAGAAAATATGCTGTGCCTTTTAGAATAGGAAAAGGCAAAGAAAATGATGAAGATGATTTGATGATAGATGAAAGAGTTGAGATATTGATTAGTAGACAAATGGATCAGAAAGAAAAGAACACGAGAAAACTTCACTGTACCGATGTAATGATAACAGTTTATTATAGCAAATAATGGCACGGATAAATTACATTACACAGTGTTAGCCTGATGAGACTGTAAGCGCACCATAGACGTCATGACTGCCTTGTGAACGCGCCAGACTAGCCGATCTTCTTCTTCGTATGAGCTAAGTGGCCAAGCTCTGGTGACGAGAGTTTTCAAGCCGCCCGAAGGCCTCTGACTTGGCTTAACGACTGCTTGTACTAAGACTAACAGCCGGGACTTACAATTTAACATATCATCCGGCCCACGATGAAAATGCTACTTGAAAAATAACAGTCTTGTGCATGGTCACCCATCCAAACACCGTCCGCACCGACCGTTGCTTAGCTTCGACGATCGCGTCAGAACACTTTAGCTAGCCGAGCTACAGGCGCTTCTTCTTCTTAATAAAGTAAAAGTGGAATTACTGATGTACCTTCAGCTTGTAAGGGAGTCCGGGCGAGATGACAGTGTGCGGCTTGGTGAGGAATTCCAGGGAGACCGGCTTGTCTACCACCTGCGACACTACTGTCGTGTTCTGCCACACTCGAGTGCCTTCCTCCTGGAAACATATTAATTAAACATACAGTACCTTGTTGACCGAGATTTGCTCCGTATTCTTTTTTAACATGTCATTTTTTAAAAATGATTCCTAGTTAGATCGATTTATCGCCCCCGAAACCCCCTATATACTAAGTTTCATGAAAATCGTTGAAGCCGATTCCGAGATTCCAATTATATATATATACAAGAATTGCTCATTTAAAGTTATAAGATAAGCAGTCACAATACTGCTGTGCCGACCCCACCTAGTGGGATAAGACAAGGAAGAAGATGTAAGAAGTAGACATAAGCAGTCACAATACGTTCTCACTGCTGAAGCTCGAGGCCTCCTTACACTAGGAGAGATATGAATATGTACCTATATCCACCATGTTGGCCAAGTGCGGGTTGGCGAATGAATAACGTCTTTGGATTTTGGTGTCCTTGGAGCTGTGTACTAAAATACATTAATTTTGATCACTTCAAGTAATGTTAGTTAAGGGTAACATAAAAGTAAACAAAATTAAATTATAAGTACATAGCCAGATTCGAACTAGGGTGACGCGGACTAATTAATGTCAAACACTTTCCTAACAAGCCACAGTTCACTTCTTTTTTACCCAATACAGCTAGGCATTTGACCAGCAGAGCGCATAACGACACTCTGGCCTGCGTGTTTCATTTCGTTAAGACCAAAAATGTTGGTCGTGCTGGGAATCGAACCCGGAACCTTCTGATTGGCAGTCCGTCATGGCATAACCTGTATGTCAATGAGATCGAGGTAATTGTTGTTAGTAGGTACTTGGTTGTGAGTAAATATATTCACAAACAAACGTTGTTGGAAGTAGGTATTGTTTAGTGAGTAGATATATTCACAAACAAACGTTGTTGGAAGTAGGTATTTGTTAGTGAGTAGTATAGTAGATGTAGTGTGTTACCTGGAAGGAGAAGTCGGCGACGAGCACATCGGGCGGGCGGTCCCCGGCCAGGCCGACCCTCCTGGCGGCGGCGGCGTGGCGGTGGCAGGCGCGCGGCGCGCGGAGCCGCACGGCGGTGCGGATCCCGCCGCTCTCGCTGCCCGCGCCCGCGCCGGCGCCGCGCAGCCGGATCACGAGCATCCCCTCCACTGCTTCCGTCCACGGGTACCTAGTGCAATGTTCCAAGTTTTTTTTCACATCTTACAGCTAGGCATTTTCCTCTTCCTTCTTTTTTTTGGAGAGGAATGGCGCAACACCGTGACGAGTGGCACCGTCTGTTGTCGGAAGCCAAGACACACTTTGAGGTTTTCGTGTCGGAGCAGTTAAGTAAGTAAGCTAGGTATTTTACCAGCAAGGTGTCTTCCATCTCGCTGGGTGTGAAGCATGATTTGACGACCTCATTGGCGTAAAGGTTACCATGCCGGACTGACAATCAGAAGGTTCTGGGTTCAATTCCCGGCTCAGCCAACATCTTAGTGCTTGACTAAATTTGTTGACTGTGAGTCTGGGTGCTAAATATGTATCTATATAAAAATATGTATGTATGTACATGTAGTATACCAGCTATTCAGTATGGGGTTAACCAGCCGTGTGTGAATTGTGTCCTAATATTTGTTATATAGATGTTATTATGATCGTCTGAAATTCAAGCACCCAGCAAAGTTATTCCAGATATGCTCCATTCCACTTTCGGCCAGAGTGTTTTTAACTCGCATGGTTACGCTCTTTACTAGTCAAAAGCTTGTTGTATGCCGTAAAATTTACAAACAGGCAACAAAGTAAACCTATTTACCTCTAGGTTACAGAACCCTTTAATGGTACCACTAAAATTGTGTGTCTTTCTGTCTGTATCACTCGCTTTACGGTGAAGGAAACTTCGTGAGGAAATCGTCATGTTTGAGAACTACAAATCCGAAGAAGTGTGTCATCCGCCTCCCGCACTTGACCAGCGTTTAGTTTAGAGTTTATGGCTTATAAACTCTCCTCGTCAGAAAAATCCCTGAGTCACAGCAGTGGGAACGTATAGTAGGTTGATTATGCGTATACTATGGTAATGACGATAATGTAGATATGAGAGTGACCTGACGCAGACGGTCCAGGCGAGCCTCTCGCTGGTCCGCAGCACGCGGGGCGCGTGTCTCACGGTCAGCTGGAACGGAGGCAGCTCGTAGTTGCCTACCCAAAACACTGCTGAACCCTGGAATAAAAAAAAATGCACTGACAAATTTGTTGAAATCTGGTAATTGTTGTTTGAAAGGTTTTATAGTGTGGAGTGCTTGAAGAAAATTT
The DNA here is from genome assembly GCA_035578125.1 of Mellilla xanthometata. Lineage (NCBI taxonomy): Eukaryota > Metazoa > Arthropoda > Insecta > Lepidoptera > Geometridae > Mellilla > Mellilla xanthometata. The sequence continues at coordinate 1,203,948 of JAPUBQ010000001.1, forward strand.
ATCATAAATGGCGGACTACACAAAACAGCGGATAACATATTTTTTCACAATTGCCTTAGTATGGATACCAAATGAAAGGGCTTGATTAGTATAAGATCCAAGATTGTTGCCACCACATACTGTTGAATTCAGGGTTTTCGAAATTATTATTTTACACTTGTTACTTTTTATAACAAAAGTTTGAGCCTTCGGCTGGTCTGAAAGAAATCCTTAGCTTTTATAACTTGCAATAAATTCACACAAAACGAACATTGCAGCTAATTTAAGATTTTACATAAGTCTTAAAGCTATCCATTTACAATTTAGTGCGTTTAAGCCTTCAGAACCAGTCTGTACAAGCGGTTATAAAGAAAGTCAGAGGTCCTCGGGTAAAAACTCGACACCTGGCTGACCACGTAGATCATAAGAAGACGAAAGATGTATTGCCAGATCTAGATGTATTCGCCGATAGGTTTGCCACATTTCGTGATGGAGTGTTGACATACTCGTACCTTAACAGTTGAATTATTACTATTAGTACAAGCTATGGTTAAGTTTTTAGTTTAATTTTTTTTTAACTATTTTTTATACTATGATGGGTTTGCGCTGGATCAGAATTCACCTGATGGTAAGCGATATTGTGATCTAGGGTGGAACGCGCTTACCCAGAAGAAACCGGTTCACTCGTGCTTTGAAAACCGAAGATTATAGTTTTCTGGGAACAGGGCATTTGGCAACGAGTTCCACACCTTGGCGGTACGCACAATGAAGGTGGAGGCAAAACGCTTAGTGCGCATTTTTGGTATCTCCACAGTGAAACGATGCCGCCTTGGTGTTTTAAATATTATCTGTTTTTACCTATATAATGCGTTGGATGTAATCTGTGAATTATATAGGTGCTGAATAAATAAATAAATAAAGAGAAGATAACATCAGAAAAGTCATCATTCTACTCGTACCTGGCTGCCATCTCCCAGCCTGGCCCTGACAGTCCACCGTCCCGGCGGCGCCAGCTCGTCGATGTCATGCTGAACCTGCGCCAGCCCCATCTTACTCCGCACCTTGGTCCACTGAGCCACGCGCACTCCTTCCCACGCGCCCGCCGGACCTTCTATCCAGATTTCTTCCACCTGGAAAAAAACATTTTTTACATAATATTTATGATTTTATTGATTTTATTGTTGACATTTTTTCTACGGAGAACTTGCCAAGCGGCTGGTAGAGGTTTCGGGTGTCCAGAATGCTGGCTTTTATTTCGGTCAGAAACTAAGCATTGCCATCCGACGTGGCAATGCTGCCAGCATTTTGGGCACCTTTTCCTCTACCCCTGGACTTTTCTAGGTTAAGTTTTAGTTTAGTATTTTATATGATTGTTATGTTGATTAAATATACAGTGTATAATGTTGTAATATAAGTTTTGATGATAATCTGAATTAGATAAATAAATATTCATATCTTTCGCCAAGCACTTAAGAGTGTGTTTAGACAGCCTCCTTGAGAGCCAGTTATTCCAGCCTAGGCATGCTCCACCTTACGCCAAACAGTAGTAGTGTAATTTAACACAATAAACAAGGGTAAATTGTTCCCAATCGTGGAACGCACGTGTTTTATATCTGTAGTATTATATATTCTACTTTCTGGGCCCCGCGGTGTTACTCGCGTTAATCCGTGACGAAAGATTTTAATCCGGTATAAAAAGTGGCCTATGCGTTTGTCCAAGATCTAAATTATTTTCGCGTTGTAGCGTGAATGAGTAACATAGATTTTCAAGTTATATATATCTAATATACAAAATTTCCATGTCACAATGTTAGTTATCGAACTCCTCCGAAACGGCTTGACCGATTATTGCCAAATTTTATATGCGTATTCAGTAGATCTGAGAATAAGCTACTATCTATTTTATATATCCCTTAGTGATAAGGCAAAAGCAAATTTGCCAGGTCAGCTAGTATATGGATAAAAAGTAGCCTATGTGTTAATCCAAAGTCGTCCCTATGTTCACACCAAATATCATCAAAATCGGTTAAGCCGTTTGAATGTGAAGAAGTAACAAACAAAAACACACACACACACACACACACAAACTTTCGTATTTATTTATTATCTTATCTTATATATCAAATTTCCATGGCACAATGTTAGTTATCGTACTCCTCCGAAACAGCTTGACCGATTATTACCAAATTTTATATGCGTATTCAGTAAGTCTGAGAATCGGCTACTATCTATTTTCCTTCCCTTTAAGTGATAAGGGTTGTTCACCCTTAATTTTTTTTATGAATAGTAATAATTTATAAGGCAAAACAACGTTTGCCGGGTCAGTCAGTATTAGTAGAATATTAGACGGGGACAAAAGGAATACACCATATAACTGAACTAAATAAGTATTACACACACACACACTTGTCTTATCCGTTTAAGAAATGTATTGAGGAAGTTAACTTTCATCTCCTGAGCCCTACATGAGCTAAAGTAAACATAACTGTATTCGTCGGTCTTTTTGCACATCACACGTTGCGGTACTTTTTAATTACCTACATAAGTATTAAAGAATTCTGTTTACTCGACAGGTATTGTGACCTAATGACCGATTTAAGTTACAAGGAAGTTTCAAACCTTTTGCTCAAATTGTTTAGACATATCTGTAGACCCGCTGACTAAGGTGATTATTTTAAGGTGGTTATTTTTAATCGACTTCAAACAGGAGGTTCTTAATTTATCGGGTATCATGTGTTTTGATAGATTTTTTTAATTCTTTATAGAATTGATTTAATGGAATGTAGTATTAAATATAACACACGGAGTGACTTTCCGTATGTTATATTTAATTTGATAAAAAAACTATTTTAAACTCCGTACCGTTTCTTTTTTAATTTAAATAAATTTCATCATAATTCTTTTATTCTTTTTTTTACCGCTTCATAGAAAAATTCTTTATTTATTTCACGAGTTGTAGCATAAAGACAAACCATACAATTTAAAATAAAATAAATAAATACATATGTATTAGGACATATTTCACACACGGCTGGTTAACCCCATACTGAACCATTTCTAGTTCGTATTATGGTAGCTGAGCTGACAACAACTGATATACCTACTACATATACAATACATACATATTTTACATAGATACATATTTAACACCCAGACCAACAGCCAACAAATTAAGTTCAGTAAGAATGTTGGCCGTGCCGGGAATCGAACCCGGAACCTTCTGATTGGCAGTCCGGTATGGTAACCATTACGCCAACGAGGTCGTCGAATTCTTACCAGTGAACCGAGTTTATTTATCAACAAATTTTAAAACTATCTACCATACCTAATACACAGAACAAATATAAACATATATGTATAAAGTATGTAAGTAAGTATGTCAGTGTGTTAGGGTCAGCTCACACCGAGACGCGACGCGACGCGACGCTGCGCGCAGATTTTAAATAGAGCGACTCAAAATATACTTTATTTACTACACGAAAAGATTCACATTTGTTAGAATTAGCCGCGAGGCGTCTCTATGCAGCGCTGCGCAGCGCAACGTATCTGAATTCTCACAATGAAATGTGAATCTTTTCGTGTAGGAAATAAGGTATATTTTGAGTCGCTCTATATAAAATCAGCGCGCAGCGTCGCGTCTCGGTGTGAGCTGACCCTTAGGGATGATTTATATTAGAACGGGCCGGGCCGCACACGTGGCCCGGACGGGGCACGGATTTGAAACGTTACATACATTTTATATCACGACGACGTAGACGAGCGTCGTCCGGGCCCGGACGGGTCACGGATCATGCACGATGCAATATAAACTGGTCCATATAAAATGTATGTAACGTTTCAAATCCGTGCCCCGTCCGGGCCACGTGTGCGGCCCGGCCAGTTCTAATATAAAACATCCCTAACAGTGTACGTATAATTGTACGGTTGTAATTGTTAATACCCATGGCGGACTGCCGCACCGGTCGGGGCAGGTTTCTACCACACAGGATATATGGATGGATTATTCCGCTAAACACCTATAGTAGTATGAAGGCATTATGAGTAGTGGCTTTTGTGGAATTTGACAGTGATATTGAATACGCAGCTATCAGACGCTTTAGGTATATATATATATATATATTACTAACTGAATTATATAATTATACTAGCTGATCCAGCAAACATAGTTTTGCCTCACATAAGGGTATGAAAAATAAGTAGCCGATTTTCAGACCTACTGAATACGCATATAAAATTTGGTAAAAATCGATCAAGCCGTTTCGGATCGAAAGCTCAAGTATATGAACGGTAATCGAACCGACTATATGCGGGACGTAAAGTGACCTCACGCCCCGACTAAACTTTATCGTTATCGCTTCAAATACGCATAAACCCAATAGAAGATTATATATTAACTTGTTGCTAACCTGCTGCTTAAGCGGTTCTACAGCTTTCCACAAACTCTCTTTGTATATTTGCATTTAATCTGCAGTTTTAATCTTTATTTGTTGTTAATAAAGTTGACATCCGGTTGGCGGCGAACTTTGGAGATGGCTACCGTGTCTGATGATCAAATTGAGGATTAGAAGAATTTTCCACGTATAATTGTTATAAATAATATAAATATTGGTAGGCATCTAAGGCTCATAGGTGATCTGAAGCAAAATGTACATCTACAAAAATCATTTCTTTTAGGTGCTAAAGGCTAATGATTTTGATAAATAGTTTAGTACTTAAAACACAGACTTCTTCTTATTCGTATGAGATAAGTGGCAAAGCTCTGGTGTCGAGAGTTTTCAAGCCATCCGAAGGCCTCTGACTTGGCTTAACGACTGCTTGTACTAAGACTAACGGACCGAATTTATAATAAAACCTTTTTGGCGACCCAACTAGACCATTTTAAGTTAATGTTAAGTGATATAGAGTATGTAAAATCTGAGAAGAATTTAGTATGACGCTCGTAAGGCTTTAAGAACTAAAGCTTAAGAAGAACCAGACGAATTCTTTCTTTACATAAGTTCGGTATGTAATAAATTAATAATTTGATAATACAAAAATAGGAGATTAAAATAATTGAGCTCTTAACTTTCTTTAACCCAAAAAGTACCCAATGTCAATTAATTGTAAAAGCGACAGTATTTTTCGGCAAAATGAACACTTGCCGTGTCAAATTACATTACGAATTTTACGGCGTCTATCAAAATAATAGTTGTGCAGTCATTAAAATAATTACAACTCTTTACTTTAAGGTGCTATTGTACCGAGTACAGACGTGCCATACATATTTGAGCGAAGCGCGAAAAAATTGAAAATTTGTAATTTAAAATTTATCAATAAAGAACTTTGACTTTGGCTTTGACTTTGCGCCTGATGTGCGGCAGTGGATTTATCACGAAATAAATTAATATAAAATAAAAAAATAACAATATTGAAATTATAAGCTATAACGATTCTAGATAGTATCATTCATTGTCTACAAACTAAAGGAAAATTTGTTTTAATCTTTATAACAGTCAGAATATTTTAAATTTTAAAACTACTACAGTGCATTAGTTATAAAGTTTGTTTTAAAATTTTCCAGCTTTGTGGATTATAGCATAACACTCTCGCCTCGTGAGAGAAGGCCCCGAATCTCAGGTGTGGGAATAATGCATAGTGGGTTGCTAAAACTAAATTAAATTACTGTGTAAACTCTGATAACGACACTGAAAGGGGTGTGCATTTTATGGCTTTATAGAGAGTGGTCGTAAAATGGGGAGAAAGAATCATTAAATATTAGGACAATATTATTGTAAAGCTACAAGCTAAACCACCTAAAGCCCATTGATTTCGACGCTTTAGAGAGTTTTTCGTTAAATTGAGCGACGATACATGGAGTTGACACTGTATTTAAAAAATTAACCATCGCGCGAATTTTACGTAATCGTGTTTTGGAGCTCTAACTGAATTAAATCTAATAAAACTCAAAAAAAAAAACCGTAGACGAATCATTCACGCCGGATTTTACATGATTTTTCAAAATATACCATTTAGCTCCTTAATAGCTTACCTCTAAGAACATGTAATCAAAGGGCAACGACCCCTGTCTACTGAGTATGGCGACTGTTACATATACTGCGGTACAGTTAATTGAAGTGCCGTCTATTTTTAACTGTAAGTCTACTTGTTTCTTAGCGGGATATTAGCCATTTGCAGTGCCTTTGCTATTTCAAGCTACCTAGTCTACAACCCTGCTTGAGAAGTGCATGATGTGAAATCAAAGCATAACAATTATCTGTCCACAGGCAAATAATTGTTATAATGATACAAAATCTTGATGTTACAGTTTTTCCTTATAAATCATATACGATAAAAAAAGACTAAAGAGCAAACCCTAAGTATATATATTGCAACCAAATTTACAAATCAAATTTAGCAATACGAAAAAGAAACAGAAATAATAATAGTTTAAAAAAACTAAAAAACACGCTTATCTGACCGTTTTAAATGGGTCAAAATCGCGCCCAAAGAAGTCGGTTACAAACAAACATACAAACAAAAATACAAAAAAATTGGATAATATTATCAAATTAGTGTATTGTCATCGGTCCTCAATAAATCTACAAAGTTTGAACGAAATCTGGCCGTTTAAAGTGGGTCAAAATCGCGCCCAAAGAAGTCGGTTACTAAGCGTGTAAAAAAGACTAAAGAGCAGACCCTAAGAATATATATTGCAACCAAATTTACAAATCAAATTTAGCAATACGAAAAAGAAACAGACAAAAAAGCTTTTTTTCATAGCGGATGAAGCCAATTGTAAGTTAAAGTTACAAAATATGATTTGCACTCGAAAAACTCGTGAATTAGGAAACGTTAAAGTAAAAACTTGCATTATATTTCGATTAATACATTGAACAAGTTAGTCCTGATTTTTTTTTTCACTTTTAATGGGCTTGCGCTTGATTGCATCTCTGATGTTCTAAACTAGATGTCGTGCAAGAAGGTATACACATACAGTGTAAATTCAATATAATGTCACTCGATTTAATGACGAACCCTCTAAAGCGTCGAAATCAATTGGCTTTAGTTGGTTTAGCTTGTATTCCATACAATTATACATTATCTCCATTTAACGACCACTCTCTATAACGCCATAAAATGCGCAATCCTTTCAGTGTCGTTATATAAAGTTTACACTGTATATAAAAAGTAGTCATCATCATCATTATCAGCCTGTATCTTCCCACTGCTGGGTATAGGCCTCCTCTCCAACACGCCATATAGTACGTCCTTCAGCCAGTTTCCACTTGCTCTTTCCAGCATGCCTAACGATAGTAGTCCCCTATAATTTATAGAGGTGTGAAGGAATACTTACGATCCCGGGCGCAGGCGTGAGGTCCGCCTTCAGCGCGAAGACCCTCGCTCTGAGCGTGTCTCCAGGCCGGTAGCGCGCTCGCTCCGTGTGGACCACCACCACGCGACCGCTCGATATGCGAAGAGACACCTTCCTCTCCCAGGTGCATTTTGCTTCTGGGTACCTGGGAAGTTCTTTGTGATAAGGGCAAGATGGAAGCCGGTCCGTCTTCCACCTTGCCCTATCTCGGACGGTATCCGAATCTCGGATACCGTCCGAGATAAGGAACAATAATAATAAAAAAAAAAGTTGAATATCTATGACCAAGCACCTAACAGTGTCTTTCGGGAGCATCTTGAAAGCCAGTTATACCAGGATGAGCATGCAGAGTGTCGGTAACTCGTGTGGCTATGCGCCCTGCTGGTCATATGCCTTGCTAAAAAATTAAAAAAGAACTGGAAATTGGAATGAATTAATCCTATTATATCTTAACATGAACTAACCAGATATTAACGACCAGATCAGCCTTTGTATTCGGAAGAAGAGGCACGGATATGTCTAGACAACCACCATCACCTGAAAATAAACAAGATTTTTTTAAATAAATAAATAAATAAATATTAGGACACATTCACACACGGCTGGTTAACCCCATACTGAACCATTTCTAGCTCGTATTATGGTTGCTAACACAACTGATATACTACATATACATACATATTATATATAAATACATACATATTTAACACCCAGACCCACAGCCAACAAATTTAGTTAAGCACAAAGATGTTGACCGGGCCGGGAATCGAACCCGGAACCTTCTAATTAGCAGACCGGCATGGTAACCTTTACGCCAACGAGGTCGTCTAAGCAAATAACTCATTTTGTTCTCCTTCATGCTTGAACTGCTAAAGGAATTAAGAAGAACTTTGGTACCGGAAGTAGCTTGGGACTGGAATAATTACTTTTATCCCAGATTAATGCGTGTATCTGTAGGGAAAATAGCAGCAAGAAATAAATAACTTTAATTCCTAGGATGTTTGTTATCTTGCCAGTCTTCTTCTTTGTCTCCTCTAGAAACGACAAGTCCTGGTGGTATTAGAGAACCTTGTGGGAGCAAACAAACAAGATAAGAAGACGAATACTTTTAACAGTTTATAAGTTGCCTGATATAAAGCTACGCTGTAGTATGGGGCTAATCAGACTTGGTGAAATGTGTCCTAATATAAAAAAGGTAATTTCCGTAACAAGTTCTGAAACTTGCCTGGTAGAAGATCTCTAGAAGCGGTATTCGTCATTTTATCTTCAGAAACCAGAGAAAGGAGCATCCTGGCTGAGCCTTCCGGGTGGAACCTGGAGACGCAGGCTCGGTTGGTGCCTCCAGCTGTGAGGACTCCGGGGGTCAGGAAGAAGTGGTTTTTGTCGGTGCATGGTGAGCTGGAAACAAAAGAAAGTGAAAATTCATACTTTTGCTAAGAAAAGTAGATACGAAACCGTTTCATTCAGTAAAGCTTGTCAGATGGTTTGCAAAGAGAGAACGAGATTAGAAAATAAATCTTCAGGAAACGAAGCCGCTTTTTCCTATGTTAAATTAATTTATCTGCATTATTTAGTGTTTTAAAATGTAACTAAGGTAACAGTTATACCTATTTAGCATAATATATTATATACTTACGTTATGTTTTATATTATTTCTTTATTAAACTCATTTGTGATAAAGTGATATAAATAATTTGAGCTGCGATAGAATGCAATCTGGACAACAAATTTCAAAGTCAAAGTATTTTTTTTATGAGCCTAAGGCTAATTAAAAACACTAAGTTTTTTCATTAAATACATTAGTAAAATAATTTGCTGTCGTTATTTCAATTCAAATTAAACACGTGTTTTTATAGTAAAATCTTCGTACATATTCGAAGAAGTAAGAAATCGAAGAGTAAAATTCATAAGCTTTTCCATCTTTTAAATTTTATCAAATAAGAAAAAAAAAACCTCTAGATCCAACTTATCTGGACGGATCTTCTGTAATAATAATTTTATAGCCATGTTATGGAGAATTTTCGAGACAAAAACAGCATTAAAATACGAAAACAACAACATTAATCTAATTATCGTTAAGAAGCTATTAACATTTTCTAAAATGGTAGTCTCTATGTTGGGAGGTCAAGAATGAAGTTTTGTTTCATTTTGGACAGGACTAGTGCCAATAAAGTTAAAACCAGTAAAAATTAAAAATTTATAAAATTGCATAAAAAAACAACAAATTTAAAATTTGTGGTTGACATTTTGGATTCAAAATATATCATAATATAGGTATTTTACTAGTCGAGCCATTTCATTTAATACGTATATTGGGGCAAAATATTTTATCTAACCTTTAAATATTAGGTACCTGTGCGATCCTTACATTGCATAAGATTTGATGGTAGTACAACACTATTTGCCACTGCCCTAGATGTCTTTTTTTGTTCTACCCTCGACTCTGGATGAGAGCGGAAAAAGACAACTGACACATAAGTGCCATCGTGTGGATCGATGACAAGCGCCTCACTCTCGCCTGAAGACAAGTGACGTTATAGTTCAGAGGGAACAGGGATTCCGTCAAAGAGTTCCACAGTTTAATGGTCTGCACAATTGTTATATGTGGAAGGGAAACGCTTCGTGCGGATTTTTGGAACTTCAACTGTATAGCGGTGCCTCCTAACCGTCTCCCTACTCGTGCAATAGTGGAAAGGGGCCGGAGGAATTAGCTGATGCATGTTTGTTACTTCTTGACGCTCAAACGGCTGAACCAATTCGATGGATAATGAAATTTGGTGTGATGATAGGTTAGACCTTGGATTATAACACATAGGCTATTTTATCCCAAAAACAATTGTAGTTTCCGTGAGATATGCAAAAAACTTCAAACTCTATGTTACTCCTTCACGCTCCAACGGCTGGACCGATTTTATTGAGTTTCAAAGAAGATAGGTTATAAGACCTTGAATTGGCCATTTTTATCCCGGATGTACTTATTTTGATACCGGGTAACCGCGGGTAACACAATGGGGCACAGCTAGCAAAGTATAAATTTGAATTAATATATAATCTTAAGAAGATAAGATTTATCACGAGATGTATTTACAATGGGAGAAATAGGTTTATTTTATTATATTTTCATTATAATTTTTTTCAATATGTTTGTTATGTTTTTTATTTGTTTTAAGTATATAATTTTTCTTTGAATTTGTTCTTTATTTTTCATTGTATATAATAGTAAATAGTTTACTTAATCTTAATGTAGTATTTGAGCATAGTCATAATAATAGTTCTTAGCATAGACATTTATTTTATTAATAATTTTATGTAATTAATTAATTTTCTAATAGTCTAAGTGATACGTTTGGTTTAGCTGTAAGTGTCATTTATATAAATAAACAGAATTTTATTTAGAAATTTGAGTGTAAGTACAATTCATAATATTAAGAAGATACGTAAAAAAACAGTGTTTAAAGTTTTTTTTTATAATTTTAAGGTTTGTGTTAGGAAGTAAACAAGTCCGAGATATAAAATGATTGTCTCCACAACAATTAAAGGGCAATCGTCCGAGAAGTCACAAAGGGGTAAAAACTAGTGATGTGACGGAATGTAATCATTTCCTTCTAAGGTAACTCGTAAAACTCAAGGCCCATTAGGATTTTTATTAGAACTGGGGGGGTTACCACTGGCTACAATTAGAGTAAGACAATATCTTATTACGAAAAAAAACACACGTTATTCTACTGATATTATACTCGTAAATGCGAAAGTTTGCGTGTAAGTGTGTGTATGTACGTTTGTTAATTCTTCACGCTCAAACGGCTGAAGCGATTTTGATGAAATTTGGTGTGAAGATAGGTTAGACCTTGGATTAACACATAGGTTGTTTTAAATCCCGAAAAAAGTTTTAGTTTCCGTGTGATACGCAAATAACTGCAAAATGTATTTTACTTCTTCACTTTTAAACGTCTTGACAGATTTGGATGAGATTTTTTAGAAAATAGGTTAGACCTTACTCTTTTTTAACCCGAAAACGTTATTTTCGTGGGATACGCAAATAAGTTCAAAGTCTTTGTTACTCCTTCACGCTCCAACTCAGTATGAGCTAAGTGGCCAAGCCCTGGTGTCCTAAGTTTGTCAAGCCGCCCGAAGACTTCTGACTTGACTTAGCGACTAATTGTACTTAGAGAAAGAGCTAGGATGTACAAAATAACGTGTCATCCGACTTACTCGGTAACAAAATAAAAAAATAGATTTTTCTTAATCCGATTAAGAAAGTCAGAGTTTTGAAGGAACAAATATAATAAATCTATTTTTAATACTACTACAGTTGAATTGACAGATTCTTTGTTTGAAATCGTCAAAGTAGTACATAACTAATACTAATAAAAAATATATATTTATATATAATTATAATATGTATATATGTATATGTATTTCATTTCATTTGACGACCTCGGTGGCGTAAAGGTTACCATGCCGGACTGCTAATCAGAAGGTTCTGGGTTCGATTCCCGGCACGGTCAACATCTTTGTGCTTAATTACTAACTGTGGGTCTGGGTGTTAAATATATATTTATAGATAATATGTATGTATGTATGTAGGTATATGTAGTATATCAGTTGTGTTAGCAACCATAATACGAGCTAGAAATGGTTCAGTATGGGGCTAACCAGCCGTGTGTGAATGTGTAAAAAAAAGAAATAACAGTTACCCATTGTAGAGGCTCCGATCACAATGGAATCAAAGTTGCGCGTTCTTTAAACGGTTTAGTCGATTATCCCACGTGAAAATGTTTGTTTTCCGCCGGTTTAAGGTCAACGGGATTCTTGTTTCATGTATGTATTTCTAAACGCGCGTGAGCTCGGTGGGAAAACGACTGCTTTGCAATTTGACAGCCCGACTCTAAGGCCGGGATCAAACCAGGAGCATTTCACAACCTCCTTGGCGTGATGATAAGATAAGCGAATTCGAGGAACTCTGTTATGAAATGAAATGAAAAATATGTTCGCGTAGAAAACGGTCACACTTACTTATTATTAAATGTTGGTATGAGTCCAATAGTTTCGGTGCTTTCCGAGCACTAGGGGTGAGCGTTTAATGAACGAACAGTTTTCTTAGACTGTTTCTTTGGCGTGAACGGATAAACAGTCTACCGTTCTCTGATAAACTAGTTTATGAATGAGCTACGAGCACCATCTTCAGGGGCGAGTGTTACACGGACCGTTTTCTACGCGAAAATATAAAGATGCCTTACAAGAACAGTTTACAATGTTTAAAATGAAAAATATTTATTTACTAACTTATTACTAGATTACATATTATTCTCTTTTGGCTACTTAACTAGGCAAGGCCTAAATATAAATAGTACAATTCAACCTGTTTGCATTTTAAAATAAGCTACATAATACAATAACGTTACAAACTAAGACTTATTTAATCATTTTAAAAAGATTTTCTGTTGCTACGTATGACAGTGTTATGGTCATTATAAGTGTACGTAATAAATAAATATAGATTTGGTAATCTGCTTGCTGTTGTACTGCGAACCAGAGGGTCCCGGGTTCGATTCCCAACATCTTTGCAATAAACTAAATTTGTTTATTGCAAAGATGTTGGCCGTACCGGGAAGATATTATAATAAAAGAGCATTATTTTACATACCTTATAAAATTTGCAGTATTTTCTGTGGAGTTTGGGTAAAAAGACTTCACTGGCACAAAAACTAACAAAAAATATACCCACTTCATTTTAACACAGTTTAAAATTAAATTTTATGCACTGAATTCTGAATTTTATTTAAAATAAAGCTTACATATTTTTTGCAAAAATATTGTTACAATTTGAAAAATGTTCTAATTTTTTCAAAGAAAATCCGTTAATTTTATTCCTTAATAAATATCTATGATAAATCTAATTGAACATTTGATTTCGATCACATCAGTTTTAATTCACACACAAAAATGTTTTCCCTTATTAATATGACGCCCAATTGTTTAAATTTAGAAACACGTTCGTAACTTTTTCATGAAAAATTATTTTCGCCCAGTTCAATTTGGCGGGAAACTGTCAAAACTTTTTTCTCGAATAAATGGCTTCGACCGCGGCCGGTATACAGCCGGCATGTATCGCTTGTGTAGACGCACTGATGAATCCGCTGACCGAGACGCGCGAAAAAAAAGTTGCAAATGTGCACGGATGCTGATATTTGCAGATGCGGTGTCTTGAATCACGTCTTGTTCCATTTTATTTCTTGCATAAAAAATATTGTGGATAAGTAAGTCCGTCGGCATTTCCAGTGCTCTCAACCTTTTGGAAAAAAAGTTTTTAAACTGGAGTAAAAATACTTTTTTTAATCGAATCAATAGAGGAAACATTAGAAAGTTCATATCTTCTCACTAATCTCACTTCCAACCATATGAGCATGAGCAAGATTTTTTTTTATTGAATCAATACATTTTTAACTCGAATTTGACGCGAGATAAGTACAGCTGAGTAAATATTTCACAGCGTGGTTTTCAACAATTTTTCTTTTTTTTTATATTATATGCATAGATCTACCAAATGGTAAGCGAAGCTGTGTAGGAAAATGTAGCACGATGTTTTAGAAGTAATTCGACAAATTGACTTTTTTTGATTTTTTTATGTTCGTATAGGTACCTACATTTTATTTAAATCTTATTCGAAACCAAACCTTTATTATTAACTATTATTTACCTAAGCCTTCATTATTAACATAGGTGACAAGCGTAGTTCATACTCGTACTAGGTGGAAATAGATTTATTAACCCATATAGACCCGCCGTGCCCAAACGAGGACACTCATAAATCTACCCATATTTTTTTAACATATTAGTTTTTAGTTAGTTCATTTTCTGGATTGTGACGACAAGTAGTGCATTTTTATGTTGTTTAGTAAGAAAATATATTTAAAACGTATTTAAGTCGTATATTGAGCATTTTGTGGACCTGTTTCTTACTTCAGTGATATTTCAAAGTGAGTATACTTTATTTCTATCTTTGTCTTCTAGATATTTTTGGTTTCCTACATAAATTACTTAATTGTTTTATATACTATTACTTACTACTTTATTCCATTACAAAACTTAAGTACAAGTAAGATAAAATCTACTTTTATCATGCTGTCCCCAATTGGGGCCAATGGGCACATCTGAGGTACATAATTGGTTATTTTTGTTGATAGGCCAATGCCAATTTCATAGTGGCACGATGGGTATTTACCAGTTGTAATTACTACCAAAGCCTTCAAGAAGTAATTGAAACTGAAATGGACGAAGAAGGAGACGTTGGTGAGATTGACTTAGTGGCACTGCCCCCAGGACCAAGTGTGGTATCCATATCGTATACTTCGATAATTTTGTTACCAGTTACACATTGCTACGTGATCTACGACAAGCTGGTTATCGCGCACTAGTACTGTTCGCGAGGGTAGGATCAAGAAAGGACAAAGGACACTTCTTGGTCCAACCCTCGTAGCAGTAAAGGACATGAAGAAGAAAACCCGTGCCGATGTTGATTACTGCTTTGATCAAGTTAACCAAGTTTTATTTGTGTGATGGCAGGACAACAGTGTTTGCACTATGGGGTCGAATTTTGACAGTGTTCTCCCTCTAGGTAAAGTAAAGAGGTGGAGTGCTATAGAGAAGAAAAAAGTGGACGGTGGAATCCCGCATGTTTTTCAAAACTACAACAAGGGTATGGGTGAGGTTGATCAAGATGATCAGTCTATTTCCCTGTACCGCACCACTGTACGAGGCAAAAATGGTGGAGGGTTTTATTTTTACATGCTGGGTCTAGCCATTGCAAACGCATGGCGTCTCCACCTACTAACCAACGAAGTCAAGATGGATCAGCTTGAATTCCGACGCTACGTCGCTCGTCACGATATACAAAAAGCGTATCAATGCGACTAGCAGCTTCTGTAGTGCCAAGTCTGCAGCACGAGGAAGGTGCCACTGCCCTCAAAAACTATCCCAGCAATTGAGATGTGCCGTTTGTCATAAAAAAGCCCTCTGGCAATGCAAAAAATGTTGTAAGACACTTTGCCTTGATAAATTTTGTTTCGAAAGTTTTCATACTGTATGAGCCCAGTGGCCCCATTTGAGGACGGCATTTTTTTTCTATCAAAATAAAAAAAAATCAATTTTTTTTTTACGTTTCTTACTTCATTATGTCATATTCTACCAATTAATACCAAAAAATAAGTTTTTTTACGGCTCAGTTTGGTTTGGGTCTAAATGGGTTAATAAAAAACCCTGTTAAATTCCTGTAATATTTACTCGTGAACCGGATATTTTTATTACTTGCTTGACAAATGTCATTGCGATAAAAACTCGTTATTTACAAAAAAAGGTTTTACACCGCTGGCTAGGTTAATAGGTCGACCGTCGACCGCTACAATAGGACAATAATAATCTCTCGATTGTTATGAATAATTATACCGTTAATCAGTTTCTGTATTTTTATAACACAACAGCTGTTTACGATTATCAAGCGAAGATTCCTGAGCGAATAGCAACCGGTATTATTGTAATAGTGTTTTGTTTTATTCATAGCATATACTAGCATCCCGTCCCGGCTTCGCACGGGCTCTGAAATAATCTGAGTAGCATAAAGAAACAAAATATAGCCTATGTTACTCGGGGGTAATGTAGCTTCCCAGCGGTGAAATAATTTTTCAAGTCAGTACAGTAGTTTTGGAGCCTATTCGCGTCAAACGAAAAAAAAATCCTCCTTATTTTCTTTAAATTGGTATTAATTTTAATTTAATGACTATACTTATTTATTTTAAAGTAGCGTCTGGGCTAACCAAGGTGATCTGACACGATCATCGAGGTTTAGTAACGGTCGATGCGGACTTTACACAAGGCATGGCATTTTCAACTGACCGCTACCGTGGCACAGTGGACCTACAGAAAAACGTGTCATCCACCCGTTAGCTCTAGGTCCCGACTGAAAACTTACGACACCAGAGCCTGGCTACTTAGCTTATACGAACAAGAAAAAGAAGAATTTATTTTTCACTAACCCATTAATATTACTATTCGAAAGTTTGTGTGTTAGTGTACGAGTATGTATGTTTGACACTTCTTCACGCAAAAAAATAATAATGATATTTTTAATAAAATACTGACCGTTTATTTATGAAGATAATTAAAATTTATTACACAAACATTCTGTGAAATTTTGTTAAAAAGCGCTATCTAAAATTTATTGCTGAAACTACATAAAGAAGATGTATTTCAACATACAACAACCTGCTTAAAGAGTCAAATAAGGTTTGCATCTGTTGAAAAGCTTCACACGTACGCTCATAGATGGCGCTATCCAACGAACTGAGCTATTCTGAACAAGTCTGTAATAGCTATCCGATTCGAATGCTAAGCGATCTGGATTGTGTCGTAATTGGTGGCGTTTGGTAGAATTTTTACAAAAATACGCTATTACTTACCTACAGTTTAATTTGTTCTTGTATTATAATTTATTTATTATGTTATTATCATTGTGAAAAATTATATTTTCCGCGTATATTTTTACAAATTATATGAAACGTCACGTGATATCTCGCTCCCAGGTGGCTTAGCATTTGAATTGTTTTTTTTACACTGTTATAGGTATTTGTAGCCCAGTAGAGCGCGTAGCTTCACAAGTTTAAGGTAGAAGAGCATGCTAGTCTGGAAATACTGGGTACCAAGGAGGCTGCCGGAACACATTGGTGGCGATTCAGCGGCACACACGACTAAACTAAATTTAAAGAAGCCCCGTCTCTTTTCATCTTAGGTGGCCAGAAAGAGACGGCACGTTCTGAACCACACACAAAACAACTAAAATCACGTCAAATATGGAGGCATGTGGTGGGAATATGCAGGCAGTTTTAGAGGTGATACAAGTGAGTGCGTTCTAAAGTCGCCAATGTTTTCTACATTTGACGTGGTTTTAGTTGTTTTGACTATGGTGCAGAACGTGCCGTCTCTTTCTGGCCACCTAAAATGAAAAGAGACGGGGCTTCTCTAAATTTAGTTTAGTCGTGTGTGGCGCTGAATCGCCATCACTGTTAGGTTCTTGGCGACAGATTTTGTAACTTAAGGATGGTTGCTAGCCTGGCGAGCCATCTAATATTTTTAATTTTAGTATTTGTTGTTATAGTGGCACGTGAAGTACACGAATTGTGAAAATTTCACCTTTCTAGCTATCACGGTTTCTGGATACAGCATGGTGACAAAAAGACATTGTGCGTACCGCCAAGGTATAGAACTCTTTGCCAAATTCCCTGTTCCCGATAACTAAAATCTAGCGGTTTTCGAGGCAAGAGTGAACTGGTTTCTTCTGGGCAAGCGCGCTTCACCTTAGATCGCTTATCATCAGGTGAAGCGCAAGCCCATTACGAGTAAAAAAAAACAGCGCAAGCTTAGTATAGTTTCCCGTTTTACCTTTTAGGTACGGAACCATAAAAAAGATTACAGTTTAATGCACCACTATATTTAAAAAACCTAAGTAAGTATATTGATTTTCTCAGGTTATCACACCTTTCAATTCAACACCCACATTTTTCATACATGATATAAAAGAGTTCATCCTAAATGACTAAGTTATCAGTGAATCAGTTTGCAATAAACCTTAATAACGGCCATTATTAAAACCTTTCCTCGTGCGGTTTGGAATTGGCGCGTGATCCCGCTTTTATTGTTGAGGTTCGACCGCAATTGGATTTAAATTTCGAATTCCCGATTTCTCTTTTTAAACTTTTCAATTAAAGTTTTTGTGTTTCGAATTTTATTTTTGGATTAAAATAGTTAAGTAAAAATATGTACTTAAAAGATTTATTTTCAGAAAAATTGAGAAGGAAACGGTTTAAAATAGTGAATTTCAATTTGGTAGGTATATAATTGCTACAATTGCAAAAATATACACTGAATATATACGAGTATTTTTTCTATTAACTTGTGAAGATTAAATACAATTGATACAATTCATAATATAAAAATCCTATTAATATTAATATTATTATTAAGTGCGATTAATTGAATATAAGAGTTTGGTGAAAGTTTGTGTGTGTAAGTATGTTATAAATGATTGTTGTGTATATGGTTGTTCCTTCTTCACGCTTAAACATCTGAACCGATTTAATTGAAACTTGGTATAGGGGTAGGAAAGATCCTGGATTAACACATATTCGTAGGCTACTTTTAATCCGGATTGACGCGGGTAGACCTGCGGGGCACGTCTAGTCACAACCTAGATTACTTAGCATTTGTTTCGGATTATATGGACTCTATTAAAAAAAAATGTCATGAGCCGTCATGGGACGAAGACCTAAAAAAATTAACATTTCAATGGAGTTAAACGTCTGTGGAACGGAACGTACAGTGGGCTGCTTAAGCTAAATGTTTTGTCTTTGACTTTAGCCGAGCTCCATGCGCTTCATTAAGTAGCAGATCTATGTACATATAATAAATGACCCCGGCTTTTATCACATGCTTCCAATAGAAGTTTAACTGTGAAATATCACTGACATCATCGTACAAAACAATAAATGATTGAGAGAGCGCAAGCGGTGTGATCCCGCCATTTATTGGCGACGTATTGAAAACCGTTTTATTATATTGCCGCTAAATTGAACAACGTTTTGTACATTCGACTTCATGGGTGGACTTAGAAAAGGGGGTGACAGTTATTTAACGTTCCGTATCTTAAAAAAAAAAACACTCATACGGGAGCCCCCCATAAATATTAATTACACGTTTATATTTTAAAACGACTATATTAAAAAATTGCCAAGTGTGAGTTGGACTCGCCTTTTTTATGCGTAGCTTATAATTTCAATATTGTTAATTGTTGATTTTATATGAATGTATTTTATGAAAAGTCCACTGCCGAGCGTCTAACGCTTCGCTCAAATACATACATATGTATAATGTAATATAATGTATAATAACTCCGTAACAACAAGTAACTTGTGGCAGAGTTAATCCCCCCTCCCTTTATTGCCTGAGTACATCCCTGTGTGTTTTATTATCAGGCAGTGCCAGCGATTACAATGAATGGTAGGATTTCGGGATATATTTTCGTTTGTGAATCGCAATGGCCTTATTGCATGTGTGATGCGCAAAAATAATAAAAAGAAGGTTAAATGCCAAATATAGCAGCGAAGTCGCACTTTAATAAAGCCTTTGTATTAAAGACTGATTGCTGCTAATTTAGAAAGAAATTACCTTTATTACACTGGTCTACGGTTTTGTTGCGTTTCAGCAAACTTTCAAATAATTTCTTTTATTGAATCGAGTTTTATAGCCCTAAGTTAGCATCCCGAGTCTGAAAAGTCATTCGCAATAGATGCCAATGACCTCAACTCCCAGTGATACAAAAATTACCATTCTCAATGGAGATTTAGGGGTAACTTCTTACATATTACTTATTCTCTAACTATGGAGAACTTTAATAATAAAGCCTTAATAAATAGAAGCCTTAGTAATAGGGTCCCTTTGGGCATGGAAACCCTAAAAACCACTTGTATTTCAAATACTTCTCATAAAAACCTAGTAGAGATTGAAACATATTAATTGAATGCTTCCACACAACTTTTATTTTGGCGCCGACGGGAGGCTGCGGCCATAGTTTGGAGTACTGCCAGCGGGTATTCGGAAATAATTTGTAATTTTGACAACTTTTTATTTATTGAATGCCATTTTGTATTCATTTGCCCAAAACGAGCTTCTGCTAGTCAAGATCGCTCTTATAGTATAAGATCCCAGGGCCCCCAGACGTTACTTATTTTTGAAGTAACGAATTTTACGGTGTAGACACTCTTCTATGTGTTTGAGAGTGTGTGTGTACTAACTAGTTTGACTAGGCGGCCCGTTCACAGCTAGCAGGTAACAAAGGTAGACAAAAACATAACTTACTTTTGTTAAATTCGAAGTGCTGATTTTTATATATGTCACATAGAATATTATTAAAAATAATTATATCATATTGACAGACCGTTTCTGTGGGCGGTAATTTCTCCCAGACGCTTGAAACCTCATAAAAAAATTAGCGAACTTTTGTTATATTCGAAGTCTTCTGCTTTATATATGTTGTTTGGGGGGTTATTTAAATACCTTTTGTGTACAGCCAGACCAATCCGAAGGGCCAAACATTCTCCCAGACACTATCAAAGTTCCGCTGTAAGTACGAGTGTAGGGGCATTATGCAAGCGCTTGAGCGTGAGCGAGAGCAATATATTAAGTTTTCAGAACTACTCTAGTAGTTATGAGGTGTTTAGTTGTTCAGTGTGTGTTAGACATGCGCAGAATGTGCCACTAAAATGAAAAGGTATGTACATATCTTTTTATATCAGTGAACTATACCTTTCTTTTAGTTCAGTAGTTCATTTAGTTCAGTACTAGTTTTCTTTCAATATTTCATTCAGGGCATCGCATCTCTGTCACCTTGGGATAGAGTTTAATTTTGCTTGGTCAGTCAGATTCGCCGAGTGAGTGTAAGAGGCTATCATCTATCAGTGATTTGTATCTTTCACTCTCTAGTTTAATAACATTTCAATTAGTTCACTAGTTCTTTCATCCGTTTAAGAACGACTCGAGACTCGAATGAAAACATCGGGAGTATTCGGGACTATCTATGCTTGTCCCGCTCTGTTGTACGTATGGATAATTGATACATGATAGCCTCTTTCACTCACTCGGCGAATCTGACTGACCAGGCAAATTTAAACTCTATCCCAAGGTGACAGAGATGCGATGCCCTGAATGAAATATTGAAAGAAAACTAGTACTGAACTAAATGAACTACTGAACTAAAAGAAAGGTATAGTTCACTGATATAAAAAGATATGTACATACCTTTTCATTTTAGTGGCACATTCTGCGCATGTCTAACACACACTGAACAACTAAACACCTCATAACTACTAGAGTAGTTCTGAAAACTTAATATATTGCTCTCGCTCACGCTCAAGCGCTTGCATAATGCCCCTACACTCGTACTTACAGCGGAACTTTGATAGTGTCTGGGAGAATGTTTGGCCCTTCGGATTGGTCTGGCTGTACACAAAAGGTATTTAAATAACCCCCCAAACAACATATATAAAGCAGAAGACTTCGAATATAACAAAAGTTCGCTAATTTTTTTATGAGGTTTCAAGCGTCTGGGAGAAATTACCGCCCACAGAAACGGTCTGTCAATATGATATAATTATTTTTAATAATATTCTATGTGACATATATAAAAATCAGCACTTCGAATTTAACAAAAGTAAGTTATGTTTTTGTCTACCTTTTCTACCTGCTACCTGTGAACGGGCCGCCTAGTCAAACTAGTTAGTACACACACACTCTCAAACACATAGAAGAGTGTCTATACCGTAAAATTCGTTACTTCAAAAATAAGTAACGTCTGGGGGCCCTGGGATCTTACTCTATTAGTGCAGCCCCCTTACTTCGACCTAACAAGCGAACTAACACGCCGACCAAGTCGCTCCAATATGCGCCAACATTCTATGGTGACAACAATGGGATTTAGTGTTGGCGTATTGGAGCGACTTGGTAGCTAAATTGGAGCGAGTTGGTGGTTGAATTGGAGACGAGTGAGTCGTACGTTCCAGGTTTATAATAAATTTTATAAGTTATTGAGCATTCAGTGTGTGCGACCTTTTTGGATCTAATAAATAATTTATTATGATTTTCTCAACTCTAAAAAATAATATTGTGTCAAATCAGAGTTGCCAGAAGTACGAGAAATCTCGTACCATTACGAAATTTAGAGGGTCAGTACGAGATTCAAGATTAACAAAAATCTCTACACTTTTTTATGAGATTTTAACAATGATGACTTCGTTCGCATACTTTTATCACAGATACAGTAAATGGTACATTATTAGCTTCCGAAAGCGCTAAAGGCCCAAATCGCATAGGTAATTGCGTACATTTCAAACCATCAAAAGAAATGTACGTCAGAATGACAGCTGAAATACTACACTCTAAAAATAAAGATTATTTTACTAACATCCCTGATATGAATAAAAATTATATATAATATGATTTTAAATTGTTTTCTTTGAATTGAACAACCCCAAGCGCAAAGAATATGGCTACACAAATTACTTAGTACAGTAAATAAATAGCATTGATTTTATTAGAGTTTCTTGAAATGTATGCATTTACGAGATTATTCGTTGAAATTACAAGATATTTTAGCAACCTTGGTAACAGTCAAAATTGTTGTCATCTGGCAACCCTGTTCCAAACTCATAAAATGTCAATTGTCAATCGAAATCAACGTCAGATTTCCATACGGTTTCTTGAACTTTGTAAAACGTTTTAATTCCTCAATTCTGAGTTTAATTCGATATCTTTACTAAATCCGCAATTCATACTAAGAAATTGCTCTTAACTTGTTTAAAACGCAATAATTCTCACACGAAAGTGTTTTTTTCGACAATAAAGTTGGCTTAGTTGTGGTTTTCATCACTTGAAGCTCAAGTTACAACCAACAAATACGTCATAATATATATCATTTCATCGGCAGTGTTATTTTAAAAAATAACTATGGCGAAATTCTGTGCTTGTGGGACTCGTAAAGTGCAACGATTGTGAATGTGTTTATCATAAACATTGCCTGTGGAGATGCAAGAAGTGCATAGCGAAAAATATTGAAACAAATGATAAATCTCCGGCATACATTGATCCCGAACCAATGCCTGGCACTTCCTGTGGGTCTTCACTTTTGTTACCAGCTGCCACCTCGGTTTTGTCAGATTCAACGGTACACCAACTTATCAATGAGATGAGATCATTTTGAACCTGGATGCAAAAATTTAGTGCAGAGATAGCTGAATTCCGTATGGAATTTGATAAACTTCGATGTAATCAAAATTCAATGCAATCAGAGCTTGAAACTTGTGTCTACAATGTCAATTTCTTAGGCGATCAAGCCAATGAATTAGAAAAAAGATTGAGCGATATTGAAGAATCTGTAAGAAATACGTGCAGTGATGCGGTCCTGGCGAGTCTCTATCAATTGAAATGTGAGGCTAATGAAAGAGATCATCAACTGCTAATGAATGATATAGAAGTGCGAGAATGGCTGTTGGCAGCCGCGTGGACGCACCCGCTCGACGCCGGCGACCTGGGCCTCCTGCCCGATACAGTGGCTAAGCACAGATACACAACAAACAACTTTTTTATAAGGCCAAACAGGAAAAAAATAAGACTAAATTATAAATATATATGGACACAACATGGCAAAATACTATTAAGAAAAAATGAAAGTGGAAAAGTTTTTCATGTAAGACGGGACAATGATATTCTTCATGTTTTTAATTAATATAAATTTTCAGACATACATACTAACTTGTTGTGCTTATAAATTAACACTTTAATTATAATGTTTAGGACCTAGATCCTACACAAGAAATTAAGCCTAGTTTTTATTTTATACTTATTACCAACCGATTAAAGTAGCTATTTAACATATTTTTAATATATGTTTGTCTATAGATACCTGACATTTAATATAGAATAATTTTTAACTATTAAGGATTGAATGGCAGGTGTAAGCTGTGTGCTTGCACTCACTGCAGCCTAGCAATGACAAATGTATGTTATCCGTGCCGTTATTTGCTATAATAATAAAATTGTTATCATTTTATTATTAAAACTGTTGATTAGTTATTTCTACTGCTGTATTGATTAACCATGTGGTTTCTGTACTAATATAATAGAACTAAAGAAAATATGTATATAATAAATATGTATATTTAAATATGTAAATCTTTTGTTAAATCTCATTGCCTTATTTTACATTGTAATTATGATGTTGAAATATTTTATTTATCTTTATTCAGAACTTAATATAAGATGGTCTCTACTGATTTTGCTTAGATTTGAAGTTATTACCATGTGCTTATATAATAGTGTACTACCTATATTTATGTGACTAATTAATGGGTATAAAGGAGCAGGTTGAAAACCAGCGCTGGAGTACCAAGTGTACTTTCAGCACATGCTGAACCTGCTCCTTTAGTGCACATACACAATACACAAGTCATTTTGTATGTCAAACTCAGAAGTCTGTGCACAATAAACAATTTTTCTTTCTCTCTTTCTAATTGCACCAATATCAATTTATTTATTGGATTACAACATATACCTACCTAATATTGTTGAGTATTAAATAATTTGTAAAAAATTGTGCCATTTAAATAATATAGATATATTCTACTAGTAGCTTGTTACATCATAATATACCTGTTAGGTTTGTAATCTTAGCTTAAAACCATTGTTAGTAATATTAATTTGTCTTTGGCAATATGTATTGGATATATTGGAAGTGATAAATAAAAACATTTTCTATTTTTGTATTTCATTTACTATTTCCTGCAGTCTAAATAAATAAAATAAATATTAGGACACATTCACACACGGCTGGTTAGCCCTATACTGAACCTGGTTGCTAACACAACTAATATACTACATATACATACATATATATTATATATAAATATATATTTATATATTTAACACCCAGACCCACAGCCAACAAATTTAGTTAAGCACAAAGATGTTGACCGGGCCGGGAATCGAGCCCGGAACCAGACTACAGGAATAAAGCCTTTTTTCCTGTAGTCTGTGTGCATATTTTGGAGCGATCGCAAGTTCGTTGAAAACTTCGTGAAATGAGCATTGTAATTACTAGTAAAAGGTGGTTACGTGGCAGCGGCGTCACAATAGAATACTGAATATAAATAATCATCTTTTATGTTACATACTGAGTACCCCAATTGGGGCACACTATTTTTTTGTTCTTAGTTATGTATTATTTTATCTTTAGTTTTAAGTTTATGTCCAATAAAGTATTACTAGTGCCGCTGCTTCACCAATATTTAGATAACTAATAGGTACCTACCTAGTTACTTTTACTTACTTTTTGAAACAATAAAACGCTCTGTCTGGTAGGTTGTCGAAATAAAAAGGTTTCAATTAGGAGCGAAATAACTGAACTCAATTTTCGTCAATTTATATAATTTCAATTCGACTTAAGTATGTATGTAATACAATTATATTTATTTACAAATTATTCCAGTCACATGCTATGGTAGTCGAAGATGGCTTCGTACATACATGAAATCACAATAACAAAATCATTGATTTTTTTCTCTGTTTTACTTTGATTGTCTGCTTGTATCCTTCGTATTATTCAATACTTAGGTATTGAAGTAATTTTATTATTTTTTAGAAACTACGTATGTAAAGTAACTAATTTATTAATAATAAACACAGTTGACATGTTTGAAATTTTGACAGCAGCTGCAGACTTTTTAATTATGTTCCACTTCCAGTTTGGTGTTTTAGTAAATTACATTTGTAGCATAAATGAAAGAGGTTGGTTTGTTTTTCACAGAAGTTGTCGAACAGTGTACAATAAAAGCACAATAAACAATAAAATTAATCATGGGAAAAAGTTTAAACTTTATAAATAATTTAGCGCTTGTTATTACTGAGTTTTATTTGGTCTAGATAGCCTGAAAACAAAAAAGCGGAAAAAGAGGTTATTCAAATAAAAAAAAAATAAGTGACACAAATAATATTTATTGGTATTTCACATCTCTAATCCCAGCGAATTATCAGCGACTTATCAGCGATTTAACCGTGGATGGTCGAAGTAAGGGGGCAGGGCTCGCTGGAACTCTATCCTACCTTATCATAATATATGTTTATTTTATAAATTATATATATACTAGCTGACCCGGAAAACGTTTTTTGCCTTAAAAATAGATAGTAGCCGATTCTCAGACCTACTGAACACGCATATGAAATTTGGTGAAAATCGGTCAAACCGTTTCGGAGAAGTACGGTAACTAACATTGTGACATGAAAATTTTATATTGGATATTAGATGTAATGCTAAGATAATAGGGTTGTTATCTTTGAAAAATAAATCAATTTGAGTTAGATATTTTTTAATGTCGGTGTTTTAATCTGTCCGTTAGTGCAAATGTTGTAGATGTAGAGGCTATAATTTAGAACCGATCTACCGATCTATCTAACAGGGAACCAAAGCAAGGTCTAGGACTGCGAATCCCCAAGGGAAGCGTGAACTTTATCGCCCTAAGTAGAACTTTTTGAAGTGATAAGTGATTAACCGGGCGTGTTGCCGCCTCACGTTCCGAAGTCGTATGTTCGATCCCCGCCAATGAGCTTGAATGTTTCGTAAAGAAAAACATTGAGAGATCAAAGAGGAAACCATAATCATGGCATGGTGGCAATTTGCTCGCCTGGTTATTAACCACTCTTAAATTAATAAATGATGAACAATAAAAAAAAAATCCTATTAGGACACATATTACACCCGGCTGGTTAGCTCCATACTAAACCATTTCTAGTTTGTGTCATGGTTGCTAACACAACTTATATACTACATGTACATACATAAATACTTTATATCGATACAAATTCAACACCCAGACCGACATCCAACAAATTTAATCCATCACAAAGATTTTGGGAGAACTGGGAATCGAACCCGAGGCCCTTTAGTTGGTAGTTCGGTTTAGTAACCATTACGCTAACGAGGCCGACTCTTATATTGAAAAATCTATCACCAATACTTACAATAAACAATATTTTTTGAGACATGAGATTAATATATAAGTTTTGATAATTAAAAAACGATGTTCCAAGAAAATATAAACGCTAGATCTACAGTTCAGAAAACACAACTATTTAACAAATTTTTAGTTGGAAAAAACCTCAACTTGCATCCCGTTAATTCCTCGTCCGATTATTTACGCTCCGTCGGCAAACTTAATGACGTTACCTCCCGCTCCGTAATGCGAAAATTCGCTTTAATTAATTTTGTATGTATTTGTTCGCAGTAATGTAATTTCTCGAGTTACGCACCCGTGAAATGTGCCCGACATTTTCTCGACCAATAAATAGGTACTATTTATGCATGCTACATGTTATTCTGTTCAATATTTATTTTTTAGTGCATAATTTTTGTTTTTATCCTTGATAGGTTTGCGTTTGACTACAGTTGCCAGTTTGTCGGTATTCTATCGGTTGCATTTCGGCGAGTGTGCAAATGAATTACATGAAGTAATTCCCCCCGCCCCCTTCCACTATCGAACGAGCAGGGAAACGCCAAGGCGGTATCGGTCTACGGTTGAGGTGCCCAAGGCACGCACTAAGCGTTTTGCCTCCACCTTTGTTGTCCGAACCTCCAAACTTTGGAACTCCTTGCCGAATTCCCTGTTCCCCGATGACTATAATCTAGCGATTTTCAAGGCGAGAGTGAACCGGTTCCTTCTAGGTAAGCGCGCTTCACCGTAGACCTAAATGTCACTCACCATCAGATGTACTGTGGTCAATCGCTGACCTATTTAGAGTAAAAAAAAAACTAGCCTGATGTTAAGCTGCGCTGCAGTCTACGCTGTGGCACGCTTACCTAGAAGATACCTATTAACTCTACTTTTGAAGACCCCCGGATGATACCTCTCAGGAAACAGAGACTCAGGTAGTGAGTTCCAAAGCTTTGCAGTCCTAACAATAAAGGTCGACGCAAAGCGTTTTGTACGAAAGTTTCAAATTGAAATTACAGATGGGCATTTTTTCAGCTAGCAGCCCTACTCCATGAGTTAGTGACACCCAAGTCGAAGGTATGGATGCTGCTGAAGGTTGCAGAGGAGCATGCCTAGTCTGGATTTGATCTGATTGAAAAGAAGACGTTATCACCACCGAGCCACACTCGCTTTTTTTTCGTTAGGCAATCGGCCCCCAGAACAAAGGACCTAAAAGAACAAGCCAGAAAACTGTCACAAAAGTGTAAAACTCCGATATCCGGGTTTCAATCGAGAGTTAGTTACTTGCATGAGTTCAATCCGCGTCGACTCGTTCTAAGTTGCATCTATAATTACTTGGATGCATCTCTATTTCAGGAAACGAACGCGGATCCCAATTTATCGGGTTCAGTAGGCTTGCTTCAAACGCCGCAGGGCCGGAGTGAGGGTGGGGGCAATATGGCGAGACAAAACGTCTTCTTTTAATGCGACCTGTGAAAATATGTCCAGTTGTAATTACCAATTACTTATCGATAATCAATTTAAAAAAAAACTGTTTTACGTCAAGTATGACCACAAGACTGTCATTGGCTACATTGGCAATTTGGTTAGCAATGTTATTAAATAACTATTTATAAATCTCAGCATTCAAGTCGGTCAAAATGCAATGCAGATACTTTGATATTTCCTTGAAAACCATAAGCATTAGGATAATTAAGTAATAAGGATTACAAGGTCCACAGCGCGTTGAAGACAATGTACAATCGCCATGATAGTTTAAAATGACTTGATTATACGTATTTGCTACATCTTCGGAGCAAAAAAAAAAATAACTTAACATTCCTTTCATTTTTAGGGCTCCGAACCTAAAAAGTAGAAACAGAACCGTATCACTGAACCTCCGCTGTTTGTTTGTCTGTCACCCGGCTGTATCTCATAAACCGTGATAGCTAGAAAGCTGAAATTTTCATACATTAAGTGTTTCCTTTGCCTTTTTTGATCATTTTTAATATTAGTTGTTATAGCATAAGAATATATAATGAATGATATATACTCCCTCCCTCCCAAAATCCCTCATTTTAAAATTTTGTGGCAATTGTTTTCTAAAGAATGAGGTGATATCGAGGGTAGGGTTGCTACTAGATGAGGACTACATTTTCTACTATTTTATGTCTCTAAAACGTGCAATGTTGCCTGTAGGATAAAAGTACTACCATGTTGTTATATCTTCGCATGAAACTTACTCATATAATAATGATCGAACTTCGCTTTTTAAGTTCGTTTAATCATTTATTAAAAAGTATGAAGGGGTGGTCCGATCAATATGCGCGGGTTTTTTGACGTGACAACGTCTTAAATTAGGTTGCGGCTGGGAGTCACTTATGAAAAAGTGTAACGCCCGGTAACGTTACGATGAGTCACCGAACGAGAGAGAGGCCCGCCGAATGCCTTGCGTCTCTCTCCCACTCAACTATGATCGGTCAACGATCAATCAACGATCGATCAACGTCTGCCGCGTGCTGCGCGCGCGGCAGACGTTGTCACGTAAAATCTTCGCCCGTAAAACCGACTTTACAGGCAACCATTTTTTTTTTCATATTTATCGAACCCTACATGCGTGAACACGTTTTATACTTTGCCAATTTGTATCATATCACACTGAAAAAAGCCAAAATAGTCCACTTTATTGGCGTGTGACGTAACATACTCATAATTTTGCCTCAGACATAAAAAGTTGAGGCTATACGCTGAATTAAAGCACTATGTCATTGTCTTTATGTCTGACCAAAATTCAGTCCATTTTCCAAGCGAGTTTGTTAGCCGGCTTTATCTCCATGGTTTATCTTGGCTGCTTTCCAAAAGACCAGTGTTTGACTTCCCATAACATGCATGGTTTGGCTCTAAATCTACGACAAGCTAACAACGATCTTATCTAATATATTTAGTAATTAATTTTGTTCATGAGATTTTCAAGAAAACACTTAAAAGTTGACCATATCTCAAATATGTATGTTTAATATCGATCAATCCCACTATCATTATAGTAAAAATGCCGGCTGTCAAGATTAGAGAGATTTTTTTTTTAATAATCCATTCTATTTCCAGAATAAGGACATGACAGCGCAACTGTCAGAATCTTCATTTTCATAATTTTAGTCAAATATATAATATTTATCAATATAGACAACAATGATGACTCAAACTTACCTTTAGCTTAGCTATAAGATAGTTATAAGGTTGACATTGTAATTTGTAATTTGCCTTGCTCTATATGACCCGATGGCATTAAGTGAATTAATATCTATTATTCTAGCAGAATCAATATTTATGTATATATATATATTATTCTATTAATTGAGTGTGAGCTAGGAGAAGGAAGTGTTACATGTTTCTTTTTATTTACGCAAGGTATTCATTGCCCTGCAGTGTGGTCCAGTACACATCCAGTACAGTTTATGCAAGTTAGTTCGGAACAACAGTAGCTTAATTTTTAAAGTAACCTTATTTATTATAATAGAAATAAGTAAAGCTAGTATCCTCGATCCATCCCTGTCCTGCGTTGAAAATCCGCCATTTACCGGCGGAAATTGTATCTAGCGAGCACAGACGGCACCCGTCGGAATAGAACCAGCTAACCCTGCGCTCAGTGCATCGCATCCGGCTTGCAGCTGCTCAATATTTTGGAGGTTTCACGTTTGATCGAGCAAGAAATATTACTTTGAGTGAGACAGTCAAGTCAGCCGTGTGAAGACTTTCTTCAACGTATGGAGTGTATCTAGCTAAGGTGATCTGACGCGATCATCGATGTTAAGCGACGGATGATGCGGACGGTGTTTGGATGGGTGAAAAATTAAAACTCTTAAATGGCTTGGAGGGACTCGGTGATTATTTCGACTGACAGGGGGTCGAGAATTCAAGTAATTGATATTTTAGTTGGAAACATTTTTTCGACATTTTGGTTTGGACTTATCGAGGTTTGATTTAACGAGGTTTTTTCCTCTACCCCTGCCCCCTTACTTCGACCATCCACGGTTAAATCGCTGATAAGTCGCTGATAATTCGCTGGGATAAGAGATGTGAAATACCAATAAATATTATTTGTGTCACTTATTTTTTTTTATTTGAATAACCTCTTTTTCCGCTTTTTTGTTTTCAGGCTATCTAGACCAAATAAAACTCAGTAATAACAAGCGCTAAATTATTTATAAAGTTTAAACTTTTTCCCATGATTAATTTTATTGTTTATTGTGCTTTTATTGTACACTGTTCGACAACTTCTGTGAAAAACAAACCAACCTCTTTCATTTATGCTACAAATGTAATTTACTAAAACACCAAACTGGAAGTGGAACATAATTACAAAGTCTGCAGCTGCTGTCAAAATTTCAAACACATGTCAACTGTGTTTATTATTAATAAATTAGTTACTTTACATACGTAGTTTCTAAAAAATAATAAAATTACTTCAATACCTAAGTATTGAATAATATGAAGGACACAAGCAGACAATCAAAGTAAAACAGAAAAGGATACAGCGAAAAAAATCAATGATTTTGTTATTGTGATTTCATGTATGTACGAAGCCATCTTCGACTACCATAGCATGTGACTGGAATAATTTGTAAATAAATATAATTGTATTACATACATACTTAAGTCGAATTGAAATTATATAAATTGACGAAAATTGAGTTCAGTTATTTCGCTCCTAATTGAACCCTTTTTATTTCGCCATACAACCTATTAGACAAAGCGTTTTATTGTTTCAAAAAGTAACTAAGTGCGCGGCACTAGTAATACTTTATTGGACACAAACTTAAAACTAAAGATAAAATAATAACTAAGAACAAAAAAATAGTTTGCCCCAATTGGGGTACTCAGTATGTAACATAAAAGATGATTATTCATATTCAGTATTCTATTGTGACGCCGCTGCCACGTAACCACCTTTTACTAGTAATTACAATGCTCATTTCACGAAGTTTTCAACGCACTTGCGATCGCTCCAAGATATGCACTCAGACTAAAGGAAAAAAGGCTTTATTCCTGTAGTCTGAGGATATGCATTGTCCATCCTCGGGCACATTTGTCCCTTGCTAAGTAGAGGCAGACCTGTTCGCTCCGTAATGGTACACCAGTCCGATATGTACCAACTAGATCTTCACCTCGTAGGTGGCCCTCCACTTGATCTGGTGTCTTCTATCTTTCTAGACTGCAGGAAATAGTAAATGAAATACAAAAATAGAAAATGTTTTTATTTATCACTTCCAATATATCCAATACATATTGCCAAAGACAAATTAATATTACTAACAATGGTTTTAAGCTAAGATTACAAACCTAACAGGTATATTATGATGTAACAAGCTACTAGTAGAATATATCTATATTATTTAAATGACACAATTTTTTATAAATTATTTAATACTCAACAATATTAAGTAGGTATATGTTGTAATCCAATAAATAAATTGATATTGCAATTAGAAAGAAAGAAAGAGAGAAAGAAAAATTGTTTATTGTGCACAGACTTCTGAGTTTGACATACAAAATGACTTGTGTATTGTGTATGTGCACTAAAGGAGCAGGTTCAGCATGTGCTGAAAGTACACTTGGTACTCCAGCGCTGGTTTCCAACCTGCTCCTTTACACACATTAATTAGTCACATGAATATAGTAGTACACTATTTTATAAGCACATGGTAATAACTTCAAAACTAAGAAAAATCAGTAGAGACCATCTTAAAAGTTCTGAATAAAGATAAATAAAATAATTCAACATCATATTATTGTAATGTAAAATAAGGCATGAGATGTAACAAAAGATTTACACATTTAAACTAGTTTTATTTATAATATACATACTTTCTTTAGTTCTATTATATTAGTACAGAAACCACATGGTTAATCAATACAGCAGTAGAAATAACTAATCAACAGTTTTAATAATAAAATGATAGCAATTTTATTATTATAGCAAATAACGGCACGGAGAACATACATTTGTCATTGCTAGCCTGCAGTGAGTGCAAGTGCACAGCTTACACCCGCTATTCAATCCTTAATAATTATAAATTATTCTATATTAAATGTCAGGTATCTATAGACAAAATAAATTAAAAATATGTTAAATAGCTACGTTAATCGGTTGGTAATAAGTATAAAATAAAAACTAGGCTTCATTTCTTGTGTTGGCATCTAGGTCCTAAACATTATTATTAAAGTGTTAATTTATAAGCACAATGAGTTAGTATGTATGTCTAAAAATTTATATTAATTAAAAACATGAAGAATATCATTGTACTGTCTTACACGAAAACTTTTCCACCTTATTTTTTTCTTAATAATATTTTGCCATGTTGTGTCCATGTATATTTCCAATTTAGTCTTATCTTTTCCTATTTGGCCTTATAAAAAAGTTGTTTGTTGTATTTGGTCAGCCTTTTTAAAATAGACCCGTTGCTTAGCCACCGTCTCGGGCGGGAGGCCCAGGTCGCCGGCGCCGAGCGGCTGCCAACAGCCTCACATTTCAATTGATTGAGACTCGCCAGGACAGCATCACTACACATATGTCTTACAGATTCTTCAATATCGCTCAATCTTTTTTCTAATTCATTGGCTTGATCGTCTAAGAAATTTACATTGTAGACACAAGTTTCAAGCTCTGGTTGCATTGAATTTTGATTAGATCGAAGTTTATCAAATTCCATACGGAATTCAGCTATCTCTGCACTAAATTTTTGCATACAGGTTCGAAATGATCTCATCACATGGATAAGTTGGTGTACTGTTGAATCTGACAAAACCGAGGTGGTAACTGAAGTGAAGACCCACAGGATGTGCCAGGCATTGGTTCGGGATCAATGTATGTCGGAGATTTATCATTTGTTTCAATATTTTTCGCTACGCACTTCTCGCATCTCCACAGGCTTGTTATTGTGTTCTTGACCTTGAGGCAATGTTTATGATAAACACATTCACAATCGTTGCACTTTACGAGTCCCGTTGAAGACACAAACTTGGCACAAGCACTACATTTCGCTATAGTTACTTTTTAAAATAACACTGCCGATGAAATTATATATGTATAATTATGACGTATTTGTTGTAACTTGAGCTTCAAGCGTTGAAAACCACAACAAGGCCAACTTTATTGTCGAAAAAAAAACTTCCATGTAAGAATTATTGCGTTTTATACAAGTTAAGAGCAATTTCTTGGTATGAATTGCGGATTTACTAAAGATATCGAATTCAAATACGGAACAAAACAAACAATTAAATGCACGATTGACATTCCATTAGTTTGGTACAGGGTTGCCAGATCACAATATTTTTTACTGTTACCAAGGTTGCTAAAATATCTTGTAATTTCAACGGATAATCTCGTAAATGCATACATTTCAAGAAACTCTAATAAAATCAATGCTATTTATTTACTGTACTAAGTAACTTGTGTAGTCATATTCTTTGCTTGGGGTTGTTCAATTGAAAGAAAACAATTAAAATTCATATTATATATAATTTTTATTAATTATATTCGATATCAGGGATGTTAGTAAAATAATCTTTATTTTTAGAGTATATCATTTCAGCTGTTATTCTGACGTACATTTCTATTGATGGTTCGAAATGTACGCAATTGCCTAAGCGATTTGGGCCTGTAGCGCTTTCGGAAGCTTATAATGTACCATTTACTGTATCTGTGATAAAGGTATGCGAAAGAAGTCGTCATTGTTAAAATCTCATAAAAAAAGTGTAGAGATTTTTGTTAATCTTGAATCTCGTACTGACTACTAATTTCAATTTAATTTTAACTAATTTTGTAATTTCTCGTACTTCTGGCAACTCTGATTTGACACAATATTATTTTTTAGAGTTGAGAAAATCATAATAAATTATTTATTATAGCAAAAAGGTTGCACACACTGAATGCTCAATAACTTATAAAATTTATTATAAATCTGGAACGTACGACTCACTCGCCTCCAATTCAACCACCAACTCGCTCCAATTTAGCTACCAAGTCGCTCCAATACGCCAACACCAAATCCCTTTGTTGTCACCATAGAATGTTGGCGCATATTGGAGCGACTTGGTGGGCGTGTTAGTTCGCTTGTAAGGTCGAAGTAAGGGGGCTGGACTTCTCTAGGTTAAATTTTGGTTTAGTAGTATTTTATATGATTGTAATGTTGGTTATAAATAAATAGAACGAGGTTCTACTGTATAACCTATTGTTTATCAAGTGGTTGCTTCACTAGGCGGTTGACCTGTTTCGAAGCAACCTTCTCCAGTTACCAAAAAACTTATCTTCTAAAAGACAACACATATTAAACTAACTTTACTATTTATCTAATATCTTACATTGAACTTATTTAACTATTTTTAACATATCTTCTGTTGTTTTATGAAACAACAGAAGATATGTTAAAAATGGTTAGACAACGATTGCATCTAGTTCCATATTACAAATGTAGCTTAGTAATTAGTATTAGAGTTATATTCATAGTGTACAATTCTATCAACTGAGAAAAACAGACAGAGACCTACATTTTACCAGCAGTTTTCCAAAACGAAAACCAGACAAAAGTAAAATTAAACCCCACATTTTCTATATTACTTTTTAAAAACATTAAAATAGACGTTGAAAGCGCGCGCTAAAATCTCATTTGGTTAAAACCGCGCGTTTGGCAAACATCGCGTTTTGAAGAACTACATTATATTTTATTTATACTAAGCATGAATAAAATTGTTTTAAAAAGCTGAATATATCGACTGTAGCAATTAACAAAGTCGGAACTAACATTTTGGCCATTTTCGTTTTATTGCATGAGAAGTCTTAGAATACCCATACCTTGAACCTCACAAAATATAAAAAATCAAAACTGACGTTTTCTGTGTTTTTTGAAATGAAAATGGTCGGATGTTTTCGTGACGCTCGACTAACAATGTAGGTAGTTACGTTACGACGTTGTTCCCGGGGCGCGCGGGGGCTGAGGTGGCGCGGATCTGCCAGTTCCCACATTGTTAGCGGGAACAGCGCACGCTCCACGTTTCCCAGATCAACTCCACCGTTTTTTATGGATTTATGAAGTTTTGTTAATTTTAATGATGGCTCGGTCAAGACTTATGTTAAACTTAGCTTGGCAACATGATTCAACTAAAGCAATTCTATTAAAAACAAATTTAGATGACACCGGAGTTCAAACCAAATCCGGCCAGAAAAGAAACAGTAAGCTTTAAATATTTTTTTTTATATTTTTTTAAGCCTATAACAGTGATTGAGTAATTAATTTATGCTTTCATTGTTTTTAATAACGTATTTCTAATAAAAATTAAAAAAATATATTTTGAGCGGCTAAGAACGTAGCATATGCCAGATCCTACAATCTTACCGGACTCGCATTTTATTTTTTGTGTCGGATGTACCATATCCTACAATATTAGTGGTTGGTTTATGAATATCGTTTGTCGTATGTGGTACTACCGACGTTGTTTATTGTATATCATATAAACATTTTAGTTGGATGTGGTAGAACCTACTTTATTATTCGAATAGACGTCGTAATATTTAAGTCGGATATGTATGGATATGATAATTATAATTATTATACGCATGATATATCCGACTAATATTTACTACTGGTAATTACCAATATATTAAAAAGTTTTTTCTTGTTTATTATTGACTTACTAGTTGTTTCATGCTTAACTTAATCTTACTTATTACACGTTTGACTTACTACCTGTTTAATGCTTATTTTTGCGTATTCAGTATATTATATTTATAATAACCTATTGAAGAATTATCTGTAGCTGTTTGAGCGTACTTAATACACAAATTCGATTTTATGACCTTTCGGATTTGTAATGTTATAATCAAGAAATAACTTTATCAAGTCGATGTGCATTCTACACACTTAACTGTCTAATCAAATAATTTTTTGGTGTTTGTAGGAAAAATTCCCTCATTCCGGAAGAAACGAAAATCTGAAATAAACTGAAACTAAAAAATCTAGACTTTGACGTCCAACGAATCCCTTTCTTCCAAACATTCCTGCACCTTGCACATTGCCTTCAGAACATCTCTAGTAGAGGCATCAAACATCACATAAACGATCCTAATCATAAGAGCAAGCAAGAATATTGTACATACTACAAAAGAAAACTGGTTTTTCACCTTGTATGATCTGAGTAATAGCTACATGTGGCACGATGGTATTGCTAAGCAAGGATCAGTAGATGTATCCACTTGTCTTTTAGATTTCAACAAACAGCATGTTCGAATAGGTGTTAAAGAATTCCGATTTGGTCTGTCTACTGCGTGGGACAGAACTGCAATCTAATAGTACTTTTGCTCAACTTGTTTGTGGCTAAAAAAATTGAAGTTAGTGACTGTCACGCATCATTTCCTTGGATAGGATTACACACAAAACGAAGGACACACGTACACTCCATAATCAAGCGGGCTTTCCACGATACGTCATCATGGGTGCCCGAAGAATGTTAATACTTAGCTCGATGGGCTAAATCCGAAGGCATCCCTTACGTAGTAAAGGAGATTAATCAATTAGAGGTCTTTGATTTTAAAACGCTGCTTATCAATCACAAATTGGATCAAAAATGCGGCAAATCAAAATGTTATGTGGACCACTGCAAGAGAGATCAAAGCTAATGCGGATTAGTTTGATCTTATAGAGTACAAATACGATTTCGACGAGGAGCCAAAGACTATCTTCGTATTAAGGGCGAGAAAGTGAAACCAACAACGTTAACAAACGAATTTTATTTGTAACATGGCTATGGCATACCTAATTCTAATTCTATGATGAGGTCGGTCAGGCCTGCACTGAAAACCCGCAGGAGGCGTTTAGTGCATTCTCCTACCAGCATACCCAAGCCATCTGAGCTCTTTGAAGTAACGAAGCATGGTCTTGGTTCGCAGGCATACCTGATCCACTGTCATTGCTTCAGATATTGTGCTACCTATATACAACAGGAAGCGTCCGAGTATAGTATCGTGTTTTGTTGGGATTCCCTTGATAATCCGGCTTTCTCTGTTGTCTCGCATTGCTGTTAAGACCTATCAGCAAAGAGAAATGGAAAAACTTAACAGATCTTTGCAAAACGGGAATTATATCCGATCGCATTATTTTTGACGTATAATTTAAAAATAAATATTTTATTTTAACTTACTTAAAACTGATGCTTCCAATTCGGTTAGTACTCAATGTGATAACGATGGTATGGATTTAGAATAATTTAGATTTGGAATAACAATGATTGTGTGATGTGAACGTATGTAACTGTAGTATTTTTGTATTGATTTGGTCTTCGATATTTTTTTTTATTTTCTGGAACGACTTTAGAAGTCCCTGTTAAGTTTGATAATTGTAAGATTTTTATGTTATCCATAAATTAGTCTCATGCAAGTTGTCGATACCAGCCCAGCCAGTTAGATATTAACATGGGTTATCAGCTGAATCTAGGGTTGCTGTGATAGGCAGCAGACGTCAAACAAAATATGAAATATTTTAAAACACAATATAAACTTTGAAACACTCTGACGTATGTTGGACCATGCCTAGTTTAGAATAACTGGCTATCAAAGAGGCTGCCGGAAAACACTAACACTTTTTTGATAAAGTTAAAAATATGTTTAGGGCTGATTAATAGCATAGGGTGGGATACTTATAATTTTTAATGTTTTTAGGGTTCCGTACCTAAAAGGTAAAAAAGGGGCCCTAAAACTTATTTATTTTCTTGATATATGTAGTATCTACACCATAGTGAGTGGACAGGGTGCAGTTAACAATGTAGGTTCTCCCACTTCCAACACATTTTCCAGTTAGAATTCCGATGAATAATGTAGGATATACCACATCCGACAAAATCAATGGATACAACTCCAGCGAATATTGTAGGATGTCCCAGTTCCGACATTTTAGTAAGGCGTTCAAACGGTTAATAATGTCACATGTGCCTTTTTTCAGCTTTCCTGAATATAATATCAGTTTTCACTGAATTGTCTTTTAGAGTAACCTAAACTATTTCATCATACCAAATATTGTATCAATCCCTGGTTTTGTGTGGATTTTATACAACTTATAAACTTCATTTGGCCGTCCTGTAAAATTGTGTTTTTGCAGTTCCGACTTTGTTAATTGCTACGGTCGATATAATGCGCGAAGAGTTTTTGGTTCTTGTTCTTTGTTTAAGTGGCCAAGCTCTGGTGTTGAAAGTTTTCAAGCCACTGCAGTGTTGCCAAGACTTAGCTCATAGACCATCTAATGAACAATCCTAAGAATATCTACACCAATACTGGCAACAAACAGGTTTATCAATAAAAAACTCTAAAAACAAAAAAAAAATTAAAAAAACTCTTACTAATTAATATTTTTAAAAGCTCTTTTACTCTATAGCTAACAAACCCATTCACAGGTTCAACCAATCTACTTAAAATTATAATTACAAATCCTACGCAAATCCAACACCAAAGCTTAATATATTCCTTCATGAAAATTAAATATCTGGAGCTCTGAAAGCTTTGTTCGGACGAAACGCGAAATATGGGCTCATCATAAATGCATTCTCAATCGCCGGGTACATTTTTAAAACATGAATGACGCCACTCGTCTGGGCAGTGCCCCAATTTTCGGGAAATTCACTTGATAGGGCAACATCTTTTGTTA
Organism: Mellilla xanthometata; assembly: GCA_035578125.1. NCBI lineage: Eukaryota > Metazoa > Arthropoda > Insecta > Lepidoptera > Geometridae > Mellilla > Mellilla xanthometata. Next base: position 1,243,529 of record JAPUBQ010000001.1, read on the forward strand.
TATCTCGTTGTCTCTTACGCACTTTATTGCAGCGTTTACTCTATTATTTATATTGATGAAAAGTAGCGCCTGTAGCTCGGCTAGCTAAGGTGATCTGATGCGATCATCAAAGCTAAGCAACGGTCGATGCGGACGGTGCTTGGATTGGTGACCATGCACATGACTGTCGTTTTTAAAGTGGCTTTTTCATCTGGGCGCTGCGATTGGTCGGATGACACAAAACCCTCGACCTAACCTGTCAACGCATCACAATCACAAACCTATAACTGAAGACACCGAACTGAAGAACCTTACATAATTATATGTTATATTTATAACCTGATATGTAATAAAACAGTAAACGATTACATTTTAATATAAGTCATTTATATTTTATTATGTTGGTTATAAAAAAAAAATACTTATATCGTAATTATTATAATTAATTAAAACAATCTGTGGACTTAATTGCTAAAACATATATCACGCATATTTGCTTTCCTAAATATAAATAATAATTTAATGTTATATTTATATTTGGCATAAGTCCTAGCACTTTTAACCTCCATAAATTGAATTTCTCCCAAACGCACCATCTTTTATTTTATTTCACGTTAAAATACACGAATACTTTATTCGTGAGTTTAACCCATTAAGCCAATCCGCTCAATAAACTCCACCCGTGGATCAAAGCATCAAATAAACACCCATCTGTTTGCACTCCCCACCACAAATCAAAGTGTTGCCAACGTAGCGCGCCACTCCCGATTATGCCAATATATTCCCCGACGCGATAAATAACAGCAGTGCTGCCATATTTTTTTGTTTCCACAAACAATTTTCACGGTTTGATGCGTTGTAAGCCAGTTTTTCGTTGGCTGTGTCGTTTTTTTTTTATTTGGCCGTAGTTTTTGGACAGGTTTGTGTTTTCACCGGGTGACGTCAGTGATTGGTCTCCAAGGGTGAATGAAAGTTTTTGAGAGTCGAACGCAAGGGGTTTTATGAAACTGGTTATAACCAGTTTTTGTATCCGAACTTAGAATGAACAAGTAAGCTAGTTCTGGTCAACGAAACCTGTGGACAACGAAATATGGCTTTTCCTACTTTATGTACTTTTTATATGTGATAGTTGTGGAAGATATTATGAGATTAAATGTAATGAAATGAAATAATTTTATATGCTTAGCCACAGGTAATAAATAGACATGGTACATTTATATTCAGAAGTGTCCTTTGTAGGCTACCGCAAAAATGATATTAATTTTAAAAAAAATCTTATAATAGTGGTAATTATTCTCTTATTAAGTAATTTCTTCCGTGGTTGTCTGACACTGAAAAAAAAATCATAAACATTGGTAAGCGGCTGGTCCTCGTTTATGGAGACCCAAGAGCTGGCAGCTACTTCTTACAAAGACTGATTTTAGCTATTAAACATACAAATAAATCTAAACAAAAGAGTCTTTAATAAAATCTTTAACCTCTATGGTCTACATAGAGGTTATAGCAGTCTCTTTTGTTTTATAGTAAAAAATATTATTCATATTCATACTTGGTCTCGAAAAAGAAATACAGACATAGCTAAATTTTTCTCGCATTTGGCATTAAAAGCCACATAAATAGACCGCATTCTGTAAAAAGATACTAGATCTAGAGCCACTTTAAAACAATGTAATTTTATCCCGCACTTGGCGTAGACAAAGTAGTTAAAACTTATTATACGTTTATAATAAAAACCGACAAGTACATCACCTGGGTTTATCTTCTCTTTTATTTGAGTAGTTTTGAAGTATTTTATTGGTTTGTTTATTTTCTTACAGTTAGGGAAATGGGTTTTTGTAGGGAATGATAAAAAGGGGTTTTTGTAGCGAAACGCATGATATAAACGCTATAAAATGTAAACAGTATTTTTTTAGGGTTTTCTATCCAAAAAAATACCAACCATCACGATCCTATTACTGAGACTTCATTGTCTGCCTGTCTGTCTGTTTGTCACCAGGCTGTATCTCATAAGCCGTGATAGCTAGATTGACGACCTCGTTAGCGTAAAGGTTACCATGCCGGTCTGCTAATCAGAAGGTTTCGGGTTCGATTCCCGGCCCGGTCAACATCTTTGTGCTTAACTAAATTTGTTGGCTGTGGGTCTGGGTGTTAAATATGTATTTATATAATATGTATGTATGTATATCAGTTGTATTAGCAACCATAATACGAGCTAGAAATGGTTCAGTATGGGGCTACCAGCCGTGTGTGAATGTGTAAAAAAAAAAAGCTAGAGATTTGAAATTTTCACAGATGATGTGTTTCTGTTGCCGCTATAATAAAAACAAAACTATGGTTACAATGCAACAAACGTGTGTTTTTTAAAGGCTCTTTTCTGACTTGCTCTCGCCTAATTATTTAGTCATCTTAGCACATAAAAGGCTTATTTCTTTATATGCAACTTCTGTTGTCTGATTGCATTAAAATTTGCTCATATGTATGTATTTTCGAAAATAATATTATGGAACAGTTAAAAAATGATTTTTTACATAAATACTAGCTGACCCGGCAAACGCTGTTTTGCCTCACTTAGGGGTATGAAAAATAGATAGTAGCCGATTCTCAAACCTACTGAAAACGTATGTAAAATTTGGTAAAATCGTTCAAGCCGTTTCGGAGGAGTACGGTAACTAACATTTTGATATGTAAATTTTATATATAAGAAGATAAGATAAGAAGAAGATGTAGCTTCTAATATATAAAAAAAATTTTTTGTTGTCATTTCTCACAAAGCGCCTAAAAGTGTGTTCTGCCAGTCTTCTAGAGATCTATGTAAGTACAGACTAGGCATGATCTACCTTTTAAACGATGACAGTGGTTTTAACTGTCAAATCCTGGCAAAACTTTTTTATATCACAAAAATTTTTAGCATAGCTTTCGAAAACACACAGACAAACAAACATACTCTTCATATATACGTATCACTGCAATAAACTAACATTGTATGACAACCGTCGCAAATTAATTAACTCATAGTAAACAAGAGAACGTATAAACTTTCCGAATGGTTAATTAACTAAACCGCGGCGATATTTGGTGTACGTTATACGAAATTTGGTGCTCAGTTAGTTTTATATACTTAGACTTTTATAGCTTGGTTTCGAAAACTCTTTACATTCAGAAAATTTTAAAATTTATTTCGATTCAACAATTTTCTTCGAAAGTTGCTTTTATAGGGTTCCGTAAAAGGTTTTTATCTTATAAATACGGGACCCTATTACTAAGACTCCACTGTATGTCTGCCTGTCTGTATCCAGGCTGTATCACAGAAACCGTAATAGCTAGAAAGCTGAAACTTTCACAAGATATGTATTTCTATTTTTCAACAAATACTAAAAATAAAATAAAATATTAAGGGGGGTCCCCATACAATAAACGTGTTTTTTAAAAATTTAATGGGCTTGCGCTTGATTGCAATTCACCTGATGATAAGCGATATTGTGATGTTTGACCTTTCTTCGAACCAGATGAAATAGTTTCTATGTATAGATAGATAGATAGATCGATTTATTGAAACAATAATAACATGGTGGCGCTTACTTACTGTAAGCGCGTAAATGTGTACATTGTAACAATTCGTCAAAAAATAACATTAAACTTAAAGATAGGCGCTGTATAGGGGCGAAAAAAATTATGATAAATAAAAATTATATAAGATTAAAAACAAGCTAGTGAAATCATTTGGCGTGTACAGACACAGGACCATCTCCAAAAGCCAAGTGACTATAGTCATTCTCCAAATACTCTTTGACCGTGTACAGTGTCTTGTCAAGTAATAGAATTTTAATACACCTTTCGAATTTCTTTTCATTTTTTAGAGTTTTAACTGCTTCTGGTAGTTTATTAAATAGACTCTGTCCAGTAATGTACGGCAGTTTATTTAACATGGCAAGTCGGTGACGTGGCTTCTCTAGAAATAAGCCATTGTTTTTACGAGTATTTCTTTTGTTGGCATTGCAGTTTTTAATTATGTACATATGCAGGTGATTAAAAACATATTTCAGCACGTCAAAAATATATTGCGATACAGATGTCATTATTTGCAGATTTTTGAAATGTTCTCTGCATGTCTCTTTATATCTACCTCCCACTAATATTCGTATGGCTCTTTTTTGCAACTTCAATACTCTTTGGTAGTCTGTTGTTCCTCCCCACAAGATGATCCCATAAGATAGAGTAGAGTGAACATAGGCGTAATACATTTCTTTTAGATTTTGAGGTGTTGTTATACCCTTTACCTGTTTGATGGCATATATGCCCTTAGACATCTTTTTACAGGTCGTATCTATGTGTGTTTTCCACGTTAACGCAGGGTCTAGTTCAAACCCAAGAAGTTTTACGTAATTGGATGCAGCAAAAGTGATTCCATCGTCCAAAATTATAGGTAATCAGAATCGGAAACTTTGACATTTCGTTCGGATATGCAGTCTATAGTTTTCGAATGCGTTTTCGACAACAAATTACGCGCGCATGCAAGTACTCGATTTTAGAAAAAGACAAGTATTCTTATCCTACTTTGTAATAATGTATTTGTACTCGTATGTGTCTTCTGTGTCTGAAATACACGTGTTCTTTCTTTCTTTCTTAAGTGTGTTTTTTCGTGCATACCTACATACATTATACGATTTATTTCCATTCCTAGACGGCTGTTGTCAAAAAAAATTATAGAAGGTCAACTCTCAGCTTAACTTTTGTAACCATTTCAAGTACTTTCCAAGCAAGTTACGGGTGTCAATTGAAATAACCGATACCCCATAATGAGGGGCTGTCTCTCACTCGTCCCTCGTCCAGTGACCGCAGGCCGCGCCCGGAGCCGCTACATTAGCGACAAATCAACTCGGCCCACTCGGCCCGACTCCAATCAGCACCAGGTCTAATTGCCGAAACCGATTCCACCGCGAGGCTACGTGACGGCCCAACACTAGTGATGTACTCGTATCGGCTAGACTGGTTAGTGTTCTGGCGGTTAAAGCTGCCGGAGACCTGGAGACAATGATGTTTTTTTTTACAAAATACAAATACAAAATTATTTATTGGTGCATAAATATTTACATGGTGCATATTGAAGCCTCTGGTCTCGTACTAGTTATCATACCGTGTTACGAGACCAGAGTCCTCATCCAGTTTTACTATTTAACAATTATGTGCAAGATTAGCTAATGGGTTAATCATTACATTATTACCTACCCGCAACGAATGGTTAAACTAGTGTGTAAACAAACGAGAGCGGTCACTCACACACGCGCATTGCTTATCGCTGCACAAGCGAGACGCAAATACCCGTGTGAGTAGTGCAGTCGACAGATTAACGACATACAACTTATATGTTTGCGTTTGACCACAGCTGCTGGTTAAACAATACTATGGTCTACGATGTTACATGCTTACCCAGAAAATAACTATTAAGTCGAGATTTGAAGACCCCAGGTGGTATTTCTCAGGAAACAGGGACTCAGGAAGAAAATTCTTAAGTTTTGCAGTCCTCACAAGGAAGGTCGAAGCGAATCGGTTAGTGCGATTCTTAAGGATTTCGACTGTAATACCTACAGTTTGGTACAGTGGTTGCTAGCCAGGCGAGGATAAGGAAATACCCTACCACCAGGCTATGGTTTCCTCACGATGTTCGGAACGTGAGGTAGGCACTCGCTTGACTGAGCTGCCATCGCTTTACTTTGTAGTTTCAGAAGAGAAGTTACGCTGTGAGCCATCAAGAGGGATATTACCATTGGCTTGTATTAAAAAAATTTGGTGAGGAACACACTTGCCCCATAAACTAAAAAGCCCGAAAATATTTGTCATCCGCTAACACTGGTAATTCACAGTAATTTTGTAAATTCGAAAGAGTATTTATGCTTTCGTTTGCTAGTCGTCAGCTCGTATTCATATTTGATATTTTCCGGGTTATGAAGCTTTGCGATTGATACGAATTTGGAAATTAAGGACGCTCTGCCTAGATATTATGTTATATTTAAAAAGAATAACTAGAATAAATTAATTTCTTGATATTTTAGTGGATACATATATTTTTTAAGGGTTCGTGATATATTAACTAAATAAATAAATAAATATTAGGACACTTTCACACACTGCTGGGTTAGCCCCATACTGAATCATTTCTAGCTCGTATTATGGTTGCTAACACAACTGATATACTACATATACATACATACATACATATTATTATACATATTATATATTAATACATATTTAACACCCAGACCCACAGCCAACAAATTTAGTTAAGCACAAAGATGTTGACCAGGCCGGGAATCGAACCCGGAACCTTCTGATTAGCAGACCGGCATGGTAACCTTTACGCCAACGAGGTCTAAACTGTTGAGAACTATTATTATGATGCAGTATGACAAGTCCGAACGTGGTTGTTTTCAGACAACTTGTATTGTGCCCTCTTAGTAATCTTAAATAGCCGGATAGCGGTGTCTCGTCTCCACAGGCCGCTGATTAGGAAGACCGCTGAGAATCGAAGCAAAGCTTGTGTTTAGAAACTAGACCTCTGAGGGTCGACCTGAAGTGCCTATTCCGAGCTTGATTACTTTCCAATCAGCCGCAGAATGGGAATTAAATTCGAAAGAAAAACTAAGAAAAACATCTTGCATGCTGAGTTTCTGGAAACCAACGCACAACTCACAGCTTTAATACATATATCTAGATATTTTTTTATGCTAGATGGGCTTGCGCTTGATCACAATTCAACTGATGGTAAGCGACATGCGATCTAAGGTGGAGCCACCGCTTCGTTCTTGCCTTGAAAATCCCTGGATTTTACGAGTAGTTGTGGGAACAGCACATTTGGCAAAGAGTTCCACACCTTGGCAGTTCGCAAAATGAAGGTGGAGGCAAAACGTTTGGTGCGAATTTTGTTTGATATCTCTACAGTAAAAGGATGCCGCTTTGGTGTTTCTCTGCTTGTTATCCACTGGTTTTGGAAATTCATAGAAAAATATCCGCTGTTCAATACAAAAAAGGCACGTGCATCAAAATGTATGGAGAATCGTTTTATTTTTCCGCAAATTCCCATAAGACGCAGAACAATAGTTGTTTGCCTAAACGTACTGAAGCCAAAAGGTTTTACGTTATTTACCTTAACCATGTAATACTCGAGTCAATAAATAGAACATCAGAACGTTTATAGTTTATTTATAATCTTGCAACACATGTATGACATAAGGCTATTACATGTTACATGTACCCTGTTGTAATAGGGCGTAGCAAGAGGCACTGGCTAGCTTTGCCCCGAGGCAAACTAGACAGTGTCTTTACAATATTAGTGACTATTTACAATACTAATTATGACTAAATATTATTGGCTACTGAACAGTATAACATAAAGTTCGGGTCTCTTGCATAAACAAATGAGTGTGATCAATCCATTTTGGATTTAAAACTTATTTAAAACTTGGATCTAAAACGCCTTTGTTTTTATCCCGTCGTTTTTACTTCAGGGGGTAAAAATAAAACCAATTAACCTAATTAATTAATACTTTAATTTGTAAATACAGGATCTTGTATTTTTTTTTATATTAGGACACATTTCACACTCGGCTGGTTAGCCCCATACTGAACCATTTCTAGTTCGTATTATGGTTGCTAACACAACTGATATACTACATATACATACTTTATATACATACATATGTAACACCCAGACCGACAGCCAACCAATTTAGTTTAGCACAAAGATGTTGGGCGTGTCGGGAGTCGAACCCGTAACCTTCTGATTGGCAGTCCGGCATGGTAACCATTACGCCAACGAGGTCGTCACTCCTAAACTATCATCGTCCAACTTATAACAGCCCGTCGTTTTTGCGTAAATAGTATCGTGGTTCGATTACCCTCGCGGTGAATGTACTATCATTACGATCTGGTCCATATTTTCCGCGTCTGCTAACTCGGCGGTTGTTTACTACGTTCCATTTACTGGAATTTGTGCTAGAAACACTAATTTGATACTTTTTTTACCATCAATTTGAAATTATCAAGACGTTACAGTTAAATTAAACAATTAAACTATTTTTATTTATTTTCTTTCTTTCTTTTTTATATTGGCATTGTAAGTTTGCCTTCTTGGATGAAATAACAAGTCAAGTGCAAGTCAGACTAGCGTTTAGCAACATGTACATAATCAATAGTTATGTTTTACTTAATGTAACTTTTTAATAGCCGGATTCACAATGCCCATAGCGTGGTGGATGTTGTATCATTTTTCAAAGCTTTTTTTTAAATGATGTATAAAATCGTGAGATGAAACACAACTACACAGTTGTGTATCAATATTAGCTAAACAAAGTCTCTGAAGACTTAAGTCAGAGGATTGAAAGCAAAATAAACAAAAAAAAAACGGACCATAGTGGCAAGGCGATCGTTATCAATAAATAAATTGACAAACGCGAGTTGGATACCGCATGAAAGGATCCGTACCATAATAAAAAAAAATACAAGAATGTAATTGTTTGTATGAAAATCCTCTCCAAACATACAGATAGACCCGAGAACTAGAATAAAAAAGGATTTGGAAAGGGTCTTATTGGTACTCTTGTCATTAAGAAGGCTTATAAATCTTCTATTCGTATAAATCATTATTTATTTCGTTATTAAATAACACTCCCCATAACATTATAAAAATTATACATGTCAAAATATTCAAAGTTAGGAAAACCCGCCCAAGGCCGTACCTGGTGCAAAGGTGCCCATAACACTGGCTGCGTTTCCACGCTGAATAGCTACGGCTAATCATTATAAAAAAAACTTTGCAGGGAAACTTAGAAATATAGAAGAGTTTAAAAAAACGTAACTTTAAAAATACACGTGACACGCTACATATCTGTACCTATATTATAAGGAGGAAAAGTTTGATATTTGTTTGTTTTTTTGACGCAAATAGGCTCCGAAACTACTGGACTGGTTTGAAAAATTCTTTCACCGTTGGGAAGCTACATTATCTTTAAGTTACATATACAGTATTTTGTTTCTCTTAGCAACTTAGATTATTTTATAGCCCGTACGAAGCCGGGATGATCTGCTAATGAGCAATATATACGAGTAGATCAAAAAATTAACAAAAAATATTTTTTATTCCAGTATGTACCTCATTCCAGTAGCTGTCCCGTGCCAACACACGAAGCGTGCCGCACGGTTCTCGTCTGCAAAAAAACTGTTGATTATGATGAATGGTGGTTCCATCCATCACGGGACGTCTGCGAATACTCACCCTGTATATTATTATGTAGGTATACCAGTTCGTTTCACACTGCTATGTTCACATGTTTGTTTTTAGTAAATCTAGATTAATAATGCCTGTAGCTCGGCTAACTAAGACGATTTGACGCGATCATAGACGTTACGCACAAAGTTTCGACTGTATTATAATTATAAGAAGGTCTCTGTTTCCTGAGAAGTATCATCCGAGGGCCTTCAAAAGTAGAGTTAATCTATAATAGGTATCTTCTAGGTAAGCGTGCCACACCGTACACTGCAGCGCAGCTTAGCATCAGGCTAGCTGTAGTCAAACGCTAACCTATCAAGGAAAAAAAAAAGTAGGATAATGCTACGGAACCCTTCATGCGCGAGCTTTACTCGCACTTGGCCTAATATTTTTACTCACTATTTTCGCAACCGAGTATCGATTTCCTTCATGAAAACTGTACTTCGGTTGTAATGTAAACAGTACTATCATATCGGATCAAAATGACCACCATAAAATTGAAACGCCATTACGCTATAATAACAGCATTTATCACCCGTTATATTATAATAGACATTGGCCATTTGAATTGGAATGGTTTTTCAATTCACAATCGTTCTCTCCATAGATAGGAAACTGCATGCTGTTAGCTCTACTTGGAATGAAGTTTAATCGTATATTATAGTATTTGGTGAATCTAGTATAAAAATTGGCCAAGCGCAAGTCAGTTCGCGCATGATGTGTCCCGTACCATTTATTAATAAATATCATATCAATCACCTTAACAATTCCTATGAAAATAGTCATTGCTTATTTATTTATCATGTAAATTCTTTTTACCTGCCATAAATGTACGAGCTCGTACTTTCGTAGTACGTAATTAAATTTAGTTAAAGAGAATACTAGTAGCTAGTTGTTAAATAATAAGATTTAGTAAGAAATAGTTTATAACCTAAAGTACCTAGTCGTAAGTTTTTAAAAGGCGCTGTTAGCCTAATAAAAATCTAACATATTAAGTTAATGTTGTGTAGCAACTCTGTATATACATGTTATAAT